>OY728143.1:1535248511-1536621011 GCA_963277665.1 Viscum album | reverse complement strand
AAAAAGAGTTTAGGGGGGTTAGAGAAGTAAAATAATAACAAATAATTTAAGAGAAATTGTTACCATTAATTTGGGTAACTTATTTTGGTTGTACCCAAAGGACATCTGGATGTGACTTTTTCCTATGGTAAGGCTTATAGGTTTAATAGAGTTGTCTTGAGATCTTATTTGATCTAGGTTTGGATGAGCCACAGGGGCTTTATAGGTGTGTGGAATGGGTTAGATGTGGTGTCCTTTTATTTGTGGGAGGAGGGGCTCTATATGAAAGTGAGAAAATATTATTTTATTATATAGTGATTATCAGTTTATAATGATAAAAAACTAATTAATTTCTAATATAAGATGACTCATCATCAAAATAAAATCATCCAATAATAATTTGACATTTTTAGGATATTTTTTTAAACATAATAATCTTATTTATTTAAATCATTTATTAATGGGGTAAATACTACGTCATTATTGTGACATAATAATTTAATTTATTTGATGTCTAAAAATTATAAAAAAATTCCATAATGTAGGAAATATTTTTATCTTTCTAATGAAAATTTATTGTCTAAATATGTCTTATATAACGTCATGTAAAAATTGTTATACTAAAACTTATTTGTTAATGTCATTTTTGTCTTTACTTTAAGTTAATTAAAAGAAAGTGTCATTATCAATCTTATATGGCTTCATGGGGTCCCAAAATTGACCCAAATATGACCATAGTTGGCCTTGACTCATACAATAAGGGTATCACAATTGTTTAGGTAACTTTGTATTATTATAATAATCTTTTTACCTTGAATTACCCTATTTACCTTTAACTAACGTAAATAAAAGTCAAAAGTTACTTTTAACCAAAAATTATTTTAATATTATTGAACAAGATTTTATATATTAATAACAAACATGTATTTTTTATTTTCAAAATTCAATTCACAGAAGAAGTAAAATTTTATTTAAATGAAAAATTCAGTTTTTTAACTCCTACTATGTGGTTTTACTATTCATCAAAAACTGATGTTTTCCAGAAAAATACCAAAAATTCATCCTAATCTATATTTTATATACCAAATTAAAAAATTAATTCTATTTTATCAAATTTAACACATATATTTTTCATTAATTAATTTAAAATTTATTCCCATTGCCCAAACAAATAGCGTGTTTTTACGAAATAATAACTATCAAAAGATGGACACTAATTTAAGTTTAATTTCAAATCGTAATTAATTCCTATGACCAAAGTTGTATTAAATTGAAAAAATATAATCTAATTATACTTCAAAACCATTAAAATTTATAATTGAACACTATAAATTATTTTTATTTAAAAATTTGTTTTCAAAAAAAATTTGTATTTTTTACTATTCACCCAAATATGAATGTTATCATAAATACACAAAAAATATATCGAAACTAAATTTTTATGTAAAGATTCTAAATAAGATGGTTATTTTTTCAATTTTAATATATAAAAGTGCCAAATATTGGATTAAAAAAGTGTTCTCCATTAAAAGGCGGTAAAATTGATTTTTTTGTAAAATACATCATTTATCTGAAAAAAATTATTCTGTTCTTATATTATGTCTAAGAAACACATATCATTGATGTTAAAATTATATGGAATATATAATATTCAAATTTCAATTAATAATATTGATAACTGATTTTGAAGGGCTAGTTTGGTAAGTCGTCGTGCGCTTGAAATCGATGTTGTGTGAGGTGCAAGAAATTGAATTACATTTAAGAGATATTGTACTATGAATCCTTGGGGTGTTACATTAGTTTTTTAAATTCCCATTAGTTCAATATTATTTAGTGACATTGAATAATTTTGTAGAGAATAATATATTATTAAAATTTAGTGGTGTGCATGAATTATTATTAACCAAACAATGTCTAATAGAGTAAACATTTTCTCTTCAGAACAAATATTTCAAGATGGTGATTGAGGTTGAATGTGTTATGATATTATACCCCAATATTCTATAACTTCATGAATTTATGGATATTAATATTCTCCATTGATATCATATCAATGGATTATAAAAACCATTAAAAGTTTTCTTATATACATTATTTTTTAATTAAACATTTATAAATATATATAATTATTTTTCACAAGAAAAACACAAATATACCTATTGATGTAATATATGTAAGTAAAAATATATATGAATCCCCCAGGATCTACTTTAAATATTATAAAATACATACAAACTTATATGTGTTTTTAATGTTCATTTTCAAAATTCATTTTACCCAAAAAATTATTTTTTTCCTTAATAAAAATAGTTCACTAATGTAAAATAATTAATAATTATATGAAATTAACAATATAAAATTATTGATATGTTTGAGGTAATAATTATTTATATATTATAAGTGAAAATGAAAACGATATATTGAATTCAAAATATTTCTTTTAACCTAATTTTAATTTACGTTATGGATATAATACTCATGGAATAATATAACCTACAATTCCAACCAGATGTAATGCTTCAAACAACATATTAAAATAAAATAAAAGAGTGCATCAAAGCACCAGATGGGGTGAAAAAAATAGAAATTCCCTCAACCCCTAAGAATAGGACTATATATCACAGTACGGCATATCATTTCCATAATTAGAGTCACTAAAAAAATCCCACTCTTAATGAGACTTATCCCGATTGAAGATTTTCAGGATATAGGTATCCTCACTCCTTAAAACCTTAGACGATGGTCTGGTAGACATATTTCTAGTAACATTAGAATAATATTAATGTGGTCACTACTTTAAGGGGGTGGAGGTCAAACCCTCGCTATTAGTAATATTTTTCTCACCACTTATGATTTCATCATTGTAAAAGGTGTTCCCACCACTGCCCGAGACCCTAATTGGGGTACCCACATTCTCCTATTCATCCTAAAAAATATTCCCCATTTAATAGGTAATTCAGATACCTAAAAACACTTCTTGATTTCTTTTTTACAATCAACATGCTGTTGTACATCATTCTGATTGGAGACATCATCTTGGGAGTTAACAGGGGTCTTAAATCATAGAGTTAATATATTGGAGTCCTCAACTAGAGTAACCTCTTCAACAAAATCAGGTCGAGTATTATAGGGTCAAGTATGATCCTCATTTGGAGATATATCATTTAAAATACCTTTTCTAGTATCATATATCTAAACAATAGACAAATCAGCAATAATGGGAACTGCCTCATTAAGTGAATCAACATCTTGAGTAGTAGACTTTGGCAATGTCAAATCCTTCACCTTGTACATCCTATGATAGAGAGTTGTTGGATGACCTCTCACCCCACATTCCTCACAAGAAAAATTCTTCCGACATAAATGGTCCAATATATATGTAAGATGAAATATGTAAGAAATAATTCAGATAACTAAAACAAAAAATCATTTACATTAAAATGGAATTTTTGAAATAATAAATATGAGAGATCAAAATCATATTTCTATTTATTAATGGAAAAAATAATACTCATTAATTATTAAATTAAATACACTATGAAGAAGTAAATTCACTGTCTTTATGGAATATATAGCCACCCTTCCACCATTCTTAATTTATTGTTAAAATTTTCTATTAACTATGTTACTATATTCCAAGATATGGATAACATTACTTAAAACATGTTATGAACATCTATTATCTGACACCCATGATATAATGTTTGAGTAATTTATCGCTAATATTTATAATTTTAAACAAATATAATTCTATGATATCTATAAAATCTAATAAATATCATTTAATATTTCCATATCTCCATATACATTCTAATTCATAATTCAAATGCATAACAATAGGTTATATCATAAATCATATACATATTTAATATAAATTTCATAAGCATCATTTAACATTTACTAGATAAAATGAAATTTATTATATTGTTATGGCTTTTGTATAGTATATAACATATCCTTTTATTTGGAAACAATTTTCAATTTATGATATGAATCAATTAAATTATTTAAATAATATTTTTTCATTATAATTTATAGATCATATTGATATATTATTTTAATTAATTTAATGATTTTTTTCAAGATAGTTTATATCATTTTTAGTATCATATATGTTTTTAATCACTATTGTATTTTTCTAAATAGATATAAAAATTATAGTAACCCTCACTATAATAAATATGTATGTATATGATTCAAATTTATATACGGAATAACAAATCTATGATATTATCATTAGGAATCCATATTTTTGTAAGAATGTTTTTTTGATTATATATTATGATACTCTTACATTATTGATTGATAAATATATTTTCTACATCCCCTCATGAATATGATCAACACCATGCATATTGGTTATAATATTACATGGTTACCATGTAATGTCTCACCAAAAATTCACCTTGTAATAAACATTTCCAATTTTTATTACATAATATATATTATTGATAATCAACCAATAATAACCCATCAATTGTGTCATTGAAGATCTTACAGAATGAAATTTTTATTCAAATGAATTTTAGATTTGTATATATTATATTGAATTTTATATCAAATTTCATTATTCAAAATTATTTAATGTATTTACATTGTGAGATATTTTCACTATCTATAATTCATTTAACACCATTATAAAAAATCTTTAAAGCTATTGATGACATGATTACATCTCTTAAGGGAAATTATGTTTAAGGAGTTTGCACTTATCCCCTCGGTGAAATACCATATAACTTATTTTATTGTCCACTAAAAAAAATTATAAAGATATATCAATTATTCATTCAAAAAAGTTGATTCTGTAATATATAAATTTTGATCACGTAGGGGTAGTGTCCCACTTCATTCCATTTTCATATAAGAGAATTCATATGAAATTAATTCTACAAAAACATTGAATATTAATTTATACACTAATCAAATAGATGAAGTAATAGTGAAATCTATATAAGTCATTTACTGATAAATAAAAATCAATACAAAAAAGATATAAGACAGTGATATATGTTAATTTTTTCGAAAGTCAAGATAAACCGGGAAATGAATAATTCCATTATTCTAGTAAGATATCATGATTAGATTTAATAAATTTATTATATAAGGAAATGTTTACTATCTCCATAACATAAATATCAATTGATTCTAGAAAAATTGTTATATCGCATGATTTGATATAAACTCTAGTGATATAAAATCTATAATGTATATGGTTTCATCTTTGTTGCCACCAAGGATCATTTATTTTTTTCAACTCCAATAATATCATATTACAGTTCAATCAGATGCATGTTAAAATAGATAAACCATTTTTTAGTAATACAAATATATAAAAAATAATTTTCCAAATCAAAAGATGTAATATATTTTTTTTTTCAATTCAACATAAATAATTTTATTTGAAAATTTCTACTTTACCACTCAACTATTATGGTGAAAAAATAATAAACTATGATATTAAGTCACTATTGAATATTACAACTATTTTATTAATGTGAACCACTAATAAACAATTTATGTTCTCAAAAATAGAATTAAAAACATTCTTAGTTTTTTAACTAATTATTGATATTCTATATAAAAACCAAATTATTTTCAAAGGTTTGTGTTAAAAAAGATATGATGTGTCCAGATGTATTCTAGTTTATGAAAATGTGGACATCAATTGAGATTTTTATGAGAAATTGAGGGGTCGTTAAATGAAAATTAAATGGAGTTTAATTATTTAATATTTATTCTATTGGAGAACTAAAAAAAATTAAGAAACACATGATTACCAATATCCCTTTGTCAAACTTTGTCTCTTTGAATTAGATATAGGAATATACCTAATTATTATATGATGTAATAGATCTGACTAAATCCCTTCTTAAATTCATAACATATAACATGATTATAGATACTATTCATAAATTTTAATTGGGAATTATTTTCTTTATTATTTACATCATTAAAAAGGACCCTTAGATTCACACACATATAAGAAAAATTTTGATTTTTTATATAACTTTTATTTTCCCATTGTGTAAAAATGATTATATTTATTAAAAATATTAATATGATTCATATATTATTATATTGATGTTTTTAGTTAAATATTAATTTCCAAATTATATAATAAATATAGAAATACTATATAATTAACTACTGATTTTTTACTATAAATTTATATATAATATCAGAAATAATATTCTAATAGATATTTGGTCTTGGGCTTGATATTATGGTCTTTAAGACCCCTAACAATTTAAAAAAATTTAATACTAGTTAAATAATTTTTTAAATTAGCTTATTTGATATATTTAAGCAATATGATGGTGAATTAATGCACCTCTCAGGGTAGGTTATGAGATACACACCATTTTTAGGCTCTTTATTGCATCAAAAAACCTTTATATACTATTTATTCCTCCTCCATTACCTTGTAACAAATTTGAATTTATTAAATTATTCTGGATTATTTTTATATTATAAATATCAGGTTCATTGACAATTGAAATCATTGCATTATATCAATGATATGGTGTTATATAATTGTTTCATTATTATATCATCTAAGAGCAGTCCAAGTTTTTCACAATCTGTGAAGTTCACTAAATCAGCCCTTTTTCTTATTATATCATTTACCTCTGGGGGAAGTGTAGCATAACTTTAATTATCTAGTAATCTCCCAAAGTAATTTGTGATTAGTGTAATATTTGTACAACAAATAATTATATGATTTGATATGTCTAGTATTTTTTAAATATAAAAATTATTTGAATAAAGTTGTACTATTATATTATTATATATTATTAATTAATTAATTTAATTTATCTTATATTGGATTGGTTTTTATTACAACATGTAATTTTTATTGAGTGTTTGTAGTGTAATTAAAATATTATAGATAACTATTAGTGTTTTTACCCTAATGTTATTTATGTATTATTTTCATAGGGTGATTTTATATCATGAATTGAATATAAATGGAAATATTTTGTTATTTTATTATGATAATTGAGTAAAATTTCATAGATTATAGGATATTTACCACTTGGAATATTTCTGTTACATATTAATCCAAGATTAATATTAATCATATTGAGTTGTAATGATATATTATGATCAAGAAAAGTTATATCACATGTATAATTAAATAGTTCACAACTTATCACATAATCAACTTGTATTATTTTATTATTTTTCATATATATATATATATATATTTAATTTTACTCTTGGGTTTTTTTCTAATTTTTTAAAAAAATATAAGAATTTCATATTACTACCTAATTAGAGTATGGTTTGTGTTAACTGTACAAAGATCATGTGGATGGTGGTTTTATGAGGATAGAGCCAATCCATATAGTTGGTGGTTGATATTCATTACCATGTGATCCAACTTTATATCAATCTTGTTTTCTCAGTGTCGGTTATATGGTTGGTAAATGATTTGGGTAAACCGTATCAAAACCATGTTAAACACCCATGCCTTTAACAATTATAAAAATTAAAAAATGGTCGTTCTGTTATATATACCTTAGTAACGACCCCCTTCATATTCCTCTCTACCATTGATGACCAACATTCGATGTTACATTATCATATATTCTACCTTATCCCCCTCCCTTAATTAATATTAATTTAATTATGTGATTTCATGAGGTAATTTCCTTAGGTGAGTCTCATTCACATTCTCTTCCTCATCCAACTTCTTTCCTATTTTTTCCTCATTCTCCAACCATTTTCATTACCATTTTAAACATGAAGTGGCATTAGGGTTTTATGTCACCATGGTTATAACATCAAATATGTTTGATGGGTTATTCAAGACTTCCATTTCCAGTTTTGGAGGAGCTTATCATCTATGTTATTCGTATATATGTGTTTTTGTGTTTTTGATTTTCCCTAATCCAGATACAAATGATTAAATGATTCAAATTGATTTAATTCAAATTATTAATTATAGTTGGGATTTTATATAATTAAATACGTATGAATCTAATGGAATATATGTGTTGATTAATTATTTTCAAGATGATTTCTTAGGGTGTGTTTCTGTATTTTTTTTTCAATTAGTGTTTGATTTGTGATTTTTTTGAAAAATATCCATGGTGGTTTTCAAAGAGTAATTGCGTGTTTTAAAATTATTTGATATTTTATATGAATTTTTTGGGTGATTAATTAATATAAGTTACTGATTAATTACAGTTTTCCTAGTGTAATGATTTTTTTAATATTGGTTGTTTCTATTGTTATTTATTTATGTAGGATGTTCTATACTTCTCTTATCATGATTTCAAATTATGAAAATATGATGGGTATATATATGGGCATGTGAACATATTCACTTGAAAATATTTCAATATATTCATCAAGTGGTGTATATATATATAGATATATTATTTAATATGTGTGTAATTCAAAAATTGTTTTTTTGACAAAAAATAATTATATTTGAATTGGGTTTAAAATTATTTTTCAAATATGAGTGTTTTTGAAAGTATTATTTGATGTACTAGTGAGAAAATTCATAAAAACATATTTTAAATTAGTAATTACATTTCTAACCAGTCCATGGATTTATTTTTGAAATAATTTTTATGATGGATTTGAAATTTCATTTAATGTATCATGGATGTTTGATGTTTTTTCTATTGTTTTGGAAAATCAAATGTTGTTAGAGGTTTGTTTAATATATGTTTAATGTAAATTATTTATATTAAAAAATAGAATTATTTTCAATTGAAATATTCTATTTTTAAATGATAATAGAAATCAAAATCTGATAATATTAGTGGGGAATAAAATATTATGTATTATTTTGGATTAAGCCACACTAAATATGCATATTTGAGGTGGAAAATGGTCATGGTTCTATTGATGGGCTTAACCACCCTTCTTGGAGAAGAAATACACTCCCGAGATCCAATGTACATAGTGTCTTGATTGAGTGTCACTATACAACAAGGTAACTATATATTCTTTATATTATTTAATACATACATTAGATTGTTGACTAATTATATCAAGTGTTGATATGGGGGTATAGTGTACCCATAATCTTAAATGAACTATGAATTTCCCTCCGTGCTTACCATAATTTATTAATTTTATGGTTTTCTATCCCTTTGTACATTCATTATGTTGATCATTATTTTATGATATTTATTTTATACTCTACAGTACTTCTTTAGTAACTATTTAAAATCATTTATTTCTCAACTTGGGAATTCCCCATTATTATAGTTATTCATGTTTATTAGTGTATTATTTATCTTTTTCAAAAAAATCAATAAAAGGATGATTTAAAATAGTTAGAAATTTAATTCAAAATTATGAGTTTTTAATAATATTGGAATATTATAATGAAATTTTATCCATGTTCCTTTTTTATATAAAATAAAAAGGCATTTCAATTTATATGTTTTTGATAATTTGATATTTAGTTTTATTGTAAAATGGGAAAAATATATTTTCAAATTGTATTTATAAACAGTCATTTGTAGTATATTCATGGAAAATGGTGATAACATACTAGTCTAAAGAGTTAGAAATATACTCACACAACACTATGATTATATATAAATGTATTTTAATGTTATAGATTAATTCTTAGAATAGTATTTTTTTTAAAGACTTCATTTATGTCATATGGGATTATTTGACCTTGTATGTTAGATTCTATTTCTTATACTTAATTTGTTTTTTCAAAATATTTCATTACCTAATTTTTTTATCAGTAATCATTATGAATTATATATATAGGTTATAGTTTTAGTTGATGATGGATATTGGGGTGGTTTGGGGTTTTAGAAGAGGTACTATTTTTATCATTATTGTAAATATCTATAGTTTTTTTAGTTTTCTACATTTGGGATTTGGTGGAACATCTTTATTATATAGGGGTGATGCCGAAATTTTATTTAAATTTATGATATTTCATAATATGGATTTATTTTTCAATGTAATTCTAATGTTTTTGTAACTTTATTTGGAGTAACATGTGCAATCCCATGGTGATCAGGAACATACATCAGGTGTGTTAGGGGTCAAACCAAGCATCCAATGGATGGATGGATGAGGGTGTGTTCCACAAAAATATAATTAGAGAAATTAGTTATTAAGAGGGTCAAGGTTCCTAAGTTCCCCATTTTTTTGAGGATCTCTTGAACATGGATCACGGATAATAGAGACTTCAGATATAGGATAATGATTATTTTCATGTTATGTTACTCAACTTGAACCATGTGTCACTATGTGAGTGGGATTTTAATTATTGGTGTAATTTTTTGTATTTTTGGTTTAATGAGTATGGATTTTTTTCATTTATAATGAAATAAAAGATGATATATGGAATAAAGTGATCTCACAAAACCAGTAAACCATATAAATCATGTATAAATTGTTATTTATTACTCTTAGTACTATTATATTTATTGTAAACTAGTCCACCAAGAAATGATTATAACTACAGTATGATTAATTGTCCAATTCATGATAGCCTTATGTTTTATAATATTAATGATTTATATATTAGTTTATGTTTTATAATGTATTCTTGGAATTTAATAGATTTTCCAAATAGATTTATCAATTTATAAAAAATTATGAATAAATTTTCATTTTCTAAGATAATCAACATGGTTTTCAAACAGAAATTAGTATTTTTAAATGATTTTCTAAAAGGTTTTTAAAATAACATTTTTATTAAATTACTAAATGATGGTTTTATTTTCAATGGAGGTTTTTTATTGAATTCCCTTTTGATTAATAAACATTTTCAAATATTTGTATTTGGGTTTTCATAATTGGTTTTGGAAGGAGGATTTAATATTTGAAAATTTAAATGTTGTGGTTTTGAAATGGTTCAAAAGGAAGAACTTTGATTTGGTCAATGTTGTCATTCTCTTATATAGTTTTATTGGCCAATTTTATTTTATGTCAATCTTTTGAAATGATATGTGTCTTTCTATGGTCCTAATTTTTGTATTTTAGTCAGTGATTGATTGGGACTAGTGTTTCTCCCCACTTTTGAATATCTTTCCCATAAAAGACTATTCAGAATTACTGTGATTGGGTTTCCATCTATTTTGGGTGATTCTTATTGATTGTTCATATTTAGAAATTTTATTTATTGTGACATTTAGATTGAAATTATTTTAGTCATCTTCATTTTCTCATGGATTGATTAGATGATTTATAGATTTTAATGTTGTTATGTGTTGTGAGGATGAATTTGGTTCCATGAGAACGTATAATTCCTTAGGTGTTCTCATTGGGTAACAATTATAGATGCATGAATAGTTGATATTATATAATAAATGTAATTCCTTTGAAAATTGCCTAATTATTTTGGTTGTAATACATGGTATGAGTTCCAATATTTCAAATTCATTATTCATGACCTTGGGAGTGAACTGATATTAATAAGGATTAATGCTCAGGGGATTATTCCCTCTTCTCATTATTCCTAGGTGGTTGGTCATGAAGGATTACTTGTCTCATAATCATTGTAATATTTTTAACATGTTGATATCCTCCTGGAATGGTTCAATGGAGACTTTGAGGTAACTCTTACACCTTTATTCTACCCATCTATGGTCAGTTGTTTGATTTGTGGTAGCATTCATAAAGTTGTTATGTGTTTTTTCTTTTCTAAGAGTGGGATACCTTTGTGAAATTTTGTAATTTTTTTTTGTGGTAATCTAAATGAGTTCACTTTGTTGAAATGAATCATTGCAATTATTTGGTATTTTTTCTTGTTATTTTGTTGTTCTTATACCACCATGATAATTATGTTCCGAAATGATTAGGCGATCGACTATGGGACTCTATTCTATTACATATTTATAAAAATAGTCTGTATTTAGTACTTCTATAAGGATATAAATATGTATATGTTTTTTTAATGAATATATTTTTTAGGTTTTCATTACCTTAGTGTGATATAGAGATCATATTTGTTACCTTTCTTTCTATTTATATTTTTTTGGTCCTCTGTGATTCTTTCATTGTAAGAGATGGATTTGAGGGGCAATAAAGGATAATGTTTCGGATCAATACCACACAAAAACAAATTATTAATTTTCGAGTTTATTTATTTATTGGTTTTAAAATTGATTATTTAGTTTTGGAGGAAATTCTATTTAAATTTTCATATATAAATTTGATTTTTTTCCTATATTATTATGGATGATTTCATTAAGATTATGTGAGGGGTTCCTATATCATGTCAGATCAATTCTATATTTTTTATGAATTGTTTTATTATGTATATTAACTAACTAAGTGAGTTAGTTTTTCTCACATAAGGGTTCATGCTTTTTTATGGTTTGGGTAAACCATTGAACAACCATGTGATACAACTAGATCATTAATTTTTTTAAATCCATAAATTCCCTCCCCTAAATTTCTTTATATCAGGTCCAGCTTCCTTTATCCTACCAAATTATCGACTGATGGTTATCACACCCCACAACTACCATGTTCTCCCTTCTCCTCCAATGACTGTTATTTGGAATTAAGTTTTATGATTTCAATAGAAAATCAGTCCGAATGAGACTCTTACCTATCATAATATTTAATCATATTATAATAATGGTTTTTACTCCATTCATCATAAAACTAACACCCTATCAAACCTTACTAGTTTTTTGCATTTTAGTTCCCTTTTGATAATTTTTTTAGTTGTGTGAGGTGTTTTTTGAAGTCTCCTTATCAAATTTTATTTTTGTAATCAAGTTTGTGTTGAATAAATATTTATATGATGCTTTAATTATTCTAAATATTAATAATCATACATATGTATGGGTGCTTTAAATTAATTTAAATGATATTATGAATTCTTTTTGGATTTTTTAATTAAATAGGATTTTTTTTTAAGGATTTTGAGTGTTTACATGTTATATTCACAAGAGTTTTTATTAATCTTGTGCCCATTTATTTCTGCAATTAATGATTATGTTCATCATTCTTCTGATAGAATATCCCTAGTTATTTTCAAATGAGAATTAAGAGTTTCAAAATATAACTAGTTTGTTTTTGAATTTATTTGGGTTATGTGTGATTATTAGAGATTATTTAATTGGGGCATTCCTTGTTTGATATGTTTTCTTATTTTTTGTTATTCTAATCCTTTTATTTTTTTATGTCTGAATTTCTGGATGACACTTTTCTTAGTTGGTTATTATTCACATATGTATGAGTATATATATGTATAAATGCACATATATTCACTAGATAATATGTTAATAAGTGAATAGAGAGGTATCTATATATATATATATGTAATTTCATGTGTCTATAATGTTAATGATGTGTTTTCTTCAACAAAATCATTATGTTTGATTTGGGTATTAAAATTGGTTCCCAAATATGGTATTTTTCCAAAGTGTGATTTCAAGGAATGTTTTTAATTTTGAATAAACTGCCTTTTTAATGATGAATAACATTAAATAATTATCAATAAATTGATGTTTGAAATGTATTTTGTTATGTATTTTATGGTTGATTAGATATTTAACAGTGGATTAAATTATTTACCCATTTATTGATAAATGATATTTCTTAAAAGTCTTTTTTGAATATGTTTAATGGGAGTTGTTTTTAAACAACATATACTTTTAAAAATTAAATTTTTCTTATAAATGAAAAATGAATAATTAAATAATGAATTTATAGAAAAAAATGTAGTATTTTTAATATTTTGTTCAATTATAACTTTTCAAATTTAAAAGAACACTTTGAATCATAATCATTGATAACATATACAATGTTGAGTGGCTGTTATGATTTTTATATATTAAGGTTTATGATAAAATCCAATTGTCACATAAGGATGTAGGGTTACCCTAAACTTATAGGATCATACCCTATGAATCCCATTTATCAGAGTATCTAAGAAATATGGCATAGAATGTGTCTTCCCATGACCATGCTCAAGTTTTTATAAAATAATTATATTTTGTGAAAAAACTATTTATTGTTGAAGTTTATCCTTTTTTATAACGTGGCACAACCCAAGTTCACAAAACCACTATTATAATGTCTCACTATCGCACACATAGCCCTCAAGGTGTACATGAGTGTAATAATTGGTTATGTTTCCAGTCCCATAAACTATGATTTTTTATATATTCTATTAATTTATTAATGATAATATTTATTTTGATTTATTTTTAATTTATTATTTATTTATAATGTGTTTGATAAAAAAAATTATTTTTATTTGAAGAATACAAGATGTTATTTTATTAAAAAATTATTATTTTAATTAAAACATACTATCTAATAAATCTAAGAATTTTGAATTATATTATATATTAATGAAGTATCTGTATAAATTAATATTTATTTAAATATAAATGATAATAAAATTACTGATATTCAATTAAATCATTGTAAGAGTGATAAAATTTTAGTTGATATAAAAAAAGATATATTTTCAATAAATGGGATTTTTATTTAAATAGGAAAATTAATATATTTGGAGAAATATTTTTATAAAATAAATATTAATTTCAAAATAATCATGCTGAAATTATTCAATGGTAAAAAATTATATTTTTGGTTATAGTGAAATTTTTGCATAAAAAATAAATACCATATGAAAAAAATTATAAATTATTAATTCAAAGAAACCCAAAAATGATTTAAAAAATATTATGAAGAGTTTTCATGATAAAAATAATGTTTCATGTATAATATAATCTCTAATTTATGTTAATTTATTAATTATATAATCAATTCTTGATTCCTCCAAAACCTATAATATATTTTATTGTTTAAAAATCAATTCATTATAAACTTAACTCACTTCCACATCACCAAGGGTATTATGTTAATTTGTTTGATTATCATCCTTATAAAATATTGAATAACTAATATATTTGGAAGATTAAATGGGGAAATAATTTTAAATATTGTGGTTATTATTATTTTATTATATAGATCCCGAAACATATGTTTAGAATGTAATAAGAAATTCCCCTCCCTTTTGTTATAAACACCCACCAATCCTCCCACTCCACTACAATTAAAACTCATTGAGGTAGAATTTTCTCTCCCAATCTCTCTCTAAATCCACCCTGATGGTTTAAAATTATCATAATGTAGTAACTATTATTTTTTGACATAGATGTTAAATCATAAAAGATGAATATTAATTTTATTTTTCAAAAACATTAAAAAATATCATAAAGTTTTAGTGTCTTTGGATACAAAGATATATTAACAACTAATAAATAATTAGACTAAATCATATCCACAATGTTATTCCTAACTAGAACCGATATTAGACACATCCTGGATAATATATTTTTTCATAACCTGGGGAATTAAACATAATAATGGGTGATCTCATATGTTATATAATTGTAAACAACAGAGATAGGTAAACATAAACTGATAATAATGTTATAAAAACATTGGAATATAAATTTAAAACTATACCAATATTATAAAATAACATAATCAACAATCATGGTATGAAATATTGTAGTTCATAAGACATAAATCATAATGAAATTGAAAAATATAAGACACGATGAACATAAAATTATAATAAGATATGTAATTTTGTAATAAACATACGCTTAGAAAATAATTTCCATAGCCCTCAATACTCATTTCCCAATATATAATATTATAAATGGTTTACTCCTGAAACCATCATTGTTTTCTAGTTTCACACCCATGAATATGATAGTACACAATGCCCCTTAATAATCTAGGTTCACTCCCCATTCTAGTCTTGTTTATCACATGATATATCATCCTATACCCCCCTTCAATGGGAGGATTTATATGTACCCACACATCACATAATGAAAATATTATATATGTGTGACACAAGATCATAAAACATTCATCATATTAGATCCCATGACAAGAAATGGGTTTTATAAAAATTTAATCACAGAAAAACCTAGGGGAAAGAAACAAATTTCATAAACATCTCATCGTGTTATCACATCATAACTCATATAAATGGATCGAGTTCCACAAATTAATTTTCATCATTACTGTAAAAAAAATGTTAAAAATAAGTATGGTATCATTGGATCATATCCCCCAAAAAGATAATGTATCTTCAAATGATTCCATCTTAGATTGAAAATGATTTTGAATTCTTTCTTGTAATAATTTTTGTGGAAAATAAACTTAAACCACTAAAATATCTTATTTATTATATAAAAAATCTGAAATATTTATGAAAAAAATATTATTTTAAAATAAAATTGAATAATAATAATGTTATTATCAAATAATTGAGAATTAATAATTGTGGAAAATTAATTTCATGTCATACACCGTAAGTAAGTATTCCATTCACATTTTAGTAAAAATTAAAATGACCCTCCTTATGAAAATGAAAAAGGGATTCCATTTTTTACCTTTATATAAAAATTAAAGCTTTGGTATAGATAAATTTAAATAATCATTGTATAATGTTAAATAAATTTATAAATTTTTGTCGAAAACTTGGATTTCGAAGAAAAATAATTTTCAAACAAAGTGTTAAATAAAATCAGTTCTATACTTAAAAATATATTTTTGATATATTGTTTAATTAAAGAGAGGAGAATTAATGGAAAACACGTATTATCATGAAACAACATTAGGATAATAAATTTCATGATGATTCTCGGGAGATAGATCATATGATTTTATCTTTGGGAAGTTAATCCAAAACAATCATGATAAAATAATGAGATTATAACATAAAAAAATAACAAATTTGGTAACATTTTAAATGTAAGATCCATGAAATAAATAACTATATATTGTTATGTATATCAAATTATGTTAATAATAATAATCAAAAAATAAAATCATGGGTAGTATATACACAACAAAAAATAAATAGGTTGTGAATATTTCATGTGTCTCATGAAAATAAAAGTGAAATGAAAATCACATACAACTTTACTGACATTGAAATAATAATACCAATGATGAAATAAAAATAAAATAAACATAAATATAATGAAAATTAATAAATATTTTATATAACATACCAGTGGGGATTTACTTATTTCAAATAATAGAGAATAGGTTCATAACATAACTTGTGTCCCAAAGAAGACAATTTTGAGATGAAGATCACTTACCTTAAGACTTGAATTTATTCCTAAACATTTGAACCCCATTTATAATATATATATTGGTTTATTATAAATCTATTATAGATCCATAATAATATGTATCATACCATATAATATTTAATTATTAAATTTTATCACCCATTTATTTACAATTCTTTGTTAAAGTCATAGTTTTGAGTAATTACTATTTATTTTCATATATGTTATCATATAGTAATTTTGGTCCTTCTAAATTGTTCTTTGATAAACCAACTCCTTAATTATTAATAATGATATTAATATAATTTGTATAAAATTATATATTATATTATATTATATATATATACATTTAGAGTCATCTATAATAGTAGAGTTTGAAAAAATGATTACACCATTCATGGAGATGGTGGGTCATACATACAATTGAACATTATTTCCATTTTTTAACATCTAAAACAAGAGTAATAAATCATATTTTTATAGTATTCATTAAATAATATATATTATATAAATATATACTTATTACCATCCAACTAATATATAAATAAAAAATACATCACATCAGTTTACGAGGTAGTAGTCCCCCGTACACACAAGCGACGATACTATTTTACAATGAGTTGGACGGTAAGATGGTTAATGTGATATTCTATTTAAATAGATATTTTAATTAAAAAATTATTATATATTTAAATTATATCCATAAATATATAAATATATTAGAATCGGTGATTGATTATGAATTACATCGATTCACAAGGACATAGTCTTTTGTACATGTGTTTGACAATTTCATTTCACATATCATAGAAGATGAGATGAATATAGATTATTAAATTAAAATAAATAAATATAGTTAGATTAGATATTGTGATTCTAATTTATCTTCATAATTAATGATGTTTTTTGTGGATGTGGAATAAGAAATAAAACAACATTGTTGATTATGAATAATACCATTTCTTCTGACATCCTCTTTGGGTTAGCAAAAATATATTTCACTGGAGGGTTTCACATCCAATTTAATGACTCTAGCACATGTGGAGGAAAATAAATAAATTATTTGAGATGGAATGTTCTGTGAAAATTGTTAATGGAGTGTGGAGATGATATGATATGTGTTCTCTTTTTATAAGGAATGGAACACAATTTAAAACTTCTATCAAATTTCCCAATAGAATCCAAAATGATAAATTTATTCCAATGATTTATTGTAAGATATAAACATAAATTAGAATAATGGATAACATAATGTATAAATGTTTCTAGAAAATATCATTTAAATTTTTTTTGGTTAACATGACATTGTATTTCGGTTTAATCCCTTGTAGACTAGTTTTAACCTTAACCACCATAATTAATGTTTATAGTTTTTAATATTAATGATGAAAAAATTAAGTTGGAATTATTTAAAAATAATAAATATTATTCAAAATACATAATCCATTTACCAAATTAAATCCACATAATTAGAATATTTTATTTTGAAATTAAAACAACATATGTGATGAAAAAGTGGTTTCCAAAAGAAAATAAATCTTAAGTTAATTTTTTTTCATATAAAAATTATATATATAATTGATTCCAATTAAAAATTCCACGAACTGAATCTGGTTTCCACCAATACCGTCACTAAACCCTGCTCATGAAAAGACCCTAAGGTCGTTCCCTATTCCCATGGGCTGGAACAAGTTCATGGGTATCATTAATTTAGGTTTGGGAATGATTTTCCTGAGTATGAAAACATAACACATTAAAAAATTCCATAATATAAATATGAAATTTTAAATCCAAACAAGTCATATCCAAAAACTAGAACGAAATAAATTAGTTTAAAGACAATAAAAGAGTTCCAAATACAATTAAAGACAGAAGCAAGACATCCTCAAGGACTCCGCACGACAAGGGGTAATCACCCACAAGCCTTCTCCACAACTCCCCACCAAGGATGAGAACTAACACCCCGAACCACCAT
Source organism: Viscum album (assembly GCA_963277665.1). Lineage (NCBI taxonomy): Eukaryota > Viridiplantae > Streptophyta > Magnoliopsida > Santalales > Viscaceae > Viscum > Viscum album. The sequence continues at coordinate 1,536,601,988 of OY728143.1, read as the reverse complement.
CAACCATAGCCTTTCCTTTACCTCAGTCAAAAATAACCATGTATAATTACACCCAAGGGGTTTATGTAGGGTTTGCGCCAAATCCCAATAGGATACCATCCAATTATTTTAAAGATAATGCAATACATTGTGAAAAAACAAGAAGTTTTAATAAACAAGGAAGAGTTGTGTTAAAATTCCAAGATATGTAACATTCATTTGAGAAACGTTTTCAATCCAAAAATTTCATAATGTTCACACATTTAAATAAAAATGTAATCTACTTTAATTTAAATCCAAACACACCCTAATACATTGGTAAATACTACAAATCCAATGAGCAACAACATTGGGAACACCACTAGGTACTAGGTTGTCTTGGGTCCTATAAACCTCGTACCTCGTTGTAATGTATCCATTGAAAAATACATTTCTGTGAATTATCCAATAGTAGGGAACATACCCATAACCAATTGGTCCCCAATAAACATATACATAGATTAGTTATAGTTTTTGTTTTCCATATGATAAATGAAACTGGGGAAAAACCCATCCGGTCCACTAGCCGTACTAGTACAAATCTTCCCCACCTAGGTACCTTGGCTTCCCCTTTTATTCTATATAAATTTCAGCATACAACATAAATAATTTTTCATATAAAACTTCATTAATGGTCAACAACAACCAATACACTAGATATCACATTTTGTACCACTTAAAACATGCAACAAAACAGTTATATTTTTTATAAAACAACATCTCAAAATTTCTCATTCTTTTGCACCCAAAATTTATTGAAATATCCACTTTGCACACTATGTTCACCCTTTTAAGTCACAAAAACAAAATGGAAGTTAAATACAATTTACTGAAACCAGAACTTTAGTTGTGGGGCACCCCCATCTGAACCAAGAAGTTATTTCCTTTTAAAACCCCCATTTTCACACAAACTCGGCACTTTAAGCCCAATTTCTTCCCAAACACCATTTAAAAAAATTCACAGCAACAACTAAAAGGAATAAAAATTAAAAAAAAATTTATTTCCTGTCCTAATAAAATTCAATAAAATCAACTATATAATTATAGGACCGCCCCAAATGAACCAATAAAAGATTTGTATGAAAAACCCCCAATTTCAACAAAAAGAGGCACTTAAAATTCATTTACATTATAAATGACACCAAAACCAATTTTTGCAGAAAAATTAAAATTCAATAAAATTTTAAATAATATAAACACAGCATGCTAAGTTACAAAAATTGCATACACAATGGATCACCTACCAAATTAGTTAAAACCTTGAATCCTTTGTGCGAAAATAAAATCACACCACCACTGCACCAAGAGGGACCTTGATCAAACCTATAACCACAATAAATGACCAAGAAAACACAAGGTTAAACCCTAGGTCTGAAACCCTACCCTCTGGACATTGGTACTTCAAGAAAAATGGATGAATACCTAGTCAAATTGAATGAAACCCTAATCCATTTGAAAGAGGAAAGAAATGGACTCACTTACTTGAAGTATATTGAAGTAATAACTACAAAACAATATTAGATGAAATCTAAAACAGCCAAAATTCATGGTTCCTTCGAACAAAAATAATTAAGCCATTTAGGAACTAAAATAGATGAAAAAATATAAATAATTGGTAGATTTATGAAAGAAAGAAATTACCTCTTCAAATCTAGAAGATTTGAGGAACCCTATGAAGTTCTGCATCAATTCACAATGAACTAGAGCTCTATAGAAGAGAGAAAGAGTTCACACGCGTTTCGGGGTTCAATGATCTTGGGTGAGACTGGGAATCACCGAAAAACAAAAAAAAAATAAATATGTTATATAACAAACAAAATTTATTTTTAAAACTCGAATTGGGCATTCATGAAGGCCCAACCCATTATATAAAACCCCCAATAAACATTGGTTATAGATTTCTAATGGCCCCAAATTTACGTTTTGGTGTTAATATATCTGGGGAGGACATTTAGGAGTTGAAATGAGTGAAAAATATTATAAAATGAAAAAGTTATAAAATAAACAAATTTTATTTTTAAATCTAGAATTAGGCTCACAGTTTGGCCCAATTCATTAAAAACTCACCTATTCCTCCATAAAATCTTTGGAAACCAAAAAAAAATAATTAATGAAAATTAAATGAAAAATAACTTTAAAATATTTCATGTATATGACAATTCCACCCACCATGAAAACATTCCATCCTGAAATGTTTACCTGAAGCATGATCAGAAAACAGGAATGGATACTCTTCCTCAACCCATGACCACCTCTCCCATGACTCATATGTATCATTACCATGCTTCCGATGAACTCGGACCAACGAAATGGACTTCTCTCAAAGAACCTTCTCTTGGGAATCCACTATTTTCATGGGCCGCTCAATAACAGAGAAGTCAGGTTCTAGCTTCAGTTTTACCAACATAGCATATGGGATGGATCTAGGATATATTTCTTTAACAGGGAGACATGGAAGACATCATGGATGGATTTCAACTAAGAAGGTAAATCCAACCTTTATTCAACCATTCCAATACACTTGGTGATCTCAAAGGGACAGACATATCGGGACATTAGCTTACATTGCTTCCCCAATCGACTATGGCCCAGATGAGGGGCCACATTTAAGAATACCATGTCACCCATAGAAAACTCTAGGTATCGATGCCTCTGGTCAGCATAAGATTTATGAAGACTATGAGATGTCAATAAGAGCTGCCCGATCAACTTGACCTTCTCAAAAGTATCCTGCACAAGGCTCGGCCCCAACAGTGAATTCTCTCCTACCTCAGCACAACATAGGGGGGACCGACATGGCCGATCGTATAGAACCTCAAATGGGGCCATTCGAATCGAGTATTGGGAACTGTTATTATAATAAAACACAACCAACCCCAAATGGCTATCCCAGGAACATCCAAAGTCCAATACACATGCACGGAGCATGTCCTCCAAAATCTAATTTTCCTGCTCTATCTAACCATCCGTCTGAGGATGGTATGTCGTGCACATCTTAATATGAGACCCCAAGGCCTTCTGAAGGCCTTACCAGAACTGAGAATTGCATCTAGGGTCTCTATGGGAGACAACTGCTAATAGAAGACCACAGATTCTCACCATCTCCTAAAGATACAAATAGCCCAACTCATCCACTTTAGATATATCTCTGATTGGAATGAAGCGGGCTGATTTGGCCAGATGATCAATCACAACCCAAATGTAATTCTTACCCCGATGTGTAGGAGGTACGCCAATAATTAATTCCATGGAAACCTCATCCCACTTCCATGTTTGAATGGGTAGTGATAGGAGCAAACTGGAGGGCCATTGGTGCTCTGATTTCACCTGCGGGCATTTTTAGCATCTCGAAACAATGTATTCTATGAGCCGTCTCACACTAGGCCACAAAAACTGATGAAAGACATCATAATACATCTTAGTGGAACTTGGATAGATATCCCACTGAGATTGGTGGATATAAATCATGACCACCTTCTGCAGAGATAACGACACTACTAAACGGCCCTTGAAGCACAAGATTCCCTCGGGAGACGACAGCCAATCAGAGGATGTATTCCCACCATGAAGAAACTATTTCGACCACTGACAAAGCACATCACTGGGATATTCTTGCTAAATAAAATCCAATAGAGGAGTCAAATGGATGCTCACCAATAATTCCCCTCCACTGTGTTCCCTGGTCTCCAAATGCATCTGATAAAATATCCCCATCAATGTCCATTCATCACTAGACTTCCTCAAAGATAGCACTGGAAATCTTCTCCTCAATGCATCGGCCACCACATTACCATTGCCTGGGGTATAGTCAATTTTAAATTTGAACCCTTGCAAGTACTCGATCCAGCGACACTGCCTTAAGTTGAGGTCCTTCTACGAGAAGATTTAGGCTATGATTTTGTGATTAGAGTAGACCACAAACTTCTCCCCAAAGAGATAGTGATCCCAAGTCTTCAAATCATGCATCACCGCTGCTAACTACAAGTCTTGGTTTGGGTAGTTATTCTCATGTGGTCATAGTTGGCGAGATCCATATGCCACCACGTGATCATCCTACATAATAATGCACCCATGACCCATACCTGAAGCATCACAATAGACCACATATCCCTTTACAGCCTATGGAAAAATCAACATGGGGGCAATAGTCACCACCTCATCAGCTCCTATAATGATTCCTGACATTATGGACACCATAATTATTTCACCCCTTTTAGGGTGAGCGCGGTCATCGGTGAAGCAAGTTGAGAGAAATCCAGAATGAATCACCTGTAATAACCAGCTAGGCCAAGGAAACTCATGATCTCAAACACTTTATTCAATTTCACCCATAATATGACTGCACTAATTTTTTCTGGGCCCACTAAAACTCTGTGCTCTGTGATAACATGCCCCAGAAATCTCATCTCCCTGATCCAGAAAGTGCACTTTGACAACTTTCCATAGAGGCTCTGATCTCGTAATTTACCCAAAATGATCCTCAAGTGATGTTATTGTACCTCCTCAGAGCCAGAGTATACTAGAATGTAATCCAAAAACACCACAATGATGGAATCAAGATACTAGTGAAACAACCTGTTCATGAGTTCTATAAAGACCATTGGAGCATTGGTCAATCCAAAGGGCATGACCAAATACTCAAAGTGGATATACCTTCTTCGAAAGGATGTCTTTGGGATATCTGACTCTTTCACCTGAAGATGGGGATAACCCGAACACAAGTCCATTTTTGAGAACCACTATTCCCCCTTGAACTGATCAAACAAATCATATATTCTAGACAAACGGTATTTGTTCTTAATTGTTTCCTAATTCAGATTCTAGTAGTTAATGCACAACCGGAGGGATCCGTCAGCCTTTTTGTGAACAACACGAGAGAGGCCCAAGGAGAGATGCTAGGGCGAATGAATACATTGGATTCTATGTATTACAGCTATATCTTTAATTCCCTTGGCTCGATAGGGGACATTCGATAAGAGGGAATAGATATCAGCTGTGTTCTCGGCGCCAGATAAATCGAAAGCTGTACATCCCACTCCGGGGGAAAACCTCAAAAATCATCAGGGAATAACTCTGGAAACTCATTCACTACATGAGGTAGAGAACCTTCCGGTTAACGAACATCCTCTAGAATGAGTGAAGATAACTGAAAGATAACACTTCCCAACTCTGGGAGTGGAGGCCCTGTGTGACCTGACTGAGGATCCCATTCTCCACGAAAATCCTGATGACTCCCATCAGGTACAGTGAAACTCACAAGCCTTCTATAACGATAGATGTGTTCCTGGAAGTGTACTAGCCAATCCTTCTTGAGTATGACATAAAAATATTCCATATCTAAGACCAAGAGGTCCCAATCCATGTTGACCCCTGACACAGAAGGCGCACACGACGGGCACCTGAGACCCTACTGCTTCTTCTTTCCCAACAGTGTCACACACTCCATCATGAAACACATCCAATCAGGTAGCAAATTCAGCATGTCCACAAAACAGGCAGAAATAAATGAAACAGAGTCATCGGTATCAAAAAGAGCAGCATCTATAGAATATGCGATCAAAACGGTACCTCGAACAATCGACGGTCCCACCTCTGTTCTTACTGGTGCCAGATCCACCGCATGGAGACATCCGGTCTCTAACTAAAGATGACTGATACTCTATATATATTCCCTAAAATGGATCTACCCAGATGATGACTCAGCCTTACCACCATCGCTGAAAAATAGAGATCCCCCAGTCCTCGATGGATCAGACTGTGCTATCACTCTTCTTGAAGCAACTGACCTAGCCCCACTCAAAAGTGGACGTGCCACACCACAATAACATTGAAAATGACCCATTCCTCCAACACTGGTAACAAGGATTTGGAGGAAGTGGACATGCTATTTGGATGTGCCTAGGCTTCCCACAGTAGTGGCACAAGATCGATCTCGCATCAGAAGGTGTAGACAAAAACTGCCTGGAATAGTGGCCTGAATTGCCACCTCCTTTCTTCCCATGATCATCCCACTTCCTTTTCTTCCCTGTGGAGATGCCACTACCCACTACTGATAATGAACCATAGAAACCATCCATGACTTTCCTAGTAATTTCCACCATGCACGCCCAATCAACGACCTCAGCATAGGTCCTCAGCTTAAACAAGAACACATGGGAATATATCTCTAGTCGCAGGCCTTTCTCAAACCTCTGGGCCTTCGCCTGCTCATTAGAGACGATTTCTGGTGCATACCGAACCAACTCAGTGAAACGGTTGTCATACTTCATCATAGATATATTCCCCTGAACAAGGACCATGAAATCCTTGGACCTAGCATAAGCCAACACCTTAGGGCAGTACTATTCATTGAAGACAGCCTTGAAATCTCCCCAGTGCATCTGCTCATTCTTCCCAGTCTCACGAACTGACTCCCACCACATGCAGCTGGAACCCTCCAACAGAAAGGATGCACACTTCACCTTGAGATACTCGGGTGTTTCTAGAAACTCAAACATACGCTCGATCTTCCCGAGCCATTCCTCTGCTTCTTGGGGTTCTGAGATGCCTCAGAAGGTTGGAGGCTTATTTTTCAGAAACTCTTGGGCCTTGTCCTTTCTAGGACCAGTCTCATCATCTCAAACAAATGCTGGAAAAGGAGCTGGTCCATATCATAGATCCTAGAAAGCCTATACAATGGCCTCGACTAGACCTTGATCAATAGGTGTGGGAGAACTCTCTCCAGCCTCCTCCCGTGGGTGCGTGAGAGCTTTCCGAGGAGGCATGTTGCTTCAAAATGCAACAGTCACAAAACAATAATCAATACCAAAATTCTGATAATTTTAATCAAATTCATCAAATATAAATAATTTGAACACATTCCAGTAATAAATAAAACAACTACTGCCCATCCCCTTGATGTCCACATGTGGTCTACAGCCCACACATCTCACCTGGAAGGGAAGTCAATCCGTAAATTCCAACATCCCATGGTGACTCAAGGTCTTCCATGAAAGGTACAGGCCAGACACCCTACTCATAACTGAAACCCCGTGCCCTAATAGTCCTAGCTCCTGTCTATCCCGACTCATCCAACAATAGAAATATAACCCAAAAACATTATCCTCCTCTAATATAATTTTGTCACAAACCGAATCTGGGTACCACCAATACTGGCATTAGACCCACCCCATTTCAAGGCCCGAAGGGTGTTCCCTATCCCCATGGTCTAGAACAAGTGTCTGGGTATCATTAATTTTTGTTTGGGAACGATTTAACCAAGTATGAAAGCATAACACATTAAAAAAATCCATAATATTAATCTGAAATTTTCATGCCAAACCACTCTTACCCAAAAACCAGAACTGAATACATTAGTTTAAAGACAATATAATAGGTCCAAATAAAAATAATTACCGAAGAAAGATAGCCCCAAGCACTCCACATGACAAGGGGTAATCACCCACAAACCGTCTACACAACTCCACACGAAGGATGGGAACTAACACCCTGAACCGCCATCACCCTTAGCATTTCCTTTACCTGAGTCAAACATAACTAAGTATACTTACATACAAGGGGTGTAAGTAGGGTGTGATCTTAATCCCAATAGTATAACTCTCAATGATTCCAAATATCATGCAATACAATGTGAAAAACTAGCAGTTTTAATAAGCAAGGAAGAGCAATGTTAAAATTCAAAGAATTGTAACTTTCATTTGAAAACAATTTTCACTCCAAAATTTTCAAAATGATCACAAATTTAATTAGAAATGATAGATACTATAATTTACTTCCAAACACATCCTATGAAATCGGTAAATACTACAAATCCAATGATCAACAACATTGGGAACACCCCTAGGCACTAGGTTGTCTTGGGCCCTATGTACCTCGTACCTCGTTTTAATGTAACCATAGTAAAATATGTTCTCATTCACGAGCCACTAGTAGGGAAAATACCCAAAACCAAGTGGTCCCCAATAATCATCCACATAGTTTAGTTAGAGTTGTCATTATCCAAATTCTATTTGAAATAGGGACAAAATCCATTGGGTCCACTAGCTGTACTAGTACAAATATTCCCCACCTAGGTACATGGGCTTCCCCTTTTTTGCTCAATCAATTTTAGCATGCAACATAAAATGATTTTCATTTAAAATAGAATTACTAGTAAAACAAAACCAATATAGTAGCTATCACATTTTGTACCACTTCAAACACGCAACAAAACAATTAGATTTTAATAAAACAACCTCTCAAAATATCACATTGTTTTGCCCCCATAATTCATTGAAATATCCACTTTTCACACTATGAGCACCCCTGTAAGTCACAAAAACAAAATGGAAGTTCAATAACCTTTAATGAAACCAAAAATTATGTTATGGGGAAGCCCCATCTGAACCCAGAAGTTATATCCTTTAAAACCCCTATTTTCACAAAAACATGGCACTTTAAGCCCATTTGCTTCCCAAACACCATTTAAACAAACTTTCGCTATATGGACCCAACCTTAAACATTACTTAATCTTGAGTTATTACAAGGTCACACATTGGGGATCTTTTTAGGTTTATATTTTTAGAGAATTAGATCATAAATCATGCATTACATTCCACCTTTAAACAAAGTGGTTACATAAAAGATAGTATTCATTTTTCCGATCAACGGAAACATATTTAAAATAAAACATGGATTCTTTCTTGACACTTACTTGACACTATAATAAAATCATGTACCATTCCCTTGACTTGTGAAACACATTTCAAAAACATGGGATGAGCATAAAAAGCAAAGTAAGGGATATAAAAGTACGAAATGAAAACATTAGTACATGTATGAAATCATATATTACTCATAAAACATAATCACTTTAACATACCTCATAAAATCATGAATAAATAATAGAAATCATAAGACATAAAGGTAACTTGAGGAATTCATAACATTCTTACGTAGGGAGTAACCCTCATGGTTAGGTTTGGAATACCCATCACAGTATATTCTCTAAAATCTCTTCAGAGAAACCTTAACATTTAACTCCTTCGCATTACCCAATTCATTGGAGAGCTATATCGGGCTCACCTACCATTAGTTTATCACAGAACCACCCGTCTTCATAAACAATTCCCAAGAACCGTAACATAATCGTATCACATAAAACATGCATAAAGGAAACATAACATTTCCACATTTCAATCACAAGATATCAACACAACACATTGATATAATAAAAACATTATGAAAACCATTTTCAATACCAAAATAAATAAAAGTAAAAAATTTTATTTATTTTTCATTTAAAAAAATGTTATGGATTGTAGAGGAAGCCAAAAACTCAAATAATGGTCACAGCGGCGGAGAACTCGTTGTCGCCGCATACGTACGACAAAAAAACTTTCCCTTTTGTCGATTAGTAAATGCTTCGTATAAAAAAGATTAAATTTGAATAAAAGTAAAAGTCAAAGGGTTTTATACACCGTATAAAAGAAAGTTGTGTATAAAACAAAATATGCCTCAATGAAAGGAGAATGAGACGAAGTCCCATACCTCGGGTCCGACTAGACTCGATCATTCTTCAACCTCATCAGTAATAAACTTGAGTTAATTTCTACTTTCTTGAGATCCTTTTTCAACTTCATTATTCCTTTTATATCACTTATTACCATGTCTTGAACACTATGTAATTATTTATGTAAATAATGGTCGTTTTGTTGATCATTGGTACTTGAGTCTCAAATAAACTCTTGATAATTACAAGTTGTTCATGTGGTAAAATAACTATTATATCCGGAATTATATTCATGATGTAGATATCATATATATCATATATATCTAGTATATACATGCATTTATAATAGTAAATAATCATTTAGAGGTAAGAAATGAAATGCACCGTTCATAGAGACCGTAAGCCGTACGTACGCATGAACGCTACTTTCATTTCTATGTCATATTAATGGAATTAAAACTAAATGAGAGATATGTATATTTTAATTCCATAATTATATTCATTATTTAGATGTAACGTACATCATATATATCCATTATATATATGTACTTATAATAGTACATTACATTTGGGGATATGAAATGAAATGCACCGTTCATGGAGACGGTAAGCCGTATGTACGCATGAACGCTACATTCTTTTCTATCTCATAATTTAATGGAATGAAATAATAATTATATAAAGGTATATTATAATTCCATTATAAAATCATATTTTATAACTTTAACTCCATCCTTTATACGTCCCACATATGGCATTAACGAATCAAATCACTTTGAGGGGGTGGTTGTCCGCACTTCCTAAAATGATGATACCGTGTTTACCCATAATGAAAACCATAAAGGTATGCCATAAATGAAAAATAAAGAATCTTAAGTAAACCATAAACATATTATATATCATATAGAAATATAGTGACATCTTAATGTCCACCATTGAAGGTGTTATATGAGTATTGAACAATCATCGATTCGTGAGGCTGAAATTCGCCATCCACAGAAACAGTATGTTATTTAACCATTAGATGTAGGTTTGTGTAAGTGTAGCTCGAATACATCACATAAAAATATCCCAGTGTATTGAAGATACTGGTGTTTTTACAAAATAAAGTAATAAAAATAGTTTAGGGGGTTGGAGAAGCAAAATAAAACATAAGAACAGAAGAGAAAACACTACCTTTAAAATGGGTAACACTTTTTGATTTGATCTCAAAGGCTTCCTTGGGAAGACTTCTGCCAAAATTGAGGATTCTAAGAGTAATATACGGATTTGGAGAGAAGAAATGGGCAGGATTTGGCCGAGAAAAAGGCTTGAGAGGTGGGGGAAAGGAGGTAGAGGTGGGGGCCTTTTATAAGAGGAGAGGAGGGGCACTCTTGGAACATTATAAAAGGTTACTTTATTATAAAATGATTTTTGGATTTTAAAGGTCCCAAAATTATAAATTTCTAGTATAAGGTGATAATAGTTCGAAATACACCCATACAATAGGTTTTTTACGTGTGTAGGTCTTATATTTTACATTATCTTTTCATTTTATTTAAATCGTTAAATAATGAGGTAATCACTACATCATCATGGTGTCACAAATAATTTAATTTATTTAATGTTTAAAAATTATAAAAAATACTATGATGTAGGAAAACTTTTTATCTTTCTAATAACTATTTATAGTACAAGTGATCATTTATGTAGACAAAATTAATTTTTCTTTACTCAGGTGATACATTCTTTGTTATAATTTCATTCTATAAAAAATAAAAAGATAGAAAGTCATTATCACACAAAAGTGATTCGATGGGGTCCCCAAGTTTGGAACAAGGAATACCATGGTTGTAAATGACACAAAAAGTAGTATTAGAACACATTTTGGTGTCATTTGTTTTATTATGATATTATTTTATTATCCTTGACTACCCGATTACTAATTAATCATGATAATTAACGATAATTACCATCGTTACTATTCACAAAGTCCTAAAACAAAAGAGTCTTGATTACATAATTTGGACCATATGATTCCAAATAAGGAATCCATTTTACCAAATTCCAAACATAGAAATTTCAATAATTAATTTAAAAATAATTCCAATTGTCAAAACAAATAGCAGGGTTTTTTATACAATATCTATGATAAGTGTGGCATTAGTTTATGCAAAATTCCAAAGTAAAATTAATTCTAATGACCAATATTGGATTAAATGTTAAAAATATTTTATATTTACACTTTAAAACCAATTAAAAAGATAATATATCCATATAATTAAATTATATGAAAAATTATTTTTGATGTAAAATGCAGTATTTGTCACTATTCATTAAAAAATGAACATTGTCAGAAAAATACCAAAAAATTATCTAATGTAAATTTCAATGTCCCGATAATTAAGAATATGTTTATTTTGACAAATAGATCTTATAAAATAGTCATAAGTTTGATTTAAAAATGTTTTTCCATCAAAAGGCAGTAAAACAATCTTTTAAAAAATATTAGTGTATTCCATGCTTAAGATTGGATTTATTATCATTTTATGCCTCTAAAACACTATCTAATTCATAAATACACATAGATAAGAATATATATTATTCATTAATTACTTGGGATTTTACATCCTTCCCCCCTTTAGAAAATTGTGTCCCCGTAATTTATTTACTTATCGATAAGTGGGGGTATTTATCACTCATTGCATTTTCAGATCCCACGTTGCCTCTTCAAACATATGGTTTTTCCACAAAACCTTTACTTGATGAATTACCTTATTCCGCAACACTTACTCTATATGGTCAAGAATCTGAACTGGTTGTTCCTCATAAGATATATTCTTTTCCAGCTAAACCACCTCTGGACTCAAAACATGAGATGGATATGGCATATACTTTCTCAACATCGAAACATGAAAAACTTTGTGTACCTGAGATAAACTCAGAGGTAAAGACACTCCACATGCAACTGATAAAACTCTATCCAAAATTTCATATCGTTCAATGAACCTTGGACTCAGCTTTCCTTTCATACCAAATTGTATCACACTTTTCCGTAGTGAAACTTTGAGAAAAACATGATCACCTACCTCGAAAGAGAGATCCTTCCTCTTATTGTATGTGTAACTTTTCTGTCTGCTCTGAGATGTTCTAATGTGTTTCTGTATCAGATGAACTTTTTCTACCAACTCTTCTACCAATTCTGGTCCCATAAGCTTCCTTTCAACCACTTCATCCCAAAAAGCTGGAGTTCGACACCGCTTCCAATATAATGCCTCAAATGGAGCCATCTGTATACTGGAATGAAAACTGTTATTATAATAAAATTTAACCAAAGAAAGATGTTGGTCCCAAATTCCCTGATAATCCATTGAACAAGCATGAAGCATATCCTCCAAAGTCTGAATTGTTCTTTCTGACTGCCCATCTGATTGAGGATGAAAAGCTATACTAAAATTTAATTCAATAACCAACAAATTCTGAAGGTCGTTCCAAAAGATAGAAGTAAACCTGGGATCACAATCAGATACAGTGGATAGGGGAAATCCATGAAACCTGACTATCTCTTTAAGATACAATCGAGAAAGTTTATCTGGGGAAAAAGTATCTTGTATAGTAAAGAAATGAGGAGATTTAGTCAAGCGATCAAAAATAACCCAGATTGCATTATTACCTTGAGGTGTCTTCGGCAATCCCACAACGAAGTACATGGATATATTATCCCATTTCCACTCTGGTACTGGTAAAGATTGAAGCATCACTTTCAGTGACTGCCACTCTACATTAACCTATTGACATGTCAAACACTTCACATTAAAATCAGCAATATCCCTTTTCATTCCATCCCACTAGTAGTACTTCTGCAGATCTCTGTACATCATAGTAATGCCTGGATGAACTGAAAATGGAGAACTATGAGCTTCAAATAACAACTCTTTCTTCAACTGTGAATCACATGACACGCAAATCTATTCCCAAATCTCAAAACACAATCATTATCAATGTTGAATTCAGGAAACTTACCCTTTAGAACCAGCTCTACCTTTTTCTACAACTCACTGTCTTGCTTCTGTGCTTGCTTAATTATGTCTGATACAGAAGATTTCACTTATACCTGAAACAAAACAGAAGGACATCCTGCACCAAAAACTTTTATGCCAATTTTCATCAAATCCTTAACGAAAGGATCGCGTTCCAAATGCAACATTGTTAATGAAGCATTACTTTTTCGAGTCAAAGCATCAACCACCTTATTTGCTTTTCCCGGATGTTAATGAATTGTACAATCATATTCTTTGATTAATTTTGTACATCTCCTCTGTCTCATGTTCAATTATTTCTAAGTGAATATATACTTTAATCTTTTGTGATCATTATATATTTCACACTTTACTCTATAAAATGATGCCTCCAAATTTTTAAAGAGAAAACAACAACAGCTAATTTTAAATCTTGTGTAGGGTAATTTACCTCATTAGTTTTCAACTAACGTGAGGCATATGCAATTACCTGATCGTTCTGTATAAGGACACAAACAAGTCCCTTCAATGAAGCATCACTGTATATAACAAACTCGCCATTCCTGGAAGGAAGTGCCAAAACTAGAGCATTCACCAATCTTCTTTTCAACTCCTGAAAACATCATCACATACTTTTGTCTAGATAAACTTAAAACCCTTCCGAGTTAGATTCGTCATTGGACTAGACAACCATGAAAAATTTATAACAAACCTTCAGTAATATCCTGCCAAACCAAGGAAGGTATGGGTCTCAGTTACATAGGTGGGTCTTGGCCATTCTTCAACAACCTTTGTTTTTGCAGGATCAACATTTATCCCATCTTTAGAAACAAGGTGACCAAGGAATGAAATTTATTGCAACCAAAACTCACACTTGCTGAATTTTCCAAACAATTTATTTTCTTTTAAGGTTTTTTGAATATCCCTTAAATGTCATTCATTCTCCTATTTACTTTTAGAAAACACCAAAATATCATCAATAAAAACAACCAACATTTTTCACCTGAGTCAACTGAGCCATCACTACAACAAACTGTTTAGTTCTGATTCTGACCATCTTAGGATATTGATTTGAAAGGTCATTTTCCTATGTATGCCTTCCCATAAATTTTTTTCTATTTCCGTTTTAAAAACCATTCATAACAAATAAATATCTTAGGTTAAGCAACATGGTAATCTTTAAATTCTATATCATTTCAATCATACCATAAATTAATTTATAATATAACAATTTTCTAACTCCTAAAGTTGTCTAAACCGACCTCTAATACCAACTATAAGGCCCTATCCTTAATCATTACTTAATCATGAGTTATTACAAGATCACACATTGAGGATATTTTCAGGTTTAGTGTTTTAGAAAATTATATCATAAATCATGCATTACATTCCACATTTAAACAAAGTGTTTACATAAAAGATAGTATTCATTTTTCCCATCAACAGAAACATATTTAAAATAAAAAATGGATTGTTTCTTCACACTTCCTTGACACTATAATCATATCACGTACATTTCCCTTGACCTGTGAAAAACATTTCAAAAACATTGTATGAGCATGAAAATCTTAGTAAGGGATATAAAAGTACGAAATGAAAACAATAGTCCATGTATGAAAACATAATTTACCCATAAAACATAATCACTTTAACATACCTCATCAAATCATGAATAAATCCTTGAAATCATAAGACATAAAGGTAATTTGAGTCATTCATAACATTCTTACGTAGGGTGTAACCCTCATGGTTACGTTTGGATTACCCATCACAGTATATTCCCTATAATCTCTTCGGAGAAACCATAGCGTTTAACTCCTTCTCGTTACCCAATGCATTGGAGAGCTATATCAGGCTCACCTGCCCTGAGTTTATCATGGAACCACCTGTCTTCATAAAAAATGCCCAAGAACCATAACATAATCATATCACATAAAACATGCATAAAGGAAACATAACATTTCCACATTTCAATCACAAGATATCAATACAACACATTGATATAATAAAAACATTATGAAAACCATTTTCAATACCAAAATAAAGAAATGTAAAACATGGTATTTATTTTTCATTTAAAAAAATGTTATGGCTTATAGAGGAAGCCGAAAACTCAAATAATGGTCACAGTGGTGGAGAAGTCATTGTTGTCGCATACGTATGACAAAAAAACATTCCCTTTTGTCTTTTAGTAAAAGCATCGTATAAAAATATTGCTTTTGAATAAACGTAAAAGTAAAAGGGTTTATACACCGTATAAAATGATGTTGTGTATAAACCAAAATATGCCTCAATGAAAGGAGATTGAGACGAAGTCCCATACCTTGTGTCCGACTTGACTTGATCGTTATTTAACCTCCTGAATAATAAACATGAGTTAATTTCTACTTGATTGAGAACATTTTTCAAGTTCATTATTCCTTTAATATCAATTATTACCATATCATGAACACTATGTAATTATTTAAGTAATAATGGTCGTTTTGTTGATCATTGGTACTTTAGTCAAAAATAAACTCTTTATAATTACAAGTTATTCATGTGGTAAAATATCCATTATATCCAGAATTATATTCATGATGTAGATATCATATATATCATATATATCCAGTATATACATTCATTTATAATATTATATAATCATTTAGAGGTAAGAAATTAAATGCAACATTCATGGAGACGGTAAGCCGTACATACGCATAAACACTACTTTCATTTCTATGTCATATTAATGGAACTAAAACTAAATAAGAGATATGTATATTTGAAATCCAGAATTATATTCATCATTTAGATGTAACATACATCATATATATCCATTATATATATGTACCTATAAAAGTACATTACATTTGGGGATAAGAAATGAAATGCACCGTTCATGGAGACGGTAAGCCGTACGTACGCATGAACGCTACTTTCATTTCTATATCATACTTTAATGGAAAGAAATAATAACGATATAAATGTATATTATAATTCCAGTATAACATCATATATATTAACTTTAACTCCATACTTTATATGTCTCACATATGGCATTAACGAATCAAATCGCTTTGAGAGGGCGGTAGTCTACACTTCCTAAAATGAAGATATCGCGTTTATCCATAATGTAAACCATAAAGGTATTCCATAAATGAAAAAATACAGAAGCTTCAGTAAAACATATACATATTATATATCATATATAAATATAGTGACATCTTAATGGCCACCTTTGAAGGTGTTATATAAGTGTTGAACAATCATTATTTCGTGAGGTAGAAATTGGCCATCCACAGAAACAGTATGTTCTTTAACCATTAGATATAGGTGTGTGTAAGTGTAGCTCGAATCCTTCACATAAAAACATACTAGTATATTTAAGATACTTTTTTGTTACAAAATAAAGGAATAAAAAGATTTTAGGGGGTTGTATAAGTAAAATAAAACATAACACAAGAGAAAACACTACCTTTAAAATGGGTAACACTTTTTGATTTGAGCTCAACGGCTTTCTGGGGAAGACTTATGCCCAATGTGAGGCCTCTAGGAGTAATAGAGAGATGTAGAGAGACACAATGGGCAGGGGTTGGTCAAGCCGAAGGCTTGAGAGGTGTGGGTAAGGTGGTAGAGGTGGGGGCCTTTTAAAAGAGGAGAGGAGGGGCACTCTTGGAATGTTATAAAAGGTTACTTTATTATTAAATGCTTTTCATATTTTAAAGGTCTCAAAATTATATATTTCGAGGATAAGGTGATAGGAGTTCGAAATCCACCCATCCAATAGGATTGTGACATGTGTAGGTCTTATATTTTACATTATCTTTTCATTTTATTTAAATTGTTAAATAATGAGGTAACTGCTGCATCAACATGGTGTCATAAATAATTTAATATATTTAATGTTTAAAGATTATAAAAAAACTACTATGATGTAGGAACACTTCTTAGCTTTCCAATGACTATTTATAGTCCAATATATCATTTATGTAGACAAAATCAAAAATGTTTTACTCAGGTGATACATTCTTTGTTATATTTACATTCTTTAAAAAATAAAATGATAAAAAGTCATTATCACACAAAATTGATTCCATAGGGTCCCCAAGTCTGGCACAAGGAATCCCATGGTCTGCCATGACAAAAAAGTAGTATTACGACACATGTTGGTGTCATTTTGTATTATTATGATATTATTTTATTATCCTTAACTACCCGATTACTAATTAGTTAAGATAATAATCGATAATTACCGTCGTTACTATTTACAAAGTCCAAAAACAAAAGAGTCTTGATTACATAATTTGGATCATCTGATTCCAATTATGGAATCCATTTTACCAAATTTCAAAAACAGAAATTTCAATAATTAATTTAAAAATAATTCACGTTGTCAAAACAAATAGCGGGTTTTTTTGAAACTATATCTATGAGAAGTTTGGCATTAGTTTATGCCCAATTTCAAAGTTAAATTAATTCTAATGACCACTACTGGATAAACGGTAAAAATATATTCTATTTACACTTTAAAAGAATTTAAAAATATAATCTAACCATATAATTAAATTATATGAAAAATCAGTTTTGATGTGAAATGCAGTATTTTTCACTATTCATTAAAAAATGAATATTGTCAGAAAAATACCAAAAAATTATCCAATGTAAATTTTAATGTCATAATAATAAATATTATTTTTATTTTTACAAAAATAACTCATAAAATTGTCAAAAGTTTTATTTAAAAATGGATTTCCATTAAAAGGCAGTAAAAAAATCTTTTAAAAAATATTATTGTATTCCGTGCCTAAGATTGGATTTATTCTCATTTTAAGCCTCTAAATAACTATCTAATTCATATATATACATATATAAGAATATATATTATTCATTACATACTTGGGATGTTACAATCGCAGCAACAACCAAAAAGAATAAACATTAAAAACATGATTTCCAGCCCTAATACAATTCCATAAAATCAAATATGTAATTATAGGACATCCCCAAATGAACCAATAAAATATTTTTATGCAAAAACCCCAATTTCACCAAAAATTGGAAAATAAAATTCATTTAATTTATAAATGACACTAATAACAATTTTTTTAGAAACATTAAAATTCAATAAACATATAAATACCATAAAAATAGCAATCTAAGTCACAAAAATTGCATGCACGATGGAATCACCGACCAAATTAGTTAAAACATTGAATCATTTGTGTGAAAATTTAATCACACCAGCATCGCACCAAGAGGGACCTAGATAAAACCTAAAACAACAATGAAATACCAAGAAAACCCCTAGTTAAACCCTAGGTTCTTAACCCTACCCTCTGGAAATTTGATACTTCATGAAAAAGGGAATAATACCTAGGTAAATTGAATGAAACCCAAATCCATTTGAAAGAGGAATGAAATCAACTCACTTACTTGAAGTATATCGAAGTAATAACTCCAAAACAATAGTATATGGAATTTAAAACCGCAAAAATTTAGGGTTCGTTTGAACAAGAATCAGTAGCCCATTTATGAACTAGAATGGAGGAAAAATATTATTAATTGAGAGAGTTATGAAAGAAAGAAGTTACCTATTTAAATCTGGATGATTTGAGGAACCCTATGGAGTTCTGCACCAATTCGCGATGAACCAAAGTTATAAAGAGGGGGGAGAGAGTTTCTACGCATGTCTGGGTTAAAGGGGCTTGGGTGAGACTTGGAATCACCGAAAAAGACTAACAATTGGATATAAATAAAACAAACAAAATATATTTTTAAAACTAGAATTGGGATTTCAGGCAGGCCCAAAACCTTAAATAAAAACCCCAATAAACCTTGTTTATGGATTTCTATAGGATCCAAATA
Source organism: Viscum album (assembly GCA_963277665.1). Classification (NCBI taxonomy): domain Eukaryota; kingdom Viridiplantae; phylum Streptophyta; class Magnoliopsida; order Santalales; family Viscaceae; genus Viscum; species Viscum album. The sequence continues at coordinate 1,536,582,634 of OY728143.1, read as the reverse complement.
GACTTGGTGGTGTTAATATATTAGGGTAGGATATTTAGGAGTTAGAATGAGTGAAAAATATTAAAAAATGAAAATTTTATAAAAGAAACAAAATTTATTTTTATATCTAGAATTGGGCTCACAATTTGGCCCAATTCATGAAAACTCACCTATTCCTCCATAAAACCTTTTGAAACCCCAAAAACAAAGCATTAATGGAAATTAATTGATAAAAACCATTAAAATGTTTCATTTATATGAAATAATAATCAGTTTAATTATAATAGAATTTTCATATTTTATTTATAAAATAATTTTAATCTATAAATTCACTTTTTTACTTAATTGGATTGAAAGGTTCATTTTCAATAAAATCATTATTTTCACTATTCATCAAAATATTAATCTTTTCATAAAATTTTAAAACTTCTCTAAGATAATTTTAAATAATGATTTAAAAATTGGATTTAATTTTTCAAATAAATTTTATAAAGTGGTATAAATTAAATAATATTATTTTCTCTCAAGAAGGTGTAAACCCATTTTTGGGGAAAATGTATTTTTGAAACATATAAAAAATTTCATAAATAATACATATTATGTATCTAAATATTTAATAAAAATAATTAGAATATGGTTTTTAATATTAATACCAAATAATATATCCTTAATTTTATTACAATTATATTTATATAAAATATTAATTGTATAATGTGGTTTCTTAAAACTCAATTTTGGTTGTAATGTTGGCTATCAAATAAATTAAATTTATTTCAAAGAAAAATCCATAAAATACAGTGTTGTGACATTATACTTCCATAATAATAAATTTCACCGTAAAAAGTGCATCACTATGATATATAATATTGATTATATATTTACCAAATCATATCCTTGGGTTCCAATGTAGGTTCCTCAAGTAGGTGGTTTCAACAAATTTTTTTGACAATGTGAGTGGTCTTGTTTCAAAGCCCTCTATATATACGGTCTATAATATTCACCAATTAATCCACCTAAGAGGGATTCTAATATAATGGTATGACAAAATTTCTATGTACATAAGAAGGATTAGGAATGTAATTCCATATTACAAATTCACGGAACACATCATGGGATTCAAAGAGATTGACTGGAAGTGTAATGAGAAAATAAACCATCCCAACTAGATAAATAAACTCAAAGGGAAAATATACCTAAGACTTGAAATTTATTTATTATTGAATCAAATTTCCTTATTCAATGGATAAATTCCTATAAAAAATTTATAACAATCTTCAAACTCTATACGTCATAAATGATTATCCACATAACTTATCTGTTGGATTTAAGCTTCCCTTGGGTTATTTTTAACGGTTCAAAAAATTTATGTCATCTCATTAGTGAAATAGAGTCCAAATATCCTTATTTATCCAACGTAATTTTAAAAAATTGCATCTCTTTACTTATTTGTATATAGGTACTCATATAATCACTTAAAATTATTTAGTGAGATACATTGTTTTAGTAAATCTCAACAGAAGGTAGGTGTTGATCCCAACCAACTTTGCATTCTATAGAACAAGATCTAAATATATAATCTGGAATTTGAATTGTTCTCTTAGACTACACATATTTATGATAATTATATACAGTGGTTAGACTCCACACTATATGTATATATACTCTTGAATACTTTTCAAGAACATGAAGGTAAACCTTGAATGCCGCGTCCATGCCCAACGAGGCCAATAATGAGACAACCCCAAGCCTGCCTCCTATATGACAGGTGACATCGACCAATGTTGAGTAGGAATATAACACATATGGGTATCATTATCCTAATTTAATTTTACACATTCACACATCTCAAAACCAATAAATGTTTTAAATATAAACAATGGATAACCATTCTTTCATACATATATAAATCCCACCATGATAGTACGACAATAATTACTAGAATGAAAGGAAAAATAAAATCCCATAAAAAGAAAATAAAAACATTTCAATAATGTAAAATAATATTTAAAAACATAAAATAATAGGAACACAACATAGTCTTCATGGTTCACTATGATTTACATTGTTCATGTCTCTCTTGGACTCCATGGAATGGCCAATCATTATCATACGATACAACATGTGCGGGGAAATTACTTGCATGGGTGAGTGTAACAATACCCAGCATGAAACCCTGAAATTAAAAGGAATATAACATCAAAACTAGTTATATAATCAAAACATATATGTCAATTTTATACATAACAGAATATCTAGATATACTAAATGTATACACACAATCACAAGGTATAATCAAAACCTTAAAGCAAGCCTAGTTTTCCTACTCGAAGGCTCCACATATCACTCATCGTGGAGGGAACCTTCCATGAGTGATACAGTATTAAGGGAATCCTTTTGATATTTCATCCTAATTAGGTCCTTCCATAATATGTACATGATATAAATATGATGAAATCAATACAATAAATTAGGATCACTCCCTGAGCCATGGGGTATACCAACAACCTAATCTGTATTTACTGTCTATATAGGGGGTCAACTCTTACATAGTATTGTCCATGATAATACCAATAAACTAAAATTTATAAATGATGATGATTGAGTATCACACTTTAGGCCTCATAAAAGGATTTCATCATCTCTTTCCAAGATCCAAGTACCTAAGAGAGTGTCATTGTTACATTACATATGACGCGACCTCGTACATAATCCTTGGGTAATTGAATGAGGAAATGTACCAAAATGAAACATGTCCAAGTTTAAGAGGACAATGTATGAGATCTATTTTCGATAACCTAAACGGCATGTACTATAAGTAAATGTCATGTTCCTTTATATTGGGTTATACCCATGTATCAGGGCATGTTCTCGTGTCCATGTTTATGGCTATGAACACTATGTGTCCAAGACCTTTTACTCCTAAACATTATCATATACATGTATCTACACATGTAAACTTGAACATTCCATATTCTTGTCTGAGTATAAGGAGATTTCAATCCTGTGTACACCTGGTCTTGTCTTTGTAGCATTCGAGGTACAAATGAAGCCAATAGGTAAGGGTTACATGTTGTGTGACATTTTTCACATGTCATGTGATTTGTTTCTTCACATTTTAACCCTAGAACTATACAATGCCTCATATATTGTGTGTGTTCTTCCATTACTTTATTTTTAGTGAGGAATTTCATAAAACCAATGGGTATGCACACATTTGGTGAATGGTTTGGTAAAACCATGTTGTTTTACATAGGAAATCATTGACCCCATTTTCAGCCATATGAAGGGGGTATACTTTTAGACTAACTCATTTTTCCACCACACCATTGACATGAACTCATAGACATAGGGTGTTTTCATAGTTGGCACACCATTTTTAAAACTCTGCACCCAAACTATGAGTAACCATGCACCCATTTAGTATGGGCATATAGTTAGGGGTAAAGTCTTTTAAACTGGGACGCCCGCCCTGGAAACTATGCATGCTGGTTTCTAAATGCACAAAAATGTGATTAAAAATTATCACACTTCCAATTTATATCTGTAATCACCTTAATTTTACCTAATATTTTTTACTTCTATTTTATTGTCTCTAATGATTTTTATAAGTCTCCTCTAACCCCTTTCTTTGAGAGTAAAATATATGGTGGATGGAATCATCTTCTCTTCCGGTATATGACCTATTATTTGTTTAGGATTCCTCCCTCTCCTATCATTATATCCTATTTGAGAGTGATGAATTAATAAATTTTTTGGGTTTCGATGTAGTTTTTAATGGATCTCCTTTTTTAGATCTTCATCCTCGATTTTGATCATATATTTTCAATTTCATGGAGAAATAAAATGTTCAACATCGAATTTAGGGTTATAGTTTTGAAGGGCATTTTTCAAATATAATAAGGTAGGCGGTCCAATTGATAATTACCATTATATTGTTTAGTATCAATATTATGTAATTTTTCCATTGTATTTCCATGTTTTTGAATTTATTTTATATAAAATAATTATTTTATTCCCATGTAATTGTGAGACCCATTACGGATCATGTGGTTCCATTTAGAGATAATGATACTATCTTGATGGAAACCCATGGGGTCTGCTAATTATCTATTAATTGATAATTATGAAAATTTGGAAATTGATTAGTCGATGTATGTAATTGAACTAAATCATTATTTCATATTTAATAATTATATTTAAAGGGTTGATTGGACTAACCATTAATTTTTAATAAGTTGGGAAATAAATATTGATTAATGGATTAAATGGTAAATTGATTCTGTTATTCCTTATGATAAAAAAATTACCCAAATAATATTCCATAAATTAATTAGCACACTATGATGAAATGGTTGTAAAATTATTTATGAATGTGGAACCATGATATGTGATAATTTTGAATGATTGATCAATGAGTTGTGGGTCAGGGACTGCTACTCCAAATACCCATGGGGTTCTAGACTACTGCTTCAGGCCCCTAATGCATGCATTTGAACAATGTGTTTCAGATCAGGGAATAATTCTCCAAATACCCATGGGGTACTAGACTGTAGACCTCTTCCCCGGATATATTGGTGTTGGACTAATGTTCCATGTATCCAGGATAATGGTATACACTCTAGGGAACCAAATGAAATTTGAATTAAATTGTATAATGAAATTCCATGAAAATATAAAAATATGACATCTTTATGGTGTTTGGATTATAATATAGTATGTTATTATGAAGGTATATCTTGGTTGGATAATGAATAATGAATATGAAACCTGTTTACTTTTTCATTTGATATATATTTTTATACAACCACATACACAGTTATTGACATGATACTTATTTAGATGTTGTTAGTGGTGGCCAACTATGTTATATATAAGCCCATTTCATGTGGCCATATTGGTACCTAAATTGAGTTAATTTTTTCATGACATGATATTAGATATAACCCTATGTCAGATTATGGAGTTTGGATTTAGGGTGGAGCATGGACGAGCGAACTAAATATAATATCGAGACCCAATTGGGAGTTATTAGAATGTCTTTAATTTGTGTTTATATTAGACACTTAATCCTTTTTTGTATTTAAATATTTCTTTACTTTTTTAATTTTTATTTTTTTATTGTATTTATTCACGTGATGTTTAGTTTATGTTGATTATTAATTATTTTAGACTCCTGGATATATTGAATATTTATTTCCATTATTGTAATACTTTGATAAAGACCGTATAGTCTATCCATGATATAATTTAGACCATTGAAACAAGTCGACAGCTTCAAGAATATGGGGAGGCACCCATGAGGTAATATAATGAACTAGATTAGTTAACCAGTATGTGGAACCCTGATTGGGGCTTTACAAAGTAATATCAAATTATTTTATTTCTATTTTTTTCTTATTATTTGGGAACTATAGAAAGAAGACTATGATGAGTTGGGGCTTGTTCATGAGCTCGTGCATTGAAGTATCTAACCCATGTATGGGGAAAACACAATTACTGAGGGAGGGATTTTTTTTCTTGATGATTTATATTATAGATGGATTTAATTTCACCTTGGTTGATGCACTTGTTATTTGATGTTATTATTTCTTGATATGTTACTCATAGCTAGTATAGAATTAGAGATGTGTATACATGCATCATTTTAGGCACTCGAGAATTTATGTGACATGAATCATATTATTTATGAATAGAAAATAAATACAAAAGTGGTTTTTATGAAATGAACATGTTTTTATTTGTTGGTGTAATATAAAAGAACTTGTGAAAAATAATAAAATTATAATGGTTAAAATTTGATAAATTTGGTAATTTGAAATGGTTAAAAAGGTTTTTTAGGGGATAACAATAAATATGATGATTTGTTACCCAATGTCAGTTATGGACCATGTTAACGATTGTTAAATATATTTCTAGTGCCATGTTTTTCATCATGGGGTGATGTATGGAGGATAACATCTTATAAAATTATGTGAATACCTATTATGTTAATCATTAAATGAGGTTTCATGTTTCCTAAGATGTGTATATCACATTGTTGATACATGTTAACCCAACATAATTTAATGGTAAAATTATTGGTGGTCGTATCTAGACATGATCCACTTATAGTGGGAAATGCGGCCACCATACCTCCATGTGAAGCAATAGAAGAGAAGTTCCATGTTAAATTTACTCACTTTATGGTGTTCATGGAATGATACAAAAGAAATGCTATGTAAAATATGTCTAATCTTACCCATGAGTTCCTGTCGCAAAATCCACCTATATTCACTAAAGAGGGAAAAACATAGGAAGATAAATATTGTTTTGAGTCTATCCAAACAATTTTTTACCATTTAGAGACTATTGTTGAAAAGGGAGTCATGTAACATATTTATATGTTACAAGTATAACATAAAAATTAGTGAAATATTTAATATCAATATGAGAAATTGGACTTCATGGAATGTAATGAAATCCATGAGATATTTTTAGAACACTTTAATACATATATTCTTAGGTAGAAGAGGATGGCATAGTTTATATGATTATTATAGGGAATCATGCTAGTGATGCATTATATAGGATACTTTGCTGACTTGCAGTGATTCATCCCTACACTGGTTGGAGATAAGGAAACTGCAGAAATATGTTTTCAGGACAAGCATAAATTTATAATTATGTACGAGGTTATTATATTTAATTGGATGTAGTATATTGGGGTATTGAATCCGACATTCATTTCAAATGGAAACTAGAAGGATTCTTCCAGTGGAGGATAGGTTGATTATGCTAGATGACCCAATGGTAAATTATCCAAGGATATGAAGCAACACTAAGAGAATATTAGTATGGGAATTAAAAAATAGAGTACATAATAAGAAGGATCAGTTTTCTAGATTAGTATATTACTGTAGTTAAATCAATGCGGAAGGGAACGTTGAAACCAAGTTGGTTGGGGATTTTTTTAGAAGTAAGAAGACATCATTTTCAGGTACTGTGTTTTGTAGTCAATGATGATTGAGAAGAAAGGAAATAATATCTCTTTGTATAAGTGGATAATCATAAATTTCTTCATAATAATGGAATCAGGCTCACAATTTATAAAAAAAATTAATATTTTAAAGGAAATATGTCATTAGAAGAGAGGTATGTTACAATACTTTCTATGGGAAATTTGATGATGCTTTCTGTGTTTGTATTTCACAAATATCATAATTTGTTTGGAAAAATAGTGATGAATTCCTTATGATTGTAAGGGGGAGAAAATATTTTTTTGTATGACTTTGAATCAGCATGGTGGGTTTATGCAAAGCATTGTTTATGGTGGAGCAGTTTCCCATTGTTTGCCAAATTTTTGGGGTACAAAATTTGGTGTTTGGACTTCATCGTAAAAAGTATATTTTCTGAAAGGCCATATTAAAATATGGTTATGGAATGAATTTTGTGAATATGGGTTTCATGAAGAGTGTTTCATGATGGATCAATGAATTCTGACAGTGATCTCCATGAAAAAAGTCAATTATCGTGAACGGAAAAGGAGAGCAGCATTGTGAATGGTGCATCGCTATGCCGTGAAGGTTTTCGATCACTAATAAGGATTTGGATGTCGTGAAGGTTTTTGTTCCCTATAATGGTTTTTATTACCATGATGGTTTTTATGGGTCTATTTGCGTTTATGATGAGTATTGTGAATGATAAATTTCCATCAGTATTCATGAAAAAAGGGGAGCGCCATGAAAGAAATGAATGGGCTTCACGAAATGGTTATGATGTGGTCCGGAAGGTTCATGAATCGATGGAACAACTATGAATAGTCCTAAAACCCCTTCATAAGAATTTGAGATACACAATGAGAATTCTAATTCTCTGAGTTCATGATGCTGGTTTTCAAAGTTATTATGAAAATGCATTCACAATGGCTATAAGAAAACTGAATGTTCTGACAATAATGAAATTGGTTCGTGATGTCGGTATGTGAAGAAGTTCATGAAGGATATAATACAACTAAATTTTCTGATCAATGGGAATTGTTGGGAAATACACAATATAGAAGTGGGTTTCATGAAGTATGTTGGTTATATGAAGGATGTTTGCTTTGTGAAGGGAGAATTGTGTTGGAGCTTCATGAAAATAAATTTTGAATACCCATTTTAAGTAAAAAACATTCATATAGAATCAATAATAGACTGAGTTATTAAACTCAGTATCATTGAAAAATTGATAATGTTACAACCAGCTTCTGGGTAGGAAAGAGAATAATTTTTCTAAATGAAAAAATTTATAGACGTGGAACAATAAGAACTATAATATTGAATTACATCTTATTCTGACAGAATAAGCACACCAACATATGTATTATTATCATACTTTTACAAGAGTGTAAGGAAACATACTATTCATTGTGATCCACATCAAAGTATTTTTTTATTGGATTGTGTGGTTTTGGATTGCTTCCAAACCATACCAATAATGTAGCTAATTTTATTGAGTAGTGAGCCTGGTAAATTCTAGTGTTCCATTGGATGTGTGTTTTAATGGTGTTTAGTAGGTAAATAAATCATTCATAGGAGGTGAAATTTGTTTCAAAATGAAGGAAAATTAACTAAAAAATATATCTCTGATTTACCCCTCCACCTCTTAGTGATACTGTAATCCGGATTGGGAAACATCAATTGGTGTCAAAGTGAAAGTTCATTTAATTTATTATTTACTGATGTTTTAGAAGCGAATTTGAGATTTAGAATTTAAATTTCATGAACTATATGGGGATTCTGATATTTTATGGAAATAAATATCATATCTAGAAAGATATAATGATGTTATGTCTAATGTCTCCTTTTTATATTGTTTTTGATGCTACAACAGATGTATTTCCTTTTGTTAATGACACGATAAATCATCCACCTATAAATAAGAAGAATATTGATAATGATGGAAGAGCTAAAAATTAATTACTCTCATCACTTTTTAAGAGTATTTTTTAAGAGTGAAAGGTGTTTCTATTGCTAGAGGTGTCTTGTATAAGATAAAAAACATCTATGAAGTAAATACAAAAGTAAAGAATACAAAACATCAAATATAGAGGCTAAATAATGATGATTTTAAAATGGGTGATCTTGAAACAATTGTGGACTTAATTACAAGTGTAAATGTCATTTCATGTACAATCATATGTCTAGGTGAAAATATGGAGGATTCTAAATTTTTTTAATAGCTCCAAATAATTTTTCCCAACATGTTTGATGAAAAACGTTACTTCATTACAAGATAAATATCCTTACACATTATATTTTGATGATAAACATAGAATCCTCATCACTTATAAAATGATAATAGAGAAAGATATGAAAATAAAAACCAAAGCTGGTAGATAAATTTCTTTCAAGGCTTCATGGAAATAAAATTCAAAGAAGATTGGTGAATCCAATTATGTAGATGGGGTATTTAAAAATCATGATAATATTTTATCCTTGTTTTCTATGAATGTGAAAATAGATACAAGGAAACCAAATGGTAAACTTACTATAAAAATTTTCGAATGTGATGTATTTTTGTACTTTTTGGCTAACTATTCTCAAATAATGAAAGAAGAATAGAATGATGAAGATGAAAGAAGTCCAAAAAAGGTCGTGTAAGAAATAGGTTCATAAATAAAAACATTTTGGGAAGGTAATGTTAAAATTTTCTTCAAATAAAAAAAAGAAGATATTTTTGTAATGACGAGGATGAAGAATATAGTAAATCTAAATCCAAAAAAATATTTTACTAAAAATCTAAATAGAATAACTTTTTTAGTAGTGAAAAATAATTAGTTAGGAGTATTAGTTATGAATAATAATAATATAATAAACTAGATTCTCATAAGAAGGAGGTGTTGAATGAATTTTTGTGAAATATTAGGTGTCTTGAAAAGGAAAAAAATTGATAAATGATAGCTTATCATCCAAAAATAAATAATTTTTTCTTAATGAGAATGTAAATTTGGTAAAATTGATTTATTATTGGAATAACTCTCTTGATAATGAAAATAATTGTAATAAACTTCTATAAGGAATGTTTAAGTATAAAAGAATAAGAGTTGGAACTTTTCCAATAGAATCAATATAGAGATTATAAAAGCAATATAAGTTTCAAAAACTCAACCTTATAAGCTGGTGAATTTTTTAGTAAGAATGAACCATAGAAGGATAAAAAAATCTTGTTTCAAAGGTTGAAAATAATTTAGGAATTTATTCTCAGAATAATAAATATGATAACGTTATGTAGGTGGGAAAATTTAACAATTTGGAAAAATCAAAAGATTATAATAATTTTGATGCACAAAAAATTTCTATTAAATTTGAATACAATATGTCTACGGTGAAATCAGAGCTTCAGATGAATGTTACATTTGAAAATAGAACATCGAATGCTAAAAAATAACCCATTAAGAAGGATATTGAAAACCATTTTTATTCCTCCAGTCAATATGGAAGTTTCAGTGGAAAATATTCCTTCAATGTCTATTGAGGGTATTGTAATGGACTCAGACATACCAAAAATATTTTCGGGTTCGTCTATCAACCATAATACTATTTCACATGCTATGGAATACATGTCTTAAGGGTGATTCAATCATCTGAAAATAATAATCCAAATAAACATGTCTAGATAAATATGAAATGGTTAGTTTGAAAGTTGAGAATAGGTTCCAATCAAAATAAAATGTTTGAAAAATATGTAATAAACCTAGAAATAATGCTAAGGGTTTTATTTTTCTATAACCTATAAAAAATGTTTCATAAAAAATAATAGAATCTGGAGGTGAAGAAAGAACAGGTGAATCAAAAAGATCCAATTTTTTAAACCACTTTGAAAGAAATAAAAGGAGAATAAACTTGGATTTTTGTTATGGGGGTTCATCTCATATGAAATGAGACTTAATATTGTTGAATAATGTGAAGGAATTAAATGAAGGAATGGTGACATTTGGAAATGATGAATTTTTTAGGATCAAAGGTGTTTGTTTGGCCATCGTTGGGAAAAACATGAAATCCAGGAAGAAATTATATGTTTATTAGATGAATCAAAACCTGATGAGTGTTTCACAACTTTTTAATGAGGGTAGCAATTTTATCTTCATAAAATATGGGTCTGTTTTAAAATTTGAGGATGATGGATAAATATTTACAATATTCCAATGTAAAAAAGGAATCTTTTTTCTTGTTGGTGAAATATAGCAATCTTGTTACTATGGAATTCTTGAATAAAATAAAAGGTGGCATAAGAGATTGGGACACATGTGCTAACTAAATAAGATTAATTTATCAAAGGCACAGAGGTGTTGAGATATTCATGAAATTTTAAGAAGAATAGATTTGTGTTTCGAAATATGTGAAAAATGAAAGATCATAAATTTTGTGAATATGAAAGTAGACATTCGCTCAAAATGACCCCTGGTACTTATTCATTCTGATTTTTTCAGGACAATAAGAAAACAATAAACAAATGTAAATAAGTAAACCATTGCATCAATTGATTAATTTACTCATACTACTTGTGTTATGAACATTAGGCATAAGTCATATGCCTTAAAATTTTGAACAGTTTAGGAGGAAAGAAAATGAAGAATTTGAGTATTCAGTGAATAATGTGAGAACTGATAATAGTGGGGAGTATAAGAATTAATAGATTCTATATTATGTTGATAATCACGGAATTCGGCATGTGTTCAATTAACGATACTCGCCTCAACAATTTGGGGTTGTTGAATGATATAATAGATGCCTAGTTTAAATGGGACGAACTTTTTTTCTGGAACATGGTCTCTCTCATTACTATTAGAGGAAATCCATGAGTACTATGATGTACATTCGAAACCAATGTTTCTATAATAAATGTTCATATATGAATCCATATGAAATTATTTCTGACACCAATTTCAAAACACTTAATATCTTTTGTGATTTATTCATTATAAATAAAATAGGTGGAAACCTTGTAATTTTTGAACAAATAGAATATGATATTATTTTTCTTGTATATGATATGGAAGTAAGTGGATATATATGTTTCCACAAAGAAACATGAAGAATTATTTATTATATTGATTTAAATGTTATCAAAAATTTTGAGAAAGAAAAACAATCTTTTCTGATATAGAATTTGACGAGGATAAGAATGTTTTTATAACAATTAAGATAATAGTAGTAATCCTAAATGAGAAGAATAATTAGTCTCAACAATTTCATGTGATGAGAATAAAATTGAAACAACTCATCCTATAATGAGGAAGTATTTGGAGGATCAGAAAATTATTGGTGATCCATATCATTGGGTTCCAAAATTAATGACAAAAAATGTTGTTACATATAATTCATTTTATTCAAAAGTGTAACTTACTAATGTGAATGAAGTGTTTGATCATCCACAATGGGTTCGGTCTATGAATGAAGATCTTTATTAGATAGAATGAATAAAACATGGAAACTTGTTCCCAAACAGGATAACATGAACATTATTGGTACAAAGTAGGTTTTCCATAACATGCTAAATGAATAAGGTGAAGTGATAATAAATAAATCATCATTTTATTGCAAAGGGTATTCAAAAATTGAATGTATTTATTTCTATGAAACCATTGCTTCGATGAAATTATTAGAAACAATCACAATCTTTCTTTCTATTACTCCACAACAAGCGCAAATTTTTTTTCAAATGGATGTAATGTTTGAATTTCTAAATGGTTATCTTGATGAATAATTTTACATTGAAAAACCTTGTGTCTTTGATATTTGGATGGATGAAAGTTATATGTTCAAGCTAAAGAAATACTTATATGGGATAAAACAAGATCTAGGTGAATAGTATTCCCAAATGGATACTTTCTTAAGGAAGATGAGTTTCATGAATGGTAGAGTTGACCAGAATCATTACATCAAGAAATGTCAAGGGTTTTTTCTCATATTAACTGATTATGTAGATGAAATTATCTAATCTGTAAATTATGAATGATCTTGTGAAATATTTGCTAAAGAGATGAACAAGTTTTTTGAGATATCTATTCTGGGAGAAATCAAATACTTTATTGGGTTATAAGAAGAACCAAATTTTTATTTCTCAAGAATAATATGATAAGGAACATATTAATAAGTTTGGAATTGAAAAATCAAAACAAGTTTCCTCGCCGATTTCAGTCGGTACAAAGTTTTCTAAAGATGGAGAAGCTAAGGAAGTTGATCAAAACGTGTTTTGAAATCTGATAGTAAGTATGTTATATCTGATGGCAACGAGACCCGACATTGTATTGGATGTAACCTTATGTTCATGATTTCAATGTGCTCCTAATGAATCATATTTAGTTTAAAATAAATGATTAATAGATATATCAAAGGCACGAAAAAATTTGGAATCTGTTAAAAATGGATTAGAAAATATCGGTTTATTTGGGTATTCAGATGCTAATTGGGTAAGAAATTTTTATTATAGAAGATCCACACATATTGAAGATTTCTTTCTATGAAAAATTTGTATCTATTGGCATAAAAAGAAACATAATTAACTAACTCTTAACACAGATGAATCTGACTATGTTTCCTCCACTCAAGATTATAAACAACTTATGTAGATGAAAACCCAGTTTGACGACATACTTGTTGAATTAATGTTACCATTTCTCAGCAGATGTGACTATCAAAGTGTAATAAATCACATAAAGAATACAATACAATTTTTTTCACTAAATATTGACCTAAAATACATCTTCATGAAAGGTCATGTGGAGAAATATGAATTGAATCTTGATTACAGTACAAGTTACTGACATATTCAAAAAACTGTTACCTAATTAACCATTTTCTAAATTGAGGTTGAACATGGTCGTCCAACCTCCTTCCCATAAAGGATGTGGTATGGTTTTTTATCCCCTCTCTCAAATTTTCTTTTTTTAGTGTTGTAAAGTTTGAGAATTGATTCATAAATCTATCTATATGGATGAATGCATAAAGGGGATTTGTGGGTAAGCTATGAATATTGCATATAATTGTGTGAGATAATCTAACTATTTGTTGGAGTGGTTGTAGGAAAACAAAATTTGTTATTCCAAGAATGCAGAAGATGTGTAGAATTATAAATCGGTAATGCTAAGGAGTAATGTTTAAGAATATTCTTATTCACTACATTTGGATAGCATGTTTTTGCAATCAATAATTCTTGTTTCCTATAATGATTTATCTCACGTAGTCTTAGAATTGTTGAAATAGAATCCATATCATGAGGTTAAAATGTTTATTGATTTATGAATATAGGTTAATAATAAAATATAAAGGGGATATTTTTGGGACAATGTTGTATGGAGATATTTTTGGAAGTAAGAAGATATCATTTTCATGTATTGATTTTTGTTCGCATTGAAGTCAGAGAAGAAAGTAAATCACCTTACATTGTATATGTGGATTATTTGACTATTATTCATACTCAAGTAATCAAGATAACAACTCATAAAAAAGTATATTTGATTTGGAAAGAAATATTTTACTAGAATACAGGGTTATTACAATAATTTCCTTGGTAAATCTGAATATTCTTTGCTGGTTTTTATTTCAAAAATATCATTGGTTTTTTATAGAACATGTGATGAAAGACTTATGATTTTAATGGGGATAAAAGATGTTTCTAGATGTCTTTGAATTAGAATTGTTGAAGCATAGTGGTGTCATGAAGGTTTTTATGACTGTGTAGGATTATAACTCCATGTAGGTTTTTGACGACCGTAAAGGTTTTTTACACTGAGAAGGTTTTGGATGGAACTATTTGTTATTACGATGAGCATTGTGAACTAGATATTTCCATGGGTCTTTCAAAAAAAGGGGAAAATTTAAATTGAAATTAATGGGCTTCATGAAATGTTGATCACATGGTCTGGAAGGTACTAGAATGAGTATAATTCCTATAAATAGGCCTCTACCAACTTTAGAAGAATTTGAGAGACTCAACAAGAATTCTAGGTATCCGAGTTAAAAATGGTAGTCCATGAAGTTATAATGAGAAGACGTTCATGAAGGATATAAGCCATCCAAATGTACTAAGCATCATGAAATTGGTTTGCAAAGGTTTTATGTGAAGAAGTTTTCATTTTCTATAAGCAAAATGAACGTTCTGAGCATTGAGAAAATTAGTGCAATTCACAACGGCTAAGAGAGATTCCTAAATGAAGTGGGATCTGTAAAATAATTTTTCATCATGAAGGGATTTTCATAGACGATCTTCCAGAAAATTAGTTTTGAATACATAGTTTAAGTGAACATAACATTCATAGGGAATCAAAAATATACTGAAGTATTAGACTAAGTATCATTATTATGTCCAATATTTTCCTACCAGCTTCTGGGTAAGAAATAGAATAATTGGTTTAAAAAATCAAATTTATAAAAGTGGATCAAGAATTATTATAATATTTAATAACATCATTTTGTGATAGAAGATACATAGATGCATTGGGATTGTCATCATAGTTCTACATGAGTTTAAGGGATCATCCTACTCAATGTATTTCACACAAAAGTATTTCATTATAGTGGATTGGGTGGTATTGGATTTCATCCAAACCATACCAAGGACATATCTACTCTTATTGAGTAGTAAACCTTTTATTTTCTAATGTTCCTAGGGATGATTGTTTTGACGATGTTCATTAGGGAAAAAAATCTTTTATAGGAGGTGAAGTTTGTTTAAAAAAAGGAACCATTAAAGAAAATGATATCATTGATTCACCCCCCCCATGGATACTTGAATCCTAACTAGGAATTTTTATGTAGGGCCATATGCACTTCCAATGTCCCTGACCAGCAGTGGAGAGCTAGGCCTGCAGTAGTGTGGGAAATTTATAGAGGTACCACAAGAACCCTAGAAAAATGTTTACTAATGGAGGCACTAGGATAAACCAGGGTAATAAAAGGGTTTCTTATATCGCATATGAGTCAAGAAATTAGAGTCTAATTGGTCATGACATCTAAGGCATTAGATGTTGCACTTTAAGGAATGAGTTCCCATATAAACAATGTATTATAACATAGGGGACTCAGACTAGAGCACAGACCATAGGGTTCAATTAGTTAAATGTAGTTATGCCTATCCTTGTGGATAGAATGGAAATATTTTTGATCGCCATATGTTTTACTATTGTATATCCTACTCTTTCTAGCACTTTAATTGAAATAATATCCTCACATTTTATTAAATTTTTTCATAATATGAATGGTTTGAGATTATCAGTGGAGGTTTTGAGTGGGGCTATGATGATTTACACACCACTATTTTTATGGTCAAAGGAAATCTATTTATGAATGGGATTTTCCTTCAAGGTTGGTTTGTATAATTTCCTTTGGGATATTTATGTAATAAAAATTTTATTTTTTCCCTAATATTTTGTATGTACTGGATATAATATTACCAAGAACACATCTAGTTTTTTATATAGGATAATAACCTTTACTTCTGATAAGGGTAATATTTATATTCATCATGGATAATGGGATATCCACGATAGTCCTGTAGGTCCAGATCATTAGAAACTAAGGGAGCTCATCACCAATATTACGATTCATTTTTTTTGATAATAGGGGTGTAAATAATGGTGTGTTTATAAATTTATTAGGTCAATTTTAGGATGTTTCTCTAGTAGATTTAAAAGGTCTTCCACTAGAGAGAGATGTTGAGTTCATAATTGAGCTAATATATGGGGCTGATCTAGTTTCCATTCCACCTTATTGAATGGCACCACCAATGATTGTCTTTACACTGTTTCAATGTATTTCTCCCCTTCGACCTTTTTTATAAATAAATTTATGGGGAATTTCCCCTTATCATTAAAAAATACGAGTTAATTGTGATGGTGTTTGGGCTGACCAATGCCCAATCTCTGTTTATGGCCTTGATGAACCAAATAATCATTCCACACCTAGACCAATTTGTGGTTTTTTTAGATTACATATTTGTGTAATCCAAGACTCATGATTATCATAACCAACATCTTGAAATCTTCCTAATTATACTAATAGATCTTAAGAAATACTTCATTCCCTTTATGTTTCAGTTATATATCGGAAAGGTACATTTCCTTAGTCACATCATCTATAAGAAAGGTTTTTCATTGGACCTATTGAATGTTATTTAATTTTATTAATGGTATAATCCTAAGAATTATTATTATATCAGAATATTTTTTGGATTACAAATATATTATTTGAGATTCACCCAGACCAGTTTTTATTTTGAAACCCCAAATTCAATTTTGACCAAAAAGAGGATCATGTTTTTATGGTGAAGACCATGTGATGATTCCTTCCATGAGCTAAAGAACAACTTCACTAATACACTGATTTTGATCCAACCCAAGCTTCAGGAGAAGTATACATTGTTTTATTATATGAATGGGACTGGTCATTGAGTTTTGTTGATTTGTGGAGATCATATTTTGGCAATTGGTCAGGATAGTTGAGGCCATACGAACAGAAGTAACCTAAATATGATCTTGATTTAGATATGGTATTTTATTCCTTAATGTGTTGGTAGTATTGCATAGTTGGAGAAAATTTTGTTTTTTATAATGATCAAAAAAGATTAAATTACATCTTCTGATAGATATATTTGAACATTTATTATCAAACATGGGTCTAGAATATGTAGTTATTTGATTCTGAGCTAGCCTATACATTACGGAAGGGAAATAGTGTTTTTACTACATTTATATAAAATAAATTGAAACAATAATTCAAGTCTAGCTCTAATTGGATGATGATGGAGTTGTTTTTTGAGATGAATATGTATGATCATGAGGATTAGGATAATTCGAATCTTTTAGTCTTATTTATGGATTCAATTATTTTGGTCCATATCAAGGAGAGGTTGTATGTGGATCTTGATTGTTTGGTATTGATTGTAATCCTTAAATCTGTGGATTCACATATTGGTTGAAAAATAGTAGATGATGAGATCAAATATGTCTGAGGATGTGTTTTTCTGCCTATGTGTTTTTGTGATGATCTGATACTAGAGTTTCATTCTTTGAAGTGGGTTGTGAATCCTAGTTTGACTAATATGTACCATAAATTATGTTGAATATAATTCTGTTCGGTTATACAAAGGGATATTGTTGTTTTTATTACATGATACACCACGTGTTAGCCGGTGAATGTTGAGCATCAATGTCTTGGAGATTTGGTAAATCATTTTTATTTAATAGTGGATGTGGTATGATGTTAACATAAATTTTTAGGGTTCTTCTAAGGATACATCATAATAATGATTCTATATGAGTGATTGTGGAATAGTTTTCAAATGTGTCTCATTTATTTCATATCTTAGAAAATGTCGTTATTGATCAATTGGAAAATATATATGCTAGGAGATAGTCTATTTTCATGTAATGTGGAAAAGTATACTTTTAGATCGTAATACTTGATTTATATCATGATTTCTGAAAATACTAAAGAATAAATTTGGTTCCTAGGTGTTTTTGGGTAGGAATTTTCACCCACATATGGATAGGAAATCGAAGTTTACTGTTTAGGTGCTAGAGAAAATGTTATGGGCATGTGTCCAAGGAATTGTTTGATCATAGAAAAAACACATAGAGCTCTTTTATTTCACCTATAATAATAGTTATCAACAAAATGTTCATTTGGTACCATAAGAGTATGTTTATAGTATGAAATGTAAATTACCCATATTTGGTTGGAGATAGGTGGGTTAGAGTTGTTGGGAACAGGTCTCGTGTTTGAGAAATCAGAGCAAGTTCACTTGGTTTAGAAATATATGGTTATAATGTATCATAATTAGTATTCTTATATTGATCGACATCTTCAACCAATTACGTTTATAGTGGGAGATCATTTTTTGGTGTTTTCGGGATTGGGTCACTATTGTAATTTGTGGCATGTTAATTTGGATACAAGGTTTGTTAGAGACTTTGAGATTTTTAATATAATTGATCAAGTCTCATATCAATTGAATAATCCATAGATGTATAATGATATTTATTGGGTTTTTCATGTGTAATATATTTTGAAGTATCACCCTGACCCTTCTCAGGTGATCAATATTAATGATGTTTATCTTGAGGAAAGTGCATCCTTTGGGGAGCATTTTGAGATTTTATGTGGACCATAATGAGATAGTGTTATTGGTAAAGAATTTTTCATTGGTCTAAGTGTTGTGGAAGCACATAACTATTTAGGAGGAAACATGTGAGGGGTAAGTAGATATGTGGGCCCATTTTCCCAACCATTTTACCATGGAGTATTAGTGATACATGGGAGTGCATCTGAAGGAAGAGATGTTGTAATGTGAGGAGATTGTGAGATTATGACATGCCGTGAGCCTTATCATTCTCGTTTTAATGTATTATTTTAACCATGTTTTTATTATAAATTGGTTAATCCTTTATTATGGGGTTTTTCCATAGAATTTGGAGAACTATGGTTTCCCATGGGGCTTTGCACGGTTGGTACATCGGTAGGGAAATCCATGTGGTTTTCCCCATGATACTATGCACCAAATTTTGAACCACTTGAAGTTGACGAATGGTTTCACCAAACCATTCTTCCACCCATCCCAAACTATGCACCCTTAGACATTGGTGGTCTTCACAATTGCAATAATATTTTTCAAACTATACACCCCTCCATCGAGTAACTGAGAACCATAGATAGTTGGGGTGCAAGGTTAGTTTGCACAGATTGTTAAACTATGTATCCTACCTAGTAATCCATATGTACGGGTTTTTAAACACATAAAAATTAGATTAAAATTTAAAAAAAAACTGATGAATAATTTCTTTAATCACCCCATTTCGATATAATATAGTTTTAATCCCTTTTGGAGGCTCTGTAGAGGGTTTCAAGGATCTCAAATCCCTTTCACCTTGAATCAAAATTCCGGTGGAAGAAATCATCCTCAATGATGGTATGTCTACACTTATTTTTTTTGATTCCTCACCCTACCATATTTCCATCCTCTTTGAGATGGATGAAATCCTCCAATATTAATGGTTTCAATATATTTTTTAACAGATCTCTTTTTGTTAGAACATGATCATACGATTTGATCCAAGATCTTCTCTATTATTGTGATGTCGACCATCATGTATCCAATAAAGGTCTATGATTATAAAATTATTCTTCAAATATCATATGGTATGTTGTCTACTTTTGAATTTAGATTGTATTAATTACAATCATGTGTATGTAATTGTGTCAATGCATTTCCACATTGTAAATATTCTTTTAAATTAGAAACACTATTTTATTCCTATTTAATTATGGGTCCCATCACAAATCTCATTGGTCCTTTTGGATATTATGATCTCGGATTGATGGAAACTAATGGCGTGTGATAGTTATCCTTTAAATTATAATTATTAAAGAAACAGGTAATAATGGGTCTATGGTAATGACCTAAATCATTATTTCATGTTTGATAACGATATTTAAAGTGGTTATTGGATTAACCTTGAAGGGTTAATAATTTGTGAATTAAATTTTGAGAAATGGATTAAAGGGTAAATTTTTTATGTTGTTCCTGGTAAAAATATTGATAAAACATGGTTGTGTTTGGATATTTAATTGGTATATTGTTATCAGAATAGATGATAGATTAATAATGAATGTGGAACCTTGATATTTGATAATTTTGAATGAATGATCTATGAGTTTTGGGTTAGGGAAATTTGATTCAAATACCCATGGGGTTCCATAGTGAAAATCCAGGACCCTGATGTAAGCATGTGAACAAAGTGTTTTGGGTTAGGGACAAATGCCCAAAATACCCATGGGGTTCTAGAATTATACTATAGGTCCCTAAGATACTGGTGTTGGACTGATGTTTCATGTAGCCATAATAATGGAACTCATACTGACACTCCCGGGTGCCAAATGAAATTATAATTAAATATAAAAATTAAATCCCCTGTTACTAATAGAATGATAAATCCTAGTGGTGTGTCACTCGGACTCCGGAACAGGATGAATAAAGTATGATGTGGTTGGAAATATAATTATTAATGTATAAAATGATTAATTTTAAAATTTGATATTTATTCTTTATTCAACATCATACACTGTAATAAACTGTATATTACTTTAGAGACCATTGGTGGAGGCTTACAGAGTTTTACTCACTCCCAAAGTGGGATGAAAGTTTTTTTACCAAAATATAATTCATGTTTGCATGCTAAGATAAGGGCAAGATCCTAATGTTAGAAGGCTGAGTTGTGATTTGGGATAGAGCATGAACGAGGGAACCATATATGATGTAAGGATTAACTTGATAGTTTTCAGTGTGTATTTTATTTGGGGTTTCATTGGACACATGAAACATGTATAGCATGACATATTTACTGCATTAGTATATTTTTATTTTTCATATATTGGAAATATCCATGTGATGTTTGTTTTATGATGATTATTTATTATTATAGTCTCCTGCATATATTTCATATAGATTTATTTTGTTCTGTTCCTTGGATAAAGATGCCATAGTCACCCCATTCTACATATTTAACCCTCTCTTATACTCAGTAGCATCTAGAATATGTGGAGGTGTGCCTAATTTCATTTATCAAACCATCTTGGGGAACTTGTATGTGGCACCTTGGTTCCATTATCATGACCACATGGAAAAAAAATCCAAACATAATATATTATGTTACTAGAGTGGTAGTTTGTCACCCCATGCTTATTTGGGATATCAGTCCCAAACCTAGAAATTATTGTTCATATGCATATTTTGAGGGACCAAACTAGAATTACTAAAACCCATGTGGTTTAGAGCAATAGTCCATGACCTACAACTCACTCATAAATCATTCAAAATTATTACATATCCTGATTCCTCATTCATAAAACATTTATAACCTTTTCTTATCATGGTGTACCAATTCACTTATCCAACACAACCATGGTTCTTTACATTTATCACAAGGAATGATATAAATTTTTTCACATTAATCCATTTATCATCATTTATATCACATCTCATCAACCCTATAAGGATAATCCAATCTACACTTTAAATACCATTATCAAACATGCACCAATGATTTAGTTCAATTCCATACACCCATTATTCCCCTTTTCACATTTCATAATTATCATTTCCAAGACAATTTTCACTCCCAATGGGTTTAAATGATTTTTATATCATAATATCTACTGGGTTCATTATAATTGATTAAGAATCTCATAATTACATGGGAAAAAATCATTTTTCTAATTTAAAGTAAATTACAAAAAATGTAAATGAAATGAAAAAATTATATAAAAATGATCATAATTGATACTATGAGAATTTGAAATTAGGCCACCAAAATTTGGATCTTTAAAAACTCTACCCCAAAAAATATTCCTTAAATTGAAGTGCAACAGTTATATTCATAGTAAATGAGAAGATCTATGATGTAAATCAAGGATCAAGATCCAAAAAATGTGATTCTTTAAAATTAATATCTAAACCATCAAAAATCGATAAATTCACCCATATCATATTTATTTGAAATAAAGGATAGATATGAATCCTAAAAAAGAAGAGATCATGTACTGGAAGAGTGATAAATTACTTCAATTTGATATTCAATTTGAAAAGGAAGGGGTTTGAGGAGCATATGATCCCTCTCTAGAATTTCTAAAAGCAATAAAAAACATATTAGGTCAAAATGGAGTTATTTTGAATAAAACATGAGGGTTGGGGAACTTTTAATTTGATTTAGGTGGTTTCAAAACCTATATGAATTGTCTCCAATGTGAGAAACATAGATTTATAAACTATGCAACCTAATTGGGCACCCATATAGCCTAGGGGGAATGGTTACTCCAATGTTGTACCATTGATTGAAAAAAATCACCCCCATGAAAACCCCCTCTGTACAAGGGTGCATGACTTGGGAGCCGAGGTTGAGCTATTAGGTCAAACTATATACCCCTTAAAGTGGCTCAAAATGGGGTGCACAATTTAATGGGTTAATCCTTATGATTTTTCCTAACCATGCACCAACTTTTCACAACACCATTGGCTTCCAAAATTCTCGAAATTCACCAAAAATTGAACCAAAGAAAGATCCAACCAATATAAGATCAATTAAAGGGTTAAATAATACTATAAAGCTTGTGAAAATAGGCTTGAGAGGGGTTGGGATCATATAATATCAACACCATATAATAACTCATCCTTATGATTCACTCCCATGATTCACTAAGCCACCAAGGTAAATGGTTTGGGCCACTAGGCACATATAACATCTTTCCTCTCTGATGTTTCTTCAAGAGAATGTCCATACTACGAAAAAACATACACTAACATAATATTTCTCTATAATACATACCCACTATGATCCATAACATGAATTAGATTCTCCTAAAATTATGCATCTTCCTAAAGAACAACATAATTGATGATAATCACAAAATAAATCACTAAAAATATATCATCATGAATATTCATCACATCATAGGAATATTCCAATAGAATAAAAAATTGAATATCTAGATATACTCAAATTATAAACATGGTCTCATGATAAGATCCCAAGTATAAAGACAGCCCATGAATCCTTATGAAAGGTTCCAAATCTTACTCATATTAGCGGAAACAATCCATCATTCACATAGAACAGATGGCATTAATTTAATATTTCATAATCATCTAGTATCACCTTAATAAATAAATTATTGAAGTTTGAAGTGATTGATACACATATAGAGTACCACTCCCAGTGACATGGAGTATACTAACATCCAAACATCGATTAACACACTATGTTGGAGATTGTTACTCATGTAGTGTTGGTCATGATGATACCACGAACCTCACCTAGGGACATGATGATGATAGATGATCTCACTTCAGGCCTCATGGAAGGATTCCATCAAATCTATCTAAGACTGAAGTTCCTCAGAGGGGATCACCATAAAATTACATAAGAAATGACTGCATAATAAACCCTCAATGAATCAATGAATGTAATTTATCCTAATTACACTTGTCCATGTATAAGAAGACAAGGCCTCCATGGAGTTTTTGAATAAGTACACAGTTTATACTCAAAATACAAGGCATGGCACCTCAGCATCTGGTTATGCCTATAGATAATGGCATGTTCCCATGACTATGTTCATGTTATAGTACAGTACATGTGTGGGACCACATACTCCAGACCATTCTCAAGTACATAGATCTACCTATATAGACCTGTCAGGGTCATGCTTGTGTCTGAGTACATAGAATGCATATGCCTGTGTAATATTGATTGTGTCTATGTGACCATTAAATTATATGTTGAGCTAATTGGTAGGGGTAACATTTCATGTGACTACTATCACATGACGTGTGATATTTTTCATCACATAGAATCCATATGACTTCATAGGGAACATTCATGGACTATGTTCTTCCATTACACATTGTGTAGTGTAGAATTTCATATAACCCTTGGCTCTTCACACGATTCCCCCTCTACAACTACTGAACCATTTTCCACTACAATTCTAACTAAAAATCATGTATTTGATTCAACTGATTTCTAATATGACTATTGATCTAATTTTCATACATCATTTTTACTAGGAATCATCTTATAGCCTTGTTTTCATCGCATGATCCAAAACCCTCATTCGCATGTCCCGATATTGTCCATATCTATCGTTACTATTGCAACAACGTGTTCCAATTACTGATATGAATCTAGATATACAATATCAATCTATTGTGGAAAGAAACATTTGTGAGACGATTTAATTATTGAGTATCATTTGATATACTATCCAATCATAACCCTATTATTGAATTCAAGATTAAAGGTTAAATAAACTGAGAAAATATTAGGATCAAAACACAGTTGTGTTTGGGTTGGCTTCAATCCATTTCCCTTTTAATGATGAAATGAAATCCAATATAAAAAATCAATTCTTCCCTAAAAGTGCTACAAAATTTATTATACACTCGTAATACAGCCAAGCCTCAAATCAATATATTAGTAGATTAATTTATGTTCACCATAGTAATTATAAAATGGTGATAAATCTAAATAAGAAAACATCTTACCTAAAAGTGTATTTATAATTGATTAAGAGAGATTTTCTTTTATTTTTGTTCTTGATATCTATAAATTTCATTGGAGAAGACAATCCTAACTCCTTCATCATCTCTTGTCAAATATTCCTCTAACACACCCACTCTCTCTCAATTAATATGGTTATTTGGATAAATCTATGAATGGGTCATAAGAATATCTAAATATTGAGATATTAGGTTACTACATTATGATAAATAAAAAAATTATTTTATTTATTTTATTTATTCACCCACTACTACACTTTATAGAAACTCTTGATGTTGATAGATTTTATTTGATGCCTAGGGTGAGAAACATGCTCTATACTCAATGGTGACCTATTATTATTTTTTTGATTTGATAATTTGTTTATCCGTTATTCTAATTTTTTTGTAAAATTATTCAACTATGAAATTTAATATATTTAATATATTTCATGAATTAATTCCATAAATAATGGGGCCTAGAATTTAATATTGTCTCAGAACCTAGATCCAAAAATAATCCATACAAAATTATGATGTAATATATGAAAAAAATGATTTGTTACATCAGATCCCAATCAAAAATAATAGAATGTTGTACTCCATGAATCATCACCACTTACTTCATGAATATATTTAAAGAATTATCCCAATAGAAAAATTCTCTACTCATTGATAAGTGTACTATCTTTTTAAGGAAATCAACTATAAATCATGTTGAATTTTTTTATACATTTTTCATAGTCAGTAAAAATAAATAAATGGTGATGTTTTCACATTTCCATTCTATTATTGGTATTTGATGTAATATTACCATAGATATTTTTCTCTCATCCTTAACTTGCTGAAAAACTATGAAATAAGAAAAAAAATAAACAGTATCTATTTTAATTCTATCCCAATAGAAATATTGTGTCAAATCTAAATATATAATAATACATCTATAATGAATAGTGAATAAAGAACTCTAAGCATCCACTAACTAACAATCATGTAAATTAGGTATGATGAAAATACATACATGGTTTCTTAACCTTATCATTAAATGGTAACCAAGGTAACACTATGCAATATTTCCTACCATCTTTAGTTACTTTATATTATTCTTTTGAGCCTCTTTAATCATCACTTGGATAAATGGTGGAACACTTAGTTGAGAAAAAAATATTTATCCCCATCCATCATTATTTTTATATACATAATTTTCAAATCCATAATGATTGGATATTTTTATCCATATCATAGAAAATATAGCTTGATACCCTCAGTTCAAATCATTAGAAAACTTTTTTTCATTCTTAGGGTGGTAATGTATTGAGCTATCATACTATTTATTAGCTTCAAGAATCTTCTCTGCTGCATATTGAACTATTTATTTGTTAAAATAGACATTAAAAGTTTATTAGAAGTACATATAAATAAAAAAATCAATAAATATAATTCACTTATATCGTTAATGGAGAAAGTACAATAGTTATCTACAAAACATGAGTTAGGTTATTTTTTTAAAGAAACATCAATTACCATTAGACATACATTGTCCCCATATCACTTTGAATGAAGACACATCCTAATACCTTCTATGATACATCACAAGAGAAAACATACACATATTAATAGTAGTGTAATGTTTTAATAATTTTATGTATATTAATTTTCATTTGTTTTAAAAAAATTAATAACAATCATCATTTTAAAGGAATTTGGAACCCATCGATGTTAACTTGGTGAGTGGATTAAAAATCATTGATAAATTCACAATAATGAAGAAAAATACCCTAAAAAAATAAGAAAACAATTTATATGAGATAAAATAGTTGGTCGAGTCCAATATTCAATATCCTTAATCTATGATCGGTCTATGGATATGCCTTTCCATAATATTTCGTGGCCCCAAAAACGAAACCTTTTGTAGAAAACATTCACACTTTATAAATTTTTAATATAATTTCCCATTAATTTGGGTCTATCATAATATTTTTATATTCTATTCACACTCTTCTTTAATCTTTTAATATATAAGAATATATTTTATAAATATCACCGAAAACTGATCAAGGTAATATCTAAATACTCAATTTTTGTAATCAATGAATATAGATGGATAATTATTAATACCAAATTAAATCGTTATATATTAATAGTTTAGATTACTTTAATATAATGTAATATTTAGTATATAATCTATATTGACCATCAATTGATGATATCCAATACAAAGTTAAATCCTTGAAAATTATTGAGTTCATTGTAGTTTATCAAAATAAATATTAATATGGGGTAGAGGATATTCCATCTTGATTGTGATATTTTTTAGTTCATGATAATAAATGAAGAATCACATTTATCCATATTTAATTTTAGAAAAAAGTAAATGTATACCCTATGCTGACACAATTATTGAAATTAATATAACTTCATGATTCTCCGTCAGTTTCTTATTCAATTTACGGAACTCAATCATAGCCATTTTGTAAGGAGACATTGAAATATGGGATGCAGCAGATATGAGTTCTATTGAGTAAAAAACTTTATTAATCAATGTAAGACATGGAAAATCTTATTATATGACATCAATAAATTCTATTAAAATATGCATATCATATATGTTCAGTTTATCCCCAACCATCAGAGATAAAAACAACTTTTTAATAGAAATCATAACCATTATATAATGGATTTCATTTATGTTAGTTGTTCATATTTATCATCACAATAAATGAAAATCTTTGGTTTATGTGCAATATCAAACATGAAATTACATGGTAATTAATTTTATATTTATGTAGATAAATCAATTCCATACCTACGATGTCATAAAATTTATCCAGAGGGATGATATCAATATGTATAAGAAAAAATTCCCAAAAACATCACCGAGAGAAGAATCATATAATTTATATGTGATCATCGATATATTATGGTATTTCACTACTATTTCAATACATAATTATTATGTATAAGAAATCATATTCCTTGAGAATTTTCCTGATATAGTGAAAGTCATATAACTACTATATAATTAGGCAATTAAATATTTGAGCATACATTTCACCACCGAAACATCACCATTCTATCTTAAATCTCTTAGATAAACCAGAATAGTTAGAATGATGGTCAGGCATCTTTGATCATTGTGATCAATCCTAAAAAATACATGGTAGGATGTCAAATCATTATTCATTATATTCAATCATTGAACCCTTAAGATTTTATAATGTCATAAATGATCATTATCTATTCATATCCTTCAAAAATAGTTCATTAAATATATAAATTAACTAAATCATATCCCCTAAGAGGGTCAAATAAGGTTCCCAGTAACAAAAAACACACCATTCACCAGAATGATAGATGAGATATAGATAACCAATTATTTTTGGGGTTTTAGCCCCGATATTCATTTTTAGAAAAACTGCATCCACTTATAGTATCTAGAAATTGATTTTGTTCCTGGAAATCCCCCATAATTTCTTCTATATAAATACATTTATATTTTTATATATACTTATGTATATATCAATGATTCTAATTAAAGTATTATAATTACATTTTCCAATGTATTATTCAACATAACATTTGATACAAACTATATATACCCATGGTTTTTATACTGACATATTACCTTTTAATAGATTGATATTAATTACATTTTACAAAAACACGCATGAAGATGGTAACAGTTTACTTTCTTTGGAAATGAGGATACATAATCAACTATTTCATAAGTGAACTAAATCATCCCCACTATGTTCATTATAAATAGATACCTTCTTATACATGTCACACATAATATGTTTCTTCATATCCTATTGAAGGTAAACATAAAAAAGGTTTAGCTAAAATGCCTCTTCATGGTAAAAAAGAGAGGTACATAAACATATAATGAGAATAATGGATAGAGAAAATGAGAATAACATTTGAAAACCAAACCCTAAATATAAAATATTATTATAATTATTAATGGAATAAAACCAAGAGATTCAGAGAACATGATTCATAATGATTTACAATAACCTGATACATGAAAGCAAAACATTGGAATAATACATAGAATTGTGGCATACACATATGCATAAAAAACATTTCTATAATAGTCAGGGATCATTTCCAATGGTATTATAGTGGAATTGATTCACTCCCAATTTGATCATAGTGGTCATGGTTCACTACCAAGACTATATTAGTGGAAAAAGCCACATATTGAACTAGGTTCACTTCCCACTACATTCTTGTTTATCACATAAGATATAAATAATTATCCAATTAATTATAGGGATATATAGTTCCCACAAATTACATAGAGAAAATAATTATCATTTGAACCACAATATCATAAAAAAATTATTCATATCAGACTATGTGAATAGAAATATGTATCATAAACATTTCATCTTAATATAAACATTAAGTAAGAAATAGGTTTCATAACCATTTCATGATTTCATAATAGCATACCATGAAGAAAGGGAACATGAATCATATACATAGTTTCATTATAAATATAAACTATCCAGAGTTATAATAAGATATTATTCATTGGATCATAACTCCAATAATTATTATGTAACATCAAAGGATAACATCTTATATAGTAAATGATTTTGGAAGATCGCATTAAATATTTCTTAAGGAAATAAATCATTACACTATGAAAAAACATATATATAATATATATACTTCATTAATATTAAATAAAAAATTTTATTTTAGATGAAAATTTAATACTCATAATAGAAGCATGAAATCATTGAGTAGTAATGATGGTGTAAAATTTTGTTCATGCCATAAACATTGAAAAATGAATTCTGTTAACATTTCCGATAAAAATTACAAAATGAAATAACTTAGAACATTAAATTTTTAAAAATGTATCAAATGGGAAAAGGGATATTAAAAATTCATTTTGTAATGTTGAAAACATTCTTAGGAAGATTTTTATATTACATATATATGTACTAAAAAGTCTTTTTCAGAGAAGAGAGAAAAAAAGATGGTTTTTCCTTTAAAACATATTCTTTTTCTATTTTGTACATAAAAATAGGATAATTAAAGGAAAATATTTATTGAAAATAAATAACCATATTATAATAAATGTTTTTACAATTATGGATACACTGATCATAATAATTCATCATTAGGATCATAATCAAAATCAACCCAGATAAACAATGATAATATGACGTAAAACAATTAACACATTGATAAAAATTGAATTATAATCCACATGAAATATTAATTATAATATGGACATTTGAATCCAATAATATTAATTAAAATATTCATAGAATAAATACATGGGTCGTATATACACCACAAAAAAGAGACAAGTGGAGACTGTGGCGGGTGGCCCATAGAAATAACTGTGGTATGAAAATATCGTACCACATTAAAAAAATTAAATTGTATAAAATTAAAAAATAAATATTAAAAAAACATTAAATATCATAAAAGTAAATAAATTCATGATATAACATGTCAAAGATTATGTATATACACCTCATAAAATATGATAGGTGTATAATTTAACTTGTGTCCCAAAGAATACATTTTTTAGACGAGGATCCCTTATCTTAAATATTTAATTTCATTGTACTTGTTTGAACCTCATTTATAATATTTATAAGTTTATTATACATATATTATTAAAAAAACTCATATTTATCAATCCATTTATTTTTACATATAACAATTTATAACCCATTTATTAAAAAATATGTGTTGAAATCATTATTTTATGTAATAACTGTTTCATTTTTCATATACATTATCATTAGATAATTTTGTTCCTTATAATTTTTTATTGTTCCATCAAATAATAAATTTAAATAATTATATAAATGTCATATTTTATTTTATATAGCTATTTATATAGATCCATAATAGTAGATATAGAAATATAAATTACACAGTTCATAAAGATGGTGTGTCGTACGTAAGCATGAATGATGTTTCTGTTTTTTAACTGATAAAATAAGAATAATAATAAACACTTAAATAACATTATTATATCATATATATCATATAAATTGTAACACCCCAAGCTTCCACAATACGCTTCTCATTCAATAATACAATAGCTTGCATTGTACGCAACTTCGAGTTCTAAAACACCGCAATTAATCAAAGTAGCCGTTATGAATAGTAATAACGACTTTTTAAAATTATAGAAATTTTATATTTCAAAATGGACTTCATTTTTGGATTTGGAATATTGAAATTAGCCTATGTTGAATTTTTGGTATTTTTCTGAGAACTTCTAATTTTTTATGAATAGTGAAAAATACTTAAAAACAACTTTTTTAATCAAAATAATTTATAGTGATAAATTATACTATTTAGTGGTTTTAAAGTATAATTAGAATATATTTTTACCATTTTATCCAATGGTGGTCATTAGAATTAATTTAACATTGAAATTGGACATAAACAATTGCCAATCTTTTGATATAAATTGTTTCTTAAAAACACGCTATTTGTTGTGACAGCGAGAATTTATTATAAAATAAATTAATGCAACTTATATGTTTGGAATTTTGTAAAATAGACATCATTTTTGAATCCGGAATATCAATTATAGCTTAGGGTGAAATTTTGGCATTATTCTGAAAAACATCAATTTTTGATGAATAGTGAAACCACTAAGTGGTAGTTAAATAACTGATTTTTCCTTTAAATGAAATATTACCACCTCTGTGATTTGATTTTCAAAAATCCGACATACATGGTTTTCATTAAGAAGTAAAATTTGGTTCAATGAGATTAAAATAGTTTTTGGTGAATAGTAACTTTTAAGTTCTTAATCGCGATTAGAGGTAATTAGTGTAGTTTAAGGTAAAAATAATGTTTTAATAATATGAGATGAGCTTTACACATGTCCTACCCTCATTTGATGTGCCATGGACGACCAAGAAAATCCATTGGTCAACTTGGGGACCCCATGGAGCCATTTAGTTGGAAAATGACATAAATACCTTTTAGTTAATGTTAAAGTAAAAAATGACACAAACATGAAATTATTTACTAAAACAATTTTTACATGGGGTTATAGAAGTCATAGTTTTGACTATAAATATTCATTGGAAAGATAAAAAGATTTCATACATCATAGTTGTTTTTTTATAATTTTCAGACATTAAATAAATTAAATTATTTATGACATCATAATGATGCAGCGATGACCTCATTATTTAACGATTTCACTAAAATAAAAATATAATGTAAAATCCAAGGCTTACACTTGTCAAAAACCTATTGGATGCGTATATTTATAACCCTTATCACCTTAGACATGAATTATTAAAGTTTGGGACCTTTAGAATCCGAAAATCATTGGTTAATAAAGTAACA
Organism: Viscum album; assembly: GCA_963277665.1. Classification (NCBI taxonomy): domain Eukaryota; kingdom Viridiplantae; phylum Streptophyta; class Magnoliopsida; order Santalales; family Viscaceae; genus Viscum; species Viscum album. The sequence continues at coordinate 1,536,550,255 of OY728143.1, read as the reverse complement.
TTTTATTACTTTCCAAAAGTGCCTCTCCTCTCCACTTATAAATGGCCCCCACCTCTACCACCTCATTCACAATTTCAAGCCATTTGGCTCGGCCAACCTCTTCCCAAATACTCTTCCAACTTCCCCCTATTACTCCTAGAAGCCTCACTTTGGGAAGAACTCTTCACAAGGAATCCTTGCTCAAATCAAAAAGAGTTACCCGAATTTGAGGTAATGTCTTCTCTAATGTTGTTTTGGTTTAATTTTCTTCTCCAACCCCTTAAACTCTTTTTATTCATTTCTTTTGTAACAAATAAAGTATCCTAAATATACTAGGATGTTGTTATAATAAGGATTATAGATACAATTACACACACCTACATCTAATGGTTAAAGAACATACAGTTTCTGTGGATGGTGACTTTCTGCCTCACGAAACGATGATTGTTCAACACTCATATAACACCTTCAAAGGTGGCCATTAATATGTCACTATATTTATATATGATATATAATATGTTTATGTTTTACTTATGCTTCTGTATTTCTCATTTATGGCATACTTTATGATTTCTATTATGGGTAAACGCGATAATTTCATTTTAGGAAGTGCAGACTACCGCCCCCTCAAAGTGATTTGAATCATTAATGCCATATGTGGGATGTATAAAGGATGGATTAAATGGCATTATACAATATATTATAATGGAATTATATTATACATTTATATCATTATGATTTCATTCCATTTAATATGAAATAGAAATGAAAGTAGCGTTCATGCGTACGTACGGCTTACCGTCTCCATGAACGGTGCATTTCATTTCTTACCTCTAAATGTTATGTAATATTATAAATGAATGTATATACTAGATATATGTGACATCTAAATCATGAAAATAATTCTGGAGATAATGGATATTCTACCACATAAACAACTTGTAATTATAAGAAGTTTATTATTGACTCAAGTACCAAAGATCAAAAAAACCACCGTTATTAACTTAAATAATTACATAATGTTCATATCATTGTAATAAGTGATATAAAAAGGATAATGAAATTGAAAATGGTTCTTAATAAGGTATATATTAACTCTAGTTTATTATTCAGGAGGTTAAAGAATAGTTGAGTCAAGTCAGACACGAGGTAAGGGAATTTCTTAACCCAACATCCATTCTTTGGGTTAATCTCCTACTTTCAAATTATTTCATTATATTATTATGTCCAATTTTGTATTTTTACATTCTTTATGTGTACCTATAGTGAATACACATAATAGATCTATTTTATTTTAAAAATGATCTTTGTAAGGAATTCGTCTCAATCTCTTTTCATTGAGGCATATTTCGTTTTATACAAAACATTCTTTTGTACGGTGTATAAACCCCTTTGAATTTTATGTTTCTTCAAAAGGATTTCTTTTATAATTATGTGATTTTTAAATGATTTCAAAAAATAGATATTTCTCTCCAATATATGAATATCCAGTGCAAAAGTATACGTATTTAACGTAAGCTTAAAAATGATTTCAGAAAACCCGACTCTCGGGTGTGGTAGACAGGAAGGGATTGGGCGTGGACCCATCATGGCCTGTAATTAGTCGAACAGTCTCAGAATTAGTTATTTTGTTTTCAGAAGCTTGCATAATGTTTTCAGAAAAACACTGGAGTATATTTTAGCAATTTTAAATGTAAGTATCTTCTAAAAAAATTACATCGGTAGGTCTCATGAGACAACTAGACGTGGAATTGGCTGAGGCCCTTTCCCAATTTGATTTATGGTTTTGGCTGAGGCCTTAATCATTTTAGACGTCTTGGTCGAGCCCTTGACAAAATGTTTCAGAATGTCTGGAATTATACATTCCCTCATTATGAAAGTGGTTATTGATATTGCATGTGATTATTCGACCAGTAGAATATCCATGTGAAGAAGTGAATGGCATTATCTCATTTTAATTTTGCCATATTATGTTGATGTTCAAGTTTAAAAGGCTTTTGTTTTAGTTTTACATTGCCTTAAATTTTTATGTTTGTTTATGAAAGCTTCCGAAATATTGTTATCCTTACTGAGAATCTGATCTCACCCCTTTCAATGTTTTAATATTTTCCAGGATGTGAACAGGTATTTTATGAATGACCTACAGGGATAGTCAGAAGAGGATATGAGTGTGGTCTATGAAGACATTGTTATTAGTTCATCACTTTATGATGTAATGTAACATTTATGAATGTTTCAAGTGTTTCCAAGGCTACTAAACTAATCGGTCATTCGAGACTTGATCTTTTTTGATCATGCCAATGTTACGAAGTAACACACCGGCTCCGGGTAGCTGAGGTCGGGGCGTTACAGTTGGTATCAAAGGCAGTTTAGTACTAACCTTGGAAGCTAGATTTAGATAAACTCTGATTAGAGCACATAGCCCAAAGATAGACTTTGAGGATTAGTATAGAAGAACTTCCTAGAATTTTGTTATTGTAGATATTTTTTGAGTTTTCCGAGCAATACATCCCTGTCTGGATACGAGCAGGTAGAGGCGGCTTTGGCACAGATGTACCTAGGGGTAAAACCCGAAAACACCGCTTTGAGCTAGACTCGAACGGGAACTGGTGCACAACAACGGGCCTTGCTGCACTCTTGGTTATGACACTCCCGGGGGATATGCTTAGGATAATTCTTATTTTCTTTACAAACCACTATGAAGGGTTTTGAGTATATACTTTATCAAAGAAAACATTTCTTTTTTAGGATTATGGATTATATCCATAAATAGTTCAATTTATGTAAAGTGTTTTACAAATATGGAATTATATATTTTAATTCATAAACTAATCTAGTTTATGCCATTGTTTAGAAATGGCGCATAGTGGAAGGAATGGAAACTGTATCAATGCACGCACTCCATGTAGGGATTTCCCTCCTACTCAAGATAATTATTGTGGATCTGGAGATACAACTGGTGTTGATCAACTTATTACCATACTGGGACAACTCACTCAGGTTATGAATAATAACCTTACTCATATGGAGCACCCTTATCCGCAACGTGGAGGATCAACGTTAGACGGCTTCATGAGGCAACAACCACCAACATTTAATGGGAGTACAAATCCGTTAGTAGCTGAGCAATGGATAAACTCCTTAGAGAAAATATTCCACGCCTTGGGGAGTAGCGAAAGGGAGAAGGTTATCATGGAAGTTTACCGCCTCACTGGAGATGTCGATCAATGGTGGTTATTGATTCAAAACACAAAGGAAGATGAAGAAGTATCAAATATGGAATTGAGAGAGTTCAAAGATCTTTTCTTAAAAAAATACTTTCCTCGTGACCATAGAGAAGATATGGAAAGGCAATTTCTGAGTCTGAGACAAAAGGAGGATGAGAATGTCACAAAGTATGAGGCCAACATTAAAAGGTTAGAAAGGTATGCTGCAGATTATATACGTAACCCAAGAGGTAAGATTGATCGTTTCGTTGATGGGTTAAAACCATTTCTCTGTCAAGATTTAGTATCACAATCTTTCTCAACATACGAAGATATTGTCCCATGTGCTATCAAGACAGAAAAGGAATTCTCTAAGTCTTATGACAACAAAGTAAAGCAAGAGAACAAGAGAACAGTGGAACAAGAGACAGATAAAGGGAAAAAGGGAAAGAAGGATTTTCCATTATGTGATAATTGTGGGAAGAATCACCCTGGTACTTGCCTAAAAGGAATGAGAGTTTGTTATAAATGAGGAGAAAAGGGTCACCAGACTCGTGATTGCAAGGGAAAGAAAGAGGCTATCAAAGTTGAATGCTACAATTGTAGAGAAATGGGTCATTATGCAAATGAATGTCCTAAGCGTCAGGGAAACTTACCTCAGAAAAGGCCAAGGGATCAAGGCCAATCTTATGTTGTGACTACAGTTGAAGCGAAATAATTAATGTATTGGTGCTTTTGGACTCATGGATTATATTCTGGTTATTAGAATAATGTGATATATAAGGATTGTACTGCAGTACTTGTTGATTTCAGTAAGGTTTTAATATGATGAAGGTAATCATATTTTTAGTATGTGACAAAAGAGAAACTTTAATTTGTTTGGGGAATCAGATGTTACAATTGATTTTGGAATTTAAAGACCTTTTATAAAATGTCTGGACAAAGGTATTTTGGATAACTTTGGATAGTATTGTTTAAGGTTAAAACATTTATGAAGATTATTTATGGAATACTATAGTTTTAGGAAAAGGACAACCTGTAGGGTGGGGCATAACCCGTCGCGTCGGACAAAGCTGCAGAAATCGAACCCACAACCATAGTGCAACATGCCTTTATTACCTACCACTAGCCTACAGGAAGTCCCTGGTTATTATAAAATAAATTTACTAATCTAAATGGTATGTGTTAACATTTGGAACCTTATACAATTAGGATAAGTATAATATTTTTGAGTTCTATTATCTTTTGAGTGAAAGATGAGTTGAAGGTTGAAAATCTAATTGTCAATCATAAATATATATATACCTATCTCTTATTCAATGAATGAATTAATTCTTAAACATTAGTAAAGGGATATTAAAACAAAAAGAAATGTGTTATCCTAATACCTTATGTCTTGTTGATCTGATGATATTTTAAATCAACATAGATTGAAGGCTTTGAGGCCCTCAATTTGACAGTTGATTGTGATTGATGACCTCAATCAATCCCTACAAATATTTACGTTTTTCCGCCAATTATATGTCTCTAATTGCCACCAATGTTCTCCTAATCGAGATCATATTTGGGTGATGACTTTTTCATTTCCCTTTCCCTCTTTTTAAGGCTAAATTTTATTAATCTTATTTCCGATGTGGGTTTTCCACAAGGTATTTTCTATTTTCAACCTTTTATTTTCCAAGAAAAATTTCAAATTGCGAGGACGCAATTTATTGAAGGAGGGGGGAATGTAACACCCTGAACTTCCACAATACACTTCTCATTCAATAATACAGTAGCTTGCATTGTACGCAACTTCGAGTTCTAAAACACCGCGACTAATCAAAGTAGCCATTATGAATAGTAATAACCACTTTTTAAAATTATAGAAATTTTATATTTCAAAATGGACTTCATTTTTGGATTTGGAATATTGAAATTAGCCTATGTTGAATTTTTGGTATTTTTCTGAGAACTTCTAATTTTTTATGAATAGTGAAAAATACTTAAAAACAACTTTTTTAATCAAAATAATTTATAGTGATAAATTATACTATTTAGTGGTTTTAAAGTATAATTAGAATATATTTTTACCATTTCATCCAATGGTGGTCATTAGAATTAATTTAACATTGAAATTGGACATAAACAATTGCCAATCTTTTGATATAAATTGTTTCTTAAAAACACGCTATTTGTTGTGACAGCGGGAATTAATTATAAAATAAATTAATGCAATTTATATGTTTGGAATTTTGTAAAATAGAAATCATTTTTGAATCCGGAATATCAATTATAGCTTAGGGTGAAATTTTGGCATTATTCTGAAAAACATCAATTTTTGATGAATAGTGAAACCACTAAGTGGTAGTTAAATAACTGATTTTTCGTTTAAATGAAATATTACCACCACTGTGATTTGATTTTCAAAAATCCGACATACATGGTTATTATTAAGAAGTAAAATGTGGTTCAATGAGATAAAAATAATTTTTGGTGAATAGTAACTTTTAAGTTCTTAATCGCGATTAGAGGTAATTAGTGTAGTTTAAGGTAAAAATAATGTTTTAATAATATGAGATGATCTTGACACATGTCCTACCCTCATTGGATGTGCCATGGCCGACCAAGACAATCCATTGGTCATCTTGGGGACCCCATGGAGCCACTTTCGTTGGAAAATGACATAAATACCTTTTATTTAATGTTAAAGTAAAAAATGACACAAACATGAAATGTTTTACTAAAACAATTTTTACATGGGGTTATAGAAGTCATATTTTTGACTATAAATATTCATTGGAAATCTAAAAATATTTCCTACATCATAGTAGTTTTTTTATAATTTTTAGACATTAAATAAATTAAATTATTTATGACATCATGATGATGCAGCGATGACCTCATTATTTAACGATTTAAATAAAATAAAACGATAATGTAAAATCCAAGGCTTACACTTGTCAAAAACCTATTGGATGAGTATATTTCGAACCCTTATCACCTTATACTTGAATTATATAGGTTTGGGACCTTTAGAATCCGAAAATCCTTGTTTAATAAAGTAACATTTTATTACATTCCAAAAGTGCCCCTCCTCTCCACTTATAAAAGGCCCCCACCTATACCACCTCATTCACACTTTCAAGCCATTTGGCTCAGACAACCTCTGCCCAAATACTCTCCCAACTTCCCCCTCTTACTCCTAGAAGCCTCACTTTGGGAAGAACTCTTCCCAAGGAAGCCTTTGGCTCAAATCATAAAGAGCTACCCGATTTTGAGGTAATGTCTTCTCTATTGTTGTTTTGTATTATTTTTCTTCTCCAACCCCCTAAACTCTTTTTATTCATTTATTTTGTAACAAAAACAGTATACTAAATATACTAGGATGTTGTTATAAGAAGTATTAGAGCTACACTTACACACACCTACATCTAATGGTTAAAGAACATACGGTTTCTGTGGATGGCGACTTTCTGCCTCACGAAACGATGATTGTTCAACACTCATATAACACCTTCAAAGGTGTCCATTAAGATGTCACTATATTTATATATGATATATAATATGTTTATGTTTTACTTATCCTTCTGTATTTGTAATTTATGGCTTACTTTATGATTTCCATTATGGGTAAACGCGATAATTACATTTTAGGAAGTGCGGACTACTGCCCCCTCAATGTGATTTGAATCGTTAATGCCATATGTGGGATGTATAAAGGATGGAGTAAATGGTATTATACACTACATTATAACGGAATTATATTATACATTTATATCATTATGATTTCATTCCATTAAATACGAAATAGAAATGAAAGTAGCGTTCATGCGTACGTACGGCTTACCGTCTCCATGAACGGTGCATTTCATTTCTTACCTCTAAATGTTACGTAATATTATAAATGAATGTATATACTGGATATATATGATATATATGACATCTAAATAATGAAAATAATTCCGGAGATAATGGATATTCTACCACATAAACAACTTGTAATTATAAGAAGTTTATTGTTGACTCTCAAGTACCAAAGATCGAAAAAAACGACCGTTATTAACTTAAATAATTACATAATGTTCATATCATTGTAATAAGTGATATAAAAAGGATAATGAAATTGAAAATGGTTCTTAATAAGGTATATATTAACTCTAGTTTATTATTCAGGAGGTTAAAGAACGGTTGAGTCATGTCAGACATGATGTAATGGAATTTCGTAACCCAACTTCCATTCTTTGGGTTAATCTCCAACTTTCAAATTATGTCATGATATTATTATGTCCTATTTTGTATTTTTACGTTCTTTATGTGTACCTATAGGGAATACACATAATAGATCTATTTTATTTTAAAAATGATCTCTGTAAGGAATTCGTCTCAATCTCCTTTCATTGAGGCATATTTTTTTTATACACAACATTATTTTATACGGTGTATAAACCCCTTTGACATTTATGTTTATTCAAAAGGATTTCTTTTATAATTATGTGATTTTTAAATTATTTCAAAAAATAGATATTTCTCTCCAATATATGAATATCCAGTGCAAAAGTATACGTATTTAACGCAAGCATAAAAATGATTTCAGAAAACCCGACCTTGGGTGTGGTAGACAGGAAGGGATTGGGCGTGGACCCATCATGGCCTGTAATTAGTCAAGCAGTCTCAGAATTAGTTATTTTGTTTTCAGAAGCTTGCATAATTTTTTCAGAAAAACACTGGAGTATATTTTAGAAATTTTAAACGTAAGTATCTTCTAAAAAAATTACATCGGTAGGTCTCATGATACAACTAGACGTGGAATTGGCCGAGGCCCTTTCCCAATTTGATTTATGGTTTTGGTTGAGGCCTTAATAATTTTAGACGTCTTGGCCGAGGCCTTGAAAAAATGTTTCAGAATGGCTGGCATTATACATTCCCTCATTATGAAAGTGGTTATTGATATTGCATGTGATTATTCAACCAGTAGAATATCCATGTGAAGAAGTGAATGGAATTATCTCATTTTACATTTTCCATATTATGTTGATGTTCATGTTTAAAAGGCTTTTGTTTTAGTTATACATTGCCTTAAATTTTTATGTTTATTTATGAAAGCTTCCACAATATTGTTATCCTTACTGAGCATCTGAGCTCACCCCTTTCAATGTTTTAATATTTTCCAGGATGTGAACAAGTATTTTATGAATGACCTGCAGGGATAGTCAGAAGAGGATATGAGTGTGGTCTATGAAGACTTTGTTATTAGTTTTTCACTTTATGATGTAATGTAACATTTATGAATGTATCTAGTGTTTCCAAGGCTACTAAACTAATCGGTCTTTCGAGACTTGATCTTTTGTGATCATGCCAATGTTACGAAGTAATGCACCGACTCTGGGTAGCTGGGGTCGGGGCGTTACATAAATTATTTATATATATCCTAATTAGAACCAATTTAAAATGGAAATTAAATACACATCACATCGGTCCATGTGGTGGTGGTCTACCATAAAGACGAGTGACATTATTGTTCCCCATCAGGGTGTAAAGTAAGTAGTTATATGTGATATTATAATTCCATAAGTATATATTTTTCATAAATATAATATATATAAATTAAATACATCATGTCATAAATCTTTGAGATGTGGGGATGGAAAATGAAATACATTGGTTCACAAGTCGGTAGTCCATCATACAAACAATTGGTTGTTTTGTTTCACATTTGAGGGAATATGATTTGAATATATGTTTTGAAATTAAAATAATAAAAACTATTTATATTTGAAATATATATATTTTATCATTTCACAATAATTTAAGAGGATTTTAGGGAGGTGGAAATTTAAATAAAACATAAGGCCCATTTAGGAATCATACCTCTTCTTCAGACAACCAACCTAGTTTAGAAACAAAAGCCATATTTGGAGGGTTTGATAATAAAACTATGGCCTATATTATAGTGAACCTATTCTTTTACACATACGATTATATGGTTTTAATCATAATAAAAGAACATATCAAAATCCAAGGGTCATAAAGTCTAGTTTCTTGGAAGACTAGGTACATAAAATTGAAAACATGGAACTAAATAAAACATTTATTTATTTAATATTCATATTGAGCCTCTATATTCCATTATGATAATACATTTTTATTGGATAAACATGGGATAAAAATAAAAAATAGATGATATAAAAATATCAGTAAGGGGATAAATATAAGAACAATGCTTTAGCACATGGGTTAGAAGGCATGGCATAATGATATAAAAAATCATGGAACATATGGAATAATAACATATAAATCAAGGGATAATATAAAAATCTATTCAAATTAAAGTGTAGACATTATAAAAAGAGATATTATCATGATTAATGGCTCTTTACACATAGAGGAGAACAAGTTAAGGTTATCCACCATGACTATTTCATATGGAAGCAAGAGTCAAGATTAACCACCAAAACTGTTTCACATAACTTCTAATGAGATGAAACATTAACCAATGAATTGGAGTTCTATTTATGTGACCACATCATAAAATTTTCATTAATATTCTTTTTACATATAAAATATTGCATAATCAATCATACATAAACATTAGTGTACCCATGTAAAGTAATGGTTATCATAATCATGTCATAAAGTATAAAAAATCTGAATATCTTAGAAGTTCCCATGAAAGAATGTAAGATGGAAACTTATATCGTATAAAGTCATATATCATGACAAGGGATGTTAAATATAAGTGAAAACCTGTAAAAATTGTATTTAAGAATCTATAGAATTAAAAAAAATTATTGAGGTGTTAAAAAAATACTAAAGAGAATTTAAAATAGAAAAGTGAATGATCTTTAATATAAAATTAAAAGTGATCCAATAAGGATTTCATAATAAAAATACTGATGTTATAAAAACAATGGTGGATTAAATTAGATGATATAGTGCACTTGAAATTGTGTAAGAATTTAAGAACTTTCTTTAAACGGGTTTTCTTATAAAGAAGTATTGAGGGGGGAACCACATAAAAACATTTATATAAATAAAAGAGAAGGATTAATTTATCATAATACATGATTTTGAATAATATAAAAATAATTTATATTATTTTAATAAAAATAAATCATAAACTCATTTTGTTAGGAAGAATGATAGATAACCTGAATGAATAAGGGAGGTTTGTGTATAATCCCTTACCTTAAATCGGATGGTGTATTTCACTTGATATTAATGTCCTCGATGACAACATTAAATTAATTAATTAATATTTCCAGAAAATTTTATTAATTAAATTTATTTATTATATTCTTATTATGTTAAATCATAACCTTTTTGATGTTTTAAGAGGTTCAATTTCATTTTTTGATTCATTGGTCTTCATGATTGGTTTCCTTATATACGTGCAAGGATAAACATGTAATATGAGAATAGTTGCCCAAAAATGGAGTTATAAGTTATTAGTGACCATAAATTATATTTCATGGTTAAAAAATACATTTAATCATTTATAGTGAAGAAGAATAATTATATAAAACATTAATGATAACCTTTTTGTTAATTAGAGGTTTTTTGATCACATCGAACACTTTGTGATTTATAAATTAATAAAATGCATACAAAAGATTATGAAACATTAAATTATACATGGTGCATGTATTATATGCTAGTTTGACCATAGAAATAGTTTCATGACCAGTATAGAAGATATTAATAGAAATTGAAAAGCCTTCTTCCTTGAATGTGATAAATTAATACATCTCAGAAGGTGTTTTCATTTCTAGAATAAAAGGAGGGGAAAAGAGAGATGATGGTGAGTTATTAAATTATCAGAACATAATTTTAGTACATTTAAGGTACTGTATTTTCCATAATATTTTGATGAAATTAGGTTACGAAAGAAAATTAAAGAAGGAAACTTGGAAGAAAATAAAGGAAAAGAAAAGAGGAATTTACCTCATGAATATATCGTCCTTGAGAACCATTTTAGGTGAGAGGATTTTGTATTTTGATGTAACCAAGAGATGATAGAAGTGTGATAGGTTATTTAAGAGATATTTTAGTATACTTCCTATAAGGCATGTGGCTTTAGAGGCTCGAAGAGAAGAGGTAAAGAGTGGTCGTATTTATAGTGGACGGGGAGGAGGGGTTACTTAATATTTTATTTATTCTTGTAATATTTTTATCAAGACAATCAATAATAATGATTATTATGACCAAAAAAATATGATCATGTGAGTCCAATGAAAGGTCTATTTACATCATCCATGACCCAATCATGATGCTGAAATTAATTTATTTAGTATTTATTGTAAATTATAATATTTTACTATTCACCAAAAATTAATGTAGTTTAGAAAACTACCATAATATTACCCCAACCATTTTTTTATGTGTAGAATAAAAATATTAAGTCCATTTTTTGAAAATAAATTTCTATATATGATATATTGAGTTTTAAAATAAAATCATCCTTTACTTGAAAAATACACATTTTAAAATTATAATTGAATTTAAAATACTATGAAAAATTAACTAAGGTTTCAAAAAAATATTATATAATCATATGTAATAAAAATACATATCTATGAATAAATTTTATGAAAATAAATTTTATTTTAAATTATTAAATTATTAATAAAATTTTATTTATATATTTATCACTTTTAAAAATACCAACACTATTATATAAATATATAATATTATTACTTATAAAATGGATAAATTTTATTTATAATTTCTTTGGTAAGGTTACATATTGACATGGATGCTTTACTATTCATAAGGGTTGTATTACTATTTGTAATGGTTACATTATTATTCATAATGGACAATTACTATTTATTGAAAATTAAGTTTGTCTTATGGGACAATAAAAATCATACTATTCACAACTGTGTGTGTGTCAGATTTTCGAAATTCTAATAAAAAAGTGATAATATTAGGTTTAAAGGTCATATAGTTATTAATAGTTCATTCTGTTGTGATTTCATGTGATTATACTATATGAGATAATTATAAGAAGGAAATTTCTCTTGATTATACTTTGGGTCTTCGCATTTTTTCCCCTTAGGAAATTTCTCCATCAATTTTTTTATTTATACCTCATAGACAGGTGTAGGTACTTTTCCTCCATTTCCTCATCCAGTTCCCATGTTTCCACTGCATACGTATGGTTCCTCCTTAAGCCATTGACCTGATGAGTAGTATTTTTTAATATAAATTTATCTCTAGGATCCAAGAACTTCAATGGATTCATCCCATAAGAAAGATCATTCTCTAACTGTAAAACCTATAATGAATTTTCATGTGAAAGATCTAGTATGTACATCCTTAAGAGAGATATATGTAATACATCATGTACAATAGACATTGTAAGTGGATGTGTTAGTCGATAGGCCATAGCTCTTACACGATCAAGGATCTCGAAGGGTCCGATGTACTAGGGAAATAACATTCCATTCTTTGAAAACCTCATGACATTCTTCCATGGAGATATGTGGAGTAATACCATGTCTCCAACTTTAAACACAAGGTCCCTACGACAGTTGTCTGCATAACTCTTTTTTCATCTTTGGGCTACCTTGATGTGTTGCTGAATGGTTTTCTACTTCTCGACCATTTCATCAACCATTTATGGTCCTATAAACTTATAATCGTTGAATTCATCCCAACATGACAGTGTTCTACTCCTTTTCCCATAAAGGGATTCTTATGGTGATATTCGGATGCTCGAGTAGAATCTATTATTGTAGGAGAATTCAACCAGTGGAATATTTTTGCCTCATACTCCTTTGATGTCCATAGAACCTTATCTCAATACGTCCTCCAGTTTCATAATATTTCACTCAGATTAGCCATCATTTTGAAGATGATAGGTCGTACTAAATTTTAGTTCAATGCTAAGAGCATGTTGGAGACTTTTCCAAAATTTCGAGGTGAATCTCAGTTTTCTAGAAGATACAATAGATAGTGGTACTCCAAGTTTTCTTACAACCAATTTTATATATATCCATGCAATTTTTCCCAATGATAATTCCTCTATAATTTTCATAAATGGAGTTTTCTTTCTTTGTTGATCCATAATGACTCATATTGAATTGTTTCCTCTGAATGTCCTTGGAAGTCAAGTGAAAATGTCAATGGTGATATTCTCCCACTTCCATGTTTCTATGGGTAGTGGTTTAATCATCCCCTTATACTTATCTCTATCAACCCTTAATTATTGATATACCCTTCACTTTGAGGAATATTTAGAAATCTTTATATTCATATTGTCCCACCAAATTTTTCTTGGATATCTTGATACTTCATTGTGATCCTCGAGTGAATAGAGAAGGTTGAGCTATGTGTGTTATTTAGAATCTCTTTTATTATATATGGATCATATAGTGCACATATTCATGACCAAAATATCATGACGTCATCCTCATCAATCTTGAACTCAGAGGATTTCCTATTTCTAATAGATTTCACCCATATCATAATGTCCACATCATTTATTTGAGTGTCCTATATTTTCTAAATGAAGGATGGTTGATCCATCATTTGAAGAAAAGAGTGATGATATTCCACTATTAATTATTCCTATGTCCATACACTTAAAATCATTTAATATTGGATCCTTTTCAATTCTCATCATTGATAAAAAATTAAGATCCTTTCTACATAGAGCATCTTCCACCTTATTTTCCGTACTGGGATGGTAGTGGATTGAGCATTCATATTTCATGATGATCTCTAACCATATTCCCTCATGCATATTAAGCTCTTTATTTGTGAATTAATATTTCAAACTCTTGTGATCAATATATATCTCACACCTCTCCCCATATAAATAATTGTTCCAGGTTTTCAATGCAATGATCATAGCTTCCAAATCCATATCATGCGTAGGATTGTTTATCTCATGTATTTTTAGCTTCCTTGATGTGTAGGTTGTCACTTTATCATTTTTAATTAGTACACAACCTAGTACCCTCTCTGAAAAATCAATGTACAACACAAAAAGTTCCCCACTTATCAGGATTTAGAGTACTGGTATAATGGTAATCCTCTTTTTGAGATCATTAAATATTTCTTTGTATTCTTGAGTCTAGAAAAAACATCACCCCCTTATAAGTTAGATTGGTGATTAGGTTTAAATATTGTGATAATTTGTTCAAAAATCATCAATAATAACAGGTTAAACATAATAATATGTGGATATCCATTATTGATGTTGGCTTGGGCCACACATCAAATTTCATTGTCTTGGTAGGGTCCATAGATATCCCTTTACTGGTGATAACATGGCCCAAGAATGATATTTCCTCCATCTAGAACTCACATTTACTATAATTTTCATAAATTTTCTCACTTTGTAATTCCTTCAGCACAGTCTTCAAATGCTCATCATGTTCCTCCATGATCTCGGATTATATAATAATATCATTGATAATTACAACAAAAAAAATTAGATAATCTCTTAATACTCTATTCATTATATCCATGAATATTCCTAAAAAAATAATTGAGTCAAAAGATAATATCTACAGGCTCAATGTTTTCATACCTTGTTTGAAAGGTAGTCAAGAAAATATCTTCCTTCTTCACCATTAATTGGAGATATCCTAACTGAATGTCCAACTTAATGAAATAATTGACCCCACAAAGCTGATAAAATAAGTCATATATCTGTTTTAGTGTATAGTTTTCTATCACAGCTTTATTGAGTTCCAGATAATCAATGTAGAGACGCATTGATCAATCCTTCTTCTTGATGATATTGAATAGTGGACCCCATGGTGAAGTAATCATTTATATAAAACCCCTATCTAGATTCTCATGTAACTTCTTCATAATCTCTTCTAGCTCTATGTCGTCCATTCTATAAGGTGTATTTTCTATTTTCAGAGATCTATGAATATGTTCAATTTAGAACTCAACCTCTAAATCAGGATGAAGATAAGAAAATTCATCATGGAGTACATTAGAGTAATCACTCAAAATGGGAATGTCTTTGAACACGATTCTCTCTTTTGTATTAATCATTTGAGCTAGATATGCTTGATCATATGGTAGTATTATCCACACTAGATACAACAATTCTAAAAGAGATTCATCTTCCTCCTTGACCTTGTAATTTATTAGAGGATGCTTTGGGATGTGAAGAGTGATATCTTTTTTCCGAATGTTGATGTTTTCTTTGTATAAAGATAGCCAATCCATACCAAATATAACATCATAGTTCACTAAAGGATGAATGAATATATTTTATGGGAGGATTTGTGCACAAAAATACATACCAGGGAGGAGTTATAATCCTTGGATGCAATAATTTCCAAATTCTATAATCCCATAGATAACACAACATACATATTTTGAGGTGTAGTTTGATTATTCATACTAATTATTCAAGATATGAAAGAATGTGTAGAACAAAAATAAAATAGTACATACTTTATTCTTGAATTAATAACTAGTGTACCTATCACCACATCGTTGTCTGGATCCGCCTTAGTAATAGTGATTGAATGTAATTTCTGGGAATTCGATGTAATTTTTTTAAATTATATCGGATTATTTCGGGACTAAACTCTTAGAAGACAGATTATTCTGGGCATTAAAGTCACCAGAATGATTTTTTGAATAATTTTTGTGTTCATTTAAAAAAACACACAAGTGGTTTTTTCTATCTTTTAAACAATCACAAGATAAAAAATATGAGAGCACCAGTGAACTCAATGAATTGGGATTTGTTTAGAACGTTACAAACATTGGTCAGCATGGGTCAAATGTGGAAGTTATTTTTTTGGCCATAAATAAAATAATTAATGTAACAATTATTTTATTTCCAAATATTTTTAACACCTAAATGGTAACTCATAATGGGAATCCAAGATTACCAATGATACAGTGATGGTGTGTTTCCCTTAGGTGGAACATAACCTCGACATGCATAGGTTGAGGGTGAAATGTAGTTTTTGAAAAAAATTTAAGCAGATAAAATAGTGCATTTGAGTGTTCTTGGTAGCTTCTAAACTGGTTCATAGATTGTATATCGAAGGCACCATTGTGTCCGGAATGACGACATTAATTAATAATAGACCTATCCTCAACTAGCTCGAGTCGAGGGAAAAATTTAATTCTGTGATGTTTTAAGAAAAAAACAAAATAAAATTAAAAATTTTATTTTATTTTAAAACAAAAGTGTTTTGCTGCAATGTGGTGATGAGCCAACTATATCATTCCATAAATGAAATAGTGTAACAACTCTTTAAAAGAAGAATAATATAAAAGTAGTTTCATAAATGAATCAATGTAATGACGAAGCCACTAAGTGTAACAGAAATGATGCGACACATTTCTCAATTAATGAGATGATGAGGATGGAGAAATAGATTTGGATTAGTAATTCTTGTAAAAAATAATGAGAGAATTATCTCCAATTATTAAAGTTGATGAATCGCAAAAGAAGTGATGACACCATGGCCAATGGATCTAGGACAAATGAATGAAGAATTCCAATGGCTTTGAATGGATCATGAATCTTCACAGACTGATTTCGATCAGTGAAGGCCCTTCAATCCAATCAAATATACTCCAAGTAGGTTTTTATCTTTTGAAAATTAGAATGCCTAATTCTTATTTATAAAATAACGAATACGGATAAACCCATGAATAAGATGATTCGATGGTCACATGTTCTTGTAGGAGGGTGTTTTATCTCTAGGTTTGTTTCTTTAGAGTTATATTGTTGGTTGAAACATAAACCACCCCCTTCCCCAATTTCAAAAACTCTAACATGGAAGAATAGGGCCGACACGAACAAGGCCTGGATTTCATCATCATTGGGTGTTCATGTGTTCTCACAACCGCTCCACTTAATTTATGACAAAGAAATCACAAGATCGTAGTAGGGAAGACCGAATCCCAAGGAGGCTAGAGGGGAAAATTTTTCTTGAAACGGATCCTCGGAGTAGACCTAGAGTTCAGAGGAAGGAACCTATGGCATGCTTGTGCCGGCTGTGGCCATATGCAGATGGTGGCGTGCCCCGCCTGTGCAATGAGGCAGAGGCCGCGGTCGGTAGGGGCCATGAAGGTGTAGCTGGGGGGCCATCGGAAATGGGACAATGGCTACTAGAGGCTGACACAGCCTCCTTGCCTCGACGATGGAGTAGCATCTATCATGTGGGCCATGACACATCGGCACGCAGACCATATTAGACCATGTGTAAAACAAGGGGTAGTGGGATCCTTGAAGAATTGAGCGGTCGAACTAAATGCCTAGGGGGACTTCAGGATAGAGGAGCATGGCCTACCATGTGGGCCTGGTCAAGGGTGTGAACCGAGCCACTCAGCGGAATAGGCTTGAACACAATATGGATCTCTTTTTTCAGCCTGGATGGAAGGATAAAACCCATTCAGAGGATATCCTGAGCTGGAACTCATGTCAGCCCACCTTTTGCGGGCCATGCTGGATTGAACCAGGTCACAGGGTGACCTACCGAGCTGAACCCACGACAGCACCCACATAGATCTAACAAGTCCCAGACCCAAACAGGGTCAGGTCGGATTAGTAAAATGAGGATGGGTCATGTGGGACCCCCATGATGGGTTGGTTGGGTCTGTCTGTCTAGGTGGATCCAGGCCTAGACACAACAGGCCCTTGTTTACTAAAACACTCATATCATTCAAAATAGACATCCAATGGGTGAGTTGTTTAATGAATTGGAACCCTCATGACAAGAGAGTTCTTTTGGATTTATCTAATAAGGATTTCATGGAAGTTTAAATATAATGAATGGCTTGAGGAGTGGATTATCTCAGTATTAATCATACTATGTTCTGGAATCCTGCAGTTGGTTGTGAGCCAAATACTATTGACAAGTAGATCTAAATCACCCTACTGACCTAGATGACAAGAAGCTCCATGTAAAATAGCTACAAGAGTCCCTAGGTGGATCAAATATAAGTGGCCCTCTGTGGACCAACTATGATGGCCTATGTTGGAAGCATCTTTGTGTGATCAGGCAGGCCCACAGTGGGGAGTGTGTTTGAGTGACCCAGCAGACCCACAGTACTCATCAGGGAGGTGTACCTTAGTAGTCAAAGGTGTTTAGCGCATGAATGACAGTTTTTCTTTATATACATTAGATTAAAAATGTGTTATCTGACAATACATTGTATATAATTTAATTTTTATTCATTCTCTTATGTTTTGGGATCCCAACTGTGTATTATGTTACTCACCCCTAAATGGGCTTATTCCACACATGTTGTGTCCTGTGCAGATGACTGGCGCTTCGACGGAAATCTTGGTGGCCTGGGACAAGGTGGTTCCAAATAAGATAGGATGAGAATGACATACTTCCACATATTCTTATAGCCACTACATGCCTTCCCATTAGGTGGGATATTCTACGAACATCTTATCTATATTTTCTAATTTATTATTTTTAGTTTTTCTTTTGTTGGGTTTGTATTCTAGCCCATTTGACTTATAGCATGTACCATTAATCTATGGTTATTTAGTGGCATGCATGATTTCCTTTTCATCTGTTTGGTACATGGTTGTGTGTGTGTAAAGGTACTCAAGAAAATTCCCCCCACTCATGAGATAATTCCTTTGGCACTTGTTGTTCGGCCTTGGTATTCAGGAGGCAGGCTTAGGGTAGTCACAGCACGGGCCCTGAAGGATTGGTTATGTCAAATTGGTATGACAGGTGGTCAGTTCTACCTAAATGATCTGGAGTCTGTTGTTTTTGTTTTATGTAAACAATGTTAAATATTTTGAGTTCGACCTTCAGGTTTGAGGATTCTAGTATTGGTGCGACAAAAAACATATCCATAAGCAAGGACCCTAAATTCTGCTTCTCAACTTGTTACAGGAAACCACTGGTTGGATGTATCATTGAGTAATTGAGTGTTTCCTAAGGTTCATGTTGAATTAGAGTTAGATCACCAATTATAATCTATTTACTGTGGAACATTTTGATCTATTTTAGGATGCCTCCATGAAGACAGCCAGCCAGGATTCCGATACATGATCGTGAGGATAGTTCACCTAGTGATGACGAATCAGTTCAGGGACCAATGCTAAGATGGCCCCACCGGGCGGTGTGCCAGTGTTACCACCCCCGTTGATCATCATTTTTTTTTTCACTACCGAAAGAGGATGCATAAAGGATTAGTACATTGGATGAGTTCTAGAGGAAGAGACATTCTTGGTTCAGGGGTGAGAATAACAACCATGTGTATGTGGATTATCTTGACGTAGTTACCAAAGTCTTACATTTTATGAGAAATACACTCTACTAGATGGATAACATTGTCGCCGTCCTACTACATGTCTTGGTAGGGAGTTGCTGGAGCATGAAGATTAAGCCACATGATGAGGAAAAACTCACCTGTATGGACTGTGAACATCTATTCAAGGAGGAGTTCTTCATGGAGATATTGTGCTTTGTGCGCATACAAGTGATACTTCACCTACAGAACAATAGCATGACATTATATGTGTACTCATATAGATTCACCAAACCATCTCGCTACTCTTTAAGCATGGTGAAAACCCCATTATTTAGGGATCACACCTTTGGGTAGGGAATGAACTGGTAGATCTAGGCATCCAAGGTGTCTCTCAGCATCCCTACTCAGGGTGGGGTCCTAGAGCAAGCCATGCTTGTAAAGAGCTTCCTGGTAAGAAGCTGCAGATAGCTGGAGCTACCAGTAGACACCAAGTGGCTGAGTCATCATAGGTGGGTATAAGGTAGAAGATGTAGGGAACTATGTGGTTAACGACTTTTAGTGATGACCTTAGGAATCATGGTAAGTAGTGCTAGGATCCCAGATTAGATGGAGTTAGTAGGGGGCAGGCTGTGATTCTCATGTGGTGGGAAGAGAAACATGGATTTTAATTTCCTGACTCACCATGCAGACGATCGGCAGAGAGCAGAGGGACGCTTGACGTAGAGTAAAAGGTTCAAGAGAGAATTTATGTAGAGTGAGTGCATAGAAGAGGGTCAAGCAGAGCAGAAAGCGTTGGGTGAATGTTTGAGGAGCTACCACCTCCCCCAAGTGGTCCACCATGACTTCCGGGAGGCAGTGGATAGGTTCAAGGCCAACTTCAGACGAAGGAGGTTTATGACCACTTTTCTTCATTTATTATTAAAGGTACTATCTATGTCTTCTCAAACATAGGTGGAAGTTTTATAAACATAGGTTTATGTAACTATTTCATTTCCTCGGACATCGTTCGAGGATTAGAGATTTCGGTGGATTCATTCTCTTGATCATTACGGTTAAAGTCTCCTACGAGAGGGGATTTATGGTTACACACTCGTGTTGGCAGTCTGAGCTTACTCTTGGAGGCAAGAGGTTCAGTTGAGTTCTCCTAGTTATTTCATTGAGGCCTTATAATGTCTTCATGGGTATTGACTGGTTATCCACCGTATATGCACACATTGACTAGTTTAGGCATGGAATTTTGTTTGCATGCAAGGATGTAACCAGTATTTCCGTCACTGTGTAGAAGGAAGCTCATGTTTCACATGATGAATTTTCTTAGATGGGGGTGAATCTGATCACTCACTAATTGGCTTGCATCACCCTTGGTTCGATGGATGAGGGGAGTCCTCACATTATTATAGTGGTGGATGAGTATGAATATGTCTTTCATGAGGATGTTCTAGGAATACCTCATCATAGGGAGGTATACTTTTGCATCAATCTATCCCTCTGGAAGACACTGATATACACACCTACATGTTAGATGGATCCCTCAGTGCATCGTGAAATCAGGGAAGAACTAGAGGACTTGCAGGAGATGGGCTGCTTGAGTCCCAACATTTCACCATGGGAAGCCCCAGTTTTTTTTCCATGAAGGCATACTGAAGTTTTCAGTTGGGCACAGACATCCAGAACCTAAACCAGGTTACTCTGGGGAAAACTTATCCACTAACAGTGATTTGTGAGCTCTTTGATCAGCTAAAGGGAGAAAGATGGTTCTCAAAGATAGACCTTAGGTCTGGCTATAACTATCTTCAGGTACTGGATGTGGATGTACTGAAGACAACCATTAAATATAGTACGAGTTCCTCGTGATTCAGTTTGGAAAGACCAAGGCCCCCAGAGTGTTAATGGGATTCATTAATAGGGTATTCTAGTCTTATCATGACTGGTCTGTCATTGTCTTCATTGAGGAAATATTTGTGTACTCGATGTTAGTGGAGGAGCATGCGACACATCAGCAGATAGTTCTGGATACTCTTCAAAAGTACTAACATTAAGGTAATTTTTTGAAGTTTGAGCTCTGGATACGGGAGGTCCACATTCTAGGATATGTTATATCAGATGTTGGAGTTTCAGTGAATCTTGAAAAGATAGTGGTAGTGAATTATTGGGAGCCACCCAGGAGAGTGACTTAGGTGAAGAATTTCTTGGGATCGTCCAGGTAACACCATAGATTCATACTAGTATTTTCCAGGGTAGCAGCACTTTTATAATCTTTGAAATAGAAGGGAAATCCCTTCATGTGGACGAAGAAGTGCCAGCAGATTTTTCAGGATTTTTGTCAGAGACTGACGAGTGCCCCTATCATGATACTGCAAGAGGAGGGGATTGGGTTTGTTGTTTTCTATGACGCATCAGGGACCATACTGGTTGTGTCTTGATGTAGGATTGAACAGTGATCACCTATGGTTCGCTGTAGTTGAGGAATCATGAGAAGAACTACGCAACCCATGACCTGGAGCTAGAATCATTGGTCTTTTCCTCGAATATGTGGATGCACTACATGTTGTGTGAGCAGTTTGTAGTCTACTCCAACCAAGAAATTATTATATATATGTTCTCCCATAAGGACCAAAAAATTAGATAATAGTGATGGATGGAGTGCCTCTAGGACAATGAATTCGAGATAGCCTATACTCAAAGGAAGGGGAGCATGGGGGAAGACATGCTTATCAAGAGGTTCAGTTTGAAGTTGTTGAGTGAGGTGATGAAGGAGATTGTTGTGACGTAGATATCCATCATAGATGATGATTGAAAATCTTATTTTTAGTCGATGAAAATCACTCCCACACTCATACAGCGAGTTACGGAGATGCCAATAGTGGATTCTAACTATGAGGTCTGACGGGATCAGTTATCTTCTGGAGATAATCCTAATGGATTTTCGTTATGAGGGGAGTATTTTATCATTTTTAAATTACACAAAGTAGTACCAGTGGTGTTGTGAGATGATATTTTGAGGTATTTCAATTCATCTCAACTGGCAGAACATCTAGGCGTGGAAAAGATGTACCAGGACCTCTGACATCAGTACTAGTGGCCATGGATGAAGAAAGCTATGACATATTTCATTTCATAGTGCCTCACATGTATGTAAGTGAAGTATGAGCAACAGGTTCCAGCATGCCTGGCCCAACTAATTGACTTATCAGAGTGGAAGTGGGATGGTATCACGTTGAACTTCATGATGGGATTACCATGCACATCCAAGGGCCTTGATAATATATGGGTGATCATTAACTGACTCACCATGTTATCTCACTTCATACCCATTCTAGAGAAGGGATTGGTAGATGGAGAAAGATGCCTCTAAGTCCTGGAGATCGTGCGACTTCATGGGGTCCCTTCGACGACCATCACAGACTCTCATGATTTCTTAACATCCAGACTATAGATTGGATTACTTGAGGTGTTTGGGACTCAGATATGCTAGAGCACAAATTTCGATCCCTAGGCTAATAGTTATATTGAACCGACTATTACGATGCAGGAGGAAATGAAACATTCTTGAATCTTTGACTTTGGTAATAGTTAGATGTACCACCTTCCTCTGGTGATGTTTTTGTAAAAAAACTGCTATCACTCCACTATTGAATTGGAACTGTTTGAGGCACATTGTAGGCTGCCTTACAGATCACTTCTATACTAGATAGACATAGGGGAGTCGACACCCATCGATCCAGAGTTGGTATGGGATACCACTGAGAAAGTGTAGATAATCTAGTAGTGGATGATGACTTCATAGAGAAGGATTAAATGTTATGATGATAGGACATGGAGGCCCATAGAGTTCTTTAAGGTAGAATATGTATTCCATTGTCTCTCACCCTGATTGGAATTACATTGATTTAGTTGGGGTGGTAAGTTATCTAAGAGATTCATTAGCCCTTTCTATATTCATAATAGTGTTGGAAAGGTGGCATAACCCATAGCTCTTCTCCAATTGATGTACCAAGTGCACGATGTGTTCAATGTGTCATAGTTGAGAAGGTATGGGCCTGATCTATTGCATGTCATCAACTAGGGCGAGATGAACATTGATGATGTCATGACATTTGTAAAGTTCCTAGTGGAGATAGAGGATCAAAAAGATTGGTTCCTTAGGGGAGTGGTCAATTCCTCTAGTACACATTCCTTGCAGCTAGTGGTGGTAGAAGAGGCCACCAAACAGCATCAATGGAGAGGCACATGCCGTGCAGGCCGCATCATGCTAGCACGTGGTCTTGCATTGACCTTGTGTAGGAAAAGGTGCAGTTGACTCCTACTAGCTGTGTGCGCTTGAACAGGATTCCCAGAAGACCTCTTAGTGGGATGATATTGGTCCTCCATGCAATCCAGGATGGGCGGTGTGAACTAGACCATTGGGAAGCCTGAGATGGGAAAGAACATCCCACATATTGCGGGCATGGATGGATGGAACTGGGTCACTAGGTCAACTGAAAAGTTGGACCCACAGCCAATCTGTTCTACGTTCAAAAGTCCCAATTGGCCAGGCCCAATGGCTAGGATGGTCTGAGTTGGGTCGGTTGAACTAGGTTGGGTCAGGTGGGACTCTCGGTCTGGGTTGGTTGGGTGGTTCTGACCACATCTGACCAGTCCCAGACAAAACAGACCCATGTTTACTAAAACACCCATAACATTCAGTCAAAGCATCTGATTGGAGAGTCGTTTTTGGAATTGAAACCCTCAGGATGAGACATTTATTTTGGAGTGATCTAAAGAGACTTTCATGAAATTTGAAAATGATAAATGGATTGAGGAGTGTATTCTACTAGAATAAAGCCTTCTAAGTGTGGGAATCTTGGATCCTGGTGAGTCAGTAAGAATGCTATTGAGTGGGTCTAAGTGACCCTATTGGCTGAGATGTTAGGCATCATTGTGTGAACGGACTAGAAGAGACCCTGTGTGGAGTAGCTACATGCGGCCCTGTGTACACTAGCTTTGATGGCCTAAATGGGAAATGGCATTTTCTAACCCAGTATTCACATAGTGTGTAGCCACTCCCTCTGACCCAGTAGACCCACAATACTCATCTGGGATGAGTACCATAGTATTACAAGGTGTTCAATGTATCACTATCAATTATTATTTAAATAATTTTGATTATACCTACTTGAGAGGATAGTAAAATATGTATACTTTACATTGTGGTCTTTCTCTTATGTAGTGGGATCTCTAATAATTATTTTGATTCTCATCCCTGTATGTGCATCACCTGCACATGTAGTGTCTAGTACAGATGACATGTTATTAGATAGAGACCTTGGTGGATTGAGACCAGGCAGTGCCTAGAGAGATAAGATAGGCATGACATACCCCCAACAACTTCGGACAACCACTCGATGCCTACCCTACAGGTGGGTTATTCTACAAGAAACTTATAGAAATCCTTTGTACATTCCTATTTTCAGTTTATTTTCATGGGTTTGTATTCCAGCACATTTGACTTATAGTTTGTAACTTTACTCAGTGGTATGTTAGTAGCATGCATTTTTTTGTGGTATGGGATGTAGTTCTGGTTGTTCATGCATCGAGGTTCTCAGGAAAATGTCTCCCAATCATGGGATAATTCCTTCGGTACTAGTCTACATCCAACAGACAACAGGAGGCAGCCATGAGGTAGTCAGGACATGGGCCCCAGAGGATGAGTCATGACATATAATATGAACTTCATTGTTACCTTGGATATTGTTTATTATTTCCTCTGATAACCCTTTTCATAGGTAAATTGTTCACATAATGCATATTGTCCTTTCAGTTGTAACACTACACTAAAGGCTTATAATTGATATGAATCTTCCTTTATTATTATACATTAGTGGAATTATACATATCGCTCCAAAATTTCTTAGAAATATTTCTCATTCTTCCCCACTTGTGGAAATTATGGGTTTCATTTAGACAGTTCCAAGGATGATTATTTGAACAATTTTGATATGTAGGATGTTCGATCTTCTTTCCATTATTTAATTTATTTACTGGGACACCCATATTAGACTCCATTTTACGATTTTTGTCACCTATCTAATGAGACCATTGAGAGTATCCAATCTTTATTTCAACATTGATAGCATAATGGACAGTCTCTTCATAACTGTCGAAGCCACGAATCACAGACACTTTTTTTAGACTCGGATTTAGTCTGCAAGAGAATCAATCCACCGTTCGTTTGATGTTCATGATAAAGCTGATGGTGTATCTTGAAATCATTTTGATTTTTTCTACCTATTCCCTAATGGACTCAAGTTCCTTTTTCTTAAGTCCGATGAACACTCTTTCCATATTGATATGAAGGGTTAACAGAAAATATTTATTGAAAAACATTTTTGTGAATTCTTCCCAATCCATGGAATCTATTTCCTTATAGGATTTCATATTTTTTATCAGTTTCCACCACTGGTCAGATTCCCCATCAAAACGATAGACTCCCACTATGAATTTCTCATCTTCTAAGTATTAGATGATAGAGAATGTCATTTCAATGGGGTTAATCCACTATTCCTTGAGGAGGGGATCAGAATATCCACTAAACATGGGAGGCCTTTTTAGTATGAAGTATTTGAAAGAAACATTCCCTTTCCTTATAGAAGGAGGGAATTCTACATGACTCAAATTACTATTCGAAATTTTAGCTAGTTGAGAATGTACATTCATGATTTTTTGGGCATCCATTTCCCTCATATTTGGCATATCATTAGGGAAATCATCACATTCCCTATCATATTGATTATAGACATGTGTTCTTTTTTTCCATCAATTATCTAAGAAAAATAACTTACAAATATTGGTCTTTAATACTTATCAAATAAGTAGAAAAATAAACATTACACATAAATGGATAAAATCTTAAAGGAAAACTAAATACAAAATTGTGATTCCCTATGTTTCAATCTAGGTTTTCCATGATCTGTTTCCAAACATTTACTATTATGGGATCCTTTTTTTGTTCCCTTAATTATGGTTCATACTTAGGTTATGAATTTTCAAAATCACATCCCTCAGGAGTTTGAATCCATGAGTGATGTAAGGACCTTTTCCATTCAACAGTAATCGTTTGATTCTAGCTTAATTTGGTGTTTTCATGTTTTACCCCTAGATACATCTGTTCTAGAGCCACATCCAATAGTTCATATCTAGAAAATGATGCATTTACTTTATAAACTGGTTAATCTATATTTACAAAAATTTAGGGATGTTTTCTTATATATATGATCATTCATAAGGTTCTTTCTAAAGTTCACTATTCCTAATATCCAAAAATGACTAGATAATCCTCTGATACAAACTATAGAGACATTGTCCTTTTACACATTTCTTTACATGTTTTAAATAATAATAAAACATCGTACAACAAGTAATTGTTGTTAAAGTCTATTGTCTTGGAAGACTATCTACATAAAACTGAAAATAGTGATCTAAATAAAAAATTTCATTATTTAATCTTCATATTGTGATCCTAACTTTCCTTGTTCTCATACATCTTCATAGGATAACCTGGGGATAACATGAATAAAGGTATAATCTAAAAATTCCATTAAGGGGATAAACAATAGAATAAAGCTTTTTAATATGTGTTATAAGTCATGACATAGTGATATAAAAAGTCATGGAACATATGGAATCATAACATATAAAACGTGGGATCATATAAACATATAATAAATGTAATTTGGTAGAAACATAAAACATGACTTTATCATGATTCAAGTCCCACTGCACATAGAGGAGAGTAAGTCAAGGTTAACCACCAAAGCTGTTGCACATGGTAGCAGAAATCAAGGCTAACTGGCCAAACCGTTGCATATAACATCTCATGAGGCTAAACATTACCCAATTCATTTGAGTGATATCTAGGTGCACCCATCAAAACATGTTCATGAATATACCTTCCACTTAAATAATCTTACACAATGAATCATACATAAACATTAGGGTACCCATGGAAAGGAATGGGTGTTAAAATAATATCATTTAGAGTAACCAATGGGAATATCATAATAAGTTTCCTTGTAAAAATGGAACATATAATTTTATAATGTATAAAAACATATATCATGATAAGTGATGTCAAATAGATGTGACAACTTTTTAAAAGATTATTTATGAAACTTTAGAATTAACACAATGTAGTTTGTTTTTATGATATAGAATGAAATGGTCTATTATATCCTTCTAAAAGTAAACCAATAATGTTTTATAATAAAAATAATGATTTTATAAAAACAATGGTGCATTAAAATAGATGATAGAGTTCACTTGACATCCGGTAATAATTCAGTATGTTCCCTTTAAACAGGTTTTCTTATCATGAACTATTGAGGATGGAACATCTTAAAAACATTTATATCTATAAAAGATAAAGATGAATTTATCTTAATACACATGTTTGAAGAATATAAATATAATTTAAAATATGTACATAATAATAAATAAAAAATTCATTTTGGTATGAAGAAATAAAGAGCAACCTAAAGGAATAAAGGAGGTTCGAGTAGAATCCCTTATTATAAATCTGATTGTGTCTTTCACTGAATAGTAATGTCTTGGTTAACTAAATTAAAATAATTAATTAATATTTCCAGAACATATTATTCATAAAATTTATTATTATTACCTTATTATGTTCATTCATGACCTTTTGTATTGGTTAAGAGGTTCAATTTCATTGTTTGTTTCATTGGTTTTCATGATTCGTTTACTTATATACATGCAAGGACAAACATGTAAGATGAGAATATGATTGTCCATAATTGTAGTTAGAATTTATTAGTAAAAATATAGTGTATTAAATGATTATAAAATTAATTTTTTTCATTTGCAGTGAATATAAATCATTATATAAAAAATTAATGCTAACTTCTTTGGTTAATTGGCAGTTTTTTGATCACAGCAAACACATCTTGATTTACAAATTAATTTCATGTGTCAAAAAGATTATAGAACCTAAAATTATATTTAATATATATTATAGTCCTATTATACCATAAAATGGTTTCATTTCTATAAATTAAGATGGTAAAAGGAATTTAAAACCAATCTTCCTTGAATGTGAAAAGTTAATCCATATAAGAAGATTTTTTCATTTTGAGCATAAAAGGAGGGGAAAGGAGAGATGGTGATGAGTTATTCAATTCTAACAACAAAATTATAGTACAAGTAAGGTAATATATCTATCAAAACATTTTGATGAATGGAGGATTGTAAATAAAAATAAACAAGGGATCTTGGAAGAAAATAAAGTAAAAGTAAAGAGAAACTTACCTCTTGAATATATCTTTCTTGAGAGCATCTTTAGGGGAGATGATTTAGTCTTTTGAAGAGACCAAGGATTGATGGGAATGGGAGAGGTTATTAGGGAGAGATTTGATCTGATTTTAGATATGTTTCATGGTGTGAGAAGAGTAAAATAAGATGTAAAGAGTGGTGGTATTTATATTGGAAGAGAGGAGGGGTTTCTCAATATTTCATTTATTATTTTACTATTTTTCCGAAGACAAGAAATAGTAATGATTATTATGACCAAAAACAGTAATATGTTTATGTGTGTTCAATCCAAAGCCCATTTATATCATCCATGACTCACTCATGATGTAGAAATTATGTTATTTATCATTTATTGTAAATTATAATATTTTACTATTCACCAAAAATTCAAGTATTCTTGAAAAATCGAAATAATTCACCCCAAACATTTTTGGAATTGTATAATCGTAAAATGAACTCCATTTTATGAAAATAATTTTCTAGATACAAGATATTTAATTTTAAATAAAATCATGACTTACTTGAAAAATAAATATATTAAAATTATAACTAATTTTATAACACTATGAAAAATTAACTAACGTATCATAATATTATCACGTAGTCATAATTAATCAAAGTAAATATTTTTTAATACATATTTTGAAAATTCAATTTATTTTAAATTATTAAATAATTCATAAAATATTTGTTAAATATTTATAACATATAAAAATACAAAAACTATTATATAATTATATCATATTGTCACTTTTACGATGGATAAATTTTATTTATACATTCCATGGCAAAGTTACTTATTTCATTGGACAACATTTTATTCATTAGTTTTATATTATTATTCATAATGGAAACATTACTATTCATAAGGTCTAGTTACTATACCCAAACAATTATGTTTGTCTTACTAGACTCCAAAAATCTTACTAATTGCAACAATGTTTGTCAGATTTTTTAAATTCTAATCAGTGAAATGAAAATATTATGTTTAAAGTTCACATATTTCTTAGTAGTATAATTTTTATGACTTCATGTGAATATAATATATGAAAAAA
This sequence comes from Viscum album, assembly GCA_963277665.1. Classification (NCBI taxonomy): domain Eukaryota; kingdom Viridiplantae; phylum Streptophyta; class Magnoliopsida; order Santalales; family Viscaceae; genus Viscum; species Viscum album. The sequence goes on along the minus strand of OY728143.1, from coordinate 1,536,520,509 downwards.
TTATAAGAATGTAATTTCTATTGATTAAACTTGGGGTCATTACATATGGGATTTGGTGAGTGAAGTATGGAAATTATTTGGGATGATCTTGGAAAATAAAAAAAAAATATTGGAGAGTAAAGAGGATAGGTTAGTGGTGTCCATCTATAAGTGGGGAAATTAATCCACATAGACACAATTTTCAATTTCGTATAAAGAATCTCAAATGATAATGTTTTTCCCATGAAAAATGATTCAAAATTTCTTGTTATTATAATTTGGGAGAGTTAAAGGTAAAAATATTGCAATAAAAGTTTATTTGTACAATTTTTATTGGAATTTTTACCCTTATAATTTTGATTAACACCCTGGTAAACTAGTTTTAAACATAACTATAGTTATTTTTTTATTTTTTTATTATTCATTCTGACAAAAAAATATGTTGGAATTATAAATTATTCTTAATTATTATTATTATAATTATTTAATCCCTTTTGAAAAATTAATTTAGTATAAATTAAATAATTAATTTTTAAATTAAAAAGTTGGATGAGTTGAAAATGTAGATTTTAAATGAAAATGTTTTCATACGTTCAAAATATTTCTAAATATGAATTAATAATAAAATTTATCCCAATTACATATATAGGATTAATTATAATATAATTGAACAGTGTTTTTTTATAAATTTTTTATTGTATACTTTATCTATTTAAATAATTTTAATTAAATGGTTATTTCTAATAGAAATAGGTATTTTCACTATTCAATGAAAATTCAATTATTTAAAAAATTTCCCAAAAAATAACTCTATGATAATTTTTATATTATGATTAATAAAATTCAGGAGATTTTCAAAAATATATTATTAAATTATAGTTGAAATTACTTATACTGTATTATCAAAAAATGAAGTAGAACTGTTTTTGTAGAAGAAATGTATTTTTGAATCATATACTGAATTTAATAGAACATATATTTTCATTATGTAAAACTTTTAAAAATATTTTTAATTTGTGTTTATTCTTCTTATTACCATAAAATTTAGTTTATTGGTAATAATATCCATGTTTAAATAATAATATTAATAGCATAATGATGATTGTTAAAATTGAGTGTTTCATGTAATGAATCATATTTAAGAAAAAAAATTAATTTTAAATTTATTAAATATAATCTTGGGGTGTTACACATAAGAAGACCCCATGAATCTTTTAGAATCACCGACTTATGGTAAGGGATCCTCTTCTCTTTATATTTATACAATCACATTCATTTTATTATCCATTTTTTGATTTATAACTATTCAAGATGGAATATGTTTTAACACATCCATCTTATAATGAAACAAATTTCCTTGAAGTGAGTGACCACCTTACAATGTCATTAAACCATCCTATAGAACATTATATATACCAATTATTTATTCAAAATATTCCATAAATATACAACAACAATAATTTTTGTAGTGAATACCAATCCATATTTCCTCTCAACGATATTCACCAAGAATTACCAATCCATCCTTAATTATGTAATTCCATGTATGTGTCCCACACTCATTAATCATGGTGTCAAACACTTATGAATGAAGTCCTTATGTTTTAAAATCTATGTTGAACACAAATTCATGAACATTTTATGAATTTTATGGGTGGTAGAAAAATTATATATCCCTCCAATGCATTTAGAAATAATTTTTTCAAATGAAATAAAATTTATGGTTTAGAAGAGGTTATTTTATGAAAATATATTGTGATGTCTTGTATTTTTCATTCACATAGGTTTATGATGTGATGTTTTATTTTTTTCACATTCCTATGATTCCTTGATGATGTTTTATTATATCAATTTTGACATTCATGTTATGATTCTCACACTATTATGTCCCCATGATATGCCTCTTAATCTAATAGTATTTACTATGATCTTGTTATTCATTAATAATTCTATTACTGGGCATTATAGAACTCCCCATTATTATGAACATCTCCAGTTTATCACAAGTGGAATTATATGATATATGGAATATAGCTTATTATATTGGTGAATTTTTATATATTGCTTTCCTAACTAGATTATAGATTATTATGTTATGTATCTAATTTTTCAAATACATTTTCCCCCTTGTTCTTCTAGAATTATATTATATGTATCATTTGGTAAAAGATCATCATTTAAGGTGTTTTAAAATACTTATTTTTGTAGTTAGTATAAGATGAATGCAATGTTTTTATTGGAGGTTAAGATTATATACCACAGTGTAAGCATTAGGGATAAGAAAAAAAATATAAAAACATCCATATGTTGGGGATAATTATAGAGTAATTAGTTTTCAAGAAAATAAATATCTATCTAGATACTACCTATAGATGTGTCTATGGTACAGTTATACCTATGGGTAATATCCCTAAAATGGTACATTGATATTTTACATGATCATTGCCTTGGGAATAATAAAGAGGCCTTACTGCACACTGAATTTTCCACTCATGAGGTATATGATTTGAAAAATTCATTGTCTCTTTCATAACCAATTTGAAGGAAACATAAAATAACAAAAACTATTCTGTTGTGAAATAAACCATAGAGAAAACATTTTGAAAAATAAATTCTTATATTGGTAAATATATGTCATTTTTTCTTCAATGTTAATATTTCCATTTTATGTGTTTAATAGTTTTTAAAATCTCATCACAATGTTTATTTTGTATTTAATAAAAGTTTTGAACTAGAATCAAATAGTTAATGCAATGATTATCATCCATCCATGAACCTAAAATTTATTATATAATATGGTTTTAAACAGTCATTAATATCATGAAGGATTATAATAACAATTTTAATAGGACATAAAAAAATAAATGTTGTGTTATTGATAAAGATTATATATTGTAGAATTATATCATCCCAACAATTAAACTCATCCCTTATCAAAATTTTAAGGTTAAATTTCCTGAGAAACCATGTAATACATTATTTTAGGGAATTTTATATAATTATATGTATGAATTTACATTCTTTATATATGTCCAAAAAAATTATAATAGAAGTAAATCACCCATTATATTTCAAATAACCCTCTAATACTATAAAAGTGAAAGGAGAAGGATGAATATCCTTTATAATCATCATCCCAAGCATATATATAATTTAAATAAAATAAATTGAATCTTTATAAAAAGATTAATAATAATTATAAGATCATCAATTGTGTTTTCCCCATTATAAGGTAATCTTATAATGTGTATCATTAAGGATAACCTAAACTTCCTCCCAAATGAGAGGTTGAGTTCTCAAGAATATTCATACATAGAGAAATACAAATATCTTGGACTTAAAATTGAATGGACATTATTGAACATGAAGTGACTATGGATAAACTAAAAGAGAATGTATATAATGGACTTATATTCCCAATTGATTCACCATTTGGGGAAATGGTCTTTTTCAATAAGAAAAAGGATGGATCAATGAACCTATAAATAAATTATTATGATATCAAAGTTATTATGATAACAAATATTTATAATAATTCATTGATTGATTAATTTTCTAATAAGTTATATGGATACCAATACTTATCAAAAGTGGATATTTGTTAACGAAATTATCATGTAATGGAAAAAGAGGAGGATATACCAATGATTTTTTTTACCAAGATATGGGATCTATGATTTTATATTTATTCAATATAAATTCACTAATTCTCTAACTCCCTTTACAAAAATGATGAATAGAGTCATCAAGGATTACCTCAACATGTTCTTTTATTATTTATAAAATATATTCTAATATATTATTAAAAACTATAGGATCTAGTGGATAATTTTAATATTTTACAAAAGAAATTTCCAAAGGAAAATTTGTATATAAAGTACAGTGAATGAATGTTCTGTATTGAAAAAAACATTTTCAAGGAATATTATCAATATAAAACTAATATTTTTGGATCTTTCAAAAATTATAGAAATTAAATGATGGACCAAACCAACATATATGATGGATATATGTTTCTTACATGTATTAACTAGGTATTATATTTAATTTTTTAGAAACTTATCATGATTTTCAAGACCAATAACCTTGATGGCTCGAAAGGGAGTGGTTTTTTTTTCGAGACTTAAAATTTTGATTATTAATTTAATGATTTAAAGAAGAGGTAACCACTGATCATGTTCTGACATTACCCACTTGTTGTGATGGATTTATGATCCAGAGTGATGCATCCTACAATAGATTTTGTATTTTACACATGAAATATTAAAATATAATTCCCTATGCCTCCATCCAATTAATGATCCATGTGAAAAACTACCCTCCCAAGGATCTAGAATATGATATATTGATATTCATAATGAATATTTGGTGAAATTATATCTATGGCTAGAATTATGAAATATATATACATCAAAAAAATCTAAAATATATATTTACATAAAAGGAGATTAATATGCTTCAAATAAGGTGTCTATATATGATCAAGGATTATGATTTTTTAAAACAATACCCTCCTGGGAGGTGAAAAAAGGTAGACGCTCTGGGAGAAATGGTCTTGTAACATTATATATGATGAGGATTATAAGGGATTTAATCTTCCGAGACATACTGAGGATGTAAATAAGAATTATAAAAAGATTTTATTCATACCATTCTAAAATAACTTCTTAAACATTTATCATTAAGAGGATCATGGAGTCCTAAAAGGATGATATGGTGCTAAATAAATAGGAAGTAAATATTTTGAAGTTAAATATTTATGAATATATAGTTTTAAGGTTTGGATCCAAGATATGTGTCCCATAAAAATAGGAGTGGAAGAAGAAGCATTGAGACAAAGGATGTAGATATTCCTTCTATATTCATATAGGAATATCTAAGTTGACTAACGATCTAAAGAAATACATATAGTGGGGAAACATAAATACAAAGATAGTGGAATTTATATCCCGATTCATGGGATAATAAATTTAAATTATAAATAATAAAATTTATTGGGTATCATGAAACAATTTATAATAACAATATGGAAATGGGGAGACATAACCATGTACTTCCTCATAGGTATAACATGGAAATATAAATATAATAACTCCAACTAGATAGTAGTAGATTTCCATATAAAATGTGATCATTTTATTACTACAATTGTATATTTTTCTATAGAAAAACTATCCACAATTTATATAATATATATTTCAATACTATAGAGAGTTCCACTCTCATTTATATTTGATTGAGTTTCCTGGATTACCATGAAGTAATAGAGTAGGATTCAGAAATCATTGGTAGTAGAGTTAGGTTTTAGTATTAATTAGAAAAATAATAGGGATGCTAAATATAATAGAACCATTAAAAATATTAGGATATATTGAGAATATGTTCAATGTATTTTAATTATGTTTGGATCAACACTTTCCCAAAATCAGGTCCTCTTATTATAACAGTTTCCATTCAATCTTTCAAATGACACCTTATATGGATTCGTATTGTAAGTGGTGTCAGCCTATGTCATTATTGTAAGAAGTTAGAAAGAATAATATGATTAGACCTAATATTTTATAAGATATTAAATTGAAATTACAAATCATTCAACCTCATATGAAATTCAAATTTTTGTTACATAAAATCCATGCAGAAAATCATTGATGTGCTCCTGAGTTTCTGGTTATGGATAATGTTTTCCTTTATATATCATCATGGATGAAATTCATGAGGTTTTAAAATAAGTTAATTATTATTCCTATATTCATTATCCCATTTGAGATCATTTATTGTGTTAGAGATGTTTCATATTGAGAATAACACCCAACTAACCTATCTTAAATATATGATGTGTTCCATGTATCCCTCATGATAATGTACATAATAAAAACATAACATGAATTAAATCAATATTTTATACCATTATAGAATGATCATTCATATGAGGTGAATCTGGTGAAGGTATTAGATCATATAGAGAAATTACTGTAAAATAAAAAAACACAACTTTTCAGTGTTTTGTGGGGAAACCACATGTTATGAGAAGAAACATGGGAACTAGAACTGGCGATGATACAAAATTTTGTTCATCAATTTTATTAAATGAACTTAAATCTCAATGGTGAAATGTTTTTCAGGATCATTATTTAAATTACCTAAACATTTATAAAGGAAATTACCATTTCAAATAAATAAATTAAATAATAAGTGATGATGTTTTAATAAATCGTTAGGACTACTCTGTTTATTTAGGACCATTACAACATTTTAGATTTAATATACCACTATGAATCATAAAATGTGATAATATATCCATTATAATATGACTATTACAATTATTATATATTAATTTTTTGATAAAAGTCGATTTTCACAGATGGAACAATTGATGTCCTCGAACAATATAATTATACGTAATGAATCCCATTTATTAGGGATTCCAATGGAGATGGAATCACTAAAAGAATTCCCTAACCCAGACCAATCTGATATCCAAATATTGAAATGAGGGAAAAACATTATGTGAATAGTATATTCTTATTGATATCATGGGCCAAACTATGTTCTTTGATCCATCGTAAGAAAGTGTCACATCCATTCACAATACCATTATGTTGTATAAGGTTATAATAAGGGGTTATATATCTAGAAGCTAGAAATATAGATTTAAATATATATTTTTAACTAGTATAATTATTATATATATTTAAATTTTTTATAACTTGATAAAATATTATTATACTATTTTAATTAAAATTAGATATTGATATGAAGAATGATTTTTTTTAAATTGTATGGTTTTATTTAATACACAAGTTTTGACAAATCCATGAATGATGGAATAAATGATTTTTTCATGATGTTACCATTTTAAGTAATATTTATTAAATTATAAATGATAATATAAGTTAATGAAGTGCAATGTAATATTTATAAGGTACAACAAACATATCATCGTGAAATATAACTTTTTTCAATTAATGAGATTTTGATTTAAAAGTGAGAATTATCATATTTAAAGAATTATTTTTCAAAAATAAATATTATTTTGGATATTATTGTTTTTAAATTGTCCACTGTTAATTTTTCAAAAATTTCAGAGATAGTAAAATTTTATGGTAAAAAATAAATACAATATATATATATATATACATTTTCAATTATATAAACATAAAAGAACAAAAGTGATGTAATAAATACCAAAAATAGAATATGTGACCAAAATTATCATTATGAGTTAAAATATTTTTTTTCTTAATGTTATTTGATTGATTTTATAATCCTTTCAATATTCATCCAAACCAGATATTATATTTAAATTTTTTGAAATAAATTATTTATGAACAAGACTCAGTTCTATATAACCAATTGTATTATTTTAATGACTTTGGTTCTTATAGTTATAAAATATGAGAAAAAACTCTTCATTACCTAAAATCATGGGTAAAAATCATTTGAAGGTTTTTTGCTTTTCATAATTGTATCATTTAATGTCCATAAACTATGTTTATAAATTAATTAAAAATTCCACTCTATCTTTTAATAAATACATATCCCTATTATCACTCTTAATATATATAAAAACATTGACCATAATTATACTCAAAATATAAATCTCTAAATTCCTCCAAAAGTGTTCCCATTCTATTAATAAGCACCTCCAAAAGATTTTTAATCTCCCTCTCAATATAAGGTATCTTGTCCTCTTCTCTATTTAAAAATTTTCATTGTATTTTGAATTTTGATTTCTATTTTTTCATGTTGGAATAAGTTTTTATACATACCAATCCCAATAATTACAATTTTAATTTAATTATTTACCACATTTAAATCTCATTAAACCACACTATGAATCTTTATGTACACCTGTTATGCTGCATAAATTATCAGGCTATTTTATATGCTTATTTTTTGTAGTCAATAACTGTCCCCATTTACACTCAAATGTATTCAGATTGATTTGGCTATAATTTATTTAATTTATACATAAATATATGTAATTAGTACTAATATTTCATAGGGTTAGCAGTGATTAAATATATTCTTATGTTTTATAATCTATGTTGAAAACAAATGCATGTATATGTTATGACTGGGAAAGGTGGGCATGAAACAATAATACCTTACAATGGATTTGGTAATGATTAAATCCCATGATAAACCATGTATGGTGGACATGAGTTTATCGTAAGATAACTATATTATAATGTCTCATTGGTTATCTGTGAATTATGTTTATGATGTCTGTTTTATGTTTTTTCTACATTCCTATGTTTCATTGATGTTCTCGTATTTTATCATGATTCTTTAGTTCTTTTTGTTAATTTTAACGATTTTATTTCACATTTTCATACATCATGACGCAAATTTATTTATTATAATAATTTTATTCTATTATTATTACCTTACAAGGATTTATAGCTCACCTCTTTCTTATTTATGTCTCCTTGTTTTCTCTTGCAATATTAGAAGAACGATGGAATATGGAGTTTAGTTTTGGAATTTTTTTAACTAATATTAGTGTAACCATGTTTCAAGATATAATATAATGTATCTAATTTCCTAAAAAATTACAGGCCTCTAAAAATTGTTGTTTTGTATTATATGAATCTGTATGTAATAACTGGTTATATAAATTTTTTAGTAGACATGGTTTGGTATATATTATCATTTAGAATTGGTAGAATTTAGATTTTGATTTGATATTATTTAATTAGAAAATACAACAATAAATTATGTATCCTTAAGGCTATGTCAATATTTAGATTTATTTAGGAATGAACCAGTTTAATATAACCTCTTGGACTTGGATAAAGGTCATGGTTCCATGGATGGAAGTCATCAAACAATTAGGCCAAGGCATACATACCATAGTGGGTTTGGGTTTCATGTCCTATTCAAGAAATACCATAACAATAGGCCATGAAAACATCTATTTGGTGTTAATATTTGAATTATTTTGTTCACAGATTAGATAATGAGGTGATAAGTGGTTTTATGTTGTTAATTACCTGATATGGCCAAATTTTTTCCCTTGGTTCATTCTTTAAATTATTAATTGTATGTATTTAGCTCATTTCAAAATTAACTTATATTGATCCTAATTAAATTTACGACATCCTAGCACTAATAATGTTATATGTGACATAACATAATAGGATATATAGCCTCAAGAATGACTTACCATATTCCATACACTGCCGACTAGCAACGAGGGTCTATGATGGTATGATGGGGAGACTATACCATCGTTATCATAGTGCAGCATAGTGGTTAATTCCAATATAGAAATAGCTTAAAAAGTATATTGGTAACAGTAGTGGAAGAAAATCATCTAGATTATAATAGTTGTACGGTAATAATAACCATTAAATAATATCATATACAAAATAGTTATATAATGATGCTATAAAAAATGTGGTATATGTAAATATGGTAGCAGTTATACATTATACTTTCTATAAAAACAGGGAAAAAGGAAAAAATCTACATCCATTATAATCATGAGTATAAGATCAGTCCTCTTATCCTATAATACATAGTATAAATGAAAATAAATTTTCTATAATTAGTCACTCCCCCTTGTCCCTACCTACATCAATGAAGTATGTATGTGTATCAATCAGCGGCCTCAACAAGGTTTGAGTAAAACATAATAGTGCACCACTGACAGTTTCTAACACTATATAGTGTATGAATATAATATGATCAATTTGGATGATAAATAAATATGTTTATTAAATAAATAGATAATGACATTATTTTTTTCTCATGGGATACCCATAAGATACTACCTACTACATCCTAGGATATAATTTCTCTGATCACCTTCACGAACCATCCCAGATACCCTGGTTCCCTAATACACAAGCCATAACTGACATTGTGTGATGGTTGTTCCTAATCTACATGGGTTGGAGACTATAACCTAGATTAATGAAACATAAAATAGGGAAAAAATTCCACAAAACAAGATGAGATAATGGTTATAAGTTAGAATGTGCCAAACTCAAAAAGGAGAAAGTACCAGAAACCAAATATGTATAAAAAGCCCAAAATCGATCATCATCAATGTACTCAAAAAATATCAGGATAAAATAAGAAATATAAAAGGATTCACCACTCAAGCACCAAAGGATCAAGAACAGCGTCCTCCTCTAAGAGACCTTATTCCGTAGCTATGAACTGGAGGAAGTAGATCTATAAACATTATAAGAAATATGTAGGGTGTCAGTTATAAATCATAGTAGAGTCTCACCAATTATTTCATTACTAATTATGTAATAATAAACCAAATCATGCTTTAAATATATATAACAATGGAATGGAAGTTCAATCTCATATTGAGAATTAAAAAAAATCATTTCCAAATGATGGAAAATATCTCATTCATGGATTATATAAACACTCTATATAAAATAGTATATATAAATCAACATGAATGAATAAAACAATTCTCTAATCAGCGGAATATATATCAAAATAATAACTAAGATCATCATCCATGTGTTATGATAGTTTCTAGTTGTAGGATCCTCACACATATCATATCATTGATCATAAAAATATGTGTAAACACATCCCATAGGATCAGGTTGAATAAGACTCATCATCATCCCATCAAGGATAATATCATCCTAAATAGATTTTTTAGAGTTTCCATCATCAATCCATTTCTAGGGAATTATGATCCTATAATTATTTTAACAAATAACCCACAAACTACCCAATATAACATATTCTCGATCAATCAATTGAAAAATCATAAATAATTTATTTACAAATGAATCATCATTCTCAATTTTATTTCCCACTTTTCCATTTTTAAAATTCAAATTCACTTACAAAAAAACATAGGTTTTCCAAAAATTCAGGAATTTTTAAAACTGAAACAACCATAAGATTTAATTATTTCAATTTAATCAATTTCTCTCAAAAAATTTATAAATTAAAGTCAACAATTCTATCAATTTTAAAATACACAAGAAATTCCAATTCTATTGGAAATGGGATTTTCTAAAAAAATTATAGGCCAATTAAAATAACAATTCCAAGTCACACTGATTTGTTTTACTCCAAAATCTATTGAAATCTATTTAAATAAAATTAAAAAATTCAATTTATAATTATATGGAGAAACTAAAAATTAACCACCTACCATTAGAAAAGATAAACCACACCCACAATAGGACTCTCCAATAAGGATTAACATGATGAAGATCTAGGAATTTGACGAAGAATCGTGATTTAAAAACACATATATTAGATCTTGAAATCCCAATATAATCTATTAAAATACAAAGAGTAAGGAAATAGTTAAGGGAACAGACAATATGTTTACTAAATTTTATAGATTCACTATGACCAATACAATGATCAATCAATGAACAAATGATCCATTGGTATTGGAGATCTCAAAAATCACATAGGGATGTATCTAGGTTGTTAGATGTAAGACTTCAGGTGGAATGAAATCCAAATCAGGTGACCCATGTTTAAAACCTATAGGATGATATATTTACTCACCATGTATCCACATCACATGAAATGAAATGCTTGAATGTCCTTTACCCCATAAAATGTGTTAAAGTGCTATTAAAATATGAATTTTTCAATTTCACATTGTGTAAAATATAGAAGGTGTGTACGTATTACATGTTGTGCCCCAATTTCACAGCTTCTCCCTGGAAAACATTAGATGGCATGTAATGAATTTACACAGTGTTTAATTGGCCAAAAAATTACAAATAAGTTCATTTCTAAAAAATCATGAAAACCAAAAACCAATGAATGGGGAAAACCATAATGTGTAATGGGTTGTTAAAACCTCGCCAACCTAAAAAAGACAAAGAAATCCTTTCAAGAAGTTTCAACATCCAACAAATGATGCCACAACTCTATCATCAGTTCCTTATGCTCCCACGTATCATACGAATCATAACTAGGATTCCATAGGAAACAGACCAATGTCATCATACTCCCACAAAGTACATTGTATTAGAATATAAAATCCTAATAGGATACTCATTCATGGATAAATCGGGATCCAGATTAAGAACCTCACAACTCAACACGAGATATTGTTTAAAATGATACTTTCGTAGCTGAGTTACAAGAAACCCAATATATATCTAAATCAAATGTGGAAGAAGTTATAAACAAAACGGCATTTTCCCCACCTTCTCTACAACATCAAAATGCCCTATAAATACATGATAATGCTTTCCTTTCTTCCTAATAAGTCGATGACCCAAAGGAGGTGAATTTTCAAGAACAGCTGGTCACTAAATAATGACTACAAAGGTCTATAATTATGACCATCATAAAATTTATAATAGATCTGTTTCATCAGAATTATTTGAAAAAAAATTGAATTTTTGATGCCCTTTATTCACCCAAGCTCAGTCTCACCCATGATATTTCACCAATATCCAACCAAAACAATAGAGATTCATATAGCCTTCCAAAAAGTCCCCAAAATGATCTATTCCCATTGATTAGTAGTAACAATGTCTATAAGATAACTCATTTAGTCCCAAATAATCATCTAAATCCCCACCAAAATAAAGGACATAAGATTTAATCATGTCCTAAAGAATCTATATATCCCTCTAAATAAATCAATCAATCTATGAATCGTATGTCATACACAAAAAAACATGATATGCTAGTTCCTCCTGGAATCCTCTAAAAAATAAAGATGTAAAACAAGGATATCTCTTAGAGAATATATTATATGATACTCTTTATAAGAAAATAATATATATCATGTAGATATTTTACTAACACCCAAACATTGTTTCTATCTCAAATGGGAATAAATCGAGATGATTTTTCAGCCGTTCAATTACAACATATATCTATTTCTTCTTTCTCTGGGTAAATGGAAACTCAATCACACAATTCCTATAGATACCATAACACATCTAAGTTAGCACTAGATGTGGTGTAATCAGACATGAATGTATCTAATTCTTGTCCTCATACTTTTGGAAAGTAAAGAAGTGATATGAATTTTAGTTATGATTCATCTCAAACTTAGACACCAGAATTTTCATCGTTTGTTATATAACATATTTTTGATTTTTAGGTGTATAATACATTTGGATTTATGGAATTCCACCATCACAACTTCATCATAGAAAATACTAGAACAAACTGATTCTGGAAACATATAATACACTATGTGGATCATTACTAATCATTAATAGTATCCCCACCATATATAAAATATCTAATGCTATGGAATTCATCAAAATAATATTGTTCATGAAGTAACATCTTGAGAAGAGAAGTGGTCACCTAAACACTAGCTAGGAAAATCTATAACTCTATTTATATGACTCATACATGAAACTATGAAAAAATATCCATCAAGTTTCACACATCTATTGATATTTTTAGAACCTATACCGAAATTTTCGTAATCAAAGAATCCAAAATGACTTTCCCTTTCCATAGGGTTTAATCGATGTAAAAATAAAAATATTATATGTACTCCACCCTATTCCTATAGAAAAGATTCAGATATTTTTAAGAGATGATATAACTCATGCTCTAATAGTCTGAATATACTGTAAACCATTCTTCAAAAAGGTAATGAATCCAAATCTTAAGCACATTAAGTATAGCTACATGTTTAAGTTTGTGGGCAGTTTAATTATTCTCATGTGTCTTAAGCTTCTGGGAGTCATAGGAACCACGTGATCACACTAAATAAGAAAATGGACCAAACCTGAACCTGATGTATCGTAGAGGATCAAATAGCCCGACATGTCATCTTGATGAGTCAACACTGGTGCAGAAGTCAAAATACATTTTAGCTCAATTAAATAACTCTAACATTTATCATCCTAAATAATCATTACCTCCTTATGAGTGAGTTCTATCATTGTACAATCCAAATTCAATAAATCCTTTATGGACTATGATAATTCACCTATAAAATCAAGAATCTCTAGGACACAGAATCATTATGTGTTTGCTCCCTTTTCATAAAAGCCTTCACCTAATTAGGATCAACTAATACCATGTTCTGAGATCTCGTTTCCCCAGAACATCACTTACTGAATCCAAAAATCACATTTCAATACATTGGTATAAACTATGTAATTTCTTAATAATTATAAAACATATCCTAGATAATGCACATGATCCTCATTTTCTTTGAAAAAACTAGGATTACATCCACATAGACCACCATGAATACATCAAGATACCCAGGGAAATCCATTTCATTAAATCCATAAAGACTAAATTATCATTTTTTAGACCAAAGAGTATGAAAATGTACTCATAATGGACTTAACTATTCTGAAAGGTCGTTTCCTTAATGTCAAATTATATTATTCTCAACTGATGATAACCATGTCGAATATTGATTTTGAAAACCACTTCACCTATTACAAATGGTCAAATAAATCATCATTCCATTTAAATTGATAATTTTTATTTACTAGAAATCATATGATTTTTTAGTAATCAACACATACTTGATGTATTCTAGAGTATTTCCTTGCAATGAAAACTTGCACTGCCCAAGGTGACACGCCCGGGCATATAAATCCATTTCTTAATAGATCATCCAATTGCGTCATAAAATAATTCATTTTTAATGATTATATATTTTAAGAAGTAATAAATGCTATTTGAGTAATATTACAAATAAATAGAAAAATATATCTCTCATACTGGTGGAATACTAGAGAGATATGAATGAAAAAATGGTAAATGTGAGGAAAACTGGAGGGAGATTATTCTTCGAATGTTCCATCTCCATATCAAAATCGAAAAACTGATATTACATTCCAAAAATCTATATAATGATATTTATATCTACAAATCCTCTGGTCCCATTCACACTAAAATATAAGGAATAGTTCCACAGGAACAATAAAAGAGACCCATTGAAGATAAAAATACATTCAGACTTCATGAGCAGTGATCCAATCTATCTTAAAAACATAATCAAGTGGTTTCATGTTGAGAACCAAAAAATACAAATAAATCATAATCTTTAAAAAATAATAATTATTAGTAGGATAAAGGAGACACATCTCCCTCATTAATCAGAGGGGTATAGTAATATCTATCACATTAGATTAAATCTTAATAAAAAATTTATTATGTTCATAATACAATTCAATATGAATAAATAAGATGCACTAGTATCAAATAATGATGTCTGTAATGATGAATCAATAGTGATGGTACCTATCATAGTCATTGGACTGTATTAGCTTCCTCTGTAGACTCTTCTTCTATATGATGAATCTTCATTCTGAATGCATGTGGTTGGAACACCTTAGATTATGATGCATATGATTTCTTCATAGTAATTTTTCGATCTAATGATCCTTTGACACTAAATGGGCAAGAAATGATATAACTAAGCATCCAAAATTATCATGGAAATCCATATGATCTACAAATCATGGGTTCCTCACTGGAAAGACATTTTGGATTCCTAGTATTTCCCTATAGGAAGCAAGTTAAAGGGACTCTACCAAGAACTATAGTAAGAACCATTATATTAATATCCACCATGAGACTCATCACACATTCTCTTCCCTTTAATGGAACTCACAGAACTATAAATAGGTGAAAAATGAATTCCTATAATACATGAATTACCAGCCAAATAATTTTCAAAATTCAATGACATGTATATTCTATCTTAAATTGATGCAATATTTAAGAAGAAAATATGAGAATGAATAAAATATAAAAGGCCCATCTCCAACCAATTATTCTTTATATTATTATATGATACAATCTCAGGTTCAAACTACAGAGGCTCATCAAAGTGTTTTTGATATTTTTTTATGGTTTTATCAGCTTTCTCTTGTTTGAAAAACATCATAGTCTTACCTATAGAATAGACTATGTATATAACTAATCAGTGAAAATTAAATTAAAATCATTACACTCTAATACCTATTATTCTTTTTCATAACCTTAAAATTGTAGAATATCATGTTAGGTCCTTCTAGTTTAATGGTTGCACACATTAACTTAATTGAATGAGAATATTATAAAAAATCAAATAGAAAATAAATCATTCTCACCTAGTCCCTTGTGTTTTGAGGATTATTAGATCCTTGTAAATCAAGAAGTTTCTTTTTAATGATATCCATGTTACTATTCCAACATTCACACCACTAAGGGTCCGCAACTGTAGCCTAAATAGGAATTGGTGCATGTGACTGTCCTAGATCTTGGACATGACACAAAACAATCACAACTAGATTCCGGTCCATGAGAGGATTTTCTATAGGTGGTTCACCAAAATCTTCCTCCTCAAACATATTCGCACATATTAAAGGATTCATGATGCTAATAGAATTATAAAAAATCAATTAGTACATTAGAATATTAATCAGATCAAAAACACAAACAAGAGCAATAGGAAAATTAATCCAGTTAGATGTGGAAAAAATATTTGGATTTAAACTTAACCGAATAAAATTTATGGAAAAGACCCTAACATTATACAAATATTCCTCGAGAAGTTATTTTTAAACATCCCATGGTGACTTAAGGCTCATTACAAAGAGATTTAGTCTAGAAGTCACATGGATCTACCTCTTATGTCCCAATAATACATTACAAACAATATAATAACATCAAGGAAAGATTCTTATTCTAAACCAATGATACAAAATGGTCATGAACCATCCCAGATACCTGATACCCTATTACACAAGCTGTAACTTACATGGACCTAATGTCATTTTTGACCCCCTGGGATTTGAGACTAGCACATGGGATTTTACATGATAAAAGATGGAATGAATTTTCAACAAAACCTCAAAATATAATGCTTAAAAGTAAATAATCTCAACACTGAAAAAGTATAATGTACCCAGAAAAAATGGTAATAAAAACTAAAATAGTACATCATCATGACTCGTCATCTAAAAAGATAAACATAAATTTCCAAATAGACACACTAATCCAATCTCAAAGGCTCTATAACATCCACATCCTATAAGAGTTATTTTCCCTTTTGTCGTATCAGGTAGAAGTAAATATACAAACACATAAAAGAAATGTAAGGGTGTGATCAATAAATCCCATATGGGTCTCACCATGTTTTCAATAACTGATTCCATAATATTAATGAAAATAATTAATTCACATTAACTAATATAGGACATATAAATTCATTCCCATATTTAAAATAAAACATTATTTCATTTTAATATTAGGGGAAAACCAAAATTGTATTAAATAAACTCATTATAAAAAATATTATAGATAAATCATTTGGGATGAATAAAACAGATCCATAATCAATGGAATATATATTGAAGCATTATCAATGAGAACTATATTCATCTACCATGTGGTATTATGGTTTCTAATTATAGGATCCTCACACATCTCATATCAATGATCATCTAAATATGTGTACACATGTCAATAAATCACATGTTGGATAGAACTCAACAATAAACCATTGGGGAGAAGATCTTAAAAAATGTATTTTAGATAATGTGTTCATCGTTAATCTATTTAATGGGAACTATCATCATAGACTAGTTATCTCAAATAACCCACTAACTACCCAATCTTTCTTATACTCAATCAATAAATCTAAAATGGAAAAATCAATTCATTTCAAATCAATCAATATTCTGAATTCAATTTCCCACCTGTTTTAAAAAATTCCAATATTATTTCAAAACCAAGACATATTATTTATCAAAATTTAATGAATTTCCTATAAAAACCCAACCATACTATTTAATTATTTAAATTTAATATTTTTTTTAAACAATTTTCATATCAAATAATTAATTCCATAAATTTAAAAATATGCCCAAAATTCCAATTCCATTGGAGTTGAGGGTTTTCCAAAAATTCCATTATAATTAAAATCAAAATTCAAATTCAACAAGAATAGAATTTTTCATAAATCATTTTAAATAAATTTAAATCAAATCAAGAAAATCAAGGTCTAATTATATAGAAAATCTCAAATAGAACAACTACCAATTATTCATAGAAAACAACACCTACAAAGGGACTCACCATTGAAAGATGAAGGAATGAAAGATATTGGAAGACAACCTAGAATCAAGATTCAATAACATGAAATTTTTATCCATAAATTCTAATTAAATATATCAAAATACTAGATTTTTGTAAATAATGAGTGGAAGAGGTCAGAATACTTCTTACCCGGATAGACGCACCCGAAGAAACACATAGGTCAATCATTTGATGGAGGTTATGGAGGGATTGGGGATATCAATAATCACTTAGGGATAGTTATGGGTTGAGAGGGTTAATGATTAATATGTAAATAAAATAATAAAACAATTACCCATTATCAAAATCTATAGGCTATTAGTTTAAAAAATCATGTTTTCCAATTATGAAATTTGAATTCCTCGATAGTCTATTACGATGAAAAATGAATTTTCATTTTATTAAAATAATATTTATTCTATTTCATTTCATGTAAAATATAAAAATCATATTAAAATTTTTTCATGTGATCCAGTTTCACTGATTCTTCCCATCAATCAATACATAGTGTATAATTTTCCAATAGACAACAAATTGTCTAGGTTCTATACAAAATCTTGAAACCCAAAAACCAAATAATGTGGAATACCTTAAATCATAATGGAATTGTACAATCAATATACATTTGATGTTTATAATTATTTAACTATGACCTAGGTAATATAATCAAAACATCTGTTTTTGGTTATTATTATATAATGTTCCACAATCATCATGCTATTGAAGTTTTATAGGCTAGATGAAATAGAAAGGGGTGTATCCTTGTCATGTCACCCATATGGCAGTTATTCTCAAGCCATAGCGACATGTCCAATTTATCATCAATTTGAGTCTAAATAATTGACGGTGTAATATTTCATGTAGCTATATGACATTAATCCAAAACCAATGAAAACCATCTATTGCATTCAATTTAATTCCCAAAAATATAGGCGAATCCTTAGTTCCAAGCAGGGGTATTCATAATCTAAGAATAAAACTGAATTCATGTTTGGTCTTTCTTATGAAAGATACATCAATTAATTATTTGGAATCCCATGCACCTATCTATGGAAATTCACCATACGAATCTTTATTTTAGTCTACTAATTCCACTTCTTTTTTTAATTTTATGTCCAACACCATAGTTAAGAATGAAATATTTATTAATCAAGTTTTCATAATCATAATGATAGCCTGGAACACACTTTTAAACTAAAAAAGAACTATATGAATTGTTCATACCATTCACCATTCATTTTTAATAAGTTATCCATTTTTATTTAATATAAAGTCAACATAGCATAAAATGTCGTTTGAATCACATATCCTAGTCATATGGGATAGAAAGATACCATACCATTTAATTTAATTAAATAACAAAAATTTATTTATGAGGTTCAATTTAACAAACCTCAGAGGTGATTTTATAGCATAAAAATTTATAGAGTTCTAATGAATTTTAATAAATTACCCATAAGGGGATATTCTTAGCAAGGAACACGTCCTCTATGGATGAAAATTTTTATTTATGGACAACCAATTCAAGGTGTTAATGAATTAATAAATTAATTAAACACTTAAAATGGTGTCACAAAAAATTTCTGGAATGTGGAATGGCTATACAAGATATCGATATCCATGAATTAAGGGAAATTAGATAGAACACCTACCATATACCAATATTAGACTTCATTTCAAATATCTCCCTCTCATTTAGGATAGGTTCAGTAAAATCTTGAATCTATATAGACACAATGAAAATATTTCAAATGACTTTTATTGTAAATTTAATCAGTGAATGAGTGGGAAAATATAAAATATAACCAGATGAATAATAGAATAAAAATTGGTTATCCAACATGATGAACAATGATCTATTTTCAGCATGTATGAAAGTGGGATATAAAAGAGTATGTAGAGGAAGAGGTGATATCTAGTGGTTAATGTGTGTGAACAATGATGATGAAGAGATGGGGAATAAGGGTTAAAGTATTATGGGGGATATTATCCATTTCAGGCATCTTAATGGGAACATGGTTTTGTAGTACAGTTTTCCATGCCATTTTCCAACAATGCATCGGTCGCTATCTATGTAAAATATTTACTACAGTACAATTTAATGGTTAGAAAAACTATTTCCATGTCATACACTTTAAAATATGTTAGAGAACACATCCCCAAGTAGTTAGACAGTTGATTAGTACAAACCATGCATAATCCATTAAAAATACACTTATCATAAATTATAGGATTTTCATTATTGTCTTGCACAACATTCGTGGTTTAAAAAAATTTCACGCATACAATGATATATTGTTGAGTTCCATGGTTATCACAAATCTTGTGCTTACAACACACCACCGCGTTTCCACCCAAAACCTCCACATTAGTCCCAAAACCTACCTCAAACACTCCCAAATCCCACATGAAATATTGGGGAAATTATTTTCGATAAAAATTAATGATTACACTAAAAATAGAAGGATACATACCTATTTGAAAATATAGGATATTGAAACCTATAATACATAAATAAACTCATCCATGAGTATCCCATGTGAGGATGGTTGATTTTTATTTAAGAATAAATTCATCCACTAAGATTGTATATCATCATATTTCTCATAGGTCTCATCCTATAGAGGATTGTGAATCCATATATTCAAAACTAGACAAACTATTCTAGCATAGAGAGCCTTCATTCTCTCATCATTAATACACTCTGGGTACCTATATATAAGAAATGAAATCTTACTCTTCCTCATTGGGTTGAAAGACATGATATGGATTATAATGATAGTAATGTAGCATAAAAACATAAAATAATTCATGTATAGAATTATATGTGTGAGGAATTTTTTTTTTATAAAACAAAAATCATACCCTCTCTAAAATCAATAATTGTTTTGGTGAATTGATGTAAAATTATTCCAAGCCACTGAATTGTTAATTGAAAAATATTAATGTAACTCCCAAAAATAATTGATCCCCTACCTCAAGATTCATATATCAGTAGTAAAAATTTTCCTAAAACATATTCCTAGACTAATCTATATCCATATGTTTCATGAACAGTTGTACCTACTTAGAAGTCACCTCTATTGAAAAATGTCCTAGAATAAATGCCCCCTCAACCTCTAACCATTATATTGTTTATTGGAATTTACATATATATAAATCTCTATTATGGTCAATTTTTATGGTATCAATAAAAATATTATTATAAACACATTCAGTGAGATGTTTATGTTTCTCCAACGAATCTCCATAAACAAAAATTCATATAAGGATCATGTCCTCAACACTTAAATAGTATTCACAGACTAAAAATTATTTTGATGGTTAAAGGATGTTCTCAACAGAACATATAAACCCATATTATTAGGAAACCCCAACTAGATCCATGATTTAAAATGAGTATCATAGTCTAGTAAAATTTTACCTAGAACTCTATAATGGTTTATAATTACACATACATGGATTATAACAAGTTCATCCACTAAGAAATTATCTGGAATTAGTATGAAATGGGAGACCATTTTCATCTCATCCATGATTACCCTAGCTATGTCACAACCAATAGGTGATTTTGGAAAACCAGTCATGATATCCATAATTATGTCATCCTATTTACACTATATAATTAGAAACGTGTATAAATAACTACAAGGATAATATTTCTCCACCATCACCAATAAAATGGATGAATACTATATAATGAAACATTCTACCTCGTTTTCATCATTAGCAACCAATAATTGTATAGTAACTCATGGCGCATCTTGTTAATTATTAGATGTACTACCCAATTCAAGGGAAGATAAACTGGCCTAAAATCCACTCTTATGCCTATAAGATACTGTAAACCTCCATGAACATAGAAGGTCTCATCCTTGTCAACGACCCAACTAGGAGGTAGGTCCCCACTAGAAATGCCTTTATTTAGGATCATGCCTTTGTGATTTTATAGCTACCTCATCTTAACTCGATGAAGGAGTTTTTAAGAAAAAGAAAAATATATAATAGTTGGATTCCCATAAAACTCTTGAATCTCATGGAGCATCTCTAAAAAGAGATCCATCAACTTCCATTCACTACATGCCTCTAGAATATCTTGTTTTTTAGTTTTATAGATCAAATCATTGACTACTCCATTTATCATCACATGAATATAAGTAAACTCAATAAAAATAGGTATTTATCCAATCCATATTCAATATATGAGGTTTAAACCATGATGAGTATATATATTTGTGGCCATTATGGTATCTATTTAAAATGAATCATTTTCTTAGTATGTAATTACCTAAAAATCATACTGCATGAACAACTATCGTTATGTCGAGATTGTGAGTTTGGTAATTACACTCATGGGGCCACAACTAAAAAGAATCATATATCATGAATTGTTCACCTTTCATAAAAATAGTTCATATCCCAATGAATGATGTGTCATAGAAAAAAGTATAGCCTCTATCAGGCCTAGGTATAATCATGATAAAAAATGGGGTAATTCTTTACATCATACACTAAAATGAATTCTCATAAGCCTCACACGGAAAAAAAATTGACTCTATTCATTGTCAAGCCTATTATAGGTTCATTAATGTGTTATAAATTATGGATAAAGTTCATATAATAAATAGTGATCACCAAAATAATATAAATGTCAATGAGATTCGTTGGATCCTCAAAAGAAACAATGAAATTTACATTCAATGGAAACGTATATACTCTTTCCCCTAAGATAATGTGACCAATTAAGTGAAAAGTATTAATCTAAAAGAGAATTTTTGTTTTTTCTTGGTTTATAACATATCTTCTATCAGTGTAATCAATATGATGTTTTGGTGTTTATCATTATTATGTTGAGTCTATGATTAAATGATGATATCATTCACAAAAAAGACTAAAAAGGAATATAGGAACCGGTGAAAAATAAATTTTTTAGAGCATTAAATATGGAAGAATTTTTTCTCAAACTAAATGGAATTACCAGAAAGTATTATAAATCATACCATATTTGGAAATATGTATGTGGTATGTATGAAGGTTTTACAACATCATGATGATAACCTAACCTCAATTCAATCAAAATGAAGACCATGGATCCTCATATTTATTCTATGAGACAGTTTCTAGACAATAGTGGGTAACGGTTCAAGACCACATGATGATTCAATTTCCAATAATTCACAAAATACTGAGGGTCACATGTTCCATCTTAGTGAAATGAATAAGAGAACCCCATGCTGTGTTATTGGGTCATATAATCCATTTGGGATCCAGTTCCTCAAACCATCTCTTTTATTTTTTTGATACACATTACGATCATTCCTATAACTAGGATTAAATACCAGTTATTCTCCTATGATATGATCAATAGTGTGCTCCACATCACTCTCAAGAGGTTGCCTAGAAAATTCATCCGGGAAGGAATCCCAAAAAACATCCACCACTTGAAGTAAATCTATCAAATGTTCTCCATGATCATCTATAAAATGACTAGAAATATAAGTTGGAACTTAGCCCAGCCCAATAATCTCATGTCCATCTCAACTCACCTTGATATTCAACTATCCCTTATGAATATTGATTCATCCCTTGGGGGATGTTATATACACCCTCTAGATATAAAAATTGATTTTTCTAAAAATGGATACATCAAAATTCATATAGTGAATTATGTCAAACCCATAATTTTGATGTGAAAATTGTCAATAAAA
This sequence comes from Viscum album, assembly GCA_963277665.1. NCBI lineage: Eukaryota > Viridiplantae > Streptophyta > Magnoliopsida > Santalales > Viscaceae > Viscum > Viscum album. The sequence continues at coordinate 1,536,496,801 of OY728143.1, read as the reverse complement.
AATGATAACCACCTACATCAAGAGGAAACTCCTTTCATTAGTGTAATCCTTCTGATCGGGTTCCAAGTAGAGTGTAAAGTAACATTGCTACATAGAAGTTAAAAATTTCAATACCAAGAATCTCCATTATATTAATAGATATGAATTAATGTGAGGAACTGGTGTTAAATAAAACTTATTCTATGGTATTTGATATTAAGATAGTACCATGTACTTTAAAAAATATAGCACTATGAGCATCTAGTTTAGGTTTCACTACATATATCTAGACTATAAATTGGATTTGAGCTATAACCTACAGACTATGAGAAGAACCAATTTTTTTCCACAATATATCATATGTCTAGGTCCCCCATCCATGAACACATTTTTATCCTGGAAAGAATCTAGAACTCCACATACCTACATAATGTGGAGACACTATTCTATCTATATAACCTCGAGTCGGTGTTATCCCCTAAATCCTGGAAACTGGAGAAAAGGGTCTACAAAACTGATGTATATTACCCATCAAGCCACAGGACCAACATGAAACTGGGTCCTAAATATATGGAAAATTTGAGTTTCATTGCCTACTAAATTGTGATATATCACATTACTACACCATAAAATACTCAATGTATTTTTTTCTCCCCTAATAAATATCAAAGTGATGATATATGTTACTAAGAGAACCACTTCTCTATGGAGGTTCATAACCACCATGTCCCATACCTTTTGTTTCCCTTAGGTTATGCCCATAGTTGATTCCATAGTTCACTATCTTGGTGATTTTAGTTTAGAGGAACATGTTCACCTGAGATTAGATTGAATGCATGGGTCCATTCTCAAATTTCATTATCCTAGATAACTCATCCCCAAAAAGAGTTGGATCAAAATGTAGTATATCTATGAAATGAGCATAGACGTCTATAATAGACAGAGTAACCAACACTAGTTTTATAAACTCTTCATCTCAATCATCGATTTGTGTCTACATAAATTAGTAATCATATAAATTATTAAATAATTACATGAAAATCATATATCAATGTTGATATGTATATATATTTATGTGTGTGTGTGTGTGTCAAAACATCTCCCATCTTAAGGTAGACCCACCAAGAATGTACGATTAAAACATTATTATCCTATCTATTAGTGTCTCTATATTATCAACAATATTTAAAATTGTCTCTAACGTTGAATTAGTGGCTTGGGGACCACCTTCCCTAGATAAGATAATATGTTTCTTCTATTGGGAATCCCTATTCAACTCTCTTATGGTCCATGGGTCTCCTAATACCGAGGACAAAAATTATTGGAATCCCTCTTTAAATTGAGTGTCATCTCCCAAATTAGCTTTAAATGTCGGGGTATTAGGTGTAACTACATGAGTTAATATTAGAGTTGTAGGTCACACCACATATGTATCACGATCAATGGAACCTTTATGGCCTCCTATATAAAACAAATTGGAGGAATATGCCTAAAATGTCAATAAAATTCCTCAAGATTTTATTTTATAATAGAATAGATCATGAAAATATACAAGAGTCACTCCCACTACCTAATACTAAGGTCATTTCTAGGTCAAGGTCTCATATTTTATAATAGAGGTTCTGACATATGGAGTCTCAATTTAATTTTATTATAATGACCCTGACTCCAGTTTCATGTAGCCATTTCACACTTAATTGCATTGGAACTAGATATAAGTGACCATATCCCAAAGGATTGAACATATTATTTATCTTGAAAACCTAGATACATACATGATTACCATTTAGAATTTTATGTGAAACATATAACACAAAGAAAAATAAAATTTTTATCATCAAAGAAACTCATTCATCAAAATATTCTTTGTATCCTAGGGAAAGGAAATAGAATAATGGTGGGATCAAATCCCTTGTATGGGTTACATACAACAGAAAATATCATGAATCAAAAAGTTAATAATAAATTTGGAATGATTAATAACTAAAAACACATTCCATTTTTTAAATAACTTTCCTATAATAATTGTATAATTCATAATCAATATGTGAAGGTAAATTACTGAAAACACATTCCATTTAATAAATAAACTGAGAATTAACTTCACATAGAGATATTATCTTTATAAAAATAATTGGTATTATAATAATAACTATATAATAATTGAGTAATGTTATTAATTATTTGATTTCATGATCACATCCATCATGATAGCTATTCAATAAAGATCTTTCACTATACATTTTAAATCTATGGGTATAAGACCAACTGATTTGGCCAATTGAATTTTCTCCTAACTCTCATATATGAATAAAAGTGGATATCTATAAATAACTCCCACCTTTAACTTAGTGTCAAAATAATTACTCATATCAATAATAATAAATTTAATTATTGATTTAATATTAATTATCAACAAATATCAATATGATGTGCCCGGATCTGTGTGAATCACTGAGAGGGGGAGGGGGTGAATCAGTGGTCCCTTAAAACTTTTTACTAATTGATTCTTTATCAATTAAACCTCTATGGCTGGTTAAAGCCTCGATCCACTCTTCTTGTATCTCTCAGCCTTTCCTCGAGTGATGCTGTAAATGTAAAGGCACAGGACATAAAGATTTACAAGGTTCGGCACCAAAGGCCTACGTCCTTGCCATGTTGGTTATATGCCCCAACATGGTTTCTCCATTATAACTTGTTAGAATTACAATGGTCGATACAGCATCCCACTGTATCTCTCCTGAGTCTCACAGGAGGGTCTTTATACTGCGTCCCACAGTGTTACCAGAGTATCACTGGCCTGCTTCAGAATCCCACTGAAGACTTCTTCTCCCTGAGTCCCACAGGGTCTTCTCTTGGCTCCTCGAGTCGCACGAGTAGCTCTTCTTCACTTTAGCTCTTCAAGTATCTTCAGCAGTCTGGGATAAAGACTGCTGGCCTTGCTCTATACCTCTGCTCACTTGTGATGAACAGGTCTTCTCGTCTTGCTCGGGCTTTATCACCTTCTTCTAAGGATGACCCGGCTTCTCTCCAACTACTGAATACTCAGACAACTGATTTCTTTAACTTCAGTCTGGTCCAGTCTCACTTCACTTCAACTTCATGCACTGAGTACATGGCAACTCTGCATCCTCATGCACTGACTGCATGGCCTTCTCAAATTCTTCAAGAACTTCTGGTCTTGGACAACTCAGATGCACACCACTGATTTATCTTTGTTCACGTGTGCATGTGCATGCATGCATGCATGCACTCCCATTTTTCTCCTTGGTGTGATAAACCCACAATGGCTGTAAATACTTTTAGCACACACACCTTCTTCCTTCTTCACACATTGTTATTTTTGTTTACACACTCACAAATGTGTTGTTCTTTAGTGTGGGTCTTGTTCTTCTTCAAAGTGTGCACATCACTTTGTACACACTAAGGTTCAGCCTCTTTTCTCTTTGCACACACTTCTTTCACTTTGCACACACTTGAGACTTGGCCTATTCTCCTCCTTGCGCACACCAAAGGCTACGGCCAACTCATTTAGTATTAGTTAATTTAAGTGTAAGTCTCGGCCTCTTGGTTCTTTGTTCCTCTTGCACACAAAAAGCAAGGGTATATCACTTTGCATACACTCAAGGCAAAGCCTCGGTTCTCCTTGGGCACTAGAGACACAATGGTCTCTGCCTCCCACTTCTTCTGCACACACTTCCCGAACTCCACCTTCAAAATAGGCACGCAAGGGGTGCGGCCTTCCTCTCTTCACAGCCGCATAGGGTCACACTGGAAAAGGCGTGCAAGGTCCTCGGTGCAAGCGGCACACAATGGGTAAGCGGCACGCAAGCACTCGGTGCAAGCGGATGGGAGCGCAAGTGCAAAGGTACACTTGGCCGCGCAAGCCTCAACAAACCACGGGGGTGCGCAAGATGCTTGCGCTTCGGGTCTTCTTGTCGCGCAAGGGATAGGCGCGCAGGGATCTCCTCCTCCTCCTTCTTCTTGTCGCACGAAGAGGTAGCGCGAAAGGGACTCAGCCACGCAAGTGGTATTTACGCGGTGGCTTCAAAACTTCACGAGGCACATATGGAACTCACGGGACTTCGAGTTTTCAACAGATCAGCAAACTCAATGAGAGCCTCGAGCTCTCCTTATATAGGCAGAGGGATGCCTCGGTCCATCCGCGTGATAACTCTCGAATCACCGAAGATTTCGGATCTTCAAGATTTTCTCCAAATCATGTTTTCCTTCGCTGTTTCATCGCGGGTTTCCTTTTCTTTTCCTTCTACACGTTTATGCGTTTTTGAACGCGTGCATGGCTATGTTTATGCTCATGCATGCAAAGCATGCTCTCCACGTGGCCTCGGCAATATATTTTTCCTCGATCGAACTCAAAATCCTCATCACCTTCCATGCATGCTTATTTTATTGCATGGTTAGGTTCAGTTGGGCCAGACGAACTCAATGGTGTCTTCATCTTCTTCAGAGGTGGCCGGAATCTCGAAATCATCCCTCGGATGGCGCCTGGTTCGTCGGAGGCTCGCAGGTGGCTTCAAGCGAGCTCAAGGTTGAAGACCGATGGGGAGCCGTCGGATCAGGCGATCAGAAAACTTTGGACGGCCTGGATCTGAACGGGAGCGGCGCGATGAGATGTGCGGCCGAGATCTGGCGCGCGATCAATCGTGCGGCCAGGATCCGCTCCTGGAGATTTTTCCGCATCCCACATCGAAATGGAGCGCGTTTTTTCCGCAGCTTATCAACCTCGCGCTACCGGGATACGCTCAGTTGAACTTCTCCCCTCTCGGTGCCGCCCTGCGCCGAGTTCTCCCTGCGGGCGCGCTTTGCACCCACCTCTGCTCCCTGCGGGCGCGGTCCTAGCGCCCACCATGCACTTCGGGCGCGCTCCTGCGCCCCTGCCGCGCGGGCGTGACACCCCTGCGTGGCCTCGGGGCTTATACACGGCCCTGACCTTCTGCCTCAGGGATATGCTGCCTTGGCCAGAGGGTTCCCCATGGGCGTGGTGACCTCGATTCCCACATGAGCCTTGGGTGATGACCCTCGGCTGGCCTTCCTTGGTGGCTATTTTTTGCTACTTAAAAACACAAGTGCTTTGTTAAGAGACACAAAGTGACAAGTGTAAATGCCAATTGCCATTCAAGCCATCTTCTAAGACATTCCCCTCATCTATTCTTCTTCTTCATTAGAATTCCTCCAATTCTCTTCAAAATTTATTCATCACTTTGGAATGGAATTCCCGAAGGTTCTTCATCTTCAACCGAACTCCTGAATCAAAGATTTATTCAATGTGCTTCATTGATCTAATCAGAGATCAAATTGGATCTTCTTCAAATTCACATGCACTAAGTGATAGTGCATGGACTTAATTAATCCACTTCATCCACTTAGGAGGTGTGGATGGATCATCTTCATCTCCTCATGCATTGTCAATACAATGCATGGTCTTCTAATATTGTGGTGACATTGTATCCAGTTGATACAAGTTCTTTGAACTTAAAGATATTCTCATCAATCGTATGATGTAATGATGATGCTCCATCATCATCCATTCTTCAAGTGGTGTAACTTAGTATCATCTTGATACAAGTATTGAAACATTAAGATCAGTTCTACAATCGTCTGATATGCATAGAGAATGTTTCAACCACAACATCCTATGTCACTTAGTGAATCTCCTAAGTGACATGCATCTTAGTACCATGGCCATTCTCCTTTCCTTACCAACACCATCACATCATTTTTCATTCACATCTTGACATTCCTTGACATCCATCCATTCATTCCTTGACAACAACATACCTCATTGACAACAAATGCAACACAGTGCATTTCAATCTCCCCCTTTGTATTTGTTGTCAATACACTACTTCTGCACATATGAATGGGTCAATATGTGTACCAATATTTTCTCCCCCTTATTGGAAATCAAATGAAAAGATGTGGTGTGGCTCTCTTCCAAAAATATCTCTTCCTCCCTTCGAATATCATTTTCTTCAAAATCACTAAGAGAGGGATGATGTCACATGTTCTCTTTAGCAATGAACCTTTAGTAGATCAACTCTAAGTCTACGTGGGCAAACCTGGTGTAGAAAACAAGAGTTATGTAACCAAGGAACTCAATGTTGTCCATCATTCACTGTACATGTGAGATCATGCTTCAGGGGTTTCAAATTTTTCAGATATATCAATGAATTTGCTAAATCCTGCACAACTTCACAAAACTCATTAGAAAGTTCAGGTGCAAAGATAAAGCTCCCCCTTTCATCCATTTGTCTTCAATCAATACTCCCCCTTAATTGACAAGATAAACTCAATTAAGAAACAAGGGATGAAAGTATGATTGGAATACCTTCACTTTTCTCAAGATAGTATTAATCTAAGAATCCAATCTTCTTCAGATTGGATCCCCCTCAATGGGTGCACTCCATTCTGTCCAAACCACTCTCCAGATGAGAATGATCATCATCTTCAATTCCCTGAAATGTTAGCACATGTAAATACAAGTGATTAGGTAATAAGATGGAACCTCCTTGGTTCATCAATGTGAACAAAAAGGTTGAGAAGTTTCTCTCAACTGAGATGTCCCATTTTCACCATTCTTCACACTTGCACATTTGATCTTCAATGATGTTTGTGCTGGTGTGGATCTCAATACATCTTCATGTGAAATATTCTTCTTCCCTTTTGCCTTAGCAATTGCCAGAACTTCATCTTCAGCTCTTTGCAGATATGTGGCAAGTTGCAACTGATTTGGCCATATGACTAGTAAGTCACTTGGAAGTGTGGCCTCAGTTCTGGATATTCCACATGGTTCCTTTGATGCTTTCAAGCTACCTTTCTTAGGCAACTTGTTTTCAACCAATCCCTTCTGCTTCATCTGGATTGATTGTCTGTTTGAGTCCAGTCTGCCTCTATTGAATTTCATGGCTTGTTTACAATGATCCATGATATGTCCTTTCTTTCCACAGTAGAAGCATGTTTTCTTCTTGGTGGTCCTTCTGGATACATCACCCTTCTTGGATTTATACTCCAAGGTCTTCTCTTCCTTTTTCATAATCTTCTTGGGAGCATCTTCCACTTTCTTATGCTTACTTCCCAAGGATTCTTTCTGAGCCAGGTTCTGTGATCTTTTCTTCTTTTTAGATCTGGATACAGTTGGAGATTGACATGTATCTTTTTGACCACTTTTTCAATCATCCCAGATGTTGTCAAGTAATCCAAATCTATTTGCAGTAAACAGATGTCTCTGGACCTGTGGATGCTGCTCCTTTTCTTCTGGCTTGCTCCCCCTTGGAATAGGCTTCCTTTGTGCTTTAACATTCAATGGATTGTACCAACAATCCATTGCACAGTGCCCATACTTATTACAACACCAACACTGACCCACAAATCTTGACCTCTTCAGTCCTTCTGATTGTTGGGTACTTTTCTTGACTTGCTGTGTTGTTTCAGGAGAGCATTCTTTCTTCACTGTCTTCATCCATACTTGTTTGGATTCATTCTTCCATCCTTCACTTTTAGTAGAAACACTTTTAGAAGCATGAGTACAAGATGGTATGGATGGTACCTTCTTTTTAGAATATGTTGCCCTTTTATTAGAGGATGTCCTTCTTTTAGAATCATCCTGGTCAATGCATACTTGAGTAGCAACATTTCTCCTTTCAGCTGACTGGGAGGCTTTGGCTTTGGGTGATTGCTGATTTTTCAATATCACCTCCAGCTCTAAGCATTTCATATTGAGGGAGTTCTTCTCATCATCAATAGTTCTTAGCCTTCCTTCCCATTTCTCTTCCAGCTGCTTTATCTGGTCTTCATGCACCCTTTTTATTTCTACCAATGAATTGTCCAGCTCTTTTACCCTGTTTACTTTGTCTTCAAGTTGAGCATCTCTGACATTCATTGAAGCTTTGTGCCTCTTTTCCAGTGCATGGAAAACATCTTTGACCATAGTCTTAAAGAATTCTTTCTCAGAAAGGATTCTTTTCAATTCTTCAGTAGTGTCTTCATATCATTCATTGCAAAGTGATACTGTTTCATCTTTAGCCTTCACCAGCTTTCTGAGAGAGTTGGTTATGCCAACCCTTTTACCCAACTGATCTTCCATTGTATTGGCTTCTTCTTCTAGCTGTAATTTTTCTTCTTGATGTTCAAGGATGCCTATATCTATACACATTGCCACTTCCTTGGGGACTTCCTTCTGAAGATATTCGATTGCACTTTGAAGATCGTTCATTGTTCCAACTTCATCACAGCTAGGACAAGCTTTCTTCATCTTCTTGGCCTATTTCTTCTTTCTATTTTTCTGAGTCTTGGAAGATATCTCCATTTGAGGCTGGTCGCTCATTTCCTCAAATCTGCACTTCATAAAGACTCCCTTGGATCTTTTAGAGGTAACCTTCGCTCTGATACCAATTGAAGTGCCCGAATCAGTGTGAATCACTGAGAGGGGGAGGGGGTGAATCAGTGATCCCTTAAAACATTTTACTAATTGATTCTTTATCAATTAAACCTCTATGGATGGTTAAAGCCTCGATCCACTCTTCTTGTATCTCTCAGCCTTTCCTCGAGTGATGCAGTAAATGTAAAGGCACAGGACACAAGGATTTACAAGGTTCGGCACCAAAGGCCTACGTCCTTTCCATGTTGGTTATACGCCCCAACATGGTTTCTCCATTATAACTTGTTAGAATTACAATGGTCGATACAGCATCCCACTGTATCTCTCCTGAGTCCCACAGGAGGGTCTTTATACTGCGTCCCACAGTGTTACCAGAGTCCCACTGGCCTGCTCCAGAATCCCACTGAAGACTTCTTCTCCCTGAGTCCCACAGGGTCTTCTCATGGCTCCTCGAGTCGCACGAGTAGCTCTTCTTCACTTTATCTCTTCAAGTATCTTCAGTAGTCTGGGATAAAGACTGCTTGCCTTGCTCTATACCTCTGCTCACTTGTGATGAACAGGTCTTCTCATCTTTCTCGGGGTTTATCACCTTCTTCTAAGGATGACCCGGCTTCTCTCCAACTACTGAATACTCAGACAACTGATGTCTTTAACATCAGTCTGGTCCAGTCTCACTTCACTTCAACTTCATGCATTGAGTGCATGGAAACTCTGCATCCTCATGCACTGACTGCATGGCCTTCTCAAATGCTTCAAGAACTTCTGGTCTTGGACAACTTAGATGCACACCACTGATTTATCTTTGTTCACGTGTGCACGTGCATGCATGCATGCATGCACTCCCCTTTTTCTCATTGGTGTGATAAACCCACAATGGCTGTAAATACTTTTAGCACACACACCTTCTTTCTTCTTCACACTTTGTTCTTTTTGTTTACACACTCACAAATGTGTTGTTCTTTAGTGTGGGTCTTGTTCTTCTTCAAAGTGTGCACATCACTTTGTACACACTAAGGTTCGGCCTCTTTTCTCTTTGCACACACTTCTTTCACTTTGCACACACTTGAGACTTGGCCTATTCTCCTCCTTGCGCACACCCAAGGCTACGGCCAACTCATTTATTCTTAGTTCATTTAAGTGTAAGTCTCAGACTCTTGGTTCTTTGTTCCTCTTGCACACAAAAAGCAAGGGTATATCACTTGGCATACACTCAATGCAAATACTCGGTTCTCCTTGGGCACTAGAGACACAATGGTCTATGCCTCCCACTTCTTGTGCACACACTGCCCGAACTCCACCTTCAAAATAGGCACGCAAGGGGTGCGGCCTTCCTCTCTTCACAGCCGGGCAGGGTCACACTGGACAAGGCGAGCAAGGTCCTTGGTGCAAGCGGCGCACAATGGGTAAGCGGCGCGCAAGCACTCGGTGCAAGCGGCTCGGGAGCGCAAGTGAAAAGGTACACTCGGCCGCGCAAGCCTCAACAAACACGGGGGCGCGCAAGATACTTGCGCCTCGGGTCTTCCTGCCGTGCAAGGGATAGGCGCGCTGGGATCTCCTCCTCCTCCTTCTTCTTGTCGCACAAAGAGGTAGCGCGAAAGGGACTCAGCCACGCAAGTGGTATTTTCGCGGTGGCTTCAAAACTTCGCGAGGCACATACGGCACTGAAGGGACTTCGAGTTTTCAACAGATCAGCAAACTCAATGAGAGCCTCGAGCTCTCCTTATATAGGCAGAGGGATGCCTCTGTCCATCCGCGTGATAAATCTCGAATCACCGAAGATTTCAGATCTTCATGATTTTCTCCAAATCTTGTTTTCCTTCATTGTTTCATCGCGGGTTTCCTTTTATTTTCCTTCTACACGTTTATGCGTTTTTGAACGCGTGCATGCCTCTGTTTAGGCTCATGCATGAAAAACATGCTCTCCACGTGGCCTCGACATTATATTTTGCCTCGGCCGAACTCGAAATCCTCATCACCTTGCATGAATGCTTATTTTATTGCATGGTTAGGTTCAGTTGGTCCAGACGAACTCAATGGTGTCTTCATCTTCGTCGGAGGTGACCAGAATCTCGAAATCATCCCTCGGATGGCGCCTGGTTCGTCGGAGGCTCGCGGGTGGCTTCGAGCAAGATCAAGGTTGAAGACCGATGGGGAGCCATCGGATCAGGCGATCAGAAAACTTTGGACGGCCTGGATCTGAACGGGAGCGGCGCGATGAGATGTGCGGCCGAGATCTGGCGCTCGATCAATCATGCGGCCAGGATCCGCTCCTGGAGATTTTTCCGCGTCCCACATCGAAACGGAGCGCGGTTTTTCCGCGGCTTATCAACCTCGTGCTGCCGGGATACGATCAGTTGAACTTCTCCCCTCTCGGTGCCGCCCTGCGCCGAGTTCTCCCTGCGGGCGCGCTTTGCGCCCACCTCTGCTCCCTACGGGCGCGGTCCTAGCACCCACCATGCACTCCGGGCGTGCTCCTGCGCACCTGCCGCGCGGGCGTGACACCCCTGCGTGGCCTCGGGGCTTATACACGGCCCCGACCTTCTGCCTCAGGGATATGCTGCCTTGGCCTGAGGGTTCCCCATGGGCGTGGTGACCTCGAGTCCCACATGAGCCTTGGGTGATGACCCTCGGCTGGCCTTCCTTGGTGGCTATTTTTTGCTACTTAAAAACACAAGTGCTTTGTTAAGAGAAACAAAGTGACAAGTGTAAATGCCAATTGCCATTCAAGCCATCTTCTAAGACATTCCCCTCATCTATTCTTCTTCTTCATTATAATTCCTCCAATTCTCTTCAACATTTATTCATCACATTGGAATGGAATTCTCGAAGGTTCGTCATCTTCAACCGAACTCCTGAATCAAAGATTTCTTCAATGTGCTTCATTGATCTAATCAGAGATCAAATTGGATCTTCTTCAAATTCACATGCACTAAGTGATAGTGCATGGACTTAATTAATCCACTTCATCCACTTAGGAGGTGTGGATGGATCATCTTCATCTCCTCATGCATTGTCAATACAATGCATGGTCTTCTAATATTGTGGTGACATTGTATCCAGTTGATACAAGTTATTTGAACGTAAAGATCAGCTCATCAATCGTCTAATGTAACGATGATGCTCCATCTTCATCCATTCTTCAAGTGGTGTAACTTAGTATCATCTTGATACATGTATTGAAACATTAAGATCAGTTCTACAATCGTCTGATATGCATAGAGAATGTTTCAAACACAACATCCTATGTCACTTAGTGAATCTCCTAAGTGACATGCATCTTAGTACCATGGCCATTCTCCTTTCCTTACCAACACCATCACATCCTTTGTCATTCACATCTTGACATTCCTTGACACCCATCCATTCATTCCTTGACAATAACATACCTCATTGACAACAAATGCAACACAGTGCATTTCACTATATTTAGCAAACAATACATATTTATCAATATTTCCATAGTTAATCAAATAACATGTAAACTATACACAATTAATGAAAACATATATTAGGATTGAGAAATAATCATATACATGATAAAAATAATATGTATCTTTAAAATATATTTAATATAAAATTAAATATTATCATAATAATGTTATTTTTTCAAGAGAATTTTAACAATCACCAAATAATGTGAGAATGTAAAATAATTTTTACCTTAATAATAACTTTTAATTTTTAACCACTTAAAGAATAAACTAACAATAAAACATTAAAAATAAATAATACATAATAATTCATGGAAAAATCATCATAGGGGAAATATATGCACCTCATAAATGTTAATAGGTGCATATTAACAAATATGCCTCTGTGAAATTGGTATTTAGAAGAAATCACATACCTACAACTTCCCTAACATTAACATGATTTAAACTTATTTATAATTCTTTAATGCATTTATTAATGTATAATAGAAAAATATTAATATTTATTATATCATATATGATCCTATGATAACATTTTACCACCCATTTACAAATAATATGTCATTATTTAAATTGTATTCAATGTTTATTTCATTTTTTTCTCAAGAGTGTTTTATTATAATAGGCGATGTTTTTTTAACATGATATAGTTATAATATATTTAGAGTTATATAAATGTTATAAATACAATATTTACTCATTATATTCATTTTTACAATCATTCAATAATTTTGGTCACGTAAAATGAATTGCATCACTTTGTAAGGACAATAAGTTGTAGCAACACATTTGTGAGGACGTCATTCCCTTAATGGGTGAAGGGTAAGGAAGTGGGTGGAATATTATTTTTTAAAAAAATAAATATAATTTCTTATATAAGACATATATTTTTTTAATTTTGACATTCTTATCTTGCATTTAACTATTAGTTAAAAATATATCACATCACACCATGAGACTGTAGTCTACGGTACACACGGGTGATGAAATAGTATACTGAACCAAATGGAATATAAGAAGGTATATGTGATATTATAATTATAAAATTATAATTAAATCATTAATATTATATAAATATATACATTAAATCCATCATTCTTTATAACCAACATAAGTATTTATTGAAACATGTTACATCGGTTCATGAGGCGACAGTCCTCCACCCACACGATCAACGATTATATCTCAAGAGGATCTTGAGATAAAAATGTTATCTTATGGAGAATAAATGTGCATATTTTGTTAGGCAGTCAAAAATATCCCATATTTCATTATATTTTCTAGGATTATTTGGTTTTTTGATGAAAAATTCAATATTAATTTCATAAAATTTCCACATAAGAATAGGAATATATTTCAAAAATACACTATCATACAATATCTCAACCATTACCTATTGACAAACCTGGAATCATGATATATTTTTCACAATTTCCTACTTCATGTCACTCCCCCGGAAAGATATCTCAAATCCATATACATCATGATTCTACCAGGGATGATAGGGAATTTCAAACTATGAAATTCACCCAAAAATTCCATTCTTTGATCAATTATTAAAGGAATCCTTATTATCATTACAAATTTTCGAACACCATCTTCATAAATTTAATATTCAAATTTCCCATATTTGAAAATTTTATTTTTCTTCTGAAATTTATTAGCATCAAATTGAAAACTTTTTATCTTTTATAATAAATTGGTTTTCTCAATTATTTAGAAAGGGTTTGATGCATCTCCTGCCTTAATAATTCCAATATATATCATTATTATATCAATGAACATATTGTCCCTATCAATTCACATTTTAGTCATAATTACATGATCCTTCTATTTCAAATACCACTCTAAATTTTATTCCTTCCCTGTGTGGTAGTGTGTTGAGAAATAATAATCATAGAGTTACTTGATTCATCACATTTAACTCACGTTAATCCCTTTATATGAAAATATGTAATTAAGGATTTTATGGTATATGTATATCTCTTATATTTTACCATAAAGATAATATTTCCATATAATCAATGAAAATAATACAACGTCCAAATCAAGATCATGGGATTGATAGTTCTCTTCATGGTTCTTTAATAGAATTTATGTATATGAAATAAAGAATTCATTTTTCTAGTGGACACAAATTTTACCTTCTTCAAAGCATTAATATATATTAGAAACCCATCATTTCATTATGGTAGAGACCAAATATGATCCCTTAAAAATATCCTAATTAATTATTCAAAACTATCTTCACATTCTTTTTCTAATATAATCATAATGCCATTATGAGTAAAATTGGTTAATAGGTTACCCAATCAATAAAAATTCTAGATGAATCACTAATAGTAACCTTCCATACCAACGAAACTATATACCGTGGATTTGATTGTCAGTGTAGGCCATTCTCTGACATCCATTGTATTTGTAGGTTCAATTGAGATTCTATCCCTAGAAAAAATATACCCATGAAAAGGAAATTATTGATGTTATAAATCACACATACTAAATATACCATATAAAAATTTCATTTAAAATAAAATGATCTATATGTGATTTTGATGGCCATTTTAGATTTTAAAATACACCAAGATATAATCAATAAATAAACAAATCACCAAGATAATCATTGAATACTCTATTAATTAGGTCCATATAATTTTGGGTTAATTAGTCAATAATAATGGAATTTTATAAACTCATATTGTCCATAACTAATTTAGAATGTTATTGTCATGATTTATTCATTATTTACTCGTAATTTATGATTCTCAAAATGAATTTTAATATTTTAATAATATATAGCTCTATGTAGTTGTTCAAATAAGCAATCAATGTGAGGAAAAAGATTTTTTATCATGTTTTAAATTATTTCCATATAATAAATGAGTAGTATCATGGATCCATTATTCTTGTCAATGAAGATAACAGGGTATCCTCATGGTGAACACTTGTTCAAATAAATACTTTATCACACTAGTCCAATAGTTTTTTCTTTAACCCCACTAATTTCATCATTGTTGTTAAAAAAGGAGTATTCCATATTGGTCTTGAATCAGGGTTTAAATCAATGTAAAACTCAACCTTACAATCTAGTGTATGAACAGTTAACTCCTCAGGAAATACACTAATGTATTTTCGTGTAATAGGTATATCCACAATTTGAAGTTCACCATCTCCATACATAAATTATGTAATATCTTGTTTAAAATAAATCTCATTTGTTATACTAGGTGGATCTAAACATGTCTCCAATGATTATATCTCTTTCATAATGATAAGGGATTATAAATCTTCATCATGAGTCATAATTTCATTCTTCTTATAATAAGTTTTCATGTTTTATTTTAATATATATTCCATACTAGGGATTATATCCATTTCAACAATTGGTATGATAATATGTTCATTAGAAAAATCATTTTTACATTTCATAATGGGAAAATCATGACACATCCTTGTTACACTAGTACCACCACTGGGAGATCTGATTGAAAACTCCCTTTAAATGTTCAAGGTAAACATGTAATTTTATTTTAAAACATTGATGACATAAAATAGGGAGAAGAATCAGAATAAATTAAACAATTATCTAACATTGAAGAAATAAATAATGTACCTACCACCAAATCATATTCAAATTCAAACACGACTGTAGTGATCACATATGTTTGGCCTACATACCTTAGCCTCTTCTACGGTATATTCTCTTGACTCTTCAGACATTATTTATTGTAATTAATAATTTAATTATAGTTGAATCATTGGATAGTAGTGTTTTCATTATTTTATTTTCATTATTTATCCTAATAAACATTATCTTTTCACTTATAAAAAAACATAGGCCCTTCAACCATTTCAGATGGTGATTCATTATATATTTCTCAAAATATACAAATTTCATTATTATATTCCACTTCTTTGACTCGTTAAATTTTTCATTGTGCTCAATCGACCACATATCTTCTAGATTTCCCTTAACCAATTTGGATTAATATAATTCCTTCACTCTTTTCATGGAACATAAAACTATTTCATGATATGATGAAAATGAATGATAGACTAGTTCCCTTTAGATACATGGAATAATCCTTTCGAATAAATGGTCAATATTGTACTCTATGTTGGAAATTTAATCATTAGCATACCCGGATATCCTTTTAGTGGTATCATTATACTTAAAAAACATTCTTATTCTATTGTCATTAATTTAAGGTAATTTTATTTTCACTTCAGTTCATTGTTTTTAAGGGATATATTTTTTGATGAATTTTTATTTTAATAGATTTCATTACATTTGTTCAATTTTCTCTTCCTCCCTAGTATTCATGATCAATTACTACCATTGATCAGCATCTCAATTGATATAATAGTTTTCAAGTCTAAAATTTTCCTTTACATTGCATCCCTATGCCATAAATATCTTTTCAATGGACTGAAGATGTTTCTTAGATACCATAATAGTTTTAGTAAAACGTAATGATTGGGACTTATGTTTCATCATGAGATCTAAGGTAATAGAATCACACTATGTAACAACATGTTTACCCATTAAAGAATCATTATTTTTCATAACCAAATTTTTCTACACTACTATAACCATGATCTTATTAGCTCTAATACCATTTATGTGGTCTTTCTCAGCATAAAAATATCACCATTATCTATACAATTTGATAATCATATTCTTTCTAGGAACCATTTTGAAAAAATAAATACACAAGATTATCCCATAATATTATCAATATTAATCATAATATATAATTTTAAAAAAATGTAACATTTAATATAGATTTGTAATTTATTCATTATTTATCTCATAATCATGAATAAGGTTTATCTTAGTATATCCCTATTTTGAAATCTTTTATAATGGTTTTTAAAGAAAATTTGAATTAACCTAGACATATCTGTAGATAGTTTCAAACTAGTTGCATTGAAAGGCCCAATTTAGTACACTATGTGATTATCATTTCAAGCCCGATATGCGCTATTTACATTTTTTACACTTAGGTAAAACTTTTCAAGAACCAATTCCACTTATATAATCTAGAAAAGAATGTATTCCTATGAAGTATAACATATTCTCTTCCTTACCAGAATTTATGATAGTATTGTATTCTTATCCAAAATGATTAATATGGGTTTCTCATCTATAATAAATGTTTTCTTTAATCTTTTTACCAATGGTCCAACTAAAATTCATCCGATGACAACTATAATGGCTAAGACACTAATTTCTTAGAGTAGATGTCAACATTGATATATTTTCACTATATATAAGTGATCACATCCCAAAGGACTGAATATTTTATTATCCTTTATGAACTAGATATATATATATGAAACACACATTATATTTTGTATAAAAAATAGAAAAAAATGAACAAAATTCGTTGACATCCTAGAAACTCATTCGGAGAAATAATATTCATATACAGTGGAAAAGAATAAAAAAATGGTGATATCAAATATTGACCAAAATTTATATAAAATGGAATAAACCGTAAATCAATAAAGAATAGTAAAATTTTAATTTTGAATAACTAAAAAAATATTCCATTTAATCAAAAACAGGAATATCATAATAGAGTAAGGAATAATTAATATGGTAAGGTAAATAGCTAAAAAAATTCTATTTAATAAATGGAATGAGAATAAAATGAAACCAAAGATAATGTAAATGTTTAAATATCATGTATAACAATATTAACTAAATTTTCAATGAATTAAATTCTTAATTAATTTATTTCATGATCATAGACATCCTGATATATATAATATTAAGAACATTCAAAAGATAGTTTAAAGTTATGGGTAAAACCCATCTTATTTGGCTAACTGAATTGTTATCTATAATCAGGTCTCAACTATAACTACATTTCCAAATCATTCCTTACATTTGGAAAAATCTATTTAATTTATGACTAAATATTCCTTGTCATCAAGTATCCATAATGAGTAAAGAATACGAGTTTACCAATATTTCCCCAGTTAATCATATACCATCAATGTAAAAACATTAGAAAAAATTTGAATACAATTTGAGAAATAAACATATTCAAGATTAAATAATATGTATAATTATTATATAATAAATTTAAAATTTTAAAATAATTGCAAGAAAGTGATGATTTTAAGATATATTTAACAATCCCAAAAGAAAGTGAGAATATAAAATATTTTTTACACATTAGATATGTTTAACCCTTGAAGAATAAACATAAAATTAATCTTTAATAATCATGATAAAAAATGTATTAATGTAAAATTAATAAGTGGGTATGTATATATAGTACATAAAATTTCACCTGTTCATATTAACAAATATGTCTCAACGAAATTTAAAATTGAGATCAAATATCTTACCACATTCTTCCCATTGGATGAATGTATATTAACTTATGATATAAGGGTTTGAATAATGTTATTAATTTATACAAGAACCAATTTAAAATTTATAATATCATAAATTAACCTCTTATAAAATTTTACAACACATTTACTAATAATATTTCATTATTTTCATTATTTCAGGTGTTAATTACCTTATCTTCACATGCTTGCTTTTTATGAAAGATTTGATTATTGTACAGAGGATATATATACATAATATCCATTATTATATTAAAATTATATAAATCATGTTAATTCATTATATTCATTTCTTTAATCTTTATGGATGGTTGGATTGGGAAAATGAAACACAGTGCTTCGTGTAAATGATAGGTCATACACACACACAAGTGATGAAATAATTATCTTAATAGGTAAAAGGGTAAGGAAGTGGATGATTTTTTAGTTTTATAGAATAAGTATCATGTCATATATATCAAATATATTTTATAAATTTATTCTCTCTTAACTTCCATGTATATTGTTAGTGAAAAATGAATCATGTTACTTTGTGAGGTAGTAATATTCCATTCCCATGATCAGTGCCGACCAAATTTAAACATATAGGAAATTAAAAATATATATGTGATATTTTTAGTTAAAAATTAAAATTATATCATAAATATTATTTATATATACATTAATTCTATCATTATATCCATCAATAAGCGGTGCTTATAGAAAATGATTTACATCGGTACGTGAGGTGGTAGTCTACTATACACAAGGACGATGATTTCATTTCCCATTAGATAAATGTGGAGATGAATAAATATTATTACATCTATATAAGAACATCTTATTTTATGTTACAGATTGTTGATATTAAATTGGATTTTTAAAACATTATTTGTGGTGAAAAAACTTGAAATAGGAAGAAAGAGTTTTTTTAATATGATTATTTTATCTTATATATCCCTACATTAGAACTCTTTTTAAGGACACTGGGGTTGGGTTTTTGGTAATAAAATGTCCTATATAAATTTTTTATGGATTGTTTTATGACATTTAGTCATGCTTTAGTCAATAAAAAGGTCATTAGATCTCTAAATATGTGAGGTGACTGGGTTCCCTTTTATAATTGAAAAAGATTGGCATTTTTTGTTTATACTAAAACCCATTCAATAATGGGCACTCAACCTCACCCCAAGTGACAAAAAATCATATATATTTGAGTGGATGGATTATATAGTCAATAGACACTTTAAACACAATATAAAGGATGTTGTTACAATTTTAATCCTTAACCTTTAATCTTGTAAAAATTTATGATTTTATTTTTTTACTACAATAGCATGCATATTTTTACTTACATGGATAAATTATCAATTGAGAAAAAAATTAATAT
The DNA here is from genome assembly GCA_963277665.1 of Viscum album. Classification (NCBI taxonomy): domain Eukaryota; kingdom Viridiplantae; phylum Streptophyta; class Magnoliopsida; order Santalales; family Viscaceae; genus Viscum; species Viscum album. The sequence goes on along the minus strand of OY728143.1, from coordinate 1,536,477,255 downwards.
GTGAAATAATATATAATTTTCAACCAATTAGTATAAATATTAAATAAATTTTATGAAATAAAATTTCTTTATTTGTTGAAAACTAATTTTAAGACAAGAAAATAGAATAAACCAAAACTCATTTTAACCTCAACTAATATAATTAATTTTTAATATATTATCTAATAACTATGTAAAATAACTATTTTAAATTTATTATGTATTATTAATTATGATGATTCATAATATGGAACAAATTTTATTGAATTCAACTCACATAAGTATAAAAAATCTATTTAATATAAACCCACAACTCGTGTCGAATAATAGTTTTTCAAGAAATGTATTTTTAAAGCATAAGATTATTTTATAATAATTATATGGATAATAATTATTATTATATGTATTTAAATTAATATTTCCATTTATATAATCTATAAATTTAATTTTAATAACACATCATTATATATTATTTTAATTATTTTAAATGGTTAAATATTTTTCCATTTAAAACAAAAGCAGTGTCCTGGAAAATAAAAAGTTTTCTCAAAAATATATAGTTTTACATCCTAATGTTATTATCTTTATTTATATTAAATTAATAGTTAATAAATATTTAATTACACATATTATGTTATATTTTATGATTAAAATGATGATTTATTTAAAATAATATTTTTTGATTATTTATATAAAATAATTTTTTAAGAAAAGTATCATAAATTCATTCTAGGATTATATTTACCAATTAAACTGAAATTTTATATAGATCTAATAAAATTAAAATTTTTCTTCCATGAAATATTAAAATTTTAATTTTATAATAGTTTCATTAATATGTAATGTTCACTTACTATAATCAAGCCTCTGGGTTTTGTGTATCACAATATGTTAAAGAGTTTGAATTTAATTAAAATAAAATTTAACATACGACATTACGGTATTATTGTTATTGAGAAAAATACTCCATATTTTCCAAATAGATTCACAATTTTAATGAAATTATTTTATTTTAAAATAATTATTCAATAATTTGTACATATATATATATTTCATAGTCTAGTTACATGAATTTCCATTCTAATGTTATAATGTCCTATTATTTATAACTTACAATTATAACTTCAGTTAACTGAAACCTGACGATTACATATCAATTTAGGATGTAACTATTATATATATATATATATATATATATATTTGATTTTTAGATTATATGGACATGCATTCCTTATTTTTAGAGTTAAAAAATTTATTAATTATAATTCAAATCCATTTAATGACTACCAACTAATTTTTCAGCCCGTGTAACCAGAATTAGAAAAATAAAAAATTTAATAATTGTTAATTTGAATGTTCCACAATAATTATATATGAGAAAAATATATTTATTTTAATATATACACTTTATGTGACCAATTAATTGTCTTTTTCATATAATAATCATTATTAAAATTTCATGAATATTAATCAAGAAACATGTAACAATCAATAAGAAATGAAATAAATAAAATAAACATAGCATGAAATGTGCTTGATATATTAAAAATAAGTATCCTGAAATGATAAATGATATAATATTAATTTTATATAATGGGTCAAGGGTAAAAATTCATAAGGAAAAAAATGTAATTAATCACGTGCATCACCCTATGGAAAAAATAATACAACAATAACTTGAAAAAAACCCAATAAAAAGTATAATCACATGGAACATATACATTTCCCTACACATGGGGAATATACTATAAAACATAGGCTCATTACCAAATTCTAAAACTTCTTCATATCCTTTCTAGGATACAAAAATAGTTAGTCTAGGAAAAGAATCCTCTAATACCAATTTTTGATATCCTGAACTAGGTATACTTATTATTGAACCAACATGAGAGGCTACATGGCCCAAAAAACATGTCCTATTATGGTAGTGGCTTATAACTAGAAGTGAAGATCTATTATGTTTTAGTAGGAAGACTATACCCACATTATTTGAGTGGAAGATAATAGTCTTATCAAATAATGAAATAGTTTAAACAATATAATCGAATCAACAAAAAATTTAAAAAATAAAAATATTAATAATATTAGGAAAATTATAATTTCCAAATAATTGTTTCAAATAAAAAATAATGATGTTAGGATTCTATAAAAAATAGGTTGTATGGAAAAATAAAGTTGGAATACAACAGTGCATTAAATGAAAAATATAAAAAATGTCCAAAATCTATCTTCAAAAGAATCGTGTGAAAAAGATCATTCATGTTCCCTTATTTACATCCTAGTAATGCAAATATGGAGTCCATAGTAGGGAAATTCCACATATCCCAACCTAATTCCCTGAATTTTGTTCTGGTACCCATCAGAGGTACATGGGTGTAACGCCCCGACCCTAGCTACCCGGAGTTGGTGCATTACTTCGTAACATTGGCATGATCACAAAAGATCAAGTCTCGAAAGACCGATTAGTTTAGTAGCCTTGGAAACACTAGATACATTCATAAGTCTTACATTACAACATAAACTAAAACAAAACTGTAACATTTTCTCTTCATATCCCCTTATATTATCCCTACAGGTCATTCATAATATACTTCTTCACTTCCTGGAAAAATTAAAACATTGAAAGAGGTGAGCTCAGATGCTTAGTAAGGATAAAAATATAGAGGAAGCTTTCATAAATAAACATTAACATTTAAGGCAATGTATAACTGAAACAAAAGTCTTTTAAACTTGAACTTTAGCATAATATGGCAAAAGTAAACTGAAATAATGCCATTTACTTACTCACATGGATATTCTACTAGACGAATAATCACATGAAATATCAATAACCACTTTCATAATGATGGAATGCATAATGCCAGACTATCATAACCACGTAGTCAAGGCCTCGTGCCAAGACCACAAATAAGATTTTGTCAAGGCCTCATGCCAAGACACTAGTTTGTCTCATGAAACCTACTGATGCATCGAGGAGCTATAGCGGGCTCCACCCGTCACTTATTAAGTCCAATGAATTCCTCATATGAATAGGTTTAAACATATCATAAAACATAACATAATCGTATCACATAAAACATGCATAAAGGAAACATAACATTTCCACATTTCAATCACAAGATATCAATACAACACATTGATATAATAAAAATGCTTTCAAAACCATTTTCAATACCAAAATAAAAGAAAGATAAAACTTTGTATTTATTTTTCTTTAAAAAAAGTGATGGCTTGTAGAGGAAGTCGAAACTCAAATAATGGTCACGGTGGCGGAGAAGTCATTGTCGCCGCATATGTACGGAATGAAAAACATTCCCTTTTTTTCGTTTAGTAAAACACTTCGTATAAAAAGATTCCTTTTGAATAAACGTAAAAGTCAAAGGGGTTTATACACAGTATAAAAGAAAGTTGTGTATAAAACCAAATATGCCTCAATGAAAGGAGATTGAGACAAAGTCCTTAAAAGATAATTTTTAAAATAAAATAGATCTATTATGTGTATTCACTATAAGTACACATAAAGAAATTACAAATACAAGATAGGACATAATAATATCATGAAATAATTTGAAAGTATGAGATTAACCCAAAGAATAGAAATTGGGTTAAGAAGTTCCCTTACCTCGTGTCCGACTTGACTCAACCGTTCTTTAACCTCCTGAATAATAAACTAGAGTTACTATCTACCTCATTAAGAACCATTTTCAATTTCATTATCCTTTTTATATCACTTATTACAATATTATGAACATTATGTAATTATTTAAGTTAATAATGGTCGTTTTGTCGATCTTTGGGACTCGAGTCAACAATAAACTTATTATAATTACAAGTTGTTCATGTGGTGAAATATCCATTATATCTAGAATAATATTCATGATGTAGATATCATATATATCATATATATCCAGTATATACATTCATTCATAATATTACGTAACATTTAGAGGTAAGAAATGAAATGCACCGTTCATGGAGACGGTAAGCCGTACGTACGCATGAACGCTACTTTCATTTATATTTCGTATTTAATGGAATGAAATATTAATGATATAAATGTATAATATAATTCCAGAATAATATATCATATAATACCATTTACTCTAACCTTTATACATCCCACATATGGTATTAACGATTCAAATCACTTTGAGGGGACGGTAGTCCGCACTTCCTAAAATGAAAATATCGCGTTTACCCATAATGGAAACCATAAAGGTATGTCATAAATGAAAAATACAAAATCATAAGGAAAACAAAAACATAATATATATCATATAGAAAAACAGTGTCATCATAATGGACACCATTAGAGGTGTTATATGAGTGTTGAACAATCATCGTTTTGTGAGGAAAAAATTCTCCATCCACAGAAACAGTATGTTCTTTAACCATTAGATGTAGGTTTGTGTAAGTGTAGCTCGAATCCTTCTTATAAAAACTTCCTAGTATATTGAGGTTACTGGTGTTGTTACAGAATAAATTAATAAAAAGTGTTTAGGGGGTTGGAGAAGAAAAATAAAACAATACAACATTAGAGAAGACATTACCTTAAAATCGGGTAACTCTTTTTGATTTGAGCCAAAGGCTTCCTTGGGAAGTGTTCTGCCCAAAGTGAGGCTTCTAGGAGTAAGGGAGGGAAGTTGGGAGAGTATTTGGGCAGAGGTTGGCCGAGCCAAAAGTCTTTGAAAGTGTGAGTAAGGTGGTATAGGTGGGGGCCTTTTATAAGTGGGGAGGAGGGACACTCATGGAAAGTAAAGAATATGAGTTTCGGATTTTAGACGTTCCAAACTTATATAATTCGAGGATAAGGTGATAAGGGTTCTAAATCTACTCATCCAATAGGTTTTTGACAAGTGTAAGCCATGGATTTTACATTATCTTTTTATTTTATTTAAATCGTTAAATAATGAGGTCATCGCTGCATCATCATGATGTCATAAATAATTTAATTTATTTAATGTCTAAAAATTACAAAAAAAACTACTATGAGGTAGGAAATATTTTTAGCTTTCCAATTACTATTTATAGTCAAAAATATGACTTGTATAACCCCATGTAAAAATTGTTTTAATAAAACATTTCATGTTTGTGTCATTTTTTACTTTAACATTAAATAAAAGGTATTTATGTCATTTTCCAACTAAAGTGGCTCCATGGGGTCCCCAATTTGACCCATGGATTGTCTTGGTCGGCCATGGCACATCCAATGAGGGTAGGACATGTGTCAATCTCATCTCATATTATTAAAACATTGTTTTTACCTTAAACTACACTAATTACCTCTAATCGCGATTGAGAACATAAAAGTTACTATTCACCAAAAAATTATTTTAATCTCATTGAACCACATTTTACTTCTTAATGACAACCATGTATGTTGGATTTTTTAAATTCAAAACAAAGAAGTGGTAATGTTTCATTTTAATGAAAAATCAGTTTTTTAACAACCACTTAGTGGTTTCACTGTTCATCAAAATTGATGTTTTTCAGAATAAGGCCGAAATTTCACCCTAAGCTATAATTGATATTCTGAATAAAAAAATGATGTCTATTTTAAAAAATTCCAAACATATAAGTTGCATTAATTAATTTTATAATTAATTCCCGATGTTACAACAAATAGTGTGTTTTTAAGAAACAATTTATATCAAAAGATTGGAAATTGTTTATGTCCAATTTCAATGATAAATTAATTATAATGACCACCATTGGATAAAATAGTAAAAATATATTCTAATTATACTTTAAAACCATTCAATAGTATAAGTTATCACTATAAATTATTTTGATTAAAAAAGTTGTTTTTAAGTATTTTTCACTATTCATAAAAAATTGGAAGTTCTCAGAAAAATACCAAAAATTCAACATAGGATAATTTCGATATTACGAATCCCAAAATGAAGTCCATTTGGAAAAATAAAATTTATAAAATTTCAAAAATTAGGTATTACTATTCATAACGGCTACTTTGATTAGTCGCGGTGTTTTAGAACTCGAACTTGCGTACAATGCAAGCTATTGCATTATTGAAAGAGAGGCGTATCGTGGATGCTCGGGGTGTTACATTCTCCACTCCTTCAATAAATTGCATCCTCGCAATTTGAAATTTTTCTTGGAAAATAAAAGGTTGAAAATAGAAAATACCTTTGTGGAAAACCCACATTGGAAATAAGTTTAATAAAATTTACCCTTAATAAGAGGGAAAGGGAAATGAAAAAGTCATCACCAATTATGATCTCAATAAGGAGAACATTGGTGGAAATTAGAGACATATAATTGGAAGAAAAACGTAAATATTTGTAGGGAGTGATTGAGGTCATCAATCATAAACAATTTTAAAATTGAGGGCCTCAAAGCCTTCAATCATTGATGATTTAAAATATTATCAGTTCAACAAGACATAAGGTATTAGGATAACACATTTTTTGTTTTAATATCCCTTTACTAAAGTTTAAGAATTAATTTATTCATAGAATAAGATATAGGTATATATATATATATATTTATGCTTGACAAGTAGAGTTTCAACCTTCAACTAATTTCTACCACAAACTCATCTTTCACTCAAAATGATAATAGAACTCAAAAATAATATATTTATCATAACCGTACAAGGTTAAAAATATTAGAACATACCATTTAGATTACAAAAACTATTTTGTAATAACCAGGGACTTCTTGTAGGCTAGTGGTAGGAAATAAAGGCATGTCGCACTATGGTTTTGGGTTCGATTCCTGCAGCTTTGTCCGACGCGACGGGTTATGCCCCACCCTGCAGGTTGTCCTTTTCCTAAAACTATAGTATTATAATATTCCAAAAATAATCTTCAGAAATGTTTTAACCTTAAACAATACTATCCAAAGATCAACTTAATCCATTCCAACCTTTATAGTTATCCAAAATACTTCTGTCCAACTCACAGTCCAAATTTTATAAGGAAGGTAAACATAATTAAGATCCTTTTTTCTGTGTAACAACATGTGAACACATTCATCATGTATTCGTTTAAAACACTGCAATTACCAATGATCCCTTATTCCTTATAGAATACTAGATATACTCCCTCTATCCAAAAATGTATACAAATCATTAATCAGTTTCAAGGAAGTTAAGAATATCTAATATAATTTATCCAAATAAATCATGTATTATTCCAAAATCACTATCTCAGCATCAGAACCATATTACGGTTTATCTTTCTCTCAACCATATATTTTTCAAAACTTTAACCTGTTGTGGAGTAACTTTTCTTGGTTCCACACAATCTCAATTCCTTTATAAAATAGTACTACAGTACAATCCTTATATACTCAATAATTATTATAACCAGTACATCATTGATAAAACACTCAAATGACAAAATTATTTAATAACAACATAAGAACTCTAATCATTCCTCCTCATCTGTGGTAGTATCATAACTTGATTATTATCCAATAACATCATTTGAGGCATACTCTGATGATTTGTACATTGTTTTGCGTAGTGTCCCCACTCCTTGCAGATGATGCATTTTACATTTGAAACCTTTTTATTACCCATGCAGTCACGCACTTTGTGTCCTTTTTCTCCACACTTATAACAAACTCCCATTCCCTTCAGGCAAGTTCCAAGGTGTTTCTTCCCCCAGTTATCACATATTGGAAAATTCTTCTTTTCCCACGTCCCTTTTTCCATCACTCTCTCTTCCATCCTTTTCTTCTCTTTCTTCCCTTCAAATCCATAAGACTCAGAGAATTCTTTACTTATCTTATTAACACATGATACTATTTCTTCATATGTTGAGAACACATGGGAGATTATTTCCCTTCTAAATGTTGGATTAATACCATAAAAGATATAATCCTTCTTACGCTTTGGATCATACGTATTGCTGGAGTTCACATTCCTTCCACTGGGCAACATTTCTATACAATGGCATAAACTAGGTTAGTTTTTGAATTGCAATGAATAATTCCAAACTTGTGAAATACTTAATGTAAATTGAATGGTTAAGGATATAATCCATAATCATAAAAATGTTTTCCTTGAGGAATTATATACATATAACCCTTCATAGTGGTTTGTATTGAAAAAGAGAATTATCCTAAGCATATCCCCCAGGAGTGTCGTAACCAAGAGTACAGCAAGGCCCGTTGTCGTGCACCAGTTCCCGTTAGAGTCTAGCTCAAAGCGGTGATTTCGGGTTTTACCCCTAGGTACATCTGTGCTAGAGCCGCCTCTACCTACTCGTATCCAGACAGGGATGTATTGCTCTGAAAACTCACAAAATCTCTACAACAACAAAATTCTAGAAAGTTTTTCTATACTAATCCTCAAAGTCTATCTTTGGGCTATGTTCTCTAATCAGAGTTTATCTAAATCTATCTTCCAAGGTTAGTACTAAAATGCCTCTGATACAAATTGTAATGCCCCGACCCTAGCTACCCGGAGTCGGTGCATTACTTCGTAACATTGGCATTATCACTAAAGATCAAGTCTCGAAAGACCGATTAGTTTAGTAGCCTTGGAAACACTAGATACATTCATAAGTCTTACATTACATCATAAAGTAAAACAAAACTACAACATCTTCTCTTCATATCCCCTTATATTATCCCTGTAGGTCATTCATAATATACTTCTTCACATCCTGGAAAAATTAAAACATTGAAAGGGGTGAGCTTAGATGCTCAGTATGGATAACAATATAGCGGAAGCTTTCATAAATAAACATAAACATTTAAGGCAATGTATAACTAAAACAAAAGCCTTTTAAACTTGAACTTTAGCATAATATGGAAAAATTAAACCGAAATAATGCCATTTAATTACTCACATGGATATTCTACTAGTCAAATAATCACATGAAATATCAATAACCACTTTCATAATGATGGAATATATAATGCCAGACTATCATAACCACGTAGTCAAGGCCTCATGCCAAGACCACAAATAAGATTTTGTCAAGGCCTCGTGCCAAGACACTAGTTTGTCTCATGAGACCTACTGATGCATCGAGGAGCTATAGCGGGCTCAACCCGTCACTTATTAAGTCCAATGCATTCCTCATATGAATAGGTTTAAACATATCATAAACCATAACATAATCGTATCACATAAAATATGCATAAAGGAAACATAAAATTTCTACATTTCAATCAGAAGATATCAATAAAACACATTTATATAATAAAAACCCTTTCAAAACCATTTTCAATACCAAAATAAAAGAAAGTTAAAACTTTGTATTTATTTTTCTTTAAAAAAAGTGATGGCTTATAGATGAAGCCGAAACTCAAATAATGGTCACGGTGGTGGAGAATTCGTTGTCGCCACGTATGTACAGAAAGAAAAACATTCCCTTTTTGTCGTTTAGTAAAACGCTTCGTATAAAAAGATTCATTTTGAATAAACGTAAAAGTCAAAGGGGTTTATACACCGTATAAAAGAAAGTTGTGTATAAAACCAAATATGCCTCAATGAAAGGAGATTGAGACAAAGTCCTTAAAAGATCATTTTAAAATAAAATAGATCTATTATGTGTATTCACTATAAGTACACATAAATAAAGTACAAATACAAGATAGTACATAATAATATCATGACATAATTTCAAAGTAGAAGATTAACCCAAAGAATGGAAATTGGGTTAAGAAGTTCCCTTACCTGGTGTCCGACATGACTCAACCGTTCTTTAACCTCCTGAATAATAAACTAGAGTTAATATCTACCTTATTAAAAACCATTTTCAATTTCATTATCCTTTTTATATCACTTATTACAATTTTATGAACATTATGTAATTATTTTAGTTAATAATGGTCGTTTTTTCGATCTTTGGGACTTGCGTCAACAATAAACTTCTTATAACTACAAGTTGTTCATGTGGTGAAATATCCATTATATCCAGAATTATATTCATGATGTAGATATCAAATATATCATATATATCCAGTATATACATTCATTCATAATATTACGTAACATTTAGAGGTAAGAAATGAAATGCACCGTTCATGGAGACGGTAAGCCGTACGTACGCATGAACGCTACTTTCAATTCTATTTTGTATTTAATGGAATGAAATCATAATGATATAAATGTATAATATAATTCCAGCATAATATATCATATAATACCATTTACTCCATCCTTTATACATCCCACATATGGTATTAATTATTCAAATCACTTTGAGGGGGCGGTAGTCCGCACTTCCTAAAATACAAATATCGCGTTTACCCATAATGGAAACCATAAAGGTATTCCATAAATGAAAAGTAAAAAATCATAAGGAAAACAAAAACATAATATATATCATATATAAAAATAGTGTCATCATTATGGCCACCATTAGAGGTATTATATGAGTGTTGAACAATCATCGTTTCGTGAGGCAAAAATTCGCCATCCACAGAAACAGTATGTTCTTTAACCATTAGATGTAGGTGTGTGCAAGTGTAGCTCGAATCCTTATTATAACAACATCCTAGTATATTTAGGATACTGGTGTTGTTACAAAAAAAATGAATAAAAAGTTTTTAGGGGGTTGGAGAAGAAAAATAAAACAATACAACATTAGAGAAGACATTACCTTAAAATCGGGTAACTCTTTTTGATTTGAGCCAAAGGCTTCCTTGGGAAGTGTTCTGCCCAAAGTGACGCTTCTAGGAGTAAGGGAGGGAAGTTGGGAGAGTATTTGGGCAGAGTTTGGCCCAGCCAAAATTCTTTGAAAGTGTGAGTAAGGTGGTAGAGGTGGGGGCCTTTTATAAGTGGAGAGCAGGGGAACTCATGGAAAGTAAAGAAAATGAGTTTCGGATTTTAGAAGTTCCAAACTTATATAATTAGAGGATAAGGTAATAAGGGTTCTAAATCTACTCATCCAATAGGTTTTTGACAAGTGTAAGCCTTGTATTTTACATTATCTTTTTATTTTATTTAAATCGTTAAATAATGAGGTCATCGCTGCATCATCATGATGTCATAAATAATTTACTTTATTTAATGTCTAAAAATTATAAAAAAATAATATGAGGTAGGATATCTTTTTAGCTTTCCAATGACTATTTATAGTCAAAAATATGACTTGTATAACCTCATGTAAAAATTGTTTTAGTAAAACATTTCATGTTTGTGTCATTTTTTACTTTAACATTAAATAAAAGGTATTTATGTCATTTTCCAACTAAAGTGGCTCCATGGGGTCCCCAAGTTGACCCATGGATTTTCTTGGTCGGCCATGGCACATCCAGTGAGGGTAGGACATGTGTCAGGCTCATCTCATATTATTAAAACATTATTTTTACCTTAAACTACACTAATTACCTCTAATCGCGATTAAGAACTTAAAAGTTACTATTCACCAAAAAAATTATTTTAATCTCATTGAACCACATTTTAATTTTTAATGACAACCATGTATGTCGGATTTTTGAAATTCAAAACACAGAAGTGGTAATGTTTCATTTTAACGAAAAATCAGTTTTTTTAACAACCACATAGTTGTTTCACTATTCATCAAAAATTGAAGTTTTTTAGAATAAGGCCAAAATTTCACCCTAAGATATAATTGATATTCCGAATTCAAAAAAGAAGTCTATTTTACAAAATTCGAGACATATACGTTGCATTAATTTATTTTATAATTAATTCCCGCTGTCACAACAAATAGCGTGTTTTTAAGAAACAATTTATATCAAAAGATTGGCAATTGTTTATTTCCAATTTCATTATTAAATTAATTCTAATGACCACCATTGGATAAAATATAAAAATATATTCTAATTATACTTTAAAACCACTCAATAGTATAAGTTATCACTATAAATTATTTTGATTAAAAAAGTTGTTTTTAAGTATTTTTCACTATTCATAAAAAATTGGAAGTTCTCAGAAAAATACCAAAAATTCAAAATAGGATAATTTCGATATTATGAATTCAAAAATGAAGTCCATTTGGAAAAATAAAATTTATAAAATTTCAAAAATAAGGTATTACTATTCATAACGGCTACTTTGATTAGTCGCGGTGTTTTAGAACTCGAACTTGCGTACAATGCAAGCTATTGCATTATTGAAAGAGAGGCGTATTGTGGAAGCTCGGGGTGTTACAATGGCGTTAGAAATATTTACTAGTCCAACACAGATGGAGTCTAACACTATCAATTCTATGAATATAAGATGAGTATTTTTTAGGTATAATAAATATATACTATAAATAAATAATTAATTTCTTTTTGGGTTTCTTGTGGGATACCTATATGATTCCACCTTCTTCGACATATGCTAAGATGTCACTAGGAACATTATATTTTATCTTTATATTAATAAATTTATATCTCAAGGCATAAAACAATGAAATCCTTGTATTTTGATAATTATATATGGTTACATGATTTTCATGGAATTTATCTTTTATATTTTTATTGAACTCAAACGCAGTATAACCATGAAATTTCATCCTGAGGTGAGTTCTACCCGATCTATATGAGTATATCCTTAGTTCCTTCAGTATGATAATTTAAATGATCCAAAATTAATACCCATCGTGTTCCATTACATCTAGATGAATCCCATGGGAATACTCTAAGGAATTCAATTTATTTTTCATAAATATAGGTGAACCCTCAGTGCTAATACAGCGTATTAACAATATTAGAAAAAATCCAATTCCAGGTGTGGTCTTTCACCTAGTAGATGCATCAAGGAATCAGTTTTTCCCACCTTATCCCATAAAATGAAATTCATAATGAGAATCTTGGTATCACTCAGATTATGTAACACTATTAAAATAATTTCAGGTCTATGACCATAGTTAACCATTATATTGTAATTAATAAAGGGTTTACAATCATAATGATAGTCATTATCACAATTCATAACTAATGTTATGTGACATGGTCATACAATTCACCACCCATTTTTAATAATTTACCCAATTTAGTTTTAAGCAACGTTAAGACACCTTAGTAGGTAGTTTTTATCACATAACCAAGGTATATGGGCATTATAATGTATCATATCATTTTATTCTGTTGGATTACACAATATCATTTATGTGGAACAATTCAACACACCAAATTAGTGGTTTAACAACATAACAAGGTATAGTGTTCAAATTCATTTTAAGTAACTCACTATTCAGGGTGATTAAAATCAGGGTATAAGACCAATGATTATGAAAATTTTGTTACAAGGACTATAAATTCTATGTTTTAACATTTTTTAAAATGAATTTTGTAATAAACATTATGTCGCATTTAATTTCAAATGTTCATCATGATGGAACATGATATTAACATAGAAAAATTCAGGGAAAATATCTCGATAATAAACATTTATTACTTTAGTTAAATAATATCCTAGTACAATAATTTGATTTGTAATGGAATGTTAAAAATTGAATACATACACAAAAACCTAGAATATAAGGAATATAATGATTCTATGAAATAACTTCAATAACATGAAGGGAAACATAGAAAAGAAACAAGAGGAGTCATACAATTACTGATGGATATCAAATGTGATGAACGATTGTTAGTAATGAGATCATGCTATAGTGGCATAAAATTTTCATAGAAATATATTATATATTTTTAGATGAATATTCCTTACATTACACTGAAACACTCCTAAGGATCATAATGTCATAGTGTATTTGGTGACTAAAAACACAATCTTCTTATTTTTTAAATATATTTAAAATCTCCCATAAATAGCTTCTCACAAAGTACCCATCTTAGGAAAAACCAACCTAAACCATTAATTATAACATGGTGAAGGAAACATAATAAATACTGATATCAGATTCTCAATGAGGATAAATATAATATATATCAATCTTTAGTCATATGAAACCATAAGATAATAATTTGGGCATGTTATCATGAAAAATAACATATGATGTTATTACTCATCCTATCCTAGTCCATAAACTTGATTCATGTATTAAAACATTAGAAATTCCCCAATAATGTCCCATGATAGAGATAAATCATCATAAATCAATCATAAAACACAATCTCAAATCAATAAAGTTTGACACAAACATAAATATTAAAAACCATTACATATTTCTATGTTAAATACCTAGGCCATAAACATAGTGGATCAGGGATCATCACCTCTTTCCCATTGAGTATAAAGATAAAAAAAATTCCAAAGAAGTATTATGATGCACATGTTTCCCATATTAGATCAGGTTGCACCTCTTTCCTAATGTGGATCAAGACCCACCTTTTTTCCACAATGGATCAAGACCATAGACTTGTTTCTAAATATTGTCTCATGATATATTAATCTTTATCTAATTCATTTAAGGTAGATATATTTCCCCCTTATTTCATAATTAAAATCATATTTATGTGTTCTACAACATGGTAAAACATTCATCATATCATCACATCAAAACATGTTTATATAAAATGGGTTTTATTAACAAATTTTTATAATAGAAAAGTTATATAATTATTTACAATTGTTCCCTTGGTTCATGTCCTTATAAATTAACATGTTTTATCAAAGGATGTCATATTTGGCCGAACATGATTTTGAAAGATAAATAATTTTTATGATTTCTTTAAAAAAGAAAATCTTTCATTTAAAATAAATTATTTAAACTATAAATTAATAAAATATTTTTTTAATAATTTTCTTTAAAAATAAAAATGAAAGAATATAAAGGAATCATTAAAACCATTTAAAACATTTCAAGAGAAAATATTATTTTTTCACTGAAAAAAAAATATATTTCAATATATTATTTTTACAATCCTATTATATTAAAATACCCATTATGACATATAATGGACGATTCAATGTAAATTTCATTAATAAATTCAATTCATACCGTATATGTTACAATGAATATTCATTTTAAATTATTTATAAAAGATAAATCTTCATTATTTGGAAAGTAACATGAATATTCCATGGAATTGATTTAAAAAAAATCATAAAAATTTATTTAGAAAATCATTTTGAAAATTCTAAAAAAAAATTGTAAACATTTTTTGAAAAAATTATTTTGGAAAGAAAATTATTTTTCACCAAAGATAGAAATAAATGTGATTTTTCATAAAAAAACTATTTTATACTCATTAATACTTAAATAGATGAAAATCAATAGAAAACAATAATTATCCTAAAATACCATAGGATAATAAACTTCATGAGTTTCTTTAGATATATATCATATAATTTTATCATTGGAAGCATAATTATAAACAATCCAGATAAATTATGAGATTGTTTAATAATAATCATATCACTTTGGTAAATTTTAATCATAAAACTCATGAAATATATATCCATAAATAGATATTTAAATCCCAATAAATTTATAACTATTTATCATAAAATACATTCATTGGAATTATATACACTAAATAACATAATTAGGTCGTGAATATGGCATGTGTCTCACATAAGTAAAAAAATTGAGATAGAAATACATTGCCTAAAGTCTCATAATCCTTAATAAATTTTATAATATAATGTATAATAAATATAGGTTTATTATAAATCCAATACATAACCATAAATATATAAATTACCATATATTTTTTACATTTTTCCTTTAATTACTCGTTTATTAACATTTCCATGTTAAAATCATGTTTCAGGTAACAACTTCTTTGTTTTCTAGTATGTTTTATTTTAAATTTTTAGTTATATTAAAATTTTCATTTATTCATAATATATAGAAAGTTATAAATTATATTCATATATATATATAATATTAATTATATGTCTATTTATAGTAATCTATATAAGTTATAGATATGAAATGAAATACACCGTTTATGGAGATGGTAGGTCGTACATATGCATGAATGTTATTTCCATTTTTTGATGGATGAACTCAATGAAAGGTACATAATATTTTACCATTACATAAAAATATGGTTTCATACTAATAAATTATATTAATTTAATTTATTCATACTAACATCCATGGCAATTGTTTGTGAAAAAAATAACATCGCATCATCAGGTAGTGGTCTGACTTAAACACGAGCAACATTATCATATCCCCCATACAATAAAAAGTAAGAATATATAAATAATATCACTATCATAGAATTATATTACATTCCAAAATATAATATAAATATATTAAATCCATCGTTATATCATACTTTTTGATGTGGTTATGGAAAACAAATTACATTTGTTCGTGAGGTGGTAGTCTGTCATACACTTGATCGACACTTTTGTTTTCCATTTGATGAAAGTGGACATAGATATAGGTTATTAAATTAAAATAATAAAATATCATTATATATGAGATAATTTTATAATTATATTTTATTTCATAATATGTAATTTAATGTGAAAAATAATAACCAAAAAGAAGAAGCTTAGTGAAAACAATTACCTTCACTTAAAAAACATCCTTTGATTATTTTATTAATGACCCTATTGTTGTTATTTTGGAAGAATAAAATATCTATAATATGGTTTAGAGTGTTAGTGAGGTATTTCTTAATTTATTTTCTAATCTATATGGATTTGGAATTGGGACTACGTGAAGGGTTTTGGTGGCCTTTTATATGTTGGATAATGGAACCCACTTGGAAACTAAATGGAAATTTCAAAAAATAATCCAAAATGGTTACGTAATTCAAATGAATAAATTTTAATCATTATCTTAGATTATAAATTTGGATGGATAAGAAGGATATATCCCCATATAATTGTATTTAGAAAAGTTTTCGGTCATTTTTAACCATCATCCTTTTAGATTAACCCATGTAAACCCATTTTTACCTTAACCACAATAATTGTTTTTTATCCTATTCACTATTCACTATGATCAGAAAATAATTTGAACATATTATATAATATAAATTATTCTGATTTAAAATATGAAATACAATTTTTGAAATTATATTCTCATAATTAGAAATTTTTTATTTAAAATTAATCCCACAGTCATGATGAGAATTGTTTTTCTTGAAGAGAAAATGGTTAAAAGATTACAAAGTTTTTGTATCAAAATTATATATTAAATGGATTAAATTGTCTTGAATTATATAACTAGATATATAATTCAATTAATTTGTTTTAAAATTTTTTTTAAAAAAAACTAAAATTACAAATTATTTATGTAAGTCATATTTTTTAATAAAAACCAGAGTGTTTCAGTATTCTTAGAAAAAATGATATTTCCTAAAAAATAACAAAACAATCACCCTAATATAATTCTGTCATGATGATTTCAAAAATTATGTTTTTTATAGAATAATATATCTAATATACTGAAAAAATAATATTGTTATTGTTCACAAAATGAAATAAAAAACATATTTTTATGATAAATTTTTATTTTTCAAAAAAATAAAGACTTTACTATAAATGATTTATTTTTTATCAATATGTTTTATTTATATAAAATCATTGTACTTGTTATTTAAATTTTAGATAATCATATTCAATCAAATATGATTGACTATTAGGTAATAGTTATTGTATTTTAATAATAATATTAATAGTTTAATTTGGTTCACTAAAGCATAAGTGTGTGTAACGAAATCTAAACTAAATGTTTTTTGTAATTAAAAATATCTAATTATTAAATTTATTTGAAAACAAAATAAAAATTTCTTAGGTTTCTACATTCTACCACCATTATAAAGATTTTATCCTTTAAAATTCATCAGGTAGGTTCCAATAAATGATGATACTTCTTCGTTATTCCATCCACTGTTTTCCATGTATGTTCTTTAATATGGTTATTTCACCACAATAAATTGACCATATGAGTGGAATTATTTCATAGAACATTTCTATTAAATCACGAATCTCTACAATTTGTTCCTTCTTAGAAGTATAATTTTCCAATGGTATAGACTATGAGTTTTGTACATGTTATGGGTTATGTATGTACTTTATCAAGAGAGATATATATATATAACACATCATTACATGAGATAGATTTAGTGTTAGAATAAAATTATTAGAAACTATCTTGATATGATTAATAATTTCTATGGGACTGATATACCACGGTCTTAGTAGACCCTTCTTTTATACATGGAAAAATTCTTAGAAACACATTCTCACAAAAAAATTATAGATTTCCACAATAATTGTAAACTAAATATTTCTATCAACTTCATTCATCTTTTACATATTTACAAATGGATATAGGAGTCTATTCCATTTCAACAACTAGATCAGATCCCAATAGATTTTATAATGAAATTTTATTATAGTACATTAGAGTTCTACACTAATTTAAATAAATGTATTTCTAAGGATTCATCTGAAAGATCAAGGGAATGTTTTTTTAGAAAACTCATATACATAAATTTTTTGGTCACAACTAAAATTTAAATCCATAAAAATATTATAGCATATACATTAGGGTTTGAATTATTCCCATAGTATAAGGCCCCAACCTTAAAAATTACTTAATACTGAATTATACTTATTATTCAAATTGAGGATTTTATTAGGTTTAGAGTTTTAGAGAATTAGGTCGTAAATATTACATTTCATCTCAAAAGATTCATAGTAGACACTTCTACTCAATATCAAATTTTTTCATAAAATAAAAAATTCTTAAAGGAAAACAATAATTCTTTTCTTTATATAAATCCTATTAATATCATTTGTTCTCATACCCAACCATAGATCCTATGAAATTTTTTTAAAACTTGAGATAAGGATAAAAATCTCATAAAAGGTTATAAAATAATGAAATAAAACATTAGTTCATCGACACATTCAAAACATAATCTCTTTAACATACCTCATGAAATAATAATATTTATTAATAGCACATAGAAATCAAAAATCATAAAGGTAACTTGTGGCATCCATATCAAAAATACATTGTATCTTTCACAACTACAAAGGGATTTACATTTGTAATACCCATCACATTATATTCCATTAATCTCATAAGAGAAACTTAAACATTTTCCTCCATCATGTTACCCAATGCATTATAGAGCTATCTTAGGCTCACCTGCACTAGGTTTATCACAGAACCACCCATATATGTGAAAAATGCCTAATAACCATAACATATATATAACACATAAAACATGAATAAAGTATAGATTAAATTTCCAAATTGCAATCAAAATATATCATTTCAGGATATTGACATAATAAATGGTTTATCAAACCTTTTTCAAAACCATTTACAACATTTAATAAAGATATTTTTGAATCAATGTATCCCATAAAAATTCAATGATTTTAAATGAAATTTTAATTTCAAAACATTCACGTCTATATAAATAAATCCATAAAACAATTTTTAATACATGGACATTAATGAGAATGATTTAGAAGATTAAATCTTTAAAAAAAATTAATACAATATTTTAGTTAAAGAGTTTCCAACCAAATGAGAGACACATGAATACTAATATTTGATGAATAAAATTAATCCATGCTTATAATATCATGATAATAAGAAGATTCTTGTTATAATATGTCAATGTGAAGTATGTACATTATATAAAAGTTAATTGGTGTATAACAATGTATAAGTCTCAATAGAATGTAAATTGAGACAATGACCCAAGCAATGATCTTATCCTTAGATTAAGACAAACCAATAACATAATTATATGTCAAAAATAATATTACACCCAATATAAGTGTAAATTATGTGTAAAAAAATCATAGGTAATTCACACATATTCATATCATGACATAATCAAGGAGTATAAGTTTAACCCAATAAATTTAAATTGGGTTAAGAATTTCTCCTACATAAATTCGACAGCCTAACGACATTCCTTTAAAATATAGGAAATGATTTGATTAGAGAGAAAAGGGAACCACAAAACATGGACATAGAATGTACTAAAATAAGGATATAGAAGAACATATGTCAATAAAATGAAAATTAAATTAAAAAACATGACATAAAAAAGGGTTTGATTAAAATAGTACGGTGAAATATTCCCTTCCCGATTTGTTAACATATGAATCATTCAACAAATGAAGGAAGGATAATAAATTTTAGATGTATATAAACATAAATTAATGTATATAACACAATGAATACAATCATGGGAAGTACATACGCCAAACATTATGAAATAGTGGAAACTATAGCATGAATCTCAGGATAATAAAAGTGAGATGAAAACCCCTTACCACGTTGTAATCAATCGATTCATATGAACAAAAGTTAATAACCACAAAATGAATCACATAATTACATTAATATAAATATAATCATGATAATATATATCAATTGGCAGTAAAAATACACCACATGCAATAAATAAGGGGTGAACAATGGAAATCTCACGGAATTAAAAGTGAGATAAGAAACCCATACCTCAAGTCTGAATTGACACGTATGTTCTGTGTTCTTCATGAATAATAAAATTAAGTTTCATTAAAATTAAATAAGAAAATTTTTCAGGGTTATTATTCCTTTTATATAACTTATTACATTACTATAACAATTAGATAATTTTTTGAGTTCATATTATACATTTTCTTGATGTTCGGTACTTTAGTCAAAAATGAACTTGTTATAATTAAAAATTGTCAATGTGGTCAAAGGTAAACTATATCTAGAATTATATTAGTGATTTAGATCTAATCTATATAATATATATATATTATATACATATTTATAATATTCAATATCAATTGGAGTTTAGAAATGAAATGCACTGTTCATGGAGACGGTACGTCGTATGTACGCATGAACGCTTCTTTCATTTCTATTTTATATTTTAAGAAATGAATACAATAATAATAAATTAGTATATTATAAATCCATTATAATATCTATGATATTTAATATAATAAACTACATACTTTATACATTCCACATATTGCATGAACGATTCATATCACTTTGAGGGGGCGGTAGTCTGCATTTCCTCAAATGAAATTATCGTATTTACCCATTATGGAATCCATAAAGGTATGATATAAATTAAAAATATATAAATATATAGATAATATAAATATAATTTGTATCACATGAAAATACAGTGTCGTATTAATTTCCTCCATAAGAGGTGGTAGGAGAATATTGAACAATCATCATTTCGTGAGGTAGTATTTCGTCATCCACAGAAACAGTATGTTTTTACCCATTAGATAGAGGTGTGTATAAGTGTAGTTTGAATCCTTATAGTATAAACTACCTTGTATATTTAGGACACTAGTTCTTTTATATAACAATGTAATAAAAAGAGTTTATGGGGTTGGAGAAGTAATATAAAATAAAAGAACTTAAGAGACGGTGTTACATTTAAATCGGGTAACTCCCTTTGGTTTGAACCAAAAAGATTTCATTAGTGTCTTTTGCCTAAGGTAAGGCTTCCTAGTGGAAGAGAGGGATATTGAGTGATTATTTGGGATGGTTTTGGATGATCCAAGGGGCTTTAGAGATGTGATTAATGGGTTTGTGGTGAGGGCTTTCTATAAGGGGGAGGAGGGGCATTTTAAGAATGTTTGAAAATATTATTTTATTATAGAATGATTTTTGGTTTCTAAAATTCCAAACCATATTAAAGTATGAGATAAAATGACTATTTTTCGAAATAAAATCATCCATTATGAATATAATTGGTTTTGGATGTTGTTTTAATCGTAATAATATTTATTTATTTAAATCATTCATTAATGAAGTAAGCATTGCATCATTATTGTGCTGTAAATTATTTTATTTATTTGATGTCTAAAAATTATACAAAAAACATGATGTAGAAAATAGTTTTATCTTTAAAATTAATATTTATAGTCTAAGATATAACTTATATAACCTCATGTAAGAATTTAATTAATAAAATATATATGTTTATGACATTTTTGTCATAACATTAAATCAATTAATATAAAATGTTATTATCACTATTATATGGCTCCATGGGGTCACAAAATTGACACAAGGATGACCATGGTATGAAATGTATCATCAAATAGGATTACTACACATGTTAGGGTAATATAATATTGTTATAATATTATTTATACCTTAAATTACCTTATTTATCTTTAACTACGGTAAATAAAAGATAAAAGTTACTATTCATAGAATTATTTTCATCATATTGAACAAAATTTTACTTACTAATAACAAACATATATGTCAGATTTTATCATTTCAATTCACAGAAGTGGTAAAATTTTATTTTAATGAAAAATACGGGTTTTTAACTACTACTTAGTGTTTTCTCCATTCATCAAAAAATGAAGTCTTATAAAAAAATAAAAAAATTCATCCAATGCTATATTTGATATTCTAAATTCTAAAATGAGGCCTATTTTACCATATTAAAAACCTATATGATTCATTAATTAATTTAAAATTAATTCCCACTGTTAAAAAATGTATTTTTTTTAAATAATATTTATCAAAACATTGAAACTTGTTTATGTCAAATTTCAACATGAAATTACTTCCAATTCCCAACATTGGATTGAATGGTAAAAATATGATATAATTAAACTTCTAACTCAATTAAAAATATAATATATCCATATAAATAAATTATATTATAAAACAATTTTGAATTAAAATATAGTATTTTTCACTATTCATTAAAAAAATGAATTTTATCAGAAAATATCTAAAATTTACCCAAAGTAAATTTTGATGTACTGATTCTAAAGAAGAATTTTATTTTGTCAAATTGAACATGAAAAAGTGAACAAAATAAGATTTAAAGAGGGTTCACCATAAAAAGGTTATAAATCATCTTTTTAAAGAATATTTGAGTATTTATGCATAAAATTTGATTCATTCGCATTTAAAGCATCTAAATTTTATTGAATAAAAGTAAAAAAATTAAGAAATATGTTTAATCATAATTTGGTTAGTCATATTAATTCCCACCAATACAATGGATCGGTGTTAGCTAACATTTAAAATAATATTATATTACTATTTCTTAGTATGACCCAAATTTCTGTGCAACGTAAGATTTCAGAGAAACTCGTCATTTCGTATCATGTATTCCATTGAACATAGCATTCCCTTTAAAGTAAAATTTATTTTTAATTCTAAAATATTTTTAAATATGAAAATATATTGTTCTTTGTTTACAGGGGATGTTAAATCCTTCCCCCCATTTAGAAATCATGTCCTTGTAATTTTATAATTAGGCTTGGAAACATTATTAAAAGTCCCACATCAGAAAAATAGTTAATAAAAACATCACATTAAAAGAAATAAATAGAAACACAAAAGTCACTCAAGATAACCCGTACTAGGATTCCATGAAACCATGGATGTATAGGATAAAATGAGTGTCATGTTCTGATAGAGAGTGATAGAAAACATGATTAGGATATATTTAACCACCAGAAAATCACAAACTTTTGATAGGTTAAACGGTCATTGGTTTTCCAGTCGGAAAAGTAAACAAAACAGCAGTTTTTTGAATTATTTTACTTTTCTTAACGTTGAAGAATTGTTTTTATGATATTGACTAATGAAAAAAATAAATAAACTAGATTTTCAAGTAGAGTTTAATCCTTTAATATGTTTCATCGAAAAACTCATCATTTCTCCAATTGATTAGTATTCCAGATGAATTATTCAGCTCTGATGTGCTAAAAACAACTTCTATAGAATCACATAATCCAAAAAAAGAACTATATATTTTCCCTATATTTAGACATTAATCAAAACCAAAATGGTTAGTGAAATATCATATAATCCCCAAAAAATTATATATATATATATATATATAGATATATATATTATTCCTAATCTCCAAAATATGAAAAAAATGCAATGTTCCACATAGACCATTCAATAAACAATTGTCCACAAAATTCATCAGAGTAAACCAAACTATTATTGAAACCCAAAACTCAAAAGGATTTAATCACATAGTCTTCCAAAATATATCTTATCATTTATCTTCAAATAACATCTACTACTGTTAGAGTCTCATGCAGAAGTTTAATTAACCTCATCACATATCTTCTATGATAGGTTAATCATTTTATTAAATGGCCCAAAACACTTATAAATCTACAATAATAACATAGATTCTTTCAAAATAAAATTTCACCATTACTCCTCAATTGAAATAAAAATGTATTCTATTTTCCATATTCATATAATGTTTCCCCCAAATATATAACATCATCCAAAATAACCATTATCACTTAATTTTTAAATAAATTTTGTTTACTATGGATAACCATTTAATAAAACATAATTTCCCAAAATCCACTTATTATTGATCCTTAAAATCATTTAAATAATGAAATATATCATATTAACCATGGAATTCATGTAGGCCAGTGTTAGGAGATTCACCCTTGTTTACCTTCAGTTGTTGGTTCGATTCCTGCGGTCTTGCCAGATTTGATGGGTTTTCACCCATCTTATGTTTTTTCCTTTTTATAAAACTCAAAAGTAACCCTACATTATTTTAACCTCAAAGGTAGTATTATACCTATAATTTTCATTCCAACTCATTATAACCTCAACATATTAATTATGACTTATATATATTGTCATTTTTTTGTTTGACCTTCATATGATAAAATAAAATTATTCCCAATATAAAGAACATCATAACTTGATCGTGGTTCCCACATGGTTTCATTTTCATCTTCTTCATGTAGTTATAAGGTCCATGCATTGTAAAAATGATTTAGATGTCCTTAAAAATAATTTTATTCCTCCATACAAATAAACCTTGAATAACATGGGTTATTTGGGTTTTCACAGAAAAATAGTTTCAGAAAATAATCACGTATAACATATAATTTCAAGACATCTGATAAAACATGCTTTTTATAAAACAGTCAAACTGAGTTTGGTTTGAAAAATTCAATCAATGTCCATTTTAAAATACCATAAGTATATTCTGAATGACTATAATTTAAAAGAAAATATAAATAGATTTCACAGGGGTCTCCTTCTTCAGAACCTTTTTCAAAATCATTATATGCTTTCAATTTTTTTGATAAGGTAAAATATTTTAAAATTCCTTGATAATATTTACCTTTCTTGAAAATATGAGAATATTATGAAAATATGATTAGATTAGATACAACCCATGATCCCTGATGATATCGAGGTATATGAAGTTGTATTATAACTCAAAAAACCGCTTGAAAGTTAGTTGTATGCTAGAAAACGTCTCACAGTCATCTGAACTTGACTGTGCAATAATTATCGAAAGCATGTCATCTGGAAGAGATAGGAATGTTGTTTTAGATCATCTTCCTTCTATTTGTAACTAACTTTCCATGATCAAAAAAAGTTATAAAACAAGTATTCAACATAAAGAGTATACATAGAGACTAACCATGTGTATAATAAAAACTCATAATCCCTAATGTTTTTTAAACAGACCGCTAATACCAACTATAAGGCCCTAGCCTTAAAACTTACATAATCTTGAATTAATTTAATAATTCACATTGAGGATATTTTCAGGCATAGTGTTTTAGAGAATTAGGCCCTAACCATTACATTACATATCAAAATTTTCAAAGTTGACACTTCTACTCAGTATCCATTTTTTTCATCAAATAAAACTTCTTATAATAAATACAATAATTATTTTCTTCATATAAATCTCCATGAGTTATTACTTTCTCTTACAAAATCTTATACCC
Organism: Viscum album; assembly: GCA_963277665.1. Lineage (NCBI taxonomy): Eukaryota > Viridiplantae > Streptophyta > Magnoliopsida > Santalales > Viscaceae > Viscum > Viscum album. The sequence continues at coordinate 1,536,451,703 of OY728143.1, read as the reverse complement.
TCTAAAAAACATTTCAAAATGTGGGACAAGAATAAAAATCATAGTAAGGGCTATAAAATAAAGAAAGAAATCATAATTTCATCAATACATACAAAACATAATTTTCTTATCATACCACATCAAATCATAAGATTTATCAGTAACACATAGATATCATAAAACATAAAGGTAACTTGTAGAATCTATATCAAACATCCATTGTATCTTTCACAGATACAAAAGGAGTTACATTTGGAAAACCCATCACAGTATATTGCCTAAATCTCTTAGGAGAAACTTTAACATTTTCCTTTTTCACATTACCCAATGCATTGGAGGGCTATCTCTGGCTCACCCACCTTAGGTCTATCATGGAACCACCCATATAAGTGAAAAATTCCAATTAACCTTAAAAGATTCATAACAAATAAAACAAGCATAAAGGAAAGATAACATTTCCACATTTCATCGAAAATATATCATTTCAAGATAAGGACATAATCAATTTTTTATGAAACCATTTTCCAAACCATTTAGAAACATTTAATAATGAAATTTTTGTATCAATGTGTCCCATACCAATTTGAAGCTTTTGAATGAAATTTTAACTTCAAAATATTCAATTCCATATAAATAAATCATTAAAACCATTTTTATGACATGGAAATTAATGTGAAATATTGAGAAAAATAAATATTTAAAACATTTAAAATGATGTTATAGTTAATGAGTTTCAAACCAAATGAGAGATGCCTGAATAAAAATATTTGAGGAATAACATTTTAAAAGATTATAATATCCTAAAAATAATGAGATTTATAAAATAATATTTCAAAGGGAATTATATACACCATATAAAATTGAATTGGTGTATAATAACAAATAAGTCTTAATGTAATTTAAATTGATATAATTTCCCTTGTAAAGATCATATCCTTATATTAATGACAAATTAATTACTTAATTATGTGTGAAAAATTATAATACACCAAATATAAGTAAAAATTAAGTGTAGAACAATCATATTTCATTCAAACATATTCATATCATTACATAATCAATAAGTAGAAGTTTAACCAAATGAATTAAAATTGGGTTAAGATGTTCTGTTTTAGAAATTCAACAGCCAAACGGTGTTGCATTGAAATTAAAAAAAATGAGTTTATGAGGAAGAAAAAGGTCTCTCATAACATGGACATAAAATTTATAGCAATATGGATATATAAGAACATATCCCAACATAATATCAATGAAAATTTAATACAATAAATAAAACAAGTCTTTGATTAAAAGGGTACGGTGAGAGGTTCACAACCCGATTAGGTAACATACAAATCATACAACCCATGAAGGAAGGATCTTACCGTAAAGATGTAATTCCCCATAAATAAAATTATATTGAACAATTAAATCATGGGAAGTACATGCACCACACAAAATCAAGTAGTGGCAAATATATCATGAATCTCACGAGAATAAAATATGAGATGAAAACCCCTTACCACATTGTAATCAATTGAGTCATATGACCAAAAGTTAATTAAATCCAAATTAATCACACAATACCATGAATATAAATATAATTATAATAATATATATCAAATGGAAGTAAACAATAAATCACATGCAAAAAATAAGTGGCGAACAATTGAAATGTCACAGAATTAAAAGTGAGATAAGAAACCCCTTACCTCATGTCTGACTTGACTCGTATGTTTTGTGTTATTCCTGAATAATTAACTGAAGACAATTTATACTTCCTTAAGAAAAATATTCATGTTTATTATTCCTTTTATATCACTTATTACCTTAATATAACAATTAGTTAATTATTTGAGTTCATATCATACATTTTGTCGATGGTCAGAATTTAATCAAAAATGAACATATTATAATTACAAATTGTCAATGTGGAAAAAATTACATTATCTATTTAATGATATTCATGATTTAGATATCATATATATAATATATATCTAGTTTATAATTATTTATAATATTCCTTATCATTAAGAGTTAAGAAATGAAATGCACCATTCTTGGAGACGATAAGTCGTACGTACGCTTGAGTGTTACTTTCATTTCTATTTTATATTTAAAGTAATGAAAACATAATAATACATAGGTATTTTATAATTATATTATAATATCAATGTTATTTAATTTTATTAACTCAATCATTTATACATTATGCATTTGGCATAAATGAGTGATATCACTTTGAGGGGCTGGTATTCCGCACTTCCTCAAATGAAATTATCATATTCACCCATTATGGTAACCATAAAGGTATGATATAAATGAAAAATAAATTAGTATAGTGACAATATATATATTACATATATCACATGTAAATACAGTTCCATATTAATGGACACCATGACAGGTGGTAGGAGAAGATTGAATAATCATCGTTTCCTAAGGCAGTAGTTCACCGTCTTCAAAAACATGATGTTCTTTTCCCATTAGATAAAGGTGTGTGTATGTGTAGTTTGAATAAATATCATATCACCAACATAGAATATTGATGAAAATTCCTTTTTTGAATAATGGAATAAAAAGTTTTTAGGGTGTTGGAGAAGTAAAATTAAAGAAAAGAACTTATGAGATGATGTTACCCTTAAATCTGGTAACTCCCTTTGGTTTTAACCAAAATTATTCCTTTAAGTGACTTATGACAAACGTGATTATTATAGGTGTAAGAAAAGGATATTGATATCTTATTTAATTATAGGTTGGATGAGTCAAGGGGGTCGAGTGGTTTGAGTAATAGGATGGAGGTGATGGATTTTTATAAGGGGGAGGAGGGTCTCTTTTGGAATGTTTGAAAATATTATTTTATTGTATAATGAATTTAGGTTTATAAAGGTCCAAAACAAATTAAAGTAAAAGAATAGATGATTTTTGTTTGAAATAAAATCTCCCAAAAATAATTGGATAGGTTTTGGATATTTTTTTAATCATTATAATCTTATTTATTTACATCATTCATTAATGAGGTAAACATTGCATCATTATTGTGTCAAAAATAATTGTATTTATTTGATGTCTAAAATTATAAAAAAAATACCATGATGTAAAAAATATTTTTATCTTCCAAATTATTTTTTATTGTTAAAGTGATAACATATGTAACTCAATGTAATAAGTTTTTACTAAAAGATATTGGTTTATTTCATTTTTTTCATTACTTAAAATTAATTAATATAATGTATCATTATCACTCTTACATGGCTCCATGGGGTCCCAAAATCGATCCAAGGATTCCCATTGTTTTAAATGTATCAAAAAATAGTATTAAGATACATGTTAGTGTAATTTAATACTATTATAATATTATTTTGTCTGGAATTACCCTATTTACCTTTAATTGGTGTAAATAAAAGTCAAAAGTAACAATTCACCAAAAACTATTTTCATTTTATTGAACCAAATTTTACTTACTAATAACAAAAATTTATGTCTGATTTTCAGAATTCAATTCATTGAATTTGTAAAATTTCTTTTAAAGGTAAAATATGGTTTTTAACTAATACCCAGTGTTTTCACTATTCATCAAAAATTGACATTTTTAAGAAAAATACCAAAATTCAGCCTATTTTATATTTAATATTACGAATTAAATAATGATGTATATTTTTTAAAATTAAAAACATAGAATTTTCATTTTTTATTTAAAAATTAAGTCATGTTGTCAATACAAAAAATGATTTTTTTATGAAATAATAACTATTAAAATATCGACACTTGTTTATGTCCAATTTCGAAGTATAATTTCTTTTGTTGACCAAAATTGAATTAAATTGTAAAAATATAATATAATTAAACATTAAATCCAATTAAAAAGATAATATAAACATATAACTAAATTATATTAACAGGTAGTTTGGAATAAAAATACGGTATTTTTCACTATTCATTAAAAAATGAATTATATCAGAAAAATACCAAAGTTTTACCCAATGAAAATTTTTATGTCCCAATTCTAAGGAAGAATTTTATTTTGTAAAATATTACATATAATAGATACCTAAACTATATTTAAAGTGTTTTCACCATCAAAAGGCGGTAAATCGACCTTTAATAAAATATTACAGTATTTATGCTTAAAAATTGGTTCTTTTCATATTTTAAGCCGATAACATTTATTATATAAATGTAAAAAAAATTTAGAAACATGTTTAATCATAATATGGTTAGTTCTATTGATTCCAACCAATAAAATGGCTAGGTATTAACTACCATATATAATAACATTGTATTATTCTTTTCAATATGACCTAACGTTGTGTGCAACGTAAGATTTCAAAGAAACCTGTTGTTGCGTATTAGGTAAGCCATCGAACATAGAATCCCATTTAAATTAAAATTAATATATAATTCACAAATATTAAAAAATATGAAAATTTATTGTTCTTTATTTACTTAGGATGTTATACATAGACAGTCCATCTTTTTAGGGATGATACACACTGAGGAAACATAACTCCCTATCAATATATTTCAATAGAATTCAATAGAACATTATGTTAAACATCATATACAGATTAGATATAATTAAATGTGTTAGTAAATTAAACCTTACCACTTCTTTAATGAATATTCTATCATGCAGATCCAAAGAAAAATCTTCTCAGATAGATATTAAGTGTTTTGATTTCATAAGGTGATTAACTACAACCCATGATTACACAAAAATAATATTTAAGGTAAACACTACAGGTTTTAAGTACTTTTAATTATATTTACACAATGTGTAATATAATTACACCTCTCATTAAAATTTCCATAAATCATTTACGAATTCAATGGTTATAAATCTATAAATGTAACATAAAATATTCTCATTGTTGATAAAATACAATAACAAAAAGCATCAAAAGTTGTGGAAATTAATTGGAATGTTTGATCAACCATGAACTCATAATCCAATAATGGTATTCATGACTATTAATTTAATCTTAACTAGATCCATATGATCTTACAAAAGTAAATTCCCATTTTTTTCTTCTTAAATAGTCTCTTACATGATACAAAAACATCTTCATTGGAAGCTTGGGTTAATCCATGTACTTATAGAATATCAAATTTTATTTATTTATTTTAGAATCCATATAGAGGGAGATAATAACATAAAAATTCAATAAATGATGAAAAAAAATACTTTCAGAGGGCTCATTCATACAAAATAAAGCATAAAATCCTCAATTAAGGAGGGATAGAAAAGTGTTCCCTAATTATCATGATTCACTTCATCCATGATGATTTCAAAAATTTTCCCTTTTTCCATGTTATTTAGTGGTTTTTGAAGCTTATCATCCACATTAGGCTTTGGATTGCGGAATTAATTCCCATTAAACCCAAAATCAATACTATTGAAACAGTGTAGTGTGGTTGGTTCGTTATTATGATCTCTATATCAATTATTTTCATTTATTTTCCACTTCATATCAATGATACGTTCTTTTTGTCAATATCTAGGATTCTCATACTTGTAACACCCTCTTATTCCATTAATGAATAAACCTGAGTGCTTCATCCCTCATTTATTGAACATACCTGAATAAAATTTCTCTCCACCATGTGATTTATATAAAATCTTTGGTGACACTATGTCCATTATATTATAAAACCCTTAGGAATGGTCAGAATTTCCAATTTCCATTTCTACCATCAGTTCACATCAAATGACTTATTCAAAATAATTAAAGTCTTCTATAACTAGTGCCTTTCAAAGACTTTATCATTGTCCACCGAGGAATTGATAATTATTTCTATCTATTCTGATGATAATGTTTTAATTATACCTCATAAGTCTTGTTAAAATAGTTTTATTTGGCACAAATAGATTCCACATCCTTCTATTTTAGCTCCAAAAATACTTTCTTCATCCTTGTTCAAATAATAATAGAGAATTAATTAGTTAAAAATATCATCTTATACTCATCCCATTTAATAGAGTCCATTACCACCTATTTAATTATATTCTTAATAATTTTTCACCATTGATATTTTTCACCTTTCATACGGTAGGTACTAAAAATGACTTTTTCATTCAACGAACACTATGGAATAGGAAATATATTTTTAGTGGTATCGATCCCTAACTTAGTGAATAGTGTATTATTGTAACTATTAAACAAGGGTTGAAGTTTCCTCACAAAGGACTTGACGTAACATTTGTCATCCATTTATCATTTGGATTTTTATTAAGATTCACAGCATTAGAGTGTTGTGTGAGAATATAAATGGTGTTTTTTATTCCTGATCCAATAACATTTGTTTGGTCAGGTGGAAGATATTTTAAATTTTTATTGAACTAAACATTTAAAGGGTTCCTTTTAGTTCCTCTCATTGACAAAAATTAGAATTAATTATGTGAGAAACACTGATCACAGTTGAAAACAAAATATCATGAAAAATCAATTATATTATGTCTAAACCATGACACTGTATTTTCAGTCTATGAGAAAATTTTCATAACCTAGGTCATTCATTATCATTATTAAAATAATTAATGGTGGTTCATAATGATTTTTTTTATTTTACAAAACATATCCCCTAGGTGTGTCAAACTAGGTGGTCATTAAGGTTATTCTCATGCACCAGGTGGCAATTGAGTCCATTTCATTACACCCTTTTCAGATTTATTTCCCCTAGGTACATCTGTTCTAGAGACACATCCTCATGTATCATTCAGAAAAGGATATCATTTCTAATATACCACTCATGTTATTCTTTAAAAACATATCTACAGGGGTCTCAATAAAGTTTTCTCATCCATGTTTATAAATGTTTAGTAATCGTTCATATGATACTAATTATAGTGATATAGGCTCACATATATAGATATTACATATTTTTAGATAAATATTAATTACATTACACAAACAAAAAGAAGAGGATCTTATTGTTATATTATCATCAGAGACTAGGAAATGAATCATCTTATTTTTTGAATGATATTCAATATAAGACCCTATCTTTAAAAATTACATTATCTTTAATTAAATACAGAATTCAAAATGAGGATATTCATGTTTAGATATTTAAATAATTATTCCATAACTCTACTATAAAAAAACATTTGAAATTAAAAATTTACACTTCCAATAGTATATATTTCCTCCATAAAACTAATCCCTTTAAAATAAAACATGGTTTCTATTCATTTTTATTCATCATAAGTTTTCCATGATTCCCACATTGACACTATTATTTTTAAATCCTATGAAGAAAATTTAAAAACATGAGATGAGCACAAAGTGACATAAATATATGTAAAACCATTAGTTTATTTAAAACATGGCTATCCATTTAATGTTCTATTTGTGACTAAAACAAAAAAAATTCATATTGACAAAACTGATAATTATTTTATCAAATAATAACATTAAACCAAAGAGAAATAAATAATAACACATTTAGGTGACCTAGAGAATCATATACATAAAACCCCATTCAATTGGAAGGACCATATGGTTGACATCAAAATTCAAGATCTTTAATAGGGATCACCATTCATATAAGCTATATTGGGCTCACCATCAAGCTATAATGGGGATTATACGTTTATAAAATCTATAAAGGGCTCAACTGTGATATGCAATTTGTATAAACCCTTCATATTAGTCTTTTCAGGCTCACCTATTTCCTATAATTCTTGTGTACCGTTTCATGAATAAAACACATTCATCACAAAACCCTTTTGAAAAACACTTCTAATCCCAAATAAACATTTCAGTATAAAAATTCCATTTTTATTTAAGAACAAATTTTTATTACGTCAATACCCAAAATAGGGAATATTTGATTTAATTTCCTTTTAAAATACACTATCTCTTATAGATGAATCTAAACATAAAATAACGGTTATAGTGGCAGAGAAGTGGTTGTCGACGTATACCTAAAAGAAGACATTACTTTTGAAGTTTTTTCAGAATGTTTTGTATAAAACATTTTAAATGATTCGCTTTATTATGAATATTTAATTAAAATATAAGTATATAAAAAAATATATCTAATTTACATCCATATAATAAACATGTAAATTTATATCATGAAGAAAATATTTGATAATTAAATCATTAAGCATTAAAGGTGTCTTATAACACATTGAGAATTTAAATATTTAACTACATGAAAAAATATGTTTACAAACAATTCATTAGTATTGATAAAATATGATATAAAAGGGTTTAGTAGATGTATATACACCTGATAAAAAAATAATGTTTTATATGATAACAAAATATGTCAATGAATGGAGGTTGAGACAATGTCCCTTACCGTGAGTCTGACTCGTAACGTATGTTCACTTCCCATCCTGAATAAGAAAATTAGGATAATTTATTATTTAATGGTAAATTTTTTCAGGTTTATTATTCCTTTTATTCAACTTATTACCATGTTATAAAACATACATAATTATTTATGTTTATATTAGATGTTTTGTCGATATTCGATACTCGAGTCAAATATGAACTTGTAATGATGTAAGTTTTCTATATGGTTATAATTCCTTTATTTGTATAATAATATGAAGGATTTAAAAAACATATATATCCATTATATATGTATTTAAAACAATCCATACTATTTGGATATAATAAATGAAATACACCATTCATCGAGACGGTAGGTTGCACATACGCATTAATGCTACAGTCATTTATTTTTATTGTTAAAATAATAAAAACTAAATGATATATATGTTTATTATAAATCAAGTATATTATCAATGATATATTATTTACATAGGTTCATTAACACTATTCTTTATTCATTATGTGTATAGAATGAATGATTTATATTACTTTGAGGGGAAGTAGTCCACACTTCCTCATACGAAATTATCTATTTACACAACATGAAAAGAATTAAGGTCTATTATAAATAAAATTAAAGAAGTATAGAGAAAATATAAATATATTCTATATTATATATAAATATTATACCATCATAATGACCACCATGAGAAGTGGTAGAATAAAGTTGAACAATAATCATTTCGTGAGGCAGCAGTTCTCTCTACAGAGAAACAATATGTTCTATATAAATTAGATAGAGTTGTGTGTGTCTTTATGTTGAAACATTAGCATAAAACATCCTAAAATATTGATGATACTGGTTTTGATATAAAATAATGTAATAAATAGAGGTTTATGGTCGGATAAGGATAAAAAAATAATAGAATTTGAGAGAAGATATTACCTCCAAACCGGGTAACTCTTTTTGATTGGATCCAAATAGATTTATTGAATTTCTTTCTTCCCAAGGTAAGGAAACTTGAAGGAAGTTAAGGATGTTGGGAGATTATTTGAGAAGTATTTGGTTGATCTAATGGGCTTGAGAGGTGTGAGTAAGTGGGTAGAGGTGGTGGCCTTTTATAAGAGGGAGGAGGGGCACTTTATGAATGTTTTGAAATATTATTATTTTTTAAATTGATATTCGAATTATAATATATAAAAATTGATATATTAAAAAGATAAGAAGAATATGGGTCGAAATAATATCAACCAATAGGTTTTAGAAATGTTTTGGTCACAAATTTAACCTCATCATTTATCATTAACCCTAAGTTAAATAAATTAACTCTTACATGTCTTCTGGTATTTTCATACTATATCGTAAATATAGTTACTATAAATGGGAAGAGAAAATGAAGTGGACAATAAATGAAATTTTTAACACCATATATGTCATTTTGACAGATCTAATATTTTTTATGACTATTATATCATTTAATAAAATAGTATCTGTTTCATAAACATATTTATGTCAATTTTGACACTATTTGGTAATTGATTTTTGTTAAATTTATAAAAACACGATTCATTAAAACAAACTAAATTAACTAAAACATAACATGTCATAAGAATTAATAAAATTCATTGATGGCTTCATGATTTTTAAATTAAATTTATTATAATAATTATAATATCAGTTATTTGAATCTTACATTAATAAGGTAATCACTACATCATCATTGTGCATAAATTAATTTATTTTTTAACATCAAAAAAATTTATATAAAAAACCTTTATTTAAGATATATTTTTAGCTCTATAATTAATATTTATTATCAAATTTATCACTTAAATAATCTATTATTATATGTGTTTATGTAATAAAATTAGTGTTTATGAGTTTTGTTTTCCTTAAATAAAATGTTATCAATTTAATTTTCTTTCCGACATGGCTTCCATTGAACAAAAGTTATACTCAATGATTTTATTGGCCATAATTGACTCATAAAATATTGTTAGGACATACTTTAGAAAAATTTTATATTATTATTATATTTTATTACCATTAATTACCTTATTTACATTTAACTATAGTAATTACAATTCACAAGTTAGTATTCATAAAAAAATTATTGTGATCCTACTAGATCAAAATTTTCACCCTAATTACAACCATGTATGTCTGATTTTTTAAATTCAATTCATTAAAGTGGTAAAATAACATATAATGATACCATGTAAATGTTTATAAGAGGTGGGTAAAAGATAAGTTCAAAAGATCAATAGAATTTTATATATATAATATTTTTATAAAAATGATTATAATGTCCTACATTTGACTAATATATGTGTTATTTTTATATTCTAATTTGAAAATAATTATAAAGTAATAAATAATTATTTAAATAAAAAAGTCAGTTTTTAACTACTATGTAGTATTTTTCATTGTTCATCAAAAATTGAAACTTTTCAGAAAATTATCATAAAGTCAACCAATGTAAATTTTTATTTTCCACTTCTAAATAAGAAGTTTATTTTACCAAATATAACTTCTAAAATTTTAAAAAACTATATTTAAAAGGGGTTCTCCATAAAATAATTTGTAAAACTACCTTTTAAAAATATTATAGTATTTTATGAAAAAATGGATATATTGTCATTTTATTTTTCTAAAATTTATTTTATTAATGGAAAAACATTAAACACCCATGTTTAAAGATAATATTGTATGTTATATTCATTCATTCCAATACAATGGAATGACGTTAACAATAATTAAAAGTAATAATATTATTATTGTATTTTTTCAGTATAACTCGGGTTTGTGTACAACATAATATTTCAAAGAACCCCATTGTTTCCCGTCGAGTATGATATCCAAGATACAATCCCCATTTATTTAAAACCAATATATAATTCATAAATATTTATATATATAGAATATTATTATTCTATAATTACATAGGTTCTTATATCCTTCCCCCTTTTGGAAATTACTTCATCGCAATTTTAAATTTATACTCGGTAACTATGGTTTCACTTTTCAAAATAACATCATCAAAATATAACATAACAAAATAGGATATAAAACCACTATTTTAAAAGACTAAAAGTTAATTACAAAGGTCACCTGAGATAACAATGGTTCCATGTTGAAAACATGTATATATAATAGAAACCTAGCCATGATGTTTTGATGGAGAGTGAAAAAAATCATTTTCATGAAGCAGTTAAAAATAAAAAACTATAAATTTATGATTGGTTAACTGGAATTTAATTTTACTTTTCTAAAGTAACTAGAAATCATTTTTTTAGATACTATTTTTGGAATTTTTTTACTTCTGATACTAAGAATATAAGGAACCATACATACATTATGTATTTATACTTTATTATCCTAATTTCATCCAAATAATATTCCAGAATTATGATGTGAATCTATAAGAAAAGACATAATCATCAAAGATCACATAATAAATAAAATTCTATATATCATAAAACATAGGTTCAAATTTAAAGGTGTATTCCACATTAAACAAAAGCCTTGCAAAAACCTAACCCCCCCAAAACATATTTTAGAAAGGTCCTTAAAACATATTATCACATTACATAAAACCATATAAGGTGAGTCTAATAACATGAAATTATGAATTTCCATTAAAAATTATTAGGCTATCAAGAGCCTTTATCACTCTAGTTGATGTCTCAACAATAATTGCAATAATACAAAAATATTTTCCCAAACATTTTTATTTTTGATCATAATAATTTTCAACCTATGTAACTATCTTTAGACACTTATTTGCATAATGTCCCAACTCATTGTATCTAAAGAATATTATTGTAGACTGGTTATCTGTTATCTCATTGTTGGAATTTTCAGGACCCTTCTTCATGTATTCATAGAACATATTACCAAATATACCACACCAGTAACACTTTTCGGATCCTGACATACATTCCCCAATATGTATTTTACAACAATTGGAAAAAACATTTGTCTTACCTCCAGAATTATTATTTGGTTTTTTCTTCATTTCATAGAACCTTGACAATTTATTACTCTTTTTATCTAGTGGAACAAAATTGTTGAAAAACTCCATTTCAACATTCTTAGAAAAACGAACCACTTTTTTGTAACTTTTAAATTATCGAGAGGATAAACCTCTTACTATAACTATTTTCAGTCTTGAGTAAAATTGATTAATTTTACTGTAAATGTATCAAATAATATCAATAATATACTTAGAAAATCTTGTGATGTTTTATTCATATGAAACAAAAGAATCATCATCCATTTTCTTTAATTCCAATAATTGTTTCTCAATTCTAAGACGAACAAACATCGAGAAATATTTCTCAAGTAAAATATACATAAATGTTTTCCATTCTAGGGAATCAATATCTTCTTTCTCTCTATTATTCTTAACTAATGACCACTATCGATCGACTTTACCTTAAAAATAATATATTTCAAGAGTTACATTTTGACATTTTCAACATCCCATAACATCAAATATATTCTCCAAGCTTTTGATCCATCCTTCAGATACCATGGGGTCAGATGATCAATGGAATTATGGAGAGATTTTGCCACATAAAATGTTCCACTAATAATATATTACACTGTGGTCGATCTTAATTATCACATTCATTCATACAACCACCATTTATAGCGCGACTCAGCTACGCCATCAATTAAACCAACTATTTAGTCCCAATTTTGACAACATAGTAATTTATATTTGAAATGTTTTTTTCCTATTAAAACCTTCCCATTACAGCTATCCTATTGCCTCTTCAGAAACCCATTCTGAATAGACATAGTTTAGATGAAGAAGCAAGTTAATATAAAAATTCAGCATCATTTCAACTGAATCTAAGGTAAAAACCACTAAAGGAAATAAATTAACATCATCTTAACATCTAACGTTATCTAAACTATCCTATGATACCAATTATAAGGCCCCATCCTTAATAATTACATAATATTGAGTTATGTCAATAATTTTCACAGAGGATCTATTCAAGTTTAGAGCTTTAAAATATTAGGCCCTGATTATTACCCAAAAAACCATAGAAATAAAACATGGACACTTCCAAGAGTATCCATTTTATCCCTAGTGAAAATACTTTTTTAAAACATGGAATCAATTCATGTTTAGTCATCATAATTTTCCTTGATTACATACATGACTCTATTATACCATAAATCCTTTGATGAACATTCAATAAATTTGGATGGTTACAAGAAGCTCGGTAAGGGGCATCAAAAGAATGAAAACCATTAGTCTAGTTAAAACAAGGTAATCCATTTAATTTTCTATCTACAAATGAAATTGAACATTTTCATATAGACAACGCTCATACCTTTTTGCACCAAGAAATACATTAAAACCAAAGGAAATAAATTTTTTCTCTTTTAGGTGACATAGAGAATCATATACATAAAACCCTTACAAACACCATTCAAAGAGAATAACCATATGGTAAAATTTAAAGTTGTATATCATTAATAGGGATCTCCCTTAGTATAAGATATACCAGGCTTACCCGTTTTCTATAATAGGGCTCATCCATTCATATATTGAATAACGGGCTCATCCATGGGCTTTAATGGAGATCAAACATTCATATAAGTTGCATTGGGAATGCCAGTTTTCTATAATTCTCAAGTACCATTTCATGAATAAAACATGTTCATCCCCAAACCCATTTGAAAAACTCCTCTAATAAAAAACATCTTCATTTAAAAATTCCATTTCTATTTAAGTCCCCATTTTCATTAAAAAGATACCAAAATTAAGGTAATTTGTGATTTCATTTACATTTTATATACAAATATGTTTATAGAGGAGGCCAAATATAAAATAATAATTATGACAGTAGAGAATTTGTTGTTGTCATATACATAAAATAAGACATTCCTTTTGTCATTTTGTCAAAATGATCTGTATAAAAAATGTTAAATGATTCCTTTTTTAAGAACTTTGAATTAAATTTGAAATATGTAAAAGTTAACTTTAATTTATATCTATGTAGTAATCATGTAATGTAATTTCATAAAGAAAATATTTGATAATTAAATCTTTAATCATTCTTGGTGTCCTATACCACTTTGAACATTTATATCTTAATATCCCTGAACTAATAAATTTACCAAAAATTAAATTTCATTAGTATAGATAAAATATGGATATGAAATATTTTAGTGGCTGTAATAAAAAAATATAAAACAATTAATGGTGTATATTATAAAGAAATGCCTCAATGAAAGAAGATTGAGACGAAGTTCCTTACTGTGAGTATGAACTGTCATGTATGTTCCTTATTCATACTAAATTATAATATTAGGTAAATTTATACATGCTTAATAAAAATTTTCAATTTTATTAATCCTTTTATATCACGCATTACTATGTTATAAAAAGTACATAGTTATTTATGTTCATATCAAATGTTTTTTTATATTTGATACTTGAGTCAAAAATAAACTTATTATGATGTAAATTGTCCATGTGGTAACAATTCATCATTTAAAAAATAATATTCATGTTTTAAATATCATAAATATATATTATATATGTATTTATAATAATTCATAATATTAGGATATAAGAAATGAAATGCACAGATCCTGGAGACGGTAGGTCATACGTACGCATGAAGGATACTTCCAATTCTTTATCTTATTAGAATAATGAAAACTAAATGGTACATATGTATATTATAAATACATTTTAGTATAAATGATATATTTGTTATATAGTATCATTAACACCATTATTTATATCTTCCATGTATAGCATGAAAGAGTCATATCACTATTAGGGGGTGGTAGTTCACACTTCCTCAAATGAAATTATCATATATACACAACATCAAATACATAAAATTATGTGATAAATAAAAATTACAGAAGTATAAAGACAATATAGATATATTATATATATTATATAAATACAGTTCTATCATAATGGCCACCATGAGAGGGGTTAAGAGAAAAGTTTTCACGACCCCCTCCCAAGAAAGTGTACCCCTCCTAGGCCGACAATGTGAGAAGGGAGATAATGACCCCCAAATCCCGCCTCCAATAGGAACCGGGTTGGAAACTATCACTGAGGGTATAATAAACACACAAATGGGAGGAATTACCCTCTAAGAGAACACATGAAAATGAGAGAGATAAGGTAGACAACAACCAACTCCAACTCAGAACTGATGTATAAAATAGAATTCAAGTGAAAATATTTAATGTCATGCAAAATTACTACAACTGAAAGGTGGAAACTATAAGTACCCAAAGGAATGTAATCACAGCAGCAACCACATTCCTGAACTGCTCCTGAAAACACAAGCTCGTAGAACCCAGCTTGATCTCCAACCTGTTCCATGTGACCTGAAAAACACTTTATATATACGTAGGGTGAGTATAATAGTATACTCAGTAGGATCCTCCCCGAAACCTCTCTTGTAAAGGTAAAGGAATCATGTTAAAGCATAGGGAACAAAAAGTGGAACTAACACGTCACCTAAACTGGTATACTATGTTTCCAACTTCACCATGGCTACTTGCACAAAGTAACGCATAAAAGAATATATCATATATTAAATAATATCAAAGGTACCCCACTACTACTTCCCCACTGGTTTGATACTTTTCCCCAACGACCTACGTCTCGTGCATCACTCTCCAAAGGCTTACCCGTATACACCTGGGCTAAGCTCCACAATCTTTACCTCGTGCACCACAAAGGCTTGCCTGCAGACACCTGGGTGAAGCACCACACCATCCTCACAACCAAAAGTAACCAGGTAGTTTCCGGGAGCCACCACAGCTCGCATAATGTGTATCATACGTCGGGTATTATACCTCAAGCCATTAGAGCCCATACTCTTAGTAAGGATACTCAAGCCACCATAGACTATACATGTTACACCTATAGTAGTCCGTAGGATATTATATCCAGAATATATGTGTGTGAATAACCACAAGCCATTACAGAACTCTACACACATATATTGGGTAACTAACCATTGTGTCTAATGGCACAATTATCTACCAAGAGAAAAGAACGAGGTCAAAGGGGGTTGTCAGCCATTCACCCTCCCATCGAAATGTTGGAGAAAACACCCCCCAGGGCTCAGAATCCTCGGGTTGTCAGTTGACCTTACTAACAGGGTGAATTAGTGTATAGAAACACAAAAAGTACAGAATATATTATAACTCACAACCACACCATGGGCATAACATATTCTTAAACCCAACTACATCTAGCGTCTCTCGGAATCTGGGCTACCACTTCTAAGACTAGGTATCCAATAAGCATACAACCATTTAAAGGGATTCATTAGATTACTTCATTCCCTTTTTATCAACTCAACTATACGTTAATTAATTATTCAAACATTAATTAACTGTGGACAATTCCATACTAAATTCCATTAACATCTCAACCAAAATCCAATGTCCCTTCAAATGTTCTAAACCACATCATTATGTTCCAGAAAACTCCAACCCCCTGGGTTCACAATATTTATTTAAAAATTCATTACAGAATTACTTTCCCATCTACCTAGGAATTATAAAAAAGTATTATATGATAATAAGCACAAGGGGGATCAAAACGGTGAGTAGATATAGTACCCGTCGAGTCTTTTCTGCCTATAGAAAGAGCGTATACCCATTATCCCTTGAGAGGATAAACACGGATAGTACGTGTCATAACCCGCATGTCTTCTCCTCCTTTGGAAGAAGGGTAAGCAAGTCCACCTACCTGGAGAAGTGGGGAAAGTAGAGCAGATAAACAAAAAAAAACCACCAAGAATCCAACAATCATATCTATCCAATTCCATCATCCCTGGTGTCCTCCTTGACACCCATATGCATAAATGATGCATCTCGCCACTCTAAGTGTCATCTGCTGCCACAACCACAAGGCCTCTATAACCCCACATTTTAAAACACCCTCCTAGGGTCACATCACCGCACAAGCAGCATGAAAACAAACAGCACATCAATTTGGGCTCTTGGACCCTTAACAAGGTGTCTTTCCTTCAAAAAACTAGCACCATCAGTTTTCAGGTTTACCAACCAACTGAAATTAAACACTTCATCGGCCTCAATTTGGTTAACACCAAGTTGGAACAATATCCAAAACAACAACAACCAGATTCATTTACATGCCTCGTTATCTTCAGCGAATTAATTATCAATTAATTCAGGCTTTACATTCTTTATCAATTTCATCAAGAACAACATGCTAACAAGAAAGGCATAGAAATTAAAATATCTATAAAATAAAGTGGCAAACCGTTATCACAACACAAAGTAACAACATGCGATCTAACCAATTCTTTTAATCTGGTCAAGTATTTAATTAGGAAAATTCCATTGTGATCCAAAGGCCAAATCATGAAAACTCTATGGTTTCACTCGAACAATTAATGAAGACATGAATCCCCTACCTCAACCATTTCAACGGAAACCACAACGGTCAATGAACGTCCAAGAAGACCGGGCTGATTCTCCATGAATCCTTCTTAGATCTCCTCTCCTAACACAACCAAGACCAAAGGTCATCATATTAGACATCCACACACCTAGATCTACCCATAACAAGCGTAGATCTACAAAACTAAGAGACGTGGAGGATTAGATATATGTAGATCTAAGAAACCAAACAAGAACGAGGAAGAACGACCACATACCTCAAGAAACCGGCTTCAATTCGTGAAGAGAAGCCTCCAGATCGCCTCCAAAACACTTCAGAGAGGTTCTTCTATCTCCAAGGAATGTTAATCCCGATTTATGGCCATTTAGAGGATTAAACGAACCATTTAAAGGAAAAATAGTCCATTCCCACAATTTTAGGATCTAACATTAAGTGCTCGTATGGTTAGTCTGCATGGTTAGACAAACTGTGCGCTAGCTGTGCGTTTGCCACTGCCTCCAACACCAACCTGGCACGGTTTGGCCGCACGGTTTAGGCAAACTGTGTGCCAACTATGCGAAATCTATTTCCCTTTAGATTCCCTTAAAAGTCCACCCAAATGCACACCCCAAGCCACCTTGATCACCTAGAACACCTCCAGCACCATATTTTTACAATGGAATGGACCGGAGATGTCTGATCCATCGTATCAGATACCTCTGAAAACATTCTCATCCGCAAGATTCAAAACCTACCTAAAGATAAAATGAAACAGGGTCTGAACAATCACCCATCGTGATACCTCTCAAAAGAGAGAAAGCCACCAAAGCAACAATGGGTGCCATCTCATAAACATGAACGTTCCTCAACCACCTAAGGAATTATCATTACATGAAAAGAGTTAAACATCAAACAAATCGGGGTACTGAGCATGTATTTTTGACTCACGTTCCCATGTACTCTCCTCCAAGCCACCGTATCACCATAAGACATGAACAAAAGGAATATAATGCCTGCGAAACACCCTATCCATGCGGTCTTGTATCTCCACAGATTTCACTTCAAAGGTCGCATCATCATAAACATCAATCTCTCCCCAATTGATGATGTGAGAGTCGTGATGAATATAACAACAGATCTGTGATACATGGAAAACATCATGTATGCAAATCATCTAAGGGGGAAGTGTTACTCGATACGCCATAGCTCCAACATGGGCTAACACCTAGAAAGTCCCAAAAAAGTGGGGAGAAAGCTTACTCCCATGACCAATCCTTCACAGCCCACGACGGGGAGTCACGTTCAAAAACACATAATCCCTAACTAAAAACTCTATGGGTCTCCTTCTTTGATCAGAAAATGATTTCTGATGATCCTGCGCTACCTTCATCCTCTCACGAGTCACCTGAACCATCTCTGTTGTATTCTAAACTAGTTCCAGTCTGAGAATTGCTGACTCTCAAATCCCAGTCCAGCACAATAGAGAACATCAAGGTCGGCCATACAGGGATTCAAATGGAGCCATCCCAATGGTGGAGTCAAAACTATTATTGTAAGAAAATATTCCCCTGGCTAAGTGCCTTATCAATGAACCTCCAAAATCAAGAACACAAGATCGTAACATGTCTTCAAGATTCTGGATGGTTCGCTCTGTCTGACCATCCGTTTGAGAGTGAAATGCAGTGATAAGGCATAGCTGAAAACCAAAATCATGCTGAAGACCTCTCCATACCCTGGAGGTAAAATGAGGATCTCAATCAGAAATGATCGTCCTAGGGACTCCATGAAGTCTCACCACCTCCTCTAGATACTACATCGACAAAACTTCCACTGAGCTTGACTCCTTGATCTCTATGAAGTGGGATGATTTTGTCAAACGATCTACAACCACCCAAATAGAATCATGTCCTCCCAGAACACGAGGAAAACCAGTAATAAAGTCCATTGAAATATCCTCCCACTTCCACTAAGTAATCTCTAATGGCTGGAGAAGACCACCAGGAACACTTTTTTCGGCCTTCACCTTCTGGCAGACTAAACATCGAGACACAAACTCCACAACTGTGTGCTTCAGCCCAGGCCACCAAAACCGACTCCTGAAGGATCGGTACATCTTTTTCATGCCCGGATGTACCACTAAAGGTGAACTAGGGAACTACATGAGGACCGTCTCTCGCATCGTCAATGGAACAAAAATCCTTCCATGATACAAAACTCGGTGTTGTTCATCTTCCGACCAACCATTAGGGGCCTCACCACAAACAACTCGGTCTCTCCAGACCTCCACCTCAAGATCCCATAACTGGGACTTGTCCACCTTCTGCATCAGGTATGACTGTACCGTCTTATGAAAAAGACAACCTCTACCCCCAAATTCTCCCATATCAAGATGTAATGCTGACAGTTCTTCCATTACTCTCCAGGAATCACCAGATTCACGCACAACATCATTACGTGACTTTCGAATCTGCATATCTGCTACCACATTCCCCTTTCCAGGTGTATACGATATTTCAAATTCATATTTCTGCAAGAAATCCATCCACCGACATTGTTGTATGTTCAAGTCACGCTGGGAGAAAACATACCTCAAACTCTTATGATTAGTGAAAAACACATAGTGCTCACCGATGAGGTAATGTCTCCACATCTTCAGAGCATACACCACGACATCCAACTCAAGATCAGGGGTGGCATAGTTTCATTCATGGGGACACAATTACTAAGACCCATAAGAAACAACCGACCTCTGCTGCATGAGGACACGGCCTAACCATAGATGTGAAGCATCATAGAAAACATCAAACTGAACTCCCTCAGCTGAAAGACAAAGGACTGGAGCACTTACTAACATCTCCTTTAGATACTCGAAAGTTTCCTGACATTGATCAGTCCATATGAAAGATTAATCATTCCTGTTCAAAGCTGTCAGCGGGGTCACAACGCATGAGAAATTAGCTACAAACCTCATGTAGTAGCCTACGAGACTAAGGAAACTTCGTACCTCTGAAATTTTCTTGGGGGCTTCCCAAGACACAACGACTTCTTTCAATGATGGATCCACAACTACTCTCTGTTGGGACACAACATGCCCTTAGAAACGAACTTCTCGAGCCCAAAATGCACACTTCGACAACTTCCCGAATAGATGATGTCGACGAAGAACTCCCAAGACAGCTCATAGATTCTTTTCATGCTCCTCTTCATACGTGGAGTAAACAAGGATGTGGTCAATGAAAACTACCACAAACTTGTCTCGAAACTCACGGAACGCAGCATTCATCAATCTCATGAATACAGCTGGAGGATTCATCACACAAAAAGGCATTACAATGAACTCATAACTCCCATGAAGAAAACGAAAAGCAGTCTTTGGGATATCCTCTTCCTTCACACGCATCTGATGACATCCTGACCGTAAGTCGATATTTGAAAACCAACTTGAATCCATTAGTTGATCGAATAAGTCATCGATCCGTGAAGAGGATAGAGATTCTTTATTTTCACTTTGTTTAAGCGACGATAATTGAAACACAACCGAAAACTACTGTCGGCCTTATTCACGAACAGAATAGGTGCACCCCATGGTGACACACTTGGTTGAACAAAACCACACTACAACAGACCATCTAATTGTATACGCAGCTCTCATAACTCAGAAGGGTCCATCCTATATGGAGACATAGAGATATGAGATTCTCATGGTTGTAGCTCGATCCTAAACTCGATCTGTTATTGAGGGGGTAAGGCTACAACCTCTTCTGGAAAAATATTAGGTAACTCCTCTACGACCTGAAAAACTCCAACAACTGAACCTTTGAAAAAATCAGCATCATCTCAGCCATCAAGGATGATAAGGATGGAACGCGCCTATGACCCATCTAAGGATATCGCTCACCAACAATAACCACCTGTTCTTCTTCTACACTAAGGAAAATGACCTTCTTCCTGAATCAATCCACAATACCCTACACCGAATATAATCAATACATGCCGAGGATGAAACCATATGGGTGTATTCATAAACATCGAAAATCTCCCCAAGAGTGGTGTTGCCCCAAAACTAGCTCACCGTCTCTACATAATTAAAACAAGACAGCTCAACCTCCAACTAGCGGTGTCAACACCAAGGGCACTGAAAGTCTCTCTACCTCAAGTCCCAAGGCATGGACAATGGTAGGGGATATGAAGTATTGTGTCGCTCCTGAATCAAACAAGGCATACACAAAGGTAGAGAAAAAGAAAAGTGTACCTCGAAAGACATTTGGCTCATCTGGTGCTGGCAATGCTAGACCATGAAGCTGGCCACGACCTCTTCCTCGTCCTCTCTGACCCTCGTGATGACCACCACCACGGTCACGCTCTACTTTCTGAGGACAGGGAGCATCATGGGGCCATCCTCTGCTTGTCCCATCTACTATCTGCTGATCTAAAGCTATTGGAAACTACTATTGCTGCTATTGTCTCGGCTGGAACTATCTCAAGGGAGGACCCTAGAGCGTAGCGCCCGATGCACAATGAATGCTCTGAATGGTCGGGAACTCCAGCTGCTGATGTCCAGGACCACCACAAGAAAAACAAGTGTTTGATCCCTTGGCATAGGCTTGAGAGTTGCTGCCTCCAGAGAAACGAGATGTGAAGGGCAGGGAACTACCCCCAGCTGAACGGAAACTCTTCTACCCTGAAAACCGGGAACCATGAACCATAGCTATGCTTCATGAGGAATCATGCTTATTCCCCTCTTGTGATGGTCCGGTCCTGGCCAATGTCCTCTCAACTACCTCTGCCCTCGCCAGCACCTCATTATATGTTCTTAGCATAAATGGGGTGACCTATCGTTGGATCTCTGGATGCAAAGCCTCTCCAAAATGCCTTTCCCTGGCCTCCTCTTCTGGTGACTGGTCCGAAGCATATTATAAATGGTTCCTGAAATAGAGTCAAAACTCTCGAACACTGGAGCTCCCATGTCCAAGGGTAAGAAGCTCTTTGAGAATGGATGCCTTTGCAGTCGAGGAAAGAAACTCGACTCTAAACTTGTCTCAAAAATCCTCTCATGAGATCGCTAACTCCTAATGATCCCCTCTGAACAAGAACCACCACTGCCACGCTGCTCCACGAAGCATCGTCACAGCCAAGGACACCCAGTGCTCCTTTCGAGCCCCGATCAAACTGAAACCTATCTCGACCTCCTCCAACCAGTCTTCTGCGACTGCATCCGAAACAGAG
The DNA here is from genome assembly GCA_963277665.1 of Viscum album. Lineage (NCBI taxonomy): Eukaryota > Viridiplantae > Streptophyta > Magnoliopsida > Santalales > Viscaceae > Viscum > Viscum album. The sequence continues at coordinate 1,536,428,815 of OY728143.1, read as the reverse complement.
CCTTCATACATCTACAGGCTCTGGCGCTGAGACTCTCGGAGTGTCTTCCTCCAATTGTCATCATCATCAAACTCTACCCTGCAGGTGACCTGATGGAATAGCCTTCTAGACATCTTCTACGCAAACCTGACGAGGACGTCGACCTGGAGCCATACTTTCAAAAAAACAAACCCTTAGAGCTCCTAATCCTGGAATATGGAAGACTAAACATTTACTAATTAACGGTTTTATTTTATTCATTTTATGTTAACCTATACCATGTTCTAACCATTAAAAAACAGGCACAAATAAGAATGATGCATTATCCTTTACTCTGTTTCTACCCTGCAACTAGTATCACCCCATTTAGTAGCCATTGTAAACATAAAGGTCCATACATCAGATCATAGGTGGCCCTAAACGTCTATGTCTCATCCGATCTCTAGTGTTTACCTCACTTGCTAAACATGAATGGCACCATTTCCCCACCAACCCATGCAACCTCACCTGTGCCTAACTCCAAACTCCATCGTATCTCTCAACCTAAACTTTGATACCACTCCATCACGACCCCCTCCCCACAAAGTGTACCCCTCCTGGGCCGGCAATGTGAGAAGGGAGATAATGACCCCCCGAGTCCCGCCTCCAGTAGGCCCTTGGTTGGCAACTAGTACCGAGGGTATAATAAACACACAAATGGGAGGAATTACCCTCTAAAAGAACACATGCTGAAGAGAGAGATAAGATAGACACCGACCAACTCAAAATCAGAACTGAAGTATAAAAGAAAACCCAAGTGCACATATTTAATGTCATGCAAAAGTACTACAACTTAAAGTGGGAAACTACAATTACCGAAAGGAAAGTAAAAAAACAGCAACAACCACAAGCCAGAACAACTCATGCAACCACATGCTAGTAGAACCCATCTTGATCTCCAACCTTCTCCAAGTGACCTGAAAAATAGTTTATATATACGTAGGGTGATTATAACAGTATACTCAATAGGATCCTCCCCGAAGCCTCTCGTGCAAAGGTAAAGGAAGCATGCTAAAGCACAGTGAACAACAAGTGGAACTTACACATCACCTAAATAGGTATACTAAGTTCCCAACCTCACCATGTCTACTCTCACCAAGTAATGCATACAGGAATATAGAATAATAAATAATATCAAGGGTACCCCGCTACTACTTCCCCACTAGTTTTCCACTTTTCCCCAACGACCTACGTCTTGTGAATCTCTCTCCAAACGCTTTCCCGTATACACCTAGTCCAAGCTCCAAAATCTCCACCTCGTGCACCACAAAGTCTTTCCCGCAGACACCTGGGTGAAGCACCACACCATCCTCACAACCAAAAGTAATCAGGTAATTTTCAGGATCCACCACAGCTCGCATAACTTGTATCAGACGTCAGGTATTATACCTCAAGCCATTACAACCCATACTCCGAGTAAGGATCCTCAAGACATCACAACCTAAACACGTTACCCAAATATTATTCCATAGGATACTATGTAACACCCCGAGATTTTATGAAAAATATTCTTTTTAATTTCATTAATGTCTTGTGTTATACGCTACAACAAAAAGAGCTTTCACAACACGCATCTCTGACCTAGCTTGAATTACACGCAATCACGGCCTTCCACGATAGCGTGTGTTGTATGCAACACCAAGTTTCTCTAAACAACGATATGCTATTAAAATATTATTAAAACTAACCGTTATGAATAGTAATAACCAGTTTTTGAAATTTTGTAAATTTTATTTTCCAAAATGGACTTCATTTTTGGATTTGGAATATCGAAATTAGCTTAGGGTGAAATTTTGGTAATTTTCGGATAACTTTCATATTTTGATGAATAGTGAAAATTACTAAATTTTAATTAAAAACAACCTTTTCAATAAAAATAATTAATAGTGATAATTTATTAATTTGAGTGGTTCTAAAGTATATTTAGAATATTTTTTTACAATTTAATACAATTTTTTTCATTAGATGTAATTTCACATTTAAACCAGACATAAACAAGTGTCAATCTTTTGATAGTTATTATCTTTTAAAAACACGCTATTTGTTTTGACGACGGGAATTAATTTTTAAATTAATTAATGCAACTGATATGTTTTGAATTTGATAAAATAGACATCATTTTTGAGTTCATAATATCTAATATATATTAGGCCTAATTTTTGGTATTTTTCTAGAAACTTTCATTTTTTGATGAATAGTGAAACCACTAAGTGGTAGTTAAAAAACTGAATTTTTCATAAAAATTAATTTTACCACTTCTGTGAGTGGAATTTCGAAAATCCGAGAGACATGGTTAATATCAAGGACTAAAATGTGGTTCAATGAGATGAAAATAATTTTTGGTGAATAGTAACTTTTGACTTTTTTACCACGGTTAAAAGTAAATAAGGTTATTAAGGGTACAAATGATATTATTATTACCCTGACACATGTCCTAATTCTATTGGATAAGTGTAATTCGACCAAAAACAACCTTAGGAATAAAATATGACCATTTAGGCCCACTTGGATTAGATTAGGACACTTATTATTAATTTATTTAAAGAAGGGTTAAAATAGTTAAAATCAAAGTGTAATAAGTAAACCATTTTTAATATAGGGTTATACATAAGATAAATTCGATTGTAAATATTTATTAGAAGGATAATAAGATTTCCTACATAATGATTTTTTATTTATAATTTTTAGACATTAGATAAATTAATTTATTTATGACACAATGATGATGCAGTAATTACCATAATAGTGGAAAATTAGAATAATTGATATCATAAATACCCAAATAAATATAATTTGAGACTTTTTATGAATTCCACTAATTTTCTAGTTTAATATCACATGTTAGTATTGATTTAGTTAACTCTGTTAGAACTAATCATTTTGTTACGAGTTTCACAAAAATCAATTACTAAATAGTGTCAAAATTGACATAAAATAGTTTTTAAAACAAATATTATATTATTAATTTTTAATTTATTACTAAAAATCTAAGGTTCTTCCAAATGACTTATATAAGGTTATATATATTAATAATAAACAACTTGGTGTTATTTTGGCTTGATATAGTAAGTTTATTAACCTTATAGTGTAAGAAAACAAGAAGACACGGTAAAAGTAAAATTATCTAACTTAAAGTTAAATATAAATGATAAGGTTAAAATAGGAACCTAAACTTGTCTAAATTCTATTCTATGGGAGGATTTCGACCCATACCCACCTTAGATTCTAAATAAATCAATTTGGATCTATTTAAAACCGAATTTTGCTTTATAATAAAATAATATTTTTAGTTATTCCAAAGGTGCCCCTCTCCTCCCTTGTAAAAGGACACCCCCTCCCTCTCTTCCTCACACCACTTTGAGCCTTCAAGCTCGGCCAAAAACTGCCAAATTCTCTTCTCCACTTCCATAGAATAATCTTAGAGGTTCTGGTCTTCCTCAAATACCAATTTTAGTGCCCTAAGAGAAGGTCTCAAAGAGGCGCTTCAAAGAAGAGGTAATTTCCGTTACTGATTCTTTCACCTTTATTTCTTCTTCCACTTATTATTATTAGGTTTTTTCATTATAAAGTAATAACATCAGTATCAACCATATACTGATATGTCATTATAATCATGAAACAACCCTATTTCACCATCTATGCATCCTACGGAAAACGAAATCACCGCGCGTGCGTACGTACGGAATACCGTCTCCACGCCGTGGTGAAATCTATTTTCCACCACCACCTTACTTGGATGGGAATAATGGTGTAAATAATAACTATATATGATTATTGTAAAGTGATATTGATTATGAAATAGTATACAAACACTCTAATACAATTCCACGTTCATGAGAACGATATCATCGCTCGTGCGTACGTACGGACTACCGTCTCCACGATGCGATGAGATTCATTCTCCACGTTAACAATTCATGAATTATTATAAAGTATATATAATAAGTAATAATGAAATATATGAAATAAAAATGATTCTGGATTTATGTGAATATATATGTATGTCATATACTTAATTCCATTCAACTCAATAAGGAAAAGAAAATAGCGTTCATTCATACGTACGGTCTACCGTCTCCATGAATGGTGTATTTCATTCCATTTACTGATCTATTATATTCTGAATATTTATTATATATAAATCTTGTTTTATATTCTAGATTTAAGTAATCATGATCTAAATAATCATATGAATAATTACCAGTCAACACACGGACGACAAATGAAACGATTTTACCCAAAACGCTCTTTAACATTGAATTTACAAAAGAACGGGAATTATAAAGCCATAAGTGAACCATATATGATATCATAACAATTAGTATGATTCTTGAATAAGTCAATGACATTATTTAAATCATTATACAAGAGTTTCAGACACTTATGAGGCACATCGGACCTAAGGTAAGGGAAATATCACAATCTCATTTTTATAAGAGATTGTTTATACTTTAGTATTTACTGGGGTGTATTTTATCATCCAAATACATGTTTCCTCAATATGTAATATTATTTCCATCCACCAACTATTGTTTAAATCCAATTTTACCCTTCGGTGAGTTTTTAGTAAAAGATATGAAAGGACTCTTTTGTCGTTTTTCATACGAGGTACTTTTTGACTTTTCCGACAAATGTACGAAGAATGTTTTTTTAACTTATACGACATGAATGGATTTTTAAAACATTATTTCCAAGAATAATACTCTACAAGTTTTCAAGTTTATTTTTAATCAACTTCTTTTAGTTTAAAGTTTTATGACATGTTAAGAAAGTAAAAATAAATTTGAAGAAGAAAGGATATTTTCCTCAAGAATGGAGTTCAAGTGTTTTATCAAAATTATTTTCCATCTAAGATAATAAAGGGTTCTGTTTTTATCCCTATTATTACATTGATTTGATTATGTTGTGATGGAATTATTTTTATGAATTCCCTTATCTTATATGAATTGTTTTATGATGTCATGTTGTTTAAGAATCCCATTTTTATTACATGGGTTATGCAATGATGTATGATTTATGATTTTGTGGCACACATAAGAATGGTTTCATTATGATATGGGTGGGACCTATATCTCCCTCCAATGCATTGGGTAAAGATTTTATATCTCATGAGATAGACATGGCTGGAATAGTAGGTTATACCGGTTCAGTAAAATAGGACTGAAATGAGGGTGACTCAGTTCAGAAATGGACTTTGTCCACTAAGATAGTCTTGGAAATGAGTGTTGACTAATAAGATATGATTCTCTATGATTATGTGTGTATGACAGAAAGTTTCATGTTTTTAGTTATGATTATTAGGTTTTCATTTCACTACTATGATTTATTCCATGTTATGAAATTATGCTCTCTTTTGGAGGTTAAGATTTCCAAAATGTTATGTTCTTATGAAAATGATGTGATTGATATTTCTTTTGTTTACCCTTACTGATCATTTGAGCTCACCCTTTTATATTTTCTTTTCCCAAGGATATAAAGAAAGGTTTTAGTTAAAAAAAGGAAGATCTTTATGGGACACGTTGAAGATCTTTCACCACGATTAGAAGATTATATTCTGAGGTTCCAAAGACACTAAACTATTACGATCCTTGTGTGTGTGTTTTTGTTATGTACTAAGTTATCCGCAAAAGTAATGTAATGTCCATGTATGAAACGCTTCGGGTCTATACAGTTGGTATCAGAGGAAAGGTTTAGTCAACCTTTGGAAACTAGGATGCGAAAACGTTAGTGAGATCCCTAGTGATATTTCTAAGGTATGTCTAGGGATGTCCCTAAGGATAAGTATACGTATAGGATATATCCCTAGAACTATGGTAACGATCTTAGAATTTAACCTAAGATGATAGATATTGATTTTTGCCTCTAACACTGTTCTTTTTGGGTTTTAGAAAATGTCTGGAAACAAGATGATTCATGATAATGGAGGATATTATCGACAATGGAATGATATTATTCATGAGCAACCAAATGAAATGGTATTTGGAAGTCCAAACATCATTATTATGTCGAATCAGAAATCTCATAATATGATCAATAAAGTAAAATTTGGTAAGTTTCCTGACTCAGATAATAAGATAAAGATGGAGTTTCATGATGATCCTAGAGGAAAGAAAGTTCAATTTCCCCTATGTAAATCATGTGGGAAGAGGCATCGAGGAGAATGTTTCAAGGGAACTGGAAGATGATTTAGGTGTGGAAAAGAAGGACACAAAGCCAGTAAGTGCAGAGGAAAAGGTTCAGGTAACACCATGGATGAGGATAATATTATTGCTACGACATCAACAATGGTTAAATGTTTTAAATGCGGAATGTACAGGAATTATGCAAACCAATGCCCTAAGGGAAAGTCTCACGAAGAGAATCAGTAAGGCCGTATGAGTAGTATTTATGTTGATGATGATGAAGAGACTACAAATGATATGTGAGTTGAAAGAATTGTTGATGCTCGGTCAATGGTTTAAGATGGTAGATTACATGTTTATGAAGTGTAATGTTGTATAAGTAATCTCATGGTACTATGGAATAAAGAGACATCAAAGGATTGTTACACTATTCTCTTTCCTTGGGTTTTGAAAGTGTATGATTAATGGTACCAGTATCCATTAAAGGTTATTCAGATATTTTTAGAATATAGATGATATGCGCATAATGAAGGGATGAGGAAAAAATGAAATGTTTCACAGTATTCATGAGCTCATGATTGATATAAGGACTAAGTGATATCATGGTTTGAGTATATATAATTTTGAGGATTTTTGTATGTGGAAAGAGTTTACTTTTGACAGCACTCATGTTTTCACTAAGATTCAATGGGTATTCATTTTTCAAGATAATACATGATTAATGCCTTCAAATGTTTGGAATGTGACCAAAAAGACATATCTCATGATATATGGGGATCAACGATGGTATTAACATGCTTGTTATATGAACTCTTTGGTAATTGTTTTCACTGTAATATTAGATTGGACAATAGTATTTTGGATAAGCCTAAAGATTGGTATGGATTATGTTGGACATAAGTTAGTATTGTTTAAGGATAGAACATTTTTCAATATTATTGATGGGATGTAATAGAAATGTAGTTTTAGAAAAAGGAAAACCTGCAGGATGGGCGACAACCCATCGCGTCGGACAAGGCTGTGGGAATCGAACCCACAATCGAAGTGCGACTGGCCTTTATCGCCTACCACTGGCCTACAGGAAGTCCCTGTTTAGTAGAAACTAGTTTTATTATATTAAGCAGTATGATATATGAAGTATAAGTCCATTTTAGGAACCATATATGATTAATCTCACTATAGATGGACTTATGTATTTTTTTGATAACTTTTCTAACCTTTTGTTTGAGATAGATGGAATGACCCATCATTCTATCACATGATCTGCTAACACATCATGAATGACAAATAAACTTCATTTATTTAAGAGATGAAGTGGAAATTGTCCAAAGAACGACCGATGGTGAGACTATTCCAAAATCACAAAATTATTTCTTCAAATTCCAATTTCATCAACTTTAGGGAAATGATCTTGAAAACCAAAACTGTTATCCCAGTGCTCTTATATCCGATGAATCAGATGGTACCTTAGATCATCACAAATCAATAGCTTTGTAATTGTTGGCTTTTTCATAGCCATGTTTTCTACCACTCTCCATCAGAACTTGATGGTTAGATTTTTCATCCATGTCCATGTTTTCACCTATGTTCTCCTACGTGGAAACCCAATGATGAGTTAATTTGGGTAACCATTACATTTCATACTTTAGTTTTTAAAGCCATGTTTAGGTATTCCTTTTTAGTATGTGGGTTTATATTAAACAAAATTTCGAGTAGTAAACCATTTATAACCCTGACGAATTTTGAGGGAGAAATTCATTTTAAGGGGGGTAGAATGTAACACCCTGAGATTTTATGAAAAATATTCTTTTTAATTTCATTAATGTCTTGTGTTATACACTACACCAAAAGGAGATTTCACAACACGCATCTCTGATCTATCTTTAATTACACTCAATCGCGAACTTCCATGATAGCGTGTGTTGTACGCAACACCAAGTTTCGCTATACAACGATATGCTATTAAAATATTATTAAAACTAGCTGTTATGAATAGTAATAACCCCTTTTTAAAATTTTGTAAATTTTATTTTTCAAAATGGACTTCATTTTTGTATTCGGAATATCAAAATTAGCTTAGGGTGAAATTTTGGTAATTTTCAGATAACTTTCATATTTTCATGAATAGTGAAAATTACTAAATTTTAATTAAAAACAACCTTTTCAATAAAAATAATTAATAGTGATAAATTATTAATCTGAGTTGTTTTAAAGTATATTTAGAATATATTTTTACAATTTAATACAATTTTGTTCATTGGATGTAATTTCACATTTAAACCAGACATAAACAAGTGTCAATCTTTTGATAGTTATTATCTTTTAAAAACACGCTATTCGTTTTGACGACGGGAACTAATTTTTAAATTAATTAATGCAACTAATATGTTTTGAATTTGGTAAAATAGACATAATTTTTGAGTTCATAATATCAAATATATCTTAGGCCTAATTTTTGGTATTTTTCTGAAAACTTTAATTTTTTGATGAATAGTGAAACCACTAATTGGTAGTTAAAAAACTAAATTTTTCATAAAAATTAATTTTACCGCTTCTGTTAGTGGAATTTCGAAAATCCGAGAGACACGGTTAATATAAAGGACTAAAATGTGGTTCAATGAGATGAAAATAATTTTTGGTGAATAGTAACTTTTGACTTTTTTTACCACGGTTAAAAGTAAATTGGGTTATTAAGGGTAAAAATGATATTATTATTACCCTAACACATGTCCTAATTCAATTGGATAAGTTTAATTCGACAAAAAACAGCCTTAGGAATAAACTATGACCATTTAGGCCCACATGGATTAGATTAGAACATTTATTATTAATTTATTTAAAGAAGGGTTAAAATAGTTAAAATCAATGTTTATTAAGTAAATCATTTTTAATATAGGGTTATACATAAGATAAATTCGATTTTAAATATTCATTAGAAGTATAATAAGATTTCCTACATAATGATATTTTATTTATAATTTTTAGACATTAAATAAATTAATTTATTTATGACGCAATGATGATGCAGTAATTACCATAATAGTGAAAAATTAGAATAATTGATATTATAAATACCCAAATAAATATAATTTGAGACTTTTTATGAATTACACTAATTTTATAGCTTAATATGACATGTTAGTATTGATTTAATTAACTTTGATCGAACTAATCATTCTGTTATGAGTTTCACAAAAATCAATTACTAAATAGTGTCAAAATTGACATAAAATAGTTTTTAAAACAAATATTATATTATTAATTGTTATTTTATTCCTAAAAATCTAAGGTTCGGCCAAATGACTTAGATAATGTTATATAAATTAATAATAGACAACTTGGGGTTCGTTTGGCTTGATATAGTAAGTTTATTAACCTTATATTGTAAGAAAACAAGAAGATACGGTAAAAGTAAAATTATCTAACTTAAAGTTAAATATAAATGATAAGGTTAAAATAGGAACCTAAACGTGTCTAAATTCTATTGGATGATAGTATTTCGACCCATCCCCACCTTATATTCTATATAATTAAATTTGGAGCTATTTAAAACCGAATTTGGCTTTATAATAAAATAATATTTTTTGTTATTCCAAAGGTGCCCCTCTCCTCCCTTATAAAAGGGCACCCCCTCCCTCTCTTCCTCACACCACTTTGAGCCTTCATGCTCGGCCAACCTCTACCAAATTCCCTTCTCCACTTCCCTAGAAACATCTTAGAGGTTTTGGGCTTCCTCAAAGACCAATTTTAGTGCCCTAAGAGGAGGTCTCAAAGAGGCGCTTCAAAGAAGAGGTAATTTCCGTTACCGATTCTTTCACCTTTGTTTCTTCTTACACTTCTTATTATTAGGTTGTTTCATTATGAAGTAATAACATCAGTATCGATAATATACTGATATGTTATTATAAGTATGAAACAACCCTATTTAACCATCTATCCATCCTACGGAAAATGAAATCACTGCGCGTGTGTACGTACGGAATACCGTCTCCACGCCGTGGTGAAATCTATTTTCCACCCCCACCTTACTTGGATGGGTATAATGGTGTAAATAATAACTATATATGATTATTGTAAAGTGATATTGATTCTAAAATAGTATACGTACACTCCAATACAATTCCACGATCATGAGAACGATATAATCGCTCGTGCGTACGTACGGACTACCGTCTCCACGATGCGATGAGATTCATTCTCCACGTTAACCATTAATGAATTATTATAAAGTATATATAATAAGTAATAATGAAATATATGACATAATAATTATTCTTTATTTATGTGAATATATAAGTATGTCATCTACTTAATTACATTCAACTCAATAAGGAAAAGAAAACAGCGTTCATACGTACGTACGGTCTACCGTCTTCATTAATGGTGTATTTCTTTCCATTTACCGATCTATTATATTCTGAATATATATTATATATAAATCATGTTTTATATTCTGGAATTAAGTAATCATGATCTAACTAATCATATGAATAAATACCAGTCAAAACACGGACGACAAATGAAACGATTTTACCCAAAACGCTCTTTAACATGGAATTTACAAAAGAACAAGTAATATAAAGTCATAAGTGAACCATATATGATATCATAACAATTAGTATGATTCTGGAATAAGTCAATGACATTATTTAAATAATTATAAAGGAGTTTCGGACACTTACGAGGAAAATCGGACCTAAGGTAAGGGAAATATCACAATCTTATTTTTATCCGAGATTGTTTATACTTTAGTATTTACTGGGGTGTATTTTATCATCCAAATCCATGTTTCCTCAATATGTAATATTATTTCCATCCACCTACTATTTTTTAAATCCAATTTTACCCTTAGGTGAGTTTTTATTAAAATATATGAAAGGAATCTTTTGTCATTTTTCATACGAGGTACTTTTTGACTTTTCTGACAAAAGTACGAAGAATGTTTTTTTAACTTATAAGACATGAATGGATTTTTAAAACATTATTTCCAAGAATCATCCTTTATAAGTTTTCAAGTTTATTTTTAATAAAATTATTTTAGTTTAAAGTTGTATGAAATGTTAATAAAGGGAAAATGTTTTTGAAGAAGAAAGGATATTTTTCTCAAGAATGGAGTTCAAGTGTTTTATCAAAAGCATTTTCCATCTAAGATAATAATGGGTTCTGTTTTTATCCATATTATTACATTGATTTGATTATGTTGTGATGTAAATTATTTTTATGAATTCCCTTATCTTATATAAATTTTTTTATGATGTCGTGTTGTTTATGAATCCCATTTTTATTACATGGGTTATGCAATGATGTATGATTTATGATTTTGTGGCACACATAATAATGGTTTCATTATGAGATGGGTGGGACCTACATCTCCCTACAATGCATTGGGTAAAGATTTTATATCTCATGAGATAGACAAGGCTGGAATGGTAGGTTATACCGATTCAGAAAAACAGGACTGAAACGAGGGTGACTCGGTTCAGGAATGGAATTTGTCCACTAAGATAGTCTTGGCAATGAGTCTTGACTAATAAGATACGATTCTCTATGATTATGTGTGTATGCCAAAAAGTTTCATGTTTTATGTTATGATTATTGGGAGTTCATTTCACTACTATGATTTATTCCATGTTATGAAATTAATGCATCTTTTGCAGGTTAAAATTTCCAAAATGTTATGTTCTTATGAAAATGATGTGATTGATATTTCTTTTTTTTTACCCTTACTGAGCATTTGAGCTCACCTTTTTTTTTCTCTTTTCCCTAGGATATAAATAAAGGTTTTAGGTAAAAAAAGGAATATCTTTATGGGATATGTTGAAGATCTTTCACCACGATTAGAAGATTATATTCCGAGATTCCAAAGACAGTAAACTATTACGATCCTTGTGTGTGTGTTTTTGTTATGTACTAAGTAATCCGCAAAAGTAATGTAATTTCCATGTACGTCAAGCTTCTGGTCTCTATATACTATATTCAGAAAATATGTGTGTGAATAACCACAACCCATTACAGCCCTCTACACACATATTTGGGGTCACCAACCATTGTGCCTAATGGCATAAGTATCTACTAAGATAAGAGAGAGGGGTCAAAGGGGGTTTCCACCCATTCACCCTCCCATCGGAATGTTGGGGAACCCCCCCCCCCCCCAGGGCACAGAATCCCTAGGGTTTCAGTTTCCCTTACAGATAGGGTGGATTAGCATATAGAAACACAAAAAGTACAGAATATATTATAACTCACAACCACACTATGGGCATAACCTAGTGTTAGACACAACTGTAACTAACGTCTCTCAGACTCCGGGCGGCCACTTCTAAGACGAGGTATCCTATAATAACACAACCATTTAAAGGGATTTATTATATTACTTCATTCCCTTTTTATCAATTACACTATATGTTAATTAATTCCTCAAACATTAATTGACCATGGACAATTCCTCACAAAAATCCATTAACATCTCATCCAAAAGCCATTGTCCCTTAAAATTTTCTTAACCTCATATATAAGTTCCATCAAACTCCAACCCCATGGTTTCACATCATTTATTCAAAAATTCATTATAGAATTACATTCCCATATACCCAGGAATTCTATAAAAGCATCCTATGCTACTAAACACAAGGGGGGTCAACACGGTGAGTAGATGTACTACCCAATGAGTGTTTACCACCTATAGCAAGAGCGTAGACCCATTATCCCTTGAGACGATAAACACGAAAAGAAAATGGCATACCCCGCGTGTCTTCGCCTCCTTCAGAAGAAGGGTAATTAAGACCAGTTGCCTTGAGCAGTGGGGAAAAGTAAAGCAGATAAAAAACCAAACAAAGCACCAAGAATCCAATAATCACATCTATCACATTCCATAATCCCTGGTGTCCTCCCAGACACCCATATGAATAAATGATGAATCTTGTCTCTCTAAGAATCATCTGGTACCACAACCATAAGGCCTCCATGCCCCACTATATCACAAAACCCTCATAGGGTCACATCACCGCAGAAGAAGCAGGAAAACAAACATCACAACAATTTGGGCTCTTAGCCCCTTAACAAGGCGTCCAGGCTTCAGACAACAAGCACCAACCGTTTTCAGGTTTACCAACCAAATGAAATTAAACATATCATCGGCCTCAATTTGATTAACACCTAGTCGAAACAGCATCCAAAACAAAAACAACTGGATTCATTTACATGACTCATTATCTTTAGCCAATTAATTATCAATTAATTCTAGCTTTATGTTCTTTATCAATTACATCAATAACAACATGATAACAAGAAAGGAATATACATCACACTATCTTGCCAATGAAGAGGCAAACCGTTTTCAGGCACAAAGAAACAACATGCGATCAAACCAATTCTTTTAATCCGGTTCAAGTATTTAATTAGGTCAATTCCATTGTGATCTAAAGCCCAAATCATGATAACTCTATGATTTCACACAAACAATTAAAGAAGCCACGAATCCCCTACCTCAATGGTTTCGACGGAAACCACAACGGTCGAAGAATGTTCAAGAAGACCTGGCCAATTCTCAATGAATCCACCTTAGATCTCCTCTCCTTACACAACCAAGACCAAAGGTCATCATATTTGACATCCGCACACCTAGATCTACCCATAACAGGCGTAGATCTACAAAACCAAGAGACGTGGAGGATTATATATATGTAGATCTAAGAAACCAAAGAAGAATGGGGATGGACGAACACATACCTCAAGAAACCGGCTTTGATTCGCGAAGAGAATCCTCTGGATCGCCTTCAAAACGCTTGGGAGAGGTTCTTATATCTCCAAGGAAGGGTAATCTTGAGTTATGGATGCTTAGAGGCTTAAACGAACCATTTAGAGGCCAAAGATTCCAGATCCACAATTTTAGGAAATAACTTTAAGTGCCCGCACGGTTAGTTCGCACAGTTTAACAAACCGTATGCTAACTGCGTGTTAGCTTCTGCCTCACCAAACACTCTTCACATGGTTAGTCCACACAGTTAGACAAATTGTGTGCTAACAATGTGTTTGCCAATGCCTCCAACACCAACCTTGCACGGTTTACGAAAATCGTGCGCCAACCGTGCGAAATCTATTACCCTTAATCTTCCCTTAAAAGCTCACCCAAACGCACCCCCAAGTTATCTTGACCCCCTAGAACACCTCTAGCACCACATTTTTACAAAGGAATGGACCAGAGAGGTCCGGGCCATCACAAAATTGAACAATCATCGTTCTGTGACGCAGTAGTTCTCCACACACAAAAACAGTATGTTCTATATCCATTATATGGATGTGTTTAAAATTGTAGGTAAAACCCAAAGAATAAAAAAATACTACTAAACTAAGGATACTGTTTCTATTATAAAATAACTGAATAAAGAGAGGATAGGTGGTTGGATAAGGAATGTAAATGAAAGGAGCTTCAGAAAAGACGTTACCTCTAAATCTGGTAAATCCTTTTGATTTGAGCCAAAAAGATTTCTTAAATTGCTTTCAACCCAAAGTAAGGATTCTTGGAGTTATAAAGATATTTTTTAAGATTATTTGAGATTAATTTGGGTGATTCAATGTGCCTGATAAGTGTGAGTATGTGGGTAGAGGTGGTGGCCATTTATAAGAGGGAGGAGGGGCACTTTAGGATATTCTTGATATATGATTTTATTATAAATTTATTTTCAAGTTATAATAGCTCAAAAGTGATATATTTCAAGAATAATATGAGTATGGGTCTAAAAACTATCAAATAATAGGCATTAGAAAAGTTTAGGTCACAAAATTAATGCTATATTAAGGCTTTAACCCATAGTTAAATAAATTAACTCTTACCACATCTTCTTGTATTTTAATACAATATGGTTAATATAGTTAATATAAAATGAAAATAGAACCTCAAGTGGATCATTAATTAAAATTTTAACACCATATATTCCATTTAGAATAATATTATATTTTTATGAATATTAAATCACTTAATAAAATTTTATTATTTTAGACTCATTTATGTCGATTTTGACACTATTTAGTAACAATTTTTTTAAAAATTCATAAAAACGTTTCTCATTCAAAAGAATATCATTAACTCAAATATAAAATGTTATAACCACCTATAAAATTAGTTCATGGAATTAAAATTTTCAAATTAAATTTCTTTTAATATTTAAAATATCATTTATTTGAATATTTTTTTTAATAAGGTAATCATTTAATCATCATTGGGACATAATTAAATTTATTTATTAATGAATAAAAATTAAAAATGAAATACCATTATGTCTGAATTATTTTTAAATTTTTAATGAATATTTATAGTAAAATATATTATTTATATAACCCCATAAAAAATTGTGATAAGAGATATGTTTATGATATTTTTATTTACTTTAAATAAAATGTTATTAATGTCATTTTCTCTAACAAGTGGCTACCAATGGCCAAAAATTCTACCAAAGGATTGTCTTGGTCAGCCACGACACATCCAATAAGGTTAGTACAAGTGTTAAGTTGATTTAGTTTTATTATAATATTATTTTTACCTTTAATTACCATATTTATGTTAAACCATGGTAAAGAAAATTCAAAATATATTATTCAGAAAAATTATTTTGACCCTATTATACCACATTTTTTACCTTAATTAAAACAATACAAGTTAAATTTTTGAATTTCAATTTACAGAAGCTGTAAAATTATTTCTAATGCAAATTTTATAATGTTCTTAAGAATTGGGTAAAAAGGATGTTCAAAAGTTCAATACATATTTATATATCTAATTTTATTATAAAAAATATTCAATTGAATTATATTGAAATTATATATGTATTATTTATATATTGCGACCCTAAAATAAATTTAAAGTAAAAAATAATTATTTAAATGAAAAATTCTGTTTTTATCTACTATGTAGTATTTTTAACTATTCATCAAAAATTGAAACATTTTAGAAATATACAAAAAAATTATCCAAAGTAAATTTTTATATCCTCCATTTAAAAAAAGTTTATATTGAAAATTATAACTTATAAAATTGCCCAAAACTAGATTTAAAAGCGGTTATCCTTCAAAAAGTAGTAAAACTACCTTTAAAAAATAATAGAGTATTTTAAGCATAAAATTCAATTTATTCTCATTGTATCCCTCTAAAATTTATTTTATGAATTTAAAAAATATTAAAAATTGTCTAGACATAATATAGTTAGTTATGTTCATTCCTACCAATGAAATGTCTAGTCTTTATCCACCATTTAAAATATTATTTTTATTGTTATTATTGTTGTTATTATTATTCAGTATTACCCAGTCTTGTGAGAAATGTTAGATTTTATTGAAACCCATTATTGTGTGTTGAGTACGCTATCATAGATAGCATTCCCATTAAAGAAAATCCAGTATCTAATTCATATATATATATATAATTATTTTTCTACAATTACATTGGATTTTACATTCAATATCTCCAAAAAATATCATCTATCTTAGTACTCTTCTTAGGCATACCCTACATAAAACAATCATCATAACCTAGGGAAGGAAACATAAGAAATTATGAACTCAGATAATCAGTAAGGGTAAACATAAGATATATCTTTATATGATCATATGAAATCATAATATACACATAATATTATGTGATTATAAGCAAAACCTTGGAAGAGCATACCCCACCTATCGAAGACCATAATTATGAGTCACTAAAAATTATCTTTTCTGAAAATATGAATCATAAGAGTGATAAATCATAATAAATCAATCATGAACCAAAATATCATTTCCTAAAACTTTAGAAGAATCATCAATAATGAAAACCATTTCATTGGTCAAGTCTAACTACCCTGTCTGTCAACATAGTTGATCATGGGTCATCATTAATTTCCTTTTGTGGATAAAAATGAACCTATCTCACATGTTGGATTATGATACCCCTATTTCCCATAGTGGATAGGGATTCACCTATTTATCATAATGTATTAGGTCCCTCCTTTTTCCCATAGTAGATTAATCCCATCGGCTTGTTTTTCAATGTTATCTCAAGAGATATAAAGTGTTAACCAATGCATTTTAGGAATATAAATTACCCACATATCAAATAATAAAAACCATACTTATGTGTTCCACAAGATATTAAAAAAAAATCAAATCATCACCCCATTATCTATGCAAATAAATTGGTTTCATAAACATCATGACATTATAAATCATATTGAGAAATAATCAAAATGATATCATTTGTCCATTTCATCAGTAAAGTGTATGTTATAAAAAATTATTTCATCTTAGTTAAAAAATGTTTTTTAAACATAAATTACTTTAAACATTTCATGAAAAAGATAAATTTTAGTTCGAAATTTCTTTTTAAAACAAAAAAATCCTAAATTTTTTTGAAATCATTTTCTTTAAAAAAACCATGTAAATTGATAATGGAAGCTTTAAAATCATTTAAAACTTTTTTTGGAAATATGGTTTCCTATTTGAAAAAAAAACATTTTAAAATAGAAAAAAAATTAAAATAATTTTATTTGAAAATAACATTGAAAACATATAATGTAATATTCATGTAAAATGATAGTGGGAAATTGTTTTCATAAAAAATTAATTACAACGATGACGCCTTTTACAATTTTAGTAAAATCCAAAAAAGAATTGTTTAGAAAACGGAATGAATATTCCTAGAATAAATATTTCAAAAAATTAAAATATGGTTAAAATTTTCATTAATTAATCATTTGGAGAATATGATATATTTTTTGGAAATTTTTTTTTAAAAACATTATTTTGGAAGAAAAATTGTTTTCAAAATAAGAGAGAACTAATGATGATTTTCCTTAATAACATTATTTTGAACTATTGAGTACATAAATAGATGAAAACGAATAGAAAATATTATTCAAATAAAATAATTATATTATAATAAAATTCTTTATTCTCCTGAAATATATTTGACATGACTTCAATATTGGAAGTATAATAATCAATAATTCAAATAATCGTTGAGATTATAACATTAAAATCATAACACTTTTGTAACTTTGAATCAGAAACCCTGTGAAATAGAGATAAAAAATAGACCATTAAATACCTATTATATAAAGGGAAAACATCATAAAAATCATTCGAAGTATATATAAAACATAAAATAAATTGGTGGTTAATATGACATGTGTCTTTCAGAAGTAATAAAGTGATATATAAATACCTTGCCTTATGTCTTAAATTCCTTCATACAAGCTCAAAAATAATGTATAATATATATATATATTTTCTACACATCAATAAAGAAACATTAATTTATATATATATATAATACCATATATAGTATACATATTAACATTTATTACCCTTTTAATAAAAATTCCATTTTAAAATCACATTTTAGGTTATAACTACTTTATTTTTAATGTATATTTTTGATTCTTTATTTTAGGTAATATAAAATTTATCATGGTCAAATCAGGTATAAAATTTATACCATGATAAAAATAACAAATATAATAAGTATAATTTTATTTATCGTAACCCATAATTTTTAGAAATATAAATTGAATTATATTGTTCTTACAGATGGTAAGTTATAGATGAACTTGACCATTGATTCCATTTTTTGAAGGATTAAATAAAATAAATTTAAAAAATATATTAACATTTTCCGAATAATTTATATTCTTCATATAGATTTAATATTAATTAAATTTATTCTTATTTCCTTCTCTGTAATTACTAAGAATAAAATAATCACATTGCTTCACGGGGCGTAGACCACTATGTAAATGAGCGACAGTGTTATATCCCCATTTAAAGAAAAGTTATAATTTATCATTTATATAAATATTATAGAAGTATAATATTATAATAAATATCAAATAAATTATCTAATTATGTCACCATATCCATCCTTGAAAGAATGTGATGGAAAAAAAACACCAATGGTTCAAGAAGTGGTAGTCCACTATACAATGACCAATGAATTCATTTTCTATTTGATGAAAATGGGGAATAAAATAGTTAATTAAATTATCATAGAAAATATAATTAAATTTTAGAAATTAGTATACTCATATTTTAATTATTAAGATATAATTTTATTTTTTAAAATAATAAAGAAAAATATGGATCTATGTGAATACAATTACATACTATTAGAAGCGCCTCCCTTGGATCTATTATTATGGACCATAGTATTTGATTTTGGGGGGACCAGAAAGTATATAAAATTGATAATTATGTTTGGGAATTATTACGGTAGGTTTTTTAAACTATAATTCTTTATAATTTTTGAATAAGTGAAGGGTGGTGGTGGAATTTTATATGTCGGTGAAATGAACCCACATGGAAACTACTTTGAAATCTGTCAAAGGAATCCAAAATGAGAATGTCATTCACATTCCAAAAGCTTCAAAATCAACATATCTTATAAATTTTTAAGTATAAGAGGGAAATATTTACCACCAATAGTTTTTATATATGTTATGGTTCTTTTATAATCCTTATCGTTTTATTTTAAACCCACACCCTAACCACCTATAAACCTATTATCACCTTAATAACTATATTTAATTTTCACTATTTTCAATTTTCAATATCGTAAATAATTTTTTTGAATGTATCTGGTATTAAAAATTATGCTTATTCAAATTATGGAATCCATTTTTTTGTGTTCAATTCATAGAAGTATATAATTTAATTTACAATTAATCCTGAAATTGAGATGAGAAAGAGGGTTTTTTAAGAGAAAATGTGGAAAATGTTACAAAGTTTTTATGTCAAAATTCGATATTAAATTTATTAAAATGAGCAAAATTAAATAAATAGATATATATCTGAACTAATTTTACTTATAACCCCATTTTTTTAAAAAAATTAATCCCTATGAAATTCTAGACAAAAAGGTACTTTTCTTGTAAAATCTATTATTTACACTATTTATAAAAAACATGATCTTTTTAGAAAAATAAAGAAAATTACCCAAATCTTATTTCTACATGATGATTTAGAAAATTAAATTTGATTTATAAAATTTATTTTCTAAAATTTCCAAAAATATAATTTTATTATTGTTCACTAAAACAAAAAAATATTTACACTATTTATAAAAAACATTATCTATTTAGAAAAATAAAAAATATACCCAAATCTAATTTCAACATGATTATTTAAAAAATTTAATTTAATTTATAAAATTATTTCAATAAAATTTCCAAAAATATATTTTTATTATTGTTCGCTAAAACAAATAAATGACATGTTTTTTGAGAAAATAGTATATTCAAAACATATAAAGACTTCATGAAATATTAAATAAATTTTTAAATATTATTACTTAATATAAAATCATTATAAATTATATTTTAAAAATTCATATTCATTCCACCAAGAATAACAGTTTTATAATATTTGCTGTGTTTGAATAATAATATTAATAGTTTAATATTGTTTATTAAAACTGTGTATTCTGTGTAAGATAAGATAAACTCAGTGTTTCATGTAAATAAAATATAAAAAATTGGTATTTGAAAAAATAATACTAAAATATCATGGTGTTACACATAAGATAGAAATAGCTCAATTCCTAGAGGAGAAAAAAAGTAGAGCTAGGGCAGTTTATTTGTATGAGAAATAAGGGAGAATTAAAGAGGAATATGGTTAATATAATAAAGGGAAAAAACTTTTATTTCCCTCTTTTTAGGGGGGTCATGGTTTGGCTACACAGTTTCCCAAACTTTTCCCAAATCGTGCATTGGAAAAAATCATGGGGAATGTCCCTCACATGGTCTGTGTGTATAGTTATAAAAACTATGCACACACCATCCACTGAATATTATACCACGGAACACACCTCACACAGCTAGGATGAAAATTAGTAATGATCATGCCCAAACTATGTGAAGTAAACGGGAAATAAATTTTAGGTTTTTAATAGTCATGTGGATCTCCTTTCATAATTTTAAGGAACCATGTACCCAGACAATAAGGTTGTATGGATGAGTTACATGTGTAGCACTAGTCATGCACCCCTCCCTATTTTCCTTCCAAATTATGAATTTGGGGATTGGACCATGCTTGAACACTCTGTATTCCTCCATTAACTCTAAATGAAAATTCATTTATATAAAAATAAGGGTTTATATTAAAGTAAATATCTGAATATTTTTAAAAGTCCATGATCTCACAAAAAGTTTTTTATTTTTTATTTTGAAAATGGTCTATAGAAAATATTTTAATTAATCAATTACACCTATTATAGGTCATGTATAATTTTTACCATTATAAATAATTTTTTTATTTAAAGAAATTTTAATAATCCTAAAATATATTACAAAATAGTTTTAAAAGTGGTTTTCTAAAACAAAATTGAAAAATGTTTTTATAGTCCAGCTAAATATTTTCCAAATAAACATTCTCATTTAATAAAAATAAATAAAAAATTACATATAATTTATATTTTGATAAACTTTTAACATTTTATATGGAAAATATATTTTCTATTTTTATCTGTAATTTATCATTTATGGTCAAATTTTGAATATGAAATGTTTGTAATTTTTGGTCATTTCATAATAGGATGTTGATATCACACCCTAATCAAACTAATAGGAATTTATTGATCTTGTGGATTTACATGTTATTAGTTAATTTTTGTAACGATATTTAGGATTCAGTTGGATAGTGTCCTAGTGTTCCATTTGATGATTCCACCAAGTGTTTTGGTGATTATTTTATTTTCTAAATTAGTAGTTCCAACCAAATATACATTTACTTTTTAGTTATCTTTAATTTGTGTTGCATTATATCTATATCAGATATTGTTGGACTTATAATTGGATTAATGAGGGTATTCTGAGGGTGATCATAGGGATTATTTATTATTTGTGTCATATTTATCTACTATATGTTTAATTTTAAATTTATTTAATATGATTCTAATGTCTGACTTCTGGATTGTTCATGTTGATTTTTTTTAATTATTTCAATTTCATAACTCTTATTTCATAGAGAAAATCATTCTAATGTGGTGTTTCCATGGTTCCCAGAAACTAGGGCCCCGAAATATGGGATTGGAAATTCAAATCATATGTTTCATGGGCTTTATTGAGTGTCTCGTGGATGGAAAACCTATGTTGTGTTCATGAAATCACTCCGGGTAGATAACATTGAAAACATATACTCAAATTGCCTTGAATATTTTACATTGCCTTTAATTTCTCATATGTGTCAACAAATCTATATAATTTATCACTAAGTAGGAATTATTCAATATAACGTTCTCAAATATGCTCCCTATATTTGATGTAATTTACCTTAAATTGATCTAATGTCATTTAATAATTTGTATTAATAGAATGTAACTGGGCATGATACAATCAGGAAAATGGGTTTGTCTAAATAATATTGGATATTTATTCTTATAAGATGGGTTATGAAATCATGGACCTCAAATTAATATTTTTAAAGAGTCTCCATGACGATTTAATGATAATTACATGTTATAAAACAATTTCATATTCAGTCAACAAGTAAATTTATAAAAATAGATTACCTATATGGGATTTCCAATCTACATTTTATGTTCTTAATCACTATGTTGAGGTTTTATAATCTGATATTTGGTTCACTCATATGTAACCAAACACAGTCATCCACATAGCCTTAAGTAAATTACCATATATTTCATAGGTTAGTGACTAGAAATGTGTGTCTATAACGGTACTGTTGTGAGACTATACCCCTGTGATTAGAATAGAATAGGGGTATATAATAATAAAAAGAATCAAAAATAATAATAAATAATCAGTAGTTGAATAATTAAACCTATCCAAGTATAATACACACGGGGAAGCTATATTAATATCACATATAAAATGATGATCATGTCATGTGATATATAAAAAGGATAAGTAAAAGGTAAACATGGATATAGAAATATACAACATGATATAAAAAATACTAAATTCCAAATAAAATGCCTCCACTAGAATCATGAGAATAGGCTCGGTCCTCTTATCTCCTTCAATAACCAATAATATAAATTTTGACATACAAAGATAGACACTTCTATATGTCCCATCCTCTATAAATAATTTCATTTCAGGTGCTAATAGATAACCCATATAGGGTGTGAGATATACTTAATATGTCACCACCAATAGTGTTAAGAATAATTCAGTCTAGTCATATAATATAAACAATGTACAGATAATAAAAAACATAAGAGGATAAATAAATACATCACACCGGACCAAGTTCCCCAAAGGACACCTGACAGATAGTACCTAATTTAACCCACGCCACAAGTCCCAAGATAGAAGTCTCTCAGCATATACCTTTATAGATATAATTATGTATATATGGGCCTCATATACATATATAAATATATTTCTATATATATATATATGAAAAAATGGTCAGGACTGCAATAGAAAACCCAAGGCATCCATCTAACTTATTGGGGGGGTTTTAACTACCCTCATAGAATATAAGCTTGGATATATTACCGGGAAATCTTATAAGTAAATTATAAATCATGGACTGAACCCAATCATTTTCATTGTCTTGGAAAAATAATCATTCCTTCTTATTTAATTGGTAACCTGAGCACATCTAAGGAATATCATTAAAATAAACCCAACTATCACTCTATATACACTAATTAACCTGTCTCCATAGGATTTTTTCCACGGTGCCCATATAAGAACCCATGAGTCTCTTTTGACATCATTCATGGGAAGAATAAACACATCCACCAGACGATCTCTTCTATGGTTTTCTATAGAGAAGGCATGTATTAGTTATAGGAAGCATAAAGAAATATACCCAGCAAGCCTTACAATAATCCTCAATAAAGAACTCATGAATCATTTCTGTCTTGTAAAAATTCTATTACAACATTCAGTTATTAATCTGGATGATCCCATCCATGTTGTTCATAATTAGGACCCATGTATCACCCTCATCTTGGTATAAAAAAGGTTATATCAAGCATTAAACTTGTATCATTCATCAAATCATTTTATTCATTACTTTTAATTCATTTAAAATGTATTTTTAAATATAAAATAATATGGAAAAATTCATATAACAATGGAATATTGTTTTCCCGTGGTCCAACTAAGAAAATACATTTCATTCACAAGGGGTAATTAAATACACCTAAAAAATTAGTTCAAACTAATTCCAAAATCATGAGGCTCCTATGAAATTAAGAAACTCGCACCCTTAAGTGTGTCTCATATTGAGGTCATCATCCTCTGACAATGATTCATCGATTTTTTTAATTACAGTAATCATGGATAAATAATTTAATTTAATTAATTTTTCAATTATTATATATCATCAAAAGGGTTTCTCATACAACACAACAATGAACCTTATAAAACGAAGATACTTTATGGGGAAAGAACTATACAACTAGACCTAGGTGGGTAGTACTCATATAATATGTTATCCACTTTTATCTCAATATATAATGGGATAAATCAATGAAATAAGTAATTTATCAAAAAAATAGGGCACATTAGATTGCACCAAAATAATATCAAATATGGTGATATAAAATAAAAAATAATATACCAGATTGAATCTCTTAATAAGAAGAATCCAATATGACTATTGGTGAAGGAAACAAAGCATGGAAATAATAAATGGATCAAATACTAGATTTAACAGATGTGGACTATTCATGTAGTTACTGTAGGATAAAAGAAATAGCTATCTTAAAATATTAAAATCTAACACTTTTTAATGGGTTGAGAAATAATCACAATAAAATTGGATTTATCCTCATGAATTCCTTAAGTTTTATTTGTCTTTCAAGAAAAACTAGTTTAGTTCATGAATAAGAATAATGTTGTGCACTGAATTTTCATCTCGTAATACAAATTCATTGGTTCTAGCTAGTGAAAATATCATAATAGATTTCATTCACATTGTGAGCTTTATTAATGATATTTATTGGTCATACATCTAGAGTCTAGAATAATTAATAAATTACATTCAATTAAACTAACCGTACTCGTGGAATTATTATCAGGGTCTAATCAAAATGGAAAACATGTCAATAGTTCAAATAAATTAATAGAATCTATACCTCTCTAAAATGTCGGTCTGTTACATCCTCCCCTCCAAAAAATCCACTTCTGATCATGTTTCTATTCGAAGGGTGGTAAAACATCCTCAATAAGATATCATGGCCACTAATCATGTATGTCAGACTATCCCTCCTAGGTCTCTTCATTAACACAGTTGTGCTTCCAAAGGATCCATACCAGATGAACTAACGTTCCTCAGAGAGCCTCCATACTCTAATCTATTATTCATATTGGATTCTCCTCAATGTGTACATTTTCCTCCCGCTCTAATACCTCATGATAAGATGAATGATATGGGTCATAATAATAATGGTGAATCAGTGATACATGGAAGATGTTGTGTATTTCTCAATAACAATAAGGTAAATCCAACTGATTGGCTACTAGCCTGAATATCGCTTAGATCACAAAAGGATTGACATAATGAGGGCGGAGTTTTCCCTAACTCTGATTCATTCAATACCCAGTCTATGATAAACTCATAGAAATACATGTTGTCTCAACCTATACTCTAAGGGATGGAGATTAATATTAGGATATTATTTCTATAAATATATGTCTATAGCCATCCATTTCTGAAAATGTTCTACCTTTATATAGGTCTCCTGAATGAGACAATGTCCTAGTAGCATTGCCTCTCCTTCCTATAATTGTTATAGGGGTGAATGAAATGTCCTAATGTAAAAGGAATCATATTGATCCGTTATAATAGATTCCTAAATTATATTGTTATAGGAATATATGATAAGAGTAAGTTCATCTCCAAATAACCTCCATAATCAAAGACTCATGCCTGAATAATTTTCTCTAAAACCCATATTGTATTATCAGAATAACCATCAATCTAAGGGTTGTATGTTGTACTTAGCTACACATCTGAACCCAGCTCTCTTTGAATCCCCTTCCAGAACAATGATGTAACCGAAGTCTCCTATTTTGATATGATATAATGTGGATTAACATAATATCATACAATCTTTTAAGGGTAAATTCTTCAATTTCATTTAATAAAAAGTTATCCTTAATCTAAATAATATTTATTAACTTGTTCAACCTTTAGATGATCACTAATAATATGTCAATAAAATTTTGGAATATCAAAAATATCATTATGAAATACATGAAAATTTCTTTAATTTTACACTCAAGAATGGATAGAGGATGTAAAATATTATTAGGAAACTGGTGCTCTGCCTTAACCTATTGATAGGTGGAACACTTCCTGATAAAACCAATGATATATCTCTTTATACCCCACCACCAATATTGATGATGCATGTCATGGAACATCTTCTTAAGAAAATTTAATACTACCTGAATAGATGTATGAGACTTCCACATAAATTCTTCTTGTATGTTTAATGGAACCCATATATATCTATTGAAGTGAATAATCTTTCCCTCATAGCTAAACAACCAGGAATTGGGTCTTATCTTGAGACACTCCCCCTTAAGACTAGGACCATGGTATTAGAAATATTTTCTATCCTAACCAACTGTATAAGAGAATATGTTACTACTAAATCTAATAGAACAAGATAACCATGCTATTCTTGAACCTCTATGTTTATCTTAGAAAATCATTTCATCAACTAATGCCCACTACTATCCACTTTGATGGAATGTGTTAGAGGCTTCTTACTCAAGTTTTTGTCTACTATATTTCCCTTTTTATGTGTATAATTGAGTTTAAAGTAGAATGATTTTTGGCATTCCACCCACCTTCACTGCCTAAGATTCAAATAATGCTGTATGGAAATTTAATTGAGACATTGTTGGTTTTTTAAATGATGATATCTCCCCCAAAAGATAATTCCTCTGAAACTGTACATCTTGAACCATTGATCCTATAGAAGGTGATGTGTAAGGCAATTTCTCTCTTGTGACCTTAGATAATGGGACCTATACTTCTCAACTAAATCTTCCCACATTAAAACATATTAAATCCAAATTCCTAACACATCACTATAATCAATATAGATTCATCATATCTCTGGTATAATCTGGATTAGAACTGATTTCACTCTCTCTTTCTACTATATAAATTCTATATCACATGAAAGTAACCATACAAACCTGACACATCTTTTATTATATCTTATCATAGGTTCTTCTAGGTGTGAAAATTAATGAATAAAATATATTTTATAGATAGGTATCCCCAGGAAACTACATGTTTCAATGAATTTATTTATAATCTCTTTGGAAATAAAGGTTTTCATCTTCTATGGGTCATTGGATTATTCTACCTCTAAGATTATTTAACATAATAAGTAAACCTTATAATTCAGGAGAATAATTTGATGAGCCTAAAATACAACTATTTATCTCTTAGTGTATTCAATAGGATTTTAAGATGTTTTTCATTGTCATGTTAAGTGAGACAAAGCACCAAGATATTATCCTAGAATACCATAAAAAAATAATTCATATATGGGTGGAAAACAAAATTAATTAGATCCATGAAATCTATTGGCACTTCTATAAGACCAAAATTTAACCAAATAGTTATACACTATATATCTAATTTGGAATTTCATACATGGTTTGTTTGATTGTCTTACATTCACCTGATAGTATCCCAACTGTAAAAATTTCTTAGGGAAAACCATACGTCTTGGGACATGGTTGAAGAGGTATTCTCTATGAGGTAGTGAATACTGGTTCTCACCCATAAACTGTTTCAAATAACAATAATACACACAAAGCCTAAGGGTACCATCCACCATCTTATTGAATACCATAGCGAAACCTATAGTGATGTACTGGGATGGATAAAATGCTTAAATTCCAAATCCTATAGCTTTTTATTATCTTCTCAAAGCATTATAGGTTCCATATAATAATGTGTAATGGAAACTGATTCCACTCCTAACAGTAGCTCAATATAGAACTCCAACTATCTCATAGGATGTGACCTAGAAATTTCATCATTGAAGACATCCCTAAAAACCCACAATAGGAGGGAATTAAATACATTATATACTTAGATCCTTTCTAAAGGGACACTATATCTAGGGTTTCACTCTGTTTATACCATGATTCATGGGTCTAACTCAACTCACCTATACATCTCACTCAATCTTATAAATATAGGTACTTCCTTCCACTAAAGTGAATGAAATCCTCTAGAAATAGTAATCAATTTTAGAATAATAGGGTACTAACTAATCCATTCCATATATGATGACGGATAATATCATATAAAGTTCAAAGTGGTTGTATAAGAAACTTTACCCACTTATCTCAAGGTGAACCCACTTATATAGGAGTAACCACTCGGTTTAGATCCAAAATGGTTTATTGATATTCATCATTCCATAATGGTAATCTATTTATATGCCTAAAATTCCTATAATTTCCAAATATAAGAAATAATTTGAAAATTATATAACAAATAGAATTGAAAATAATGTAGAGGCTACTAAATTAATACCTAAAAGTATATAAGTCCCCAAATCTCCCCCTTGGTTGTTGGCCACACACTATAGATATGGCCCTATCTGCATCACTAAGGTGAAACCTGAATAACCATGGTTGGTCCACTCTATTGGTGCATAAAATATGATGTCCAGATACATTAACCACATCCACAACATTGTCATAGTCATATTTTTGTAGTATAGCTTCCTACATGATGTGGAGCTATTGATCCTACACCAGAATGCAGAGTTAGTGTAGACCCCTTATCCCCTATGAACTAGAGTGAAATTACAATAATGAAACTAACGGTACTTCATCCTACTACAAGATCAAAACTCAATTGGGTTCTTTTTACACTATGATTTTTATGAAACACCTTATGACACTTTGGAAACACCATATAACTATTGGTGTGTGTCATCTAACTAGAACATTACCCACAATCCTTCTAGAAATGATTTCTCATTCCACTAGATGAACCACCTCCCTATCTCAATTCTAATACACTCTATATCTCATTTTCATCATCCCTCCAATTCCACTCAGTGACTAGGGATTTCATCACTGTCTCTAAAATTTTGTTCTTCTTAAAGTCATTTACTAATAATTGGATGGTGTATGCAATCTTATTCTCAAATTGATTCATTGTCAACAAATTTTCACCAAAATGGGTTAGTGCATTTCATTGATTCTCTATGAAAGGAGTTGAATACTCAATTATAGACATGGAAACCTAATATAGGTGTAAAATCATTATAGTATGGTCCACTATTTGTTTCTATTGGAATATTTTGACCAATAATGTTGTCAAGAAGATACCCCAAACCATACCCTGATATTGACCATCTTGGGTGATAACATCCCAGTAAATCTTGGTTTGATCATGAAACATATAGGTTTCCCTATTATGCCTACACTATTTAAGAGTCTCTAAATTCTAGAATATAAATAACATAGCCTTTATCCATGACTTAACAACCTGAGTACTATGATCCCCATAAAATTTGGTAGTGTACTTATACTGGATTTCCCATGTCAACTCTGTTATGGAAGGGGTGGGTTATGAAGTTCCCTATATAGACTACGTGAAGTGTTTGAATCTCTCATGTGATTGAGAATAATCTCCCAAATTAGGAATAATAGTTTGTTATTGGGGTAGAAACACCTGAGGGAATACTAGTGTCTCAATTCCCACCACCTCTTGGGTATAAAAATCACCACCATAATAATACACAACTTGTGGAAAACATGGAGACATAGCTCTATAATTTTCTATAGCCTGACTCAATTAAGACTTAACAATAGTTTGGATAGATGATAATGGTAAATAATAAGTACAATGAATTCCTATAAAAGATTAAGACCTTTCTTCATACTCTTAAATACTGCTCTATGGGATAAAAAGTCTATATAGATCATAAGAGATACTTCCTACTACCCACTACTAAGGCTAGGTTAGGAATAAGGTCTCAAATGACACCACTGGGGTTCCAGTACATAAAGTGTAATTTTCAAGGTATAGTGGAAAATACCCTTAATTTGAAATGGGATTCCCTATTTAATGATAACCATTTCATTTAAATGTTTAAATTCATCTAAATTTATACTCATTTATATTAGTATAAATATCAGGATCTAGATTGATACATCACCATTCCTAATTTATAAAATCTCATACTTATTATAAATTGAAATTGGTATATCATGTAACTGTGACCTAGCCCTTTCATTTGGAATTAGGATGTAATCGTTTGTAAAATTTATTTTATTAAATGAATCCCCATTCCAAATTTATATAAATACAGGTATCTAAAATTAGAATGGGTATTCATGTAATAAAGTCAACTAATGTTTCATCCCATTGAACCAGTGTTATATGGATCAAACATGTCATTAATTATTAATTAATGTTTCATCATCAATCTATATGGTAAAACAACATTTAGGTTGATAAAGACATTATAGTTAATCTAATTATTCTATCAATCCAATAGAAATAGAAACATTTAAAATAAAAAAACTATGAAGGAAGACGTAATATCAAGAAAATAATGCATGATGTAATATAAATATGGCACATCACATTAATGAAATGTGAATCCCCAAATTCCTATAATGACTGACGAGATGATTTATACATTTTGTACCAGGAAATGAATATAATAATTCCATAATCACAATTACAATAATAATAATTCCTCAAAAAATGTGTGTCACCCAATGGTGAAACAATTTCAATAGTACCAGACATAATCCACAACACCAATATCAAAAACTAGGTAATTTGGAAACCCCTATACATAGGTAAGATACTCCCATGAACTGGATCATTAAAAAATAATTACATGTTCCTCGTCTCTTTTATAACACCCAAATATTAAGAAAAAATTAAAAGACCTCTAATACCACATTGAAGCATCATGGACCTAGTTCTCTCATGTGAAATTGAACTAGGTTTTCCACATAACCTCAAGCATATGCCTCCCCATGCAATATAGGATAATGACAAGTTGTGGTTGTCTCTGATGGTACAATGGGTTGAATATACACCCATGATCAGTGTGTAGCATTGTATAATATAATAATATTAAGCAGTAAAAACATTAATAAAAATAAATTAGAGAATAATAATAACCATATAGATATAATAACATGGAGGAAATAGAATCAATATCATATACACAATTATTCTCATGTGATGTGAGATACAAAAAAAGAAATAATTGGGATATAGGGTCATAAGAATATAAAACATGATATAAAAAATCCAAAAAGACAAAAACATACCTATATTATCATTATGAGCATATTCTAGGTCCTATATTCGCTTACTCGATCTGAGAAAAGCATTTTAGACTTATAATGTTGGATTCTTCCCCTTATCCCTTCCTATATCCATAATATTTTTTTAGTTACAAACCATTATCCCAAAGAGATTGTGAGATGTACTCAGTAGGCCACCACAAAAAGTGTATAGAATATTAATTTATTTTCCTATAATTTGAGATGTTTTTATGTAATAATAAATGAAAAATGGTAAATAAATACATCACATCAGATCAGGTTCCTCATGGGAAACC
Organism: Viscum album; assembly: GCA_963277665.1. Taxonomy (NCBI): domain Eukaryota; kingdom Viridiplantae; phylum Streptophyta; class Magnoliopsida; order Santalales; family Viscaceae; genus Viscum; species Viscum album. Next base: position 1,536,397,090 of record OY728143.1, on the reverse strand, counting down.
TAAGAAACACTACCTACATTGGACTAAGCTAGATTTATATGAACAGGTGTCACCCTACATTTAAATTTATATATATTAATTTGTATATATAATCCTCATATACATATATACATATATGTGTATATAGAGATAATCTATGAAATGGACAATTCCTAAGTAAAATTCCAATATTGTCAACTCTTACTTGTGAGGGCAGTTTTACTACCTTCATGTAATAAAGATGGAGATATAACATGACCAAAATAAAAGTCATATATAAATCATGGCGAAAACATAGGAATGTTATTTTTCTTGGATAAAATATCCTTAGATTTTAATTAATTATAATCATGAGCCCATCTAAGTCGTCCTGTAACAATTAACCCAAGTATTTCTCCGAGTACAGTAATAAACACATCATTGTAAGTGTCCATCCAAGGATCCCAAGAATCACACATGATATGGTATGAAGCATAACCCAATCAATTTGTCCATGGTATACCGTATCATGAATCAAGTATTTCTCATGTCATTCTATATTTACAGCACATATTAATCACATAAAATTTAATCTTCTTGGGAAACATTTATCACTAATGGGTAGAATAAATACATATCCTAGTGATCTCATCCATGGTTTCCTATAAATAACTCATGTATCACTCATGAGAAGAATATTGGAATCTACACAGTGAGATCATCCATGTTGTTCTATAAAGAACATGTTTATCACTTTTGGAATGATATATTTTGATTAAAACATCCAATTATTTTACTCGATGATTCGATCTAAGGAAACTATAATCGGGACTATTGTATCTCTCTCATATTGGTATAAAATAAATATTAAATATTTAAATCATATCATTGAATAATACATTTTAGATGAATTGTAAAATTCATATAATATAGTTAATCTAAGCTATAACAAGAATAAAAAAGGCATATACCTATGTAATAGCATTTTTACTTGGTCAAAATAAAAAAAATACATTTTCATTAAGAGTGGTAAATTAAATACACGTCAAAAGGTAGTTAAAATAAATTCCAAAGCCTGAGGCTCCTATCCAATTAAGGAATGAATACCCTAGGGATGGATCAGATTGAGGTATTAATCTTCTAACAATGATTTGTAGGTTTCTAGAATTACACTAATCCTAGAAAAGTCATTTAGTTTAATTAATTTAATATTTTTTAGGTGTTTTTGAAAGTGTCCAGTGTGCAACACGATGACATTCCTTTTAAAAATGAACCTTTTATATGAAATAACTACACCATCTACCTTATGTGTTTTTTACTCTCCTAATCAATAATCATATTTTATCTCAATAATAAATATGATACATCAATGAAATAGAAAAAATCCATGACATTATGCAATATTAACACATTCTAATATATCATCGAAGATAGATAGATAAGCTGAGAAAATAATGTAACAGATCAAATCTCTTGTTAAGAGGAATCAAACATGACTGATTATGATGGAATCATATCTCAGATTGAAGAGAGGGATACAAGACAATCTTTAGGTGAGGGAGAAACTCTTCACATGGAAGATTATTTATAAAAGAACGAGATATGTTAAAATATAGGGTTCTTCACTTTTTCAGAAGGTTGGTGACATATTTAATATGTGAATGGATGTTACATCATTAATTCATCAATTTTTTTTCAACCAAGAAAAACTAGTTAAAATCATGGATATGATTCACTATGAACATTTAATTAAAATCATATAATAAACTTTCAAGGGGTTTGTCTAGACTAATTCACATTGTGAATTACATTCACATCATGAATTACAATCATGTAATGAATTTTTTCTGTATCCATATTCATGAACCACTTATACCTTCAACTAAAAAATAAGAAATACCATCCTTAATCCATGTTTATTAGGTTCTTTGAATAAAAGATGAACTTATTGATGGTTCACCAAAATTTAAAATAATTATTACCACTCCTCAAAATCAGGACGATACAATGACCTAAAACATTTTTTATTTAAATATATCAAATTAGATCACAAAAGAAAACATTTTAGTATTAGTTTTTATGACAATATTTTAGATTCAAATCAAATTTTATCATTATTAATGGCGTTCATAAGAGTTTTTTAGAGTAATGTTTTTAATTTAACTGAAAATATTATTTTTTATAACAAAAGACAATATTTTTTTCTTCATTTACAATATTTATATTAATAATATATACTGAAATAAATAATTAGTGTGTATTTATGATCTAAATAATTAGTTATTATTAAAAAAATTTCATATGAAAATGAAACTAGTCAAGTAGTAATTTTTTTATGGTATGGATTAATGAGTTTTTGAGGCCCAATATTTTTGTAAAATTCACAGTCCTTGTTTAAGAGGCCATTTGATAACTTATTTTTATTTTGTAACTCATTTTCAGACACAATAATGCACCAACTAATTTGTTTTTGGACTTAATCCACTTTTAAATGAAGTATTTTATGCTCTAAATAACCATTGAAGACTATTTATATCATCTGCATAGGGTTCAATGAAGACAACATTATTAGTATCGTTTGAATTCCATTATATTTATAAATTTTATAGAGTCAATGTGTAGACTTTATCTTATTGGATATTAATAAATATTTTCACATTGATATGTCTAGTTTCCCAATCTAATATAAATGTATTGCATTTTCATTTTTAATAATTTTCCTAGTCTTCTTCAACTGATAAGTTCCCTATATTATATATCTTACATTTTTCTCCCTTTTACCATTGATGAGTGACTAAAGTCATATTAATATGATAATATCACACCTCTGTGGTGGTGATAAGTATTATAGATGAATATAAAAGAAGAAATAAAATTTTTAAACATAATTTTACCATGAAATACACATCATTATAAAATGTTATTAGTATTTTATTTATTATTTATTATATTTTCAATTTATTTATAATTATATTTTATGGGTTTTACTAAAAGAATATACTATTTATGTACTGAGTGTATATATCATTATTAATTTGTTTTAGTTATATCATTATAAAAATTAATTGTTTTCATATTCATTGGAAATATCATCCTTGAACATGTGATTTATTTTGGATCATTACAATGGTGAAATATTATTGATGAAAAGATATAAATAACTCAAGGTGTTAGGATTATAGGGTACATTGAATTGATCATAAATTGATCATATTAAATGTGATTATATGAGAGATATAACTCATTTTATATTGTATTAATGATCAATTATGATATACCTTTTTATATTATAGGTTAGGGTATGTCATATTTAGGTGATCATGGATTTCTAGAGGGTTTTTTGATGTTTCATGGATTCTTTTGTATGAATGGGTATTAAAACAAAATACACTACATTAATTGTTTATGTAAATATTTATATAATAATATTCTGAGTAAGTTGCATTATGATCCATTTTTTCAAGTTATAACAAGTTAGTAATAGTTTCCTTAAGATATTGGTAGATAATGTTCGCATTAACTATGATTTGATAAATTTATTAAAAAATTATAATTATAATGGTATATTCATATTTTTAACTAGATGAAAGAAGATTCAGTAATATACAATTATAATACTCTAAAACCATACTTAAGTAACACACATTTACATAAATATCATCACACTTGAATATAGTTATATATAAGTGAGGAAGAGACAGTTATGCCAAGATTACCCTAATATGGGGAGAATCTAATGTGTTTAGATGTATGATTCATCTCTACCCTTATAATATTAGTTCCCATAGTTCCAATACATATTTTGGGAAGTTACTTTTACCCCAACATCACTACTATAAATGTTGTCCATTGATGAAATTTTCTTTAGGGAATCCCCATATAATATTTATAGTTCATGACTATTTAATTACTTATAAATAAATATTTATGGTTATGAAAATATATCAAATATGTTAGACCATTATTGTTCCTCCTAAATACATTTTTTATTACATTACCACTATTTTAATTAACACCATATGATTGTGTACTATGACAGATTGTATACTTTATTTATCCATATTTCTCCTAGAATTTTTTGTTTTTTGGATATTAGTTATTGGACAATTATTACTCTTACATCACATTGTAATATCTATGATGCTATAAAACTCAGAATATGCTAATAACCACATTAACATTCTATCTAACTTATCCCAAATGGCCCAAAGGCATTATTTTTTTTATTTCTTTTCAATAACCCCCCCCCCATGTGAAGGGATGAGGGTGAACCCCTAAAATCGTGTAGGATTAGAGATTAAATGACCCGTGGGTCTTAGAAAATATACAGAATATACTTGGAATTGATCCTCCCCATCTTCTTCATCAAGATATCACCTCTCCACCTTTGCATAGATTGTTCAGATAAGCTTCCCATGCAAGCACAGGCGGGTCCCGATGGTAATAAAATACCCATTCTTTCTGATAAATCCACTTATCTTCAACTCTGGTGAATACACCTGATCTTGAATCCCTATCTGGAGTATTCTCTTTATAGAGTTTGTCCGATCATTTAAGCACAATTTTAGGTGACTTGAATCCTTGAGGTGGCCCATATGCCTTGTTATCCCAAAGGACTTACTAGACCTAAGGCCATATTGGCCCGAAGGCCTTTGGTGGATTGAAGTCCATAAAGAAACCTAGGCCCAAACCGATGGATAGAAAGGCCAAACAGATGAATATTTATGGCTGCTATAGTACTAAACAATGCCTACTAAAGTAGCTCCTTCACGACTGCTATATTACCCAGAAGTTATGTCTCTACATGGTATAGAACTTGGGTCTCTTAGATGCACATTTCGAGTCCTCGCCATCTTGGTTGAGGCTCTTCTGCCAATTTAACTTACATTATCTTCAAAGTCTGCATTATATATATAATGATTTTTTATTTCATAATCCTTCACCATGAGATGATTACGTATTCAAGATCTCATTATTTTATCATTCTTATATAATCCATTTATGGTGGATACTTATAAACTACCTTACATATATAACCTTTCTATAGTGTAAGATTTAATATTCAATATAAAATTCAATATTTTTCATTATTTTATTATTCAAAACTATTTTTACTCATTTATATACCAGAAAACTATGACATCATGTTGAAATTTTTTATTTATCAGATAATAAGAGAAAATAAAAGGTCCACCTCTCACTTTTACATTTCATTACTAATTATTATTTTTTTGGAAGTTGGTGACTCATTCAATGACCATGGCACAATTAATTTAGAAAAATTTAACAATAGTCTGAAATACATAATTGTTATGTAATATTTATTATAAAACTATACAAAATCATCAAATAAGTCATCCTCCCATGTAATTCCCTTATTGACCCCCTTTTTGGAAAGACCATCAGAAACCATGTTCACTTCACGTAATGTGTTAGTTGAAATTTAGTTGATTTCTAGGATCAAAGCAAGGAAATTCATCCCATGGGAAGTAAGCAGCCATGAAAGATGCACCACCCCATTCCAAATATCTTGTACAATAGTGGTTGAATCACTTTCATTACCAATATTATTTCAACCGTTTTGTATGGTCATGTCCAAAGCATGTGTCACCTACATTATTTCTGCTTCCTAAGATGAGTTCGTACCATAAACACCAAAGAATCATTCATGAAACCAATGAATATAGTCTCTAAAATTGTCACCACATCCAGCAGGTCCTACGTTTCCTTTCCTAGAACCATCGACATTCACTTTGATCCATCCTAGAAGCAGAGCTTTCCAGAAACACAGTCAATTTAGTACCCACACATACGTACATCATTACATGAATACATTTAAATATATATAACATCAATCCTTCTATAATTATCCTTGTATAGAATGATAATACCAATAACTGTGATAATGATATGTATATGGATTACTATTTATCATTATTTAAGGTGATGTCGTGATAATGTCGTTTAAAACATCTACAACCATAGTTTTCAAACCTCCTATCATAATACATTATATAACTAGTAATTTCACTTAGTTCAAGTCATAATATACAGGCTTAAGCTATTATATGTTGATAAATCTTATTATTTTTTCATGTCTTACACCAACCAAAAATGTGTGTTGTTTCATATTCCAGAATAAACTATTTGATATATTAATCATAAATCCCTAATTACTATAGTGACTAATAATTTTAATACATAGATATTTCTACTTAACATATTAACATTAAATATACATTAAAAATACATTCCCATGGATATTAAAATTATAGTGCCTTTAGTCAATAGATAAACAATATTTTTATTTCATAAATGTTCAAAAATATCTCCCACATAGTACTCTTCTTATATAAATCCTATTTGAATTGTTTCTCCATAACTATTGGAAAGGAAACATTATAATGGGTGATATAATATTCTCATAAAGGGTAAATATGATAGATATCAATAATTAGAGGATAAGATGACTATAAGGGTATAATAGCATATTCAACTGCATGTTCAGGATATAAAATTAGTTTTACCTAGAAAATATTCAATCATTAACATAAAAATAAAGTCATTTTTAGTAGTATGATAACAAAGGATATTAAACCATTAATCATTATCCAGGATTCCTAACATGGGAAGGTTTCATATTATGCATAAGAAATAATAATTTTTTTAGGATAGATAAAAAAATCATGTTCAGTAAAAATATTTTGATAATTGATAGAAATAGATCTTAGTCATATATCAAAATGTGAATAAAAATATATTCAATCACTTCAAAGTGTATTACTGTAATCATTTATTAATTAAATCATAATCAAATTTTAATATGTGATAAAATTTATTCAATATATATTCCAATAATTTTCTTGTGTGAAAATATTGAAATAATCATACTCATAGATTAATATGAGACAAAATATATTTTCAATCATGTCCATGATTATCATAATAATCTCAAGATATATAAATATTACATTTACCAATTAATTTATGGGACATATCATACCTCATCATCACATACACATAAATCCTTAATATTAATTTCAGAGGATCATAACACATTCACAATATCATTATACTATAACCTATAAAAAATAAAAATACTTCCTAAAAATTTCATCATCATAATAATAGGTCATTTAAAAAATTAATATGGTTAGGATCATGGATCAAATTCCTATTAAAACATAATTAGAATCAAGGATGTTATCAAAGATTAAAATATATTCTAAATTATCTCGAGAATACTTCACGAGGAAAAACCCCTTTAATTTTGAAATCATTTATTTAAAATCAAAAAAATTCCAAAATATTAAAGATAAATGTTTGTTGAAAAGAACTATGGTAAATTTTAAATTAATATTAAAATAATTGAGTGTTTACAATAGTAGGAAATTTTATTCATTTCTTTTTTTGTAATACAAATATTCATTTCACATTTTTGGTTAAAATAAAAATGTAAATCATTTTAATAAAGAAAATAATATTCCTATTAAACAATTTAGTAAAAATTATAAAATGGTTAATTTTTTTAAAAATCATTAGATAATAATAAATGTATTCTTGAAAATATGTTTAGAAAACATGTATACGGAAGAAATTTTCTTTTTTACTAAATCGAGAAATAAAGATAGTTTCCCATTAAAATATCTATTTTTTATCTTGTTTATTAAAAAGAGAAAAATAAAATTAATTCATGCATTCTATAAATATAACAATATGATAATATAAATAATTAGATTATTGAGTGATATATCATAAAATTTCAATATCATAAACCTGATCACAAAAAATCTTGAAAATCATTTATATTACAACAGAAAGCACTTTCCACTTTAATAAATTTTAAATTATAATCCCTATGAATGAATAAAGTCAAATGAAAAATTAAATATCATGAACAAAATTATAATTATTTTATATCTAGTCAAAGTTGCTTTACATACCCCTCATTATTATAAATTACCGAATAACATCAAACATGTATCAATGAAATAATATTTATTTGAAGAACCCTTACAGATTAGTTAATCATAGAATAAAAACCCAATTAAAGAGGGGAAATTATATATATTTTTATATACCAATATTTATAATATAATGAATCCTAAAATAAATTTATGGTTATTATATACACCATACATAGGAAATAAGCGGTGAATATGGCATCTGCCTCTAGGAAATGAAACTCAGACGAGATATCCCTTACCCAAAGAACGAATTTCGAAGAAATATATTTTAACAACATATTTAATAAATTATAATTTATTATTATTATATACTATATTATTTTAAAAAGTAATAATATTATATATGGTTCACCTAAAACATTTAGGCACCCATTTATTAACAATAACAGACTAATATTGTCATTCTCGAGTGTCAACTGTTTTGTATTTCGTAAAATTTTGGATTTTACTGTTCTAATATTTGTACATTTTTTTGTTTCATAATCTAAATAATTATAATAATTATATTAATATAATATATTTTAAATATATATATTTTTATAGTCATACCTAAACATTATAGATATTAAAATGAATTATAAAGTTCATATAGAGGGTAGGTTGTACAAATACATGAACAACATTTCCACTTTTCCATGGATAAAAAAAAGAACAATAAATAATAATTCATCATTAATAAAGTTTAATTATGATAAATTTAACACCCAGGCTTTCATAGTATGTTTCCCTTTGAATAAAGCAATAGCTTGCATTGTATGCAAACTCGAGATTCTAACATACCGCGACAAATCAAACTAGTGGTTATGAATATTAATAGAAAATTTTGGAAATTTTGTAATTTTAATTTTTCAAAATGGACTTCATTTTTGAATTCAGAATATCGAAAATATCATTGGGTGAATTTTTGGTATTTGTCTAAAAACTTTCAATTTTTCATGAATTTTGAAAAACACTGCGTTATTTTCTAAAACCGACATTTTATTTAAATAATTAATTATTTTACTTAAATTTATTTTAGGTCAAAATAGATACATTATACCTATATAATTTCAATGTAATTAATTGGAGTCATTTTATAATGAGTTTAGATATATATAATTTTATCGAACTTTTTACCGCCTTTTACCCACCTCCTACGAGTATTTCTAAATTTGTATAAAAGACAAATTTACCACTTCTATGAGTTGAATTTAAAAAATCCTAGAGAAATGTTTCATATTAGTAAGTAAAATGTGGTTCAATAAAATGAAAATAATTTTTGGTGAATAGTAAATTTTTACATTTATTTACCACGGTTATATGTAAATAGGGTAATTAATGGAAAAATGGTATTATTATTACACTAACACATGTCCTATTTCTATAGGATAAGAATAATTTGACCAAAAACAAAATTAGGAATAAAATATGTACCAGTATGGTCTACTTGTATTAGATTAGTACATTTATTATTATTTTATTCATAGAAGAGTTAAAAGAGTTAAATTCAAAGTAAAATAACAAAACCATTTTTAACATTGGGATACACATAATATAAATTCAACTATAAATATTAATTAGAAAGATTAAAAATTTTCCTACATAATGAAAATTTATTTTAAATTTTTAGACATTATATAATTTAATTTATTTATGACACAATGATGACACAGAAATTACATTAATCTCTTGTATCCAAGACAAGAAGTTTTATAAGACAATTATGACGTGGAAATTACATTAATCTCATGGAGTGTCACTAATTTTAGTGATATCTAAGACAAGAAGTTTTATAAGATCTATTGTATATTTACTTTGATTTAAAATAATTCCATTATTATTTTGAACTATTTTAAATCCAAGAAAATATTGGAGTTCTCCCATTAAACTCATTTCAAATTCATTTTGTATTATTTTAGAAAATTCAACACATAAATGATTTTTTGAAGATCCAAAGATAGTATCATCTACATAAATATGAACTACTAAAACATAGTTGGCAATTCATTTTATAAAAAGTATAGAATCACTATACCTTTTTTAAAACCTTTACAAATAAGAAAAGTATGTAATCTATCATATGAAGCTCTAGGATATTGTTTTAAACAATATAAAGCTTTTATTAATTTAAAGACGTGATTTTGAAATTGAGGATTTGTAAAACTATGGGGTTTCTTACAAATTATATTCTCAGTTATATACCCATTTAGGAATGCACTCTTAACATCCATTTTATATATTTTTAAATTCAGATGTGAACCATAAGCAAGAATAATTTTAATGGCTTCAATTCTTTATATTAATTAAAAGTTTTCCTTATAGTCAATTCCTTATTCTTGATTATAGCCTTGTGTAACCAATCTTGACTTGTTTCTAATTATTTTACCAGCTTTATCTATATTGTTTCTACACACAAACTTAGTGCATATAGTAAATGTGTCTTTTGGTCTATCAACAAGTTTCCAATCTTTTTTCCTTTCAAACTGATTATGTTCTTTTTTCATAGCCACCACCCAAAATTAATTATTGATAGAATCATTAATTTTTTTAGGTTCGAGTTGTTACAAGAAGACATGATGTTCAACCTTATTTCCAAGATAATCTCTATTTTGAGATCATTTATCTATGTCTCCTACAAAATCATCAAAAGGATGGTTTTTAAGAGTTATAATTGCTCTAGAAAAAGTAGGAATATTGATTTCAGGTTCTTCAACAGGTTCGGGTTCATTGTTACTTGAATCTAAAATTTTTTAGGGGACTTGATGTTTTCATAGATTCATTTATAGGATTATTAAAGGATTTTGAATTTATCCAGATTTGATGCATCATCTTCCAGGTTCTCTAGAGCAGTCTTAGGATTATGTCAATCTACATAATAAAGATTGACTTTGACATATTCTTCCACACATTTAGTTCTTTTATTAAATAGTCTATAGTGTTTAATTGATATCAAATATCCTAGAAATATTCCTTCATCACTTTTGGATAAAACTTTTCCCTGATTGTCCTTAGTATTAATGATAAAAAAAATTTAACAAAAAACATTAAAGTAGATTACTTTGGGTTATCTATTGTTCCATAACTCATATGGGGTTATTTTGAGAATAGGTCTTATCAACTCCATATTAATAATATTGCATGATGTATTTATATCTTCAGTCAGAAAATAAATAGGTAAGTCATATTCACTAAGCATGGTTCATTCAATCTCTTGCAAGGTTCTATTTCTTCTTTCTAATACTCCATTCTGTTGAGGTGTTCTTGGGGCAGAGAAATTATTATTATAGTCATTTTGTGGGAAAATGGATTCAAAATCTTGATTTTAAAACTCAAGGCCATGATCACTTCATAAGAAGTTATTTTTAATTCCACTAATATTTTGTACTATTTTGGCATATTTGGTAAAATGAGATAAATATTCACTTTTTTGAGCCAGAAAGAAAGTCCATGTATATCTTGAAAATTAATCTTCAAGAATATAAACATAATTCTTCCCATTTTAACTATAAACTATAGATAGTCTAAAAAATCCATGTGAATGATTTTGATAGGTTGAGAAGTCGACACTTCATTCTTTGGATTGAAGGAAATTTTGTGTTGTTTTCCTTTTTGATAAGGATTACACACTTTATCATTTAGAAACTCATGTTTGGGTAGGTATTTGACTAAAACACATTCTAGTTTTCTTTCTAAGAGAGTGAATATTTGAGTGTCCTTGTCTCACATTCCAAATCCAAGACTCTTTGGTAAATACACGTAAACATGAAGCATTTTGAGAAACTAAAGAATCTAAGTGAATAGAGTATAAGTTTTCATTTATTAATGCAGAAAACACTAATTCATTTTTATAATTCAAATCATTGAAAGAATCATTTTCAAATTTAACATGAAATCCATCATCACATAGTTGTGAAATAATAATAATATTATATTTCAATGGATCAAAAGAATGTACTTTGGAAATTAAAACTATAATAGTGTTACCAATTTTTCCAAGGCCAAGGATATTTCTTTTTGCATTATCACCAATGTTGACAAGTCTACGATCAATTTTTATCAAGTTATTGAAGCATGAATAGTCCCTTATCATGTATCTTGAACACCAACTATCCAAGTACCACAATATTTTACAGGATCTCTTTAAGAAACTTTCCTACATAATAGGGAAATAAAAATATATTTTTGTACCGTTATTTGTTTGGGTCCAGTGATATTACTGACCAGTGCTTTAGGAACCCACATCTACCTCATAGGTTTCCTATAATCATTATTTAATGTGGTTGAAAAATATACTCTATTTGGTGAAGAAAAACATGAAATAGTAGAGAGTGTATCATAACTTGAAATGTAAGGATTCTATCTGGAACTAGATGTGAAATTTCATTTCCTAGACTAAGAAACAAAATTAGTTTTTCCAAAAAAAAATTCACCAGGTTGATATCCAATATCTGTAGTATATTCTGGTGTAATATGTTTACCTATCATTTCTACCAAAGTATCTTTACCATTAGAAAAACATCCAAGATCATTTTTTAATTTCTCATTAGACACCTTTAATTAATTTTTTTCCTTGAGAAATTATGCATTTTTCTCTCATCCTACAAAAATATCAGTTTTAACGGTTTATGTAAGATCATACAGTTTCTTTGAAGACTTATATTTCTCTTTTAGTTCATTACATGTCTCTTAAGCATATTATAGTACTCATAAATTTAATCATTATATATATTTTTAGAGTCACTCTCGTCTCCCAAATAATAGGAATTATGTACATGAGATTTATGTGTTACCTTATATGATTTTTTAATAAAACACCTATTAGATTTGTTGGCATGTTCATCATGGGAAGATTCAAAGTCACTTTAACTATCTTCAGAAGCACACCACATTGCATTCATTTTGTTTTAATATTCTCAATTCTTACCCTTATATTTTATTTTTTTCTTTATCATGGTATAGTCTTCCTTTACATGCCCCTTTCGATTATATTCATAGAATACTATCTCATTAAACTTGTCACTTCTTTTCCAATCTTTCATCTAGCTTCCCTTTGGATCATATCTTCTTTTGAAGTTAGGATTTATGAAAAATTTCTTCTTCTTGTAAAATATATTAATCCTTCTATTTAATTGAGCAATCTCCTCATCATTGTTAGGAGATTATTTTTCACTACTGTAACATTCTATAGAGACAACCAATTTCCATTTCTCTTTGTGTTAAGAGGATGTGGACTTCATTGAAATAGATTTGATTTTGGGTTTTTCCTCATCTTCCTTGTTGAATTTCATATCCTCTTCATACATCATTAGTTTCCAAATGATTTCTTTTATAGGTAACTTTATGATGTGGAGTTATTCTCTTATATAGATAGAGGTTCCTCTCCATCTATTATGTAAGCATATGAGAATCGCCATGATTTGTTCTTTTGTAGTGACTTCTCTTCCAAAAGAAATCATTGTGTTGAAAATTTTATTGAAGCTGAGAATCATCTTAGAAATATCCTCATTAAGTTTCATTTTAATGTTATAAAATTTTATTCTTTAATTACTAAGTCTCATATCTTTCTCACTAGATGTTCCTTCATGTGAAATAGAAAAAGTATCCCAAAAATCATGGGCGGTTTTACATGCGTAAATTGTTTTAAATTATTAAACTCCTAATGATAAATATAATGAATTCATGGAATTTAAATTTTTATTATATTCACTCTTGGTTGGGTCATCCCAAGAGATTCTATCAATAATAGGGATCTTATACAAATCTATAATTCTATAGGAAATTTCAACACCCATACTTTCGAAATGCATTTTCATTTAAATTTACCATTTGGAATAATTAGATCAATTAAAGAATTGTGTTATGTTTTTTGCTGTGCCTTCCAATATATTATCCATAATAATGAAATTTTATTAAAGAGATAAAAATATAGATTTAACAAAAATTTATAGATCATTAAAGGAAAACTAAAATCATAGTTGAATATGGTAGAAAATAGAGTTTTAATAAGAACAACAACAATCCTCTGATACAAAATTTTGGTTGGAGTAGGGTACTCAAGAGGGGTGAATTGAGTATCTATTGAACTTTTTATTTGAAAAGTTTTCTAAAAATCTTCCCCAATAATAATTAATACATCCCAGTTAATCAAACTAATACAGTTATGAATGGTTGACTGTTTAAATATCTTCTCAAAAGATTGATTAATTCTCTGTAATCTTAATATCAGTTATTGACATTATTTTTGAGGTTTTTATAATAAGGTAAAAAATTATAACTTATTTCCATGATTAACTATCAATGTAAATAGAGTGATTTATGAATTATATATTAAATTAGAGAAAACTAAATGAAACAAAATGGTGGATATAAAACAAGCGGTTCATTCTCAAGTCGAGACCTAATGATTAAGTAGATGTCAGAATTGAGTCCTCGTGTTAGAAACAGAGTATCAGAAGTCTGGTGCACTGATTTCCAGTTAGATCTAACTCGTGTTATTCCAAGATTTGGAATTCTAAATATGTTATTGACTCTGATATATGGTATCTCATCTTTATAGATTAAAGAATTAATCGTGTGTTATTCAGATGTATTGAGTTGCATGGGTTGGTACTTTTCTTAAGAATGCTTGTGCTTCTATGTTATCGTGCGCCTTTTTTTTCTCGGACACACTTCCCTTTTTATTCATGAAGTCAATATGTTGGATCCAATAGGATGCATGTTTTCGAAACCTTATACCTTGTACATTTAGGTGACATTTCTATAAAGAAATATAAATTATGTCAGTTCATTTAAAAGACTCAAATATAACTGTTAGAAATTAAATTTAAAAATAACATTAAAGATTAAGGTACGGTGTCACGGTCAGTCTAAAATAGTGTCACGTAGAAATAGTGTCTAAATTAAATGGTGTATCCTTATTTTTCTTTTAATGGTGACATAGTTTTAATTACATAGATGTATAGATATTAGGAGATGGTAGCACAGATGCAGTGTTTGGATCACGATTTCTGGTCAAGGTGTCTGGTTCAAGGTGTCTGGTCACGGTGTATAGTTCACGGTGCCTGGGTCATGGTGTCTGGTTGATAGTGTCTGGGTCATAGTCTCTTAGTTACGGTGTCTATTTGTGGTGTCTGGTTCCTTTTCTAGAAAAACATAATCAATTCCAGTATCATGGTTTGTCAAACATTTTAAAATATATGTATATAGAATTAAACAATGATATTAATAGAATGGATTTGACTAAGTCATTCGTCAAGGAAATTAATTATAATAGAAATTAAAATATAGTTTTCACAATCCAAACATGATTTATAGCAATTATGTTCTTAGATATGTTTATTTAAATAATAAATAAACCAACCACTGGTACACATGATTTGAGACAGATTAAATTTTATTGAGAAAAATGCATGACGTTTAAGATTTGTGATTATTAAAATAGTATTAAGATAAGAGTATTCCAACAAATTTATTACCCAATAATTATTTTTATTTCATTTAATTCTTCATTATTAAGTTATATCGATTATTCGAGTATTCCATTATGCAAATTATATAGAATTAAAAATCCTTTTCTAGTCCTAAATCTCCATGTATCCATAGAAATCCAATATATTGTTAAAGAAAAAAAGTCTGTTATTTCTAAAGAAAATAAATCAATCACTTGATATGAAAAGTGCATTTAAGAAATCATCTAAGTTTAATACCTATAAAATGAGTTGGTCAGTAATATATTGATCAACATCCTAGTGTATAGCAAATGGTCTCTGATTGTGCACCTGGTTTGACACTCTTTGGGATATTCTATGGACAATATTCAAACTCATTATAAACAAACATATAATTTTTATGTCATTGAATTGTGTATATATTTATTTGTTCTCTAAAAATTTAAATTTCAATTTTATATACACTTTGAAAATCCCTAAAATTGATAAGTACATACTTGCTATAATTTCATACTGATCCCTTATTTTGAGTAATTTTTAAATAATGTTGAATCCTTAATTATTCATTATATGTAATGATAGAATTTTATTAGATGATATTATTATTATATTTTACATTTAAAACTATTAATTCCCCATATAATATATCATTCCATAAGAGATAATCGTGTATGAAATGTTTTATTAGGAAAATGATCTTTGTAATTAAATGTTTTTCACCATTGAAAATTATACCATGGATGACATATAATATTTTTATATATGATAGAATGAATTTTAATTTTATGTCAGTGTTCTATATAACTATATTTCTCCTAAAAACATCTATTTCTTTTGAGATACAACTTGGATAGGGTAATTGGGGGTTAATGGCGTTTATGGAAGATATCATGGAATAACTCCTTTATGATATGTTTAAATTTTCCATAATTATATATTCCTATTACAATTTTTCCAGTGATATTATCCTTGATATTATTTATTATCCAAAGATATGATATGACCATAGATTCATTTCATTATATAATTATTCATATTATTTATTCATATGATATTGAATATTCCATGCACATTTTATGATAGATTTAATTTTATGTTTCCCCTTACAATGTTTATAAGTAATTTTTTTATATTTTACCCATTACTATAGAAATAAATTAAGATTATTACATATGGAATACGAATGGAATGCTGAATAATGATGGTTTTCATGTATTCATTAATCTATTTTTAGTTTTAATGTAATGTAAAATTCATTCATGAATATAATTTCCAGAGACTATTAACCTATTATATCATATATATTTTTACTTATGAACCTATATAATAAAATAACCACTTGATCCAAGGTATTGGATTTTGGTTTCTTACATCAATCATAATTTTATTAATACCCCACACTATGACCTATTATCTTCTTAGTAATAATGGTGGAAAAAGAACTAGAAATATTTCAAAAACAATAGAATGTCTACAATTTCTAAGAGGATCTCCATTAAGAGTAAGACAAATCAATTAATATTAAATTTTGTTATGATAATTTTAATAATTTCATGGATTTTTCAAATTTTTGCTATATTTAGATATCTCTTTTTCATATTCTATATTTAACATCATACATGTTATCTATTGAGGATTTTAAAGAACATACCTTGGTAGAGGTCTTCATGCTTGATGAAATTTTAGATGAGTTTGATGTTTAGAACACTAAATCATATATGTATTATAGTGGAAATAAATTTCTGTATAGAAAAATGATACTAAAGTTAAAACAAAAAAACAACCTCTTGTAGTCAGGCCCAAAAACCAATTCCACCGCTCCTCATGCAATGAAGTATTATGAGTAAACCTAAAATATATTCCATCAACCACAAGTCTAGAGAAAATATAAATACAATGAGGTGGAAAAAAGTACTTTTCTAATGGAGTTATCTATTTGAATTGAAATGGGAAGAAAATTTTTATGAATAGAATGTGCAGGTTCAAATGACAGAAACAATAAAATAATTTATATTTTGGTTGTCAATCAGTACTACCTAAATAGAAGTTGTAAAAAACATACTACTAGTTTGTGGTTAAATTCCAGACTATAATCTTCCACATCCTATGATTTTATTTTTTATTTTAATAATTTTACAACTTTATATTTTTTTACATATATGTTTTTAATGAAAGGAAACAACACTAGCTAAATCAAGCATCATTTAAGGATTATCATCTAAAATAAAAAAACATTTCGTTTTCATTCATTTATATTAATTTTTTTATTTCATAATTAAGATTTAGTGTGACCAATTCTATAATAATTTTTGAACAAAATAGAGGGTAATAAAAATATTTTTTTGAGGGGATTGTACATTTATTTTTTATGATGGTTTTATTTGTTTTTAGTTTTGATTTTTGATTTCTCTTATAAGATCCTTAATCCATAAATTAATATCAATAGAAATTAATATTATCATAGATTTATAAAAAATATTCAATTGATAATTTAAAGATTTAAATTTTTTAGATATTTATTTATTCCTTAAATTCTAATTGGATCATTTATTGATCATTGATCAAATGGGACACTAATGTGTTGATGATTTTTTCAATATCCAGTTTAGTTACCCTAGATGTTTCTAATAAAATGTATCAATTTTAAATTTTCATTTTTCTTAAAATTATTTACCCATCAAATGTTATGTAGTATATGTTGTGGTCTATTTTCAACATTTTTAGAGGTCATGTAGTTTTACAATGATAATTAATTTATCATTATTAAAATACCTTCTATAATACCAAACAGTTTTGATAATTCCTTCTCATATTCCCTATTAGTAACACTTTATAATCTATAAAATACCTATTATATATCCATATTACAATATTAACATCCCTACATATCCAAATCCTAATCACATTCGTTGATTACATTATAAACATGTTTTGTGGATAGATTGTTTCTGAGGAATTATGAAAGGACCATTACAATGTTTCAAATAAGGTAAGTGGTGTAATAATTTTATATGATTAAATGTATAAAAATGAAAATCAATTAATTTTTTCCCTCTTTATCTTGATAAAAAATTATTACCAAACAAATATGTACAATAAATATAATAATTGAAATTTGAAGATAAATTAACTATAGTTTCCATCAATATAAACATTTGATATAAAAGGGAATATTTGGTTGGAATAATTGGTTGATTGTAATGAGTATAAATAATTTTATGACTTTCATTCATGATTAATGAGTACATTTTAATGAGAAGATACATCCTCCACTTTCTTCCATTATTTTTCAGATTTGTATATCCATCAATAACCCATAAAATTTCCCATGTAAATAAACCCATGATTGATAACACTTTATAAATCTACAAATTAGAGAATATATAATGATAAAAAGCCTATTAAAATCATGATTGTAATTGTGAATGTGATATTTTTTCTTAATTATTCCTTTTGTGAATAGAGGTTCATTTATGGTAAGGTATGAAAAAAATTGTGAATGAATAATACATTTATATGGAATCTATTTTTAAAAATATTGGGGAATTATGGATTTCTGTTCTATATGTGAATAAGGGAATTTAAAAGTGTTTATAAATTGTAATATTAATCTATTGTGCATTTAGAAGTATAAATTATCATTGGTATATGAATGTATATAGTGAAAAAATATATTATTTCTAGAATAATATGGGCCATGTTTTGATAAAATTTTCATTGAAATGTATGATTATATCTATTTTTTATACATTAATTTTTTCTCATTGACAATATTTTAGTATTTTCTTTTATAAAGAAAAATAAATTTTAAATAAGTTAATATTATTATTTTCCCTTATAAAATGAATTTGGAATTCTTTTGGAAAATTACTACATTGAATTTGGTGTTTTATTATGTTTATTAATGGATAATGGGGTCCACATAGTCTTTTATTATGATATAAATATATTTCTTATAGCAATATCTGATTAACTTCAAATATTTCATGTCGGGTTGTATTAAATGTAATGGAAAAGAAACTATGTATTATTAAAATTTAAAATGTGTTGTTTTATTTAATTGATTGGAAATATAGGGGGTATTATTAAATTAAATGTGGGATTTAAAAAATCATGTAATATTAACTTCATGGAATGATCACAACATCTGAATAAACACTACCCAGGTAAGAATAATATGAAATATTCGTCATCTTTTATAAGTGTACATCATTCAAAATATACCTCGCATAAGAATATTAATTGTTTTATGTCATTAAAATCAAATGCAACATGTTACTATGTCATATTAAAAATGGAATATAAGGCCTTAAGATAGATTAAATATATTTCCAAGTAAGATTAAATATAACCATATTCTAAAATATGTAATATCTACATGATCACACATGACTAAAAATATGACTTGAGATCTATCTAAAATAGATTATCAATCTTCTTATCAATCAAGATCAATTCATGAACAATGTGGGTGAGAATATTTGTAATGATCAAACCTCCAGAATCCCAGAATCAGTGGTTAAATTATTACATTAGTAATTGACAAAAATAACCACATCCCAGAGGACCAAATAGTTTCGTAGGACACATAAAATAGTTACATACATTATTCACATTTTACATTGGAAACAAAATATAAAACACAGTTAGAGTATTTATTTTTCATAAAATAAAACATGGAAATATTCATTCTCTATATCATATAGAATGGAAACAAAATAAGGATGAGTAAAAATTCTCAGAAAGGCAATAAAAACATTAGAATAAATCATATGGTAAAAAATTTATAATCAATATGACAAGGTAAATAATTTAAAAAGTATTCCATATAATTAATAAATTGATCATGATGAATAATATGTAAGTAAATAATGATAATAAAATAATCCCATATAAATAATCACATGACCTTGAAACTTATCAAAGAATATAAAAAATATTAAAATAATTTCATGGATGTTAATAACATAATATTAACTTAAGTAATGAATGAAGTGCCCAGATCAGTGTGAATCACTGAGAGGGGGAGGGGGTGAATCAGTGATCCCTTAAAACTTTTTACTAATTAATTCTTAATCAATTAAACCTCTATGGCTTGTTAAGGCCTCGATCCACTCTTCTTGTATCTATCACCTTTCCACGAATGATGCAGTAAATGTAAAGGCACTGGACACAAGGATTTACAAGGTTCAGCACCAAAGGACTACATCCTTGCCATGCTCTCTCAGCATGGATTCTCCCATTATAACTTGTTAGAATTACAATGGTCGATACAGCTTCCCACCGTATCTCTCCTGAGTCCCACAGGAGGGTCTTTATACTGCGTCCCACAGTGTTACCAGAGTCCCACTGGCCTGCTCCAGAATCCCACTGAAGACTTCTTCTCCCTGAGTCCCACAGGGTCTTCTCCTGGCTCCTCGAGTCACACGAGTAGCTCTTATTCACGTTCAGCTCTTCAAGTATCTTCAGTAGCCTGGGATAAAGGCTGCTGGCCTTGCTCTGTACCTCTGATCACTTGTGATGATCAGGTCTTCTCGTCTTGCTCAGGCTTTATCTCCTTCTTTTAAGGATGACCTGGCTTCCCTCCAACTACTGAATACTCAGACAAATGATGTCTTTAACTTCGGTCTGGTCCAGTCTCAGTTCAAAACAACTTCATGCACTGAATGCATGGCATCACAATATCTTCAAGATCTTCTGGTCTTGGACTCCTCAAATGCACACAACCTGATTTAGCTTTGTTCACGTGCGCACGTGCATGCATGCATGCATGCACTTTCCCTTTCCTCTTCTTGGTGCAGTAGACCCACAAAGGGTGTAGTCACTTTAAGAACACACCTTCACTGAACTTCACACACTTTATCCAATATGTTTACACACTTAGAGTGTGTTCTACTTTAGTGTGAGTCTTCTTCTTCTTCTAAGTGTGTCCACTCCTCTTAGAGCGCAAACATAGGTTCGACCACTTCACTTTGTTGTTTTGCACACACAACTTTGTTCTTTGCTTTGCACACACACAATGAGTGTGTATTTGGCCTCCACTATTTTTGCACACCCCAAGCTATGCCTCGGCCTTCCTCTCAAATGCACACACACACAAAGTGTGGTCTTCGACTTCTTGTGCACACACTGCGTGTAGGTCCTCTTCTTGTTTTGCACACACAAAAGGTGTGGTCTTCACTTGATGCACACACAAGGAAGGCTACGGCTTGGGTTCTCCACTTTGCACACACACTGCCCAAATTCAATTATCCCATAGGGTGTTCTCCCACATTGCACACACACACCAAGGTGTGGTCTCGGCCTCTTTGTTTTCTTTTTGCACACCCCAAAGGCTACGGCCTCTTATTCAAATGCACACACAAGAGGTGGCCTTCCTAGCACATGGCACACACATAAGTGGTCTTCCACTTCACATGGCACACACACGAGGCAAGGCCTCGGCCTTATTCCTTGCCAAGCACCCACAACCAAGGGTGTGGTATACTGCCTCGGGTCTTCTTCTCCAACACTGCCAAGTAGGTGCACTTGGTGCAACCAGGCGCGCAAGGGTGCGGCTTCTCTTCTTCAACACTGCCGCGAGGTGCACAAGCACTCTGGTGTGCAGCATGCAACACCACGAGGCGCGCAATCCACAAGGGTGCAAAGACACCTTGGGCGCGCAAGCTACTCCTGCCGCGCAAGTATGCGGGCAGGGAGAGCTCTTCCTGTCGCGCAAATAATGCGCGCAGGGGACCTTCGAAGCCTCGGGTGGCTCCGGAACCTTCAGCCGCGCAAGTTCTATGCGCGGGGCTTTTACTTCGCGAGTCAGAGCACACGCGGGTCTTTTGATTTTCAAGAAAGGATCAGCAAACTGCACAGAGGGCTCGGCCTCATTTTTATAGGCAGAGACTGCCTCAGATTATCCGCGTGCAATAACTTCAAACACCCGAGATCTTCGGATCTTCAAGATTTCCAAAATCTTGTTTCTCCTCTGTTTCACCGCGGGTTCTATTATTATTTTCTTCCTCCTCGTGCATGCGATTTATAACGCATGCACGGCCTCTGTTTCTTCTATCCCATGCAAGACACGAACCACGTGGCCTCGGCAGCTTTGCTTGCCTCGGCCTCATTCGAATTTTATCATTTGTCGCATGCAAGTCTATTTTTGTGCATGGTTGTATTCAGTGTGGCCAGACGAGCCGAATAGAGGTCTCGGTTTCGAAAATGGTGGCCGGGAACTCGAAATAGGTCATCGGGGAGGCTCTGGTTCAGCGGCGGTCGTCGGGTGGCCTTGTGCGAGCTCGGGGAAGAAGACAGTCGTTGGGCCGTTGGATCAGCCGATCAAACGACTTTGGACGGCCTGGATCAGATCGGGGCGCTGCGGATGGATCGTGCGGCGCAGATCAAGCGCGCGATGAATCGTGCGGCTAGGATTACTCCCGCGGAAAAAATCCGCGTCCCACATCGAAACGGCGAGAGGTTTTCTCGCGGCTTATCAACATGCCGCTCCCCGCTCAACGCTCAGTTGCACTTCCCCCTCCACGGTGCCGCCCCGCACCGTGTTCTCTTCTGCGGGCGCGCTCTGCGCCCACTCTTTCTCCTGCGGGCGCGCTCTAGCGCCCACTATGCTTCCTGCGCTCCTCTCCTCCGGGCGTGCCCCAGGCGCCCCTGTGGTGTCTGCGGGTGCACCCCTGCCGCCCTGAGCTCGCCCCACGGGTTCCCCCTTGGGCGTGGCGCCTTAGGCCCACATGAGCCTTGGGGTTGAACCCACAAGGTGCTCACGGGCTGGCCATATTTTGTTTTGGCAAGTAAAGTGTTAAACACTTTGTTAAAAAACAAAGTATCCCCATATGTAAAATGCCAAATTCCAAGCCACTTCATTCTTCTTCTCAATTTCTTCCCTACTCTACTTCTTAAGAATTACTTAATCCTCCTCAACATATAATCTTCACTTAGTATATGGAATTCAAAAGGTTTCTTCTTAATCTTCTTCATCTCCTCTTCCATATGTGTTCAATACTTAGGAGGGACTTCTTCAACTGAATCTCATAAATCACACATGTTCTTCAACATTCTTCATTGATCTAATCAGAGATCAATTGGATCTTCTTCTGATTCACATGCACTAAAAGTTAGCACATGGACTTCTTTAATCCACATCATCCACTTAGAAGTTGTGGATGGATCTCTTGCTTCTCCTCATGCATTGTCAGTACAATGCATGGTCTTCAAACAATGTTGTGACATTGTATCATCATGATACAAGTTCTATGAACTTAAAGATCAGCTCGACAATCGTCAGATGTTACTAGAGAATGTTTCAACCACATCTCCTATGCCACTTAGTGAATCTCCTAAGTGACATGCCTCTTAGTATCATGGCCATTCTCCTTTCATCACCATCACCATCACATCCTTTGACATTCACATCTTGACTCCTTGACATCCATTCATTCCAAGACAACTTCATGCCTCATTGACAACAAATGCAACACAATGCACTTCAATCTCCCCCTTTGTATTTGTTGTCAATACACTCCTTCAGCACATATGAATGGGTCAATATGTGTGCCAATATTTTCTCCCCCTTATTGGCAATCAAATGCAAAGGTGTGGTGTGGTTCACTTTCAAAAATATCTTCCTCCCATTGAAAAGTATCTTCTTGAAAAACACTATTAGAGGGATGATGTCACATGTTCTCTTTAGCAAAGAACCTTTAGTAAATCAGCTCTAAGTCTACTTGGGCTAACCCGGTGTAGAAAACAAGAGTGATGTAACCAAGGAATTCAAAGCTGTCCATAATTCTCAACACATGTGAGATCATGCTTAGGGGTTTGAAATTTTTCAGATATAACAATGAATTTGCTAAATCCTGCACAACTTCACAAAACTCATTAGAAAGTTCACGTGCAAAGATAAAGCTCCCCCTTTCAACCGTTTGTCTTCAATCAATACTCCCCCTTAATTGTCATGATGAATGCAATTAAGAATCAAGGGATGAAAGTATGATTGGAATACCTTCACTTTTCTCAAGATGATATTAATCTCAGAACATCATCTTCTTCAGATTTTCTCCCCCTCAAGGGGTGCACTCTATTCTGTCCAAACCATCCTTCAGCTGAGAATGATCATCATCTTCAATTCCCTACAATGTCAGCACATGTAAATACAAGTGATTAGGGAATAATATGGAACCTCCTTGGTTCATCAATGTGAACAACAAGGTTGAGAAGATTCTCTCAACCGAGATGTCCCATTTTCACCATTCTTCACACTTGCACATTTGATCTTCATTGATGATTGTGCTAGTGTGGTTCTCAAAACATCTTCATGTGAAACCTTCTTCTTCCTTTTTGCTTTAGCAGTTGCCAGAGCTTCATCTTCAGCTCTTTGCAGTTCTCTGGCAAGTTGCAACTGACTTGTCCATATGACTAGTAAATCATTTGGAAGTGTGGCCTCAGTTCTGGAAGTTCCACATGGTTCTTTGGATGCTGCTAAGCTACCTCTCTTAGGCAACTTATTTTCAATCAATCCCTTCTTCTTCTGGATTGATTGTCTTTTGGAGTTCAGTCTGCTTCTATTTAGTTTCATTGCTTCTTTACAAAGGTCCATGATGTGTCCTTTCTTTCCACAGTAGAAGCATTTCTTGGTGGTCCTTCTGGATGCATCACCCTTCTTGGACTCAGACTCCAAGGACTTCTCTTCATTTCTCAAACACTTCTTGGGAGCATTCTCTACTTTCTTCTTGCTTCCCAAGGAATCTTTTTGAGCCAGGTTCTGTGATCTTTTCATCTTTTGAGCTCTGGATACAGTTGGAGATTGACATGTATCTTTTTGACCACTTTTGCAATCATCCCAGATGTTGTCAAGTAATCCAAATCTGTTAGCAGTAAACATGTGTCTCTGGACCTGTGGATGTTGCTTCTTTTCCTCTGGCTTGCTCCCCCTTGGCATGGGGTTCCTCTGTGCTTTGGAATTCAGTGGATTGTACCAACAATCCTTTGCACAATGCCCATACTTGTTACAACACCAACATTGACCCACAAATCTTGACTTCTTCAGTCCTTCTGATTGTTGGGTACTTTTCTTGATTTGTTGTATTGTTTCAGGAGAGCTCTGCTTCTTTACTGTCTTCATCCATATTTGTTTGGATTCATTATTCCATCCTGCACTTTTTGTGGAAACACATTTAGAAACATGAGTACAAGATGGTATGGATGGTACCTTCTTGTTAGAAGTTGTTGCACTTTCACTAGAGGATGTCTTTCTTTTAGAATAATCCTTCTCAAGGCATACTTGAGTAGCAACATGTCTTCTTCCAGTTGACTGGGAGGCTTTGGCTTTGGGTGATTGCTGATTTGTCAATATCACCTCCAATTCTAAGCATTTCATGTTAAGGGAGTTCTTCTCATCCTCAACAGTTCTTAGCCTTCCTTCCCAATTCTCCACCAGTTGTTTCATCTGGTCTTCATGCACCTTCTTCAAATCTTGCAATGAATTGTCCAGCTCCTTCACCCTTTTGACTTTGTCTTCTAGTTGAGCATTTTTGACAACCATTGACACTTTGTGCCTCTTTTCCAGTGCATGGAAAACTTCTTTGATAATTACTTTAAAGATTTCATTCTCAGAAAGGCTTCTTTGCAATTCTTCACAAGTGTCTTCATATCTTTCATTGCAAAGAGATACTGTTTCATCTTTGGCATTTACCAGCTTTCTGAGAGTGTTGGTTATGCCAACCCTTTTAGCCAATTGATCTTCCATTGCATTGGCTTCTTCTTCTATCTGTGATTTTTCTTCTTGAAGATCAAGGATGCCTATAGCTATACACATTGCCACTTCCTTGGGGACTGTCTTCTGAAGATATTTGATTGCATTTAGAAGGTCATTGTTTCTTCCATCTTCATCACAGCTAGGACAGGCTTCATCAGAAGAATGATAAAAGGAATTGTCATCTGATGTGACTTTCACATTTCTTTCCATAGAAGGAGTTTCTCTGATTGCAGCAACCTTCTTCTTCATCTTCTTGGCCTGTTTCTTCTTTCTATTTTTCTGAGTCTTGGCAGATATCTCCATTTGAGGCTGGTCGCTCGTTTCCTCAAATCTGCACTTCATAAAGACTCCCTTGGATCTTTTAGAGGCAACCTCCCTCTGATACCAATTGAAGTGCCCAGATCAGTGTGAATCACTGAGAGGGGGAGGGGGTGAATCAGTGATCCCTTAAAACTTTTTACTAATTGATTCTTAATCAATTAAACCTCTATGGCTTGTTAAGGCCTCGATCCACTCTTCTTGTATCTCTCACCTTTCCACGAATGATGCAGTAAATGTAAAGGCACTGGACACAAGGATTTACAAGGTTTGGCACCAAAGGCCTACATCCTTGCCATGCTCTCTCAGCATGGATTCTCCCATTATAACTTGTTAGAATTACAATGGTCGATACAGATTCCCACCGTATCTCTCCTGAGTCCCACAGGAGTGTCTTTATACTGCGTCCCACAGTGTTACCAGAGTCCCACTGGCCTGCTCCAGAATCCCACTGAAGACTTCTTCTCCCTGAGTCCCACAGGGTCGTCTCCTGGCTCCTCGAGTCACACGAGTAGCTCTTCTTCACGTTCAGCTCTTCAAGTATCTTCAGCAGCCTGGGATAAAGGCTGCTGGCCTTGCTCTGTACCTCTGATCACTTGTGATGATCAGGTCTTCTCGTCTTGCTCAGGCTTTATCTCCTTCTTCTAAGGATGACCTGGCTTCCCTCCAACTACTGAATACTCAGACAAATGATGTCTTTAACTTCGGTCTGGTCCAGTCTCAGTTCAAAACAACTTCATGCACTGAATGCATGGCATCACAATATCTTCAAGATCTTCTGGTCTTGGACTCCTCAAATGCACACAACCTGATTTAGCTTTGTTCACGTGCGCACGTGCATGCATGCATGCATGCACTTTCCCTTTCCTCTTCTTGGTGCAGTAGACCCACAAAGGGTGTAGTCACTTTAAGAACACACCTTCACTGAACTTCACACACTTTATCCAATATGTTTACACACTTAGAGTGTGTTCTACTTTAGTGTGAGTCTTCTTCTTCTTCTAAGTCTGTCCACTCCTCTTATAGTGCACACATAGGTTCGGCCACTTCACTTTGTTGTTTTGCACACACAACTTTGTTCTTTGCTTTGCACACACACAATGAGTGTGTATTTGGCCTCCACTATTTTTGCACACCCCAAGCTATGCCTCGGCCTTCCTCTCAAATGCACACACACACAAAGTGTGGTCTTCCACTTCTTGTGCACACACTGCCCGTAGGTCCTCTTCTTGTTTTGCACACACAAAAGGTGTGGTCTTCACTTGATGCACACACAAGGAAGGCTACGGCTTGGGTTCTCCACTTTGCACACACACTGCCCAAATTCAATTATCCCATAGGGTGTTCTCCCACTTTGCACACACACACCAAGGTGTGGTCTCGGCCTCTTTGTTTTCTTTTTGCACACCCCAAAGGCTACGGCCTCTTCTTCAAATGCACACACAAGAGGTGGCCTTCTTAGCACATGGCACACACATAAGTGGTCTTCCACTTCACTTGGCACACACACGAGGCAAGGCCTCGGCCTTCTTCCTTGCCAAGCACCCACAACCAACGGTGTGGTATACTGCCTCGGGTCTTCTTCTCCAACACTGCCAAGTAGGTGCACTTGGTGCAACCAGGCGCGCAAGGGTGCGGCTTCTCTTCTTCAACACTGCCGCGAGGTGCACAAGCACTCGGGTGTGCAACATGCAACACCACGAGGCGCGCAATCCACAAGGGTGCAAAGACACCTTGGGCGCGCAAGCTACTCCTGCCGCGCAAGTATGCGGGCAGGGAGAGCTCTTCCTGTCGCGCAAATAATGCGCGCAGGGGACCTTCGAAGCCTCGGGTGGCTCCAGAACCTTCAGCCGCGCAAGTTCTTTGCGCGGGGCTTTTACTTCGCGAGGCAGAGCACACGCGGGTCTTCTGATTTTCAAGAAAGGATCAGCAAACTGCACAGAGGGCTCGGCCTCATTTTTATAGGCAGAGACTACCTCAGATTATCCGCGTGCAATAACTTCAAACACCCGAGATCTTCGGATCTTCAAGATTTCCAAAATCTTGTTTCTCCTCTGTTTCACCGCGGGTTCTTTTATTATTTTCTTCCTCCTCGTGCATGCGATTTATAACGCATGCACGGCCTCTGTTTCTTCTATCCCATGCAAGACACGAACCACGTGGCCTCGGCATCTTTGCTTGCCTCGGCCTCATTCGAATTTTCTCATTTGTCGCATGCAAGTCTATTTTTGTGCATGGTTGTATTCAGTGTGGCCAGACGAGCCGAATGGAGGTCTCGGTTTCGAAAATGGTGGTCGGGAACTCGAAATAGGTCGTCGGGGAGGCTCTGGTTCAGCGGCGGTCGTCGGGTGGCCTTGTGCGAGCTCGGGGAAGAAGACAGTCGTTGGGCC
Organism: Viscum album; assembly: GCA_963277665.1. Lineage (NCBI taxonomy): Eukaryota > Viridiplantae > Streptophyta > Magnoliopsida > Santalales > Viscaceae > Viscum > Viscum album. The sequence continues at coordinate 1,536,368,277 of OY728143.1, read as the reverse complement.
GTTGGATCAGCCGATCAAACGACTTTGGACGGCCTGGATCAGATCGGGGCGATGCGGATGGATCGTGCGGCGCAGATCAAGCGCGCGATGAATCGTGCGGCTAGGATTACTCCCGCGGAAAAAATCCGCGTCCCACATCGAAACGGCGAGAGGTTTTCTCGCGGCTTATCAACATGCCGCTCCCCGCTCAACGCTCAGTTGCACTTCCCCCTCCACGGTGCCGCCCCGCACCGTGTTCTCTTCTGCGGGCGCGCTCTGCGCCCACTCTTGCTCCTGCGGGCGCGCTCTAGCGCCCACTATGCTTCCTGCGCTCCTCTCCTCCGGGCGTGCCCCAGGCGCCCCTGTGGTGTCTGCGGGTGCGCCCCTGCCGCCCTGAGCTCGCCCCACGGGTTCCCCCTTGGGCGTGGCGCCTTAGGCCCACATGAGCCTTGGGGTTGAACCCACAAGGTGCTCACGGGCTGGCCATATTTTTTTTTGGCAAGTAAAGTGTTAAACACTTTGTTAAAAAACAAAGTATCCCCATATGTAAAATGCCAAATTCCAAGCCACTTCATTCTTCTTCTCAATTTCTTCCCTACTCTACTTCTTAAGAATTCCTTAATCCTCCTCAACATATAATCTTCACTTAGTACATGGAATTCAAAAGGTTTCTTCTTAATCTTCTTCATCTCCTCTTCCATATGTGTTCAATACTTAGGAGGGACTTCTTCAACTGAATCTCATAAATCACACATGTTCTTCAACATTCTTCATTGATCTAATCAGAGATCAATTGGATCTTCTTCTGATTCACATGCACTAAAAGTTAGCACATGGACTTCTTTAATCCACGTCATCCACTTAGAAGTTGTGGATGGATCTCTTGCTTCTCCTCATGCATTGTCAGTACAATGCATGGTCTTCAAACAATGTTGTGACATTGTATCATCATGATACAAGTTCTATGAACTTAAAGATCAGCTCAACAATCGTCAGATGTTACTAGAGAATGTTTCAACCACATCTCCTATGCCACTTAGTGAATCTCCTAAGTGACATGCCTCTTAGTATCATGGCCATTCTCTTTTCATCACCATCACCATCACATCCTTTGACATTCACATCTTGACTCCTTGACATCCATTCATTCCAAGACAACTTCATGCCTCATTGACAACAAATGCAACACAATGCACTTCAATGAATAATATCATACATCATGAACATACTATGAAGGCCTCAAGCCAAGACATCTCACATAAGTGGGTAATGCCTTAGCCAAATACCCAAACTAGTTTGTCTAATGAGACCTTCTGATTCATCAAGGGAATATAATGGGACAATACCAATACTTATAAATACAAATTCATCCACTACATAAAAATCTTGAGTTACAATTCAATACATAATCATAATAAACATTTATATTGAAAAAACTATCAGAAGAAATGTTAATATTTCCATAATCAATCTGATCATAAGCCATCTTGAGAAATAATAACAATATTATTATTAATAATTATCCACATTTGAGAATTTTCAAAATTAATTCCTTTTTTCATTGATGAATATAACTACCATAAAATACCATTAAAACGTTCTTGAGAAAAACACTATTTTCATAATAAAAATCACTTTTTATAACTAATAAATTATAGAATAATAGGAAATTTTATACCATCAAAATAACCATATAAAATTCTAAAAGAATAACAAACTAATTTATTAGTCATGATTCTATGAAATTATTTTCATATTTTATATGTTTAAAAGACCTCCCTTTAATTATTTTGTGAAAAATCAAAAATTACCGATTTCAGAAAACAAAAATAAGATTACTTTAAAAAAAATTAAAATTAATGAATGGGTAAAAATATATATATCAAATAATTTTATCATATAAAAAAACTATTTAATTATTTTAATCAAAATATAGACATGAAATGAAATAATCCCAGGCAATATTGAAAAAAATGTCAGTTTTCCTTAAAAAAATTTGGTTTCTTGTGTAAATAAAGAGATAAAAATTAATGGGAAAATTTTATTGCCCTAAATAACCAATTTATATCATAATATAGGGGTCTTAATTTATAAATAATAATTAATTTCTCTAATTTGGGGATATACATAAACAATCTCGAATAATGATGTACTTCTGAAATAAACCCTTACCATTGAGGTATCATTTAAATAATAACCTCCATGGAATAAGTAATTTCAAATTAATCATTAAATGAAACTAATGTAAAGAAATTGTTGATATAAATCATGAAATCGGTATTATATAAATGAGAAAAAATAAATAACTGTTGAATATAGAATATGTCTCATTGATGTAAAAGTGAGAGAGAAACCCTTACATCAGGTTTGATATTAGTCACGATTGATTTTAACCACATAAATATTTAATTTATTTTTAATATAATTATATAATATAATAAATTTTCTACTTATAATATCATATATGATTTAATTATAATATTTAGACCCCCATTTATTAATAATCCATTATTAAAAAAGCCGTTTCTATGTGTTAACGGTCTCATTCTTCTTGTATGTTTAATTTTGGATGATCTAATCCTTATAAATTGATCATGGTTCCATAATCTCTATAATTAGAATCATGATATAAATATAATATATATTAATTATATTCATATTTATTATGATCCATGTACGATATATATAGAAAAATAAATTATAACATTCAGGGAGATGGTAGGTCGTACATACACATGAATGTTGTTTTCACGTATCGAATAATGGAACTAAGGAAGGGTAAATAATAATTAAATTTTAAAAATATTATTTTATCATATATATTCTTCAAATATATCCTTATCAATAACCAATTAATATTTAAATGGAAAACAAATCACCTTATTTCATTGAGGCGGTAGCCCACATATACGTACGAGCAATGTTATCATTTTCTAATTGTTTGGAAGGTAAGAAGATAAATATTATATTATTATTTTTTATGTATAATTTCATTATATATATCATAAATATTAATCAGTTCTATCTTTATAACCATTCATTCAATGTGGTGAGGAAATACAAATTACACTACTAAGTGCAGACGATATGTCGTACATATACATCAGTGATGTTTTTGTTTTTCATATGGTGGAAAAGAAATGGAATTTGATTTTATCATTACCATAAAAGACCTAATAATATTTATAGAGATTTATTAATTATTAAATTATTGGTAAAAAATAATTATAAATTATAATAAAAAAGTAACTTGATTGTTTCAGTGAAGACGATTACCTCTTCTTTAGAACAATTCCTTTATATATCCACATAAGGGACGTAGGTTGGGTCTTTTCGTAAAGAAATAACATCATGAATGTGTATGGTTATTTCAAGAAGATAATTGTTTGACAGTTTTTTGGCCTAGTATAATCTATTTGGTATAAAAAAGAAAACGAGGGAAGCTCATTAATAAGATGGCGGAGGGGCACTCCTGAAATTTTATAAAAGATTAAAAAAATATCGCTAATAAATATAAAAAATGTAATAATATTTAAATATAAATTTATTTATAATTGAATTAATATAAACTAATATAATTATTTTGGTTTATTTGGTGTTTTAAACAATATCTTTTGCTCTAAACACTTAACAAACCTATTTTAACATTAACTGTCGTAACATCTTATGCACTGTTGAAGTGGTATAATTCTAATTATAAAGTGTAAATTAGATCATAAATGGAAAATATATGGCATTTTAAACCATATATAATCCACATTTTCCTCTTTCAATATTTTTATTACTTTTAAATAAATTAATAAATTAATTTTTTAATCAATTATCAATACTGCCCTTTTTGACATTATACATCTAATTTGACACTACAGACACAGAGACAGAAATATAATTTAAATATATTCCCTTAAAAAATATAAAATATGTTATAAATATATATAATAATTTTTTGAAACACTAATTCACTCAAATTAAATTAATTTTAATATTTATTAAATTATTTATTTTATTTTTCTATTAATTGAATAAATATTGTATCAGTATTGTGTATGAATTAAAGTTATCTATTTAATCACTATAATTTATAAATAATTTACGAAGATATAAATAAAAAAATTATTTTTAAAATAATATTTTATAATCATTCATAAAATAGTATTCTCTTTATGTGAATATATATAATAAATTAAAAGAAATAAAATGACATTTTGGAACTGTCTTTTCTTAGAATAATATAAATACCCTTACCAAGGTCAAATGAATCCAAAATTTTATATATGATAATTTTTAGTGTTAATTTATTAATATGTTCAAAAAAATGAAATAAATTCAAGGATTAGGGTTATTTTTAATACCTTATCACGATCATTGTAACCTTAATAACCAAATTTACCCTTATTGTGGTAAAAATTATCTATTATGGTTAGTATTCATTATGGGTGAAAATAAAAGGGTCTTATTTATGAAATATGGACCTCCTTCTTGGAAATATGGAATAAATTTTTCATGATTCAATTTATATAAGTGTTATAAATTTGATTATGATTAAAACATAAAGCACAATGAAAAAGTGATCTTCATAAACATACCCATATAAATATAAAAATGTTTTTATACTAAATTAATCAATAAAAGTGATTCCAACTAAATTCACATGATGATTAACTAAATAAGATATATATTTTTATTTGGAATAGTTTTATAAAAAATGGATCATTGTACATTCTTGAATAAAACATATCATTTTTAATAAAAAACAGTAATTTTAACAATTCATTGAAAACTCAACCATTTCAGAAAAATACCAATAAATCACTAAATATTAATTTTAATATGGTTATTTAAAAAGTTAATTTCATTTTATCATATAAAATTTATATAATTTTTTGGAATTATTTATAATATTTTGTCAAAAAAATTAATAAAAATCATTTTTAAGATAACTTATTTTTGAATAATAAATTGACATTACTAAAAATGCAGTTCTAATTTAATTAATGAAAATATTTTTATTGAGTATGAACATTATTTATATTTTTTAATGTTTTTTTTCCTATTAATACTCACCAATTTAAAATATATGTTATATTTAAATAAATTAATTTTAATAGTATCACATGATTTTTTTCGAATTGGTGTTGTCTGTAACATAATTTATCAAAGAAATAAAATTTATTTAAAGAGAAATATATTCTAAAATATTGTGGTGTTTCACTACTCCCTCTTAAATAAATTAAAACATCTCAATTTCATATATCTCATTATTGATTCAGAAATATTTGAAGACTGACATCTTCCAAACGGATAATAAAACATCTTTTGAAATGGGAAAGTGAGAAAAAAATAAAGGTTACCTGAAATATCATATTTTTATTTTCCCTTATACGTGTAAAATTTGTGGAACATTAAAATATATATTGGTAGTTGTATAATAAAATTAATGGAATAATATAGAGTGATAGAAAAATTTGTTAGGATAATTTTAACAACTACAAAACCCTAAATAAGTGAGAGGTGAATAGGCCATAAACTCATAGGAAGTGAATGTAAAAGGTTAATATTTTTATTTCAAGAACCATTTAATAATTTTAGGGGATTACATACTATCATGATAGGGGAAATGGGAAAATATACTTACTCTGTTTTATTCCATTTCATAATGAAAATTTTATCCATTAGTTGTGTAGTGATCAATTTATAGTTCATCTCATACTCTACGAAATAAGAAGAATAATTTATGCTATAAGCAAAAAAAATTACTTTTAATGGATCATAATATCTATAAAAATAATATTAATTTAACCCTTATTCCTTTACTAAAAATATTATTTGTAAAAATTATTATAATACCTAAATTGAATAAACACTCAAATGAAGAAATAATTCATCAATCGCTATAATTCATAAATAAAATGAATGGATTAGGATAGGTCATCCCATAAATAAATAACCTTGTATCCAAAATAATATATACAACAAATAATGTTTTAAATTTAATGGTTATATCATACCCTGATTCATACTCCTTCAAAAACATAATACAGTTATACTCAAATAATCCATTATGTTAATCCTATGTGATATATATAGATGAAAGTAATAAAATGTCTCCTAAAACATCAGTAATCTCTTTGAAATCATAAAAATTTAAAAATATTTTTTCAAATAATATGCATCCAAAAATAAAATTCAACATTATGCATCAAATCATTTAAGAAAAAAAATTATATACAAATAAGTATATCATCTCGTCCAGTGGTAGAAAATTCCCCTTAGTCAGAAATTGATTGTGTCTTCAATACTCATGTCTTCGATATATGGAATAGGTTATCGCAAGGACTATTTTTTTTCCTTTTTGAAATTTTATTTCAATAACATTCCCAAAAATATGATTAGCATATTCAAAAATAACATTAACAATCAAATCACCTTTTATCCACTGTAGTGTTATATCGCATAATATTAATTTTATATTAGTACCATAGCATCCAAAACATATTGACCTAATTATTTATTTATCCTTCAATAATATTTCCTAAAATTAATATCTCAATTATTATCCACTTTTTTCAACACCACTTTTCTAAGTTATCAGTATAGTTCATTATATAATTAAAAATACATATGAAAAACTACTGTATAATAATACTTGAAATTTTATGATTCTTATACATATAATATAATAGATAAAACACTCATATAAAATAATTATTGAGTCCCAATACATAATGACTTCAATAACTTCACTTTAACGATCATCATAATACAATACCATCTTTGGTCTAAGAGTTAGCTTTCAAAATAGGGAATTAGCTTGAGAAATTCCAAAGTTTACTATATATATGACAATGTACTATAAAAGGTTACCTAGAATGAAATTTATTTCCCACTATATAAAACTTCATTCCTCCTTGATAATTCATTGCTTTATAACTTTATTTTCCATACCTATAACATTTTTCTATCCATTTGAGAAATTATCCCAAGTGTTTATTTCCACATTTATAATAAAGAAAGAATTGTATCCCTTTTTCCTTCATTTTTTTCACTTTATTAGATCTTAGTGAAATATATAATTCTCTTATTTGGAGATACAATGAGTTGGTTATTCTAAAAGTTGTTAATTATATATCATGATAACTAATTATGAATAATCACTATATCATTAAATTTAGTTATTATCCCATTTGGTTTCCCATAATGTAACATCCCAATTAAGTATATAATTCTAGATTTTCATATCTATGTCTATTTATAAATTATATAGTGTTTTAGAGGCTTAAAATGATAATAAATCCAATCTTATGCATTGGGTTCTCTAATATTTTTAAAAGATCGTTTTACCGCCTTCTGATGGCGAACCATTTTTAAATCTATCTATTGAAAATTTTATAAGCTCTATTTTTCAAAATAAACTTATTCTTTAGTATTGGGAAATTGAAATTTACTTGGAATAAATTTTTGGTATTTTTTTGACAATGTTCATTTTTTAATGAATAGTGAAAAATACTGCATTTTACTTCAAAACTGCTTTCTCATCTAATATAATTAAATAGATATATTATATTTTTAATTGGTTTTAAAGTGTAAATATAATATATTTTTTCAATTTAATCCAATGGTGTTCATTGGGATTAATTTCACTTTGAAATTGGACAAAAACAATTGTCAAAATTTTGATAGATATTGTTTCTAAAAAAACCGGCTATTTGTTTTGACAACGAGAATTATTTTTAAATTAATTACTACATTTTTTGTGTTTGTAATTTGTTAAAATGGATTACATATTTGGAATCAGAATAAACAAATTATTTAATTAAGACTCTTTTGTTTTTGGACATTATGAATAGTAACGATGGTAATTATCTTTAATTATCGTGATTAATTAGTAACTGGGTAGTTAAGGGTAATAAAATAATAAAATAATAATATTAAATGACCCCAATATGTGTACTAATGCTACTGTTTGTGTCATTTATGACCATGTGATGCCTTTTTCCAAACATTGGGACCCCATGGAATCAATTTTCGGTGTTAGTGACATTTTATTATATTATTTTTTTAAATGGAAAATATAACCAAAGTATGTATCACCCAAGTAAAATAATTTTAGATTTGTTCATGTAAATGATCTCTAAGACTATAAATATTCATTGAAAATATAAAAATCTTTTCTACATCATAGTATTTTGTTTATAATTTTTCAGACATTAAAAAAATTATATTGTTCATGACACCATGATGATGCAGTGATTACCTCATTAATTAACTATTTAAATAAAATGAAAAGATAATGTAAAACATAATCCATAAACTTGTCAAAAACATATTTTATGGGTGGATTTAGAACTATTGTCAATTTATACTTGAAAATTATAATTTTGGGACCTTTAAATTCTTAAAATCATTTTATAATAGAGTAACTTTTCAAGGCATTCCAAGAGTGCCCCTCCTCCCTCTTATAAAAGGCCCCCACCTCTACCACCATACCCACACCACTCAAGCCTTTGGAACGGCCAAAATATACTCCTTTTATCTCTCCACATCCCTTTATTAATCCTGGATTCCTTACCTTAGGCCGAATGCTCTTCAAGAAAACCTTTTGGTTCAAACTAAGGGGAGTTACCTGATTTAAAGGTAATGTCTTCACTGGTGTTCTTTTGTTTTATTTTGCTTCTCCAACCCACTATACTATTTTTATTCATTTATTTTGTAACAAAAATAGTATATTAAATATACTAGTATGTTTTTATGAGAATTATTCGAGCTACACTTACACACACCTCCTTCTAATGGTTAATGAACATACTGTTTCTGTGGATGGCGAATTACTACCTCAGGAAATGATGATTGTTCAATCTTATTTTAACACCTTTAATGGTGGACATTAAGATGTCACTATATCTATATATGATATATATTATGTTTATGTTTCCCTTATTATTCTAAATTATTCATTTATGGCATACCTTTATGGTTTCCATTATGGGTAAACACGATATCTTCATTTTAGGAAGTGCAGACTACCGCCCCCTCTAAGTGATTTGATTCATTAATTAAATACGTGGGATGGATAAAGGTTGGAGTTTATGATGTTATATATGATATTATACCAGAATTATAATATACCTTTATATAATAATGATTTAACTCCATCAAATATGAAATAGAAATGAAAGTAGTGTTCATGCGTACGTACGGCTTACCATCTCCATGAATGGTGCATTTCATTTCGTACCTCTAAATGTTATGTATAATTATCAATGAATAGTTATACTGTATATATATGATATATATTATATAGACTTCATGAAAATAATTCTATATATAATGGATATTTTACGACATGAACAACTTGTAATTATAATAAGTTCACTTTTGGCTCAAGTACCAAAGATTGAAAAAACAACCGTAATTAACTTAAATAACTACATAATGTTAATAACATGGTAATAAGTGATATAAATGGAATAATGAACTTTAAAAAGGTTCTTAATCAAGTAGAAATTAACTCTAGTTTATTATTCAGGTGATTAATGAATGATTGAGTCAAGTTGGACACGAGGTATGGGACTTCATCTCAATCTCCTTTCATTGAGGCATATTTTGTTTTATACACAACCTTATTTTATGGGGTGTATAAACCACTTTGACATTTACTTTTATTCAAAAGGAATATTTTTTATATGAATCTTTTTACTAAAAGACAAAAGGTAATGTTTTTGTCTTTTGTAAGCAGCGACAATGACTTCTCCGCCGTCCTGACCATTATTTGAGTTTCGACTTCCTCTATAAGACATAACTTTTTTTAAATGAAAAACAAATACCATGTTTTAATTTTCATTTATTTTTGTGTTGAAAATTGTTTTGATAATATTTTTATTATATCAATGTGTTTTTGATATGTTGTGATTGAAATGTCAAAATGTTATGTTTCCATTATACTTGTATTATGTGATACGATTTTGTTATGGTTCTTGGGAATTGTATATGAAGACGGGAGGTTCTGTGATAAACTAAGGTAAGGTGAGCCCATGATAGCACTCCAATTCATTGGGTAATTCGAAGGAGTTAAAAGCTAAAGTTTCTCCGAAGATATTTAGGGAATATACTGTGATGGGTATTCCAATTGTAACCATGAGGGTTACTCCCTATGTAAGAATGTTATGAATGCCTAAAGTTACAATTATGTATTATGATTTCTATGAGTTATTCATAAATCTTATGATTTCATGTTATAAGGACCCGACCATAAACATTACTTAATATTTAATTAAATGAATAATTTACATTGAAGATATTTTCAGGTTTAGAGTTTTAGAGAATTAGAAAATAACTATTACATCTCAAAAGATTACAAAGAAGACACTTCTACTAAGTTTCCATTGAATAACAAACTCTTAAAAAGAAACATGTCTAGTTACATGTTGTATATAGTATGAATTCCCCTTGATCCCATCCTTGACCCTCTTCCACATTAATTCCTCTGAAAAACATTTCAAAAAAACTTGGGGTGAGCATAAAAAGCACACTAAGGGATACACAAAGAATGAAAACTGTTAATTTTTCAAACATCAAGTAAACCATGTATACTTTATCAAAGTAATACCATCACCTTCATGAAGTAGTAAAAACTCATCACTGAATAAAATATCATTACTTACCCTTTTGTAACCAAAGTATTACCATAAAACCCATATAAAGAACACATAACATATAATGGTAACTTGGAACATAAACATACTTAAGTGGAACAACCATACGGTCAACATCCACACATATCACTTAATGGAATAGCCATACAGCCAAATTCCATACATACTTAATGGAATAGCCATACGGCCGACTTCCATACCCAATGAATTGGAGGTTATAATGTAACCACCCGTCCTAGTATTCACGGCACCACCCGTCATATGGTTTATCACGTAACCACCCGTCAAATGTCCCAATACCATTATAAAAATCATAATACATAAAACAAATATAATGGAATGAAAACATTTCCACACATTGATCACAATATATCACTTAAATATATTGACATAAAAAATCCATTATAAAAACCATTTTCAATACCAAAATACATAAAAGAGTATATGGTATTTATTTCATTTTTAAAAAAACTTTACGGCTTGTTCAGGAAGCCAAAGACCAAATAATACTCGCGGCGGCGGAAAAGGTCATTGTCACTGTGTACGTTAAAAGAAACATTACTTTTTGCCAGTTTGTAAAATTCTTCATAGAAAAATATTCCTTTTGTATAAAATTAAATGTCAAAGGGGTTTATACACCGTATAAAATAAATTTGTGTATAAAACGAAATATGCCTCAATGAAAGGAGATTGAGACGATGTCCCATACCTCGGGTCCGACATGACTCGATCGTTCTTTAACATCCCAAATAATAAACTTGAGTTAATTTCTACTTGCTTAAGAACCTTTTTGAAGCTTATTATTGCTTTTATATCACTTATTTCCATGTTATAAACATTATGTAATCATTATGTTAATAATGTTTGTTTTGTCAATATTTGGTTCTTAAGTCGAAAGTGCACTTTTTACAATTACATGTTGTTCATGTGGTCAAGGGTTCTTTATATCCAGAATGAAATTCCTGATTTGGATATAATATATATCATATATATCCAGAATATACATGTATTTATAATATTACATAATCATTTAGAGGTAAGAAATGAAATGCACTGTTCATGGAGACGGTAAGTCGTACATACGCATGAACGCTACATTCATTTCTTTGTCATATTAATGGAATTAAAACTAACTGAGAGGTATGTATATTTTAATTCCAGAATTATATTCATCATTTAGATGTATCATTCATCATATATATCCATTATATACATGTACCTATAATAGTACATTACATTTGGGGATAAGAAATGAAATGCACCGTTCATGGAGACGGTAAGTCGTACGTACGCATGAACGCTACTTTCATTTCAGTAAAATACTTTAATGGAAAGAAATAATAATTATATAGAGGTATATTATAATTCCAGTATAAAATCATATATAATAACTTTAAATCCATCCTTTATACGTCCCACATATGGCATTAACGAATCACATCACTTTGAGGGGGAGGTAGTCCGCACTTCCTAAAATGAAATTATCGTGTTTACCCACAATGGAAACCATAAAGGTTTACCACAAATGAAAAATGGAAAATTATACATTATATATATCATATATAAATAGAGTGACATATTAATGGACACCATTAAAGGTTTTTAAAAGAAGATTGAACAATCATTGTTTTGTGAGGCATAAATTCGACAACCGCAGAAACAGTATGTTCTTTAACCATTAGATGTAGATGTGTGTAAGTGTAGCTGAAATTATTATTATAACAACATCCTAGTATATTTAATATACTGGATTTTTTACAAAATAAATTAATAAAAAGAGTTTAGGGGGTTCGAGAAGCAAAATAAAACAAAAGAACACAAGTAAACACATTACCTCAAAATCGGGTAACTCTCTTGGATTTGAGTCAAAGGATTCCATGGGAAGACTTATGCCCAAATTGAGGCTTCAAGGAGTAAGAGAGGGATGTGTAGAGACAAAATGGTCTGGGGTTGGCCGAGCCTAAGGCTTTGGAAGTGTGGGTAAAGTGGTAGTGGTGGGGCCTTTTATAAGAGGAGAGGAGGGGCACTCTTGGAAAGTAAAGAAAAGTTACATTATTTTAAAAAGAGTTTCAGATTAAACAGGTCCCACATTGATATAATTCAAGGGTAAGGTGATAAGGGTTCGAAATATACCCATCCAATAGGTTTTGTACATGTGTAGGTCATAGAGTCTACATTATCTTTTCATTTTATTTAAATCCTTTATTAATGAGGTAATCGCTCCATCATCATGATGTCATAAATAGTTTAATATATTTAATGTCTTAAAATTATAAAAAATTATCATGATGTAGGAAATATTTTTATATTTCTAATGAATATTTATAGTCAAAAATATGACTTGTATAACCCTGTGTAAAAATTGTTTTAGTAAAACATCTCATGTTTGTGTCATTTTTACTTTAACATTAAATAAAAAGTTATTTATGTCATTTCACAACCAAAGTGGCTCCATGGAGTCCCCAAGTTGACCCATAGATTTTATTGGTCGTCCATGACACATCCAATGAGATTAGGACATGTTTTAATCTCATATAATATTATCAAAACATTATTTTTACCTTAAACTGCACTAATTACCTCTAATCGCGATTAAAAACTTAATATGTTACTATTCACCAAAAAATTATTTTAATCCCATTGAACCAAATTTTACTTCTTAATGAAAACCATGTATGTCTGATTTTTGACATTCAAGACACCGAGATGGAAAAATTACATTTAAACGGAAAATCAATTTTTATAAGTACCTCTTAGTGGTTTCAATATTCATCAAAAATTGATGTTTTTTAGAAAAATACCAAAACTTCACCCTAAGCTATATTTGACATTCCGAATTCAAAAATGAAGTCATTTTAAAAAATTCCAAACATATAAGTTTCATTAATTAATTTAATAATTAATTATCGTTGTCAGAGCAAATAGCGTGTTTTTATGAAACAATAAGTATCAAAAGATTGACACTAGTTTAAGTCCAATTTCAAAGTGAAATTAATTACAACGACCACTATTGGATTTAATGGTAAAAATATATTCCAATTTCACTTTAAAACCAATTAAAAAGATAATCTAATAATATAAATAAATTATATTAAAAAGAGGTTTTCAATTAAAATACAACATTTACACTATTCATTAAAAATGAACTTTATCGGAAAAATACCAAAAATTTACACAAAGTAAATTTTGATGTCCCGATTCTAAAGGAGAGCTTTTTTTGGTCTAATAGAATGTATAATAGTGAACAAAACTATATTTAATTATGGTTCGTCATCAAAAGGCGATAAGTGAACCTTTAGTGAAAACTAGGGCATATACGCCTAAAATTGAATTCTTTCCGTATTTTAAGCCTTTATCTTTTATTAGATAAAAGTAAAAACATTTAAAAACATATATATTCATATTTTAGTTATTTATATCCATTCCAGCCAACACAATGGCCATGTGTTAACTACCATTTAAAATAAAATTATTTTATTACTAGTGTGCAACCAAAGATTTCAATGAAACTCTTTATTGCGTATCTGGTATGCTATCGAACATAGAAACCCTTTTAAAGTAAAATTAATATTTAATTTGTAAAAATTAATAAATATGAAAATGTTTTATTCATTATTTACCTGGGATGTTACATCCTTCCCCCCTTTTGGGAATTGCGTCCTCGCAATTTTATTCACTTATCAAAATAAGTGGGGGTATTTATCCCTCATAGAATTTTCAGATTCCCACATTGCCTCTTCAACAATATGGTTTTTCCACAAAACCTTTACCTGGTGAATTACCTTATTTCGCAACACTTTCTCTCTTCGGTCAAGAATCTGGACTGGTTGTTCTTCATAAGATAGGTTCTCCTCTAGCTGAACTACCTCTAGACTCAAAACATGAGATGGATCTGGAATATACTTCCTCAACATCGAAACATGAAAAACATTGTGTACCTGAGATAAACTCAGAGGTAAAGCCACTCGGTAAGCAACTGATCCAAATTTCTCCATAATTTCATTTGGTCTAATAAACCTTGGACTCAGATTTCCTCTCTTACCAAATCTCATCACACCTTTCCATGGAGAAACCTTGAGAAAAAACATGATCACCTACCTCGAAAGATAGATCCTTCCTCCGGTTATCCGCATAACTCTTCTGCCTACTCTGAGCTGTTCACATGTGTTTTTGAATAATCTGAACTTTTTATGCCAACTCTTCTACCAATTCTGGTCCCATCAGCTTCCTTTCACCCACTTCATCCCAAAATGCTAGAGTTCGACACTTATTCCCATATAATGTCTCAAATGGTCCCATCTGTATACTGGAATGAAAACTGTTATTATTAGAAAACTCAACCAAAGAAAGATGTTGGTACCAAATTTCCTGATTATCCATCGAACAAGCTCGTAGCATATCCTCCAAGGTCTGAATTTCTCGTTCTGACTGCCCATCTGATTGCGGATGAAAAGTTGTACTAAAATTTAATTCTGTACCCAATGACTTCTAAAGGCCTTTCCAAAAGTTAGAAGTAAACCTGGGATCACGGTCAGACACAATGGAGAGAGGAACTCCATGTAACCTGACTATCTCTTTAAGATACAAACGGGAAAGTTGATCTAGGGAAAAAGAATCTTGTATAGCAAGGAAATGAGCAGATTTTGTCAAGAGATCAACAATAACCCAGATTGCATTATTACCTCGAGATGTCCTCGGTAATCCCACAACAAAGTCCATGGATATGTTTTCCTATTTCCACTCTGGCACTGGTAAAGGCGGAAGCATCCCTTTCGGTAACTGCCTCTCTACTTTAACCTACTGACAAGTCAAACACTTCATAGTAAAATCAGCAATATCCCTTATCATTCCATCCCTCTAGTAATACTCCCACAGAACCCTGTACATCTTAGTACTGCCAAGATGAACTGAAAACGGGGAACTATGAGCCTCACATAACAACTCATTCTTCAACTGTGAATCACAAGGCACACATAATCTCTTCCAAACCCTCAAAACACAATCATTATCAATGTTGAATTCAGGAATCTTACCCTTCTGAACCAGCTCTACCTTTTTCTGCAACTCATTGTCTTCCCTCTGTGCTTGCTTAATTCGGCTGATAGGGATGATCTCACTGATACCTGAAATAAAATAGAAGAACGTCCTGCAACAACAACTTCTATCCCAAATTTCATCAAATCAAAAACCAAAGGATCTTGTTCCAAACGTAGAATGTTTAATGAAGCATTGCTTTTTCGACTCAAAGCATCGGCCACTTTATTTTCTTTTCCCGTATGGTAATGAATTGTACAATCATAATCCTTGATTAATTCTAGCTATCTCCTCTGTCTCATGTTCAATTCTTTCTGAGTGAATATATACTTTAAACTTTTGTGATCAGTATATATTTCACACTTTACTCCATACAAATGATGCCTCCAAATTTTTAAAGCAAAAACAACAGCAGCTAATTCCAAATCATGTGTAGGGTAATTTACCTCATGATTTTTCAACTGACGTGAAGCATAAGAAATTACCTGATCATTATGCATAAGGACATAGCCAAGTCCCTTCAACAAATCATCACTTTATATAACAAACTCACCATTCCTCGAAGGAAGTGCCATAAATGGAGCATTCACCAATCATCTTTTCAACTACTGAAAACAATCATCACATTATTTTTTCTAGATAAATTTAACACCCTTCTGAGTTGGCTTAGTCATTGGACTAGATAACCGTGAAAAATTTTCAACAAACCTTTGGTAGTAACCTTCCAAACCAAGAAAACTATGGATCTCGGTTACATTTGTGGGTCTTGGCCATTCTTCAACAACTTTTGCTTTAGCAGGATCAATAGTTATGCCATCTTTTGAAACAATGTGACCCAGGAAAGAAATTTTTTGTAACCAAAACTCACACTTGATGAATTTTCCATATAGTTTATTTTCTTCTATGGTTTGAAAGATAACCCTTAAATTACTTTCATTCTCCTCTTTAATTTTAGAAAACACCAAAATATCATCAAGAAAAACAACCAACATTTTTCACCTGAGTCAACTGAGCCATCACTGTAACAAACTGTTTAGTTATGATTCTGACCATCTCAGGATACTGATTTGAAAAGTCATTTCTCTCTGTATGCCTTCCCAGAAAAGCTGTTCGGTTTCCTCTATGAAAAACCATTCTTAACAAACGTGTCTCAGATGAAGCAACATGTTAATCTTCAAATGCTATATCATTTCAATCATACCATAAATTAACTTATAATTTAACACTTTTCTAACTCCTAAAGTTGTCTAAACCAACCTCTGATACCAACTATAAGGCCCCGGCCTTAAACATTACTTAATATTGAATTAAATGAATAATTCACATTGAGGATCTTTTCAGGTTTAATTTTTTAGAGAATTAGAACATAACTATTACATCTCAAAAGACTACAAAGCAGACACTTATACTAAGTTTCCATAGAATAACAAACTCTTAAAAAGAAACATGTCTAGTTCCATGTTTTATATAGCATGACTTTCCCTTGATCCCATCCTTGACCCTATTCCACATTAAGTCTTGTGAAAAAAATTTCAAAAAAACTTGGGGTGAGCATAAAAACTCAGTAAGGGATACACAAATAATGACAACTGTTAGTTTTTCAAACATCAAGTAATCCATGTATACTTTATCAAAGTAATACCTTCACCTTCATGAAGTAGTAAAAACACTTCACTGAATAAAATGTCATTACTTAGCCTTTTGTAACCAAAGGATTACCATAAAACCCATATAAAGAACACATAACATATAAAGGTAACTTGGGACATAAACATACTTAAGTGGAACAACCATACAGTCAACTTCCACACATATCACTTAATGGAATATCCATACAGCCAACTTCCATACATACTTAATGGAATAGCTATACGGCTGACTTCCATACCCAATGAATTGGAGGTTATAATGTAACCACTCGTCTTAGTATTCACGGCCCCACTCGTCAAATGGTTTATCACGTAACCACCCGTCAAATGTCCCAATACCATTATAAAAATCATAAGACATAAAACAAATATAATGGAATGAAAACATTTCCACACTTTGATCACAATATATCACTTAAATATATTGACATAACAAATCCATTATAAAAACCATTTTTAATACCAAAATACATAAAAGAGTATATGGTATTTCTTTAATTTTAAAAAAAACCTTACGGCTTGTTCAGGAAGCCAAAGACCAAATAATACTCGCAGCGGCGGAAAAGGTCGTTGTCACCGCGTACGATAAAAGAAACATTCCTTTTTGTCGTTTTGTAAAACGCTTCGTAGAAAATTATATCTTTTGTATAAAAGTAAAATTCAACGGGGTTTATACACCATATAAAATAAAGTTGTGTATAAAACAAAATATTCCTCAATGAAAGGAGTTTGAGACGCAGTCCCTTACCTCGGGTCCGACTTGACTCGATTGTTCTTTAACGTCCTGAATAATAAACTTTAGTTAATTTCTACTTGCATTAGAACATTTTTCAAGCTTATTATTCCTTTTATATCACTTATTTCCTTGTTATAAACATTATTTAATCATTATGTTTATAATTTTTGTTTTGTCGATATTTGGTTCTTAAGTCAAAAGTCGACTTCTTACAATTACATGTTGTTCGTGTGGTCAATGGTTTTTTATATCCAGAATAAAATTCCTGATTTGGATATAATATATATCATATATATCCATCATATACATGTATTTGTAATATTACATAATCATTTAGAGGTAAGAAATGAAATTCACCATTCATGGAGACGGTAAGCCGTACGTACGCATGAACGCTACTTTCATTTCTTTGTCATATTAATGGAATTAAAACTAAATGAGAGGTATGTATATTTTAATTCCAGAATTATATTCATCATTTATATGTATCATTCATCATATATATCGATTATATACATGTACTTATAATAGTACATTACATTTGGGGATATGAAATGAAATGCACCATTCATAGAGACGGCAAGCCGTATGTACGTATGAACGCTACTTTCATTTCTATATCATACTTTAATGGAAAGAAATAATAATGATATAGAGGTATATTATAATTCCAGTATAACATCATATATAATAACTTTAAATCCATCCTTTATACGTCCCACATATGGAATTAACGAATCACATCACATTGAGGGGGCGGTAGTCCGCACTTCCTAAAATGAAATTATCGTGTTTACCCACAATGGAAACAATAAAGGTATACCACAAATGAAAAATAAAGAAGCATAATGGAAATACAAACATAATATATATCATATATAAATAGATTGACATCTTAATGGCCACCATTAAAGGTTTTTAAAAGAAGATTGAGCAATCATCGTTTCGTGAGGCTGAAATTCGCCAACCAGAGAAACAATATGTTCTTTAACCATTAGATGTATATGTGTGTAAGTGTAGCTTGAATGATTATTATAAAAACATCCTAGTATATTGAAGATACTATATTTGTTTCAAAATAAATTAATAAAAAGAGTTTAGGGGGTTGGAGAAGAAAAATAAAACAAAAGAACACAAGTGAACACATTACCCCAAAATCGGGTAACTCTCTTAGATTTGAGCTCAAAGGCTTCCTTGGGAAGACATCTGCCAAAATTGAGGCTTCAAGGAGTAATAGAGGGATGTGGAGAGACAAAATGGGCAGGGTTTGGCTGAGCCAAAGGCTTTGGAATTGTGGGTAAAGAGGTATATGTGGGGGCCTTTTATAAGAGGGGAGGAGGGGCACTATTGGAAAGTAAAGAAAAGATACTTTATTTTAAAAAGAGCTTCGGATTCAAAAGGTCCCACATTGATATAAATCCAGGGTAAGGTGATATGAATTCGAAATATACCCATCCAATAGGTTTTGGACATGTGTAGGTCATAGATTTTACATTATCTTTTCATTTTTTTTAAATCCATTATTAAGGAGGTAATCGCTGCATCATCATGATGTCATAAATAGTTTAATATATTCAATGTCTAAAAATTATAAAACAAATATCATGATGTAGGAAATCTTTTTTTTCTCTCTAATCAATATTTATAGTCAAAAATATGACTTGTATAACCCCATGTAAAAATTCTTTTAGTAAAACATCTCATGTTTGTGTCATTTTTTATTTAACATTAAATAAAACGTTATTTATGTCATTTCCCAACCAAAGTGGCTCCATGGGGTCCCCAAGTTGAACCATGGATTTTCATTGTCGTCCATGACACATCCAATGATGGTAGGACATGTGTAAAGCTCATATCATATTATTAAAGGATTATTTTTACCTTAAACTACACTAATTACCTCTAATAGCGATTAAAAACTTAAGAAGTTAATATTCACCAAAAAATTATTTTAATCACATTGAACCACATTTTACTTCTTAATGAAAACCATGTATGTCGGATTTTTGAAATTCAAAACACAGAGATGGAAAAATTACATTTAAACGGAAAATTAGTTTTTATAAGCACCACTTAGTGGTTTCACTATTCATCAAAAATAGAGGTTTTTCAGAAAAATACCAAAACTTCACCCTAAGCTATATTTGATATTCCGAAATCAAAAATGAAGTCCATTTTACAAAATTCCAAAACTATAAGTTTCATTAATTAATTTAATAATTAATTCCCGCTGTCAGAGCAAATAGCTTGTTTTTAAGAAACAATAAGTATCAAATGATTGACACTAGTTTAAGTCCGATTTCATAGTGAAATCAATTCCAACGACCACTATTGGATTTAATGGTAAAAATATATTCTAATTTCACTTTAAAACCAATTCAAAAGATAATCTAATCATATAAATAAATTAGATTAAAAAGAGGTTTTGAATTAAAATACAGCATTTTACACTATTCATTAAAAAATGAACTTTATCGGAAAAATATCAAAAATTTACACAAAGTAAATTTTGATATACCGATTCAAAAGGAGAGTTTTATTTGGTCCAATAGAATATATAAGAGTGAAAAAAACTATATTTAATGACGGTTCATCATCAAAAGGCGATAAGTGAACCTTTAGTGAAAACTAGGGCATATACGCCTAAAATTGAATTCTTTCCGTATTTTAAGCCTTTATCTTTTATTAGATAAAAGTAAAAACATTTAAAAAACATATATAATCATATTTTAGTTATTTCTATCCATTCATGGCAACACAATGGCTATGTGTTAACTACCATTTAAAATAATATTATTTTATTACTAGTGTGCAACGAAAGATTTCAATGAAACTCTTTGTTGCATATCTGGTACGCTATCGAACATAGCAACCCATTTAAAGTAAAATTAATATTTAATTTGTAAATATTAATAAATATGAAAATGTTTTATTCATTATTTACCTGGGATGTTACACATGTGGTATGATGAAGTTCTTATGTTTTATGAGTAAAAGTATGATATCATTAATTTTTATGTATACATGGACTAATGTTTTCATTCCATACATTTATATCCCTTAATGATCATTTTATGCTCATCTCATGTTTTTGAAATATTCTTCACTGGTTAAGGGAAAGGTACATGATGTAATGACAGTGTTGAGGAAGTGTCAAGAATGAATCCATGTTTTATTTTAAATATGTATCCTTTGATGGGAAAAAATAATATTGTCTTTTATGTAACCACCTTGTTGAAATGTGGGATGTAATGCATGATTTATGATATAATTCTCTAAACCTCTAATCCTGAAAAGATCCTCAATGTGTATTCATGAAATAACTCAAGTTTAAGTAATGTTTAAGGCTGGGGCCTTATAGTTGGTATCAAAGGGCGGTTTAGATAACATTAGGAGTTATAATTCTATTAAATGATTATCCAAAAATATTTTTTTATGGTAAAATTGAAAAGATATAACATTTGAAGATTACCATGTTGCTTCATCTAAAACATGTTTGTTTAGAATGGTTTTTCGTAGAGGAAACAGGAAAGCAGTGCTAGGAAGGAATATAGAAAGAAATAACCTTCTGAATCAGCATCTTGTGATGGTCTAAATTGGAAATGAACAGTATGTTGCAGTAATGGTGCAGTTGACTCAAGCGATAAATGGTTGTGGTATCCATGCATGAGATCAACCAGATCATCCGTAGAGGAACAAGTCAGTGGTGGAACATTTAATGAGGCAACATACCCCATTATTCAGATGATCATCTTACCCTATGCTAGCTGAATGGTGGATTAAAGCACTGGAAAAGATTTTTGATTTCATGGGGTATTCATACAATCAAAAGGTTAGTCTTGTTGTTTACTGTTTAGAGGGTGAAGCAGATCAGTGCTGGTCGATGGTTAAAAATATTAGGAACGCTGATGAGATTAATGCTCTTGACTGGGATGAATTCAAAGGTATCTTTCATGAGAAATATTTTCTTAAGGTTGTTCGACATAGGATTGAAAAACAATTATTGGAATTGAAGCAAGAGGACGACTCAGTGGCTGCTTATGAAGAAAGGTTCACTCGATTTGCAAGGTATGCTCCAAATTTTATCCAAGACATTGATTGTAAAATCAATCACTTTTAATTAGGATTAAATCCAAAATATCGAAGGGCTTTAGCTTCTCGTGAGTTCAAAAGTTATGAAAAGCATGATTGACGTGATGAGAAGGGGTAAATGGAGTATTCCGATGATCGAATGTTCTATAACAACCAACAGAATAAGAGACTTCGGTGGCAGGAGAAAGGGTAGAATCCTTCAAAGAGGTCTTATGGTAAGAAAACTAACTTTTCAGTTTGTGATAAATGTCGTAAAAGGCATACTGGGGAAAGCCTTTTGAATTCTGGAAAGTGCTACCGATGTGGTAAGATGGGACATATGGCTCGTGATGGAATTGAAAAAGATCAGGGTGATGGTAAGACAAAATATGCTTTATAATTAGTGAAATGTATCGTGTGAAATGAGATCGGTAATTATGCAAACGAGTGTTCGACAAAGAGCTAAAATGTTGTGAAGCAGTCAGACTACAAGAAGAAAGGTGTGGTGAAATCCATTGCAACTACTTCAGTAGATTTTGGGCCATCAAATGAAGTGGTACTTGGTACTTTGTTGGTTTTTTTCAGATTATGCTAGTGTGTTGTTTGATTCGGGGTCTACACATTCTTTCATCTTTGAAAAATTTTCTAGTAAATTGGGCATTCCATCTTAATAAATGACTCTTGAACTTGTGGTAAAAACACTTGGGGGAAATGTTGAGGAAAAAATAATTTATAAGAATCTTTCTATCCTTATCCGTGGAAAGAACCTACTTGAAACCATTATTGTTTTACCTCTAGTAGAGTTTGATGTTATCATGGATATGGATTGGCTCTCTGTTTACCATGTAAAGATTGATTGTAGAGATAAAGAAGTTTCTTTTCAGAAAGACATTTAGTTTGTGTACAAGAATGAACCAATACTATTTATAATATATAAAGAGGCTGATAAACCTGTAAAATATGGAAATGAATTTTAACTTGAACATACTCTTAAAAACAAAGGAACCGTTCAGATTAATGATGTTTTAGTGGTAAATGAGCATCCTGATGTTTTTATGACGTGTTTCTTGGAATAATACCAGATAGGGAAGTTGAATTTACTATTTACTTAGTTCATAATGCTAAGCCAATTTAAAAAGCCCCTTATCAAATGGCTCAAATTGAACTTTTATAGTTGAAGGAGAAATTGAAAGATTTATTAGAGAAAGGTTTCATTCGACTTAGCACATCACCATGGAGTGATCCTATCTTATTTCTTAAAAAGAAAGATTATTCTATGAGACTTTTCGTTGATTATAGATCCTTGAATAACATCACTATTAATAACAAATATCTTTTGCCTCATATTGATTATTTTTTTGATCTGCTCCAGGGAGCATAGTATTTTTCAGAGATTGACCTGAGATCGGTGTACCATCAGTTGAAGGTAAAGGAAGAAGATGTTCCAAAGACCATGTTTCATAAAAGATATAGACATTATGAATTTTTATTAATGCCTTTTGGGTTAACCAATACACCTGATGTATTCATGGACCATATGAATAGAATTTTCCATGACTTCTTGGATAAATTTTTTATTGTTTTCATTGATGATATATTGGTGTTTTTTAAAAGTAAAGAGGAGAATGAATGTCATTTAAGGGTTATTTTGAAAACCTTAAAAGAAAATAAATTGAATTGAAAATTCAGAATGTGTGATTTTTGGTTGCAACAAAATTATTTCTTTGGTCACATGGTTTCTAAATATGGAATAACTGTTGATCCTACAAAAACAAAGGTTGTTGAAGAATGGTTGAGACCCCCAAATGTAACTAATATTCGTATTTTTCTTGGTTTTAAAGGCTATTACTGAAGGTTTGTTAGAACTTTTTCACAGTTATCTAGTCCAATTACTATGCTCACTCGGAAGGGTGTAATGTTTATCTTGACAAAAAATGTGATGATTGTTTTCAGGAATTGAAAACAAGATTATTGAATGCTCTAGTTTCGGCACTAACATTCAGGAATGGTGAGTTTGTTATCTACAGTGATTCTTCAATGAAAGGACTTGGTTGCGTCCTAATGTAGAATGATCATGTAATTGATTATGCTTCACGACAGTTGAAAACTCATGAGGTAAATTACCCTACACATGATTTGGAATTAGTTGCTGTTGTTTTCTCTTTAAAAAATTGGAGTCAGAATTTGTATGGTGTAAAATATGAAATATATACTGATCACAAAAGTTTAAAGTATATATTCTCTTAGAATGAATTGAACATGAGACAGGGCTGATGGCTAGAATAAATCAAGGATTATTTTTGTACAATTCATTACCATCCGAGAAAAGAAAATAAAGTGGATGATGCTTTGAGTCGAAAAATTAATGCTTCATTAACCATGTTACATTTGTAATGTGATCCTTTGGTTAAGGATTTGATAAACTTTGGCATAGAAGTTGTTGGTGCATGATGTTCTTCTGTTTTGTTTCAGGTATCAGTGAGATTATCTCTATCAGACAGAAGGGTAATGTAACATCCCAAGTAAGTAATGAATAATAGATATTTTTAACTATGTCTATTAATGATTAAGATAGTTTTTTAGAGGCTTAAAAAGAAAATAAATCCAATCTTAAGCATGGAATACACTAATATTCTTAAAAGATTGTTTTACTGCCTTATGATGGAAAACCCTTTTTAAATATATCTATTGACAATTTTATAAACTATGTTTGTCAAAATAAACTTATTATTTATGACTGGGACATCAAAATTTACTTTGTGTGAATTTTGGGTATTTTTCTGACAATGTTAATTTTTTTAATGAATAGTGAAAAATACTGCATTTTACATCAAAACTGCTTTTTAATATAATTTATTTATATGATTAGATTATATTTTGAATTGGTCTTAATGTGTAATATGAATATATTTTTTACCATTTAATCCAATGGTGGTCATTGAAATCAATTTAACTTTGAAATTGGACTTAAACTAGTGTCAATCTTTTGATACTTATTGTTTCATAAAAACACGCTATTTGCTCTGACAGCGGGAATTAATTATTAAATTAATTAATGTGACTTATATGTTTTGAATTTTTTAAAATAGACTTCATTTTTTAATTCTTAATATCAAATATATCTTAGGGTGAATTTTTGGTAATTTTCTGAAAAACATCAATTTTTGATGAATAGTGAAACCACTTAATGGTACTTATAAAGACTGATTTTCCGTTTAAATGAAATTTTGCCATCATTGTGTTTTGAATTTCGAAAATCCGACATAAATGGTTGTCATTAATAAGTAAAATGTGGTTAAATGAGATTATAATAATTTTTTGGTGAATAGTAACTTATTAAGTTCTTAATCGCGATTAGTGGTAATTAGGGTAGTTTAAGGTAAAATAATGCTTTAATAAAATAAGATGAGCTTGACACATGTCCTACCATAATTGGTTGTGTCATGGCCGACCAAGACAAGCCATGGTTCAACTTGGGGATCCCATTAATCCACTTTGGTTGGGAAATGACATAAACAACTTTTTATTTAATGTAAAAGTAAAAATGACACAAACATAATATGTTTTACGAAAACAATTTTTACATGGGGTCATAAAGATCAGATTTTTGATTATAAATAGTCATTGGAAAGATAAAAATATTTAATACATCATAGTTTTTTTTTAATAATTTTTAGACATTAAATAAATTAAATTATTTATGACATAATAATGATGCAGCGATGACATCATTATTTGACGATTTAAATAAAATGGAAAGATAATGTAAAATATATGAACTACACATGTCCAAAACCAATTGGATGAGTGTATTTCGAACCTGTATCACCTTATCCACGATTTATATCTATGTGGGACCTTTTAAAACAGAAACATATTTTCAAATAAAGTAATATTTCTTTACTTTCCAAAATTGCCCCTCCTCTCCACTTATAAAAGGCCCCCACCTCTACCTCATTTCACACACTCCTCAAGACATTGGCTCGGCTAACCCCTGCCATTTACTCTCTCCACATCCCTCTCCTAATCCTAGAGGATTCCCTTTGGGCAGAATCCATTCAAAGGAAGCCTTTAGTCTCAAATCAAAAGGAGTTACACTTTTAAAGGCAATTCATTCTCTCATGTTCATTTGTTTTATTTTGTTTCTCCAACCCCATAAAATCTTTTTATTTACTTATTTTGTAACAAAACCAGTATCTTCAATATACTAGGATGTTGTTATAAGATTTATTTGAGCTACACTCTCACACAACTACATCAAATGGTTAAAGAACATACGGTTTCCGTGGATGGCGAAATTCTGCCTCCCGAAACGATGATTGTTCAATAATCATTTAACACCTTCAAAGGTGGCCATTATGATGTCACTATTTTTATATATGATATATAATATGTTTATGTTTTCCTTATGCATCTGTTTTTTTTTCATTTTGGGCATACCTTTATGCTTCCCATTATGGGTAAACACGATATCTTCATTTTAGGAAGTGCGGACTACCGCCCCTTGAAAGTGATTTGATTCGTTAATAACATATGTGGGATGTGTAAAGGATAAAGTTAATGATATTATATATGTTATTATACTGGAATTATAATATACTCTTATATCATTATGATTCCATTCCAGAAAATACGAAATAGAAATGGAAGTAGCGTTCATGCATACATACGGCTTACCGTCTCCATGAATGGTGCATTTCATTTCTTACTTCTAAATGTGATGTAATGTTATAAATACATGTATATGATGAATATATATGATATATATGTTATCCAAATCATTAATATCATTCTGGATATAATGAACCTTTGATCAAATTAACAACATGTAAGTGTAAGAAGTCTATTTTTGACTTAAGAACCAAATACCGACAAAATGAACACTATTAACTTAAATGATTACATGATGTTCATAACATGGTATAAAAGGAATAATGAACCTGAAAAAGGTTCATAAGCAATTAGTGATTAACTCATGTTTATTATTCAGGAGATTAAAGAACAGTCGGTTCAAGTCGGAATATGAGGTATGGGACTTCGTCTCAATCTCCTTTCATTGAGGCATATTTTATTTTATACACAACTTTCATTTATACGGTGTATAAACCCAATTGACTTTTACGTTTATTCAAAATGAATCATTTTTATACGAAGCGTTTACTAAATGACAAAAGGGAATGTTTTTGTCATACGTATGCGGCGACAATGACTTCTCCGCCGTCGTGACCGTTATTTGAGTTTCGGCTTCCTCTACAAGCCATACCTTCTTTTTCAAAGAAAAATAAATACCAGGTTTTACATTTCTTTTATATTGGTATTGAAAATGGTTTTCATAATATTTTTATATCAATGTGTGGTATTGATATCTTGTGTTTGAAAGGTGGAAATGTTATGTTTCCTTTATACATGTTTTATGTGATACAATTATGTTGAGGTTCTAGGGCATTATTATGAAGACGGGTGGTTCCGTGGTAGACTAAGGGCAGGTGAGCCCGATATAGCTCTCCAATGCATTGGGTAACGTGAAGGAGTGAAACATTAAGGTTTCTCCGAAGATATTTAGGGAATATACTTGGATGGGTATTCCAAACGTAACCAAGAGGGTTACTCCCTACGTAAGAATGTTATGAATGCCTCATGTTACCTTTATGTCTTATGATTTCTATGATTTATTCATGATTTTATGAGGTATGTTAAAGTGCCTATGTTTTATGGGTAAAGTATGATTTCATTCTTATGTATATATGAACTCATGTTTCCTTTCTATGTTTTTTTTATAACCCATACTGAGTTTTTATGCTCATCCCATGTTTTTGAAATGTTTTTCACAGGTCACGGGAAACGTACATGATAAGATGATAGAGTCAAGGATGTGTCAAAAAAAGAATCCATTTTTTATTTTAAATATATTTCCATTGATGGGAATGAAGAATATTATCTTTATGTAACCACTTTGTTTATATGTGGAATGTAATGCAAGTTTTATGATCTAATTCTCTAAAACTCTAAACCCGAAAAGATCCTCAATGTGTAATCTTGTAATAACTCAAGATTAAGTAAGGTTTAAGGCCGGGGCCTTATAGTTGGTATCAGAGATCAGTTTAGATAACTTTAGGAGTTTGAATTCTATTAAATGATTATCCAAAAATATTTTTTATGGTCAAATTGAAGTGATATAGTATTTGAAGATTACCATGTTGCTTCATCTAAGACATGTTTGTTCATAATGGTTTTCCACAGAGGAAATAGGGATGCAGTGCTAGGAAGGCATACAGAAGGAAATAACCTTCCGAATTAGCATCCAGAAATGGTCGGAATTGGAACTGAACAGTTTGTTGCAGTAATGGTGCAGTTGACTCAAGCGATAAATAGTGGTGGTATCCATGCACGGGATCAGCCGGATCAACCGCAGAGGAACATGTCAGTGGTGGAACCTTTCATGAGGCAACATCCACCATCATTCAGAGGATCATCTGACCATGTGCTAGATGAAGGGTGGATTAAAGCACTGGAGAAGATTTTTGATGTCATGGGGTGTTCAGACAATCAAAAGGTTAGTCTTTCTATTTACCGTTTGGAGGGTGAAGCAGATCAGGGGTGGTCTATGGTTAAAAATATCAGGGACGCCGATGAGATTGATGCTCTTGACTGGGTTGAATTCAAAGGTATGTTTCTTGAGAAGTATTTTCCTAAGGCTGTTCGACTTAGGATGGAAAAACAATTCTTGGAATTGAGGCAAGAGGAAGACTCTGTGGCTTCCTATGAAGAAAGGTTCACTCGATTGGCATGGTATGCTCTAAATTTTATCTGAGACCTTGATAGTAAAATAAATCGTTTTTACTCAGGATTAAAGCCAAAATATCGAAGGGCATTAGCTTCTCGTGAGTTTAAAAGTTATGAAAAGCTTTTTCAATGTGCTGAGAAGGTGGAAATGGAATTTGCCGATGACCAAGTGTTCTATAACGACCAGCAGAAGAAGAGACCGAGGTGGCAGGAGAAAGGTAAAAATTCTTTAAAAAAGTATGATGGTAAGAGAACTAAGTTTCCAGTTTGTGATAAATGTGGAAAAAGGCATGCTGGGGAATGTCTTCTGAATTCTAGAAAGTGCTACCGATGTGGTAAGATGGGACATAAGGCTCGTGATTGCACTAAAAAGCATCAAGGTGAAGGTAAGACCAAATTTGATTTACAGTTAGTGAAATGTTATAAGTGAAATGAGATGGGTCACTATGCAAATGAGTGTCCGACAAAGAGCTTGAGTTATGGGAAGAAGTTAGACTACAAGTAGAAAGAAGTGGTGAAATCCTTTGCAACTAATTCAACAGATGTTGGGCCATCGAATTAAGTAGTATCAGGAGTTGAAAAGAAGATTGGTGAATGCTCCAGTTTTGGCACTACCTTCCTGGAATGGTGAGTTTGTTATATACAGTGATGCTTCATTGAAAGGACTTGGTTGCGTCCTAATGCAGAATGATCAGGTAATTGCTTATTCTTCACGACAGTTGAAAACTCATGAGGTAAATTACCCTACACATGATTTGGAATTAGCTGATGTTGTTTTTTTCTTTAAAAATTTGGAGGCATCATTTGTATGGAGTAATGTGTGAAATATATACCGATCACAAAAGTTTAAAGTATATATTCACTCAGAAAGAATTGAACATGAGATAAAGGATATGGATAGAATTAATCAAGGATTATGATTGTACAATTCATTACCATCTGGGAAAAGAAAATAAAGTGGCTGATGCTTTGAGTCGAAAAAGTAATGCTTCATTAACAATGTTGTGTTTGGAACGTGATCCTTTGGTTAAGGATTTGATGAACATTGGCCTAGAAGTTTTTGGTGTAGGAAGTCCTTCTGTTTTGTTTCAGGTATTAGTGAGATCATCTATATCAGATAGAATCAAGCAAGCACAGAAGCAAGATAGTGAGTTGCAGAAAAAGGTAGAGCTGGTTCAAAAAATTAAGTTGCCTGAATTCAACATTGATAATGATTGTGTTTTGAGATTTGGGAAGAGATTGTGTGTGCCTTGTGATTCACAGTTTAAGAGAGAGTTGTTATGTGAAGCTCATAGTTCTCCATTTTCAGTTCATCCGGGTAGTACTAAGATGTATAGAGATCTGCGGGAGTATTACTGGTGGGATGGAATGAAAAGAGACATTGCTGATTTTACTGTGAAATGTTTGACATGTCAACAGGTTAAAGAAGAGCGGCAGTTACCGAAAGGGATGCTTCAGCCTTTACCAGTTCCAGAGTGGAAATGGGAGAATATATCAATTGACTTTGTTGTTGGATTACCGAAGACATCTCGAGGTAATAATGCAATCTGGGTTATTGTTGATCGCTTGACTAAATCTGCTCATTTCCTTGCTATACGAGATACTTTCTCTCTTGATCAACTTTACCGTTTGTATCATAAAGAGATATTCAGGTTACATGGAGTTCCTCTCTCCATTGTATAGGATCGTGATCCCAGGTTTACTTCTTACTTTTGGAAAGGCCTTCAGAAGTCGTTGGGTACTGAATTAAATTTTAGTACAGCTTTTTATCCTCAATCAGATGGGCAGTCAGAATGAACAATCCCGACATTGGAGGATATTCTACGAGCTTGTTCTATGGATTATCAGGGAATTTGGGACGAACATCTTACTTTGGTTGAATTTTCGTATAATAACAGTTTTCATTCCAGTATACAGATGGCACCATTTCAGGCATTATATGTGAAGCGGTGTCGAACACCAGCTTTCTGGGATGAAGTGGGTGAAAGGAAGTTGAGGGGACCATAATTGGTAGAAGAGATGGCAGAAAAAGTTCAGCTCATTCAGAAACACATGAGAACAGCTAAAAGCAGCCAGAAGAGTTATGTAGATAACCGGAGGAAGGATCTATCTTTCGAGGTAGGTGATGATGTTTTTCTCAAGGTTTGTCCTTGGAAAAGTGTGACGAGATTTGGTATGAAAGGAAAGTTAAGTCCAAGGTTCATTGGACCATATGAAATTCTGGAGAGAGTTGGATCAGTTGCATACCGAGTGGCTTTACCTCCGAGTTTATCTCAGGTACACAATGTTTTTCACGTTTCGATGTTGAGAAAATATATGCCAGATCCATCCCATGTTTTGAGTCCATAGGTAGTTCAGCTGGAAGAGAACCTATCTTATGAGGAACAACTGGTCCAGATTTTTGACCACAGGGAGCATGTGTTACGGAATAAGGTGATTCACCAGGTAAAGGTTTTGTGGAAAAACCACATGATTGAAGAGGCAACATGGGAATCTGAAAATGCAATGAGGGATAAGTACCCCTATTTATTCGATAAGTAAATAAATTGCGGGGACACAATTTTCTAAAGGGGGGAAGGATGTAACATACCAAGTAAGTAATGAATAATAGATATATTTATCTATGTCTATTAATGATTAAGATAGTGTTTTAGAGGCTTAAAAAGAAAATAAATCCAATCTTAAGCATGGAATACACTAATATTCTTAAAAGATTGTTTTACTGCCTTATGATGGAAAACCCTTTTTAAATCTATCTTTTGACAATTTTATAAACTATGTTTGTCAAAATAAACTTATTCTTTATGATTGGGATATCAAAATTTACTTTGTGTGAATTTTTGGTATTTTTCTGACAATGTTCATTTTTTTAATGAATAGTGAAAAATACTGCATTTTACATCAAAACTGCATTTTAATCTAAGTTATTTATATGATTAGATTATCTTTTGAATTGGTCTTAATGTGTAATATGAATATATTTTTTACCATTTAATCCAATGGTGGTCATTGGAATCAATTTCACTTTGAAATTGGACTTAAACTAGTGTCAATCTTTTGATACTTATTGTTTCATAAAAACACGCTATTTGCTCTGACAGCGGGAATTAATTATTAAATTAATTAATGTGACTTATATGTTTTGAATTTTGTTAAATAGACATCATTTTTGAATTCTTAATATCAAATATAGCTTAGGGTGAATTTTTGGTAATTTTCTGAAAAACTTCGATTTTTGATGAATAGTGAAACCACTAAGTGGTACTTATAAAGACTGATTTTCCATTTAAATGAAATTTTTCCATCATTCTGTTTTGAATTTCAAAAATCCGACATACATGGTTGTCATTAAGAAGTAAAATGTGGTTCAATGAGATTATAATAATTTTTTGGTGAATAGTAACTTATTAAGTTCTTAATCGCGGTTAGTGGTAATTAGTGTTGTTTAAGGTAAAAATAATGCTTTAATAAAATAAGATGAGCTTGACACATGTCCTACCCTCATTGGTTGTGTCATGTCCGACCAAGACAAGCCATGAGTCAACTTGGGGACCCCATGGATCCACTTTGGTTGGGAAATGACATAAAAAACTTTTTATTTAATGTACAAGTAAAAATGACACAAACATAATATGTTTTATGAAAACAATTTTTACATGGGGTTATAAAGATCATATTTTTTATTATAAATAGTCATTGGAAGGCTAAAAATATATCCTACATCATAGTATTTTTTTATAATTTTTAGACATTAAATAAATTAAATTATTTATGACATAATAATGATGCAGCGATGACATCATTATTTGACGATTTAAATAAAATGGAAAGATAATGTAAAATCCATGAACTACACATGTCCAAAACCAATTGGATGAGTGTATTTAGAACCCTTATCAACTTAGCCACGAATTATATCAATGTGGGACCTTTTAAAACCGAAACACAGTTTCAAATAAAGTAATATTTCTTTACTTTCCAAAAGTGCCCCTCCTCTCCTCTTATAAAAGGCCCCCACCTCTACCTCATTTCACACACTCCTCAAGCCTTAGGCTCGTCCAACCCCTGCCCATTTACTCTCTCCACATCCCTCTCCCCATCCTAGAGGATTACCATTGGGCATAATCCTTTCAAAGGAAGCCTTTAGGCTCAAATCAAAAGGAGTTACACTTTTAAAGGTAATTCATTCTCTCATGTTCATTTGTTTTATTTTGTTTCTCCAACCCCATAAACTCTTTTTATTTAATTCTTTTGTAACAACACCAGTATCTTCAATATACTAGGATGTTTTTATAAGATTTATTTGAGCTACACTCTCACACTACTACAACAAATGGTTAAAGAACATACGGTTTCCGTGGATGGAGAAATTCTGCCTCCCGAAACGATGATTGTTCAATACTCATTTAACACCTTCAAAGGTGGCCATTATGATGTCACTATTTTTATATATGATATATAATATATTTATGTTTTCCTTAAGCTTCTTGTTTTTTTCATTTTGGGCATACCTTTATGGTTCCCATTATGGGTAAACACGATATCTTCATTTTAGGAAGTGCAGACTACCGCCCCATGAAAGTGATTTGATTCGTTAATACCATATGTGGGATGTGTAAACGATAAAGTTAATGATATTATATATGTTATTATACTGGAATTATAATATACTCTTATATCATTATGATTCGATTCCAGAAAATACGAAATAGAAATGGAAGTAGCGTTCATGCGTACGTACGTCTTACCGTCTCCATGAACGGTGCATTTCATTTCTTACCTCTAAATGTGATTTAATGTTATAAATACATGTATATGATGAATATTGATGATATATATGTTATCCAAATCATTAATATCATTCTGGATATAATGAACCTTTGACCAAATTATCAACATGTAAGTGTAAGAAGTCTATTTTTGACTTAAGAACCAAATACCGACAAAATGAACACTATTAACTTAAATGATTACATGATGTTCATAACATGGTATAAAAGGAATAATGAACTTGAAAAAGGTTCATAAGCAATTATAGATTAACTCAATTTTATTATTCAGGAGAATAAAGAATGGTCGGGTCAAGTCGGAATACGAGTTATGGGACTTCGTCTCAATCTCCTTTCATTGAGGCATATTTTATTTTATACACAACTTTCTTTTATACGGTGTATAAACCCCTTTGACTTTTACATTTATTCAAAATGAATCTTTTTTATACGAAGTGTTTACTAAACGACAAAAGGGAATGTTTTTGTCGTACGTATGCGGCGACAACGACTTCTCCGCCGTCGTGACCGTTATTTGAGTTTCGGCTTCCTCTACAAGCCATACCTTCTTTTTCAAAGAAAAATAAATAACATGTTTTACTTTCCTTTTATTTTGGTATTGAAAATGGTTTTCATAATATTTTTATATCAATGTGTGGTATTGATATCTTGTGTTTGAAAGGTGGAAATGTTATGTTTCCTTTATGCATGTTTTATGTGATACGATTATGTTGAGGTTCTTGGGCATTATTATGAAGACGGGTGGTTCCGTGATAGACTAAGGGTGGGTGAGCCCGATATAGCTCTCCAATGCATTGGGTAACGCGAAGGAGTGAAACGTTAAGGTTTCTCCGAAGAGATTTAGGGAATATACTGTGATGGTTATTCCAAACGTAACCAACAGGGTTACTCCCTACGTAAGAATGTTATGAATGCCTCAAGTTACCTTTATGTCTTATGATTTCTGTGATTTATTCATGATTTTATGAGGTATGTTAAAGTTCCTATGTTTTATGGGTAAAGTATGATTTCATTATTATGTATATATGAACTCATGTTTCCTTTCCATGTTTTTTTATAACCCATACTGAGTTTTTATGCTCATCCCAAGTTTTTGAATTGTTTTTCACAGGTCACGGGAAAGGTACATGATAAGATGATAGAGTCAAGGATGTGTCAAGAAAGAATCCATGTTTTATTTTAAATATGTTTCCATTGATGGGAATGAAGAATACTATTTTTATGTAACCACTTTGTTTCTATGTGGAATGTAATGCAAGTTTTATGATCTAATTCTCTAAAACTCTAAACCCGAAAAGATCCTCAATGTGTAATCTTATAATAACTCAAGATTAAGTATGGTTTAAGGCAGGGGCCTTATAGGTAATTTCCCTGAATTCAAAACTGATAATGATTGAGTTTTGAGATTGGTGAAGAGATTGTGTGTGCCGTGTGATTCACAGATGAAGATAGAGTTGTTATGTGAAGCTTATAGTTCTCCATTTTAAGTTTATCCTGGCAGTACTAAGATGTATAGAGATCTTCTTGAGTATTACTAGTGGGATGGAATGAAAAGAGATATTGCTGATTTTACTATGAATTGTTTGAATTTCCAATAGTATAAAGAAGAGTGGCAGTTATGAAAGAGATGCTTCAGCCATTACCAGTGCCAGGGTGGAAATGGGAGAATATATCTATGGACTTCGTTGTGGGATTGCCGAAGACACCTCGAGGTAATAATGCAATCAGTGTTATTGTTTATCACTTGACTAAATCTCCTCATTTCCTTGCTATATGAGATACTTTAACCCTAGATCAACTTTCCCATTTTTATCATAAAGAGATAGTCAGGTTACATGGAGTTCCCCTCTATATTGTATCTGATCGTGATACCAGGTTTACTTTTAACTTTTGGAAAGGCCTTCAGAAGTCGTTGGGTACTGAATTAAATTTTAGTACAACTTTTCATCCTCAATCATATGAGAATTCAGAACGACCAATTCAGACTTTGGAGGATATTCTACGTGCTTGTTCGATGGATTATCAGGGAAGTTGGGACGAACTTCTTTCTTTGGTTGAGTGTTCTTATAATAACTGTTTTCATTCTAGTATACAGATTGCACCATTTGAGGCATTATTTGGGAAGCGGTGTCAAACTACAACTTTTTGGGATGAAGTAGGTGAAAAGAATTTTATGGGACTAGAATTGAATGAAGATTTGGTAGAAAAATTTCAAATGATACAAAAACACATGATAAAACAGCTCAGAGCAGGCAGAAAAGTTATGCAGACAACAGGAGGAAAGATTTCTCTTTTGAGGTAGGTGATCATGTTTTTCTCAAGGTTTCACCATGGAAAAGTGTCATTAAATTTAGTTAGAAAAGAAATTTGAGTCCAATATTAATTGGACCATATAAAATTCTGGAGAGTGTTTGATCAGTTGCATACTGAGTGGCTTTACCTCCGATTTTATCTCAGGTACACAATGTTTTTCATGTTTCAATGTTAAGGAAGTACATGCCAGATCCATCTCATGTTTTGAGTCCAGAGGTAGTTCAGCTGGAAGAGAATATATCTTATATAGAACAACCGGTACATATTCTTGACCACAGGGATAAAGTATTGTGGAATAAGGTTAATCATCAAGTAATGTTTTTGTGGAAAAAACACATGATTGAAGAGGCAACATGGGTATCTGAAAATGCAATGAGGGATAAATACCCCCACTTATTCAATAAGTAAATAAATTGTGGGGATGAAATTTTATAAAGGGAGGAAAGATATAACATCCAAAGTAAGTATTGAATTATGTATTTTCATATCTATGTCTATTTATAAATTAGATAGTGTTTTAGAAGCTTAAAATGAGAATAAATCCAATCTTAAGCATTGAAATCAATAATATTTTTAAAAGATTATTTTACAGCCTTTTGATGGAGAACATTTTTTAAATATATGTTTTGAAAATTCTATAAGCTATATTTTTCGAAATAAAATTATGATTTTGTATTGGGACATTGAAATTTACTTTGGATAAATTTTTTGTATTTTTCTGACGATGTTCATTTTTTAATGAATAGTGAAAAATACTGCATTTTACTTCAAAACTGCTTTTTCATCTAATTTATTTATATGGATAGATTATTTTATTAATTGGTTTTAAAGTGTAAATAGAATATATTTTTACCATTTAATCCAATGGTGGTCATTGGTATTAATTTCACTTTTTAAATTGGACATAAATAATTGTCAAACTTTTGATAGATATTATTTCTAAAAAACTCGCTATTTGTTTTGACAATGGGAATTATTTTTAAATTAATTACAACATTTTTGTGTTTGTAATTTGGTAAAATGGATTTCATATTTGGAATCCAAAGGTCAAAATTTTGTAATTAATACTCTTTTGTTTTTTGACATTATGAATAGTAACGACGGTAATTATCTTTAATTATCGTGAATAATTAGTAATCGGGTAGTTAAGCGTAATAAAATAATAATATAATAATATAAAATGACCCCAACATGTGTCATAATGCTACTGGCTGTGTCATGGACGACCTTGGTATGCCTTGTGCCAAACTTTGGGACCCCATGGAATCACTTTTTGGTGATAGTAACATTTTATTATATTATTTATTTTAAAGGGAAACTATAACCAAATTATGTATCACCCAAGTAAAACGCTTTTAGTTTTGTCTGTGTAAATGATCTCTTATACTATAAATAGTCATTGTAATGCTAAAAATATTTCATAAATCATATTATATTTTTCTAATTTTTAGACATTAAATTAATTAAATTTTTAATGACACCATGATGATGTTGTGATTACCTCATTAATTAACGATTTAAATAAAATGAAAAGATAGTGTAAAATCTAATACATAAACTTGTCAAAACCCTATTGTATGGGTGGATTTAGAACTCCTATCATCTTATCCTAGAAATGTAAAAACAATTCAACCTTTAAAATCCAATAATCATTTTATAATAAAGTAAAGTTTCAAGACATTCCAAAAGTGCCCCTCCTCCCTCTTATAAAAGGCCCCCAACTCTACCACCTTACCCACACCTCTCAAGACTTTGTCTCTACCACACTCTAAACATTGCTTCTCTCCACATCCCTATATTCATCTTATAAGCCTTTCCTTAGGCAGAAAACTCTTCAAGAAACCCTTTTGGTTCAAACCAATAGGAGTTACCTGATTTAAAGAAAATGTTTTCACTTGTGTTCTTTTGTTTTATTTTGATTCTCCAACCCCCTAAACTCTTTTTATTCCTTTATTTTGTAACAAAACAAGTATCTTAAATATAATAGGATGTTTTTATGAGAATTATTAGAGCTACACATACACACACCTCCGTTTAATGTTTAAATAACATACTGTTTCTATGGATGGCGAATTACTGCCTCACGAAATGATGATTGTTCAATCTTCTTTTAACACCTTTCATAGTGAAAATTATGATGTAACTATATTTATATATGATATATATTATTTTTATGTTTTCCTTATGATTCTATATTTTTCATTTATGGCACAACATTATGGTTTCCATTATGGGTAAACATGATATCTTCATTTTAGGATGTGCGGACTACCGTCCCCTACTAAGTGATTTGATTCGTTAATTCCATATGTGGGACATATAAAGGATGGATTTTATGATGTTATATATGATATTATAATGGAATTATAATATAACTGTATATAATTATGATTTCACTCCATTAAATACTAAATATAAATGAATGTAGCGTTCATGCGTATGTACGGCTTACCGTCTCCATGAACGGTGCATTTCATTTCATACCTATAAATGTTATGTAATATTATAAATGCATGTATATACTGGATATATATGATATATATGATATCTAAATCATGAATATAATTCAGTATATAATGGATATTTTACCACATGAACAAATTGTAATTATAAGAAGTTTATTTTTGGCTCATGTACCAAAGATCGAAAAAACGGCCGTTATTAACATAAATAATTACATAATGCTGATAAAGGGGTAATAAGTGATATAAAAGGAATAATTAAATTGAAAAAAGTTCTTAATCAAGTAGAATTTAACTCTATTTTATTATTATGGAGATTAAAGAATGATCGAGTCAAGTCGGACACGAGGTATGTGACTTCGTCTCAATCTCCTTTAATTGAGACATATTTTTTTATACACAACTTTATTTTATACAGTGTATAAACCCCTTTTAATTTTACCTTTATTCAAAAGGAATCTTTTTTATAGGAAGCACTTTACTAAATTTCAAAATGGAATTTTCTTTTCTTACGAATGCGGTGACAACGACTTCTCTACCACCGTGACCATTATTTGAGTTTCGGCTTTCTATACAAGCCATAACTTTTTTTAAATGAAAAATAAATACCATGTTTTAATTTTCTATTATTTTGGTATTGGAAATGGTTTTGATAATGTTTTGATTATATCAATGTGTTTTTTATATATTGTGATTGAAATGTGGAAATTTTATGTTTCTTTCATACATGTTTTATGTGATACGATTATGTTATGTTTCTTGGGAATTGTTTATGATGACGGGTGGTTCCATGATAAACAAATGGAGGGTGAGCCCGTGATAGCTCTCCAATGCATTGGGTAACGCGAAGGAGTTAAACTCTATGGTTTCTCCAAAGAGATTTAGGTAATATACTGTGATTGGTATTCCAATCGTAACCATGAGGGTTACTCCCTATGTAAGAATGTTATGAATGGCTCAAGTTACCTTTATGTCTTATGTTTTCTTTGTGTTATTCATAAATCTTATGATTTTATGAGGTATGATAAAGTGATTATGTTTTATGAGTAAAAGTATGATTTCATTAATTCTTATGTATACATGGACTAATGTTTTCATTCCGTACTTTCATATCCCTTATTGATCTTTTTATGCTCATCCCAAGTTTTTGAAATGTTTTTCACAGGTCAAGGGAATGGTACATGATTTGATGATAGTGTCGAGGAAGAGTCAAGAATGAATCCATGTTTTATTTTATATATGTCTCCTTTGATGGGAAAAAATAATATTGTGTTTTATGTAACCACCTTGTTGACATGTGGAATGTAATGCATGATTTATGATCTAATTATCTAAAACACTAAACCTGAAAATATCATCAATGCGTATTCTTGAAATAACTCAAGATTAAGTAATGTTTAAGTCTGGGGCCTTATACATAACCTCAATATTTTCTATCACATTAAATGTTAACATGGTTCCTTCTAGTATAATTTGATCACTAAATTTAAAAAACATAGTATGATCAATAATAATCAAATGATAAATCATGAAATATCAGTCATAGGATTTCTAAATCATGACACCCTATATTTACTCTATGAAAACATTGTATTATCCTAGTTCATCCATGGTTATTATCTATTTAAATCTATTATAATAGTTTGTAAAAAAATTTAA
The DNA here is from genome assembly GCA_963277665.1 of Viscum album. NCBI lineage: Eukaryota > Viridiplantae > Streptophyta > Magnoliopsida > Santalales > Viscaceae > Viscum > Viscum album. Next base: position 1,536,328,149 of record OY728143.1, on the reverse strand, counting down.
TTAAACCAAAAATATCTCAGGGAATGTCAAACTATGTTTTTTGTAAGTTCACAATCACTATACACCAGAATGATAGATAAAATATACTTGACCATATCTTTAGGGGATATTTCCAAAAGATGCATCTATCCCAAAACCATATCCACTTATACATTCAAAATAATAATATATTTCTAGGAAAATAAAATAACCTCTACTATAACTAAAACAATATTACATTATCTTAAAATTGGATGCATCCTTAGAGTTTTTCATAAGGTTATATTCTTTAATCTATGTCTTCCTAAATCTATTTCCCAAGATATCTAGTAAACATCTGCTCTTAAGAACTAGAAAGACCCCAACTCTAGAATCCCTATGTTAGTTGTTAATCAATTACATTAGTAACAAATACAAAAAATTTCATTCTATATGAAGGAATAGTTTAGTTTTCATAATAAAATAGATCAATCATTTTCTCGATTTTTTATTCATATAAAATATATAATATAGTGAGAAAATTTATTCAACATCCTTGACCTCATTCAAATATTCCTTTTTCATATCTAGGGGATAGAAAAAAAAATAATAGAGAGATCAAATCATATATAAGGGAATGGGAGAAATAGAATATATGATAGGGAAAATAAGAATAACTGATTTTTTAATGTATATTGATGAATATACATATCATATAATCATTAACTAGAGAATAGAGACCAATATAGATTGAATCAATGATATTGAAATAACTAAATATAAAGAATAACATGTTTTTTAAATTTTTCCATTGATATCACATATATTAAAAGTATAACATGAACATCAATGAATTATTTCATACAGATGGAATGTGAATTTCCAGATATCATAAACTACTCCAAAGTCCTCATGCCCAGACATCTTACAGAATTATTAAATGATTTATCTAAGTAACAAAACTAGTTTGTTTCCTGAGACCTATCAATGCATAATGTGGCAAGAATATGCCCCACCTAAAATTTACTAACATAAATGATATAATAACATAAAAGGGGTGAATAATAATTCAATACACTATCAAAATTAATAATCATAGTGAAAAAAACATACAAAATATAATTATTTCCCTAATAAAACTAATCATAAACCATCTATATATATAATAATCATGGTATAATTATAGAATATACTTGGTTGAACATATATAAATTAAGGGTTTTATTCCTTAGTGAATGTAAACACAGTAAAATGGTCATTTAAAAACACTCTTGAGAGAAATACCCATTTCACTTTGATAATCAATTTTAATAAATATAAAATTAAAAAAATTTAGAAACAAATTTCCTTTTAAAATAATATGTAGAATGATATTAAATAATTTAACAATTATTATAGTGGGAAATTTCATTCATATCATATAAGTTAAATAAACAATCCTTCTACACTTCTGTAAAAGAGAATCAAAACATACCTCATTCAGAAAATGATAATAATATTAATTTTATACCATATATAAAATGTAAAAAATGGTTGAACATTTCATTAAAAAAAAATTCTTAATATTAAAAAAAGTATTTGAAACGTTTTTAAGAAAATATAGACATATAATAAAAATACTCATGACCTAGTAGGAAAATAATGTTAGTTGACCATAAAAACGTTATTTTGAATATCGAGTACATACAGAGATGAAAAAAAGGACAACATTAAATTTCCATATATAACCAAAGGAAAATAAAATATATGGGGTTTTATTTATAAATATTAAATAATTTCCCTAATATATATTAAAACATAGACAATCCTAAATAATGACTAGATTGTGAAATATACCCCTACTACTATGGTATTTTTTATATCAATTCCACAAAAGAATAATTAACATCAAATGAAACATGAAATAACATGAAAATAAATAGATTACTTATATAATATATGAAAGGGTTGGATTATACACCATTTAAAATAAATAAGTGGTGTATAGAACATATGTCTCACATAAGTAAAAGTTACATGAGAAACTCTTACTTAAGGTTCCACTTACATTATATGTGCATTTAACCTCCAGTGTAATAAATTTTATTTTATTATAATTCTATTAATAATAATTTTCTTACTTATAATATCATATATGATCCACTTACAACATTTCAACACCCATTTATTAACAATTATTATATAAAATTACATTTTTTGGAGTTAACATTCTTGTTCTTCATGTAAGAACCATTTATAATGCTCTCGTCCTTATATATTGATCATGGATACTTCATCTAGAGAGTTATAATAATGATATAAATATCACATATATTTTAATGGCCACAATTCTAGTAATTTAGATCTAGTATCTACTCTATATCTCATGAATAATATACAAGGAGTTTCATCTTGAATGACTGATAAATTTAGTGCTCTTAGAAAAATAGATACATACAGGATTCCAATATAAAATTTGAATACACAAATTAAAATATAATTTTATTGATAATTTTATTATTCCCTATATAATAACATTGAATATAATTTATATTGAAATTTCTAGATTCATGATAAAGGAAATAAAATAAGCCTGAGATTAAAGTCATTGTAAACGTTATGAATATTAGAAGCTATCATGAATCAATAAACATAAAATACATGTAAATATAAATAACTAAAAAAATATAATCTAAATTATTTTAATATCATGTTTATATAAGTAATAATTAATATTCATTGGTAAATAAATGCAAACACATTCTGTTTAATCAATAAAATGTTAATTAAATTCATTAAAAGATAATATCATTTAGAAAATTTAATAAAAAATAATGAATAATTTTTTTAATGAAAATAATTAAAAATTATTAGTCATCGTGATCTAAAGAATCATGAGACCCCTACTTTCAATAACATTCTTAAGACAAATTAATAATGATGGCTAATTATACACTAAAAACCCATTTAACTAATGTTATCCAATATATTCAGCTGATGAGACTAATAGTGAATGGTGGGTATATATATAATCAGACCCCACCCATATGATAATGTCGAAAACATTTCTAATAAATAAAATGATAAATTAAATTCATGATTAATATGTCTTATTAATAAATTTCATGTTGATTAAGGAATACAAGTTAACAATAATTTTCCTTGTCCAACAATTAACTTAAAAACTAAAATAGCATAAGAGGAAATGATATATGGTTTACGTAGTATACATTTCAATGATAAATAATATTTTTATTTAGGTAAAATTTAATGTCCAATGATAAAAATAAAGTGAATATTTAAAGGAAATTTTATTGATTTAAAATATTAATCAATAAAATAATATCAGTTATTTCCCTTGTCAAACGTATCTATAACTATCTAAAATAATAATATGGATTGTATCAATACAATATATACCTATTGGATCACATGTAAAATAATTTTTTGATGTCATTTATGAATAGAAATACCATAAAAAATTGTTGAGGACATTGTAGAGGATAATAACATTTTCAATTTGATAATATTTTTAAAAAGGATAACCAATTATTTTCAAAAATCCTCTCCTTGAAAATAAACATTGAAACATATAATTTAACCTTTAAAACTCTTTGTTATCATGATCGGTAGATTCACTACTCATTCTATATTGGTTAACATAATGTTTCCTTTCACTATAATAATAAGATCCAAATGGGCCTTGTATGAAAAATTACCTGAAGATTTGTTCCAAAATATTTTACAAAAAGTATAACATGTGTAAAAATATCATTAACAAATAATTTTTATAATGTTAAATAAACATTTTTTAAATATTTTTAGAAAACATGGATTTGGATGAAAAATAATTATCGACCGAAGAGAGAAATGAAGTCAAATATTATTAAAATCATTTTATAAAACATTTTTTCATCCAAAGAGAAGAATATGGTACTATTAATTGAAAAAAATAATGAATAATCATTGAACGAGAAACAAAAATGGGGTTTATTATATAATGATCAAATAATTTCCCATAATTGAAATTCAACTATAAACAATCAATTTTAAAATGTAATTTTGAAATAAACCCTTATAATGATCATAATGATGAGGCGATAATTATTCAATGAATCAATTATGTGTATATAACATAAATCCACATAAAAATTGGAAATAAAACATAATATATTTAAATTTCATTACACACAAAATTTTAGAATCTCAAATATAATTAAGAAGTAATATAACCTAATTAAATGAAATTTAGTAATGAAATTATTCACCATATTATAATATTCTTATCAAATCCCATTCGGTGAAATAATTTAAATTATAGCATAAAATACCATGATATATGAATTATTCATGATATTTTATGTAAATGGGGTAGTATATACACCTTTTAAAAGAAACTAATTTTATAATAGTACAATATTCCCCAATGAAGTGAACTTGAGATGAAGTCTGTTACCTCACACTTACTATTCGTTAAACATGAATTAAACATTGGTATAATTTTTTTAATAATGCTATAAATTTACTCCAAAATTATATTAATATTTATAATATCATTTATGATCCTATAATAAGATTTTGTCACATTTTTCTAAATAGCATTTCATTATTTTCTTTGTTTTGGGTTTTAATTATCTTGTTCTCTCATCCATGTTTTTTCATGAAGGTTTAGATTTTTTGTATAGAATATATTTCCGTAATATCTAAAATTATATTATAGTTATTAATATCATATTTAATCATTATATATGTTTTTCCAACCATTCATGATGATTGGTCATCGAAAATGAATCACATCTCTTCGTAGTGATGGTAGGTCATACATACATACATACAATGATATCATTCCATTAATGAGTGAATGGGTAAGAAAGTTGGGGATATAATATTTTTAAATAATCAATATCATGTAATATATATATATATCACTTATATTCATTAAATTTATCAATATAAATTTCCATGTAAATTGAAATTAAAAAATAAATCATAATGCTTTACGAGGGGGTAGTTCATTATACACACAAGTGACGTTATCATATTTTAAATAGAATGGAATGAAAATTAGTATGTTTGATTTTATAATTATATTAGTATAATAATAACATAAATAAAATATAAATATTTTAAATCCATAATTATATCAAGACATTAAAAAGTGATGATGGAAAATTAATTACATCAGTTAATGAGGTTGTATTCCACCAAACACATGACTGACTGTTTTGTTACCTATTTTATGGAATAAGAGATCAATATAGAACATGAACCTAACATTATATAATATTTGAATATTTAATATATATATATGTTATTATATAATACTGGTTTAATAATATTTAAAGGATTTTGAAAAAGAATCAATATAAGATTTCTTATCTAAGAAAGTTACCTCCTCCTCAGAAAAATTCTTTAGACATGCACCAAAAGACTTCCAAAGATGGATTTTTTTTACCAAAAAAATTAAACTAGTATGTTTTTAAAAGAATCAATTACACCAACCATTTTATCATGAAAAAATCTGAAAAATAGTTATTATATACCCTTATAGGTTATATGGTTGAAATAGGGAAACAAAATAGGTGTTGGAAAAGTTGGTAGGTCATTTAACCCTTGTGATTTTAGCTTAACCACACCGTAAACTTGTTTATACCTTAATCGTAGCAATTAATTTTTACAAATTTTAGTACTCATGATGCAAAATATTATGTTAAAATTATTATATAATTTAAATTATTATAACTCAAAATAATTAATTCATTTTGAAAAAATCAATTCACATAAGTGGAAGAATTCAATTTAAAATTAAACCCCCAGACCCAAAAGTTGGTGGTTTTCAAAAGTAAAAAAACCACCCAATGTTTTACAAGTTTTTATATAGAAATTCAATATTAATTAGTTTAAAATGAAATATTTTGTATTAATAAATATATAATTGAAATAATTTTACTTCTAAAACCATATAAAAGTAAATATTTATATGATTTAAAATTTATGTGATTTTCTAAAAAAATTGGTATTTTTAATACTCATCGATGATTGAATCTTTTTAGAAAAATAATAAAAATTAAACATAAAATTATTTTTATATTCTGATTTCAAAATTGAAGTTAATTTTTTTAGGACATAGTATCTAAAAATTATCCACATTAGTTTTAAAATAATTTCTCAAAACATGACCAAAACATTTTCTTCAAAATAATGTTTTCAGAAAACATTTTTTCTTTCAAATGATTCTTATTTTTTCTTATAAATATATATCAATAGAACTTATTTTATACATTATTATACCAAATAGTTTATAGGATTAATTTAGAAATATGCATACCCTAAAATTTAATGATTAAGTTGTAATGATATTCTATTCTATGACTATTTTATACTCAAATATGCATGCTTCACAATCTACCAATGGGAATAAATTAAACAAAATATATTTCAAGGGTTGTTTAAGCTTGGATTTTCATGTTTAATCCTCTATACAATTCCTCATTTTATTTTTTTAATTTGGGTGTGTTGCATTCTTCCCACCTAAAAGAAATGGTGTCCTCACAATATGATCTTGAGTTCAGAAAAAAAGGGTCTGATATTTGAAAATTCCAGTGTTAAAAACCAATAATGTAAAAAGGGTTAATAAAACATCCTTTTAATAAGAGAGAAATAGAAGTAAAAACATTTATATGAAATGGAACATAAAAATGTTTTTATGTAGAATAAATTTGTTCTCTTGTAAAGATATGAACATGGAGGTAAAACATAAATAATTATAGATAGTGATATAGGTCATTGATCACAAAAAAGTGATGTCCAATGGAATGTTAAAGACCTCAAAACCGAAAATATGTGATGATTTAAAATTCCATTAGATTCATCAAATTTGAAGGTAATAGTATTTTTTAAAGATCTTTTTTATAAAGTTGATGATTTATTTTATTTATATAAATATAAAGAAATATACATACTCAATATCTATTTATCTCATAAACACAATTTCATAATTTTGTTTTGACTTGGTCGATTTTAAATTCATCGCTTCATCAGAAAAATAAATATCCAATAAATATGTATTTTTCTTGAAGATCAGAAATTAAATATCAAAATATTATAATATCCATAAAATAGTGATAATTCTTGTCAATTGTCGCTAACTATTTTCCAAAACTAATATGGTTTTGTGAAGTTATCAAATATAATTCATTAATCTACAAATCTCAACAGAAACACCACTAGTTACAGATTGATATTTCTCCCCCAAATCATTTAAAAAAAGTGACATGGTAACCAGAATATTTCATGGGCTTGTGGTAGGTGCATCACCATTATCTCATATCGGTTGTGTGTTAAAGCCCCATGGCCTTGCGGGATGGGATGAGTTTTCACCAGAATATAGTGGGGTTTCCCATTCAATTGTGGAACGTTCCATGGTGTCTCTTTCCACATTTTTTATATGGAAAAAATCAACCCTTCCACCCTCTATGGTCTCTGCCACTCAATATATTAGTGATCATAACCATTATCTTATTTGTGGGTTCGATTGTTCGTTATGGTAGAGGTTGTTAATCATATTTTAGAAATAACTAATTATACATAATTAGGATATAATTCACTCTTATCAAAATCCCATTTGGTTTCTCATATTAACCAAATTGTCTTTCATTATAAATAATAACATTATTATTTTGGGATCGTTCCCTTGGTAAATATCAAACAATATAGTGTGTGTAACAATAATCAAAGTTGAAAAACAATATAATAATTTATAGGATATCTAAATCATGAAACCTAATTTGCAAAATAATACACATTAAATATAACATTTGTCTTTCACTATCATCATATATTTAACTCTTTTACAGTAATTTGAAAATAAATTTTCATTTATGTAAAGCATATCCATTTGGATTGTAAAACTTGGTGTGAAATAACGTTTATTTTCTTATACTAGTTAATTCTATAGTTGAGTCTAATGTGCCTTTTTTATATTTTTTCCCTTTTGTATATCTATTCTAGAACCATGTATAATTATTTTATCCTTATTGAGATATATTTATAGGATAACCCTCATAATCTATACCATTCCAAAACACTATTATTTTCTCCTATACTTATCCTCAAAGTCTATCCTAAGGTTTTATACCCTAATATATGTTTTCCCAAATCAATACAACAAGGTTTCTATTAAACATCCTATGATACAAACTATAGGGACCCTAACTCTAGTGATTGGGATCTTACACCAATGTTATTATATTTTGATAAGATATATGGATTTATATCCTGAACGAATAAATAGTTTTATATTCATTTTGAACTACATACACACATGATTCACATGTTACATTTGAAAACCAAAATTATAAAATATTTTTTTTTATAATATCATTATTCCCTCTATAATATCCTTTCATATTATTCATTATACACTTCATGGATTCCTGGGGAAGGATAAAAAATAAGGGCGGCCTCAAACATTCTGTAAGGGATAAGCAGAGTGGATTAAATCATGAATAAATAATCATAATCGTTATTTCATGGAAAATCATGGAACAATCCTTACATTAATTATCATAAATATCATGATTAGATATGGTAGAGTCAATATTGGAAGGTAAATAACTGGAAAAAAATTAAATTTAATCAATAAATTAAAAATGAAATGTATCTATATATAATATCATTGATAAAATATCATGTAAAATAATAAATGAATTATTAATTAATTAAAATCATAATTTTTAGATGTTATTATCTCAAGAATAATGAATCTTATAAGGTTCATATCATTCATTAGAAAATATAATACTAATGAGTATATATGCACTAGAAATCAATTTTACTTAGGCTAGAAAAATGGTTTCTCTCATGAAAATACCAATTAATCAAGGGAATATCTATTAATAGTCCCTACATGCAACATCATGTCCAATTCATCCATCAAATTTTGAATGGTCGACTTAATTCCTACATAATATACCTTATCAACAAATTTTCATATCGAGTAAGGAATATAGATTATCAATAATTTCCAAAGTTTATCATATAACTTTAACATAAAAAGATATTATTTATAAATGATATATACTTAATTTAATAATATAATCCATCATAAATAATAAATACATTTATGGTAAATATAATATATAATGAAAATAGTAAAATAAATATTTTATAGGAATGATAAATATTACAAAAAATAATCAAGAATGTGAATGTTAATACATTAATCGGTCAAATTGATCATAAACGATCCATTTAAAAAATAATAATGTTATCAATAAAACTTATCCCAAATTCACCATAATCTTAATAAAGGGTTTATGTCATCGTTGAATAAAAATACAATAAAAATATCATTAAAACATTATTTAAGAAAATATCTTCTCACTATGAAAAAATATTTTTAAATCTAAATGTTAAAAAATTATTTAGAAAATAACCATTGAAGCCTATAATTAAATCATTACATATATTATTTTTCATGATTTATTTAAATTCCATTGATTTCAAACATGTTAAAACAATGATTCCTTTCACTTTTTCTGTAGAAGAAAAACTGGCCATGTTTTAGAAAAAGATAAGAAGATTAATTTTAAAAAATTTGAATAAATTCAAAGATGGGAAAAATGTTATTTAATAAATAAATTTTAGAGTGATAAAAAAAATTAAAAACATTTTTATAAAACATTGATTTGGATGAAAAAGGATTTTCGACCGAATTGAGAAATGATTTCATATTTTATTAAAATCATTTTCTTAGAAATTTAAAGTACCAAAGAGATGAGTATGGTCCTTTTAAATGACAAAATAATCATTAAATATAGGATATTTAAATTACTTTTTTTTATATTCTTTTCAAATAATTTCATTCAATATAAATTTGAGCATAAACAATTCCTATTAAAAATAGATTGTGAAAGAAACCCTTAAAAATATCATAATGTTGATGTGAAAATTAATCAATGAATAAATTGTGTGTATAAAATTTAAATCTACATAAGCTATTTTTAAATACAAATTAATATATTATAAAATATTTACAATCATTATATTATAATTTCAATGACAATGAAGAAATAATAAAACCTAAAGAATAGAAATTGAGTTATGAAATTCTTTACCACTTGGTAATTTTCATGTCAAATACCCTTATATGAAATAATTATAATTAAATAATCAAATTTAGTTAATTATAAATTATTCGTGATTTTACATGAAAAAGTAAGTATATAGACAATATAAAAGAAATTAGATGAATAACATTACAATACGCCTTAATGAAGAGAAATTGAGATGAAGTCCATTACCTAAAACAACCTTTTTTCTTAATGTTTTTTAAACTCATTTATAATCGATTTTAAAAATGTTATTAATTTATAAAAGAATCATACTAATATTTTTAATATCATATATGATTCTATTATAACATTTTACCATGTATTTTTTATAATATTTCATTATTTTCATTATTTCATGTATAAATTTCTTTGTTTTCTCATTCATATTTCTTCATTAATGTTCCAGTTATTATATTAATGATATCAATATATTATAATCTTAATTATATTAACATATTACATATCATATTTTAAAATTTATTTTTTTTAATTCTTTCTTTACCTTTGGAAATTGAAAATTAATCACATCATTTTGTGGATATGGTAGGAAATACGTATAAATGTGCGATGATATCATTCTGTTAAAAAGTGAAAGGATAAAAAATTCGGTGATATTTTAATTTTTTAGAATCAAAATAATTTATTATTTTTTACATATAATCATTAAATTTATTCAAATTACATTTCATTTAAAGAGTGATTGAAAAACAAATCGCATCACTTCGCAAGGAGGTAGTCCTCCAGAAACATGGTCGAGATTATCATTTTTTAAATGGCATGTTAGTGAAAAGTTTTATTTGATAATATAATTAAATATGTATAATATTTTAATAAATTTCATATAAATGTGTTAAATAAGTCCTTATATCTTTCCATGAAATGTGGTGATGGAAAAAAAATTACATCGGTTTGTGAAGCGATAGTCCTTCATCCACACGATCAAAATTGTTTTTCCCATTCGATGTAAGAAGAGATGGATATAGGTAATTACCTTAGCATAAAAATATCTACATTTATTTATATAGTTATTTTATTATATAATCATGGTTTAATAATATTTTAATGGTTTGGTATAAAAATAAAAATAAAACACTTGTTTAAGAACGTTACCTCATCTTCTAACAACTTCGTTAGGTTTTCTAAAAAATGCTTTGTATGATGGATTTATAAATAGAAAAATGTTTCTATGATATTTATAGGGTAATAATTAATTAATTTATTTAGTTATTTCCAAAAACAAATTGATTTGGTTGTGTGATGAGGGGAGGAGATTAGCTGGGATTTTATTAGTGGGGTAAAGGACACACAAGGAAGTTTTTCACATAATCACTAACAACCACATTTTTATCAAGAAAAAATCCTAAAAAATTGGTAATTTTATAAATTTAAAGGTGATGAAGTCAATATATGTCTATAAAATGGGTTTTGGACAATTTTTAAGGCCTTGTGGACCCATTTCTTTTTAGTTTAACCCCATGTAACCTCATTTTCACCTTAACGATAATAATTAATTTTTACTACCTATTATATTGAGAATGGTAAAAAATTATGTAGATATTATTACATAATATAAACTATACTGATTAAAAATATGTAATTCATTTTTCTAAATTTCAATAACAAATGTGGTAGAATAAAAATTCATATAAAACCCATAAACTTGACAAAAGAGTGATTTTCCATTGAAAACATTCAAAAGATTAAAAAAGATTTTATATAAAAAAATGAAATCGATTCTAATGAGATAATTTTGATTAATAAATATATAATTAAACTATTTTTATTTTTAAAACCATATTATAACTAAATAGGGAATGTATATTCTTTAAATGATAATGTTGTTTTTAATAAAAATAGTATTTTTTTCTATTTATTGTTGAATGAAAATTTTCCAAAAAATGACAAAAAATAAAAAACAATATAATTTTTATATTATTATATAAAAATTTAAAACCATTTTTTAAAATATTTATTTTTAAATCAATAGAGAATTCTTTAGCATAGTTTCTAAGATGAATCCATTCTATTGGGAAAATATAGGATTCGAAAAAAAATGATTGAACAAATTCTTATTTTATTTCTAATCAATTGACATCCATCGAGTTTATTTAATAAATGTGTAAACCAAAAACTTTTCATAATTGTATAATTATTAATCATAATAAAAAATTTAATGGATAGGTTAGAATTGTAACACCCTGAGATTTTATGATAACTATTCTTTTTAATTTATTTGATGTCATGTGTTTTATTCTACACCAAGATTATCTTGTGCTATACGCAACACCGTATTAGTTTTCAGTATACGCAACACAATTTTTGGATCGTGTTATACAGAATTTCAAGTTCATTTGATAGAAGTTATTCTACGCAACATTGAGTGTATATATATATATATTCAATGTATAAATGGAATATGGTTGGATATTGTTATACGCAACAACAAAGGATTCTTTCACTACACGCAACCCTGACTTGGCTTACATTACACGCAATCACGACCTTCCTCGATAGCGTGTGTTGTACGCAATACCGGGTTTTACTAAAAAACGATATATTATTATAATATTATTATGAACTAGCCGTTATGAATAGTATTAACTAAATTTTGAATTTTATAACATTATTATTCATCTTACACATTTTATAGAACATGGTATAAGAACAAAATAAAATTTTTAGGTAAAATAAGTATTTTTCAAAAAATGTTGTTTTTTCGCCTTTTGATGGCGCACCCACTTTAAATATAGTTTTTGACATTTTTATAAGTTAAATTTAACAAAATAAAATTCTTCTTTGGAATCAAGAAATAAAAATTTACTTTGGATAAAATTTTCATATTATTCTGGGAACTTTCATATTTTGATGAATAGTAAAAACACGCTATATTTTAATTAAAAACAACTTTTTTCATAACAATAACATATGTGGTTAAATTATAATATTGAATTGTTTTAAAGTATAAATAGAATATATTTTTACCATTTAATATAATGTATGTCATTAGAATTGATTTTACATTGAATTCGTAGGTTAAATAAATTCAATCTTTTGCAATGTTTTAAACAAAAACCCATTTTCTTTCGACAACGGGATTAATTTTAATTTAATTTCTACAAGTTATGTGTATTGAATTTGGAAAAATGGATTCCATATTTGGAATCAGTGGGTCCAAATTATGTTAATAGGATACTTTTTATTTTTGGGAATTATGAATTGTAACTACGGTAAATTTTATTTACCATAGTCAAAGGTAAATCGGTAATTAAGGGTAAATATAATATTATAAAATTACCCTAACACATGACAAAATCTTATTGGATGACTAAATGTCGACCCATATCACCTAAGGGTCGAATTAGAATCATTTAATGGACTTTTGTCCATGAAAATAACTTAATTATTATTAAAACCAAAGAAAGTGACAACATGTCACTTTCTTAAATCTTATAAGTATTTTAATTTTAATTTAGTGATAAACTTCATGAAAATTAGAACATGAATAGTCTCCAGAAATATAATGTAATTATCTACATTATATGAATTTATTTATAATTTTTAGGGATTAAATAATTATCATTAATTGTAACACAATAGTGATGCAGAAATTGTTTATCTAGTGAAAAATCAAGAATATAGTTTTTATTAAACTAATAGTAACTATAAAATTCCCCAAACCCTAACCAAAACTTATTGGTCATGTACATTTAAACCATAATCATCCAACGGTCGAATATTTGACCATTTGGAGCCAATTAAAAGCGATTATGACACTTATATTATATTATTTTAAATGATCCCAATGTTGTCACATACATAATTTAATAAATATAACAATTTAAATATTGTTATTTTAAGATGATAAATTCGAGTAAAAGTATTATTGTAAAATTTAATAGATATATGGTCATTATAGGATTTTATTTTTAATTTTTATGCAACAAATAAGTATATTAAATAATTATACAAAAATGTTGTAGTAATTATTTTATTAAGAGATAAACCAAATAAATAGTTTTAAAAATAATAAAATAAATATTATATGAACTATTTAACGTGCTAAACTAATTTTCTAGATACATACGGATTTTTAGGATTCTATTAAAACTTTTATTTCGAACATATCTTCTGTATATATTTTATTTAAATTCAAATAAATGAATAGTGTTAAAATTGACACTATTGTTATTTTATAAAAATAATATATTATAAAATTGATTAAAAATCACAAATATGATTAAAAATTCTAAATTTAAATTTATATTGTATAAAATTTTATAAAGTATCCAATTATAGACAATTCACAACAAATATCTAATTATTTTTTATAACTTAAATTTTAAATTGTTATTACCACAAATAAAATTAAATTGATTAAATTAGGATAAATCAAGTTTATAATGTTTAAAATAAGATCCAAACATGTCTAAATTTGATTGTTTGATGATATTACAACCCTAGATCATCTAATATTTGAATATGAGTAATTTTTTGTGGTTTTTAAGTGGGGTTAGATTTATTATAAATTAATATTTTTAAGAATTCAAAGGTGCCTCTCTCCTCCCTTATAAAAGGACACCTCCTCCCTCTCTTCCTCACACCATTTGAGCCTTCAATCTCGGCCAACCCCTACCCAATTCTCTTCTCTAATTCTCCAGAAACATCCTAGAGGTCTTGTTCTTCTTCAAAGACCAATTTTAGTGCCCTAAGAGGTGGTCTCAAAAGGCGCTTCAAAGAAGAGGTAATGTTCGTTACCGATTCTTTCAACTTTATTTTTTCTTCCATATCTTCTTCTTAGGTTGTTTCATTATGAAGTAATAACATCTGTATCACTCATATAATGATATGTTATTATATTTATGAAACAACCCTATTTCACCGTCTATCAATCCTACAGAAAACAAAATCACCGCGCGTTCGTACGTACGGAATACCATCTCCACGCCGTGGTGTAATCTATTTTCCACCACCACCTTACTTGGATGGGTATAAGGGTGAAATTAATGAATATATATGATTAGTGAAAAGTGATATTGATTCTGTAATATTATACATAAACTTTAATACAATTCCACGATCTTTGGAATGATATCATCGCTCCTGCATACGTACGGACTACCGTCTCCACGACGCGATAAGATTCACTCTCCATGTTAACCATTCATGAATGATTATAATGTATATACAATGAATAATAATGAAATATATGACATAATGAAGCTACTGGATTTATGTATACATATATATATATATATATATATTTCATCTACTTAATTCCATTCAATAAGGAAACGAAAACAGCGTTCATGCGTACGTACGGACTACCGTCTCCATGAATGATGTATTTCATTCCTTTTATCGACCTATAATATATATGTATATTATGAATATATATAAATCATGTTTTACATTCTGGAATTATGTAAATCAGGATATATGTAATAATATCAACAATGATAAGTCGAAACACATACGATAAATGAAATGATTTTACCCAAAACGCTACTTTAACATGGAATTTACAAAAGAACGGGTAATATAATGTCATAACTGAAACATATATGATATATTAACAATGAATATGATTATTTAATTAGTCAATGGAATTATTTAAATCATTATACAGGAGTTTCGGATCTATACGAAGCTTATCGGACCTAAGGTAAGGGATAAATTTGCAAGTCTCATTTTTATCCGAGATTGCTTATTCGTAAGTATTTACTGGGGTTATTTCTATTATCCATGTCCATATTTTATAAAAGTGTTTTCGAGTATGTTTAAAGTCATTTTTACCCATTTTGACTTTTACTACATTGTATGTAAGGAATCTTTCTTTTGTTTACGTTACGAGGTACTTTTTTGACTTTTCTGTCAAAAGTATGAGGATAATGTTATTTTTAACTTATATGACGTAAACGGATTTTTATGGTTTCATAATGGCTCATTTTCATGAATCTTAATCTACATGATTTTATGACTATTTTCAACAAAATTCTATTATTTTAAAAGTTCATGGAATTTTTTAAAAAGAAAATGATTTTGACGAAGAAATGATATTTTCCTCAAGAATGCATTTCAAATGTTTTATCAATACCATTTTCCATCTAAGATGACATTATTTGATATGTGTATGTTTCAAGT
This sequence comes from Viscum album, assembly GCA_963277665.1. Lineage (NCBI taxonomy): Eukaryota > Viridiplantae > Streptophyta > Magnoliopsida > Santalales > Viscaceae > Viscum > Viscum album. The sequence continues at coordinate 1,536,311,956 of OY728143.1, read as the reverse complement.
TTAACGTCTCTATGATTTACATGGTTCACTTTTTATTATGAAATGTCTATTTGTTTTATATGGATTATGAAATGATGGGATGATGTTTATGAAACCCATTTTATTCTTCGGGTTATGATGAATGTTTTATGTTTATTTTGTGGAACAAGTAAGAATGATTTCATTATGAGATGGGTGGGAACTCTATCTCCTTCTAATGCATTGGGTAAAGATTTTATATCTCATTAGATAGACATGGATGGAATGGCAAGTTAAACCGGTTCAGTAATATAGGACTGGAACGAGGAGTGAACTCGATTCAGAAAGGGACTTTGTCCACTAAGATGGTCTTGGTAGCAATGCCTTGGCTAATATGGAAATCATATCATATGCTTAATGGTTCCCACAATTACATGTTTCATTCCCATGCTATTTTATCATTCTTAATGTTTATTTATGATCTATGCCTTACGTACTTCCATGTTTTATGTCATTGCTCAAGCTTTTGATGTTTAAACATTATGTTCATGTTTTTAAGTTCAAATGTATATAGTTTGTTTTATTTTATCCATGCTTACCCTTACTGAGCATTTGAGCTCACCCTTTTTAAGTTTTTTTTCCAGGATATAAATAAAGGTTTTAGGTAAGAAAAAAAGGGGAAGATCTTTATGGGAGATGTTGAAGATCTTTCACCATGATTAGAAGATTACGTTCCAAGTTTCCAAAGACACTAAACTATTACGGTCCTTGTGTGTATGTTTTTGTTATGTATTAAGTATTCTGCAAAAGTAATCTAATGTCCATGTACGTCAAGCTTTGGGTCTCTACAGTTGGTATCAAAGGAAAGGTTTAGTCATCCATTGGAAACTAGGATGCGAAAACGTTAGTAAGATCCCTAGAGATATTTCTAAGGTATGTCTTGGGATGTCCCTAAAGATAAGAATACGTATAGGATATAGTCCTAAAACTTTGGTAACGATATTAGAATTTAACCTAAGATGTTATATATTAAGGGTACTCCCCCTTTATTATGTTTTTTTCCCTAGCATGGTATTTTCCTCTCACACTATTCTTTTTGGGTTTTAGAAAATGGCCGGAAACAGGAAGATTCATGATAACGGAGGATATGATGGACAATGGAACGATATTGTTCATGAGAAACTAAATTAAATGGGATTTGGAAGTCAAAACATCGTTATTATTCCTAATCAGCAATCTCATCTCAACTTTGGTAAGATTCTTGACTCAAATAATAAGAGAAATATGGAGTTTCATGATGATCATAGAGGAAAGAAAGTTCAATTTACCTAATGTAAATCATGTGGGAAGAGGCATCGGGGAGGTTGTTTCAAGGGAACTGGAAGATGCTTTGGGTGTGGAAAAGAAGGACACAAAGCCAGTAAGTGAAAAGGAAAAGGTTCATTTAACACCATGGATGAGGATAATGGTATTGCTACAACATCAACAATGGTTAAATGTTTTAAATGTGGAATGTACGGGCTTTATGCAAACCAATTCCCTAAGAGAATGTCTCATGAAGAGAATCAGTACGGCTGTATGGGTAGTATTTATGTTGATGTTGATGAAGAGACTAAAAATGATATGTGAGATGAAAGAATTGTTGATGCTCGGTAAATTGTTTAAGAAGGCAGTGGAATGATTGTATGTTTATCAAGAGTTATGTTGTATAGTTAATGGTACTATGGAATAAAGAATCATATAAGGATTGTTACACTATTGTTTTTCCTAAAATATTTGAAATTATATGTTGAATGGTATCGATAACCATGGATGGTTATTCAAATATTTTTGGAAAGTAGATGATCTGCGCGTAATGAAGGGAAAATGAGAAAATGAAATGTTTGACAGTATTCATGAGCTCATGACTGATATAAGGAGAATGTTATATCATGGTTTCAGTATATAGAATTTTTGGATTTTGGTATGTGGAAAGAGTTAACTTTTGATAGCATTCATGTTTTCACAATGGTTTAATGGGTATTCATTTTTCAAGATATTACATGATTAAGGTATTCACATGATTGGAATTTGACCAACAAGATATATGGGGGATAAATGATGGTATTCACGTGATTGGTTGGTGACATTTCAAGTAATCGTTTTCTTTATACTATAAGCTTGGACAGATTTATTTTAGATAAGCTTAATGATTGGAATGGATTATATTGGACATAAGTTAGTATTATTTAATGATAGGACTTTTTTGATATTATTGATGGGATGTTATAGTAAAATAATTTTAGAAAAAGGAAAACCTGCAGGACGGGCGACAGCCCATCACATCGGACAAGGATGTGGGAATCAAACCCACAACCGAAATGCGTCTGGCCTTTATCTCCTACCACTGGCCTACAGGAAGTCCCTGGTCAGTAGAAACTAGTTTTATTTTACTAAGCGGTATGATATATGAAGTATAAGTTTATTTTTGGAACCATATACGATTAATCTAACCAGAAGATGGACTTATAACTTTTGCTAACCTTTTGTTTGAAAGAGATGGAATGACCCATCATTCTATCACATGATCTACTAACACATCAAGAATAACAAATTCAACTTCATTTCTTTAAGGGATGAAGTGGAAATTGTTCGATTCACAAACAACAGTGAGATTGTACCAAAATCATGTAAGTATTTCTTTTAATTCATCAACTTTAGGGAAATGATCTTGAAAACCGAAAAATTTTGTCCTAGTTCTCTTATATCCAATGAATCAGATGGTACCATATATCATCACAAATCTAAGGCTTTGTGATTGTTAGATTTTTCATAGCCCTGTTCTCTACCACTCTCCATCAGAACTTGATGGTTAGATTTCTCCTCCATATCCATATTTTCACCTATGATCTCCTACGTGGAAAACTAGTGATGAGTTAATTTTGGGTAACTGTTATGTTTCATACTTCACTTTTTAAAATTAAATTTTAGCATTCCTTTTTACGATGTGGGTTTCTATGAAAGAAATTCTCAAGTAACAACCCATTTATAACCTCGACGAATTTCGAGGGCGAAATTAATTTTAAGGGGGGTAGAATGTAACACCCCGAGATTTTATTATAACTATTCTTTTTATTTTATTTGATGTCATGTGTTTTATGCTACACCAAGATTATCTTGTGCTATATGAAAAACCATATTAGCTTTCAGTATACGCAACACAATTCATGGATCGTGTTATACAGAATTTCAAGTTCATTTGATAGAAGTTATTCTACGCAACATTGAGTGTATATATATATATTCAATGTATAAATGAAATATGGTTGGATTTTTCTATACGCAACAACAAAGGAGTCTTGCACTACAAGGAACCCTGACATGGCTTGCATTAAACGCAATCGCGACCTTCCTCGATAGCGTGTGTTGTACGCAATACCGGGTTCTACTAAACAACGATATATTATAATAATATTATTATGAACTAGCCGTTATGAATACTATTAACTAAATTTTGAATTTTATAACATTATTATACATCTTACAGATTTTCTAGAACATGGTATAAGAACAAAATAAATTTTTCAGGTAAAATAAGTATTTTTCAAAAAATGCAGTTTTGCCGCCTTTTGATGGCGCACCCACATTAAATCTAGTTTTTGACATGTTTATAAGTTCACTTTGACAAAATAAAATTCTTCTTTGGAATCAAGAAATAATAATTTACTTTGGATAAATTTTTCATATTATTCTGGTAACTTTCATATTTTGATGAATAGTAAAAACACGCTTTATTTTAATTAAAAACTACTTTTTTCTTTGCAATAACTTATGTGGTTAAATTATAATATTGAATGGCTTTAAAGTATAAATAGAATATATTTTTACCATTTAATATAATGTATGTCATTAGCGTTGATTTTACATTGAATTCATAGGTTAAATAAATTCAATCTTTTGCAATGTTTTAAACAAAAACCCATTTTCTTTCGACAACAGGATTAATTTTAATTTAATTTCTGCAACTTATGTGTATTGAATTTGGAAAAATTAATTCCATATTTGAAATCAGTGGGTCCAAATTATGTTAATAGGCTACTTTTTATTTTTGGGAATTATGAATAGTAACTACGGTAAATTTTATTTACCATAGTCAAAGGTAAATCGGGTAAATAAGGGTAAATATAATATTATAAAATTACACTAATACATGACAAAATCCTATTGTATGACTAAAAGTCGACCCATATCACCTAAGGGTCGGATTAGAATCATTTAATGGACTTTTTTCCATGAAAATAACTTAGTTATTATTAAAACCAAAGAAAGTGACAACATGTCACTCTCTTAAATCTTATAAGTATATTAATTTTAATTTAGTGATAAACTTCATGAAACGTCGAACATGAATAGTCTCTAGAAATATAATGAAATTATCTACATCATATGAATTTATTTATTATTTTTAGGGATTAAATAATTATCATCAATTGTAAAACAATAGTAATGCAGAAATTGTTTATCTAGTGAAAAATCAAAAATATAGTTTTTATTAAACTAATAGTAACTATAAAATTCTTAAAACCCTGACCAAAACGTATTTTTCATGTACCCTTAAATCATAATCATCCAATGGTAGAATATTTGACCATTTGGAGCCTTATAAAAACGATTATAACACTTATATTATTTTATTTTAAATGATGCCAAAGTTGTCACCTTCATAATTTAATAAATATAACAATTTAAATATTGTGATTTTAAGATGATAAATTCTATTAAAAGTATTATTATAAAGTTTAATAGATTTATCTTCATCATAGGATTTTATTTTTAATTTTTATGCAACAAATAAGTATATTAAATAATTATACAAAAATGTTGTAGTAATTATTTTATTAAGAGATAAACCAAATAAATGGTTTTAAAAATAATATAATAAATATTATATGACTATTTTATGTTCTACACTAATTTTATAGATACATATGACATTTTATTATTCTATTAAAACTTTTAGTTCGAACATATCTTCTGTATATAGTTTATTTAAATTCAAATAAATGAATAGTGTCAAAATTGACACTATTGTTAATTTATAAAAATAATATATTATAAAATTGATTAAAAATCACAAATATATTTCAAAATTATAAATTTAAATTTATATGGAATTAAATTTTATAAATTATCCAAATATGGACAATGAAAAAAAAAATATTTAATTATTTTTTATAATTTAAATTTTAGAATGTTATTACCACAAATAAAATTAAATTGATTAAATTAGGATAAATCAAGTTGATAAGGTTTAAAATAAGATCCCAAAATGTCTAAATTTGATTTTTTTATGATATTACAACCCTATATCATCTAATATTCGAATATGAGTCATTTTTTCTGGTTTTTAAGTGGGGTTAGATTTATTATAAATTAATATTTTTAAGAATTCCAAAGGTGTCCCTCTCCTCCCTTATAAAAGGACACCTCCTCCCTCTCTTCCTCACACCACTTTGAGACTTCAAGCTCAGGAAACCCCTACCCAATTATCTTTTCCACTTCCCTAGAAACATCCTAGATGTCCTGGTCTTCTTCAAAGACCAATTTTTGTGCCCTAAGAGGAGGTCTCAAAAGGCGCTTCAAAGAAGAGGTAATGTTCGTTACCAATTCTTTCAACTTTATTTCTTCTTCCATTTCTTCTTCATAGGTTGTTTCATTATGAAGTAATAACATCAGTATCACTCATATACTGATATGTTATTATATTTATGAAACAAACCTATTTCACCATCTATCCATCCTACGGAAAACAAAATCACTGCGCATGCGTACGTACGGAATACCGTCTCCACGCCGTGGTGTAATCTATTTTCCACCACCACCTTTCTTGGATGGGTATAAGGGTGAAATTAATGAATATATATGATTATTTTAAAGTGATATTGATTCTGTAATATTATACATAAACTTTAATACAATTCCACGATCATGGGAATGATATCATCGCTCGTGCGTACGTACGGACTACCGTCTCCACGACATGATGAGATTCACTCTCCATGTTAACCATTCATTAATGATTATAAAGTATATATAATGAATAATAATTAAATATATAACATGATGAAGCTACCGGATTTATGTATATATATATATATATATATATTTCATCTACTTAATTCCATTCAATAAGGAAATGAAAACAGCGTTCATGCGTACGTATGGACTACCGTCTCCATGAACGGTGTATTTCATTCCTTTTATCGACCTATAATATATATGAATATGATGAATATATATATAAATCATGTTTTAAATTCGGGAATTATGTAAATCAGGATATAAGTAATAATATCAACAATAATAAGTCGAAACACATACGATAAATGACATGATTTTACCCAAAACGCTACTTTAACATGGAATTTACAAAAGAACGGGTAATATAATGTCATAAGTGAAACATATATGATATCTTAACAGTGAATATGATTATGTAATAAGTCAATGACATTATTTAAATCATTATACAAGAGTTTCGGATCCATACGAAGCATATCAGACCTAAGGTAAGGGATAATTTTGCAAATCTCATTTTTATCTGAGATTCCTTATTCGTAAGTATTTACTGGGGTTATTTCTATCATCCATTTGCATGTTTTATAAAAGTGTTTTCATGTATGTTTAAGGTCATTTCTACCCATTTTGACTTTTACTACATGGTATGTAAGGAATCTTTCTTTTGTTTACGTTACGAGGTACTTTTTTGACTTTTCCGACAAAAGTACGAGGAGAAGGTTATTTTTAACTTATACGGCGTGAACGGATTTTTACGATTTCATAATGCCTCATCTTCATGAATCATACTCTAAATTATTTTATGAATATTTTCAACAAAATACTTTTATTTTAAATGTTCATGGAATTATTTGAAAAGAAAATTATTTTGACGAAGAAAGAATATTTTCCTCATGAATTCATTTCAAATGTTTTATCAAAACCATTTTCCATCTAAGATGACATTATTTGATATGTGTATGTTTCAAGTTTAATGTCTCTATGATTTACATTGTTCACTTTTTATGATGAAATGTCCATTTGTTTTATATGGATTATTAAATGATGGGATGATGTTTATGAAACCCATTTTATTCTTTGGGTTATGATGAATGTTTTATGTTTATTTAGTGGCACATGTAAGAATGATTTCATTAGGAGATGGGTGGGACCTATATCTCCCTCCAATGAATTGGGTAATGATTTTATATCTCATAAGATAGACATGGCTAGAACGGCAAGTTAAACCAGTTTAGTAATACAGGGCTGGAACGAGTAGTGAACTAGATTCAGAAAGGGACTTTGGCCACTAAGATGGTATTGGCAGAAATGCCTTGGCTAATATGGAAATCATATCATGTGCTTAATGGTTTCCACAATTACATGTTTCATTCCAATGCTATTTTATCATTCTTAATTTTTATTTATGATCTATGCCTTACTTACTTCCATGTTTTATGTCATTGCTCAATCTTTTGATGTTTAAACATTATGTTCATGTTTTTAAGTTCAAATGTATATGGTACGTTTTATTTTATCCATCCTTACCCTTACTGAGCATTTGAGATCACCCTTTTTATGTTTTTTTTCCAGGATATAAAGAAAGGTTTTAGGTAAGAAAAAAAAGGGGAAGATCGTTATGGGAGATGTTGAAGATCTTTCACCACGATTAGAAGATTACGTTCCATGTTTCCAAAGACACTAAACTATTACGGTCCTTCTGTGTCTGTTTTTGTTATGTATTAAGTATTCCGTAAAAGTAATGTAATGTCCAAGTACGTCAAGCTTCGAGTCTCTATAATAAGGGTATTCTTTTTTTCAAATTCATAAGACTTGGTGTTATGTGTGTCATACGCTATCAAAGTTATTAAATTCAATGAAATATATTTTCTGGGTTGTTTAAGCTCGTTTTTTAATGTCTTGTGAACTTTAAAATATAATGTTCTTATTTTATACTTTTTTTTGTTATATTCTCCACATCATAAATAAATTTTTTCCTCACAATTTTGTCTTTTTCTCCGAAAATAAAGGTCTGATATTTTAATATTTCTCTATTAAAACCCTATATCATTAAAGGGTTAATAAAACCTTATATTAAAAAGATATAAAGGTAAGTAAAAACGGTCTTATGTAATAACACATTACTTGGTGTCTATGTTAGATAACATTGGTGGGAAGTGAATATATTTATATAGAATAAAACCAGAAATTTTTATAGGGAGTGATAACGATCATTGATCGCACTAAATTGAATTATCAATGGAAATTTAAGGTCCTAAAAACCATAAATATATGATGATTTAAAATTCATTTTTATTCATCAGATAATATGGTAATAGGATAATATTTTTTCAATATCATTTTCTTAATGTTGATTAATTATTTTATTATCTATGAATATAAGGAAATATACTTACTTGGTATATTTTTATTTCATAAACACAATTTGATAATTTGGTTGGGCCTCATATATTTTCAAATTCAAGACATACTCTAATAAATGAATATTAAAAAAATGAATTTTTTTGCCTGAATAACTAAAATTCAATTTCAATAGATCGTATGATCTATAATATAGTGATAAGTCTTTCTAACTATCTTTATGTATTTTAAAAAACCAATACAGTTAGAACAAGTAATCTAATACAATACATTAATCTATAAACCAAAATAGTAACACCATTGGTTCATCAGTAATATTTATCCATAAATTTGATTAGAAAAATAATTAAATATTTAACAAAACATCATAATATCTATTAGTAGTCACAACACCCATGTCTCCCTTCGATTGTGGGTTTAAGCGCAGCGCATTTGTCAGATAAAACTATTTTTCACCATGAATGTGGGTTCTCATTTTCCTAAAACTAACTTAATATACTTCCAAACAAATACATAAACATCAATATAAGATAAACCCTAATAGTTAAAAATACCTTTAATATTATACATGCCGCATGTAAGGTAATTATTCCTTAAATATGTTTTTTTACTAAAATATTTACTAAAAAATGGTTTATATTTCCATAAATGCTTCCCCAAATATCCTTAAACTTGGTTGAATCATATCACAGAAAACCAAAAAAAAAAGGTTTTTAATAATTTTATATTATTATCAATTTTACACTCATAACCCCATAATGGTAACTATAACTATTATGTTAATTATTAAATATATTCATCCAAATTAACACAATCCTTACATGTTTTGTGATTCTTATAACAAAAATACCATTTCAAAAAATAATAATATAATATAACTCTAGAATACTAATTAATACTTCAAACCAATTATTTCATAATAATTCATTTCTTCCTCTAGGATTTAGCCTTTAACAAAGGGAATTGACTCATATAATGCAATTTTTTCCTACATATAATTTTTTTTACTATAAATGGATCTATATGATGACATTTATTTCCTTCCATCAAACTGTTTCCTTTTTACTCATAAATTCATTACCTTATTCCCTTATTTTTCCCACATTAAATATTTTCCAAATTCTTTGATGCACTTTCCTAAGTTTTTCTTTTTATATTTCTAACACAAAAAAAAAATTGATCCTTCTTTTTTCTATGGTTTTAACCACATGAGCTCCTATAAAACTCCAAACTTCTTATATTTGGTCAGTATCAGAGTTGGTTAATTTGTATATAGTTAATCATATTTACAGATAACTAATTAATCATAATCATGGTATCTTTTACACCTATCATCATCCATTTTGTTTTCTCATAGTCACCTTGTTGTCCTTAGTATGAAATTATATCCTTATTTATTTTAGTTCAAGCCATTGTCTTAAACTAAAAAGTATTGTGGAATAAACAATAATCATAATGGGAAAATTATATAATCATTTATATTATTTCAAAATTATGACATTATGTTTTCAATATAATATAGCTTAGGTTTATCCTGGATCAATAATCTTCATCATATATTCAAATACTTCATAAGGCTTGTAATGAAAATGTGGGTAATCCAATGAATATCCCGAGTGAGTGTAAAATTGAGTGCACAGTAAGGATCGTTATTTTTTACCAGATAATTCTTGAGTCAAGATCTATATACATTTTTTGATGTTATTACCCCTAGGTACATCTGTTCTCGAACCATGTCAAATTATAGTATTTATATATAGATATATTTCTTGGGAAACCCACATAATCTCTACCTTAATAAAATATTGCGCTGTTTTCAGTACTAGAACTCATTGTCTATCATAAGTTTATGTTCCTTAAAATATGTTTTCTTAAATATAATTATCATGTTACTATTAATATTCTTCTGATGCCAACAATATAAACTCTGACTCTAGTAGCCCAGAACCAATGTTTGCATTAATACATTAGAAAAAGATACAAATAATGACATCTTGATGGAAATAATAGTTTAGAATTATTTCTAAAATAGATAAATACATGAATATAAAATTACATTTGAATACACAAATTATAACATAGTTTTTTTCTGTAATATAATTATCATCGACATATCTTTGAATTTCATTTATAGTACACTCCCTGGATTCCTCGAAAAGTAAATAAAATATGGGTGATATCAAATACACGACAAGGGTTAAGTACAATAGAAGCTATCATAAATCAATAAGTATAATCAACATAAAAAATAAAATAACTAAAGAAAAATTCCATTTAAATTATGTTAATATTATGAATAGATAATCTATAATCAATATGGTAAGTTAAATAAATGAAAACACATATCATTTAATCAATAAACTAAAAATTAAATGCATCCATGGATAATTTCATTTCAAAAATATCATGGAAAATAAATAATTAATTAATAATTAAGTAAATTCATATTTACTGTACATCCAAAAAACTTTTATCACGATACCACTACAGTCAAGACCTTTAAAAACACAGTTTAATATAAATTGTAGTTATACATTAGAAAGAACGTTAACAACAAATATCCAATGGATTCATCTCTTGAGACTATCGATGCATAAAGGGTTAATTTATAAATGTTACCCACCCAAATCTTCATGTCCAATTTATTTCACATATATTGAATTATTTATTTAACTCCTGAATAATATGCTTTATCAATAAATTTCCATATTGAATAAGGAATATAGATTAACAAAAACTTCCATAGTCACAAATAAAACATTCAAATTAAATGTTTGTATATATAAATAATATATAATTATTTTAATAACCATATCCATGGTAAATAATGGGTATATTTTAGAGAAATTCAATTTCCTATGATAACAAGAAATTGAATATTTCAAGGGAAACATAATGAATACAAAAACTCATTAAGAAATATAAATCCAATACCTTACCTAGTCAAGATGATAGTAAACCATTCAAATAAATTATATGGATGGTGTCAATACAACAAATCCCTAGTGGATCATAAGTTAAATAAAGTGTTGATGTCATTGATAAATAGAAATAGCATAAAAATTTCATTAATAACATTCTGGGGGAAAATAATCTTTTCACTGAATAGTTTTTTTAAAAATAAATGTTTACAAAGAATTTTGAAAATAATTCTCCTTGAAATTAACCATTGAATCCTATAATTTGACATTTATAAATTTGAGTGGTCATGATGGCTGGAAATTCTGTTAAGTCCATACACATTAAAATTTATATTCCCATTAAATTTTCATGAAAAGAAAAATTTGCCTTGTTTGGAAAACAACATGAAGATTCCTTTCAATAAAATTATAAAAATAAAAAAATGGGTAAAAATTTTATTAATAACTTATCTTAATAATTTTAAGAAAAATAATTTTATGTTTTTATTAATGTATGGATTTGGATGAAAATTTATTTTTGACCTATGACATAAATGAAATCATATTTTATTAAAAATATTTTTTAATCATTTTTGGTACCAAATAAAGGAATATTGTACTATTACGTGAAAAAAATCATGAATAACCTAAGGAGATGAAAATGAAATTATATTTATGAGATATTGATCTTATAATTTCCTTCAATGCAAATTCATGTATAAACATTCCCGATTAAAATGATATTGAGGAATAAACCATTACAAATATCATAATTCTAAACTTACAATTAATCATTGAATAAATTATAAGTATCAAATGTAAATATTAATAAATTAATTGTATATAGAATAGATTAATGTAAAAAAACACTCATAATTTTATAATTTTAATGATAATTAATAGGCATTATAACCCAATGAAATGAAATTTAGTTATAAAATTCATTAGAACATGATAATTTTCATTCCAAATACCCTTGTAAGAAATAATTAAAATTAAAAAATAATATGAAATAATTTATGAAATAATCATGATATTACATGAAAAAATGGTAATGAAAACACTATATATAAGAAATTAGTTTCATAACATTGCAATTTTCCTCAATGAAGACAAAATAAGACGAAGTCCTTTACGTCATGCTTTCTTTTGGTTGAAAATTGATTATTACAATTAATAATGGGATTAAAAATTTAATTAATTACAAAAATCACATTCATGTTTATAATATCATATATGATCCAATTATACAATTTCACCACACATTTGTAAATAATATTTCTTTATTTTCGTTTTTTATGGTGTTAATTTTGTTGTTTTCTCATGTGTGTTTTATCATAAACGATTTTTCTCTTAGGCATAAGATATATATCCATCAAATATATAATAATTTTAAGGTTATAAATATCATATTTACTCATTATATAGATTTTTACAATCATTCATTAACATTACATAAGTAAAATGAATTGCATAGCTTCATAGAGATGGTTGGTCGTATGTACACAAGTGCAAAGATATCATTCCAATAATGAGTAAAAAATTAAATATGTGGTGGATATATTAATTTATAATAGTAAATATAATGTCACACATATATCAAATATATTCATTAAATTTATCATTTTTCATTTCCATGTAGATAATATGTGAAAAACAAATCACATCACTTCGTGAGGCGGTAGTATACCGTACACACAAGTGACATTATCATATATTAAATGGAATGTAAATTAAAAACTATATGTGATATTAAAATTACATAAGTATAATAATATCATAAATATTATATAAATTTTTTAAATACATCATTATATCAATCCTTGAAAGGTGTTTGTGGAAAATGAATTACTTCATTTCGCAAGAAGTAATTTGTTTTACACATGATAATAGGTTTCGTTTCCAATTTGATGGAAGTGGAGATGAATATTGGTCATGAACACAACATAATAAAATATCATTATATGTAATATACTAATTTTTTTATATAACCATGGTTTAATAATATATAAAGGATTCTAAAGAAGAAACAAAATTAAAATGGTCCATTATGAACCATCCCTCTTTTTCGAGAAATTTTATTAGGTTTTCAAGAAAATCCTTAATAAGATGTATTTATTAAAAGAAATGATAGTATGTTCGTTTGGAATTAAGGAAGTTATTTGGGCTAGGAATGGATGAAAAAATCACTATGTCTGTGTGAAGATGGGAGGATATAGGACGGGATTTTTTTAGTAGAGGAGATGAAACGCGTGTAATTTTTTAAAAGAATTAATTACACCCACATTTTTATTATGAAAAAAGCCTCAAAATGGGTCATTATTGACCATTATGGGAGATAAGGTCAAAATATTCGCATAAAGTCTATTTTGGATAAGTTGTAAGGTCATTCTAACCCTTATATTCTTAGTTTAACCACACCCTCCCCCACCCACTTGGTAAACCTATTTTTACAAAAACATCAGTAATTAATTTTTCCTCATTTACTATCTATAATGTTAAAAAAATAATTTCACATTACTATATGATATAAATTATTATAATTTTAAATATTTAATCTATTTTTAAAATTCAATTCATAGAAATTACAGCATTCAATTTAAAATTAAACCTTTTGATGAGAAAAAAAAACAGTATTCTTAAGTAAAAAACAATCAAAGCATTCAAAAAATATATATTAAAATTATATATGAAATTTATTATTATAAACTAATTTTAATTATTCAATTTAAATTTTAACTATTTTTACTTTTAAATACGAATTAATTTAAAATATATTGTATATATTCATTAAAATGCTGGGAACTTTTAATAGAAATTTTTATTTTTTACTTTTCATCGATGAACAAAACTTTTAAGAAAAATACAAATACTAAAACTGTAGCATAACTTATCTATGATGATTTGAAAAATTTTATTCATTTTTTAAAATATTTTTTATAAAGGTGGTATGAATTAATTTAATCATAAGAGCTCCAAATATGATAAAATTGTTTTCATTCAAAATTAAATTTTTCTAAAAAATCATTTTTTCAACTAATTCTTATTTTATTTCAAATAATTAGATATTCATTGAATTTATTAAATAAATGTGTAAAAAATATAATTTTGATAATTTATTTATTTATTGTAAAAAAATAAAATTAACTGATATGTTATAATGAAATTATGTTTTATAGTTCATTTAGACTCAGGGTTACATATGTCACAAGCTATCAAATATTTTAAATATAAAGAATTATTTTTCATGGGTTTTTTATGTTATGTGTTTCATATTAAATAAAATATAAAATACAATGTCCTTATTTGATTATTTTTTGGTGTTACATATTATCATTATATACATATTTACAATCATCTATGAAAGGATGATATAGAAAAATTAATTACACTATTCAGGGATATTGTATGTTGTGTGTACACATGAACATTGTTTACATTTTTATTGGATTACATGAAATATTTATAAATAATAATTCACCTTTCATGAATAATTATTATATCATATATACTAATTAAATCTACCCTTATTACCATCCCATTAAAATATAAATGAAAAAATCACATTGCTTCATGGAGGTGGTATTCCACATGTACACATGTGTGATATTATCTTTTTTCCCACAGTTTCTGAGGGATGATGTTATATTTGTTATTATTATTTAAAAATAATAATTATGTCAAAAATATTATATATATTTATTAGTTTTATCTTTATAAACATCCTTGTAATGTAGGGATGAAAAATTAATTACACCGCTACATGGATATAGAAAGTCATACTTATAAATGAGCGATGTTTTTGATTTTCATAGGATATAAAGAAGAAAGAATTTTTTTTCCCCATAACCATAATAATATTCAAATATATTGGTGATATGGGATTTTATATTTTACAATGAGTGTTGGGAATTTAAATAAAGTAAAATAGGATATGAATGTGAAGGATTTGGTAAAAATGATTACCTATTATTCGAATATTTAACATTAGATTGCCTCTTAAGGAATCTTGTGTTGATCTTTTCGGAATAAAAAACCTCTAGAATATGGATAATAATGTAGAGAAGATACTTTTTATATATTTTTTGATCTTTAATGATAAATGTGTTCTAAGGAATAGAAAGTAGTGGATCCCTATTATAAGAGGATGTGGGGGCACCCATTGTATTTCTTAAAAGATTAATATTTAAAAAACTAAATTATATATAAAAAATCTATCAATTGTTATTTATTCAATAATATGTAAGGATTCTATAAGGTTGAATATTTTTTGATCCCTTGCATTATGTTTTTCTTCATTTTCGATGGTTTCTGAGGTTATATCCTAATATTTTTTCCCTTTTCTTACACATAATTTATATTTAAATATTAAAAGGGTTTTTGTTAAATAAAATTATAATTTATATTATAAAAAAATGAAGATTTTGTGTATATGGTTTTTGGAAAGATCCCAAAAATATACGTGTTAATATAAATTGTTTCACACATCATGAGACAAGTTATATATGTTTGTAAATATATATTTTCATGAGTTATGTTAATATTAATCTTTGAAAACATATTTGTGTCACAAAATGATATATATATATATATATTATCATCATATATATATATACTATATTATTATATGAATAAAAGTGTTATCATATATTTAAATTAATACATATATATACATGGGTATTTATTTATATATATTATGATTTGTGTTATATATATACATTTACATTATAATGTATTGTAAAAAAATTGGAAATGAATATAGTGATGAAAAAATGTGTGTTGTAAAAATGATAAGAGTTAATATTTTAATTGAGATTAGAGATATAATGTATATCATATTTAAAGGAAAATATCGGTTTTAAAATTGGAAAATTATTGAATATTAAATAAGGACAGAAGATATAAATTGAATTATTAAATTAAGTAGTTCATTATGTAAAAAGAAGATAAAAAGTGATATTGATGGAAAAGCTTACGAGAGAGAGATATTGAGTCATATAATAGTTTAATAAAGGAAGAGAAGATGGATTTGCAACATATAAAATAAGGGAAAGGTATAAGAAAAAAGGTGTGAGCCATGAGATTAGTATAATAGAAAATAATGAATTAAAAAATGGGGAATTAATGAATAAAGAGAGAGTAATATATAGCTTTTGAATTAAAGTAAAAACAAAAATAAGAAGAAATTAGAGATAGAAAAAGTGGGGTTGTATATATAACATAAATAAAATACCATAAATTATATTACATATATCATTAATATCTCCATAAATATTAATAATATTGACTCATAGTAAATTAATTCAGATTCATCTTGATGAACAGAAGGAAAGGTGATAGTTTTCTTCCATAGGTGTCGTCGTTATTTTTTCATATTTATTTAAATATAAACTTTGGGTGTGTTTTTATTATTAATAATATAGTATAAATTTATTATAACATCACTTGAAATCACCTATATGGAATATTATCATCTTTTTACATGTTCAACAAACAAGTGAAACCATTCTCCCTCTCACAATAACTCTAGGTTTTTAGGGTTTTGCATATAGCTTCATATTATGCCTTGAGAATGTCACATGTAATCCTTGTTATGTTTTGGAATCCTAGTAGGGGATCTTTTAATTATCTTTTTATATATTTTGAATGTGTGTAATTTTCATGCATTGCCTTATTTTTTTAAATATATTTTATTAACCATAATTAGATAAGAATCTAGAAAAATAATATCATTAATTGAATATGTGATGATCTGGGAACTATAAATGAAAAGGATAATTTTCATGTTGTGTAACTCTGTTAATAAATTTTTAAGTATATAATTATAATTAAATGACAAAATTATGAAGTCTAATGATTCGAAGATAATACGAGAAACTCATGTATTATAAAATTTATTTGTTATTATTATATCAAGAAATTAAAGCTGAATACAAGATGGAAATGAATATCATGACTATGTTTTCCATAATTTGATTAATGATAGTATTTCCTTCAAATCATGTTTTTAATAATCATGAAATTTTTTTACATGTTAAAATTGGTTTCTTAAATACTACTGATAATAATTAAATGGTTGGAATAATTAAAAAAATCACATGAATTGGATGCGAATATTTGATAATCTATAATATAATCCAAAGTGAGTGAATGTGTTTTTCATGTTTGAAGCAGTATATTAAATACTATTGATAATAATTCCATGTTATTAATTTAGGAAATTATCTTATATAGTTCATAATAAAACATGATTTCATGTTATATAATAATGGTAATTATTTGATAAAATAACAATGATAGCTTGTTGAAGTGAAAACTATATTAAATAATGTATTTGAGAATTATATTTATAATTATATGTATTCTAGGCTTGAATTGAGAATTTTATTTCAAGATGAAAATATTATTAAATTCCCAAAGTAATTTTTATTGTATCCATTGGATAAATTGAAATATTGGAACGAAAATTCATATAAAAATAACATAGTTTAACACATATACCAAGGTGATTATTCATTTGTTAATAATGTTTTTTATAAATAAATTTTTTATTCTTTATTTAATAATATTATCACTTCTTTTGAATTTAGTTAAATTCTAGGAATGTAAAGTATAATTACATGTGAAAATATTAATATTCATGTTTAGATATTATTGATATGTGTCATGGAATGATTTTGAGATATATAAAATTGCATTTTATAGGATTAGAATGTCTAATTTCATAAAAATGGTTAATGAATATAAATATAGCAATGTTGTTTGCATTTTGAATTAAAGAGGAATGTTGAAATAATTATTGTCGCTAATTATAATATATTTGAAAGAACAACTTATGGTTGAATTACAAATTAAAAATAATAATATATCACCTTGGAAAATTTATAAGGCTAAATATTGTGAGATAAATTTTTAAATTAATTGATTAATTAAATATGTCTATAAATAAATGAATGACTACTTAAATTTTTTCTTTGGAACTGAGTAAGCTCGATGTTATTTGATAATAGTTGGAATTATGGGTTTTTTTGTCATATTATACTAGAAATTAAGTATGGAATAATACATTGAATATGTGTATAAGATTTATTAATTATATTTTTTATGTGATTTAATGAAAACCCTATATGGTTAGAATGATGGGAGAGGATTCCTGAGTTAGTGACAGTGACAAGGGGTTCCTATGATAATGATGATGTCGTCATGGTGTTCTAGATATTACATGAAATGGTTTCGGGGGTGGAAATATGATTTATGGAATGGGTTGATGCTATGATATCTTGTTGATGTGCTAAAAGTTCTATACCTTCTTCATCATGAATATTTTTAATTAATTTTATGATGTATTATTTTTAATTATTTATTTAGAATCGAACTAATGAAATAATTTTTATGTTATGTACAGTGAGTTCAACTTTTTTGGGGTAGCTTGGGATGAACTATAGAGTACCAGATAAGTATTTAAATTATAAATTAATTAATGAAAAATGAGGTCAATTCATTTACCCTTCAATGATGATGAAATAATTGAGAATATAATGTAATAATTAATATTCTTGTCACCTCTTTTTTAGATGATTACAATTTTAATCTTGGAAATGACAATTGTAATAATTTAATAACTAATAAATATTTAATTAAATTAGTTTTCATGCTTCTATTCTTTGGATACCTAGGACTCAGTAGTGTAATTCAAGACTATCATGTGATGTTAATGATAGATGAGTATAAGGATAAGTAGATCCAAATAATTTGGTTTTGATCCTTATATATATCAAGTATGTTTTTCATTTTCATACACTACCCCACACATATCAATAGGTAGACTGACACCTAATGGACACTTGGAGGGTGATTAACCAAACATTTAGGTTTGTGAAGAATAGACGGATAAATACACACTCTCTTATCCTGGTAGTATTATGTGTTGGTATGTACGTGGCTTATATTTCCCCATATATGTGTGTAAATGGATTTAAGGTTTTATTATTATTTTAGAAAAATGTATCTCTAGATATAGTATCATTATAGTTATTATCTATATTCTATTCATGGTCTCTAATTTTTTGAGGTACAATGATTGACTTATTTGTTGTGATAGCTTCAGTTACAATAATCAACATATAATATCTGACATATGAGCTATGGTGGATCATATAAACTTCCAGGTAAATTTCTAGATATGTGGATGAGATATTGAGATGTTTCGCTTCACTATATGTATGTTATGATACGTAACCTAGGTGCCTTTGGGATAGATTATTTTGAAGAGATATATCTCATGACCTACATTCTTGGGGAAGTGAAACAACTAGTGAGGAAGTGGTATCAGGGTACCCTATTATATTATTATATTATTTCAACACATGTATGAGAAACTTATTGCTAAATAGCAATGATGAGGCTAGGAAAAGAATAGTAAACTGATTTAGGTGATGAGTTGTTTCAATTGTTAACTCATCAGTCTATAGTATGATTTTTTTTCCAGGAGAGGTTTCAGGTAGGATCCTCTATAGTATACATTTAATGATCACCTTATGTATATATAAACAATTTTTAGGTCATAAGGTGATAGTTTGTGATCAACCTAGACCTTCATAGTTCAATGGGTTTTCCATGATACTCTTGGCCATTAAGGTCACTATTGAGGATTTTCTTTTGGTTTTTTCATTTCTATTCAATTATATCACTATTTTATGACATTATATATAGGTACTTGTGATCTTATTTACCATTACTATGAACATGAGTAGTTTGGTGGATGTTCTACATTATCTCTCGATTCTCAAATCTAGCAGTGTAATTCCTCCCATATGTATTCATGTTATACCCTTGGTGCTTTTCACCAACCCATGGCCTACTGGGGCTAAGACTCATGCAGCATTATCTCTCTTCTCTCAATACAAAACTAAGAGGTACAATTAGTGGGAGGTTTCATGACATATTACTATCATATGAAATGGTTGAAATATGGGATGGATGGTGGAGTCAGGTACCGGTAAGGATTCATGGGTTGATAGGGAAACACTGTAATATAGGAATAATACATGATATAAAAAAGGATATACTAGATAGGACATTTGATTTTATGTTCCCTCATGAGCTGATGAAACAAACTTTAGGTTTATTGGATATGATATGAGAAATGATGTTTATTTCATGTTAGAGACAATAAAAGGATCATGAATCATTCAAATATGTGCTTATTTTTGAAATGGTTTAGACAATGGAAAAAAGGATAAAAATAAAATAAATAATAAAACATATTAATTTATGTCTTGGGATAGGATTCATTGATGTTTTTTTGTAGGGGTGTCCCTAAGTTGACATCCCCATCAGTTTAAAACCAAATATGTTAAACAAGATGTGTTATTAAATCACCTTAGAGTGGAAGAAGATGATAAAAATTCTTGGAAGATAAATCTATATGTGCTTCATAACCAGAGTACTTTGACAATTTAGTGATCCATTTTAGATCATGTGATATTGGTGTTGTAAGAGTAAAAAGTGGTAGTAATTTTTTGGAATCATGCTCTGGGATAGAGAATTTTTTTAATATATAGTGAATATGTAATGTGGTATATCTAGATTTTTCTTTTTCCGTATAGTTTATTATGAATTGGTTGATTTGTGGGGGAATATTATAAGTTTAATTTTTAGGCTGAGTGACTTTTTTTTCTACAAGGGTGTGTAATTTTAGACATTGTTGTTTCACCATCATTGAAATTTCATAAATATTCTCTTGATGTGTGATGAGACCTTTGATTTTCAATTTTGAAACTAAAACGAGCTAATTATTATCAATTTCGAGTAAAATACTAGGATCGTCATCATTCTTTTATTACTAGAGCATGATAAAGATTATAGGGAATCCTCCACAATGGTTCAATTGAAAAAAACCAATTAAAAAATTTGACCATGATCTTTTGTTTCACTTCAACATTTTGTTTCCAATCTATACCAATTACCCATCATAGTCTCTAAGAATAAATATTTCCTTTTTCTTGGTGTTGGTATGGATATGTGGTATATGGAAATTATTTTATCTAACCATATTAATTTCAACAATTTTACTCTTTTCTCTAGAAACTATTTACTGTAGGGGTATGGGTCTCTATTTTAATCTCTTTTATGGACCTTTTTCAGTCTAGTATAAGATTTATTATCATCATTTGAAACCTTTAATATTCTCTTTGGTATAGTGTGGTGGATATTTATCTCTATTAAATGGGTTAGCGTATCTATTATTTGAGTTAATAAATATAATATTCACTCATTCTAGCTGATATGGTCCTTGGTTCGAAAATGGAAAAAAATTTATATTGTATATAATTTATTCCTTCCCATTGTTGGATTAATTTCTCTAACAATTATAAATTAAATATTTTTTATTTTGTGGGTATCTTTTGTGACCTTTTTTATATGGTTTTATCCTAGCATGATTACATCCTGAAAATGGATTTCTCATGCATTAGTAATGTGTGTTATGGAATCGATCATCTTAATAGAGGGGAAACTACATGCATCACGAAACATTGTTTTTTATGATGAATATCAAAATATTGTTTGGGAGTTAGTTACTCCTAATGCTAACAAAATCATGTTGTGGTGGATGGGTTCATTTGATCTAAATTTGTTTGAAACTCGTATTACATTTATGATAGTGATCATGTAGGTTGAGTAATGATATCAATAGAAAATTTAAAACTCTTGAATGTAATAGAATATACTAATGGTAAGAGGAAAATTTAACATTAAATCATTTATAGTTTATTCATTATTGTGTTCTTGGTCAATATGACTTTGTTAAGAAAATTAAGAAAATATTAAAATATAGATAAAATGGATTTTTCCAACCTAATATTGTGTTTATGTTTCAATTCATTTGATATATATTAACTCTTGAAAAATGATTTGAAATTGTGTCATCTTTATGATAAAGGGCCTTGATAGTTTCTTTTTAAAATGAATAATAATTTCGGTAATATATACATGAGTTGAGATAATTATTTGAAAAAATATTTTGATGAACTAAAAAGGGCGTATTTTTTTTAATGAGTTGGGATCATTTGAAATGAGTGGCATGCTTTTTTATAAAAATATAAAAACTTATTTTTTTTGAAATGAATGGCATGAAATTTTGAAGAAAAAAATTATTTTATAGGCTTTGAACATTTTGGGTGAATTTAAAAAGAATATGACATGGTTTTGAACATGAAATTAGGAATTTAAAAATTGATGGCTGATTTGAGTAGAAATGAATATTTTTCTCATAACTGGTTGTTTTTTATTTCTTATTGGTCTAATATTAGTTATCTTTGTGGCCTTGATTGGGAATGAGATTCATGAATGTCTACTCAATATTCTAGTTATTTAAATGTAGTTTTGTTAGAATGAATTATTTGATCTCATTTTGACATATGAGATGTACTTCCTCCATGGATGTAATTTTTTATTCATGGACATTAACATATTGTAGAGGTATCCCCTAGAGATATTTAACATTATTTGGATATTTAGAATTTTTTTCCATTGTGTTAATTGTGTTCCAAATATATCAATATCCTTAAGAGGTATCTTGAAGGTTTGCTTTTCAAACCACCATCTCCCTTTACTTCCTTTTTTTTATTCTCAAGGATGGGAATTGTTTGGGTGGTATCTAATATCAAAGTATAGATTTTATGATCTCTTAATATATCATTTTTTCATATTCTAAGAATTTTTACAGTTATCATCTATGAAATTTTAAATCATTTTATTAAAAAAAATTATTTAAATATTTAACAGTTTATTTATATAAAATGTTAATGTATATTATAGAAAAATAATGATCTTCTGTATAGGGTTTTAGAAGATCTGTAAACTCAAAATTCTAATAAAAGTTCTTTCATACATCATGATTCATGTTTTATATGTGTGTAAGTATATATATTTACATGATATATATTAATATAAAAAATTGAAAAAAAAATTTCTTACAAAATGATTTTAATATATGTATGTACATATATGTATAAATGTATGTATACATAAATATTATATTTTCATATAGATATTATGATGTTATATTAATAATAAATGTTATTATATATGTATATATATACATATATATGTGTGGGAATATATAAATATATATATATATCATATGTTTTGATTTATAAAAGTACACTTTCTTGTGTTTTATAAAAAACCAAATGTAAAAGAAAATTATAGTTAAAAAACATGTTGTGTAATAATGATAAAAGTGAGGAGTTGAATTATGATGATGGTGATAATGTGTATCACATTTTAAGGGGAAATAGAATTTTTATAATTGTAAAGTTTTGAAGATTAATTGAGGAGAGATAATATTAATTAAAAGATGAAATTATATATTGTATTGTGTAAAAATATAATAAAATATGATTTTTAGGGAAAGGGTGATTGGAGAGATATAGTGTGAATCATGGAAGAGATGATTAAAATAAGTGAAGAGAAATAGTTAGCCTTGAAAATAAGGGAAAGGTAGGATATATAGGGTTTGAGGAATGAGATTAGAAAAAAAAGGAAACAATAAATAAATTGTAATTAATTAATAAATTTTGGAGAATCATGAGATTATAAATTATAGTGTCAAAAATAAAATGATGAAGAAGTGAGAAATAGGTGCTTCAATGGTGTAAAAAATAGGTAAATAAATTTCCAAAATTTTTTGACATCTTTATTCCATATATACCATAATATTATTTATACTGATGCACTATCAGCTCTGTTTGATTCATCGTGATAATTAAAATGTAATACCATAGTTTCTTTCTTAGGAAATAAGTTTATTTTCCTAGATTTAATTGTATCAAATTTTATTATGTTTATAATGTTCAATATAGAGAATAAAACAATTATTTATTCATTTTTTCATAACTTTTGTGGAGTATTAACATCTGGGTATGTGTTTTCAGATTAAGATAAACCATTTTACATCTCATAGTGATTCTAGGTTGCTAAGGTCTTCCCCACAACATCATGCCAGACCTTGATAACATTTTTTTATCCTTGTTAGGTTCACAAATAGAGGTAAGAAATCTTTAACATCTCAATAACTATATTTTGATGTTTTAGAAATATCATTCGATAGATTTTTTAACAAAATATATTTTATTTACCATAATTAGATAATAATATTTGAAAATACTTTCATGATGTGAATATGTGATAATATGGGAATTATAAAAGATAATGATAAATTACATGTTTTATAGTTCTATTAATGAAATATTAATTTTATAATTTTAATTGGACAATTAAATTACGCAGTATAATATTTCTTCTGATAATACTATAAAATTATTAAATATTTAATTTATGTGTTAAAATTAAATCATGAAATATAATCTTAATGCATGAAGGAAATGGTTAAACTAGTTATATTGTCCAGAATCAAAACAAATTATTTTCCCTTATATGTTTATAATAATCTTAGATATTTTAATTTTCACATGTCAAATGATTTTACTAAATAATACTGATAATTATTCCAAATATGTATTTCTTCAAATCATCACTTACAATACATAATAATATGTCATAATCTATATGTTAATTAGAAGAGAGAAAATAAAATTTTTTCATGTTCAAAGAAGTATATTAAATTTTGATGATAATAACTCCATTTTCAAAATTTTAAAGCCATCACATAATGGTTTTAATAATAATGAATTTTATTTTTTATAATAATGATTAATATTCTGGAAAATTATCCAGTAGAGGGAAATGTATAATCTCATTACTTTGTCAAATTATTTTATGATAAGATCACAATGATAGAATGTTGTAGTGTTAAACCACTTGAATAATGTTAATAATAACCATATTTAAAATTCAAGATATTATAGGTTATAAATGATAATAGTATTTCATGGTGAAAATTATTATTTTTTCTTGAATTAATATTTAGTGCATTCTTTTTATTAATTGATAACATAAAAATATAATTTAGGAAAAATAAATAATTTTAATGCATGTTCTCTGGTGATTATTTGTTTGTTCAGAATGTTATTATATAAATGTATTTATTATTCAATATTTAATATTGTTATCACATATTATAATTTAGGTAAATTCTAAAAATCGTAAGTATTATCTCACGTGGAAATATTAATATTCATATGTGGATATTATTAGAATCTGTGATATAATGGTTTTAAGATATACAGTTTTGTTTCTTATTTATTTTATAGATATTGTGTTGTCTATTTTTATTATTTGGTTAGAATTTTGGTTATTATCGGTTTAAAATGCTTAATTTCATGAAAATGATTAATTAACAAAAAACAGATAATTTTGGTTTGATATGGAATTAAAGAGGTATATTGAAATAATTATTCTCTATATTAATAATATATTTTAATTAATATCATAGGGATGAATGAAAAATTATGTAAAAAATATTCATCCTTGTAATAATTATAAATATAGAGCTACCGATATTAATATTTATAACAATCAATTAAATAAATATAGTTATTACAAATGAATGATTTCTTAAATAAATTTTTTGGGACTGAGCAATCTGGATGTCTTTGGATAGAGAATTTTTTTTACCTTTCTAACATTGAAATCATATTTAGAATAATATATTGTATATATATATATATATATTCTCTATAAATTTAAGGACTTGGTGTGATTTAATTCTAACCATGTATGATTATAATGATGGGAGTGGATACCCACGAAATTCATAGTGGAACGGGGTGTCAGTGATGACCATGATGTTGGTATAGGATAATAAATGTCATGTGCAGTGGTTTTGAGGATGAAACCATGATTTATGGAGTGGTATGATGTTGGGTTGCATGTTGATGTCCCAAAATCATTATTCTTTCTTGATAATGAATCATCATTATTAATTGGCTGATGGTCATTTATTATTAGCATAATTATTTTCCAACTTCAGAAATCAATTTGATGATATGCACTATGAGTGCATATGTTTGTGGTATTTTGGGTTAAGTCCTCAGGCACCAAGATGATTCATGAAATGATAAATGAATTAATTATTGAATATGGTTGGTTCTTGTTTTTCTATTATAATGATATTGTTGAGAATACATGTGAATAAAAATAATTTGTTGTCACATAAAATAGAATATTAAAATTTTAATCATAGAAATTATAATGGTAATAATTAAACAATGGATAATTAATAAATTAACTGAAATATTTATGCTTTTTATACCTAGTCCATTGTAGTAGTAGTTGTGAGTTTCATGTGAAATTAGTGGTACATGAATATAAGGATAAATAGTTTCCTATATTATGGTTTCGCGCCTTATATATCATGCTTTCTTTTATTTCATATTATAAAAAACTCATATCGTGCGTGTGACTAAACCTTGTTGACACTTGGAGGGTATTTTTCCAAACTTCTAGGCTTATAAGGAACAGATGGGTGAATACCCCCTTTGGACTTACTATCTTCTCTTGGTATTATTGTGTTCTGGTTTTCATTGTGGTTTTCTTTACCAATATATATGTATATAAGTATAAAATTTCTTTTGGTTATTTCACACATATGTATCAGCTGATATATTATCCTAATTGTAATTATATATTTTTTTTTATGAGCTATTATGGATTGAGTTACCATTATTTATGTGTGATCTATGATGGATTGATGTACAATATTCAATGTATAATTAAATAGTTACAAGCTATTGAAGATCATGAAATATACTTGTACCAAATAATGATATTTGGAATAAGATAATGATTTCATGTGATGCACTATATTCATGTCCTTATACCAATTCCATGTGTCTTTAGAAAGATTTATGTTGGAGAGAGATTAATCAAGATGTGTGATATTGGGGGAGAAAGGAAAACTAGTGAGGTAGTGGTAGTGAGGTACCATTTATTATTATTATTTTATATGACAACTTTTATAAAATACTTAGGTAGATATAACCATTCTCTGTCTAGGAAAATAATAGTAAACCAGTTTTGGTGAAGAGTGTTTTTCATTTGATTAGTAACTATAAAATTAGAACGATTCTTTCACATTGTGCCTGAGTGGTTTTATAGTGAATATTACAGAGTATAAATATTATACTCACCATATGTATATATAAACTATTTATTAGGTTAGTGGATATGGTTGGTTATCAGGATTCTATTTCATAGTTTAATCTGTAATTCAAAAGTTGATTCGGCTTGGAGGTCGTTGTGAATGTTTTATTATTTTATTTTTCATTTATTTTCAATTAGATTAGTTCTATAAGACAATAAATATATTTTAATTAGATATTAATTACCTATACATTGAGTAGGTGTTTTTTTGGATTTATATCTTATCTCTTAATTCTCAAATCTTAGTGGATAATGCATCTAATCAATGTGCATGTCATACCCTCAATTCATATCTCCAACCTATGACCTATTAGAGGCATGTTTCCCGGGTTATTATCTCCCTTATCTCTTATTAATCATAGAATCTTTACCTTTTTCTAGAGGGGGTCATGAATTTTTTTTTTTGAATATTTTCAGCCAATAAAATTTGGATAGTTTTAACTGGTGTTTTAAACCTTACCCAATGATTTAATTCCTTAGTTATCCCATTTTAATCTTAATTACAGTTATGTATTTTTAACTATTATAGGATTATAATTTTACATTTAAGGTTTAAATAGGTTCATAAATGGACAAGGGGTGAAATTTTAGACCAAATAATATCCACATTTTCATATCACAATGTTTTTATATTTTAACTAAATTAATAAAAATTTATTTTCATAAAATATAATTAGTGACAATTTTGACACTATTAATCTAATTTTAAATGAATGACACCATGGGAGTTAAGTAACATAAATCTAATAAAATTACACATACATGATATGTTATACATTTTAATAACATTTATTGGACAATTTAATTATTTCAAATTATATTACTTTTAATATTTAAAATGTTTTTTTCTAATAATTGAATAAATAATGTATCAGTGTTTTATATGAATTTAAGAATATTATATAATCATTATTAATTATAAAAAAATTAAAATGAAATAAATTATTTATTTATGTTAAAAATAATATTTTATACTTATTCATATCATATTCTTATTATTTTTCAAATATGTAAAAACATTAAAAGAAAAAAAGGGTTATTTTGTAACATTATTTACTTGAAATAATATAAATGTCATTATCAAGGTAAAATGTCTATAAAATTCCAAATATTCTAATTTTTTAATGTCTATGGTTGAATTCCTTCCAATCAATGCAGCAAAGTGATGTGTCTAGTTGAATTTTAATGTCTTGTCATATTGTTTTTAAACTTAATTACCTAATTTACCCTTACCATGGTGAAAATTATTTACTATGGTTACTAATAGAAATGAAAAAATATATAAAATGAGGAAATTTACCAAATTTGGACCTCCCAACTAAAAATATAGAACCCATTTTTCATTTTTTCAATTTCTTAAAATGGAAAAAATTGGATTATGATTAAAATGAAAAACACAATGGAAAAATATTTATCCAAAAAATTTGCATTTTAAGTATAAAATTGTTTTTATAAAATATTATTCCATAAAACTGAATCAAATTAATGTAATTAGATTATTAATAATATAATAGATGAAAATATTCATTGAAAACATTTTAATAAAAAAATTGAAGAGAACATATTTTTTAAGAGTAAATTGACTTTATTAACAAAATGTGTACTTATTTCATTAGACTTAATCATTTCATTTTTATTTAGTAGGGCCTCAATGTCAATTAAATAATTTGTTTAATCCTATTCATACTTACTTATTTTATTTCTTGGTTGTATTTTAATATTAATATTTAAAAGTATTTCGTGATTTTTTTAAACTTACTGTTGTGTGCAATACATGCTATGAATGATACAAAATTTATTTAAAGGGAAATATTTTCAAAAATATCAAGGTCTTACATTTTTTTCTCAAATGTAAATTTCACCATTTTAATTTCATCTTGATCATAAAAGGTTCATCCTTTCTTGAAACCCCAGATCATACAAAAATATAATAAATAATCTTTTGAAAAGAGAAAGATAGAAACAAAAAGATTAACTAAAATATCATGTATTTTGGATCCCATGTAGGGATAACATAGAAAGGAGGTTAAAATATATACAAGTAATACAATATTAAAATCCATGGACCAATAGAGATTGATAGGTATTATGTTCTAGAGAAATTTAATGACCACAAAATCCTAAATCAGTGTGTGGTGACGAGACCATCAATTCCTCAGAAATGATGGTAAAAGGATAATATATGTATTTCAAGATCATTTTCCATAATATAAGGTATTATATTATAATCAAGATAGATAACATAAAAATTAAAATTTATTTAATTCCATTTTATAAGTATAATTTCATCCTTTTGTTGAAATTTGATAAATTTTAACTACATATATTACTCTAATAAATGAAGATGGATTTTTTTACAGAATAACTAAAATTAATGTTTAATGGATCATAAGATCCATAGAGGAATAATAAGTTATCCCACTAACTTTTAATAAAACCAAAAATGTTATTTCAATATTTAATAATACTTAAAATGAATAAAACATCATATAATGAAATAATACCTCACTCTATAAAATTAAACAATAAAACCAAATGTTTATAATAGGTTATCAAAGAAATAAATAAACTTATATAAGAAATAAACTAAATAGTAATGAAATTTTTAACCGAAGTGGATATATTAAACCCATATGCATAAAAATCCAAAAATTTAGTAGCATTGATATAAAATAATCAATGAATTTAAACCAAATGTTTAAATATATATTTATATATCAACCAAATAAAACACCTCTGGATATATCAATAATTTACTAAAAACCCTTAAAACAACAAGAAACATTTTATACTAAAGTACATTTCCCATAATCAACATTATCATTATCCCTTAAATCATTTAATTTAAAAAATGACATACTAACCAGGAAATCACATATGTCAGTGGTAGGTGATACACCCTTTTCACCCTTCAATTTTTGTTTTACACCCTACGACCTTACTGGATGTGAGAATTTATCACCATGATTTTAGGTTTTCCTTTATATAATATAATTCTTCTTAACATTCAAAAAATTATGATGAACATCATTAAAAATAAAATTAACCAAAAAATAATTTTTTAACCACTAAGGTTTTCAATCACATAATATTAATTGAAAATTATTACCTGAACATTAAACACATATTAAGAAAAATAAATTATTTATCCTTTAATCTTATATCATTAAATGAATGTATCCAAAAATTATCACCTTCTTGACAAACCACTTTTCTAGGTTATTAGTCTAGATGAATATCATCTTAAAAATATATAATAAAAACTAATAATGAATAATCAGTCGATGTTTCATGATTCAAATAAAAATAATATCATTAATAAAGAATTTCTATAACATAATTAATGAATCCAAATACATAAAAAGATAAATCATTTCACATCAAAGATCATCAAAACATGGTCCCTTATTTTGTCTATGAGTTATCCTTTATAACTGGTAATTAACTTAGATAATTTCCATGTTCCCCAAATTTATGTTAATAAAATATAAATGGTTATCTATGATGAAATTTTTTTTTCTGTAAATTGAACTCTTCATTATTTCTTATAAATTCATTACTCTATTCACTTATTTTCCACACATAAAACATTTTCATGTTTCTTTGAGACTTTCTCTAAAGTGTATCTTTACACATTTTTTATATGGAGGAAATTCATCATTTTTTCCTTCATGGTCTGAAATGCCAGATCTCTTAGTTAACATTATAATTCTATAATATAGTGATTCATATAGTTATTATGGTGAAAGTTGTTAATCATATATCATTTTAGCTAAATAAGAATAATCAAAATATCTTTCACTCCAGTAATCATCCCATTAGGTTGCTCATATTCACCACATTGTCTATCACATTATGCTTTAACATGATTCCTTATAGTTCCATCCATTCACTAAAACTAAAAAACATATTAAGAGAAACAATAATAATTTTTGGAAATAATTAAATTTCATTCATAGTATGTATATATCATGATAGATTCTGTTAACTATATGACACCATAGGTTTGACCTAGGTCATCCTTGATTATTTTCAATTAAATTCCTTTGTAATATTTTATAATGAAAATGTGATTTATTCTAATCATATCCCATAAGAGTCTCGAACTAGGTGCATAGTAAGGGAACAATCATCTTGAATCAGAGTGATAGACAAAATAATCAATATGAACACATTTCTGGGTTACTACCCCGAGACGAATATTTTTCAAAACAATCTCTACTTACTGTGCCTAGATATATATATATTTCAAGGAAAATTACATAATTTATGTCTTAATAATAATAATATGATATTTTCTTATAATTGGACATATCTATGATGTTTTTCATAGGGATATGTTCCATATCTATTTTTTCTTAAATGTATGTCTCATGGTTTCTACTAAACTATCTATAATACAAACTATATATACCCTAACTCCAAAAAATAAGAGTCAATGGTTACATTATTACAATGATAATATATAAAATCAATCACATCCAAGATATTTTAATATTTTTGTTGTCTAGTTAAAATAGTTTTATACATTCATCAAATTTTATATTGTAAAATCATATAAAACAAATTGAGGGTATTAATTTATGCATCCTTAAGCTCTTTATAATATTCATTATTCATATCTTTGGGAATGGAAAAATATAATGTGGAGATTAAATGATATAAAACTAAACAAAAACAATAGAATCTATCATATAATAAATAAGTCATAATCAATGTAGGAAGGAAAATAACTAAAAACTCGTAATATAAAATCGCTAACTTGAGCATAAATAATAATATGGAAGGAACAAATGATTGTAAAAAAAATTGATATAAATAATCACATGAGATTGAAACATATCCAAAGATACGATAAATACTAAAATAATAACATGGGAATCAATATGTTATTTCATATTTATGTAATTCATAAATTCAGACATCATAAACGGACCATCAAGTCCATATATTAAAACATCTTACACATGTACGTAAGGTCTTAGCCTAATACAAAGAATAGTTTTTCTCATATGACCTACCAATGCATATATTTTCTATAACAGTCCTCACTTGATACCTACTATGTTCAATACATTCATCAAATAAAATAGGTTAAAAATACAATACCTAATCAATATAAACATTCATATTGAATACCTAGAATATGAAATGTAAATATTTCTCCAATCAATCTGATCATAAACTATAAAGATAAATATTAAAGATGATATCATTACAAAATATCTCATCTGGGTCATAATTTGAATAATGTGTTTTTTTTATCGATGAATTGAAATACTATAAAAATATCATTAACAAATATTGAGAAAATTAATATTTTCACTTTGAAATTATATTTAGAAAAGGAAAATTTTATAGAATATTCGGAAAATTTATTGTTTGAAAAGAACTATATAAACATATAAATTAATATTTAAATAACTGAGTAGTCTTGACTATAATATACTGATATTTTAATGTAATTACATTATGTTTTATAAGGTAAGAAATACGCAACACCTATCTTAAGTGATCCATGAAATAATGTTTTTTAAATATAATTGTTATAAAAAAACATTAATTAAGTGGTTATGAATAAAAATAACTATTTTATGGAATATATATGAAGGTTAGATAAAATAAAATGTATTTATTAATTTATCTAAAATAAGCACATAATTTTTATATATGTTTTTTTATGATTTTAGAACACCTATTAAAAAATGATTTTTTTCATTTTGTGTGTGAAAATAATATTAATTAATTTCATGAAATTTAAGAACTTTTATTTGATAAAATAAGTATCATTATATAATTCATTAAATCACCATTTTCTTTTGATGTATTTTTTAGTGTTTTTTTGAACTGATTTAATTTTCATTAGTTATCGAAAAAATATAATTTTTATTGAAAATTCTATTTTATTTAAAAAAACTTACAATGCCATGGTCTATTTGGGAATAGTTTTAAAATTATTTTTTTCTTTATAAATTTAAAAAAAATCCAATTATGTTTTTCAAAATGAATTTTATACTTGAAATTTGTATAAAACCATTCTATACTTGAAAGGGTAATTTTCTGAAGAAAAAAACATTTTTCATCATCTATTCTGAGTAAAATTTTACATTAAAATATTTTAATTATTATTATTAAATTTTGAAAAATGGACTCCATATTTTTAATCAGTAGATATATATTATGTTAATAGGATCCATTTATTTTTTGGTATATTTGAATAGCTACCGGCGAAATATTTATTATCATAATAAAGGTAAAATTAATAAATTAATTTTAAAAATAATATAATATGGATTAAAGAATGATATTAACACTTTCCATAATATTATTGGATGATCAAATTTCATCTATACACATCTAAGATTTGACTATTTGATATTTGTTTCATTTGTATGTTATTATGACCATTATAATATTATATATATTGAAAGGTCAAAATATTCACAATCTTGTTTTTAATAATTATAATATTTTCATCATGAGGATAAACAGAGGATATATTCAGTTATAAATATTAATTTTTTATCTAAATTATTTATCTTTATCATGTTAATTTTTTAATTTTTAGTCAATAAATACTTATGATAAATATTTATATAATGATGATATAATAATAATTTAATTAGTGGAATAAATAAATAAATAATTAAAAAATATTAAAATAATATAATTCGAATGAATTAATGTGAATAAATAATTTAAGAGAAAAACATAACATGTTAGGGTTTTATTAAAATATTTTTTCAAATTAATTTTCTTTCTTGATATTATTAACGTCAATGTAAATTAATCCTTCTACAATTGACATTAATGATATTTTATAATATATAATGTATTATTAAAAGATTTAAAATTCATACAATAGTAGTTTTTGAATAATTATTGTTTTATAGTTAATTAAATCAAACAAGGTCAATTTATGGGTCATTTTCTAAATTTATAGTAACATTATGAACCCTTAAAATGTATTAACATTTAATATTACTATATTTTTCCTAAGGGTTAACAAAAGGATAAAACAAAAATGATAAGGGAAAAATATGATCAAAACATATCAAAATTTTCTCGAATGAGATTATTTAGAATCATCATCATATTAAATTATAATATTATACATTTTTATCCATTTTTATACAAAAATAATTTATATTAATTTAATATTTTACGTATATCCATGGATTTCCCTCCCCTCACTTATAAAAGGGCACTACAAATCAACTTCTATAAAGACATAAAAAACCAATTTTCCTAGAAAATACCTATCCAAATACCTTAATAAAATCCCTTAAAAATATTTTGTGTAATTATTTTGGTAATATTACAAATAATATAGGTCTTGTGGTGTAAAGAAAAATATTTAATTCGAAATACGTGGTATAGTTCTTAACCGGGTGTTTTTGTAATATATATTCTTCTATCTCCTAAAAATATTATCCAAAAAAAATTAGAGAACAACATTAGTATCATAAATATATAATAATTTTATTATATTTTATAAATAAACTATATCCATCTCCAACCGCAATCAAATGTGATAGTAATTCGTCTTTTGTGTGTATGTTAGACTACAGCTAGAGAGATCGATATAATTTGTTTTCCATTACAACATCTCATGGATTGTTATAATAATAGAATAAATTTTTTTATATGATATTAAAGATGTATTAATCATTATTAATGGATAATATATCATTGAATTTTATAAATTTCCATTCACTAAAAAATTATAACATCATTGGTGCATATGGGTGGACTACATCCACCATGAAGTGATGTGATTCATTTTTCATCACCACATCATATTGAAGATATATATGTATGTACATTTAAAATGTTAAAATATGTTTTTATTTTTTTACCCTTTTTTAATGATAAAATAATACTTACTTTCATTCCATAATTACCATTTAAAAAAGGAATCATTACTCATGCATACTTGTGGCCTAGCATCTCCATGATTTTAACATAATTCATTTTTCATAACCAATATTCATGATTGGTTTTAAAACTATATTTTATTATAAAATGATATTTATTTCATGAATAATATTTTTTATATGATTTAATAATCACTTCATTTACTATTTAAAACCTAAAAAATCATTTTGGACTCATAAACCAATTTTTTTTAAAACACCCAATGTGAAGTTAGTTGATTAAGTAATTAAATATGTCATGAAGATAAATGAAATATATGGATTAATGATAAAATAATATACATATAAAATGTTATTCACCTACCAAAATATTTATATAATTTTATTATATAGGAGTTAAAGGAAATACATGTAAATTTTAAACTCGACCTAAGGGCTTTCATCGAAAAGAAATTTTTTTGTGGCATATTTTATTATTATGCACGGAATTTATTTTATATGGTGTATATAAATCCCCTTAATTATTTCCAATTGTTTCTATTGATTTATATTTATTACACTATCTCTATCTATTGAATAATTATCAAATCAACTATATTATCTTTGTGAGGGATATTCATGTCAAATTATCTTTCTTTGGGACATGTGTTGAGGTTATGCACCCAACATACTGTATGAGGTGTATATACTACCGATTTGAAAAAATATATCATGAATCAGATTATTTTCATGATATTTAAAGATTAATTTGATGTTATTATTTTATTAAGGTTATAATTGAAGAGTTACCAAAGTCATAAAGGTTGTACGTTACAATAACTTTTCTTTTCAACGTTGTTTATGTTCAAGGTTACTTTGGAGGGAATATTATGATCTTAATTTCTGGAACCAAATATCCATTATTATCATATGTATATGAATGTTTTTTACATGTTTTAGTTTCCATTTTTGTCCCTTTTAGATTAAAGAAATATCAATAATATGGTTTCTAAGTGATACAAATCTTTTATTTTATCTTAGAACTAGAACCTTCCTCTTCCATATCCATGTTTTCTATAATTCATTGAAAAAAAATATTTTCTAAAACAAAATGATTTATTAAAGATATTTCACATGGATTTTGTCCTTCTTTTAAATTTTTATAAAAATTTTATTTCTTAAAATTGCCCAAATGGGTAACTATAGACACTTTAAAAAATGTTTGTGAATAATATTTATTTTTCATGTTTGAAACAAGAATATATTTTCCCTCCATCAAGAAAATTATTTTCCTTCTTAATTTATTTTTTTTTCAAGGTTATTTTCAATGAATATGTTTTTTAAAAAAATATATAAAATTATAGTTTTTAAAAGTGATACTGAAAGGGAAAAGTTTAGTTTTTCTAAAGAATGTTTTTATGATATTTTATTGTTAATTTCATTCATCGAAATGTTCGATGTTTTAGGTTTATTATTCTCCAACATGGGGGTTTTTTAATGATACCATATTTATTATTATTTTGGATGAATTATGAATATTTCAAAAAGAATCATGTAAACGATTTCTTTTCCTAAGGTGATTCAAGTAATTAATTTAATAATGGTTACTTCTATGAGTTTTATGAATAAATGAAATATTTATAATCTTGTGTTATTGTTATGGTTCATATATGTTATTAATGATGATGGTATGAGCCCCATTAAAGCATAGGGTTGATCCCAATACATCATATCCAATGTTTTCAACCATGTTATAGCTAATAAAAAAGGGGTGAGCCTGATATAGAATATATAATGGGTGACCCTCATTATACCTCTACAATTATTTAGGTAACGAATATGTTTTCCATTGAATAATATTGGAATTGATTAATATGGTTATTTCAACTCTAATGGTTCGGTAATGGATATTTGAATATGATGTTCAAATATACAAATGTTTGTTCTTTGTGATTTTTATTGGTTTTTAATTATTCATTTGATCATGATTGACAACACATGAATCATGATTACTGATTCTTATGACTGTTGATATTTTTAAATATGTTTTTGATGATTAATTATTTATTATCCAATTATTTATTGTTATAAATCTATTATTTTATTCATAACACTTTGATTATGTCATCATAAATTTATTACTGTTTAATTCTCACTAATGACATTCAATTTTTAATGATTATGTTTACATTTATTAAGAATTTGAATTCACCCTTTTTATTTTTCCTTTCCCAACATCATCATATTTATTTATTTAGAAATGAAAACATAAATATTATAGAGATGGGAAAAAGAGGGGATGTGAGAAGGGAGAAAACATGCATATTCCATAAGGTGGCCTGAAGTGGTGAATCATGGGGAATCACCTCTATCCATCTTTTCCCCCTCATGTGGTAATGAATTCATATTAATAATGAAGGTGGGGTCATTAAATTATCCATTGTGTGAGGTTATATAGTTCACCGCCTTGTTTCATTCACACAAAATATAAAGAACTTCTTTTTAATTAGGTCTAAGACCCCCGCATCTTAAACAATGTAGGTGATGGACCATGAATCTCCATGGGTATTTTTTAGGGACCTCTAGATGATAATAGTATCTTATTCCACCACCATTAAAGACACATTTTGTTGCGTGCAAGGGAGAAGGCCAGTAAGTATAGATATTACTTCAGATTTGAGGGATTATCCACATCCAAAGTATTCATAGTATACAAGAGTAAAATTTTCCTTGGAGTCCTGAACCATACTGTCTCCTAACATATAGTCCATGACACATGATCCTGTATGTGTTGATTTTGTATTTGAAGAAGTGGAGACTCCATTGGACCTAGTTACCCTTGGAGGTATCATTAAATGAGTGCTGAGTATCCATGCCTACATGTAATGGTTTGAGAGTGGGAGCTTCTCTCCATTTCTTCACAAGACATGTCATGTCCAGAAGAAGGTTTTTTCTAGAATCACCAATGTATTTCCCGTGATGGTACCTTCCTTAAAATGTGCATTTTTTTACTTTTCCTTCAAGATGCACCAACACCCTCCAATTAAAACAATAGCTCTTTTCTCCCTCACAGGTCTTTTCTACTCTACCCCTTGAAACCAAAAGTCAAGGAATGTCATGCCTATAGTGATTTTTGAGTTGATTCATGTAAAGTCACAAAAAAAATTCCAAACCATTTGGGATTAGTCACCTTTAATGTATATGTGATTTAGTCTTTCCTTCTATCAATGTTTGGAACACATGTAACTGGATGCCATGTATATGCATGTGCATTTGATTTTTTCATCAGTGGGGATCACATAACTTCATATCCTCCGTACTAGAAAAAAAAAATTTGGTGGAACCTCCTTGATCCAAATATAATCACACCATATAAAATCCCATAACTCTCCCCCAAATAGATCTTTCCTCAATCACCTCCCATGCGATTTTAGAATTCTTTCCATGTAGGGTGTCACTGATGTTTTCCCATGAATACCAACCAATTATTTTTGTCTTTCCATACTCCTATGAGATTCCCAATGATGTTTACCTTCATCATTGGCATCCGAGATAAAAGATAGAGAGATCCTATCAATTATTTTGAGAACCTCTATATGTTCTCGAATTATCAATAGAGAATGAATAAGGATTGATGCAAGAATACTATTGACCAATTTATTCTCCCTCCAATAGAATTAAATTTCTTCTTCCAATTCTATATGTGGCATGTAATCCTTACCACATTCGAATCAAAATTATTAATTTATAACCTATCTAAATAAACTGGATCCCCTAAGTATTCTATGTGAAAGTGTTTACATTAGATATGTGAACTATTTTATATATCACTTATCGTACTATATGAGTATTTGTTTGACATATAAATATTTCTCTTGGTTCAGTTGATTATCTGACCACTCCATTTACAATATTCATAAATGAAGACATATTAATATCATTTGTTTAAAGTATTATGTATTCTACAAAAAAGATGTGAGAGATGAAAAATGTGGGCCTTGAAAAATTATGGGACAATATTTCCTATTAGGATACCCCAGTTAATGTTATGACATAGGAAATATTGAGAAATGATAAATATATTTTGGGATAGGGGTCACCTTTACCTTAGCTCTTGATTTTATTTTGAAAAATGTAATTATTATATAAGAATTAAATAGCCAGCCATGAAGAGATTATACTTCTAAATGTGATATATGTGGCCCACAAAGAAAAACCCATCGTTTTGTGAACCTTAATGACAAAATTACACTCCATTGTATCAAATGAATTATCCAGGTGGTATTTGATCCCTATATTTTATCCATGGAACTTTTCATTGATGTTTTTAATAACTTCCTTGGTTGTTTAAATACATACGTGAATCTGTTAGTCTTTCATAAAACCATGTTGTTCCTATGTTATCTAGAAAGGAAGATGCTCTGATAGACTATGGTTGATAAAACTGACAAGAAACATGTATTATATGTTGTATAGGATAATTGGTATGTAGTGATTGTGGGAGGGAGTGTCATCTATCTTTGTGGTGAGAACCAGGGATGTTTTCCTAGATACCAAAGGAAAGATTCCACCCATAAAGAAGTCATGTATATCCCTTACCTTGTCATTCCTTACGACATCCCATGAGGAACTGTAGATGGTACCTGGAAACCCATTTTCCACCAATTCAATTTTTAGATTGAGGTCCCTCATCACCAAAAAAACTTATTCTTCCCTGAGAACTGCTTCTACGAGATCATTGAGATCGATGGAGGGAATGGATTGATCTACTTCAATGATATCTTCATAGTCCCTAGTTATCCTCCACTCATCCGAAGATTGGGACTTGATAAGAGAGATTTAAAATGATTTTTGTCCATGATCTGAACGAACTAATGATCATCAGTATAGGTATCATCCTAATGCAAGCTTTTGGGTCTAATAATTTACCTCTTCTATTTAACCAAAGCATGGAAAGTATCCATATTTCTGTCACCCTCCCAAATCCACATTATTATCAACTATTCTCAAGATAAATACTTGTTCCATAAGAGAATTTCTACTAGGATGATTTTCATATTATATATCTTGTTGATGAGTGAATAATTCACATCATTCTCAAGGATGAGTTCAATCGTCTCAATATCCTTCTTGATCACATCCATGTCTTGAAATCGGGATGGCTGATTATTAACCCATGATAAGATATCACATTTAAGCTGTTTGAGCTTTCTATGAATTCAATTCCATTATTTCCCTTGGATCATTTAATTCCAAGAGTTTCTATCCATTTTAAGATATATCGTGACATTGGTCCACATTTGATAGAAATTAAAACGATCTTTACTATCATTCCCTAGTGACATGGAAACAAGGATAGGGGATTGATCTGAAAGGATACATACCAAGTGTGTTTCCAATTCATTTAGAATGGATTCAATGGAATGATTGTCATCCAAACATCTGTCATGGTGGAACAAGGTGTGATGAGCTCCTCTTTGGTTGTTACACCACATAAAATGGTCACCTATGAAACCCAGATCCTAAATGCCACATCAAGCCAATAATTGCACAAACTTCTTGCGAGCCTAATAGAGGAACTTTCCCCTCCATATCTTCTCCTCTGTATTTTCTACAATGTTGAAGTTATCTCATATGGTCCATGGAAGAGATCCTACAATGATTTCTTCTAGGTATTTCCTTATATCATTTCTGTTCTAAGCATCACAACTACAATAAACAAAGAATATGTTAAAGACATGACTACCTGAAAAAATATGATACTCGACCATCTGTTTGGAAGTAGTGGTCTGACCAACTATGATATTATGATTCTAAAAAAATCATATATTCATGTTGTGGGTGTTTACATGAATTCATGATCTCATTTTGATACTATTTGTGAAATCGGAGATTTCATTGTAGATTTTATTGGTCTCCAAAATAGCAATGAGATACACTGAATATTTCTTAACATATGTAGCCAAGAAGTCGATTTTTACCATATAAAAAACCACGGAATTCTAGAAGAGAAAAGATATCATTGAAAAAAATTTCCTATTTTGGGCCCCTGACAACATGGCCCCTTTAATATGAGAAGAATAATGTTCGATTCTGATTAGAATCTAAGATCTTGTGAACACCCCACTAGATAATAGTGGAGACATAACTCGGCAGGAGGGAATATTATGTTCGGAATGAATATAGACCCCTTAATAGATCTAGTAGGGAAGATACCCATTGAGATGGTGAAGTTGAAGAGATGCCCGAGAGAGTATATTTTTCCTGATCATACATTGGGTCCAAGAGGGGAATTTCTGAGGGTCTCACCCGATCAGAAGGCCATTGATCCTGAAAGGGAAGAAAATGGATAGATTAGAAATAACCAACTTCATTTCCACACTATTTTCATGGAAGCAATACTAATGTGACAAGGGTCCACTATAGGAGATCTGAGGCTTCCTTGAATACTAAAAATGATACCATAACAACCAGGTGTTTTCCTTCTTGAATAGTGGGAGGAACCTTGAGTGATATCTTCGAAAATCCCTCAAGATACATGTCTCCTTGGATTAGGGAAGAGCATCCTTTTTTATGCCTTATTATTCGATGAGTTATGAATGATGATTTAAAAAATCCGTCTACAAAGGTTATATAAAAACATTTGTTGGAAAAGATGAATTTTTAACATGGGATAATAAATACCAGGTGTAGTGAAAAAATACTCTCTTGATTTTAGGAAATAGTTTTTCCTATTTCATTAAAACACTAAACATAAAATTTCATTAGTTGTGTAATTGATCCAATATTTTCAATTATTTTGTATGTTTCCTTTGGAATATATTTCATCAGATTTATTATTATCCAATCTAGAAATTCAAATATATGTTTTTAGCACCGGATTCTAGAGTGCTGGTTTGGGGTCATTTTTATTAGTATCATATAAGGGTTTAGATAACTTTAGAGATAGGTATTTTTTTCTTGTGAGGTCCTCTTAAGGGTTATCTATATCATCATGGGTTTATAATTTTGGGGATCATCTTAATTTTAATGTTTTACACACCTTTTGAGATTTTAAAATACGGATGTTTAAGGTGATTAATGTTATTTTGGGAGCCATTTTATTAGGATGTGGTTTATGTAACCATTATGATTAATATGAATTATTATTTTAGGTTTAAAGGTTTACTATCTCTTGGAAGCATGAATTATTTTAATGTGTCTTTATGGGGATTCAATACATTTAGTGAAATGATTAGAATTTCTTGGATACAATATGATTATTTCATTTATATTTTCATATGTAAGACATTATGAGTGACCAATGTTATTTGGAGATAAATGTTAAATTGTATCATCAAAGAATATTTGATTAAATGACACTTATTTTTTGGTATCAATCACATTTAGGAATATTTTGAATAATTTTAGAGGTAATAATTTATAGAATAATTTATTTTGATCAGTAAGAATTAATTTTGGATTTTGGGGATTCCTTAATTATTTTTTTATATTGAAGGATTAATCATTTTTTTAATTATCATTCTTTTATCTAACAGGTTTAGTTTTTGATAATTTCTAAATAAAATATAAATATCTTATTATCCTTTTGTGGAATTATGTTCCCCTTAAATGTTGATTTTAGTGCATCAAGAATGAAAATTTTATCTTAAATACTCATCATTTAGAGCAAAAATGATAATGTAGTGGAAACTTATTAAAGGGATAAATTAAAAATGAAAATTCATTATATTTACTTATTTTCATTGTTTGGATGGTAAAATAATTCCTCATCTCTAGGGAAAAGGATCTTGAAACAAAAAATTTATCCTATAACCTTAATTTCTGATGAATCGATGGTCTCTTCGCCCAACATATAGTTATGATTTTGATTTGGTTAATGTTATCTTAAGCATGTTCTCAATAACTCTCTATAAGTCCATGAGTGTTTTCTTTTTTATATGTACATATTTTCACTTCCAACAAATGTTATCCAATTAGTAATCATTTTTTGGGTTATTTCACATGACCTTTGTTTTTATCTTTCCCTCATTTCTATAGGATGTTTTATTTAACCTTTTTACGATGTGGTATATCAACCAACATATTTTTAAAAGTAAAACCTTTTATTATTGATATCAAGTTCAAATTTTGAGGATATAATTTACTTATGAGTGTAGAATTCAAACTATTTATATTTTCAGAGACGTACATTATATTTATAGCATAAAAAATATGCAACACGGAGCATAAGAAAACCGTGTAATATTATTATATAAATATAACAGTTAAACCTAGACATTATCTTGGAGGTTATGAATAGGATTAAGTAACTATTTAAATATATATTAATGTTTTATAAAATAAAAAGTTATTTATTTATGTTTCTGAAATAAAAACAATATTTTTTTAAAATTCATTGTACTCTTCGAGAACACGGTTTCTTCATAAATGTTTTTATTTCTTTTTACTAGAAAAATTAATTATAATTAATATCTTGAAAATTTAGATATTTTAATTGATAAAAAAGAAATAATTTTTTAAATCAACACATCCAATTTATCTTTCATTGAAATTTTGTTATTTTCTTAAAAATATTGATTTTTTAGTCAATAGTGAAAAATAGTGATTTTTATTGTAAAATTTATTTTCAAATAAACAATTAAATAAATTTATGTCCATTTTGGATTTGTTTTAAATTTTAATTAGTTCTTATTGAATAAAAATAATCCTATTATTTTTTATGAAATGAATTTTATACATGGATTTAATATAAAAACATTTTATAGAAAAAAGGTTAAATTTTTTAAAAAACATATTTCATCATGATTTTGTAGTTTAATTTTAAATTAAATTATATCACTTTTGTATTTAGAATTATTAAAAATATATTCTGTATTTTGAATCTACATTACCAAATTTGATGAATATTCTCCTTTTACTATTTTCAATATTGTTAAAAACATTAGTAATTTTTGCAACCGTTGTAAAATCTAAATTAAAAAATTATGGCTAGACGTAATATGATAATGAATCCAAAATGACCAGAAAACTTATTTTAATTTTATTAGATGGTTAAATTTCATTAATAATCTTTTAATTTTTTTTTATTTTAACTATTTTATATATTTTGATGTGATAATGAGAATTATAATATTTTATATTATGAAAAGAAAAAAATTCAAGTATTTTCTTTTTGTAAGAGGTCCCCTGGAAAAAAAGGAAATTGAATTTAATAAATATAAACAAGTTTAATAAGTCTAAATGAAGATGTATTTTTATAACACCTTACATGGAATGGGACATGTTCTAAAGGAATCTCTTCATTCTAGGTGAGAATCATATCAATCCCTCTCTTAGAAAGGCCATCTGATACACAATTTTATTCCTAGT
The DNA here is from genome assembly GCA_963277665.1 of Viscum album. NCBI lineage: Eukaryota > Viridiplantae > Streptophyta > Magnoliopsida > Santalales > Viscaceae > Viscum > Viscum album. The sequence continues at coordinate 1,536,267,345 of OY728143.1, read as the reverse complement.
AGTTGTGACTGATAATAAAATCAATTCTCATTAGAAATTCCATACACTATGTCCACTTTGCAGTGAGATTCCACGATATGTAAAGAATACAATTTCTTATGGTTTGGATGATAGTAGTTGAATCACATTCAATCCACAAGTTTTTTCATCCCTTAGTACACATAAAAGAGGCTACCATGGGGAAACCTTTCATTTCTACATCGAGATAAGAATATAGGCTACATGAATTTTATATACATCCTAGGATCTTCCCACAATGATAAAAAAAGATATCACAACATTTGAAAGATCCCAGATTCCCTCTTAATATCCCATCTATTTTTAATTTAATCTAATTATGCATGGGTTGTTACTATAAAACCTCAAAAGTCCCAGTGAGGGATTATAATTTCTAACAATATTCAAAAAAATTAGAACTATGAAGTCATGGACAAGTTTTCTAACAATTAATATTATGAATAAATTTATCTTCCTTAATAGAAACAATAACCATGGAAATAACTGACTGAGAGTTGAATGCATCGTTCTTGTGAAAATCATAGTTCTGGAAGAACATGATGGTATGAAGCATTTCAGTGATTGCAACCTGGAAGAGAGACACAAGTTGAAGAGATAGTGCCTCTTTAATGACATGTCAAGATATCCATACTAGAAACTTCACTTTTGGCCTTGGAAGATCAAAGAGATCATAAATATCCTTCCATAGCGATGCCGCAATGGAATAGCTCAAAAATAAGTGTATGACTTCTTCCATGTGTTTGTTGTATAAGGACACCCAAAACACAATGACATTCCACATAGTTAAAAATATTGTCCATAAGTAATGGGTTGTGAACAATTATCTAGATCAAGGTCAGTTGGGGTGGTTTGATCAAAGACTTATTTAAAGGTTTAATCCATTAAAAGTCCCAATTTTAACTTGCAGCGAAGTGATTATAGAATATCTTATTGTCGAGAAAACCGATCTTGGAAAGTTCCCAAATAAGAATATTTATACCTAAAACCAAATAAAATACATTAATATTAAAATTGATCACTTTATATACATGAAAATGATCCTCAAAAATGACATTCATAGTGTTGTACCGTTCCAAGGAGTCCAGTAGGTTGAAAGTCACAATAATTGGATAACATGTCAAGTCGTCAAACTAGAATCTGAGAGAATTTCTTTTCTATATAAATATTGAGAATCATTCCTGACCAACCTATAAGAAGCTCTAGTTTCTGAAAAAATGTATGAGATATGGTAAAAAGAGTTATGTCTTTCCAGCCTGTCATGGAATCTAGCTCTGGTAAAGGAAAGGGATGCCGAATTGTTATTGATAAGGTTCTTGTTGAAATGAGTATACAAGTAATCATTAAAACACATTCTATTTTTGATATCGATCCCACCATTAGCAATTAACAAAAAAATGTTTTTTAGGAACTTTCACTATGTTACATTCAATAATAATACCACTCCCAACAACATTTTTAATGCAATAATTAAGATTTTTGATCATCCCCTTAGTCCACGTTTACACCATGAAGGAGTTTACCAATTTTTCAACAATTTTAAACATAACTTGTAAAATTATTCCATTTAGATAGAGGGAATTCCCTTTCTAGGAAGAATGTTGTCTTTTTATTTAGTCATTAATCCCATGGAACTATCAAAATCTAGTTTTTAATAATAATAATAATATTACCATGGGGATAAACAAAAGATATATTTGGTTTTAAATAGTAATATGAAATATAAATTATTTTTCTTCATCCTGGTATTTTTTTTATTTTTATTAATGAAATATTTAACACAAATTCGTACAAAACATAGACTTGGTAAATATTCTTTTAATGAAAAATATAATAAAGTTGTCTTTTGATTTGGTTAACAATCCCATTGAACTATCAAACTGTTTTGTTAATAAAAATAATATTTTTACCAAGGGGAAAAATAAAAGATATTTTTTGTTTTAAATAGTATTATGAAATATAAATTATTTATCATCATCATGGTATTTTATTTTTAATTTTTATGATAGAAATAATTACCATAATTTGTTACACAACACAGACATAGTGAATATTCAATTAATGGAAAATATAATAAATAATATTAAAAATATTAAATGTAGAATAATTAGAAAATATTAATGAGACCCATGAATTTTATAGATAATAATAACATTTTAGTGATGTATTAAGATATTTCTTTAAAATTAATATGTTTACATGATGTAATAAAATTCATACTAAATGAATAGTTCTAAATTTTCCATTAATGACATTTTATAATAAATAATGTTTTATTTAATGTTTTAAAATTCATAAAAATCATAAATTCATTCAAATGAATGTTATATGTTAAATACAATCAATAATTGTACATTTATAGGTCATTTTTCATTTTTTATTAAATTTAATAGCCATTAAATGGTAGAAAACCTTAATTTTATGGTAATTATCAAAAGGGATAATGAATGGTTAAAACAAATAAAATAAGTGTAAAAAAGTGATGAAAACATGTCAAATTATTATCAGATGATATTATTTAAACTATTTATCATATTATATTCAAATATTATCAATTGGAATCCATTTTTACATCATAATTATGGAATATTAATTTAATATTTTAAAATATTCCAAGAGTTCCCCTCCCCACACATAGAAAACTGAACCCCATATTTGCTTTTCATCACACATAAAGAACAAATTGACTTGGATAATACCTAAAAAATCAATTAATATCATCCAATAAAATGTTTTAGGGGCCCTAAATTTTCCATAATACCAATCACATAGGTCGTTACATTTAACGAAAAGGAGGTTATCTGAAGAAGATGTAAAAATTTTAGCCAAGTGTTTTTGTTTTATTTCTTCTTCACCCTCGTTAAAATATTCTCAGTGTAAGGACCCAGACTCAGATTCCACTTAACAGGTGCCCTGATCTTGGTGGTCCACATGGCCTCAAGTGCAATTTCCCAAATTACAAAAGTTGCGGACTAGTAGAAAGGTCCTAGGGTGTGTCAGTGAGAAGACTATGCTCTGATTAGTTGCGTTTAGCATAGTAGAAGGGATATAAATTAATAGTATACAACAGAAAAAATATATGTAAACAATGGAAGCAAACTAATGCAATAGATAAACAAGAATAACAATAATTGTATCAACATGAATAGTGATGATGTAATGTCATGTTACTAGAAAACTAGAAAGCGTGAATACAAGACAACATGCATAACATATTACAAAAGTAAAGGAAAACAATACTACTCCATGAATCTCAAGATTTTACTTGGTCATCTGCTATCAAGATCTATCCTATTAGTTCACAATCAAGTATTGGAAGCTACATGCTTCTCTTAGTTAATAACTACAACAATGTAATCTACTACGGGTACCAAACGGCGCCTAGAGAGGGTGTGAGATAAATCTCAGTTGGCCACCACCAATGGTGTCTATAACATCTATCTTGTGTAATGGAATATAGAAGTGTGAAAGAATATATATATTGTAAAGAAATCAACAAAAAATAACTGAATAACCAAGTACCTGCTTCAGCCCTTGGATAGTGTCTGAACATTTAACCAGTTGATTAATTAATCGATTAACATTTTAATGTTAATTGGTCACGTGAGACATTTCCAAAAATGATATCACCTCGTTATAGTATAAGTAGTGGAGGTCACAATTAATTACAAGGAAACCAAATAATGATATCTAGTGAAGGGGTTCTAGGGTAAAAACTGAGGTAATGTAAATTCATGGAAATTTAACCAAATAATATCTGAGTCTAGCAAAGGGTTAAGAGTGTAATCCAAGGAGCGTAATCCATGGAATTCCACAATAAGGTGCCTTCTGAGTCCAAGGTGATCGACCAATGTAAAATGGGTCTATGCAAAGATAGGGCCCTTTGGGATTTCACCATGGGACCTACTATTCAATTCTAGATCCAAGGAGTGTATCTAAGGTATCCCCTAATATATAAAAGGATTAACAGTATTATACAATGCATACAAGGTATTGACAATAATTATAATCTATGTGAGTATCAACCTAAGAAAACTGTATCCTTGAATTTTAATGGGGTTCCTGAGACCTAAGGTATTATCCTCTAATAATCCAAGGTGATCTTGAGTCATTTCATTCCTATTTGATATTTCAATCATGTAGGAATTCATTTATTTCATGTCTCTCCTTCCATTAGTGTAGATAGGTCAAGTAGAGTTCAAAGCATTTATATATTGGTCCAAGTCGTTTCTTCCATTAGTTTGGATAATCCAACAGCATTTCAACCATTTAATCAATTCTTAGTTAACCATTAAGGAATATTAAATTATTGAGGTTCACTCCACTATGTTCCATCAACATGGAACGTGGTGTTACATACATGTAACCTTTATTTAATATCGTTAAATAAGGCCATGTTATTTACTTAGCATACCTTCCCTTTTACATTTCACATTTCACATTTAATAACCATTTGGAAAGCACATATATTAGGCGGGTCAAGTGGGGAGTATACATGGTGAATAAAATTGTAAAATATTTAGTAATAACAAGACATTTATGATAAAAAGACTTACCTTTAGACAGTTCAAGAAAAGGCACACCCAAGCGGTGGCTCAAATGTGCTGGAATACTAAAAAACCAATTATGGAATAACCTTCAACAAGATATGGTTTGAGTTGTAGGTGTAACCATTGATAACTAATCACATATTTGGAAAGATCATAACCATATGATTCTATCAAGTATAATCATAGAATGTAAATTTATGAAACTATTCCCAATAAAATTGGTGGGCCCCACACAAAAATTTCAAAATAATGAACATTAGGTATATTTTATAGACCACCCACCTTAAGGTTGTATGAGCCTTCTCCTACTCTATCAGCCCTTGATTTTCCTCAGATCAAAGTAGATCTAAGAAAACGTAAAAAAAGATCACATGAAGACATCTAGGTCAAGAGTGAAATAGAAGAAGAATGTCTAAAGAGGGCTTGATTATTTTCTATTGCACATCCAATTTGATGAACAGAAGCTCGATCAAATGTCAGACGAAGGATATTTCATGATTCAAATTTTGGATCATCAAAATGATCCCAAATAAGATAGAACTAAGTCAATCCCTCAAAAACTAATATTAGTGAGAAAGGGTTTGGCTTAATACATCATTAAGGGTGTTTTGGTCATTTTACACATGTTTCTAGCATGTGCATGGTTTGTCTGAACGATTTGTGAAACCGTGTGAAAAATTTGCGAGGAGGTTTTGTGCAAACCTAGGATAACAGATTTTTTGCACATTCTTCTTACACGACTATGCGCCAACTGTGTGATGTGCCACTGTTTGAAAAAATATCACACTATTAAGAAAACTGTGCACTAATCATTTGAAAATGGCACAACATGGCATGTTTTCCCAAAAAAAAAGGTATTCTGGGCTACAAACAAGCCAAGGACACCCTAAAAACCATTTCTAACTCATTATCCATCTATATTAGGGTCAAATTAAATATTTATTCCGAAGATTAAAGGATTCATACATAAGTGAAAAAACTAGGTTCTTACAGTCTTCCCCCTTAAAAAAAACTCACCCTCGAGTTCTCCTTCCATGGGTAGGGAAACACTGTATGAAAACAAATATGGACACCGAACACATACATCAGCTTCCCTATCACAAGTTCAATATTGTACTTGGTCGTGCTACAAAAGAACATGTATGAGGAGGACTGACATGCCTTGGAGAGCCATTGTGCATTGTTCAATGATGTGTACTAGATATTCCTCATAGGTAGCATTGATATCTACCTCAAAATTTTCAGGATCAAAAGGTATGAGATGGTTCGGCATGATACTGGCGAAGCTATGAGACATGAAGGACGTGGTGCATGGCATAGTACCTCTGAGGATGTTGCAAGAAATAATCAGCTGGACCAACTCTCTTTAGAATCTATAATGTCCTGATGTAGCAAGGTGACAACTTTCCTAGCTTTCATAACCATCTATGCCCTATCCTGGTAGATACACGAAGAAAAACATGGTCCCCAACCTCAAACTCAAGAGGTCATCAACAGTGATTAGCATATGATTTCTATCTAGACTGATTAGTAGTCATATGATTCTTGATCAGCTAGACCTATTCTAAAGTCTCTTGAATGGCACGAGGACCTACTAGGGCTGCCTCACCTACCTCTAGCTAGCACAAGGGTGAACGACATGGCCTACCATATAAGGCATCAAAAGGATCCATCTGAATCATTGCCTGAAAATTATTATTATAGTTAAACTTGACGATAGTTATATGACTCTACCAAAAACCACTGAAATCAAGAACGCATGATCAGAGCATATCCTCTAAAATCAGTAATGTATGTTCTAATTTTTCATCGGTCTGAGGGAAAAAAACTTGTTCATAGAAGAACCAGAGTTATCATAGATTTCTACAAACCCTACCAGAACCATGATGTGAAACAAGCATCCATATTTGAAACTATAGTCTATGGAACTCTGTGTAGTCATTTGTTCTCACAGATATACAGTTTTCCCAGCTCATTAAATGATATTGTCTCCCAAATAAGAATGTTGTGGGTAGAATTTTTTAGTCGTTCAATGACTACCCAGATAACATCGCTACCACTTAGCGACCTAGGTAAGACAACTATGAAATACATAGAAACATCTTCCCATTACCATTTCAGTACTGGAAGAAGTTTTAACACGATTTTAGGTCATTGGTGTTCAGCATTCACCTTCAGCTTGGAGGATCACCTGGTGGTGAATCAAACAATCTGAAATTTCATCACAGGGCACCAATAATGACATCACACATCTCGATACATCTTCGAGATATCTGAATGGAATTCCCACTATGAAGAATGAGACTCCTTCATCAACTCCTCTTTCACATATGCAGGATCCCAGATAAATCATTGTAGACAAGGACCTCATCTCTATCCATAAACCCAACCAGAGGTGGGTTATCTCCTAATATAATCTCATAGAAAACCAGACCATCAGGATCTAAAAACATCCTACTTTTTACATCCTCAAAGAGGAAATATTTTACTATTAAGGCTAAGAGGTAATACTTCTTGTGACTGTCATGATACTCCTGATGATGTTCGGAAAATAGGTCCATTAACTTCCATTCCTAATTTCCTTCTTGTACGAACTGCGTTTGTGTTTTTTTACTCAGTGCATCTGTAACCACATTGCCTTTTCAAGGTGTATAGGAAATATCAAAACCTATGGATTGTAGATATTCAACCCATATTTGTTGTCATAGGTTCAATTAATGATAAAAAATATATACGTGAGACTTTTGTGATCTGTATACACCATAAATCACTCGCCCATGTGACAATGTCTCCAGCAATGTAAGGTATGGAAAACTGGTGTTTGCTCGAGGTCATCGATCAAGCAATTTCTATCAGGAGGCCTCAATTTCCTAGTGGTGTATGAAACAATTTTGTATTCCATCATTAAAAATGATCCTAATACTATGCCTATTACATCACATAAGATGATATAACCTCTATTAGGTTATGGAAGAATCAGAATAGGTGTCGAGACAAGCCTTCATTTCACCTCCTGAAAGAATTTCTCGCATGCTTTTGACCACATGAACTTAACACCCTTCGTTGTACATCTAATATGAGGTGAGGAAAAATGTGAGAATCCTTATATGAAACACCTATAATATCAATAGAGCCTTAAGAAGCTACTAATTTCAAACAAGATCTTGGGCAACTCCCTGGAAACTACAGCCCTAACCTCTTCAAGGTTAAAATATAAACCTGATTCTAAACTAATATGACCCAAGAAGTGGAAATTGTTGACCCATAAGTCACATTTAGAATTCTTGAAATAATTTTGATGCTCTCTCAGTATACTCAGAATAATCTCAAGATGTTTTTCATGGTCGTTATGAGTGTGAGAATACACTAAGATATCGTCCACAAATACAATGACAAAAGTGTCCAAATAGGGATTTAAAAATCTATTCATCAAAGCCATGAAAATGGAATTTGAATTTGTAATAACAAAAATTATAACCAGATACACATACAGACCACACATGATATAGAAATTTTTACGAGGTATGTCTGATGGTCTGACTCACACCTGATGATACCCCGATCTCAGGTCAATCCTAGAAAACACTTTTTCTCCTTACAGATAGTCAAAGATATCATCTATTCAAGGAATTGTATATTGGTTCCTGGCCAAAAAATGGCTCAATATTCAGTATATAATTCATATATTTATGGTTCCATCTGCCTTCTTAGTGAAAAGCATGGGTGAACCCCATGAAGATGTACAAGACTATATAATTTCTTTGAACTCTAATCCTATATATGCAGCTTGAGCTCCTAAAGCTGAGTAGGTGACATCTTGTATGAAGGAATGAAAACTAAATTTTGTCATGGAACAAGATCAATAATAAACTATACCTCACTCTTATGAGGTAATCCATTAAAGTCATCTGAAAATACTTTTATGAAATGATCAACTACTGGAAGGAAATAAGTTTGAAGAAAAACCTGATCCTCCATGAAATGATTTACAATATGGGAGGTCACTCCACCAAGATCATGATGCTTTGGCCCTGCTCTCCTAGCCTGGACATCCCACTCGCCTTTGAAAAACATAACAACTACCATATTGTGATGTAAAATAAACCATGTGGCAATAACAGTCTCCAAAGTCGTGATAGTGGACTAACCAGTCCTTTCCAATAATAACAATAAAGCTTGTCATCTCAAGAACAATGATATTCCACATGAAGGGGTAACTGTATACCACAAGGGTACAGTCCCTACACTGGCGTATTACCTCCCTCCATATTCTCAATAGTGTTTCAAGGATCATTACACTGTAGTGATTTTTTATCTCTAGTAGGAGAATTCTCAATATAGATATAGAAATAAAAGAGTTTGAAGCACCAGTATCATACAAATAATAGACAAAATTAGAAGATACTATAAAATTACCTCATATTTTAGATGGTCATGAAGCCTGATCCTCGGGTATCAGCTATAAGGCATGAAAATGACCTGATCCATGGCATTGTTCAGTAGATAGACTACCATGATCATGATTGCTCTATTGGCGCTACTGGTGATCAGGGATCGGACAACCATGACTATGACCTCCTCCTCAGCCAGACCTATCCGTTTTATTCAAACTCCATATCTAACCGAATTTAAATGTAATTGCTCTTAAAGGTGGAGTTGAAGATGATGCTTTTCAACTTGAATCTAGTTGTAAGGTCCTGCAAAAGAGTTGAAGATGAACCATATAGCCACAAGCCTGACACTTCATAAGGATTCTATCACACTGGGGATTCTTATGCCTTGGTTTTCAACATTGATGACAGAATACAGAGATATCAAATGGGATACTCTGGCTACCACTACCCTGAGGATAATCCTTAATAGAACCTTTCCATCCATCGGATGAACTACTGGCCCGACGCGGCACTAATCCTTTAAAAACAGTATTCACTCCATCCCTCAGGTTACAAACATTGATAAGGTCTTGATAAACTATTTTATAGAATGTAGAAACATGAAAGACATTCACCTAAGTACAGATGACATACTAGAGCCCATCCTCAAAACGTCTAGAACATGAAAGTTCATCACCGACTAAAATATATGAAAAGCACTGTAAATCAGTGAAAGTTGATGAATATTACATAACTAACATAGAACCATGATCAAAATTCATGAAATCTCTACAAATTTCAGATCTTAATGATTTAATAGATAAATGAACATAGAAGGATGTCTGGAAGTCAACCCATAACGTGCCCTAATAACATCCGGTCTGGGTAATGACATCCCACAAACAGTTGGACGAGTCTTGAATCATGTATTTAGAAAGATTTACTCTCTTCTATGAAGGCATTTATAGATGCTCAATGATAGACATATTTTCCTCTAGCCACGACTCAGCTACCTAAGATCTTCCATCCCCAGAAAAAAGCATAAGGATGCTACTGCTAGAACTCACAGGTCAGATCAGCCATCATAGGTGCAACCCATAGAGCACCAATCATGGAATTCATCATATGTAAGAAACTATCATTGACATGAGAATCAGTGCATAGATTAGGTAAAATAGGTGGTGCCTCATGTGGAACTCTTGTATGTACGACTGGTGGCTCAGGGCCCACCATGTCTGGGGAACAGTTGTTACCACCCTCCTGGAGAATGACATGAGGAAATTGTGGTGGCATTAGTCTACAAATACCAATAAAACACCTTATAAAAAGAATACAAGAAAATAGATAGCATAGCGAGTAGGAAATGGGTCTTATGAAAACTCACTACCCAAGACATACTACCCAAACTACATGCTTAGACGGGTAGGTATCGGTAAGTGATCAAGTATACGTTTTTTGTCATTTTGCAACTAATTCTTAGGTTCACTCCATTTCCTTTCATAAACATGACATGGATGAACAAGGTTGTACAACCAATTGATTTTAGGTTTCATGGTTCACTTTATAATGGATATTCATTTTTTAGGAATTAGTTCCCATACACCTATCACTAGAAATGACTCCCATTTACTTATAGCATAGTGGCATTACTCGGTAAATTACCCATCCCAACCCATGAGGGCCCACACACCTCATGAATTGAGACAAGAAATCTCTCTATTGAATCCAAAGTAATACTATTAAAAAAACGATCACAACATCACTCAACTATCACAGTCATATCAATCAATGAAAAGAAGTGAAATACACCTATATGGAATGGTAATATGCATGACATCTGAATTCTGGGTGCCTATAATGATACATGTTTCAATACTCATTTCCCTCAAATCATTGATCCAAGGATGAAATAATCTGAAGGAGTAATAATCAACAACACCACACAATATGTGATTCACCCAATGGTGAAATGATATCAATTGTAATAGGAAAAATATAACCACAATTGCATTATGTGTAACTAGGATTTTACCCCGAACATTGGTTGGCGGTGCCCATGAATGGCTTATGACCAAGTACCAAGCATTACTATTATCCAATATATTGTCTCAAAATATTCAATAAATAAATGAAACCACATTTAATAAAACTTTGTGATGACCTGGACCTGGTTCCTACTTAATTGGTGCCCCGAGACCAGTGGGTCACATGGTGTCAAGCGCATCTTCCCGAACTCCAGAGGCTAGAAACTAGAAGAAATGGACAAGGGTGTGTTTGTGGGTAGACTATGCCCTCATTACGCATGTGTAGCAAAACAGAATATATATAAATTAATGTTATATAGTGGAAACAATATAAGAAAATAGCTGAAGAAAACTGATGAAATTGATAAACAATAATAACAATAGTTGTACCAACAGGAATAATGATGATGTAATTTCATGCCACTAGAAAACTAGAAAGAATGAATACAAGACATAATGCATAACATATTCCCTTAGTAATGGAAAACAAGACTACTCTAAGCATCCCAAGATCCTACTAGGTCATCTGCTATTATGCTCCATCCTATCAGAACACAATCAAGTATTTGAAGCTATATGCTTCCCTCTGTCAATACCTACTAACATGTAATCTACTCTGGGTACCAAATAGCACCTAGAGAGGGTGTAATATAAATCTCAGTGGGCCACCACAAATAGTGTCTATAATATCCAGCCCATGTAATGGAATATAGGAGTGATTGGTCATATATATAAAGTAAATCAAGTAGTACAAAATAAATAAATAACCATGTACCTGCTTCATCCCTCGACTAGTGTATGAACATGTAACCAGTTCATTAATTAATAAATTACCATATAATGTTAATAGATTATGTAAGGCATAGCCAACATTGACATCACCTTGTGATGGTATAATTATTCAAGGTCCTAAGATGTAACAAGGAAACCAAACAATGATATCAATTGTGGGAGTTCCAGGTTAAATACCAAGGTAACATAAACTCACAGAAAGCTAACCCAATAGTGTCTGAGACTATCTAAGGGTAAAAGTGTAATCTAAGGATCTTAATCAAAGTTATTTCAAAATATGGTTCCTACCGAGTCCAAGGTGATCGACCAAGGTAAAATGGGGAAATGAAAAGATAGGGTCATATGGGCTTTCACCATGAAACCTACTAGTCAATGTTTGATCTAAGGAGTGTATCTAAGATATCTTGTAATAAATAAAGGGGACCAACGGTAGTATACCAGGAATCCAATGAATAGATAAGAATTGGAGTATCGGTGTGTGTATACCTAAGAAAATATATCATTGAATTGGAAGGGGGTTTCAGAGACCCAAGGTATTGTCCTCTCAGAATCCAAGGTGCACTTGACTCATCCCATTCCAGTTTGATATTGTAATCATGTAGGAATTCATTTCATTCACGTATTTCCTTCCATTAGTATGGATAGGTCAACTAGAGTTGAAACCGTTTATTTATTGTTCCATTCCCTGTCTTCCATTAGTGTGGATAGGCCAAGTAGCGTTGCAACCATTTAATCAAGTATTAGTTATCCATTAAAGAATATTCAGTTATCGAGGTCCACTCTGCTACCTTACATCAACATGGAAAGGGATGTCATAGAAATTTACCTTTATTCAATTTTTCTAAATAAGTCCATGTTATATACTTATTATACTATACATTTTTTATTTCACATTACACATTTAATAACCATTTGTAAACCACATACCTTAGGTGGGTCAAGTGGTGAGCATACAAGGTACATTCCATTATGCAATTCTTAGTAATAATAATTCATATTTGGTAATAAGACATAACATTAGAAATTTCATGAAAAGTCATACCCGAACGGTGGCTCAAACATACCGGAACACTAAAAACCCAATTATGGAATAACCTTCAACATTAGGTGGTTTGAGTTGTGGGTATAACCACTAACAACTAATCACATATATGTAATGATAATAACCATAAGTTAATAGCATGTATCACCATGACATGTAAATTTACGAAACGGTTCCCACTAAAACTGGTGGTCCCCACATGAACATTTCAAAACAACAATCTTTAGGGATGAGTTATTAACCACCCACCATAGGGTTGTACAAGAATCCTCCTCTTGTATCGACCCTTGACTAGCCTCAGATTGAAGTATATCTAAGAAGAGGTTAAAAACCCACACAATACGATATCTATCTTGTGTGTAAAAGAGAATATGAATGGTTAAAGGGATCTTGAGTATGTATGGTTGCGCATCATGCATGACGAACAAAAGTTTGATCAAATGTTAGAGGATGTATATCTCTTGATTCCATGTTTGGATCTTCAAAATGCTCCAAAATGAGAGAGAATTAGGTCAATCCCACATAAACTTGCATTAGGGAGGAAAGGGTTGTCTTAATAGATCATGAATGGGTTTTTGGTCATTTTATACATGTTTTTATCCTGTGCACAGTTTGTCCATATGGATTTCCAACCATGCTCAAACTATACGTGATTTTTCTACCCAAACCTGGGAAAAAGGGGTGTTTTCATGGTTTGGTTGCACTGTTGTGTTCCAACCATGTGAGGGGCCACTTTCCGAAAACAAAAACAAAAACGGCATGGTTTAGAAAACCTCACACTAACCATGTGCACACCATGTGATGTGGCCTTTTTTTCTAAAAGGATGTGTTTTGAGCTCCAAACATGCCCCAGACACCCTTAAACCCATTTCTAACTCATTAGGCATCTATATTAGGTCCAAATTACGGATTTTGACTGAATGGAAAATGATTCACACCTTAGTGAAAAATAGGGTTCTCACACTCAACCCATAATGACGTAACAAAATCAGTATCATACATATAATATAACATTATTATGTTTTTTTAATAATAACTATCCATCTCCAATCTCTATCAATTGTGAATATAATTCATAGTTCATGTGTACATTGGAATACCACTTCCCAGATCGATATAATTTTTTTTTCCATCACCATCATTCGTGGATTTTTATAGTGATGGAACTAGTGTGTATATATGATATTAATCTGATATTAATCATTATCAAAATATAATATATCATTTAATTTCTTACATATCCAACCATAGAAAAATGATAATGTTGTTCATGCATATGTGTGGACTACCACCTCCCAGAGGCGATGTGATTTATTTTTCATTACCACATCTAATTGAAGATATATAAAATTATAATTAATGAATTAAAATTCTATTTTTGATATTTTTGATATTCAAGAAATTAAAAATAATACTTAACTTATTTCGGAAATCATCGTTGTGATATGAAAATGTTACTCATAAGTACATACAACCTACAGTCTCTATGATTTTAATATAGTTCATTTTCATAGCTATATTTCCTGATTGGTTTTAAAAGTATAATTTATGTATAAAATTTTTAATTATTTAATGAATATTAATATAGATATTATCAGAAAATGAATTCATTTACCATATTCAACCAACAAAATTCATTTTGGACTTAGCATCCAAATTGTATCAAAATATATTATGTGAAGTTAACAGATTAAGTAATTAAAAATTTCATTGACATAAATGAATACTATGATTGTATTATAAATTAATAAATATTGAAAAGGTTACTAAATAGGAAAATAATTTATTTATGTTTATTATATAGGATTTAAAGGACATGCATGTAAATTATGATCTTACGGTTAGGGATTTCATCTCAATTTTCTATCATCATGATATATTTTATTGTTATGGACCTTTTTTTAAATAGAATATATATATGAACCATTTTACAAGTTATAACATGAATAAATCATGAAACATGATATTTTATAATTAATTTTTAATTATATTATCCCATGTGATATGAATTTAAAGAGAAAAAGTAGAAAAGGAATAATTTACTAAATTTCCATTTATTGGGTTATAACTCTAATGCATTGCCATTATTCTGCCATGATTATGTCTTAATTAATCTCCAAAAAATTAGTTTATTTAAAATTATTCATATATATTTATATTTATTACACATTATATATCCAATGATTAATTCTCAGTTCAAGGATATGATCTTTGTTAGGGTTTTCATCTCAAATTGTATTTCTTTTGGACATATGTTTATGTTATTCACCCAAAAGTTTTTATATGGCATATATACATCCAATTTGTTATAATATACAATGAATAAATTTATTATAATTATATTTAAATGTTTTATTTGGAATTTTTATATCACGAGGCTTATTATTGTAGAGTTGCTAATGCGGAAAAATCTTTAAGTCATAATCTATTTTAGGTTTTTGATTGTTTACATTCAATGTTCATTTGAGAGAAATAATGTGATATTATTTTATTGAACTAAATATATTTAATTTTCCTATGGTTATTTTTTTATTTTCTAGGTTTTTTCCATTTTCCTCCCTTTATAAATAAAGAATCATCATGAAATATGATTGTAAGTGATATAACTATTTTATCTAGTTTTAAATCAAGAATTTTTCCCTTCAATACCAATGTTTTCGAAAATTATTTAACAAAATTTATTTTTTAAACATTAATTATTTTTAAGAATATTTCACATGGACTTAGACTTTATTTTAAATGGTTTCAGAAAGTATATTCATTAATTTTTTTCAGATCAGTCACTTTAGACTCCTTTAAAAAATGTATTACTTTATATTTTAGTTTTTACATTTTTTATATAAATATATTATTTAGTTAGTAGAAAAAATATTTTATTTTATGATTGTTTGTAAGTATTAAAATTTATTTTCGAATAAAAATGTTTGAAAATATTTTATAAATGTTTTAGTATGAAAAAATTATTTTCAATGTGAAAAAATTATTTTCCCCAAGAATATTTTTAATGATATTTTAATGGTATTTTCTTTCATCAAATTCAATAACCCATGATATTTCTTATACTCCACTAAGGATATGTTTTAAGGATATTATCCTTATTATTTATCAAGATGTATTATTAATATTTCATTAGAAAATTAATGGAAATTTTTTATGTACCACGACTTAATCAAGTTGTGAAATTAATAATGGTTTTTATATTATTTTTTATGATGAAATTAAAGAAATAATGCATTATAATATTTTATGGTTCTTTTAAATTATTTATTATGATGGGAGATTCCTTATTAGAGATCACAACTAATCTAGATAAAACATATACGATAGGTTGATCCCCATTATAACTTAGTATAAATGGTTGAACCTGATATAGTTTATATGATGGGTGATCCCCAACATGGGTCTCCAATGGATTAGGTAATGATAGTATTTTCTAGAGAATAATATTGAAAGTTGGATGCATGGTAATTCACATTTTATGGGTTCTGTAATGGTTTTATGAAGAAGATGTTACAAGATACCAGAGCATTTTCATTATGCTTGATATGGGGTTTTAATGATTTCTTAATAAATATTGATATAACATAGGTTGTTATTGTTGATTAATATGACTCTTTATTTTATTAAAGTATTATAATAAATTAAATGAAAGATGATAAATTTATATTTGGGTATGAACTATCTTATGTTATGCTCATGAACTTTTACTATGTCATCATACCATTGTTATTATGTTAATCGTACTAATGGATTTTAATTTTTAAATCTTATTCTTACCGTTACCTAAAATTTGGGCTCACCATTATTATTTTTCCTTTTTCACTGGTAATATAAATTGATGTAAAATGTTTTGAGTTTTGAAATAATTATTAATTAAAGAAAGTTAAGGGAGATGTTGAAGACTAAATTTGAAATTTGGAAAGATGGGTATAGTGGAAAAAAATACTCTCTTAAATTTAGTAAAGATTTTGTACTAATTATCTAAACTCTAAAATTAAAAGTTCCTTGGTTATGTAAGTGATTAAATATTTTCATTAATCGCATATGTCTTGGATAGAAAAAATAAGATCACATTTATCGGTATCGAATCTAGAAATATAAATCATATTTTCAATATATTTGGGTTTAGGAGTGTTGGTTGAGGGTCATTTCAATAATTTTAGGAAATTATTTTTACACCTTATAAGATAAAAAAATTCCTTTCCCAATTCTGTAAAATGAAATAAAAAAGTGCATTGATTGGAAAATGATGAGAATATTCATTTTATAGCATTTTATAAAAATTAAAAAATGTGTAAAAGTTTAACCAATACATTGTTATATTATATTAAAAATAATATTTGATTCATTTTATGGAAAACAAATTTACATTTTATGAATAGATTTTCGACGTAGAAGAAAAACTATGTAGGGTTTCTTTAGAAATATTCTTTTGGTATATTGAGTACATAAAGAGATGAAGATAAAATGAATTTTTTTTAAATTTCAAAAATAACCTAAGGAGAATAAAATATATTGGTTTTATGGTATGAATATTACATAATTCCCCAAATGGAGACTTAATGATTAACAATTTCGAAAAATGATGAGATTGTAAAACAAACCCTTACTATTTTGGTAACATATAAATCATCGATTTAATGGAATAATTTACATCATATGAAATTTTAAATACCATGAAGATATAAAAATTCATGATATAACATATGAAATGGGAATTATATATGCCAATGAAAAAAATGGGTGAATATGGACAAAGTCACACATAAGTAAAAGTGTTACGAGACACTTTTAGCTCTGGTCCAGCATTCATCTTATGTGATTTTAAAATATAGAAGAATAAATTAAAATTTATTATAATTTTATTCCATAACCTTTTGAATTTTTATCATATCATATATGATCCACTTATATTATTTCAACATCTATTTATTAATAATTCCTCATTAAAATCATCATTTTTTTGCGAGTTAATTGTCTCATTATTCTATTAAAATTTTGATCAGTAATTACATTCCTTATAATCCAATAATTTTTTCATCATATATATATTTATAATCATGAAATAAATATCATATAAATTTATTATATACCTATTATAATCATCCATGAAAGGTAGATATTGGAAAATGAATTACACCATTCATAGAGACAGTGGGTTGTATATAAAAATGAACGTTGTGTTAACATTTTGAAGGATGGAATAAAAAATGGTAAATAATAATTCACCATTATAGAGTCATTATTATATTATATATATTCATTAAATACATCCTTATTATCATCCAATTTAAATGTTGAGGAAAAAAATCTCATCACTTCACTAAGGTGGTAGTCTACATATACGCACATGTGTCATCATAAATTTCCAATGGTTTGGATGGTGATAATATAGATATGATACTATAATTATAGATGTATAGTTATTTCCTAAATTTAATATTTATTAATTTTTGTTTCTTTATAACGATCCAAGTAAAGCAGTGATGAAAAAATGAATTACACCGTTACTTGGAGATGGGGAACCATACCTATCCATTAGTGATGTTTTCTCTTTTGGTATGATGGAAAACAATTGGAATTATATGTAAATTAATGATATAATAACATCTTGGTATATTAAGGATATTTTATTTATTATTTTATTGTGATTACATCACTGTAAAAGTATGTTGTGGAAGAAATTAATATAGAATTATTTGGTGAAGATGATTACCTCTTATTTGGTATAAATCATTTAGAAGTCATATTAAGGGACCTAACATAAGGATTTTTGTAAAAATATAATCTCCATAATGTGTATAATGATGTTAATAAGATATTTATTAATGGTTTGGTTTAGCTAGAAGGCTCAATGAGGTGGAAAGGAGATAATGAATGAGTGCCCTTTTATATGTGGCAAAAGGGGCACTTTTACAATTTCGTAATGAATTAAAATATAAATTAATTAATATTCAAGCCAAAATCATCCAAATGGATATATATTACAATATAAGGTATTATTTTGATGAAATATCTTAATCCAATAAAATTTTGATTGGTTTATGAGGTGTTTAAAACCTTATCATATGGTTTAACACATTTGTTGGCCTATTTTATCCTTAAATTTGAAAACATACATTTCACTCATAAAGGGTTATAATATTAAAAGTAGGGTGAAAATTGCTTATAAATGGGAATGAAGATAAATTTTCAACCATATATTAACCAAATTTTCCACTTTCATTTTTTTATTATTTTTAAATAATTTATTAAAATATTATTTTTATATAATAGCATTAGTGTCATTATATGAACTATTAAATTGAATTAAAATACAGTAATTTATAGCATCTATAAAATTTTAAGATTATATATAACATTTATATGAAATAATATCTGCATAAAATTATTATACTTTTAATATTTTAAAAACTATTAATTTTATTTTCATATTAATTAAATAAATACAACATTAGTGTTACATAAGAATTTAAACCTGTTATATAATCAAATAAAATTATAAGTAAATTAAAATGAAAAAAATAACTTAATTATGTTGAAAAAAATATTTCAAACTAATTAATAACATGTTATCATTCTAATGTAAATTTAAAAATTAAATAATAATTAAGAAAGTGACATTTTGGAACATTCTTTACATAAAATAATATAGATTCCACCAACAAGGTTAAACAGCTTCAAAATTCTATCGTTTAGAATTTTATTTTTCTACATAAAAATTACTATATAACAATGTAATAAATTCAGGTTTTGGGTTTATTTAAAATGCATTATCACATTTTTCTTAAAATTAATTAAACAATTTACCATTATTGTGGAGAAAATTATTTATCATAGTTATTGTTAATAATAAAAAATAATAAATGGGGTATTTTTACAAAATTAGTGACTTTTTTAAAAAAATCAAGAATTTATTATTCAAGATTAAATTTTTATTAGTGTAACAAATTAGATAAATATTAAAAAAAATGCAACAAAAAATAATTTTTCTATAAATGAAATTTTAAGTAGATAATTATTTGAATAAAAAATTAAACCATAAAATTGATTCAAATGAACTTACTGTATTATTATTAATTTAATATATATACTTATTTTTTTGAAAACATTTTAATACAAAATTTTACTTTTTACATTCTTCAAAAAAAATGTTTGTAATAAAAATACGTATTTTCACTATTCAATAGGAAATCATTCTTTTTAGAAAAATATGAAAAATAAAACATAATATATTTCTAATATGATGATTAAAAAATATAATTAAATTTTATAAAATAAATTTTTAAAAATTTAAAGAAATCAATTGAAGTAATTTCTCACAAAAATTAAAAAATAATAATTTTTTAAGAAAATAATATTTTCAAGAATAAATCGCCTTTACTATAAATTTTTTTCTTATTTCAGAAGAATTAATAAAAATACTTTTTTTGAGTAATACCTTAATATATATTTCATGATGTGGTTAATCCTATTCATACCCACCAGTTTAATGACTATTTTATATTTAAATAATATATTTTTATTAGAATCTTATGATTTGTTTAAACTTTGTGGTTCATATAATAGAAGAAATCTAAAAAAAATATTTGATGAAAAATGCATTCTAAAATAATTTTTTATTACATTATATACTCCTTAAATAATTTTTTCCATTAAATTTTCATATTGAACATAAATGTTTCAACCATTATTGAAAACCCAAATCATAGAGAGACATAACAAGAACTTTTTGAAAATAGAAAGTGAGAAAAATAATGATTAACAGAAATGTCATGTATTTGGGTTCCCAAATAGATAGAAAATTGGTGTGAAGTTAAAATATATAGATTCATTAGAATACTAACATCCACGGAATAATAGAGAGTGATAGAGAACGTGTCCGAGAGAAAGTTAAAGACTAAAACACTCTAAATCAGTGAGGGGTGAGGAGGCAATCAATTCATCTGTAATAAAGGTAAAAGGATAAGATTTATATTTAAAATTGTTTTTCCAAATTCCTATGGATTATTTTAATATCAAGATAGTGAACATGAGAAAATATACTTACTTTATTTCTTTCCATATCATTAGAAAAAATTAATCCTTTGGTTTTTCATTTGTCAATTTCCACTTTATATCTTACTCTATGAATCTAAGATGATTTTTACTTTTTGAAAGCACTAAAATTAACATTTAACAAATCATAATATCCCTGAATGGATAATAATTTATCCCTCCCAACATTACTAAAAACAAAATGGTTATAAA
This sequence comes from Viscum album, assembly GCA_963277665.1. Classification (NCBI taxonomy): domain Eukaryota; kingdom Viridiplantae; phylum Streptophyta; class Magnoliopsida; order Santalales; family Viscaceae; genus Viscum; species Viscum album. The sequence continues at coordinate 1,536,246,299 of OY728143.1, read as the reverse complement.
AAATTAAGATTATACTACTTACTAAACCTTTTTATGATGAAATAATACCTACCTCTCTAAAATTAAACAAAAAAACAATGATTTAATATAGGTCATCCCACAAATAATTGACACTATATCCCAAATGACCTTAAAATTAATGAATATTTTAACCGAAAATATTATCTCATACCCTTCATCTTATACAAAAAATGATTAAATTTAATTATTACTAAATAATAAGTTACGTTAAATGTAATTGTTATATATATATACATATTAAAACATCTCCAAAAAGATAATTATTCACCTCAAAATCCAAAAAATAAAAAATATTAAATTCAATAATATGTATCCATAAATAAAATTTATCATTATCAATTAAATAATTTAAGTAAAAAATATTTCATACTAACTAGAACATAAAATAGGCCATTGGTAGGCGAAGAACCATTATCACCTTTCAGAAGTGAGTTTAAGCCCAAAAACCTTGGTGGATGCAACATGTAAGATCCAAATACTTCATGGAGGTATGTATTTGTTTAATATTTGGTTTAACTCCATTAAAATAGTTAATGAAATGTTCCTCAAGAAATATGTAGCGACTTAGTAGTGTCTCGGGAGTTTAGGATATGAAGGAGGAATAAAAGAGGTCAACCAATACTTGTCTCATAGTTTTTCATTATTAGATCTAACAATGTTCCAAAACCATGCACCATAGATAAGGGAGGTGAATGGTTTGTAAGACCATGCGTAATCATGCACCAAACCATACAATATTGGATAGATCCATCTGACATTGACTCTGTGTATTATTTAAAACCGTGTAGGCTTACCAAGAGACTATATAACCCAAGCACCTCTTAGATAGAGGGAGGCATAAGATTAGCGCTTGGTTTTTCAACTGTGAAGTTAAACCATGTGGGCCATTAAAATGGTTTTTTAACATTTTCACCATCAGGATTTATCAAACATCATCTGAATGTTTCCCCAACTCTTCCAACAGCAGCCTTGGTGTGGAACTAAACCCTCCCAAAAATCTAAGAAATAGTTCTCCCTCGATTCTAATCCATTTTGAGTTTCTTTGGGATCATATCAATTCTCCAGGAGAGTCTGACTCTCCTATTCCTTATATTTTCTAGTTTGGGGATTTTCTAGTTGTTCTTCACATTTTGAAGCCCTAAATCTTTCTTTTCAAGTATATTTCAACTTTGGGGTTTGAAAGGGTGTTTGATTTTGAATCAAAGTCTAGGGTTAAGAGAGTGTTCATCAACTAACATGAGTTAGGTGTTATAGAAGTTATATCCCATATTCTTAATTCCCAATTTGAATGTTTATGTGGTTGTTTAGTGGTATATTTTTTTCATCCATTTCATTCCGTAATTAGGAAATCTTAGTTGGGTTAATTAAATGGTGGATTGAAACCCACATTACCCCCATGGGATTCTATGAGGATGTGTTGTTCAGGCCTATGCACACCCATAGGGTTGAACACACACTTGATTGAGAATGATTGGGTTTTTGAATGATAAATTTTGTGTTGTATGATATTAAACCACTAGGAAATGTGATTATCTTGATAACATTACAAGATGGAATGTTTTCCTTAACTTCAAGTGTTATGTAATTGATTATTGGTAAATGAATCGATATAATAATTAGTTAATAGTGATTGGAATCATGGTTAAATCGAATGAAAAAGGGGAATAAATTTTTTTAATATGTTAAATGGTAAAATGGGATTGTTTTTGGTATTGAGATAAATATGGTTGTAAAGAAAAATGAAAATGTGATTAAATAGAAATGGTACAACCTTGTTGTTTCTATCAACTAAAATGGTTAATGCTGATGAGACTATGTGATTGTGTAATATGGTAGTGGGATGTTGTACTAATGCTCCAATACCATGGGTGGGCTAAATCGATTCTCCAAAAACCCATGTGCACAATATTTATTCTAGGAGTGGACTGATTCTCCTGAATGCAAGGGTATGGGAATGGTGTTTCATATTATGGTTGGGAAATTCAGATACGGAATGATGAATCCTAATTGTATTCATGCCCTAAGGATCAATATTTTTTTACATTTTATCCTTTAGATACATCGTTCAGATGACCAGAATGGGCTGAAGATGTTTTGATTAAAAATGGGTAAAAATGGAATAAGCAAATTGAAGTAATTGGTCTAATAAATGTTACATGTTGAAAACTATTTTATTTTTTACCTTATTATTGGAAGATTCTTCATCCACTTTATTATTATAGATATTTTATATACATTTTTTGTGGTTTCCAACTATGTTATACTCACATCCTTCATGGGTCACTATGTGGTACCCGAGCAGGCTTTATGGTTGCAGGTCAGGATAAAGGAACATGCCCTATACTTGAGGTTTGATTTTGAATTAAAGATTTTCATGGATAATAATACTAGATATAATGTTGGGACCCACTTTTGGGATTCTTACGCTTGTTTTTATTTTGTTTTTTCTTTTACACTTGAAACTATATGACATGACATGGCATGGTTACTGTATAGTTGGGGGCATGTACCCTGTTCTTGGAAAATAGTTTTGTTAATTCATGTGTATATTTTGTGTTATTTCACTTAGTTAATATTTTATATATTATATTTTAATCTGAAAAAATAGTGTATATTATCCCCATGTGTTTAATTAGACCCTAAATACTAGTCAGAAGACTCCAGAATATGTTGAATAACTCTAGAGGTCCTATAATGAATAGGATCGGGGTACCAGTTAGTGGCTTCTGGGTGGGGAAGTTACACTATTGGTTGAATACTAGCCTTTAAGTTGTAATTTTTATAATATAATTCATCTAACATTCAAAAAATATATGATGATCATCGTTAAATATAAAATTATTCACCAAAAAACTTATTAACCACTAATTTTTTCAATAATGGTATCTTAATTTATTTTTATTACATTAAAATCAAGTATATAATATCGCAATGGTTTATTTATCCTTAAATGTTATTTACTTAAATGAATATATCTAGAAGTTATCACATTTTATATCTACCAATATTCAATTTTATTTGTTCCATTTAACATATACATGAAAATAATTGAGAAAGAATTCTAAAGAAAAATATGTAAAAGATTCACGATTATTATAACCACAATTTCATTGATGAAAAACTTTTAAAAAATCATGAATCATAATACATATAAACTTATAGCATATAACATCAATGATCAACATAACACGAGCCCTTATTTAGTCTAGAATACATCCTCTAAAAGTGGGAATTTACTCTGTTAATGGCCATGTTCTATAAATTTAAGAAACCAAACTATACATCATTCCCTATAATGAAATTAATTTCCCTCCATTGAACATTCCATTATTCCATGAAAATTCACGATTCTATGTTTTTATTTTAAAAACATAACAATATTTATTCTTATTATAAAAATTATAATAGTTTTTTATTTAAACATTTCTTAAATTAAGGAAATATATCCTTTTTTCTATCATGGTCTCCACTTCCCAAGCTCTAAGTGAACTTTATCGTTATGTTAATTTGTGACACTGATAGTTTCATAAGCTTCATATTTTTAAAAATATATCATGATGAATCATGATAAATGATTAAGAAAAATGAAAACATTTTTCACTCCAATAATTATCCTACTAGGTTTCATTTAATCAATAAATTTCCCCTCACAATCAATGTTAACATGGTTACTTTGGGTTATATCAATTTACTAAAACTAAAAATCATAAAATGAGAAACAAAAATCATAGTTGGAAATAATGTAATATCATTCATATTATTTCTAAATCATGACACGTTTTTTTAAATTTATGACACATTTTGTTTTTCCAAGTTCTCCCTTGATTATTAACTATTTAAATCATTCCAAATGGTTCACTAAAAATGTGATTTAACCCATTAATGACCACTAGTAATGTCAAAATAGTTGTTTAGAATGATCATCCTCACCATTATCAGAATGGTTGTTGAAATATACTTGATCAAATAATTTCATGGTTATTACCCCTAGATAAATCCATGCCAAAACCATTTTAACTTGTAGTATTCAAATAGGAAAATATTCAAATAAAATACAAAAAATATCTACATTACTAAAAATAATATGTTATTATATTATAATTGGAAATATCCTCATTGTTTATATAGGTTTGTGTTGTCTAATTTGTTTTTCCTAAATATCGTTCCCAAGGATTCTAGGAAACTTTCTTAGATACCAAATATAAATATCCCAACTCTAGAATCCACGATTCGATGGTTAATTTGTTACATTGGTACTAGATGCAATCAATTACATCCCAGCAAGTAGAATAATTTTTTAATCTTGGTAAACTCGATACATAATTTTTTCCCATTTTACATTGGAAATAAAATATAAAACGTAGTCACAGTATTTATTCTGCATCCTTAAACTCTTTCAATGATTCCTCCTTCAAATCATGTGGAAATTAAAAAAATAATGGTGATATAGAATTCTCTATATGGTAATGAAAATAGTTAATGTTGTGATAGATTAAATACGGAATAATCAATACTGATAGGTAAATAACTAAAACCATATGACATATAAAAAATTTCGAACGAAGAATAGTAAGGGATGAATCAATGATCATAAAATAATTATATACAATTAATAAAATGATATAAAAACATATCCCTAGAGACCATAACTATTAAAATAATCACATGGGTGTCAAAAACATATTTCATATTGATGGAATGAATAAGGATATACATAAAAAACTTATCATCATAGACTCATTCCAATACATTATACTTAAGTATGCAAGACCTTAGCCAAATACCCAATCTAGTTTGTCTTATGATACCTACTAATGCATCAAAGGTCTATATTTAGGTTCCTCATCACTTAATATGTCAAATTCATTCAAAACATGAAATAAGTTATTTCTAATTTAATATATTGTCAACATAATCAATTATATTAAAAAACTAGCAACTGAAATGTTAATATTTACCCAATAAAGCTGATTATAAAACATCTAGAGAAATAATAAAATGGTATAATTAAAATATATTCTCAATTTATAATTACTAAAATAATGATTCATTTCATTTTTTAAATATAAATATGATAAAAATAATTAAAAACGTTCATGAAGAAAATAACCACATCACAATGAAAATAAATTTAAAATACTAAATATATCTCAAATATTTAAAAAAATATTCCATTATAAATAAACCATGGACACTTTTAATTGAAAATTAAACTCATTTAGAGGCAATTAATGTAGTAAATTTCATTCATATCATATAATTTGATGAAGCATTCCTTAAATATTTTTTTAAAGAAAATATAAACATAACTCATTTATAAAAACAAGATTTTTTCCGTTTGAACATTTTTTAAAAATTTAAATAATGTTTTAAAATGTCTATAATAATTCATAGAATTATAGTAAAAAAATTCTTTAAAAAAATTAAATAAAACATCAACATGGATGAAAAATATTTCCAACTAAGTAGAAATACAATATCGGTTTTCCTTTAAAAATTATTTTGTTCCCTTGAGTAGATAAGTATAGGTAAATGAATGGAATACTAATAATTTCTTAAAATATGTAATGGAAAATATAAATATATGTATTTTCTGTAATAAATGTCAAATAATTCTCTAAATGTATACATTAACATAAATAATATATAATAATAATGAGATTGTGAAATAAACTCTTACCATTGTGGTAAATTTTAATGCATACCCCTTATGGAATATTTTACATAAAAAGAAGCATTAAATACCATGAATATAAATAGATTCATCATATAAAATTTTAAAAGGGAAATATATACACCACATAAAATAAATAAGTGGTGAATACGGTGTAAGTCTAACTGAAGTAAAAGGGAGAAGATAAATCATTACCTTAGTTCAGACTTTATTCATAAGAGATTTAAACCTCCTGTATAATAAATTTATATTTTTTATAATTGTATAAAGTATAATTTACAAAGTTATAATATCATATATGATCCACATATAAGATTTCAACACCTGTTTATTGATAATCCCATATTAAAATCACCCTTTATGGGTGTTGTTTTCTCATTCTTCATTTATGATTTAGTTTGGCAGTTTCGATCCTTGTACATTTTAAATTTTCAACTTATATAAAAAATTATAATCATGATATAAACATAATCTATATTCATTATAAACATTAATATAATCATAAACTGAAGTTATATATAGAAAAATGAATTATATCATTCATTTAGATGGTAGGTTATACGTACACATGGGCATTGTTTTCACTTTTCGAAATATGTAATGAAAGAATGTTTTATAATAATTAAAATTCCAAAATTCATATTTATATAATAATAATTTATTAAAACTATAAATATTATCACCCATGTAAAATATAAATGAAAAAAAATCACCTCACTTCATGTTGGTGGTAGTCCACACGTACACACCTGTGATGTTATTGTTTTCCAACGATTAGGAAGGTACGAAGGTGGATATGATATTATAATTTTAGAAGTATAATTATTTATTTAATTTAATATATATTTATCAATTATATATTTATAACTATCCAAGTAAATTGGTTTTGAAAAAATGAATTACAACACTACATGGACACGGTAATCGGTACATATGCTCGAATAATGTTTTCGTTTTTCATAAAATGGAAAAGGTATGGAATTTGGTTTTATCATAATTATAATAACATAATAATATATTTATGATGCTATAGTTATTGTTTTATTTTTTTCAACACATCAGTATGAATTATAAGAAGAAATTAACTTGAATGTGTTTGTAAAGAAATCTACTTTTTATTTCATAGACATCTTTAGATCTCTTCATAAGGTAACTAGGGTTTTTGTATTAGGAATAAACACACATCTAGAATGTCTCTATGGACATTTTAAGGTAATTTAGAAGTTCTTGGTCATGATATAAATATTTTTGTTGTTTAAAAAATGAGATGGAGGGGTTCAGTTCTGAAGTTGGGTAGGGGCACCTTTTAAATCTATTAAAAGGCTAAAATAATAAAAAAGAAAATATTTATCCAAATGATTCCAAACCAATATATATTTTAATATAAGTTAGTATTTGGTGGAAACCCATCAAATAATAATTTTTTTAAAAGTTTATTTGGTGTTTTAATCATTATTTATGGTTTAACACCTTTATTAACCAATTTTATCCTTAACATTGGTAACATATAATTCACGACTAAATTTTTATAATATTACATGAATAGTGACAATTTGGTCAGGAATGGAAAATGAATAAATTATTAACCATATCATATACACACATTATACTTTCATGATTTTTATGATTTTAAAAATAATTTAAAAAATAGAATTTTTCATAAAATATATGAAATTTTATTTTTAACACTATTCATCTAATTTAACTCTAAAGACATCAGGAAAAAGATTAAATTATAATATAATCACTTAAAACATTACTAATATTATATAATTATATAAAAAAATCAAGGAATTCAATAATTCACTAAAATTATATTATTTTTAATATTCTTAAATCTATTTATTTTTTCTATTAATATAATAAATATTGTATTTTCGTTACCTAATAATATATAATAATTGTCTAATAACTATAATTACAAATAATTTACCATGATAAAAATATATTAATTGTGTTAAAAATGATATTTTATATATTTTTCATAACATATTTTAATATTTATTTTAATATTCTAAATAAATTTAAAGAAAAAATGGACTTTTTGGAACTTTCCTTGAAATAATATAAATTCCATTACTAAGGTTAAATAGTTCTATAATTTCATATATTTTAATTTTGGATGTCTATGTATAAAATATTTCAAACCTTAGAAATAATGGAAACTGTTTAGTGGATTTGTAATGTTTTATCACATTTTTTTTAAACTCAATTACATGATTTATGATTACCCTTATGACAAATATTTACTATGTTTACTATTCATAATGAACAAAAATAAAAATGGATTATTTAAAAATTATAGACATAATGATTCCAAAATATTTAATTCAATTTTGAGGATTCAATTTCTAGAATTAGAATAAATTGTTTCATGTTAAAATGAAAGACACAATGAAAAACAATTTTCAAGAAAAAAATGCCTTTTAGGTTTAAACATTTTTATACTAAATTAAATATTAAAATTGATTCTATTAAAGTGAATTATATTATTATTAATATAAATGGTTTGATATTTCATTGAAATAATTTTTTTAACATTCTTGAAAATGAAATTCAATTTTCAATAAACTCGTTATTTTTCACTATTCAATAAGAAATCAGTATTTTTAGAAAAATACCAAAACATCAAACTAATATAATTTTTATATGAATATTTAAAAGATTATTTTAATTTCATAAATTACAATTTTAAAAATTAATATAAATTTATAATAATATTTTGACCTTAAAAGTAATAAAAGACATTTTTTAAGGAAATTGATTTTTGAAGAATAAATTAAATTTACTGAAAATTAAGTTCCATTTCATAAGAATTAATCAATAATTTTTTTCAGTAGTATAATTATATATATTTTAAAATTTGTTTAATCCTACTCATTCCATCAAATTTTCTAGCTGGATTATATTTATATAATATTAATTTAATAGCACCACAATATTTTTTTAAACATGATGTTGTGTGTAATGAACGCTATCAAAGAAATAAAATTTATTTAAAGTGAAATATAATTTAAATTCAAGGGGTGTTACATTAGTAAATATTTTTTCGTAGTCAATAACTAATTTTTTTTTAAATTATTAATACAGAAAGACTATGTAAAAATTTCCATTATTATTGCGTTAGGGTAAGACTGATATGGGGAGACAAAATTTAAGACTTTACAGTAAAAATATTTGAATAATTTTTGAAAAAAACTATGCATTGAAAACATTTTTTAATGGGGACTTAATATGTAATTTTAGTAGAAATTTAATTTATAATCTTAGGAGCTTCCAAAAATTTTACATTCAATTAAATTAACTAGAGAAAATTCTCTCCAACTTCATAGTTATTCCACTTACCATTTATTTATTTATTTTTTATTAATCATAATCCTAATTATTATGATCCATTGAATGTTTAATGAATATATATTTGTTCAAATATATTATATGGATATAATCATGAATATATTCCTCTAGTAACATAACTCTATTGGATTCCTAGCTAAGAATCTCAAAAATCACACAAAAATTTCATGTCTCCAAAATCATAGAATAATCTATTTCAACGACGACATAAGCAAGATAATCCATGGGAACCGTGATTTTGTTCAAAACATATAATTTAATGGTTGAGGTTTTCACTTTTGATTGCATCGGATAGAATATCCAAGTTATATTCAATGGTTTTTTTAAATATCTCCAAAATTTAATATACAACACATGTTTTTTAAATTTAAAACATTAATATCATATAGAATCATTAATATCGGATTTTAAATTCATTTATGTTTTCATTTTTATAACAATTTAGTTTTGGAATCCCCATTAATTCTTCAAAATTAATATGTTCAAAACATATTAATTTGGATCTCATTAAAAACCCCAAACATTTTTATTACAAAAAATATTTATTTCCCAATAAAATTGCATCATATGAAAATACTTATCATGAATATCATATATAAAATCTTCAAGTAAATGCATGGAATTATACAAGATTGATAGTCACCTCATGGGTTAGTAGATGGAAATAAATTTAATGACTCGTATTTCTAATAAACAATATTGGACTTTTGGAATGAGGGATGTCAAAACAAAAGCCCCTTTTCTTGGGGATACATTAGTCAAAAAATAATTAAATTCATGATATGAAAAAGAAAACTATTATTATTTGAAAAAAATGGTAATGGTAGATGAAATAAAAACTCATGTTATTAAGACTAGAGAGTAATCCATGGATATAATATTTTATAAGATGAAATTTACCACATAAATTAGCGATTAAAAATATTAAAGATTCATAATTAGTTTATAAAATATATTTTTCAAAAGGAATTAACAATTAAATAAACACTCTTTAATTTTTTTGAAATAAGATATACAAGAATGATCTTTTTTAATTTATATTCTTTATGGAAAATATCATTTTATAATGAAAAACAATGATAATTTCTAAAAAATCATCAAAAAAAATATCAAAATAGTAAATTTTTATCTTTGAAAAAAATATCATATTTTATGATATGTGATTGGTATTATCAATCATAAAATACAATATATATACTTATTTATTATATGAAATACCATTGAGTCTATATTATATTGCAATATATGCATTCAATCATCAATATGATATAAAATTCTATGTTTTTTCACAGCTTTGGTTGGGTTGTAGATTATGGTAACATATTTTACAACCTAAAATACATAATAAATTAATAAGATAACACTATATCATACATTATAATATATCTTAGTCATACACAACAAATTAGAAATATAGTTATCCAATAACTGATATTTTACCCCACCATATTGGATTTTATATAATGGTGTTGAAGAAATTAGGATATAAGAATTATTAATAAAACTCATACATAACCATGATGATTCATTGATGATACTAGCTTCAATAACCGAGATTGATTTTGTGGGATCATTACATGATCAAGTATAGTGTAATATAAACCAAGAAATACTTGTTCTACCAATGATTCTAAAATATAAAAACATTAATAACATAAGTTTAGAAGTATTAATCTACCATGTAATATATATTTTAAATTTTTACATATACTTGATTGTGATCACCTAATTTTATGTTTTATGTCACATTCATTATAGGGATTTATAGAATCCTTAGGATCTTGGGGTTTAAAAAGTAGAGTATGGAGCCACCCTAGACCAGTAATATTAGGTCTAGTGGTAAACACACATTTAGTAATTAACATTGACAGCAATTGGTATTAATCTTACTAAATGTACAAAATTTTAACTTTAGTATTGCATCTCCAAATTGCCTCATGCAACACAGAGAATATTTTGGTATTTTTTATTTGGGTACTATCTATATAATCAATTTATTTTACAATACATGTGAACATTTTTCCAAAATCGAACACCACTAGTATACCTTATTTAAATCACCAATGTTATTCTTTCCATCATCACCGATGAAAAGGAAACAGGTGAATGGAGTGATTTTGGTATCTTATAAATGGAATAAAAAAACAATATTTCATTAAAGGTTAGGTTATAATCATATGAGAAATAATAGGATAGGGAGAAATTTTTTATTAATAATTACTTAGATTATATAGTGTTATATATAAATCCTGATAGACTGACATGACTTCTCATATGAAAAAACATATATCATGGAAAATGAGTGTGGAATACAATGAACATAAATAGTTGTCATAAATTAAAATCATATGAATGAATATATAGCATTACATCGAGATGTAGAAAAGTAATAATATATGGAAAAAACACCTGAAAAGAAAACATAAAATATTACTATGAGAATCACCAATTGGGTTTCATATCATGGTAAAGAATACATCATTTCCTAATTCATTAAGTGGATCTGGAATCACTACTTGATTCCCAAGAACATTATTGATCTCAAATCACTATCAAGTTCCCATAAAATAGTAGAGTAAAAATAAACTAATGATTACCGTAGACATAGTGGATCATGAATAAATTCTATATTCCCCTTAACATAGAGCATCATACATCCCTTCATAATTCCCAAAAACATAGTGCAGCTAGTAGCACTACTTGATTCACTTAATGAATCAATAATAAATACTCAATTACCTTATTATCTCATGAGATATAAATCCGTAACCAATTCATTTAAGATTGATATATGACTAAAACCATAAATTATCCTCACATATTTGTACCAAAGGAAATAAATACATATATTATAATGAAAACATAATATGAAAAATGGTATTTGGAACATTTCATGATAGAATCTTTAAAATTGAAAATAGAAATGTAAATAGATAACAACCAAAACAAAATAATGAAAAAAGAATCTTTTGAAATAACCATTATAGTGTGGTTCGTAAAAAATATCATCCATAAAAATAAACTCTTCAATGGTAATGTACAAAATAATATCAATACCATCAAGGAGTTTTAAAAAACTAAACGTTACTAAAAAATGTTTCAAAAATGTTAATAAAAAACATTATGAAAAACAATAATTTTAAATATAGTATTCAATAATGGAGTTGTAAATATGACAAAATTGATTCAAAAAGTTGATGTGATTGTTTTTTGAAAATATTTACTTTTAAATATAATCTAAAATAAGAGAGATTTTAAAATAGATCATGGTTATCCAGAAGCTATATGTTGTGGAAGATTAAAAATTTTATTTTTAATAGATTGAAAACATTTTGAATATCTTAAAATAGCTTTATTAAACAACCATATAAAAATAGAGTATCCAAAAAATATATTTACTTTGGGTTAAGGTATATATTAATTCCATGAGAGAAAACACATAATTAGACATCCAAAGATGAGTAAAATTTTTTTGTCCTAGATAATGATGGCAAAGACACAAGAGGGTGAATTGTGCCCATGTTATAAAAAAATTCAAAATTCCCCTCTTGAAATAAATATATCCTTTAATTGTCTATTCATATGGAATAATGTAGGGATAAATAAATAAAATAAAGAGTGTGATATAGAGATGTATAGTGTTTTATGGAAAATAGATCCCATAGTCCACTTCACCAATGCTCTCTTGGTGAACATTGTGATATTTTCTTACCATATCATTTTATTTGAAGACAATGAAAAATGAGTAGAGGAAGTTTAAAGCTAATAAAAATGATTCTATAGGTTCTTAAAGTAAATTTATATAGAACCTAGACACTCAAAACCTAGTATGAGAATATGATACTCAAGAAGAACATATATGAGTTATAAAATATTGAATACTATATCATATCGAAGTTTCCTCCACAACTGATATATAGGTTTATATTCAATCTTATATATAAAAGCCACTAATATATCATTAATTTCATTAATACTTATACTTCTTAAAAAAGTTGCAAAAAAATAAACAGTTGTGTGAATTCCTTATTCTTTTTCACACTATGAGAGAATAAATATATTCAAAGTATGTTTTTACGTCTTCATCAAATGTAGAACATCAATATGAAACCATGAAATAGTTTTCATTTTTATAAGAGAAAATGTTTTCAACTTCCCATTTGATCCTTCTTGAGAAATATTTATATTGAGAAAAACCATACCAGTTTTAGTGATTCCTCCTCCATTATAAAATCAAAATAAATTGAGTGATGATATTAAAAAATCCTTGAGAAATTTTATAGATTTTTTTCAATCTTTCATTCTTGTAATTTTAATAAAATAATAAGATTCAATTTATTTTATATTTCCTAAGATAATTTCTCTAAAAAATATCATTGTTGAATAAACTAAATTATCCATTTAAATTCATTATAATTCTATTAAAATTGATTAAAATTGAATCATTAAATATTCTAGAAACATCATTCCAAATAATTCAAACTTATAAATTTAAACAATAACAAATTATTCTTTCCAAATTGTTTATGAAGCCATTCTTGTACAACCCAAAAATATTTCTCTCTAAACTGGGCACGAAACACATTCGAAAATCTTCAATATATTTTTTCAGAATATATGAATAAATAAAAAATATGTTACTAAGATAAAATAAACCATATAACAATGAACCATATAGAAACTTCAACATAATGTAAAATATAGTAACATATGTTGACATTCTCTTCATGTCCAGGTGTACATACTAAACAAACTCTCTTGCATAAGCTCTAATATGATTCTTGTTTAAGATGGAAAATATTTATAAATATAACAAAAAACTCTATAGTAACAAGTTGATTTACAGATCATTGTGATGATGAAGACATATTTGGATTACTAATTACTACATGAATATTAAAGTTTCAGTTTGACATCCAGTTTTCCTACTATAATGTATATGTGTGAGGAAATAACTTATATGATATCATGTCTTGGGGTGATATAAATATTGATTTCAGATATGTTCACACATAAAATCCACATAGGGTTTGATAATGCCCCTCATGCAATATATTATGATCTAAATTCACAAAAATTGATTCATGATGAAGTTCCATAAATAATTCTTCATCAAATGGAGAAGAATATATTAGAAATAATTTTTAATGAGGCATGGTATAACTCAACATCTCCGACCTCTAGTTCCATTTCAAGTTTAGTATTCCATTTCATGATCATATAATTCATGAGAATCCATTATCTTTATATTGTGATAAGTTCTTGAGTTATTATAATTATGTTTTTATTTTATGTTCAACTTGATGAAGGTGGACACCAGGAGTTCCTTCTACCTATTTATTTTTAATTCATAGATTCTTACAATAGGCTTCATCAAGTCACTTGGTAAACTAATATTTTCATAGTATATATTGCATGATAAAGATTCTATGAATTTTCATTTGATTACACTATACGATTCTATTACCTTAATTTTTTGTGTCCTAACCCGCACTCTCCAAAGATACCCCTCCTATGATTACAATGCAAAAAGGGAGATAATGGCCCATTTAGTCCCACCATTAATAGGGCTTGGGTTGGAGACTATCAACAAGAGTATAAAAATCACACAAAATGGGATTCATGACCATTTATATAAAAAAAGATCAGGATATATGATGAATAATCAACAAAATAACTCCAAGACAAATATAAAAGAAATCCAAAAACCTTACCACATGTATAAATAAAATGGAACCAGTACAAATAAAAATGTCTCCAATGTTATGTACCCAAAAAAAACTAACGAAGTAAATCTGAAAATTTCCAAAAGCTTAAGCCAGTAACACCCAACATGATTCATGTAATCCTCCTAGAATCCTAAAAGTATTTTGTTTTATATATGTATGGTGAGTATATTAGTTTACACAATAGGAAAACCAAAGTCTCTCATGTATATGTGAAAGATGCATATAAATGAACCTATGAGAAAACAACAGAACCATACATCACCTATGAATGTATACTAACCATCCCATCCTCACCAAGGAATTATCACAAAATAACACAAGTAAAGTAATATGGTATAAACAAATTGATGATATTTTACCCCGCACCACTTTCCCACTGATTAGACACTATCACTGCCTAATGCCAAATGTCCTTGCACTCCCACCTCTGTTGAATATACCACATCACAACCCACCCACACACACCTGGGCTATAACCTCATCACATCCCACCCGCAGACACCCAAGCCACAACCACATCACATCCACACCAAACATATAGTCAACAACTACATCACATTCCACCCATAGACACCTAATAAATCATGACACTTCTCATCCCGAAGACGCATGGAAAATCACATATCTTATCCTTCATAAGACACCTGATAAATTACAACTCGATCATACACACCTAGGCCACATGAACCACAAAATTCCTAAAGAATATTGGGCTATCACCACTTAGAATAATTAGTAGGGAAGATTAAGAGGCCATCCATCCTTCCCCCCACTAGGAAGTTTGGGAAGGACAGCCTTCTCCATGAAAATGGGGTTGTTCGGAACATAGTGCCCAACTAGGGTGGGGGATTATAGAAAACAAAGGAAGAATAAAAATGTATACATATTTAATTTCAAATATTCATTCCCAACCCTTTGGTTCTCAAATAAGAAACTAGCTCACAATACTACCACCTTTTCTTCTACCTCTAAATTCACTACAACACACATCATGCCACAAAACCAATTCATATTACAAACCAATTTAATTAACCATTTTCATTATTTATTAAATGGTTCATTTACCCATTCCATTACAGCCAGAGAAACTACTAAGGATAACATAGTCACATCCATGGTAAATTAACACACTTCACAATAAAGGAACATTATACCACAACCTCCAGCTATGGGGTTAAGCTTACCAGATGTTATTAATGGAGACATAGCCATACCAATCACTACTATCATTCTTCAAAGTCATCACTCCTTATCCATAATCTCAACAACAATAATCCCTAATTCAAAACAATATCTAGTAACCCAAAAACCCAGAAACTTATCTACATCCCCACTCTACAAACATACCACACCCAGAATAAAAAATTTACAGAACCAACCCCTTGTGTAAAACCATACCCAAAACCAAAACACCACATTGACCAAAGAAAATCATATTCAGATTTAACAAGGCATGGTTTCATTAATTCTAATTTTTAATTAAAGGGGTTTTCAAAAAAGATATATGATCCTGTGGGAATCTATTTATTATCTAAATATACATGGTTAATAATTTTCATATATAATTATTCAATGAAAAAAAATCATGAATCCCATTAACCATTCTATTCAAAAACAAAGATCTCCAAAATCCATGATTTGCAATGGGTATTTAGCCCATTCAATTCACCATAAAAACCAAAAAAAATAAAAATAAGATCATACATCACTTTTACCCATCCCATGTATATTAATATTAAACCAGATTAACTGTATTTATTAAATTTTTATTCAACCATATCCATGAAATATACATTATTAAACCCACCCTACATGAGACAAAAATAAGAAAGACAAAGGAAACCCTACTTGGAAGAAAAAGGTGATCGAAACATCTTGATAGAACCAAGACAGCAGCATGCAAGTTGCATAAAAACACTAGGGAAAACACAATACAAAAGCCATGGAATGATCACATGACTCCTACTAGAGGAAGGGTTCAGTTCTGCTTGCACCAAGGGAAAGAAAGAAGAAATAATAGGGGGTATGCTGGACTTTAAAAGATCTAAATAGAGTATTCATATAAATAAGGTTTTGATTTTCCATTAAAGTATGATCTGGAAGAGATAATATTTTTTAACAAGTGAAATCCCTTGGACTCTTAGAAAAGTAAATATAGGATTTATGGTCTTTGAAACAATCTCAAAACTCTCCAATTAAATATTGGAAATCATTTTACTTCAATGAGAATGTAAAAAGGGAGAAACTAGAAGAAGATAGGAACACTATTAATGACCCATCGTTATACAAGGAATCGCTCAGTGAGTCACTGTTTGATGAGTTTCCACTCAGTGATACACCACTAGGTGATCTACTATTCTATGAGTCGTCATTTGGTTAGTCACCATTCGATGAGGCATTGCTTGGTGATGCACCAATCAGGAGCTACTGTCAGATTAAATGCCTTCTGCCATCTATTAGTAATCATTTGGGAAGGCACCATTGGACGAGGCACTACTGGATGATAGACTGCTAGAGAGAGAATGTTAATAGGCCAACATCATCAATTCATCACCAATGAGTTACTAATAGTGAGTCACTGCTAGCGAGTCACCGCTAGTGAGTCACAGTCAGCAGACGAACGACATTTAGTCACCACCAGTGTGTCACCGCTAGCAAGTGACTGCTAGGGTGAGCCACCATTGGAGAACATGGAAAAAATTGGAATTTGGAATTTTTTTTAAAAGAACCCCTTGACTTCCTAGAACAACACAAACCCCAGATTCTCACAAAGTAATGGAATAGAGAGGTCCAAACCATTACATCAGATACCTCTCAAACTATTCTCACCCTCGAAAATTCAAAACCGTCTCAAAAGAAAAATATTGTAAGGGTATGAACAACCACCCATCGAGATACCTCTCAAGGATCTCGATACACTTTAAAAACAACCAAACACACCAATGTTCAATAATAGATCACCCTGTGTTCATTAAAAGTTTGAGTGAAAATCCCCACATCCATTAACACCACCTCTGACATCTATAACCCAAGCCGCATCACTCCAACTCAAATTTCCACATAAAACACCACACAAGCATAACAAACCGCAACATCCAAACACACGAATGAGGGAATATCATCTTCATTTTTAAGATACTATCATCTCTAGGTAGCACTGACTTGCCCACATGGATTCAGTCACATAATATTTAACATGTCTCGATTAGGAATCAGATATTCCTCTTCTTCATGTCCATACTTTGTCAAAAAATACAACACAAACATCAAAAAGAAAGGAGAACAATACATATTATTAAATACACCATGGTTCAAACATTTCATAAAAAAAACAAGGCAAAGTAGGGTTGAAAACAATTTAGGGTACTAGGAACGCATCTACATCTCTCACACCTGTGTACTCACCTCCTAGACACCATTCCTTCACAACACATGAACCAAATGAATGGTCTATCCTCGCAACACATTCTCCTAACGATCCTGAAACTCCACTGGTAATTCCATAATCATTACATCATCCTCGATATCCAAATCTCCCAATTCAATGATGTAGGAGTCCTTGTGAAGAAACCAACGAAGCTGAGAGACATGGAAGTCTTCATGGATCCCCCCTAACTGTGGTGGAAATTCTAAATGGTACACCACATCCCCAACTCATCCCAACACATCACATGGCCCCACAAACCTAGAAGAAAGCTTACCCCCCTCCCACGCCAAACCACTGCTACCCATGTCAAGGTGTGACATTCAAGAACACATGGTCCCTAACCTCAAACATCGATGGACTCCTCCTATGATCAAAATATTACTTATTCCAGCATTTCACTACATTCATACTCTCATGAACAAGATAAACATTCTTTGTCCTGATCAACACCACATTGGGACCAAGAATAGCTATCTCCCCAACCTCTGTCCAACAGAATGAAGAATGACACGGTCTCTTATATGAAGTTTAAAATGGATCCATACCAATGGAAGAGTGATAACTATTATTATAAGAGAACTCCACCAAGGGAATTTGTTGTACCTAAGATCCACCAAAGTCCAAGATGCTTGCTCATAACATGTCCTACAATTTATGGCTAGTCTTATCTATCTTCCCATATTTATGAGGGTAGAAGTTAGTGATAAACCATAACAGGTATCTAAAATCATGCTGAAATTCCTTGAAAACATGTGAGGTAAACCCTTTATCCCAATATAAGGTGATGGACCTCAAAAATCTTTTCACCCACACCACTTAATCCATGTACCTATTGACCATGTAATCTATTATGCCTGACTCCTTGATTTCTAATAAGTGGACTGATTTCATCAATTAAACCACTACCACCCAAATAGTATCACAACCTCTCTAAGAATTAGGTAACTTTGTAACAAAATTTAGCTATATTTCATACCATTTCCATTTAGGAACTTATGAGGGCTATAAAAAATGATTGTGAACATGATTCCCAGCATTAACCTATTGGAAAACCAAGCACTTGTCCATTAACTATGCTACCACCCACTTCATATTGAGCCACCAAAACTACAACCTCTAGCCGCTATAAATCTTTAAAACTTTTGGATGTATTTCCAAGGGTGAGATATGGAACTCAAAAATAAATTCATTGTGCATCACCATCAATAACACATCATTTTAAACAACATCTAGTTTTGACCATACTCTAAACATCCATTGAGAGCATCACCATGGTCAACATGATTGCGCGTCATCTTTGACTCTGGCTCCCCCCACTGAGACTCCCCAACCTATTCATTAGAGAAGACTTCATTTTCATCTAAAAAGCCACCTTTACCACCATCAATCCTTGAATATAAGTTCAAGGCTTCATACTCTTCTATCTCTCACCAATAATCTGCAGATTCCGAAACAACATCTTTCTTTAACATTCTACTCTTGGTGTCATCCACAACATTCCCCTTTCCTAGGGTGTAGAATATCTAATATTCATATTCCTAAAAAACTCAATCCACCTCTATTTTCGTAGATTTATATCTTGATGGGAAAAGATATCCCTCAAACTCTTGTGATCCATGAAGACCAAAAAGTGCTCCCTAATAAGGTAGTGCTACCACAACTTCAACATGAACAAAACTACTAAAAACTCCAGATCATGGGTGACAAAGTCACATTAATTTGTACATAATTCTCTATACCCATAAGAGATCAATTCTCATTGTTTCATTACGATGTATCCCAAAATTAGATAGGAATCGTCACAAAACACTTAAAACAACACTCCTTCCTCTAGAAACTGCAGTATTGGAGCACTAATCAACTTATCCTACAAGTAACTAAATTTTGTCTCGCACTGCTCACTCAACACAAAATATTGTTCGTTTATATTCAAGGAAATCAATGCGAAAAAAACTCAAGATAAATCGTGTACGAACCTCCTATAATATCCTTCAAGAATAAGGAAACTACAATCTTATAGGATGTTCTTGAGTTCTACCCAAGAAAAAACTGCTCCAACCTTCGACGGGTCAACTACAACACCCTTATAAGACACCACGTGCCTGAGGAAATGTAATTATCATGTTCTGAACATTCACTTGGACAAATTTCCATATATCTTGTGGCCTCTGTGAACCTGTAAGATAGTTATGAGATTCTCTGAGTAAACCAAAATGTCATTGATGAACACAATGATAAAAAGTTCTAGGAACTCGCGGAAGATGGAGTTCATAAGCTTCTTGAACATGGATTGTGTGTTCATAACACTAAATGGAATGACTATGAACTCAAAGTGACCATACCTTCATCTGAAGGAATTATTCATGATATCTCTTTACATCACCGTCATCTAGTGATATCCAGACCACATATTGATCTTGGAAAACCAACATGCCCATCTCAATTAATCCAAAATACCATATATACGAAGAAGTGGATAACAGTTCTTGACCATCACCTAATTGAACATCAGGTATTCTACACAAAACATCATACTACCATCCACTTTCTTCACGAACAACACTAGATCACCCAATAAAGACACACTGGGCTCGATAGATCCCTTCTTTATCAGGTCATTTATTTGAATCCTCAACCCCCAAAACTCAGATGATTCTATCTGATAGGGATCCATCAAGGGATTCATCAGGTTATAGGTCTATCCTAAACTCAACGTCACTTAGAGGGGGTAGAGTCACGCCCTCCTTAGAGAAAACATCTAGTAACTTCTTTATAACCTAGGTATCTTCCACTATCTTAGAATATACTTTTTCTATTGACAGCTCATCCAACAGGGAATGAAGGGCCTCCACACACCAATAGATCATCTGACAACCCTACTCGACAATGAAAGACACGCATTGGTCATCTACTTCTAAAAATACACCTCGCCTCTGAAAGAAATTTTTAATAGCATGGAATGAAAAAAATAGTCGTTGTCGAGGATGAAATCATATAGACTCATCTATATCATGAAGAGATCTCCACGAGACTGATTTGGTCCCATCACAAATCTAAACATTTAGCACACATAAAAAAGCTGGGTTGGTCTCTGACTGCAATACTCAACACCAAGGGAATGGGAGGACTCTCTAATTCTACTCCTAGAGCATGGGTTATAGTGGGTGAAACAAAGGAGTGTTAGGATCTTAAATTAAACAAGGAACAAATAATATTACTAAATAAGACGATTATACCTTTGATGATCTATGGATCTGCAAGCAATACAGCCTCTACTGTGCAAAACTAACCACGCCCAACCCCTTTGCCTATCTGCTGATGACCACCTCAATTACCACGTTTGGGTCACAATCCATGAACATAATGAGCATCCTATGTTCATCCCCTACCTTTTGCATCTCCCCTTGGCAGATAAAAATCTGGATGTACTTGCTACTAAAACTATCTCAATGGAAACTTCTGTTGTGGATAATGATTTATCTACTCACCTCCACCAAACTAAGATCAGAAAGCCACTAAGCACAAGTTATGAATATGTCTGTGAATCCCACATAAGAAACACATCAGAACCAGGCCCACA
Organism: Viscum album; assembly: GCA_963277665.1. NCBI lineage: Eukaryota > Viridiplantae > Streptophyta > Magnoliopsida > Santalales > Viscaceae > Viscum > Viscum album. The sequence goes on along the minus strand of OY728143.1, from coordinate 1,536,224,514 downwards.
AGAAAGGAACAGAGACTTCTAGCATGAATGGGCCGGTAAGGAATCCAATGTGGTCATCTTCCTGGTAGTCAAAACCTCAAAGGTCCTACCACCGATGACCTATTACTGACATCTCTTCCACAAGATGAACTTATTTTTATCCCCTCTCATAGTAAACGTCCTCGTGAGTGCCTACGCTCAATCACTTATTACTTCTTCTGAACCTCCAAATAAATTATCAACATAAATGGGGTATCAATGTACTAGATAGAAGGGTGGAGTTCCTCCTCGAGGCATCTCGCATGAGGCTCCTCATCTATAATGAGGTATAGGGTAAAGAGAAGAATAATTTTGAGCTTGATCCCAATCTCTAACTCTAACATACCCCCATTATAAAGGGATGGTATCTTCTGCCTCTTCTCAGCCTTCCTAGTAAATCAAAGGAACATTGCCCGAAATTCCTTTTGGAAGTCAACCCACAACACGCCCGCCTCCTTCCTCTCCCCCAAAAATAGAATCCACCACTGACACATAGTTCCCCACATCTAAATAACCACAAAAGGCACCAAGTATCCCATTAGGGAAAGGATAAAACTGATGGAGATCTCAAGCTCTTCAAGTCATCTCTCTGTCTCCACATCTAAAACACTACTCTTGTACTTTCACAAAGCCTTCCACTGGAAAGCACAAAATTTCCTCTTCCACTTGTCATATTCCTCAATTGGATCATCCCTCTAGGTATTAACTAGATTAGATTTCTAAACCTCTACTTCCTGAGCTACATGCAGACAGTGTCTGAGAACTATATCTGAAAGGTAAACAAATATTTAATAAGCACTCATAGTATTGAAGTTTCTTATAGTTTATTTTCAATTTGTATCATTTATTCATTATGAACATCCAAAAAACCATTACAAAAAATATCACAAATCATTAGGATTCATGTACCTTTCCTAAGTCACTACCCTAAAAACAGGTCCCTCATTATTGGTCATTCAATAGGATCATAGTCCATCCACTGGATCACAGGGGGGCCTAAATTCTCAAGTCCATGCTAGTTTCCTTCACCTATGTTGTGAAACATTATATTATGAACCCCTCCCTCAGAAGATACCCCTCATGGACTAGTAATTAAGAAAGGGGGATAATGAACCCCCCAAGTCCCACCTCCAATAGTCCCCATGTAGGCGACTAGCACTAGGAGTATACAAACCTCACAAAATGGGAGTCATTAACCTTTATATGGAACAAGATCGAGAGAGGACATGATTCATCCACAAAGAACACCATGATATATATAAAAGAAATAAAAAACCCATCCCACAAGCATGCATAAAATATAACTAGTACAAATAAAAAAATCCAAAGTAAAGTACCAAAAATTAATGATAAAGAAGAAACACTATAACTATCTCAAAGATCAATCTAGTAACAACCAACACGGTCCATGTAATACTCCGAGAAATCTTAATGTAGTTTTTTATATATGTAGGGTGAGTATACTAGTATAATCAGTAGGAAAACCAAAGTGTCTCATTCACATGTGATAGAGGCATAATAATTCACTAGTGAGAAAATAGTAGAACAAGACAACACCTAAGCAAGTATACTAACCATCCCAACCTCACCAAACCATGATCACAAAATAATACAATTCAATTAATATAGAATAAATCACATTGATCATAGGGTACCCTGCACCACATTCCCACTGACTAGATGCCCTCACACCCTAGCTGAAAATGCCATGGTTTTCCCACCTCTTCTGAATATACAACATCACAACATACAAATAAATACCTAGAAAACTAAATCATGACATCTTGACTGTATACAACTGAAAAAGCATGACATATCTCATCTTGAAGACACAAGGTAAGCACATCTCATCTCATCCAAAAGGCACTTGGGAAAGAAAAACTCTCCTATACACACCTAGGCCTCAAAAACCACAATCTTCCTGAAGAATAATTTCATATAACCACCTATAAGAAGGATAAACGAAGATAAGGTTGCCAACCATCGATCCCCACCCTGGTATGTTTGTGTAAGACACCATCCCCCATGAAAATGGGTGTTTTTGGCACATAGTGCACATATAGCCTGGGTGTGTATACTAAAAAACATATAGAAATACAAATGTATACATATATAACACCAAACACACATTCCCAACATATGGGTTCTCAAACAAGAAGCCATCTCAAAACACTACCACATTTGCTGCTACCTCTAAATGAATAACACCCCAAAAAAGTCAAAAAAAAACAATTCAAATTCCCAAATAATTTAATTAACTATTTTTATTCATTATCAAAAATTACATTTATTCACACCATCACATCCAGAGCAACTACTAAAAACAATATAGTTACATCCATGGAAAATTAACCCAATTTACATTAAAGGCTTATCATATGATGACCTCTAGCTATGAGGTAAGGATTTCTACATGTTATTAATTGGGAAACACTGATAACAACCCCTACCATCATTCTTTAAATTCATCCCTCATAATCTTTCATCTCAACGACATCAATCCCCAACTCACAACAAAATACATAAACACACTAATCCAAAACCATATCTACAGCTCCACTACACAAACATACCCCACCAAGATTACTACATTCAAAAAACTGACCCCCCTGCGCACAACCATATCCATAACCACAACATTTCCTTTACCAAAGAAAACAATATTCTGATTTAATAAGAAATTTATTCTTTAATTACATTTGTTAATTCAATGGTTATCATAACAATAGTATGATCCTTGGGAAATCCATTAATTAACCGAATATACGTGGTGGAAAAATTTTATATATAATTTTTCAATGAAAAAAGAAACATCATGCATCCCATAAACCATTTTCTACGCAAACAAGTACCTCCAAGGGCCATGAATTTAAGTAGATATTTAGCCCATACAATTCACCATAAAACCCAAAAACAAATAAAAACAACACATACGTCACTTTTCATCATCCCATGTATATTGATCTTAAACAGGATCAATTATATTTATTTAATTTTTATTAAACCATATTCATGAAATAGACATTTGTATAGCCACCAAAAATGATAAAAAAATAAGGGAGAACAAGGGGAAACACAATCTAAATGACTCAACATGATCAAACGACTCCTACAGGAGAAAGAGTATAGGGAATATCACACCAAAGGAATGAAAGAAAGAAGAATAAGGGGGAAATGAATCTCAACATTTTCAAGATCTAAAAAGAGCTTCTATTTAGATATGTTTTTTGTTTTCCTTTAACAGAAAACCTTGTTGAGATAACAAAATTTGACCAAATAAAATACACATGGCCTTTAAGAAAATAAATAATAGATTTATGGTCTTTGAAATTGTCTCAAAACTAAAAAATTAATTCGTGGGATGTTTTTTAAGTCAAAGATATTGTCAAAAGGGAACAACAGGAAGAAATTGAAAACACTTTTCAGGACCCACCATTAGATGAGGCACCACTCAGTGCTTCACCATTCAACGAGTCACTACTCATTGAGACACTGCTCTAAAATCAATTTATTTTCAAGTCATCATTCGGTTATTCCCCATTTGGTGAGGAACCACTTAGCGATGCGCCATTAAACAAGTAACCATTTAACTAGTCACCATTCATTGATGAACCACTTGTGAGATCTTATTATATAAAATACCTACCACCATTTATGAGTCGCCATTAGGCAAGGAACCATTGCACGAGGCACCATTGGACGAGTGATTGCTATTGAATGACTTTCAGTGATCCACTTCTAGAAAGCCAACACCACTGAGCCGCCACCAGTGAGCCACCTCAAACGATCCAAAACTACTGAGTGGCCTCCAGGGTTAGCCACTATTAGAAAATATGGAAAAATGGGAAATTTTTAAAGTGTTGAAAAGAGCTACATTGACCTCCAAGAATACCTCAATCTCCAGATTCTCACAAATTAATGGGAAAAAGAGAACTACGCCATTACATTAAATTCATTGTGTTTCATAACTTCCATCCAACATGAGATCATTAAAAATAGAGAGATGATGAATTCTATGTTAAATTTATATTTATTCAACCTCATAAATTTCAATATGCATAACACTATATTATGAAATTCTTCAAGTTCATGTATGAAACAATGCATTCTATTAAAGTTCTGGTTTAGTATAAATCACGATATTCATTCAAGAATGACAATTTCATCCAATGAATAGTTCAAATTCACTTTAACATAGTTTTATTCTTCATAATAATTTTATGTGATTTATCAGGAAAACATGGTGATCAACCTGAGAAATTTGAGGTTTGTATTTACCAATATAATAAATATCCAATACCAATGTGAGGATCATTTTTATAAATGAGATGGTATTTTTCATATCAATTTGTGGTTGGTTCCAACAAAGCGAGGGACAACAACATGGACATGAATCCTAACATAAGGTATTCTAAAAATATATACAACTCACTATCACCCAAATATCTCAATTTTTAATGAATTTTAGTATTAGATTCAATATATAGACCTGAAAATGTATATTTATATAATTTAAATAACATTATGATGTACCAAAAATCCACTTAATCTAAATTCTATATATAATGATATCATCAAAATTCTAAATCAGGATATAATCTAAAAAACTAAAAATTAAAAGTAGTATCTTAGAACATCGAATAATTTAGAGAACACTATAATGATTATATCAACCTTCCATGTAAATTATAGAAATCAGTATAAACATATTTTCAATCAATATCACCCTGTTTTAAAGGATTCAAATATTTTTATATTTTGTATTCATTGAAACACTATAGCGTTCAAAAATTGTAGTATGCATAATCATAAATATTTTAATAAATGGTCGATGAATTTTTAGTGAACTTTATAGAAAATTTCATGCTTCTATATAGATGAATGAATATTAGATAAAAATATTGGATAAAATTAGAAAATGTTTCAGACTAATAAAAATAATGTTTCCTGAGATATCATCAAAATATATATTTGACCTTAAACTGAAAAACTATAATGTCACTGAAATCTTATAAAAGATTCAGAGAATTCTTTCCCATATAAAATAATGATTTATGTTTATACATAAACAAATAAAATGAATATAATGATCCAATATGTAAATCTATGGAAACCACAACATATTCTGATCGCCACATCTTTAGATATAGATAGTACAAAAGGATATAATAACTGAAAATTACTAAAACAAACTAATTTTAAAAAATTGGTTGATTTAATAATCAAATCATAGATTATAATTTATTTTAAAACTATCCAATCAATGATATCCCCTTATTTACAACTACAAAATCTATTCTTATTACCCATATTTTTGTTAGGATCAAAAAGGATAAGATAAAATAAGATAAAATCTTGTAAAAAATATATATATCATATTATACTCCCTTACAAATACTATATAATATATGTAATAAAGGGTCTAATAAAAGGGTTTTCAAAGATAAAACTAAACTAGCATGCTTAAATACATTTTTAGAATATACAATGGTAAATGTCATGTGTAAAATAAAATTGATATATATGATTAACCATATAATACTCAATATATATATAGATGAATTTTAAAATTAACCCTAACATAAAATCCTCTATGTAAAACGTTAAAATAAAAGGAGGCCTGAAAACATGTAATAATATTTTATAGAAATAGAAAAAATATTATTTAGTAATAAATAAATTTATCCAGATTTTAATTCATACCATAAAAAATTAAAACATTAAAACACATAAACAAATCCCCTATTATATAGTAAGACATTAAAAATATGATTACAAAAAAAATAAATTTTAATTAATGATCACATACTAATATAACATTTTAATGATCATGCATGATGGAAAAAATTTAACATTGTAATTCAAGGAATTAATTCATCCCATAAATTAATAGAGTCAATAAACATTATTTAATAGCTCAAGATTAAGAATAACCAAATAAAGAAGAATGAAAGTAAAAAAAATACAATATCCATTCTCCCCTAGTATAAAAAAGCTAAACTAAATAAATAAAATATTAATATTAAAATATAAATTAAACACTTATTTAATTTTATGTATTCCTACTCTAAATACTTCCTCTTATATAGTTATTCACTTAAGAGTTGGTTGTTCTATATAAAATAATTATGATTTTATTCAAAATAATTGGAAATCAAAATTTAAGAAGTCTCCAAATATATCAAGTATCCACTTAATTATCTATGAATGTAGTCTATTGGAATACAATAGTAAAATAAATAAATATAAGTTCATTTTGTAATCATATGGTTTTATGTCTTAATGTGTTAAAAATTTACGACATAGGTATGTATTGTGGTATATTTTGATCATAAATTCAAATTTTAATTTTACATAATGTTTTGAATAATGAACATTCGTAACACTAGAAAAATAAGGATTTAAAAAATATTAGTAAATTGATTAATTTCTAAAATTACAATAATTGAAACATCTAGTAATTGGCTTTTATTTTCATTTAAAAAAATGAAAAAAATTATTACTATATAATTTAGATATCTTACCATTACTATCGATACAAGGACTTCCTTTATTAATTTTATTCTTTCCAATAATTTGATTTATATAATTATCCTCGATGATAAACATCATAGTAGATTGTTTTAATTAATTGAAATTGTCCAATTATTCCAAAATTTTATTTTCATATGAAGCAAAAGATTTTTTTTGAAAATTTAGATCTTAAATTGTAAAAAAAATTTCAAACTATCTTTTTTAATATATGTACAATCAAAATTTTTTTAAAGTTTTATATTATCTTTTTTCTTGAAGATTCAAAATTTTATTATAACATATTTCAATATTCATTATCATCATTGATTGAAATATTTTCATTATTTGAAATAAGAGATAAATAAGATTGAAAATCCTTTATGTGAGTCATTATATATAGATTTAACATATTCTTTTAATGATATCCTTTATATTTTCAAGTAAATACATAAAATAAAACTTTAAATGAACACTATTTGGACTTATGGTTTTCTTTCATTTTATTTCATAATTAGATTTCCTTTAAAAATTAAGGAAATTTAAATTAGGTCTTAAATGTCCTTTTTTCTTGCATTCATAACATCCAACCTCCTTTTCATCATTATTATTTAATTTTACCTTTCCTTTTTTATACTTATTATAGAATTATTCCAAAAGATATTATAAATCATAACATAAACCCAAATCACTATAATCACAATCAAAATATTCTCCCTTCAAATCATGAACTCAATCATTTTCATTTTTGATATAAATATAATCTTCTACTTCATCATAAGTCTCTACATTGTAGATCGTAAAATATTTGATCAATTCCATCATTATTAAATATTAAACTGATTTGAACTATAAAACAGGAATAGATATTCCATTCCAATGGGAAGGAAACAATCTATGTACAATTATCACCTGATCTTGATCTAGAATTGGAGTTTCTATGTTAGTAACATAATTGACCTTTTCAGTCCATATTTCACTCAATAAAATAATGTATTCAAATTCTTTCATATCGAATTAATGAAAATTATATTTTTTAGTATTATACATCAGTTTTAGAACATTATCGATTAATTCATATGATACTATAATGGATTTTCAGATTATTTATGTGGTAGTATACTAATAAACTTGATTAAATTAATCAGTTTCTACTAGAAAAATTATATATTCAATATCCCGAAAATTAAGATCAATATCATCACATTGAGCATCACTCCACTTCCAAAATTTACATTTAGGAATCTTATACATATTGATAGCTTTCAAATACACAGATTGTCAAATTTTCATTACAAAATATAATAATTAACGATTTCAAAGAACTATAATTATCACCATTGAACTATGAATTATGAATCATGTACATGCATTCTCTAAAAACATCCATTTAAATTATTCTCCATATAGATCATTAAATATATCTTGAAAAGGAAAAAATAAATCTTCAATATTATTTGAATGATCCCAACATCTAATAACGTGTTTTGGTATCAAGTATAAAAAAAATATATCATCAATGTCTTCCCAAATGAAAGACTTTTATCTAATAAAGATTATTCATTGGGATTATTATATTGAAGACACATGTGGGGGGTAATTTATACTTTTTTAACAACATGATAAATAGAAATATTAGAGATTGAAATAAATACATCTTATCCTTCTCTATTTATATCGAGTAATGTACTATAAAACAAAAAAAAGAGTAAGACCTGATGATGTATAGTGTTTCAAGGATTAATGATCTCCTAGTCCACTCCACATGTTCTCTCAGTGCATATATGGTTATTTTTAATAAGAATGTTCTTCTATCTAGATACCATAAAAAATAAGGACTATATATTTAAAATTTCAACAAGGATTTTACTGTTCCATATGGTTCTTTTACTGGGAACCTCAATAATAAAATCATAGGATGTGAATAGGACTTTAAGGGCCCTGATCTGTCTAGTCTTACACATTCTGTGTTTTCAAAATATTTTCATGATAAAAGGAGGTTGAGAGTGGTTTTATAGGGTTTTTGATACTGAACGATATAATTAGTGATGATTATTAGTGTGTTAGTTTTATTTACAGATTGTATGGTTCATAAGAAGTCAAATCATCTACACAAATTCATCATTTATTTGGAGACATCGACTACAGGAATCCATCAACTATGTGACATCAGATACTTGGTTGGATTGGTTACATTGATAAATCGGCTATGTGGATGAATCAACTATGTTAGTGATTGTCTACATGAATTGGTTTTGCGGTTGGATTGACTACATGAATCATATATGTGGCCGAATCAGCTACTTGAATCATCTATGTGGCTGGGTCAACGAAATGAATCATTTAAGTGAGAGATCATCTATATTAGTGATTGGATATATGGATCAGCTACATGAGAAATCATCTATATGTGGAATCTAGATATGTGGGTAATTCAATTATGTGAGAAATTATTTATGTATGGATTTTGCTACATGAAATCACCTATATGGATATTTCCTCTAGTTTCATGAAAATTTTCATGAAGACCATTGAGTAGTGATAATCAAGGTCCTTCAAAGGGATATTTGTCAAGAATAACTTCATACTCAATTTTTTTTTAATTTTTTGAAGTTGTAGATGAGTCCTTAGATGTATAATTTAGTGATATTTATGATATTTATATTTAAATATTAGTGATCTAAAATATTTTATAGTCTCATATATTAACTCAAAAAAAAAGTTCCTTTCATTTGTTTCTTTTGGGATATTTCATGATGATACCCAAAATTCCAAAAACCATACCTTGGATTTGTGAAACACTTAGCATAGTGGCTCGCATTCTCAAGTAGTGATTTTATATTTTGTGAGACCTCTGTTTTTAGTGTAGCGAGTTGCACATATCTTCTTCTTCTATGTAGTGGAACTATTTCTTCTCCTATTTATTTCTGTTCACTAAAAAATTTTCATGTCCTATCCCTATAGATGGAAATGTAAATAACCTATTAAATATTGAACAAGACTAATAATTAATTGGTTTATTATCACATGATGATGCTTGATATAGTGATAATGGTTTTCCTCTTGATTTTCTTGACAGCGTGTTTTCTCTATTATTCTCATTATCATGTCATGTTATTATATATATTATCATGTTTTTCATGATATAAATTGTTAAAGAAGTTCATTATATAATTAATTGATAAAATATTATAATAATTAAAAAAGTGGCATGTTTGAATGCAATAATTATTATAATTTCATGGTAGTTCATCTTGAAAAAATTTCCATGCATAATTAAATGTTTTATGACATAGTAATGGAGTTTTTAAAGAATTTGAAGCATGATAACATATATTGAGAATATCTAAATGAAAATTCATTTTAATTGAGAATTTTAATTTTAAAAAGTTTTTGAGACTAGTTTTAATACTAAGATCTGTTTTAAAAATTGACCGATTGTTGCAACTTGATGCCTTAGGTCACCTTCAGTTGGAACCTTGGAATAATGGATCAGTTAATTAAAGATAGAATTAAAATTAGTTGTTTGATAATTATGATTTCTAGGGTTTGAGTTTCCCATCTTCTTGAGTTGGCCAAGTTCCTTTATTTTAGAGTTTGGAGAGCGTGTCTTGGTGTGAATCCTCAATTCCTTATATTAGGGCCTACATTTCACTATTTTCTATGCTTGTTTGTTTCCTTATACTTTTGAGATGTGTTTGGTATGTGAGATTCTATGTGTAAAGTGATATAGTCCAGGGAGGTCTAGTTGTTGTATGTTCCTAGGATGGATGAGCTTTGAATGGCTGATGTAATGTGGGTGAGGAGGCCTAGATGATTTGGTTGTGGGCGGAACTTTTTAAGGAAATATGCATCTTGATATACATGTGGGTAACTAGGATGAAACCATAGATGATAGAATGGATTTAATGTAGTCTTACCTACTGATGTGATAATGTTATATTCATTCAAGAAATGAATTTTTTTAATAGATGATGAATGTGTTTCTTATTTTATCATCATTCCTTTCCCCACTACCTAATGTATTTGATGTGCTTAGTCTCATTTTTTCCTCATCATGGTATCTTAGGATGGTTTTCCTAGATTACCTAGATTATGGAGTGATGTTAATATTTTTTAATAAATTATTTAACCAATAGTACTGGTGTTGATGGAATGAAAATACTAAAAATATGTTTATCTTGAGAAACCATAAACATTGTATGGATTTTTCCAGGAGATCATAATCTTTTTTTTATGATTTATGTAATGTATCATGATATAATATATATTTTTAATTTAGTGGATATTAAATTAATTTACAAAAAGTAATTAAAAAAGGAATGAATTAATTAATGAATCTATTTTAAAATTTCTTTGTTCATATAGGATATCTAGTCCCTAGTAGTGGCAACTGAGTATCTGAGAGAAAATAATTGAAGTTCGTCTTAGGAATATGTTCTTCTCGTAATGTGTTTGTGAGATATATTATATCATGTATATTGTATGATTTCATACCATTCTCAACCATGTTGGTTTGGGAGACGAGCACCCAGTGCACTCTAGGAAGGTGTTTTCCCCAAAATTATAGTGGGAGGATGGATGGATGACTACCCCATTTTCCCTCACTCACTTCTCTGAGTAGATACTAGTACTGGTACACATAGTGGTTACTTTTTTCATTTATGTTTGTAGATGGATGTGATGAATTTTTGTTATTTCACACACATGTATCTCAACATATAGTATCCAATGGATAATTATTAATATGAATTATATATACAATAATGTATTGAGGTACTTAATTAGTGTATGGGTTGTGATGGATTAGCGTATAATATATGATGTACGATACACATCATATAGGTGGTGTTGGATCCAAAAAAACATGGTTACTATATGGTGAGGTGATATGGGATGATGCGATGATGTGATTCATGGGTTGTATATTGTTATTCTTTTCCCATGTGCCTTTGGGATGATTTATGTTAGAGAGATATGGCTCAGAAATGTTTTTGAAGGGGATTATAAGAAAACAAGTTGTGAAGTGGGAGTGGGGTACCCTTGATGATTCATTTCTATATTATATGATCTGATTTATGTGATATTTGTTGTGAGTTAGCCATAGTGGGGAAGGTATCTTGGTGCACATTTTTATGTGATGAGTTAGTTTCACTATTTTCACTACTCTTTAGTAATGAATTCAATATCCTTTATATGAGAGGATTTACGGAGGATCATAACGAGTATACTACTGTGCTCACCCAATGTATATATAAACTGTTTTCTTGATATTAGGAGAAGGTTGGAGATCAGGTAGGATAATAAAATCTCATGGTTTTTTAGGATTTGTTTGGGCTTCATGGTAACTATTTTCTATACCTTTTTAGTACTTATTACATCATTTTTTATTTGTTTTGTTATAGTATTTCATTTCATGAATACACATAATATATATATATATATGTGTGTGAAGTTTTTGTTTGGTTTATATATATTATATAACTCTTCCAAATGATCTCCCAGACGGTAATGCCTCTCATATGTATACTTATCATACCCATAGTGATAGTCTCCAACCTGGGGCCTACTATAGGTGGGACTCAGGTAGTCACCATCTCCCTTCTCTCTTTTCTACCCTAGGAGGGGTACTCTTTGGTGGGAGTGGGTTATGATAGTGTGGTATCTGAGATTTAAGATGAAGGATATTCTAGACGTTAGAGTTAGGAATAGGTGATATTACATTGTTTGGTAGAGATATGGTGACATATAAGTTTTGTCAGAAATGTAAATAGGGGAGACCATCTACAACACTATTATTTAGGTTCCTCTATGATCTGATGCAAGAACCTTTAAGTTTACAGGGCATGCTGATTGACGTGACACTGGTTGTGTAAGATGCCAACCTTTTTAAGAGAATTCAAAAACATATTTTCAGGAATAAATTATCCTTTATTGAGTATATTTTCATCAGTGTATTATCTTGGGGGACTTATAGTGAAAATTTGACATTTTTAAGGAAGTGGGACTATCCATGGTTGGCATAAGATTTTCCCAAAACATGTGACCACCCCCAACAAACCAACTGAACCTAGACAGGGGGAATTCACATGGCTTGCACATGGTTTTTCAAACCATGCACCCTCTTAGGATTAACTGTGTAACACCCTATGGTGATGCAATGGGTTAGGGATAATGGATAGGGAAAACCATGCACCCGATATAATAAACATTGGGCATGAGATTTTATCCCCCCCCCCCAATTAGATTAAAAATACCCAAACCCCCATAATTAATCCAAAATCAACCCTTAACTTAGAAATACACGATTTAACTTCTTTTTTTAGGAACTCTAATGGATTACAAGACCTCATATCATCTGTTCATTATGATTCGAATCCCATATTGATGATCGGCACCACTCCTAGAAAGGTAATCTCCTCGCTTGTAGTTTCATCATGCTCTCCAATCCTTCTCTTGTTCTATGAAGGAATTCCTCCTTTATTTTTAGTGGTTCAAAGTTTAGTTTTTGGTAGATATAATGCATTTTTATTTGGATTTGGGTTTTGCATCATGATCTTGTTCTTCATTGTGAAATTGAACATTACACTTCTAATTTGGGGATATCTGTTAGCGAGCATTCATCATCAATATTGAGGTAGCTGTTCTATTATTCAAATTAAAAAGCCTTGATTATAATTTCATATATTTAAATTTAGAATTTACATTGAAATATTATGTATTTAATTTATTAAAATTAATTAAATAATTGGGTTAATTAATTAATTAGGGGATTGTGGGAGTGATCGTTTAATGGGACTATGGATTTGGTCAATTAAAGTGGTTCATATAATTGTTCAAATTATGAAATGAGATTAAATAATTAACATAATGAGTGAATTTTGAATTTATTGGATGTTGATATTGTGAAATTGAATTAATTTATTGTTGAATTAATTAATGAAATATTATGATTGTGGAATTTATGGGATATTGATATTGTGAAATTGAATTAATTAATTGGTGATTTAATTAATGAAATCCTGTGATTTTGAAATTCATTATATATTAGGATTATTGAATTAGATTAAATAATTGATGAATTAATTAATTGGTTAAAGGTGTATTTATTGTAAATAACGAATTGCTAATTTTATGCCATATGATTAAAGTATTGAATCATGAATTTCATTGATAGTTGAAATGATATATCATGATGTGAAATGTGAAAATAGGGTTAATGTTGATTAACCATTATTGATGTGATATATGTTATATATGTATTATTTTTTAATATACGAGTGTTAGAAACATATTGAGGTTCAAAATACCCATATGTGATATGTTTTTCGGGGTAGGGACTCTGGCTAAAAATACCCAAGTGTTATAAATGTGTGTCAGATAGGGACTAAGGATAAATATACCCATATGAGATATGAGTATGGGATCAATACTGAGGCGCCAAATATCCATGTGAAATTTAGATGTGGGATAGGAATTTAAACTCCAAATACCCATAGGGTGTTAGTCATGACGTTCTATACAATTAGTTTCATTGGACTATGGTTTCAATTTGCAGAGATATGATTTGAAATGAAATGAAAAATGTTGATCATGTTATTATGATATGGTTTAGAATATGGCATGATCCAAAGAAGTTATTCAGTGTTTGGGTGTCTTCTGGAACCTAGGTTTTTATATGATTAAGTAAATAATAATTGATAATGTGATTACTATTTACTTATAGATTGTACTTATTTTTATTTAAACTACATTCACTGTTATTGATTTGATATTGTTTTTAATATTGTTGGTGGTGATCTAATGAGTTGTACTAACATCCTACTCAGGCTACCTGATCAGTTCCTAAATATATTTCATTATTTTAGGATTGGATAAGGGAAATATCTATATGTTAGATGGCTATGTCAGGATGGAGCATGGATGGGGAAAACAAACTTGGTTTCGAGAACCACTTGGATTTTTTAGTATCTTTATATTGGGATTTTCATTTGACTCTTAACATGTATTTTTCATGAATATCTATTGTTTTATTTTGGAATTTTTATTTTCTATTTTAGTCATCATATGATACATGTTTGGTATAGTTATTAGTAATATCATTTGGTTATTAATTATAATTTTTGATGTTATGAAACTTTAATAAAGAGGGTATAATCTCCTTATAATTGATAATAGAACCTTTTTTCATTTTTGTATCCTTTGGTGTATGAATAGGTGAACTATAGGTCATCTAACCAACCATATTAGGGCACCGTTATGTGTGGTACCTAGGTCAGTTCATTAAAAGTTGAATCGAAGGAATTTTTTTATTACTATATGGGAAGGGTAGATAGAAGAATAGGATGATTGAGGCCTTGTTTAACAGCTTGTTCCTGGGAGTAGCTAACCCATATATAAGGAAAAAAGCTAAGAACCCAGGTTGGGATTATTGTTATTAATTTGTGTTATTATAGTTGATGATATTTCACCTCTGGTGACACACTTTTTGTGTGATGTGATTGTTCTTTATACATTTATCTTAGATTTTACTCATAACCCACAATGGAATGAGAGTTGGGTATGTGTGAATAATTCTAGGATCTCATGATTATTATGTGACATGCATCATTTTAGAAATTCATAAGAAAAAAAAGGTTTTTTGGTAATTTGTTTTATTAACAGTGATTTTCTTTTCATGTCTAATTGAAATGAAAAAAAATTATAATATGTTTTGAATGTTTTAAAATGATGAAATTAGTGAAAAAAATGGGTTTATAATTATACATGAATAATTTTAATGAGTTTACTCTTTTTAACCATGAACTAGATGTGGGATGGTTAAGGGTAGGGATAACACTTTAGTTTTAACCATGTGGAGGGGAAAAAGTGGAAATGACATGTTATGTATTTTTTGAAACCCTCTTGTTAAATATGATAATGTTGTGTTATATGTACTAACACATGTTTTATTATTATAGAGATATGCCACCATGACATTGCTTATTGATAGGACGATAGGAGGACATGGATAGAGATGTTCCTCTGGTATTGGATCCTAAGGCACTAATAGTGTAGGGTGAAGAATTAAGAGAACAATTTCATGAAAACATGGCTCGTTTTATTTAGTTTATAGAGAGAGACCCAAATTGGGTTGTAAGGAGAATGTCTACATTGATGTGGGAGTTTCAAAACCCTCAAATTTTCACTAGAGAGGGTGGAACTGAGGCTGTTGAGTAATGGATAGAGTCCATACTGAAAATACATGACCATATAAAGACTACTACAAAGAATTTGGTCAATTTGGATGGTTATATGTTTTGATGATATGTGGATGTCTAGTGGGATGTTCATGTCTAAATGGGAAAGAAGACGAGATGGCTTGGAAGGACTTTTTAGAGATGTTTTTAGAGAACTTTTATCCAGAGACACTAATACTAGTGATTGAAGATAAGTTCATGTGGTTGAATTATCGGAGTATATCTTTGATGGAATATGATGGATTCTTTATAGATTTTCATCACATTACTCTAGCATGGAAAGGGTTGAGACAGCTACAACAAGGAGGTTCCTATCTGGACTATAATGTCAGATTAAGACCCGTGTTAACATATTATAGATATAGAATTTTTCTAAGGTAGTGGATCAAGCTCTCAACGATTTGTGGAACCTAAATGGGGATTCTAGTGGAGGATGGGTGGTTGATTCATGATAATTAAGAGGTACATCTTCCAAGTATAGGAATAATTGATTTAATAATGTTGAATAGAGATTTGGAATGGAGAGTAGCCCAGGGGAAGGATTGGTTACTCAGGATCTTACATGAGAGTTATTCCACTAGTTAGGTAGGTCGATTCACTTCCATATACATTCTTCCAAACTACCAGTAGAGAGTAGATCTTGTCGTATTATATGACATATAATGAGGTTCTACATAATACCATGACAAAATGGTAATGATGGGGAAACTATGCAGAACCAGAGTATAAGGAGGGGTTCTTATATAGTATAACATCATGGTGGTAAATCTAAGGGAAATCAGACTACATATTATGGAAGTTGGTTAAGAAAGTATCATGTTGATTAGCCAATACTTTTAGATAGTGAGGTTATAATGTCGACAGTTAAAGGATCTATTCTTGTTGCTTCTACACTTTCTGGTGACTTATTTGATACCTGATCATCTCATTGTTTTATATCTACAAAACTAGTTAATGTGTTGAGTCTAGCAGTGAGTTTCTAAGTGGGGTAATGATGATCGATACAACTTTGAGAGTATGGTCAAGAGACATATTTCTATGAAAGGGTTGTTCTCTCGAGTTTGTGAAGTATCATTTTTGGTGGGATATTTAAATTCTAGATTGTCAGACTTTGACCAAATTATGGGCATGAACTGGTTAGTATCATACCAAGACGACATTTATTTATACCAATGTAAAGTAACCATTACATATCCCGAGGGTAAATATTCTATTCACTATTGACAATGGGTTATCCAAGTGGTCCATAGATTCCCATTTCAGCAACTAGTAGAGATCACCACTCGGGTTACTAGTATTTTGCAATATGATAGTGGTGAAAAGAATGATGTCTTTCCACCTATAGTGGTCTAGTTTCAGGATTCGTTTCTGGAAGACTCCTAAGGGATTACACCTCAGAGAGATATGGAATTTACAGTTGAGTTTATGCCTGGGGATGATCCAGTTTCTATTCCACCATACAAAATGGAACTAATAGAGATTAAAGAGTTAAAAACTCAACTGAAGATTTTTTGTATAAAGGTTTTATCCATCTGATTATATCTCCTTGGCATTCACTAGTTTTGTTTTATAATAAGGATAATGGGACTCATTCATTTTATGTTGATTATAGGTAACTTGAACTAGATGAATATGATTAACTGGTATCCTCTTCAATGAATCAAGGCCCTTTTTGACCTGTTGAGTGGAGATTGTTGTTTATCTAAGATATTATTTTGATTGGGGCATCGTCAGTTGAGTGTCATATCATCGGATATATCGAGGACTTATTTCAGAAGAAGGTATGGCCTTTCTGATTTCATTGTAATTCCATTATGACTAACCAACGCCCCAGTAGTGTTTATATCCTTAATGCATAGAATCCTCCACTCATACATAGATAGGGTTTTTGTAGTATTTTGGGATGACATCTTTATGTACTCGAAGAATCATGATGATCATGAACTAAATCATTCCATCGACCTATGTACCCTGAGTGAGCATTGGCTATATGCCAATATATCTAAGTGTCAGTTTTGAAATGATTGGGTACACTTCTAGGGACATATCATCTCATAGGAAGTTTCATTTTTTGATCCTTATAAAGTTCAGGAAGTGGTTTCTTAAGAACAACCCATGAATGATTTCGATATCCATAGTTTTATAGTATTTACAAGTTATTATCGGATGATCATACAAAAATTATTCAATTTGGAAGTGCTAATATATATCTTTTCCAAAAAGGGAATAAATATTGAAAGGATGAAAGATTTTGAGAATGCCTTCCTAGAGATGAAGAACCATTTGAAAATAGCACCAATTTTGATCCTACCCAATCCAGGTGAGGAGTATAAAATATTTTGTGACACTTATGGGATATGGATTGGAGTACTGTTGATGCAGGGAGATCTTGTGGTGTTGTATGGGTCTCAGGAATTGAGGTCATAAGAATGAATCTACTCTATGCATGGCCTTGAGTTAGCTAAATTGGTTTATGCTTTGAAGTGATGGTGGCATTATATATTGGGTTTAAATTTTACTGTGTATACTAATCAAAATAGTATAAATTTTATCTTTTCATGAGGAGACTTAAATCACTAACAGTGAAGGTGGTTTGAGTATATGAATTCATTTGATTTTGAGATAGAATAGCTTCTCGAGAAGGGAAACATTTTGGTTGAAACTTTATGAAAGAAAACATAGACTCATGAAGTATAGAAGTCTAGTGTTATGTGGAATATGTTGACCTTACTAGATGAGATGAATGTTGTGATTTGGGAAATCTAGGATAATATGAATCCTAGATTAGTTTCAGTAGTGTCTACACTTTTTGGATAGTATAACGACATGTATTATTGGGATTTATAATGTTTGGACTTTAGGGAAAGCTTTCAAGGTGGGGATTCAACTACATATTGCACTATATATAAGGATGATATCATATATGTCATGAACTAGGTTGTTGGGCATACGAGCTTGTAAGAGAAGATGATGCAAGAATTTCATACCTCAAAGTGGTCAGTGCATCTTGGTGTGACCAAAATGTATCATGACCTACTATGTCGTTTTTTTTGTCAGGTGTGAAAAACGAGATAAACAAGTTCATGATAAGATATTACACTTTTCAATAGGTGAACTCCAATCATCAATGACTTGGAGGATCACTATAGTCATTTCCTAGTCTAAAAAGGAAGTGGGATGACATTACTTTAGATTTTGTGGTTAGTATCCCAAGGACACCTCAGAAGAATGATGTTATTTGGGTGACTATGGTCTGATTGACTAATGTAGAACATTTATTACATATTGTATAGACTTTATTATGGGATAATTTAAGATATTTTTATGTTCATAATATATTCTACCTTCAAGGGGTTTCATGGGGAATAATTTCATATCATGGATGATGTTTAAATTCATGCTTCTAGCAAGGCTTCCATAAGTTTCATGGTACATAGGATTTACTGTGTATCGAATTACACCCATAGGTCTTGGAATTTTAGGAATATTGGGATAATAAACATACATCGGTGGAGTTTTCTTATAGAAACAGTTATTAGAAAACTATAAAAATGGCACCATATGAGGATATTTACAATAGGCTATTCAGATCATCACTATGTTGGATAGTAGTAGGTGAGTTGGAGTTGTTCGGACCAAGTGTCATAGAGGATGAATCATAGTGGGTTTAGTTTATTTTGGAAGTAGATGGATACAGATCAAATTAGAAAAAAATCATATCCTCATAGAAATCGATGAGACCTGGAGTTTTCATAGGGTGATCATGTATTCCCTTAAGAGTAATCTAGAGAATACTACTACAGGATAGAGAGACGGTTCATGTTGGCGCACAGGTTTGTTAAACCGTTTGAGGTTGTGGAGAGGATAGATCAAGTGGTATCCCAATTGGATCTACCATAAAGGTACATTTCAATGCATGGTGTTTTCTAGGTGCCACAACTTCAGCAGTATCACCCTGACCCTTATCAATTGATCAATGTGGAAGATGTTGATCTTGAGACTGATGCATCCTATGATGATCATCTGATATGTTTGTTGGATCGTAATGAGAAAGTGTTGTGGGATAGATTGTTCTAATAGTTAATTTATTGTAAAAATAAGGTCATGTTTAGGGGGATACATAGGAAAGAGAAGCGGATATGCAGGCTTTATGTCCCAATCCTTTTGACTTTGAATCATAGAGATGCTTTGGAGTACATCTCAAGGATGAGATGTAATAAGGTGGGGGGTTGTAAGATCCTAAACTTTTCTAGAGATGTCTCAGGCTTGTTTTAATGAATTATTTTTCCTTATTTTGAGTAATTTTTTTGATTTTTTCCTGGGTGATTTTGGGTGAAAATTGGAAAATTTCAGAGCAGAGAGGGATTGTACATGGTTGGTGCATGATTCTACCAAACTATGTGCCCATCCCATAAAACGGTGAGAACCTAGATGTAACAACCAGTATTTTCAAAAAAGGTAAAGAGAATTATTTTTTCAACTTAGATACCATATAAATCTCAAATAATTATGTCTAATAAATTCATGGAGGTCATGGGTGCATCAGAGGATCATTCGGATCCCAGATCTCTAAAAGGGGAAAAATATATTGGGAAGCATGATTTGTCTACAACCATACATCCTAGGGTGCAAGACTGTACAGCTAGTTACAGAAATAGGACCTATCCATTCTGCACATTTTTCTCCCAGTTAGTTAAGCAGTGTGCCTAACTGTATAGGGTTCCCTTTATTTATAGACAACCATGCACGATCATGCACTTAATCTATGATCTTTGATATTTTTTTGGGTGAAAAGTCCATTTTTACCATATTTTATCTATAAAGACTTATTTTCTATTCCCCTTGTTTCTCCAATAGCTGAAACATGAGCTCATCCTCTTTTGATCTCAAATTCTCTCTAAGTTAGGTATTGAGCTAACCTCTTGGTCTGGTGTGTGTTCTTTGATCTATCAAGAGTATTAGATCTATCTCGTTAATCTCTCATAGTCTCCCAAATCCTCTAACGATTAATCTTTGTATCCATTACACTATTTACATTTAGGTTCATTTTCCCCATTTTTAGGTCCTTGGAATATTTCTCATATCCCTTTTAACCTTCATTGAATTTGAGACTGATATAGAGCGAGGAATCATCTATTTCCTTGATGTGGGTGGTCACATCATTTTCCCTTTGAGTTATTTCATCTTGTAGCCATGTCGTTGTTCCACACACCCACATTTGTTGATAATCTCAATTATATTGATTCCTTCACGTATAATTAACCATTTCAACTTAATACACATATATTTATCTTTGTTTGGTGGTTTAGATATCTTCCATACTTCATAGGGTAATCCTATGGGCGTGCCAACTGAAATTGTCCATTTTTTAGAATTTGTTGACATTTACTGGAACTCCTTTGTTCCATTCATCTTACTTTCTCAATTTAATTGTCCCTAATACAAGAGGGTTAAGTTTAACCAAATACACCACTTAGGTGATTATCCCTCTTATGGTTAGAATTTCCCAAATGGGAAAATGCCTTTTTTTACTATGGAACCTTTAGATGCCTTTGAGCCATATTAATTAAATAACTTTGACATAGTAAATTATATGGAATATGAGTATGGGTATATTTAAATGAGATTTATAATGCATAATGGTTTACCTATCTTAAAATGAAACAAATGGTCTTAAATGAATGACCTCAAGTGATGTAATGTCTTTTCCCTTTGTTTAATCTTACCAAATTATAAATATGTATTTTAATGAAATAAATGGAATTGAACTTGGATAATGAAATGCATAAGTGGTTATGCATTATATATTATATTATAAATAATCATTCCTCTTATATATATAGGTGTGGGGGTCTATATGAAAGAAATGGATGGGTGGTAATTCCTCATACCATTTATTATTATAATGCTTTTTTATAAAGGCGGTGATAAGATTCTAAAGTACTATTTGAGCATGGAAACATCACTCTCTCTTATATTGGGTGTTGATAATGACATCTCACACTATTTATACAATATGAATGTTGGTTTGAGGTTCCATGTTCCCTTATTAGAGTGTTTCCATAGAGGCTAACATACCATACCAAGTGTTGTAGCATGGAATATCTCACTGTATTGTGATGTAGGGAAAGAATCTTGTTGGTTGAAATTTTAGGCTTGTTAGACTGGTCATGGATGTTTGAGTTATTCCCCGATCTATCCAGCACCAGTATTCTAGGGATATGGAAACTTATATCCGCACACACTAGGATTATATAGGAAGATTACATATTCAATTTAAAAATGTATATTGTTAATAAAATAAATATAGTGACATGATCAAACACTTATTCCATCCATGAGATAAAGTAGGCAGAACCATCATGTGTCCCATAGGAACCTGAGTGGGTTGGTTATTTATTTTTGTTTTGTTTTACTTTTCTACCAATACATGCACACTATTTATTTATAAGAAGTACTAAGATTACTTGTAGACACCATTGGTGATGGCCTACTGATATTTTTATCTCATAACCTACTCAAGATACCTTTGGTATCAGAGAAGAATATCTTTATGTAGTTATGGATAAGGGAAAGAACACATCCATAGGTTGTTGTATGTTTTTTATTTGATAGATCTTATATGTATTGTAATGATCTTTAGCTCAGGATTCTTATGGAGATGTTTTTTTATTTTATTTTTCCTTTGGTTTGTTTGTGAAATGTGGGCTCACGTGCTCTAGATAAATGAAAAATAATGTTTACACCAGTCTTTAGGATGATATTTTACATTTATTCTGTTGAAAATTAGAAATCATATCACAAGATATAACATTATAATAAATGAAAACCTCTTCGAAAACTCATTTTTTTGCAAGGAATTCAGCTAGGCGGTTGGATTTTTGATATATGTGAGTGATGATGTAGTTTATCGATGTAATCCTGGCAAGAAACTTTGCTCATTCAGCCATCGGTTTCCATGAATGATGGATCTTTACAAACCAAAAAACTGAATAATTGTGGTATAATCTGATTCAAAACATTTGGCATTGAATTTTCATTGACTTGGAATAGAAACAGCTTTGATAAAACCCATCATTTCTGCCTCTACGGTGGGGGTGTTACCACATGGCCCATGGCACAATTCCAAAATACCTCCCTCATATTCCCTAAAGATTACCAAAAATCCAACAGGTCCTAGATTTCCCCTCGAGACACCATCTGAAGTACATTTAACCCGGTCAAAAAAAGGGTGAAACCATATGTCTTCAAGATTATTTAGAGGTCTAGGATAATTAGCCCAAATATTTCGTTTTTTCAGTGTTTATAAGTCATTTACTGAGTTGTTGTAGCATTCAGGGTAAAGTGAATTACTGTTTGGAATGGACAACACGATTTCATCAAGTGAATTCCTATTCCTGAATAAAAAAATGTTCTTGAACATTCCTATTCCTGCTTCTCTAGATCATAGGAATGATTTCAACAGAAGAAAATTTGTAAATAATTACCATTTTATTCGATAAAGGGATATCCATCAGTGCAATCTGAAAACACTTCATTTCTTCATCCATCAGTGGAGTAATATTGAACTAATCAAGTATTGATCTTTATAGTGCAGTGGCCATTTGGAAGGACAAGAAAAAATGGGTGGAGTCCCAACAATGTTGGTGGCAATTCATGAAACTTGAACAAATAGAGAATAAAATTTGTTGGAGAATGTAATCGACATGATGTTTGTTAAGAGTGTGCCTCCTGAGTAATGTGAATCAAGATGGTGAAATCAATTTTTTTTCTAAAAGTTCTAATATATTTTATGTTAACCTGGGACATGTACTTATAGAATCCCCTAGAGTCAAGCGTGAAATTTGAACTTGCTTACCTGTTGATATGATCCCAAATCTTTAAGAATTATTAAGACGATATAGTGAGAGCCAGGTCATGAGGTAGCAGATCTAGGTTGTCAAGTTTATCATCGATGGAAATTTATTAATCAATGTTCATTTCAGGGGTACGAATCCCATCAAGAAGTGATGTTCCTATCCAATTTTCCATCCAGAACCTCACAGAGGAATTCACACTAACATGCCAATGAGAATTTGGGGGGATTTTATATATATTTATTCTAATTTCTGACAAAAAAACAGACTACATATATCCAGTGCAACCTTAAATTAGTTTATCCAAATGTTTTTGTCTAAGGAATCCCAAATATTCCACATTACCATTGAGGAGCCACCATATGAATTCAGCTTGTAAGTACTGATTGAAGAGGTTAATATTTTTTTCCCAAGACCTCCCATGGTCTACGTCAAAAAACATTTCTTCCAAGTGGAATTTATGATCGGCTTTTCTAATATTTTGTCACCCCAAACTGAATTCCTCATCATAGGAATTTTCTTTCTTTATTTACTATTTTGAGATAATATCTTTGTGATTGGGAACACTTGTGACTTGGTCATAATCCATTCATGGGCATCGTTAACCCTTTTTTTGGGTAAAGGCCATGCTTCCTAGATAATAATTGTTGTTATACTTGTTTCTATTTCTATTGATATCATTTCACCATTGGGTGATGCACAAGTTATGTTACAGTTATTATTATTATTCTGATCAAGTATTTAATTCATCATGGCCCAATGACATGAGGGAAAGGAAAATTGTAACATGAATAATTATTAGTCACACTAGGAATTCTATGCCATGCATTTTTTCAGGTCACATTTATTTTCTATTTTCATTTTCTTATTGAATATTAATAGTGCCTAAAATATGTATTGAATTGTGCAGAACACATCTTACTGGGATTGGAATACATAATTGATACATAAAGTAACTTCCATAAACTAATAGTTCTCCCTTAGATAGGTTAGAAAAGGCACCTTAAGAAGTAAATTATGGTACATTGATCTATGGACCATTCATCACATGAGTTAGAACTTATTATGATATCAGTTGAATGGATATCATATTTCTGTTCATAAGGTGTATGGACCCTTATGGATTGAAACTGTAATACCATCTAATTCACCATTTTAATATGATTTATATAATTTAACTAGTACAAATTCAAAACAAATATGACTTTTAAATTGAAAAAAAATCATCTTATATATGTATGAATCTAATACATAGACCCAAACCTTGCCTTTGTAGTGGGTATTGGGGCTTCTCTTGTTTTCTTATGGCCTATTATTGTCTCTTTCTATCACCTTTACCTGGATTATGAAGCAAGAATAAATGTGTGATCATTTATATAGGAATTCCGTACTCATATACATGTTTCTAAAATTAATTATTCTATATTGATTAAATCTATTAAGAGGTGTCTGTTTGGAAATTTAGTGTCTTGCCGCCATGACATCATTAAGTTGCACACCCAAAAGGAAGTGATGAACATGTTCTTGAGGTGGAAGGACTTGGGCCACCAGTGATCCATCCTATAGTTCCACTTTTTTCACCTCTTTCAATTACTTATATGGGAACCAATACCCAGTTATGTGATGGTTTCCTATGTATATTGTAGTTGATGCAAGGTGTAGTACGACCTTGCCTGATCATGGGAGAGTTGAGTTGCATGTTTTAGCAGCAACTTCCACCAACCTTTTCAGGGTATGGTTGACCACATTCTATGGAGTCTTTGTTTGATGAAATATTTTCTATATTTGAGAATTTTTAGATGCCTCCAGATCATTTGGTCAAGATATTGGCATATATGCTACAAGATTCAGCCAAGTAGTGGTGGGATGTAGCCACCCAGGAAGATAGATATCCTGATATGGTGTGGGATGATTCCCAAATGATCTTCTATGAATACTTATTTACCTAGACTCTAATGGATGATAGAGCTATATAATTCATGAGCCTAAATAGGGGATGTATTTCAATGTGTTTTTTTTTATGAACATTTAAAAAAAAATCAATAGGGCCTTATAATAGATCAGAACATGAGGGAAGATGATGGTGCTAGTCAGGTAGGTTCAGCACCTAAATCTAGCAATGGGTCATCTTATAGGTGCAAGTTTCAATTTGATGTTGATCATAGGGGTAGGTGAATCCAAGCTCCAAGCATTGACAGATTCTTAATTTTTCACCAGTGTGGGAATTAGGGACACAAAAAGCCACAATTCTTATGGGATCTAGTAGAGTACCAAGGATATGTAAGGATAGGCCATATCCAATGTTTTGGTAAGAATTTTTTGACAGTGCCTAGTCACTAGGGATCTGCACCTACTCATCATATAGGAGTGTGGTCAGTAAGATCATGATTAATAGGTAGTTGGAATACCACTAGTCAATCATTTCAAGGTGGCGGTCAAGGAAAAGGTTGTCAGACTTATGATTATAAGTTCTAGTATAGTGGGATTGTGTAGGGTAGTCAAGAAGTGACTCAAGGTTGAGGTACATGAATGTTACAAGCATTTCAGCCTATGACTGAGGAGAAAATCATCATACCTTCTACTATAGGTTGTACTATTCTAGTAGCCTCAACTTTAGGGTCTTCTTTATTTGACATTGGCATTTCTCACTCATTTATATCTGAGGAAATCCTTGAGAGACTGGGCCTCATGATTGATCATTACAATAGCGTTATAATGTCAGACTCCCAATTAGGTATCCATTTAGGGGGCGTTCTCCATTGAAATTATTTCCTTATTGAGATAAGTAGCTACCTTTTAATGTGGAGTCTGTACATCCTTGACATGATGGGATTTGACATAATCCTTGGGATGATCTATTTAGTTCCCTATCAATTCTATATTGACTACTATCATCATAGGGTACCATTTACATCACCATAGGAAGTTAGGTATGTGTATAAGGGTGAATGGGATGTCATTGATACCCATAATGAAACCAAGTAGTAGTGGTTGGGAAATGTGAAAACTCATATCCCCTGTCATATCATCAACGTCTAAGGGTTACATCCTTCTATATTTACTCTTATAAAAGAGAATTTTATGTATGTTTTTCTTGATGAATTCTCTTGTCTACCTCTAGTGTGATAGGTATATTTTACTATTGATCTAACACTAGAACCATCACCAGTGACCATTCATCATTATAGGATGACACCTAAAGAGAATTTAGAGCTCAAGAAGCGATTGGAAGATCTGGATTCTAAAGGTTTCATACACCCACACACTTATCCATGGGATTCACTAGTCTTTTTTTCCATGAATGTGGATGGTTCCCTTATGATCTCATTGGATTATCACTATTTTAACCATCTCATAGTAAATAATTGGCAGCTACTACCTAGAATAAGAGACCAATTTGATTATATATAAGGAAAGAAAGTGTTTTAAAAGATATATATGAGTTTGGGATATCATTAGGTGCATGTAAAGAATTTATACATACCTAACATAACTTTAAAAAGCATTTATGATCTATACGAGTACTTGGTTATGTCGTTCGGACTCAAGAACACACATGTTGTCTTCAAGGATATTATGAATCAGGTCTTCCACCTATATCTAGATTAATTTGTGGTTGTATATATTGATAATATTTTGGTGTATTCATGATCCATAAAATACTAGGAAAACCATCATGAAATTTCTCTAAATACATTAAATGTGCATCGTCTCTATGCTAAGCTTAGTAAATTCAACTGCTGGATTGATAGAGTATACTTCCTTGGTCACATCATTTTAGTGTCAGAAGTTTCAGTAGACCTAGAGAAAGTGAGAGTTATAGTTTCCTGGGATTATGAAAAATGCCTTTCACATTCAGAGATTATTTGGCCTGGACGAATACTGTAGATGCTTCATCCAGGATTTATCATGACTTTTAGTTATTTTAATTGGATTTAAAAATAAGGGTTTAAAATTTTATTAGGCAGAACCTTGTTTAGTAACCTCTATGGAGATGAAGGCAAGGATGTATTTAGATCGAATACTGATTCTTCTAGAGCCATTTGGGAGAAATAGTTTATACTGTGATAAATCAAGTATTGGGCTTGGAGCTGTTCTGATGTAGTATGAGTGAGTCTTTATGTAAAGTTCTCTTCCATTGAGGCCTCATGTGTGGAATTACCCGATACATGATCTCGAGATCACTACTATTGTGTATAAATAATGTTATGAGAGACATTGTCTACTGAGAGAGCATTTTTTGGTATTCAATGATCAAAAAACCCTCAAGTAAATATTTACATAGTGGAATTTCAATCTCTGGAAGCGCAGGTGGGTAGATTACCATCATTCATTTGATTACAAGCTTGACTACTTGCCCAGAAATGGAAATTATGTGGTCGATGCTCTGAGTCTGAAGACTCATACACAAGATGTTCAGGAATACAGTGGGGAATGGAACCTTACGACCTTATTCTCATAGATACACATTAAGGTTTAGGAGGACCATGGTCATAATATCATCTCATCCATATTCATGGCTTCTAATTTTCTAGAACTGCTCAGAATGAGATAGTTATCTATTCCTGAATGCCATGTCCTAATGGAAATATTTTCAGTTGATTATACATATTCAGGTTGTCCATGGATGGGGATGATATGTTATTATTATATGGGAATGTATAGGTCCCATTAGAAATTATAGAGGAGATGATGTGGTTATTTCATGCCTCAACATGGTAACTCCACCCTAGTGTCACTAAAATGTATCGATATCTATGATGCCATTATTGGTGTCCTAGTATGAAATGCGAGATTGTCAAATTGATCACTCGATGTACCACCTGTTAGAAGTTGAATGTATAACATTAGTGATTTATAGGTATTCTATAGCCTTTTTCCCTTATTTAATCGGAATGTGATGATATTTCACTATAATTTTTGTCTGGTCTACCGAAATCACCTCGATACAACAATATAGATTGGGTAGTTGTTGATCATTTGATGAAGGTGAAAACATCATACAAGTGCGAGAGATCATCATGGTACATGATCATGGATGTTTTTACATTAGGGGGTTGTACTTATTAGGGGATTTCCTCATTCTATCATTTTTGGAAGAGATTTTCATTTTACATCACAGTTCTTGTAGGGGTTTGAGAAATCCATGGGTACTCATGTGCTTATTGGCACAAAAACTCACCCGTAGACTGATGGGATGATAGATATTATGATTTAGGTGATTGAGAACATGCTTTGTGCATTTTTTCTTGACATTGGGGTTTCATGGGAGAAACAAATTCCCCTCATACAGTCTTCTTATAATAACAACTTTTTTAATACCTTTCAAATGGATCCTTATAAATCACTTTATGTCAACATTTTTTGCTCACCTCTATGCTAGATAGAGGTAGGGGAAGTAGATATGTTTGGACCAATACATCAAATCTTTTCTAGATGATCTTAAATAGCATGTTGATAGTTTAGTCCAGAAAACAATTATATGCCAATAAACACTAGTGACCACTTGAGTTTGAGGTTAAAGACTGGGTTTTCTAGTGATTTTCTCCTAGGTTAGGGCATAGACATATTTAGAATCATGGTAATCTCTCATTGAGGATCATTGCACCCTTTGAGGTTGTGAAATGGATCAGACCAGTGGATTACTAGTTGGAACATCCCCATAGATACTATTCTATTCAAGATTACATTAATGTATCTCAAAATCACTGATACTATCAAGACCTATCACATATATTTCAACCTAAGGAGTATGAGTTGGATGTGGAATCTTCCTTAAAAGAGTATCCCATGAGTATAGTGTATTAGAGTTTGAAAACACCCAAAAAAAGTCCATTCCTCTGGTATGGGTGTTGTGGCAGCATAGTTTAGTGAAGGATGAGACCTAGGAATAGGAAGTTGATATATGTTATCTGTGTAAAAAACACTTTGTTAATGATACCTATTTAACATTCGAAGGCCAACTCAAGGATGAGTTTCTTTTTGGAGGAGGGGGGTTGTAATGACCACTATTTTTAATAATGGTATGGATCATTATTTTTTCAGCTTTAATAAAGTAAAAGACCCTAATAAAGATTTATTATCAAGTCATGGAGGTCACAAGGGTGTTTAGGGATCATTCAAAGACCATAGCTTCAAATTGGAAAAACAAAATGGGCGACATGGTTTTTCTACAATTGTGTGACCCATGGGACATGACTATGTGTCTAGTTACATAAATGGGAAAATCCAATATACATAGTATTAAAATGGTTTTTCAAACAATGAAACTAACCATGTGGGGTTCCCATTCTCTATAGACAACTGTTCACCTAAACCACACGCTTTGATATTTTTGGGTGAAAAGTACATTTTACCCTTATTTTAACAATTAAGAATTATTTCCTTTTCCCCTCGTTTCTCCAGTTGCTGAAACATGAGCTCCACCATTTTTGATCTCAAATTCTCTCAATGTTATTAATTTTTATAACTTCCTCATTTGGTTTTTTCCTTGATCTATTGAAAGTATGGGATTTGTCTTGATAATCATTCCTTGTCTCTGAACTCCTATCAAGGTTAATATTCATATCTGTTGGGATATTTTGGTAAATGATCATTTTCCCCATTCTGGGGCATTGAACTATTTCTCATATCTCATCCATCCTACTTCAAATATGAGGCCAATATAGAGTGAGGCATTGTCTACGACCTTGATGTAGGTGGTCACATCATTTTCCCTTTCAGTTTTGTCATCTCAGGGTAATTTCATTATGTCACATGCAGAATTCTACAAAGCAACTCAATAATATGGATTCCTTCATGTCTAGTTGACACTTATACCTTAATACACATGTATTGATCTTTTTTTGGTGGTTTAGATATCATGACTACCTTATACAGTCAACCCATGGGTGTGCCATGTGAAATTTTCCATTTTGGCCAATTGTTAAAATTTACCGGAACTCCTTTTTTACTTTTAGATTAGTTTCTAAATGTAATTTTCCCAGATACATGAGTGTTAAATGGAACCAATGACACCACTTAGGAAATTGAGCCTCTTTTTGGTAGAATTTCACGAATGGGTAATTCCGTATTTGACTATAGAAATTTTAGATTCCTTTAATCCATATGAATAAAATCACCTCGACTTAGTAAGTTAAATGGAATGTGAGTATGGATTAATTTAAATGAGATGGATAATGCATGATGGGTTGGATTTATTTAAATGAATCAATTAGTATTAAATAAATGACCTCAAGTGGCGGTAAGTCCATTCCCTTTGTGTAGTCATTCAAAATGTTTCATATAAATTGTAATTACATAAATGGAATTTAACATGGAAAATAAAATGAATAAGATATTATGTCTTATGTATTATATTATTAATTATTATGCATATTCTATATATATATGGGCTAGATGAATGAAATGGATGTGTGGTAATTTCCCATTCCATTTATTAATATAATTAACCTTTATATAGGCTGTGATACGAGGGTAAGGGACCACTTGTGCATAGAGGTATCACACTCTCTTACATCAGATGTTGTGCATGACATCTCGCACTAGTGATACTATATAGACATTGGGATGAGGCACCATGTTACATGATTAAAGTGTTTCAATAGTGTCTCACTCACCATCTCCAGTGTTGTAGCATGGTGTATCTCACTCTATTGGGATATAGCGCATGTACCCTATATCTTGTTATTTTAGGCTCATTATACTGGGCATGGATGTCAGAGTTACACCCCAGCACTTCCATCACTAGTATTCTAAGTATATGGCCACTTACTTATACCAGTACATGGTTCATATAGGTGGATACAATATACAATTAAAGTATATATACTATTAATAATATATATATATATAGTGACATGATCGAAACTTATTCCAGAAATGAGAGGAAGCTTGTAGAACCATCAATTGTCTTCTAGGAACCTGAGAAATCAATCTGTCTATTTCAGTTTTTCTTTACTATTCTGCCTATGCTTGAACAATGTTTATTTATGAGCACTGATTGGATTACACATAGACACTGTTTGTAGTGGCCTACTATGATTTTTATCTCACACCCTACTCAGGCTGCCTTTGGTACTTGAGAATAATATTTGTTAGTAGGTATGCATACGGTAATGTTCCCTTCTATAGGTTTGTGATATGCTTTACCTATATAGATATTTGGAGTAGAGGAATGGGATTTAGCTTGGGATTATTATAGAGAAACTTTTTTTCTTTTTTTCCTCTATACTATTGTATATCATGCTTGTATCTTCTTGTTCCCTTTTTGTATTACAACAATCCATGAATCATTGTATCAGACACTTCCATGGAAGATTTTGATATTATTATCAATTCTTTTGTTTATTTTCGCATCTGAATTTGATTATTTATTATGTTTGTTATATTCAATTCAACTATTGTTGTATGGTTATTGGTTATTTACATTGTTCCATTAATATAAGAGGGGATGCTCTCCCCATTGTAAAACATTTAAACCCTCCATACTAGTCTGCAACCTATTGAGTATGGGGAGGTGATCTTGAGGCTATGTGACCCATTGACTCAGGGCATGTGTTAAGTCGATCTCAAGTCTGGACGTTACACTAGACAGAGGTAATTCAAACAATGAGAACATGGTTTTTAAAATTTTGATACCTCTTATGAGTAACCATGTGACACCCCTTGGTGAGTTTTACAGTTAGGGAACACTGTTAGGGGAAACCATGTTCCCCATATAAGAAACCATGCATGCTTGATTTTAAACCCCTTAAAAACATGATTATAATACCAAAACCACTATAATTAACCCAAAATCTTCCATAAATCATACTTAAATGATTTATCTCATGTTTCGTAGGCTCTTGGATGGATTACAACCCCTTATAACCTCCCTTATAGGCGATTCAAATCCTATATTATTGATTTGAACCTCTCATGGTAATGGATTGTCATCCTGTGTAGTTTTTTCCCATTCTCTTTCCCTTCTCTCATTATTTGAAGGGATGTTTTCCACTTTTTTGTGGATCTAGATATAGGTTTTGAGAGATCTAATCTATTTTATTTTAGATCTATGTTTGGGATCTAGATATCGTTATTCATTGAGCAGTTGAACATTCTATATCAATTTGTGGATATCTATTGGTAAGCATTAATCATCAATCATGAGGTATGTGGTATATTATTCAAATACTAAAGTATTGATTTCAATTACATGTAAATAATTGTAATATTTATCTTAATTGATTCATAATTTAATTTCATAAATTTAATTATTTAATTAAGGGATTGTGGGATTGATCGATTAAGGGGTTATAGAATTGATAAATTAAAGGTGTTCCAATAATAGTTTAAATTGTAAAATTTGATTAATTAATTAATGGATTGTGTGTATAGGGAATTGATGGAAATTTAAAATGTGAAATTAAAATAATTAATCAGGGAATTAATTAATTAAATCCATTGATTTTGGAATTTATGGAATATTTAGACTGCGAAATTGAATTAATTAATTAGTGAATTGCATAATTAAATCATGTTATTATGAAAATGGTCATATATTT
Source organism: Viscum album (assembly GCA_963277665.1). NCBI lineage: Eukaryota > Viridiplantae > Streptophyta > Magnoliopsida > Santalales > Viscaceae > Viscum > Viscum album. The sequence goes on along the minus strand of OY728143.1, from coordinate 1,536,191,346 downwards.
GGATTATGGAATTGAATTAATTAATAAATTAATTAATTAATGGGTTAAATGTGTATATGGTTTAAATGGTGAATTTCTTATTTCTTTCCATATGATTAATGTATTGAATAATTACTTGTTTTGATAGTTTAAATGGTATATCATAATGAGAAATGTGATAATATGTTTAATGTTTATTAACCATGATTAGTGTGATATATGTATGATTTACTTATATATGATTATACGACACAGACTTAGGTTCCTAATACCCATATGTGAAAAATGTGCATTGGATAGGGAATGGGAATCCAAATAACCATGTGTGATTATTTCCCTCTGAAATTGGGGATGATCTCATTGATTTAAGATTCAATCATTCCAAGCGGTTTCTAACGGGATTGTTCGTAGAACTGGAAATATCCAATGATTCCATATCCATTTGAACCTACTTTCCAAAGGTAGGCGCTCATTAGTTGTAGACTGATGAGGCTTAGGAATTTGCATTGGTCGAGAGGATGGGAGGTCGGACTCATCACACCTTTTTTGGGGAATTATTTTCTACTCCGGGACTCTCTTTATAGATTTAAGTTATGTTCATGAATCTTTATTACATTACCAAGTATAAAATGATCTTTCCTTTAGATCTGACAGTCAATGATTGATATGTAGAAAATTTAGAGAATTTTTTATATGTATTCAAGGTTCTTCATTGATAGAGAATCATCGGAATTTGTTTAGAGATTCATATTCAATGGTATCCTTTAGTACATAAAAGTCTCTTGGTCATTATGATGACCATACTGGTTTTAAAGCCACTTAGTGGGGCACTTGAAGTTTGTTGTCATTCAGAAGGACATAGATTATTTCAGAGTTGGGATTGTACCCACAGATGGGCTACCTACATATCCTTTGTTTAAAAAAAGGAATCAGAACCCATGTAGTTCGAGTAAGGGAATATGATGTTTATGATTAATGGCTCAAATAAAGATCTCATAATTACTTTTACACTCTAAGATCACGTGAGTCATGCTCGGTGTGAGAAACAAGAGGTATTGGTAAAACCAGACAATTTGTGCCATAAAAGATGCAATCATAAGAAATGATGTGGGGCTTACGTATGTTTGACTTCCCAAATAGATAAAGATTAGGATTTACTTAAGGGAAGAAATCCAAAAATAGGGTCCATAAAGGTATATGTACTTTATGGATATTTGGATACTCTAATTTGGGGCTTACTCCGGAAAAGGAGGCCCAAATTAAGAGGGGACTTATGATTGGGTTTTACTCCTGAAAAGGAGACCCAGATCAAAAAGTAAATTAGGACTGGTTAAGATAAATTAAGACTGAGGATTAATCCTATGAAGGAGGCCCTAGTTAAGGGATTTGAAGAATTAAGGGACTTGGGGCTTACACCTAAGGAGGATGCCCAATATTAATGAGAATTATGACTGGGACATACTCATGAAAAGGAGGCCCAGGTTAAGGGGTTCTCTCATCTTAAAGGATGAGGTTGAATGAATGAAATCTCATTCTTTAGTGACATAAGGATTATGTGAATCACTGTGTTTTAAAGAGATTCTCCACATAATTCCATTTATATAAGGAATTCAATCAAGAAAACATGCCATAAATATCTTTGAAGAATGTCTTAAAGACTGAATCATGAATAGGAGAGGTGGAATGGTATAAGAGGGGTTAAATGGGAAAGAAGGGCACCCAAAAAGGCAGGGGTGCACAAGTCCTGGTAGGCGCGCAGGTACTGCGTGGGCACGCAAGTCCTGGTCACACATGTATACATGCGCGACACATGGGTACTTGCGTGATTGTTAACCAGTAGGGTAACACATGGGCGATCGTTGACCAAAGCATTTATAATTATCATTAGCTACTTCCAGAAGAGAGGCACGCAAGTTCTGGTGAAGAAGTAGGGATGTGCGCAAGTATGTTCATTTCCCTTAAGGGAAAAACACCTTAGGCGCACAAGTGTTAGTGAATTCTAACACATAGACCTTACTCCTCTTGTTTAGACCTTCCATTCTAGGTAAATAATTACCTTAGAAGTGTTTGGAAGACCTGAAGAAGAGACTTGGGCATTCAGAACTCTATATATGAATTTTGGAAAAATTCCCTCCTCTAATGGGGGCCCACATGGTCTATTTATAGGCTGGAGAATACCCTCGGGCAGTTATCACATAGGGCGTGCAAGTCACTTGCGCGACCATTAGGCGGCGCGCAAGTATACTTGCACAAAAATAAGGGAACTTGCGTGACCTTTGTGAATTTTAAGCCTTGTTCATGCCTTTGTTGATTTTTGAGGTTTTCTTCAAATGGTGAATCAATTTTTACTAAGTCATTTCCCTTTCCATTCTTTTAGACAATGTGACGAAAAAGGAGTGTCAACAAAATTCCCCCCCTCAGAGTTGGATCTGAAAGAATAAGGATGTGACTCTAAGGAAAAGAAGAAAACAAAAGGGAAAGAGGCACGCAGGTGTTGATGGCGCAGAGGGCGGTGCACAACTGTTGAGCACGCAGGCATTGGCGTGCAAGGGTGTGTCCTGGCCTATAAATATGCGACCCCATTTCCGTACAAAGCATCCAGATTCCAACTTCCGAGCTCTCGCCGTGCAAGTTTCCTTCGCCACACAAGTTGCTCTGTTTTCCTATGTTTCTTTGTGGTCACGCTGCAGTATAGGTATTTATACTTTTGTGGTGATACTTGAGTGCCAAAAACTTGCATGGCACATCCATACATGCGCGTCAAAATTATACTTGCGCGCCTTAATGCCTTAGACATTTTTTTTAAATTCCTTCAAAAATTTTATAAAAAATTAACTTAATTTAAGAGTTAATTAGTCAACTTTTGTGCATATCCAATGGCTCCCAAGAGAATTGGAATGGTTGATGAAATGGAAAGAAAGTGGATAGATGACATAATGAATATTGTTGGCCTACTATGATATCTGTGACAGAACTCTTCCATATTTGGCTAAGTACTTTGATGAAATATCATCTTAACTTCTCATGGAGCATCTACATGCCTCTCTATGGTCATTGTGATCTGCAAGGAGTCAATGTTCCAAATACAAAGAACTATATGCCTGAGATGCAGTTGCACTACTAATCCTCTATTTCGGTTATTTTGTGCATTAAGAGCAACAACATTGGCATGAAATTTAAAATTTTTCTTGCATGCCATTTCCTTGCAGATATGAAAACAGAAAACCCATGGGCTGAAATATTTCTTGCTGCCGGTTAGTGGAGAGAAGAAAAACATGGTATTAAAGCAATATCTGAAAATAGTACTCTCTACAAATGGCTCTTTACTTCCAATGCATCATTCTCAAATCCATGTATCCATCTTCCATGTCTCTTGGACAGAAACAGAGTCACTGTTTGATCAGCAGAAAATTTTCTCAAACTGCACTCGAGAAACTTCTTTTGCAATTGTTCCAAGAAGAGCTGTAATCACTGCATCTATTATGGTATCTAGTTGAATGAATGAATTCCAGGTGGATGCTGATGAAACTCGGGATGTTGTAAATCAAATGAAGTATTATGTTGAAATTCATTTGTAATTCGTGAAAAAGAGAAGAGACTCCAGTCTGTGGATGTCCTTCTAACTCTTGTGGATCAATGAAAAAAACTTCCACCTTCAATCATTTGTAACTGCATTCTCTTTTTCTATCTTCATTAAAATTTACCTAATCCAATGGGCCTAGTAAGCATAGTTTGATTTTTAATAGGATTATTATAAATAACCCTACAATCATTTAATATTTTAAGTTCTCAATATTATCTAAATCATTCAAACTGTATGTTTATTGAGCTGGAACCTGACTTTTATTCAGATTTACTTTGTCTTTTGTGGGCAGTTTAAAGTCATTCACATCGAACATAAAGAGCATAATGTTTAAGGTCGAAATAGCTTTGACCAAAATGGATTAAAATTGACTCAATCCCTTGACAATTTATCTGAAATCATATTACCATACTCAAGTATGAGGGAAAATATATAAACAATAACTAAAGAATATTTGAATCTGAGGAATGATATGAAAAAGAGCTAAAATGCATTAAAATAAATAGTTCCCAAGAATGATGTTACCATTATTTAACAAACCCATTAGGGGGTTGAATTATGCAAGGCCACCTAAGGGAATTGGCTGCATAGTCAAATAAATAACATCTTTTGGATGACAGGTCTATTATGTAGACTACTTATGCAAGGCCACCTAAGGGCACGTGCAACATAGTCAAGAAAAAGAACTCTCAGAAATTTATTTTCCTAGAGCTAGAAAGCCAGTGAATGTTTATGGAGATTCAAAATTTCCAAAGTATAGAGTTTTCTGTATGGAAAGAGGTACTGAATATGGAGAAGATATTTCCAAACAAGATTATCGAAGAACTGGATGGAAATCACTCCAAAAAAGGTCTAACCCAAACGAAAGGGAGGAGAATATAAACTATATACTTGAATACTTTCAGATCATGAAAAAGTATATGGGACAAGTACGTTAAGGATGGGTATTTTTTCGGATCCCTACATATTGTCATTTAAGACAAAAAGGACAAAAAAGGATTTCTTCCCAATAATGAAGTTACCAGTATCTAACAAATCCATTAGGGGTTGAATTATGCAGGGCCACCTAAGGGAATTGGTTGTATAGTCAAATAATCGCATCTTTTGGCTGACAAATCTATTATGGAGACTGTTTATGCAAGGCCGCCTAAGGGCACGTACTGCATAGTTAGGAAAACTAACACTCATAAGTTTGAAATTTTTGTGACTAGAAGTCAAGAAAAGGGTTATAAAGATCTGAAAATATTTAAGGTTAGGATTATGACACATAAATATGGGTATTGTCCAATGTATGCAGAGATACACAAATCAATACTAACCATAATCATGTTGTGGATGGGTCCTGAATGCAAATGTTGGACTTCACTATGTATCCCATAAGGATGGGAATCAAGCCATACGTAGTTCTTGAACTACAGCTTAACGTCATGTGGGACAAAAGGATTGGAGATCTTAGTTTAGGGTCATAGATCTTGGACCATTAAAAGAAATACACAGGGTGTGTTTTCATGGGGACTTTTCAACTAGGGGACTGAAATAGGAATTTGGGGTTAGGCCCAAAAGACTTGGGGTTGGATTCGAAGGACACTCGAATGTTCCTACATATCCCATTAATATGGTAATCAATCCCACGTAGTTCTAGAACTAACCTCTATACAAATTTGGTTCATACATGTGAAGGGTGAAAGGGGACCTTAGTGCAATGATGGTTTGACCCAAGAAAAAAGATTCGGGTGTTTCCATGTATGCACATAGTCTTTGAAATGAATCCTGATTGAATATCAATGTAAATAATGATTCCCTCTTAGGTGAGGGTATCAAATAATATTGTAGTTTATTGGTATACAGGACAAAAGTGTTGTATATTTTAATGTCATATAGCAAGGAAGAAAGTGAACCCATGTAAAAATATTGCTTCTATGGGCGGTTTCACGAATCAACATCGTATGAGATAGAGGTGAACCGATTTGAAGAGAATGGTTTTGGGATTGAACCTTGGGAGGTTTCCTACGTACCCAGCCTAGAAGGAAAGGATCAATGTCCGCTTAGTTCAATTAAAGAATGAATTAGTGATCAAGTTGTTCTTGGGGACAACGATCTAAAATAGTATTGGGACTTACACATGGTTAGTGGCCTAGAGTGAGTGTTATGGTTGAAGTTTTCTCTAAGCTCACGTGAGTCATAATCGGTGTGACAAACAAGAGGTAGCAACAACCTTAACGATGCACAGTTTAATGTCATGTAGGGCATATGAAGGGACTATGTAGTTTAAAGTCTTGTAGTTGGGACTATTGGTGATGCACAGTTTAGTGTCATGTAGCAGGGACAAAATACAGTTTAACGTCATATTGGACGTATTAAAGGACTTTTTGTACAGTTTAGTGTCATGTAGTTAGGACGATGTGTACAATACATTTTAATGTCATGTTGGACAAAAAGAGGATTGTTCAGTTTTATGTCATGCAATGAGGACAAAAGAGTACACCATTTAATGTCATGTTGGACGTATCAGGGTCTTTTTCACAGATTAACATCATGTTGGATGAAAAAGGGACGATACATTTTAGCTTCATGTTAGACGTAAGTGCCAATAGTTTAAGGTCGTATTCATGGACCGTTGGTTATGCAGTTTAACGTCTTGCTGGGCGTAAGGGACGTATATATAATTTAACGACATATAGCAAGGACAATGAAAGAGATACAGTTTAATGTCATGTTGTCTGGACATGATGAGTAGTTTTAAGTTCATGCATGATAGTGGTGTAGTTTAAGGGTATACCAGAACAATGATGATATATTTTGTGTCTATACAAAATACTTCTTCAAAAATCTGGCATTGGTTGTAGTAGTGATGAGTTCTCCACCCATTGAGATTAATGAATAAGCTCCATTGGATTGGACCCTATGTATTGAGTAAGGTCCTTCCCATTTTGTCTCAAGCATGGGAGGTTTCTTTCCTGGTAGCATTGGAGTTCTGAGAACTAATACCAATTCCCCCTGAGTAAATGAACTAAGATGAACGTTTTTGTTGAAATTTCATGCTATTCGATTCTGATAGACTTCCAGGTGGTGCAAAGTGCACAATCTTTTCTCGTCTAACCATTCCAATTCATTCAATCAATTTTGAGATTGTTCATTGGTAGATGACTAATCTTAAATAGCTACTCTTAGCGAGGGTATTGGAACATTAATGGGCGAGACTGCTTCCGTTCCATATACCAGTGAATATGGAGCGGACCGCGCTGTAGTGCGGGTGGTAGTCTGATAAGCCCATAAAGAATGAAAGAGTTTATCAGGACATGATTTCTTATCTTTATCCACCATATTTTGAAGTATATTTGAAAGAGTCTTATTAAAGGCTTCTATTTGGCCATTGGCCGCTGCATGATACCGAGATGAATAATTGGATTTGATATTGTATTCATGATACAACTTATTCACCTCGGATGAAAAAAAGTTGGTGCCTTTGTCCTTCAATATGGTATGAGGGACACCAAATCTTGTAATGATGTTAGACTTGATGAAGCTAACAATGCATTTAGAACTAATATACTTAAGAGGTATTGCCTCTACCCATTTGGAAAAGAAATCAGTAGCAGTAAGAATATACTTAAAATTCTTGGCCGTAGCTGAAGGGTAAGGTCTCACCACATCCATTCCCCTTGTGGAAAATAGCCCGGAGTATTTACCTATATGAAGCAAATCTAGAGGTTGATGAATGAAGTTGGAATGTACTTGGCATGAATGACACTTCTTTATGAAATCAACACAATCTTGTATCATTGAAGGCCAAAAGTATCCAAGCCATCGAATCTGATCAGACAGTATATGTCCAGACTGGTGGGCACCACAGACTCCTACATGCACTTCTTTCATGAAAACCATTGTCTCTTCCACATCAATGCATCTGAAGAGAACTCCATCAAAACCACGTTTGTAGAGAACTTTATCTAGGTGATCTGTACTATCATAAAGAGTAAAATTGACCACACGTCGCCGGATTTGTTCTTTCTCGGCTCTATGAGGTAGAAGTGTTCCATTTTGAAGGTATTCCCTGATAGGTGACATCCATCCTATAGTATGACCCTATGGTTCAGGAATGGGACTAATTTCATTAATTTCCTCTGTTCTGATTCGAATATAAGGTGAAATTACACGACGTTGGGAAATACTGATGATTGTCTCATCCCGATTTGGATCTACCAGAGTTGTGGCTATATTAGCCAGTGCATCAGCTTGAGCATTTTGTGATATTGGGACATAATAAAATGTCGGTTACAAAGGGAATTCTGCCATTTACTCTCTGATTACTCATACAAAGGGATTAGTTCTTCTTTTCTGATGGCGTAATCCCCATTAACTTGTTTGATTACCAGGTCTGAATCACCTTTCACCTTTAAGTGATTCACTTGTGCTTGAAGTGCCAATTCCAATCCTGCGATGAGAGCTTGGTATTCTGGTTCATTATTGGTACCACCTTCCCATAATAAGAAGGAATAAGGTAACACTACCTTTTATGGAGAAATGAGCACAATTCCTAATCCAACTTTGTTGAATTTAGGATTTTCCATTTTCCTCCCTGTTGGACTTCTAGAAGCACCATCAAAATACATTTCTCATGCCTGAGGACTTTCTTGAATAGAGAAGACTTCCTCATCAGGGAGTTCAATATATGAAGATGTGTCTTCCACTGAAGGGTGTTCAGCCAGGAAATCATCCAGAGCTTGTCCCTTTATTTCCTTTTCAGACACATACTGAATGTTGAATTTCTGAAAAATAACTTCCCACCTTGCTAGACGTCCTGTAAGCATTAGACGACTAAGGATGAATTTTAGCGGGTTATTGCGAGATACCAATTGGACCTCATCATGTTGCAGGTAGTGTCTCAAATTTTGAACTGCAAAGATTAATGCCATTCAGCACTTCTCAATATTTAAATACTAGGTTTCTACTTTATGCATAGTATGACTGAGGTAGTAGAGGCTGTTTTCATTCCCAACGTCATTTTTCAGAGCAAGAAAGGCACCCAATGATCGCTCTAAATCTGTCACGTAGAGGATAAGTGGTCTTCCTTCAACAGGTGGCATGAGTACCGGTGGACTCAAGAGGTATTTCTTGATAATATCAAATTCTTATTGACAATCTTCACTCCACTGGTAAGTGACTCCCTTCTTCATCAATTTGGTGAAGGGTAAACTTTTGCCTGCAAAATTTGCGATAAAACACCGAATATAGGCTAAGTGGCCTTGAAGTCCTTTTAATTCTTTCAAATTTAGAGGAGGTGACATACCAAAGATTGACATTGTCTTCTCAGGATCGACTTCAATACCACGATGGAGTACAACAAAGCTGAGAAATTTTCCTGAGGTTACACCAAAAGCACATTTGAAGGGGTTCATCTTCAAATTATGTTGCCGAAGTTTGCGGAATATGACTTCTAAATCTTCCAAGTGATTAGAAAGTTGTTTGGATATGACCACCAAATCATCCACATATCATTCAAAAAACTTCCATAAAAAGGGTTTGAAGATACGATGCATGTCACACTGATATGTAGCGCCTACATTCTTTAAGCCAAAGGGAATTACTCGGAAGAAAAACACACCTTAAGGGGCTTTGAAGGATGTGGATTCCTCATCTTCTAGAGCCACTCAGATTTTATTATATCCGAAATATCCATCAATGAAGGGATGTGCTTCATAGCCAGCTGTTTCATCAATTAAAAGTTCTGTATTTGGAATTGGGAAATCATCCTTAGGACAATGCCTATTAAGATCTCTAAAATCAATGCAAACTCTAATTTGTCCGTTATTCTTTTTCACAGGGACAATATTAGCCAACCACTTGGGATATTTAAGTTCTCTGATGAAGTTAGCTTTGATAAGCTTATCCACTCTAACTTCAATTTTGGAAGCATAAGTTGGGTGTGTTCTTCTCACGGCTTGCTTAAATCCTCGATGCTCTTCTGGTAAACCCAAATGATGAGTAGCAACATCAAGATCAAGCCCGGGCATCTCTATATATTTCCAAGCAAATATATATTAATTTTTCTTTAAAAAGGAAATATACATATTTTGTTCTTCAAGATTCATGGCCACACTAATTAAAGTGGGGCGTGGATCTTCTTTTGTACCCAGATTTATTTCTCTGAGTTCATCCACGGTGGTAGAGATACGCTCTTCAAATGCTCGAGGAGCATTTCTGAGATCTTCTTCTTATTCTTCATCATTTGTTATTTCTTTCATTTCTACTTGCATAGTAGATGATAAAGCAGAATTTTCATGACCAGAAGAGATGTTAAAAATTGAACATCTTGAAGAAGAAGCTTCCATTTCTGACCTAATTGATGATGAAGGGACTTCCATGGGAAATTAAGAGAAGATGAAGGATAGAGAATCGACATCATTGCTCACCTCCAATGTTGATATAACTTTTTCTGGCCTGATTGGAAAAGTATAGACTTTTTGGACTTCATCAGATGAAATGAAAACATCACCATTTGGGCTTTCATCACTGCTTAGTGGGTTACCAATTTCTCCCATGTTTTCTGGCTCGATTACCGTAATGGACATTATGGATCTTTCCATAAGAGTATTTTGATTTTGGTCTATCTTATCAATTTGACTGATAGTCAACACATAATCTTTACTCACATGTGTAAATGGATTTACTGGAATCTTCTCCAAACCATATGGAGCATTTACTTTTGTATGCTCCCTTGTTATGGATTTATCTTTTCCCTTCATGTGACAGAATTCCGCCTCAATTGATTGAGACTCACAAGCCTTGAACAGGGCCTTATCACCATACAATGTCCCAAATTGACCATCAAAAAAATATTTGAGACATTGATGTTATGATGAGGGGATAGCCGCATGTTGATGTAGCAAGGGTCTTCCAAGAAAGATGTTGAAGTCTGAGTCTTGATCAACAACCAAGAAATTTGAATTAGAGACAAGATCTCCAAACTGAGTTCTGATTGTAACCTCGCCCAGTGGTTCTTGTTCATTTTTATCATATCCTTGTAACATCATGGTAGAAGGAGATAAATCATATTCTGTGAGGCCCAATCGAAGAAGTGTACGAATGGGTATGAGGTTGACTCCTAAACCATTATCAATGAAAGATATTCGGACGTCTATGATATTGACCATTCCAGATAAGTACAAAGGTCTAAAATGTACATGCACGACATCATCTTCATCATTATCAGTAAATGATATTACTGCATGGAATTCCACAGGATTATTGTCTATGTGATAGACTTCAACTGCAACAATTTTAGTTTCAAACTCTTGAGGACTTGACAAAGCCTCGATGAGTGCCTCTCGAAGATCATTTGATAAATTCGAGGCATCTAGAATTGATAACTTGTCCGGTACATGGGCCAGGTGTTTCAATACATCATACTTGTGATCCAAAGGTCTGCGTTTCCCAATAGGAACATGTGTTTTAGCAGGTGTCTTGGAAGTTGATGCTTTGGAAGTTGATGCATCTCGTATAGGGATAGGAGTTGGCAATATTCCTAGCTTCGGTAGATTAGACTAATTAGATCCATTTGCTTGCTAAGAGGAAGAATATGGAACCTTTAACATGTCATCCAGAATAACTCTGCCAGGACTGAATTTTCTATTGGTGGAAGAACTTGCTTTTTCTTCTTGAGCACGCTGAAGGGCTCTGCCACGAGTTTCTGCTGCATACACAGTTCTAGAAGGGGTATAATTGGAATAGTGGCTTCTAAAATATCCATATCTTCCCCTGTATCCTAAGCCTCTGGAACTTCCTCTGATTCCTCTGTTTGATACAGGGAATTCAGGATCATCGAAAACGAAACTGCGATTGGCATATGGATCTGTTAATTGAATCATATTAACAGAACCAAAGATTTAATCTTCATCGGATGAGGACTCTGCTTGACTAGCCAATTTAGGTTGTGCCATTGGGTGGGACGGTGCCCGTTGCTTCAAAGTAGATGGAATGAAATCTTCCAGAGTCAAAGACAACATAGGCTTTGACACATACTCATCTTCTTCTGATTGTTCCTATTTGGAATTGTTCCTTTTCTTTGAGTATTTTCCCTCTGATGAAGAGGGTTTTGTTGTGGCATTCATGGCAGAATGCACAATTGGTTTCTTCAATTGTGTTCGCAAAATAGCATGAGTTCGGTTGACCGTCATTCATACCATCCAATCATCATATTTTTGTTCATTTTTTATTTTAACTTCTTGTCACTCGCCTTCCTCCTCTAGAACTGTAGCAGTAATACATGCTACCTGAGCTGAAGAACCTTTCAGTTTATCTTGTCCCAAATCGACCATTTTTTGTAGGTGGTCCTTAAAAAAACACTCTTGAATGGGATGCCCCAACATTTGATGAAACGGGAAATAGTTGGGACGTTCTTCATCTCCATCCTTGTTTGGCCTCTTGGGAATTGGCAATTGATCCAAATTATTTTCCAGAGCCGAAATGAAATAACTAGGAACTTGTTCATTTGGGAAAGAGTAAACTTTGCTTTTCAAATCCTCAAATTTTTTTCGTCTTTGATCTCTTTGATTATCTTAACGAAACGACCTCTGTTGTTGGCGATCATGAGGTGGAGCCCTTCGGGAAGATGAATGTTTTGAAGTAGAAGAAGGTACAGGTGGTTGCTTAACCATAACTGTAGCAATCTATGCTTTACTCAATCTCCTTCTTGGAACTGATGGAATTACACAAGATTTAGCCTTAGTCTGTATAAGAGAATCTTTAATCTGTTGAGTGATTTAAGTAAGGTGTCGAAAGCCTCCTGCGTATTTCACAGGGATCAGTGGCGTGTGTAATTCGTCACACAGATTTTCCACACATATTGGAAATAGTTCCTCTTGAGGAATTTCTAAGCATAGGGAATATTTTAATCCCTTTCAGTGAGCAAAGAAATCTGAGACCATTTCATTCTCCCATTTCTTACAGTTTGTAAGATTGAAAACTATTGTCTTTGGAAAAGTTGAGCTGAATTGAAGAAGAAATCGTTGACGGAGATCATCCCATCCGGTAATTGACCGGGATTGCAAGATTGTGTACCAGACAAAGGCTGGTCCTTGCAAGGTTCGCACGAATCATCTGAGTTTCACTGCTTCTTTCTGCTCCGGAGTTCCCATCGTAGGATCACAACAAGACACATAATATATCAAATACTGTTCAGGATCACTTGATCCATTGAAAATAGGGATTATAGGGATCCCAAAACTTAATGGGGAGAGATTGAATCTACCAATTCAGGGTAAGCTCTCTTTTCTGGTTGAACCTGTGCATGCTTCCCTTCCATAGTCTCTAAAAGAGCTGTTAATGAATCAATGGTAGTTATTAACTTTTGAGAAACATCTGGTTGAACTTGGACTTGGGACAGTGCAATGACTGGAGTTTGGATAGGTAAGGAAGTTGGTGCGGCAACTGATGGTAGCACTGCCAACTTTTGTTGCACTTTACCCGTAGGATTAGACCTGTGATGCTGTACAAATAAAGTAGGATATTCTTGATCCATCTCACTAGCTGGAACAAACTCCCTTGGCTGACTGACTCTAGCATGCTTAGGAAGAAGACTACCCTAAAGTAGTTCTGCATTCAACCTCCTCAATTCCTTCATTTCGTCCTCTTATTGTGCAAACTTTCTCTCTAGTGAGAGAGATTGTCCTTCTCCAAATGAAGGATATGTAACCTGATTCATTCCCCTCCCTTTGCTGGATCCTTTTCGGAGAGGGGGAAGTGGGTTACTTTAAGGATTACCTAGGTTCTGAGTAATCCTTTGATTTCGTGTACGCACAAGTTCTTCATTTGTGTTTGTGCATATATCTTCTTGAGGAGGAACCTCTTCATCTGAATCCCCTGAGTGGGCCTAATCTGGTGGATCAGCAAAAACGGTATTGATGACATTGATTGATGCATAATGCATCACATCCCTTCTATCATCATTTCTGTGATATTTTATTCTTTCATGTATTTGATGAGACATTGCCTTTTGTTGATTCGATCCCTTAGGAACTTCTTGACGAACCATAATTTGGAGGGAATCTCCTGATAATTTGGCTCTTTGTTCCTCTTGTGGCTACTTCCCCAATCAAGAGAAGACTGACATTCGCCGATGAGGGGATTGATGATTTGAAAAACACCCCAGTTCGGTGGACTGGGGCTATTCCTGTTGTCTTTTCTCAACTCCTCGAATGCTATTTATTGATTCTGAGGGTTGGTTTAATAGAGTCCCCAGTTTGGAAAGCTGGGGCGGCTATTGACATGCTATGTCTGAGAATTTCATAAAATCTCTCCTGATCTTGTGGACCTTAGTCCTGAAATTAGGTGGATGCATTAACCTGCATCCACTTTTATCACCCGGTTCAAAAGAATGTTGGATGATTTCTAACACGTCTGTCACTTGATGATGTGATTTCTCCATACGAGAGGCATGTTCAATATTATCGTTTGCTTGATGAAGGAGTAATTCAACAACATTTTCTCTGTATACTTGATTTTGAGAAGAACTAGTTGAGGCCTGTTCATGGGAAAGCTTTTGATTACAAATAAAACCCATTGACTGTGGCCGGCCACAGGCAATAACATTGCATGAGACTATTTTCGGGGGGCTTTGCTGACTGGAGAGCACAGTGAAATGTAGTGCTCCATGAACACCCCATCATCTGACATGAATACCAGATGGGGAATTGGCAATTAACTAGCACAATCTTCTTAGTGTGCCAAGGCTTGAACGATGAAGGGCTCTCTGCTGCTTTTCAGCCTTCGGATATTGAGAGACTGATAGAGATGCCAAGTCAATTTGATGTTGTAACCCTTCTATTATATTAACATGATTTTCATATTCATCATAAGATAATACTTTATTTTTCAACTGATAAAGACTCTTACATATATTGAGTCGAATATCATGAATTCCATCTTCCGTCAAAATCTCTGGAATGTCATACTAAGAGTCAGCCAGAGGCCAAAACATGAATGGCACTACACCTTTCGACAATTGTTTTCTCATGTTCATAATTTCCTCTTTATCATTCAATGAAGATTCTTCTACCTGATTTGACCAGAGTTGGTTATTCCTTGTTGCTTCATCAGATTCAACAACATTGGTAGAGAAATCACTGATCAAACTAGAAGATGCATGACTTAGGGGTGGTTTGGAGAATGACCTACACCCTGTGCTATCTCTTTATTGAGAAAGTATTTCACCTGCTAACGATAAATCCTCATACATGACTTTTTTTTAATTTTCAAGTGCATCAAGATAAGAGGGATTTCTCGGCACTATTGTGTCCATAGGATCATTTTCCGGGCAATGTGCATCACTACTGCGGAGAGGACTTTAGCAGCGAAATTCATCATCATGGGGAGTACTACCATGGTGGGTTACAACAAAAGATGAGATCTCTTGCTCCTTGGTCTTCTAACCACACATAGGGTTCCTGTGGCTTTCATGTGAAGATGAAACTTCGAGATCGACTAAATTTTCATGAAGAAAGCCTTCATGAGGAATTTTCTATTAAAGACCTTGAGAATTAATGTTCCCACTACTGAGAAATGAGGGAGTAGCATCTTGCATTCCAACAGATAACTGTCTGAGGGCTTCAATAACTCCAGCATCGAGCAAGGACTTGTTACAGATTGACTCTATATTTCATGACTGTGCTGGGAGGGTCTTTTTCTTAGACACCTTCTTACTCAATTTTTCATGTGTGTGTGCCTGATTAGGAGAAATGATCAGGTTAGGATGATTATCTATGCTCAAACCAGGTGTATGTCCCTGACATGGTTGTCCGTATGATATGGGGGAGTATGCCCCACCACCCTCTTGGACTGGAACAGATGTGTGTGTCTGTTCTGGAGTGAACTGTTGATGTGTCACTCCACTGGTAGGGATATATTTATGTGTCTTTCCCTGAGATGTTGTTGAAGCTGTTATTATATCCTGGTAAGCATCCAGAATATGAGTAGGTATTAGCTTCTGCTCATTCACCATTGATAGAATATTCTTGGTGACTTCAAATGCCGAAACGGGGATATACATCCATTATGTGCATGGAGTAGGTGTATGTGCCTTCTACTATCCTCCTTTTCCTATCAGCGAATCCTAACAATACTCAAGTGTGGGGGCAGAGAATTGAGTCTGCCTCCTGTTTGTCACCGGAGCTTTCCGACTGACTTCTCCGTGTTCTACCAAGCGAGACTGTTGGTAGACTTTCTTAATACTAGTAGGTGTTTGTGCCTGCTGATTGCACTTCACCGAAAGTGTTTAACGAGATCCATCATATGTAGTCAGACGAGCCTGCTGACTAGGTGATGACGTATAAACAGGTGTATGTTTCTGTCTATAATACTCTACCGGAATTGACTGGCGGGATTGGCATGATGCTACTAGAAGAGTCTGCTGGACAGCGGAATTAAAATGGGCAGGTGTGTGTGCCCGCTCATTGCTTGCCACCAAGTTAGGTTGGTGGACTTCTCTAGAGATGGAATAGAGGAGAACCTTCTCACTGATAAGCGGATTTCATCTCTGGCGATTCGTCTTGCCTTCTCGGGTTCGAGGAACCTGGGCCGAAAGCCTGGAGTCCGTACCCTCATCATGTTGAGAGCGCACTGGCGCATGATTCTAGCAGTGATTGTTAATGGGAGGCCTCAGGAAGGACTTCTATCTCCTTGAATTAAGGCCCTAAGGGACCCGCTCATTCACCTACTCGGAATATGGGATTGAATGGTGATAGCGTTCTGGGGATAACAACCTAAAACAGTTGGATATGGTGGTTAGCACCGCCTGCTTCTTGATCACTGGTCAGCACTGTTCGGACAACCAGGGTGAATTGTTTACTTGAAGGGCTAGTCGGGCAGGCTCCAGAGTTGGAATAGTACTATTTTCATGGTACTCATTAACCAGCGTGTTTGATACCCAGTGTTGAAGACACTGAGTAGGTGATATCTTCCTCAGAGCGGACGATGATCCAACAGGAGTAGCAGCAGTGGAATTTGTAGTAGAAGTTTTCATAGCAGACGTATTCACGTATGTGAACTTAAGAGAAGCCATTCTGGAAATGCATAAGATCATGGAAAAGTGTGCCTGTTTGATATAACAGACATAATCAAGATAAATTCATACAATACATCTTTTGGGTGATCAGATATGTCAATGATTGTTTTTTTGGAACTCTCATTGAGTTTTAAATACGGGCCTAACAAATAAGAAAAACATCATTTTCACTTGGTTAAGGATTCACATCGGGTTCACTATTTTTTGTTTCCCTCTGGAATTGGGGATGATCCCATTGATTTATGATTCAAACATTCCAAGCGGTTTCTAATGGGTTTGGACATAGAACCGAAAACAACGAATGATTCCATATCCATTTGAACTTACTTTCCAAAGGTAGGCGCTCATTAGTTGTAGACTAATGATGCTTAGGAATTTTCATTGGTCGAGAGGATGGGTGTTCGGACTCATCACACTTTTTTAGGGGAATTATTGTCTACTCCGGAACTCCCTTTATAGATTCATGTTATGTTCATGAATCCTTATTACATTACCAAGTATAAAATGAGATTTCCTTTAGATCTGACAATCAATGATTGATATGTAGAAAATTTAGAGAATCTTTTATATGTATTTGAGGTTCTTCATTGATAGAGAATCATATGTATTTTTTTAGAGATTCTTAGTCAATGGTATCCATTAATACATAAAAGTATCTTGGTCATTATGATGACCATACTAGTTTTAAAGCCACTCAGTGGGGTACTTGAAGTTTATTGTCATTCAGAAGGACATCGATTATTTCAGAGTTGGGATCATATCCGCAGATGGGGTACCTACGTATCCTTTGTTAAAAAAAAGGAATCAGAACCCACGTAGTTCGAGGAATGGAATATGATGTTTATGATTGATGGCTTAGAGAAAGACTTCATAATTACATTTACACTCTAAGATCACGTGAGTCATGCTCGGTGTGAGAAACAATAGGTATTGGTAAAACGAGACAATTTGTGCCATAAAAGATGTGATCATAAGAAATGATCTGGGGATTTTGTATGTATGACTGCCCAAATAGATGAATATTAGGATTTACTTCAGGGAAGAAATCCAGGAACATGGTCAATAATGGTATATGTACTTTATAGAGATTTGGATACTCTAATTTGGGGTTACTTCTGAAAAGGAGGCCCAGATTAGGAGGGGAGTTATGATTAGGTTTTTCTCCTGAGAAGGAGACCCAGATCAAAAATTAAATTAGGACTGGTTAAGATAAATTAAGACTGAGGCTTACTCCTGATATGGAGGCCCCAGTTTAGGGATTTGAAGAATTAAGGGACTTGGGGCTTACTCATAAGGAGGATGCCCAAAATTAATGAGAATTATGACTGGGACATACTCCTGAAAAGGAGGCCCAGGTTAAGGGGTTCTCTCATCTTAAAGGATGAGGTTGAATGAATGAAATCTCATTCTTTAGTGACATAAAGATTATGTGAATCACTATGTTTTTAAGAGATGCTCCACAGAATTCCTTTCATATAATGATGTCAATCAAGAAATCATGCCATAAATGGATTTGAAGAATGTCTTGAAGACTGAATCTTGAATAGGAGAGGTGGAATGGTATAAGAGGGGTTAAATGGGCAAGAAGGGCACCCAAAAAGGCAAGGGTGCGCAGGTCCTAGCAGGCGCGCAGGTACTGCGTGGGAGCGCAGGTTCTGGTCGTGCAGGTATACCTACAAGACACATGGGTACTTGCGCGATTGTTAACCAGTAGGGTAACACTTGGGAGATCCTTGACCAAAGCCTTTATAATTATCATGAGGTACTTCCAGAAGAGAGGCGCGCAAGTTCTGGTGAAGAATTAGGGAGTCGCGCAAGTATGTTCATTTCCCTTAAGGGTCAAACACCTTAGGCGCGGAAGTGTTAGTGAATTATAACACTTAGACCTTACTCCTCTTGTTTAGTCCTTCCATTATACTTAAATAATTGTCTTAGAAGTGTTCGGAAGACCTGAAGAAGAGACTTGGGCGTTCAGACCTCTATATCTAGATTCTGGAAAAATTCCCTCCTCTAATGGGGGCCCACAGGTTCTATTTATAGGATGAAGAAGACCTCCGGGCAGTTATCACTTAGGGCGCGCAAGTCACTTGGATGACCATTAGGCGGCACGCAAGTATACTTGTGGGACAATGAAGGAACTTACACGACCCTTGTGCATTTGAAGCCTTGTTCATGCCTTTGTCGATTTTTGAGGTTTTCTTCACAGGATGAATTAATTTGTGCTAAGTCATTTCCCTTTCCATTCTTTTAGACAATGTGACGAAAAATGAGCGTCAACAAAAGTCCCCCCTCATAGTTGGATCTGAAAGAATAAGGATGTGACTCTGAGGAAAAGAAGAAAACCAAAGGGAAAGAGGCATGAAGGTGTTGATGGCGCAGAGGGTGGCATGCAAGTGTTGAGCGCGTAGGAATCGGCGCGCAAGGGTGCGGCCTGGCCTATAAATATGTAGCCCCATTTCCGTACAAAGCATCTGGATTTCAAACATTCGAGCTCTCACCGTGCACGTTTCCTTCGTTGCACAAGTTGCTCTGTTTTCCAATATTTCTTTGATGTCGCACTGCGGTATAGGTATTTGGACTTGCGCGGTGATACTTGCATGCCAAAAACATGTGTGGCACATCCATACTTTCACGTCAAAATTATACTTGCTTGCCTTAATGCCTTATCCATTTTTTTCAAATTCGTTCACAAATTTTATGAAAAATTAACTTACTTTAAGACATAATTTCTCAAATTTTGTGCATATCCAATGGCTCACAATAGAATTGGAATGGCTGATGAATTGGATATCAAGTGGATAGATTTCATAATGAATATTGTTGGCCATGATTACTATGATATCTGTGATAGCACTCTTCCATATTTGGGTAAGTACTTGAAGAAATATCATCTTAACATCCCACAGAGCATCTACCTGCATCTATATGGTCATGATCATCTGCAAGGAGTCAATGTTCCAGATGTAATGATCTATATGCCTGAGATGCAGCTGCACTGCTACTCCTCTATTTCGGTTATGTTGTGCATTAAGAGAAACAACATTGGCATGAACTTTCAAATTTTTCCTGCATGCCATTTCCTTGCAGATATGAAAATGAAAAACCCATGGGCTGAAATGTTTTCCACTTCCGGTTGGTGGAGAGAAGACAAAATTTTCATTAGAGAAATATATGAAAATATTATTCTCTAAAAATGGCTCTTTACTTCCAATGCTTCATTCTCAAATCCATGTATCCATCTTCCAAGTCTCTTGGACAGAAATAGAGTCACTATTTGATCAGCAGAAAATTTTCTCAAACCGCACTCAAGAACATTCATTTACAATTGTTCCAAGAAGAGCTGGTATCACTGCATCTATTATGGTTTCCAGTTTACGGAATGAATTCTAGGTGGGTGTTGATGAAGCTCAGCATGTCGTAAATCAAATGAAGAGTTATGTTGAAAGTCTTTTTTAATTCCTGAAGAAGAGAAGAGACTCCAGTCTGTGGATGTCCTTCTAACTCTTGAGCATCAATGAAAAAAACTTTCACCTTTAATCATTTTTACCTGCATTATCTATTTCTATCTGCTTTATATTTTACCTAAGCCAATGTGCCTAGTAAGCATAGTTTTATTTTTACTCGGATTATTATAAATAACCCTAAAAACATTGAATCTTTTAATTTCTCAATATTACCTAAATCATACAAACTGTATGTTTAGTGAGCTGGAACATGACTTTTATTTAGAGTTCCTCTGTCTTTTGTGGGCAGTTTAATGTCATGCACGTTAGACATAAAGAGGATAATGTTTAAGGTTGAAATAGCTTTGACTGAAATGGATTAAAATTGACTTAATTCCTTGAAAATTAATCTGAAAACATATTACCATACTCAAGTATGAGGGAAAATATGTAAACTATGACATATGAATATTTGAATTTGAGGAATGATATGAAAAAGAGATAAAAGGAATTTGAATAAATAGTTCCCAAGAATGACGTTACCATTATTTAACAAACCCATTAGGGGGTTGAATTATGCAGGGCCACCTAAGGGAATTGGTTGCATAGTCAAATAAATAGTAACTTTTGGCTGACAGGTTTGTTATGTATACTACTTATGCAAGGCCACCTAAGGGAACGTGTTGTATAGTAAGGCAAAAGAACTCTCAGAAATTTACTTTCCTAGTGCTAGAAAGCCAGTGAATGTTTATGGAGATTCAAATTTCCCAATGTATAGAGTTTACTTTATGGAAAGAGGTACTTTAATATGATGAAGATATTTTCAAACAAGATTATTGAATAACTAGATGGATATCACTCCTACAAAGGTCTAACCCAAACGTAGGGAAGGAGAATATAAATCATAGACTTGAATACTTTCATATCAGGAAAAACGATATGGGATAAGTACGTTAAGGATGGATATTTTTTCAGATCCCTACATATTGTCATTTAAGACAAATAAGGACAAAAGAGGCTTTCTTCCCATGAATGAAGTTAACAGTATCTGAAAAACCCATTAGGGGGTTGAATTATGCAGGGACACCTAAGGGCATGGGCTGCATAGTCAAATAATAGCATCTTTTGGATGACAAATCTGTTATGGAGACTATTTATGCAAGGCCGCCTAAGGGCACATACTGCATATTCAGGCTAAAGAATTATCTGAAGTTTGACATTTTTGTGACTAGAATTCATGAAAAGGGTTATGATGATCTGAAAATATTTAAGGTTAGGATTATGACACATAAAGGTGGGTATTGTCCAATGTATGCAGAGATACAAAAATCAATACTAACCATAATCATGTTGTGGCTAGGTCCTGAATGGAAATGCTGGACTTCAATACGTATCTTATAAGGATGGGAATCAAGCCATACGTATTTCGTGAACTACAGTTTAACTTCATGTGGGACAAAAGGATTTGAGATCATAGATTAGGGTCATAGAGCTTGGACAATTATAATAAATACACAGTGTGTGTTTTCATGGGGACTTTTCAGTCAAGGGATTGAAAGAGGAATTTGGGATTAGGCCCAAAAATACTTGGGGTTGGATTCGGGGGACACACTAACGTTCCTATGTATCCCATAAGGATGGGAATCAAGCCCACATAGTTTTAGAACTACCCTTTGCACAAATTTGGTTCGTACATGTGAAGGGGGAAAGGGGGCCTTAGTGCAATGATGGTTTGACCCAAGATAAAAGATTCGGGTGTTTCTATGTATGAAAATAGTCCTTGAAATGAATCATGATTGAAATCAATGTAAATAATGATTCCCTATCCGGTGAGGGTATCAAAGAATATTGTAGTTTATTGTCATACTGGACAAAAGTGTTGTATAGTTTAATGTCGTATAGCAAGGACGAAAGTGAACCAATGTAAAAATATTGATTCTAGGGGCGGTTTCATGAGTCAACATCGTTTGAGATAGAGGTGAACCGATGTGAAGATATTGGTTTTGGGCTTGAACCCAGGGAGGTTTCTTACGTACCCATCCTAGAAGGCAAGGATCAAAGTCCGCATAGTTCAATTAATTAATGAATTAGTGATCAAGTTGTTCTTGGGGACAATGATCTAAAAAAATTGTTGGGACTTACACATGGTTAGAAGCCCAAGGAGAGTGTTATGGTTGAAGTTTGCTCTAATCTCATCTGAGTCATACTCGGTGTGAGAAACAAGAGGTAGCAACAACCTTAATGACGCACAGTTTAATGTCATGTAGGAAATATGAATGGACTATGCAGTTTAAACTCTTGTGGTTAGGACTATTGGTGCTGCACTGTTTACTGTCATGTAGTAGGGACAAAATATAGTTTAACATCATGTAAGACGTATTAAAGGACTTTCTATAAAGTTTAGAATCATGTAGTTAGGACGATGGGGAAAATATAGTTTAATGTCATGTTGGAAAAAAAGAGGACTATGCAGTTTAACGTCATGCAGTGAGGACAAAAGAGTACACAATTTAACGTCATGTTGAACATATTAGGGACTTTTTCACAGTTTAACATCATGTTGGATGAAAAAGGGACGATACAGTTTAGCATCATGTTAGACGTAAGTGCCAATAGTTTAAGGTCGTATGCATGGACCGTTGGATATGCAGTTTAACGTCTTGTTGGACGTAAGGGACTTCTATATAGTTTAACGTCATATAGCAAGGACAATGAAAGGGATACAGTTTAATGTCATGTTGTCTGGACATGATGAGCATTTTTTATGTCATGCAGGATGGTATTGCAGTTTATGGTCATACTGGACCAATGATGATATATTTTGTGTTTATACAAAATACTTCTTCCAAAATCTGGTATTGGTTAGAGTAGTGATGAGTTCTCCATCTATCGAGATTAATGAATAAGCTCCATTGGAGTAGACCCTGTGTATTGAGTAAGGTCCTTTTCATTTTGGCTCAAGCTTGGGAGGTTTATTTCTTAGTATCATTGGAGTTCTGAGAACTAATACCAATTCTCCCTGAGTGAATGAACGAAGATGAACTTTTTTGTGGAAAGCTCGTGCTATTCGATTCTGATAGACTTCCAAGTGGTGCAATGTGCACAATCTTTTCTAATCTATCCATTCCAATTCATTCAATCGATTTTGATATTGTTCATTTGTAGATAAATGATCAAAAATAGCTACTCTCTGCGAGGGTAGTTGAAATTCCATGGGAAAGACGACTTCTGTTCCATATACCAGTGAATATGGAGTTGACAGCATTGCAGTATGGGTGGTAGTCTGATAATCCTATAAAGCATGAAAGCATTTATCAGGCCATGATTTCTTATCTTTATCCACCATCATTTTCAGTATATTTGAAAGAGTCTTATTAAAGGCTTCTATCTGGCCATTGGCCGCTGCATGATACCGAGATGAATGATCGAATTTGATGTTTTATTCTTGATACAACTTCATCACCTCGGATGGACAAAAGTTGGTCCCATTGTCCGTCAATATGGTATGAGGGACACCAAATATGGTAATGATGTTAGACTTGATGAATCTAACAATGCATTTAGATCTTAATTCCTTAAGAGGAATTGCCTCTGCATATTTGGAAAAGAAATCAGTAGCAGTAAGAATATACTTAAACTGCTTGGCCGTAGCTGAAGGGTAAGGTCCTCCCACATCCGTTCCACATGTGAGAAATGGCCACGAGTATTTAGTTGTACGGAGAAACTCTGGAGGTTGATGAATGAAGTTGGCATGTACATGGCATGAATGACACTTCTTTGTGAAATCAACACAATCTTTTATCTTTGAAGGCCAGAAGTATCCAATCCATCGAATCTGATCAGACAGTCTATGTCCAGACTGGTGGGCACCACAGACTTCTGCATTCACTTCTTTCATGACAGCCATTGTCTCTTCACCATCAATTCATCTGAAAATAACTCCATAAAAACCATGTTTGTAGAGAATTTTATGTAGGTGATTTGGACTATCATAAAGAGTAAAATTGACCACACGTCGCCAAATTTGCTCTTTCCCGACTCTATCAGGTGGAAGTGTTCCATTTTGAAGGTATTTTCTAATATGTGACATACATCCTGTAGTATGACCATACAGTTTAGGAATGGGACTAATTTCATTAATTTCTTCTGTTCTGATTCAAACATAAGGTGAAATTGCACGACAGTGGGAAATACTGATGATTGTCTCGTCCCGATTTGGATCTGCCAGAGCTGTGGCTATATTAGCCAGTGCATCAACTTGACCATTTTTGTGATCTTGGGACATAAGAAAATTTCGTTTCCAAAGGGAATTCCACCATTAACTCTCTGACGTAGTCATAAAAAGGGATTATTTCTTCTTTTTTGATGGCATAATCCCAATTGAATTGTTTGATTACCAGGTCTGAATCACCTTTCACCTTTAAGTTATTCACTTGTGCTTGAAGCACCAATACCAAGCCTATGATGAGATCTTGGTATTCTTCTTCATTATTGGTACCACATTCCCATAATAAGAAGGAATAAGGTAACACTGTCTTTTCTGGAGAAATGAGCAGAATTATTAAGCCAACTTTTTTGAATTTAGGATTTTCCATTTTCCTCCCTGTTGGACTTTTGGAAGCACCATCAAAATACATTTCCCATGCCTAAAGAATTTCTTGAATAGATAAGACTTCCTCATCAGGGAGTTCAATATCTGAAGATGTGTCTTCCACTGAAGGGTGTTCAGCCAGGAAATCAGCCAGAGCTTGTCCCTTTATTTCCTTTTGAGACACATACTGAATGTCGAATTACTGCAAAATAACTTCCCACCTTGCCAGATGTTCTGTAAGAATTGGACGACTAAAGATGAATTTGAGCGGGTTATTGTGAGATACCAATTGGACCTCAGGATGTTGCAGGTAGTGTCTCAACTTCTGAACTGAAAAGATTAATGCCAGGTAGCACTTTTCAATACTTGAAAACCAGGTTTCTGCTTCAACCATAGTCCGACTGAGGTAGTAGAGGCTGTTTTCATTCCCAGTGTCATTTTTCTGAGCAAGAAAGGCACCCAATGATTGCTCTAAATCTGCCACGTAGAGGATAAGTGGTCTTCCTTCAATAGGTGGCATGAGTATTGGTGGACTCAAGAGGTATTTCTTGAAAATATCCAATGCTTCTTGACATTCTTCAGTCCACTGGTATGTGACTCCCTTCTTCATCAATTTGGTGAAGGGTAAACTTTTTCCTGCCAAATTGGCGATGAAATGCCGAATATAGGCTAAGTGTCCTTGAAGTCCTTTTAATTATTTCAAATTTAGAGGTTATGACATACCAAGGTTTTACTTTGTCTTCTCATGATCGACTTCAATACCACGATGGCGTATAACAAAGATGAGAAATTTTCCTGAGATTAACCCAAAAGCACATTTAGAGGTTCATATTCAAATAATGTTGCCGAAGTTTGCGGAATATGACTTCTAAATCAGCCAAGTGACTAGAAAATTGTTTGGATTTGACCACCAAATCATCCTCATAGCATTCAACAAACTTCCCTAAAAATGGTTTAAAGATACGATGCATGTCACACTAATATGTTGCACCTGCATTCTTTAAGCCAAAGGGCATTACCTGGTAGAAAAACACACTTTGAGGGGCTCTGAAGGCTGTGGATTCCTCATCTTCTAGAGCCATTCAGATTTGATTATATCCGGAATATCCATCCATGAAGGAAAGTGCTTCATAGCTAGCTGTTTCATCAATTAAAAGTTTTTTAATCGGAATTGGGAAATCATCATTAGGACAATGCCGATTAAGATATCTGAAATCGATGCAAACTCTAATTTGTACGTTATTCTTTTTCACAGGGACAATATTATCCAACCACATTGGATATTTAACTTCTCTGATGATGTTAGCTTTGATAAGCTTATCAACTTCAGCTTCAATTTTGGAATCATAAGTTGGGTGTGTCCTCGCGGCTTGCTTAAATCCTTGATGCTCTTCTAGTAAAGCCAAATGATGAGTAGCAACATTAGGATCATGCCCAGGCATCTCTATATAGTTCCAAGAAAATATATCTCGATTTTTATTTAAAAGGGAAATATACATCTTTTGTTCTTCAAGAGTCATGGACACACTGATTAAAATGTGGTGTGGATCTTCTTTTGTACCCAGATTTATTTCTCTAAGTTCATCCGTGTACCCTCTTCAAATGCTGGAGGATCATTTCTGAGATCTTCCTCTTTTTCTTCATCATGTGTTATTTCTTCCGTTTCTACATGCATAGTAGATGATAAATAAGAATTTCCATGATCAGAATATATGTTACAATCTGAACATCTTGAAGAAGAATCTTCCATTTCTGACCCAATTCATGATGAAGGGTCTTCCTTTTCTAATAAATAGGCGATGATGGATTGAGAATCGACATCATTTATCACCTCTGATGTTGCTATAACTTCTTCTGGCCTGATTGGTGATGTATAGACTTATTGGATTTCAGTAGATTAAATGAAGATGTCACCATTTGGGATTTCATCACTTCTTGGTGGGTTACCAATTTCTCCCATGATTTCAGGATCGATTTCCATAATTGACATTATGGATCTTTTCATAAGAGAATTTTTATTTGGGTCTATCTTGTCAATTTGAAAGATATGAAACACATAATCTGTACTCACATGTGTAAATGGATTTACTGGAATCTTCTCCAAACCATATGGAGCATTAACTTTGGTAAGCTCCCTTGTTGTGGATTTATCCTTTTCCTTCATGTGATAGAATTCAGTCTCAATGTATTGAGACTCACATGTCTTGAACGGGGCCTTATCACCATAAAATGTCCCAACTTGACCATCGAAACAATATTTGATACATTGATGGTATGGTGAAGGGATAGTTGCATGTTGATGTTGCCAGGGTCTTCCAAGAAAAATGTTGAATGCTGAGTCTTGATCAACAACCATGAAATCTGAATTAGAGGCATGATCTCGAAACTGAGTTCTGAGTGTAACCTCACCCAGTGGTTCTTGTTCATTTTTATCATATCCTTGTAACATCATGGTAGAACGAGGTAAATCAGATTCCGTGAGGCCCAATCGACGAAGTGTACGAATGGGCATCAGGTTGACTCCTGAACCCTTATCAATGAAAGTTCTTTAGACGTCTACGCCATTGACCTTTCCAGATAAGTACAAAGGTCTAATATGTCCATGCATGACATCATCTTCATCTTTATCAGTAAACGATATTACTGCATGGAATTCCGCAGGATTATTCTCTATGTGATAGACTTCAGATGCAACAATTTTAGTTTCAAACTCATGAGGACCTGACAAAGCCTCGATGAGTGCCTCTCGAAGATCTTTTGATAAATTCAAGGCATCCAGAATTGATAACTTGGCCAGTACATGGTCCAGGTGTTTCAATACATCATACTTTTGATCCAAAGGTCTGTGTTTCCCAATAGGAACATGTAGTTTAGCAGGTGTCTTGGAAGTTGATGAATCTCGTATCGGGATAGGAGTTGGAAATATTCATGTCTTTGGAAGATTAGACTGATTAGATCCATTTACTTGCTGAGAGGAAGAAGATGGAACCTTCAACCGGTCTTCTAGAATAACTGTGCCAGTACTGAATTTACTATTGGTGGAAGAAATTTCTTGTTCTTGTTGAGCACGCTGAAGGGCTCTACCACGAGTTTCTGCTGCATACACAGTTTTAGAAGGGGTAGAATTGGAATAGTGGATTCTGATAGATCCACGTCTTCCCCTGTATCCTGAGCCTCTGGAACATCCTCTGATTCCTCTATTTGATACATGGAATTCAGGCTCATCAAAATCGAAACTGCGATTGGAATATGGATTTGTTAATTGGATCATATTAAAAGAACCAAAGATTAAATCTTCATCCGAATAGAACTCTGCTTAACTAGAAAATTTAGGTTGTGCCGTTTGGTGGAACAGTTCCCATTGCTTCAAAGTAGATGGCATGAAATCTTCCAGAGTCAAAGACAGCTTAGGCTTTGACACAAACTCATCTTCTTCGGATTGTTCCTCCTTAAATTTGTGTCGTTTCCTTGAGTATTTTCCCTCTTAGGAAGAGGGTTTTGCTGCGGCATTCATGGTAGAAGGCACAATTGGTTTCTTCAATTATTTTCGCAAAATAGCATGAGTTCAGTTGATCGTCTTTCTGACCATCCAATAATCATATTTTTGTGCATTTTTTCTTTTAACTTCTTGCCACTCGCCTTCCTCCTCTGGAACTGTAGCAGTAATACATGCTACCTGAGCTGAAGAACCATTCAGTTTAAGTTGTCCCAAATCGACCATTTTTTGCAGGAGGTCCTTAAAAACAAAACACTCCAAAATGGGATGCCCCAACATTTGATGAAATGGGAAATAGTTGGGACGGTCTTCATCTCCTTCCTTGTTTGGCCTCTTGGGAATTGGTAATTGAACCAAATTATTTTCCAACGCCGAAATGAAATAACCAGGAAATTTTTCATTTTGGAAAGAGTAAACATTTCTTTTCAAATCCACAAATTGATTTCATCTTTGATCTATTTGAATATCATGACGGAATGGTCTATGTTTTTGGCGCTCAGGAGGTGGATCCCGTCGGGAAGATGAAGGTTTTGAAGTAGAAGCAGGTACAGGTGCTTGCTTAAGCATAATTGTAGCAGTCTCTGCTTTACCCATTCTCTTTCCTGGAACAGATGAAATTACATGAGATTTAGACTTAGTCTGTACAAGATAATCTTCAATATGTTGAGTGATTGAATTAAGGTCTTCAAACCCTCCTTTGTATTTGATAGGTATGAATGGCATGCGTAATTAGTCACGCATATTTTCCACACATATTGGCAATAGTTCCTCTTGAAGAAGTACTAAGCACAGGGAAAATGTTAATCCCTTCCAGCGAGCAATGAAATCTGAGACCCTTTCATTCTCCCTTTTCTTACAGTTTGTCAGATAAAAAACTGTTGTCTTTGGAAAAGTTGAACTGAATTGAAGTCGAAATCTTTGACGCAGATCTTCCCATCCGGTAATTGACCGAGATTGCAAGCTTGTGTACCAGACAAAGGCTGGTCCTTGCAAGGTTCGAACGAATCATCTGAGTTTCACTGCTTCTTGTTTCTCTAGAGTTCCCATCATAGGATCGCAACAAGACATGTAATGCGTGAAATGCTGTTCAGGATCACTTGATCCATTTAAAATAAGGAATACAGGGTTCCCAAAACTTGATGGGGGAGAGATTGAATCTACCCATTCATGGTAATCATTCTTTTCTAGTTGAACCTGCACACGCTTCCCTTCCATAGTCTCTAACCGAGATGTTAATGACTCAATGTTAGTTATTAACTTTTTAGAAACATCTGGTTGAACATGGACTTGGGCAGGTGTAATGATTGGAGTTTGGACATGTAAGGCAGCTGGTGCTGCAACTGATGGTAGTAATGACAACTATTGTTGCACATGACCTGTAGGATTAGACCAATGAGGGTGTACTGATAAAGGAAGATAATCTTGATCCATCTCATTAGATTCAACAAACTCCCTTGGCTGACTGACTATAGCACGCTTAGGAAGAAGACTACCCTGAAGTAGTTCTCTATTCTACCTCCTCAATTCCTTCATTTCTTCTTCCTGTTGGGCAAACCATTGCTCTAGTGAGAACGATTGGCCTTCTCCAGAGGAAGGATATATAACCTTATTCTTTCCCATCCCTTTGTTGGATCCTTTTCAGAGAGGGAAAAGTGGGTTACTTGAAGGATTTCCTAAGTTCTGAGTAATCCTTTGATTTCGTGTATGCACACCTTCTTCATTTGTGTCTGTGCGTACATCTTCTTGAGAAAGAACCTCTTCATCTGAATCCCCTGTGTTAGACTCATCTAGTGGATCAGCAACAACTGCAGTGATGACATTGATGGATGCATAACGCATCGCATCCCTTCTATCAGCATTTCTGTGATATTGTCTTCTTTCATGTCTTTGATGAGACATTGCCTTTTGTTGATTTGATCCCTCAGGATCTTCTTAATGAACCGTAATTTGGAGGTAATCTACTGATAATTTGGCTCTTTGTTTTTCATGTGGCTTCTTCCCCAATCAAGAGAAGACCAAATTTCCTTGAGGAGGGGATTGATGATTTGAAAAAGTCCCCAGTCTGGTGGACATGGGTTGTTCATGCTGTCTTTGCTCAACTCCTCCAATAATATTTGTTGATTCTGAGAGTTGGTTTAAAAGAGTCCCCAGTCTGGAAAGCTGGGGTAGCTCTTGACATGCTATGTATGAGACTTTCATAAAATCTATCCCGATCTTGCAGACCATAGTCCTGAAATTAGCTTGATGCGTCAAACTGCATCCACTTTTATCACCCGGTTCAAAATAACGTTGGATGATTTTTGACACTTTTGTCACTTGATGATGTGCTTGCTCCATACGAGATGCATGTTCAATATTATCTTTTATTTCATGCATGAGTAATTCAACAACTTGTTCCATGTATTCTTGATTTTGAGAATACCTAGTTGAGGCATATTCATGGGCACACTTTTGTTTACAAACAAAACCCATTGACTGTGGCCGACCAAGGGCAATAAAATTGCATGATTCCATTTTCGGTGAGCTTTTCTGACTGGAGAGCATAGTGAAATGTAGTTCTCCATGAACACCCCATCCTCTAACATGAATACCAGATGGGCCATTGGCAATTAACTGGCGCAATCTTCTTAGTGTGCCAAGGCATGAACGCTGAAGGGCTCTCTACTGCTTTTCTGCCTTCGGATATCGAGAGACTGAAAGAGATGCCAAGTCAATTTGACATTGTAACCCTTCTATTATCTTAACATGATTTTCAAATTCATAATAAGATAATACTTTATTTTTCAACTAATAAAGAATCTTCTATATATTGAGACGAATATCATGAATTCCATCTTTCATCAAAATCTCTGGAATGTCATACTGAGAGTCAGACATAGGCCAAAACAAGACTGGAACTTCACCTTTCGCCAGTTGTTTTCTCATGTTCAGCATTTCCTCTTTATCATTCAATGAATATTATTCTACCTAATTTGGAAAGAGTTGGTGCTTCCTTGTTTCTTCATCATATTCAACAGGATTTGTAGAGAAATCACTGATCAAACTAGAAGATGCATGACTTAGAGGTGGTTCGGAGAATGACCTACACCCTAGGCTATCTTCCGATTGAGAAATTATTTCACCTGCAAGTGATAAAGCATCAGACATGACTGGTTTCGCATTCTCAAGTGCCTCAAGATAAGAGGGCTTTCTCGGCACTACATTGTCCACTGGAGCATTTTCCGGGAAATGTGCATCACTACTTCGGAGAGGACATTCGCAGCGAAATTCATCGTCATGGGGAGGACCACCATGGTGGGTTACAACAAAAGATGAGATCTCTTGATCCTTTGTCTTCTGACCACACAGAGGGTTCATGTGGCTCTCATCTGAAGATGAAACTTCGAGATCGACCAAATTTTCAAGAAGAAAGCATTCATGAGGATGTGTTTTTTGAAGACCTTCGGAATTAATGTTCCCACTATTGGGAAATGAGGGAGTAGAATCTTGCATTACAACAGATAACTGTATGAGGGCATCAAGAACTCCAACATCGAGAAAGGCCTTGTTACAGATTGGCTCTAGATTTCTTGACTATGTTGGGCGGGTCTTTTTCTTAGACGCCTTCTTACTCAATTTAGCAGGTGTGTGTTCCTTCTTAGGAGAAATTATCTGGTTAGGCTGATTATCTCTACTCAAACCAGTTGTATCTTCCTGACTTGGTTGTCCGTTTGATATGGGGGAGTACGCCCTACAACCCTCTTGGACTAGAACATGTGTGTGTGTTTGTTCCAGAGTGAACTGTTGATGTGTCACTCCATTGGTAGGGATAGATTTATGTGTCTTTCCCTGAGATGTTGCTGAAGCTGTTATTATATCCTAGCAAGCATCCAGAATATGAGCGGGGATTTGCTTCTGCTCTTTCACCATTGATAGAATATTCTTGGGGACTTCAGTTGCCGGAACGGGGATATACATCCATTCTAAGCTTGGAGTAGGTGTATGTTCCTGCTCATGTCCTTCTTTTCCTGTCAGTGAATCCTGATAGTACTCATGTGTGTGGGCAGAGAATTGAGTCTACCTCCTATTTTTCACCGGAGCTTTCCGACTGACTTCTTCGTGTGCTACCAAGTGAGACTGTTGGCAGACTTGATTTATACTAGCAAGTGTTTGTGCCTGTTGATTGCACTTCGCCAAATGTGGTTGATAAGATCGATCATATGTAGTAAGACGAGCCTTCTGTCTAGCTGATGACGTATAAACATGTGTATGTTTCTGTCTATAATACTCCACCAGAATTGCCTGGTGGGATTGGCGTGATGCTGCCAGACGAGTCTGCTGGACAGCGGAATTAAAATGGGCAGGTGTGTGTGCCCGCTCATTTCTTGCCACCAAGTTAGGTTGGTGGACTTCTCTGGAGATGGCATAGATGAGAACCTGCTCACTGTTAACCGAATTTTTCCTCTGGTGATTCATCTGGTCTGCTCGGGTTCGAGGAACCTCAGCCAAATTCCTGGAGTCGGTACCCTCATCATGTTGCGGGCGCACTGCTGCACGAGTCTGGCGGCAATTGTTGATGGAATCCCTCGATAAGGACTTCTGTCTCCTTGAATTAAGGCCCGGAGGGACCTGCTCATTCACCTCCTCAGAATATGGGAGTAAATTGTGATTTCGTTCCGGGGATAATGACCCGAAATGGTTGGAGATGGTGGTTAGAACCGCCTGCTTCTTGATCACTACAAGTCATTGTCCGGCCAACTAGGGTGAATTGTTTACTTGGAGGACCTATCAGGCAGCCTCCAGAGTTGGAATAGTACAATTTTGAAGATACACCTTAACCCAATGTGTTTGATTCCCAATGTTGAATATGCTGAGTAGGTGATATCATCCTCAGAGCGGATGATGATCCAGCTGGAGTAGCAGTAGTGGCATTTGCAACAGAAGTTTTCACAGCAGACGTATTCACGGATGTGAACTTAAGAGAAGCCATTCTGGAAATGTATAAGATCTTGGAAAAGAGTTCATGTTTTATATAACAGAGGTATTCAAGATAAATTCAGCCACTACATCTTTTGAATGATCACATATGTCAATGATTGTTTTCTTGGCCCTCTCATTTAGTTTTAAATAGGGGCCTAACAAATAAGAAAAACATCATTTTGACTTGGTTTAGGATTCACGTCGGGTTCACCATTTTTTGTTTCCCTCTAGAATTGGGGATGATCTCCTTGATTTAATATTCAAACATTCCAAGCGGTTTCTAACGGGTTTGTTTGTAGAACCAGAGACATCCAATGATTCCATATCCATTTGAACCTACTTTCCAAAGGTAGGAGCTCATTAGTTGTAGACTGATGAGGCTTAGGAATTTGCATTGGTTGAGAGGATGGGAGGTCGGGCTCATCACACCTTTATGAGGGGAATTATTATCTACTTAGGGACTCTCTTTATATATTTAAGTTGTGTTCATGAATCATTATTACATTACCAAGTATAAAATTATCTTTCCTTTAGATCTGACAATCAATGATTGATATGTAGAAAATTTATAGAATCTTTTATATGTATTTGAGGTTCTTCATTGATAGAGAATCATCTGTATTTGTTTATAGATTCTTTGTCAATGTTATCCTTTAATACATAAAACTCTCTTGGCAATTATGATTACCATTCTGGTTTTAAATCCACTCATTGGGGCACATGAAGTTTATTTTCATTCATAAGGACATATATTATTTTAGAGTTGGGATCATACCCACAGATGGGATACCTACGTATCCTTTGTTTAAAAAAGGAATCAGAACCCACATAGTTCGAGTAAGGGAATATGATGTTTATGATTGATGGCTCAGAGAAAGATGTCATAATTACTTTTACAGTCTAAGCTCATGTGAGTCATGGTCGGTGTGAGAAACAAGAGGTATTGGTAAAACGAGACAATTTGTGGCATAAAATATGAAATCATAAGAAATGATGTGGGGATTTTGTATGTATGACTGCCCAAATAGATGAAGATTAGAATTTACTTCAGGGAAGAAATCCAGGAACAGGGTCCATAAAAGTATATGTACTTTATAGAGATTTGGATACTCTAATTTGGAGATTACTCCTGAAAAGGAGGCCCAAATTAGGAGGGGACATATGATTGGGTTTTACTCCTGAGAAGGAGACCAAAATCAAAAATTAAATTAGGACTGGTTAAGATAAATTAAGACTGAGGCTTACTCCTGAGAAGGAGGCCCCGGTTAAGGGATTTGAAGAATTAAGGTTCTTGGGGCTTACTCCTAAGGAGGATGCCCAAAATTAATTAGAATTATGACTGGGACTTACTCCTGAAAAAGATGTCCAGGTTAAGGGGTTCTCCCATCTTAAAGGATGAGGGTGAATGAATGAAATCTCATTCTTTAGTGACATAAACATTATGTGAATCACTATGTTTTTAAGAGATGCTCCACATAATTCCTTTCAGATAAGGAAGTCAATCAAGAAAACATTCCATAAATGGATTTGAAGAATGTCTTGAAGACTGAATCTTTAATAGGAGAGGTGGAATGGTATAAGAGGGGTTAAATGGGCAAGAAGGGAACCCAAAAAGGCAGGGGCGCGCAAGTCTTGGTAGGCGCATAGGTACTACGTGGGCGCACAAGTCCTAGTCATGCAGGTATACCTGCGTGACACATGGGTACTTGCGCGATTGTTAACCAGTAGGGTAACAATTGGGCGATCCTTGACCAAAGCCTTTATAATTATCCTGAGGTACTTCTAGAAGAGAGGCGTGCAAGTTCTGGTCATGAAGTAGGGTTGTACGCAAGTATGTTCATTTCCCTTAAGGGTAAAACACCTTAGGCGCACAAGTGTTAGTGAATTATAACACTTAGACCTTACTCCTCTTGTTTAGACCTTCTATTCTAAGTAAATAATTACATTAGAAGTGTTCGGATGACCTGAAGAAGAGACTTGGGAATTCAGAGCTATATATCTGAATTCAGGAAAAATTCCCTCCTCTAATGGGGGTGCCACCATGGTCTATTTATAGGCTGGAGAAGACACCGGGTAGTTATAACTTAGGGCGTGCAAGTCACTTTCCCGACCATTAGGCGGCACGCAAGTATACTTGCGCGACAATGAGGGATCTTGCGTGACCCTTGTGCATTTGTAGCCTTGTTCATGCCTTTATCGATTTTTGAGGTTTTCTTCAAAGGATGAATCAATTTGTGCTAAGTCATTTCCCTTTCCATTCTTTTAGAAAATGTGACAAAAAAGGAGCATCAATAGTCATAAATGTGTGTGGGAAAAGGACTATGGCTCCAAATACCCATATAATATAGGAGCATGGGACAAGGATTGAGTCTCTAAGTACCCATGTGACATTGAGGGGTAAAAAAGGGACTATGTCCCCAAATACCCACAGGCTGTTAGACATGACATTCTACACCATGTGTTGAAATTGGACAATGGTTCTTATGGGTCATGATATAATTTGAAGGGAAATTAAAAAAAATCCATGGTATTGTGATATGGTTTAGACTCTAGTAGGGGCCAAAGTATTTATTGAGAGTCCTTGTGTCCTTGGGAACCTGAGTGTTTATGTGGTTAATTAAATAATAATTGATAATGTGAAAACTATTTACTTATGAATTGTACATATTTCTAATAAACATCATACATTGTTATTGATTGTATATTGTTTCAGATGACATTAGTGGTGGACTAATAATTTGTACTCATACCCCAGATGAGATGCCTAATTGGTACCTAAATAGATTTCATTGTTACATGATAGAATAGGAGAAAAGGGATTTGTTAGATGGCTGAGTTCGGATGAAGCATGGATGAGGGAACTATAATTGGTGTTCAGACCTGCATGGAGTTGTCAATTTATTTATTTTGGGTTTTTCATTTGACACATGACACATTTTTTTCATGAAATATCAAATATTTTAGTTTGGATATTGTATTTCCGGTTTTTCATCATATTGTACTAGTTTGGTTTAATTATTGGAAACATCATTTGGTTATAATTAATTATATCATAGGGTTTTCTACTTTGAAAAAGAGTTTATAGTCTCACCATGAATGATATTAGACCCTCAATTATGGTCGGATGTCTCGGATATATGGGGAGGCACACTTTATGTCATGTAACTGATAGTATTGGAGCACTAGTGTGTGGCACTAGGGTCGAGATGTTACAGGTTACATAGTAGATACCTATGAAAGGATCTTGTATAATTATTCTTTGTTCATATATTTGAAATGGGTAGACCTTGGGATATGTTAAAACCTTATAAATATAATAAATAAATAAATTAATTAATGTTAAATATTCCATATTTCTCGTTTAGGATCTCTAACAACCAGTTATTTTTGTAGGTTTGGATCCCATCTGATGTCCTATTCATGTTTCAAAAAATATGTCCCGTAGGATATACCATCATATCACTATAAAGTGGAGGATAAAAATGACGACCCATAGATGAGGATAATCTAAGTGATTTAGTGCCAGAGTATGTACAATCGTGAGTTCTCTATTTCAAATTTACACATAAGAGTATGGTTATAGGAGGTTGAGATAACCTTCAATTTGATTTGTGTTAAGAGGGAGCACTAGGTTTCATTATTTGTGATGATGTTTCATGGTGTATTGAAGAACTGGAGGTTCTTATTCCTCAGGGATCATGAGGATTAAACAATCTCATGGGAGTGGTTCTAAGACTAGGTTTGAGAAGAGTTCCATTCTTTGGCTGTGAAGGCGGTTAGCACTACAACAAATGCTAGTCCTAGCGGCGGTTTTTTTCCGGTTTAGCGGTGGTTTAAACCGCCGCTATATTGTGTGGCGGCGGTTTACAAAAACCGCCGCTAAGTTTGGCGTCGGCAATCTATTAGCGGCGGTTTTTTCGATTCCGCGGCGGTTTTAGAAATGTGTCGTAGGTCCGTCATTTAGCAGCGGTTTCTCTTCATTTAGCGGCAGTTATATGGGTATCTTATTTGCGGCGGTTTTAACCGCCGCTAAATTCACGCGTTTGATGCGCCTATTCTGCAGCGGTGAATACCGCCGCTAAATTCTACCCAGTTCATCATTTAGCGGCAGTTTTAACCGCCACTAAATGATTTCCGGTTATTTAGCGGTGGTTAAAACCGCCGCTAAATGCTCACAGGTATGGCATTAGCGGCGGTTAAAACCGCCGCTAAATGTTGAACTGGAAAAAAAAATATGTTGGATCTGCTCCACCACTGCCCTAAATTTTCCAAAACCACAGCCACATCTCACCCATAAGCCCCACATAATATCACATCCACACATATTTGTAATGTACAACAGCTTACAACATTATTACATCATTACCATTTCATATTCCATCACTAAAAGAATACTACCACAAACCACTACACACAAAAACCAACATCATCATAATAGTGACCATAACATCTCTTACCATAATAAAAACCAACATTAAAAATGGACACAGGTCACACATGAGTGGTAGCGGTCACCCCGTGCCTCGGATTGAGGCGGGGTTGACTCGTACACGTCACCAAGGACCCGTGGATCCTTCTCCTAAAGGATGAAGGCAATCCGGATGCGTCTGGTCCGATTTACGTAGGTCAGTTGTTGTTTCCAATTAAAGTGGTGTCCATTTTAAACATGAGAGCGACTCTTTGGGTGGTAGCGGTCACACTGTGCCTCGGATTGAGGTCGGGTTGACTCGTACACGTCACCAAGGACCTGTGGATCGTTCTCCTAAAGAATGAAGGCAATCCGGATGCGTCCGGTCGGATTTCCGTAGGTCAGTTGTTGTTTCCAATTAAAGTGGTGTCCATTTTAAACAAGAGAGCGACCCTTTGGGTGGTAGTGGTCACACCGTGCCTCGGATTGAGGCGTAGTTGACTCGTACATGTCACCAACATCATCATAATAGTGACCATAACATCGCGTATGTCAGTTCATGATTTCACTTAAAATTAAGTCCATTTTTAACAAAATAGTGACACTGTGAGTGGTGTCGGCCACACCGGGCCTCAGATTGATGCGGTGATGAATCATACACGTCACACATGAGTCATTTATTGTTGTGAAAAAGTATCAACGCAATCAGAAGCCGTCAGATCGGTTTGGCGTATGTACGTAAAATATTGTCCATTTTAAACTAAATACATACACTTGGAGTGATACCGGTCACACCGCGCCTCTGATTGAGGCGGGGTTGAATCTTACACGTCACATTTGACCCATGGATAGTTGTCCTTAAGTTTCAATAGAATCCCAATGTGTTTGGTCGGTTTTCCGTATGTCAGTTGTTGATTTCACTTAAAATTAAGTCCATTTTTAACAAAACAGTGACACTGTGAGTGGTGTCGGCCACACCGGGCCTCGGATTGATGCGGTGTTGAATCGTACACGTCACACATGAGTCATTGATCATTGTGAAAAAGTATCAATGCAATTAGAAGCTGTTAGATCAGTTTGGCGTATGTACGTAAAATATTGTCCATTTTAAACTAAATACATACACTTGGAGTGACATGTACGAGTCAACTCCGCCTCAATCCGAGGCACGGTGTGACGGCTACCACCCAAAGGGTCGCTCTCTTGTTTAAAATGGACACCACTTTAATTGGAAACAACAACTGACCTACGGAAATCCAACCGGACGCATCCGGATTGCCTTCATTCTTTAGGAGAACGATCCACAGGTCCTTGGTGACGTGTACGAGTCAACCCTGCCTCAATCCGAGGCACGGTGTGACCGCTACCACCCAAAGAGTCGCTCTCTTATTTAAAATGGAAACCACTTTAATTGGAAACAAAAACTGACCTACGTAAATCTGACCAGACGCATCCAGATTGCCTTCATCCTTTAGGAGAAGGATCCACGGGTCCTTGGTGACGTGTATGAGTCAACCCCGCCTCAATCCGAGGCACGGTGTGACCGCTACCACCCAAAGGGTCGCTCTCTTGTTTAAAATGGACACCACTTTAATTGGAAACAACAAATGACCTACGTAAATCTGACCAAACGCATCCGGATTTCCTTCATCCTTTAGGAGAAGGATCCACGGGTCCTTGGTGACGTGTACGAGTAACATGCAAGAATGATGGACCACATTTCTTTGGCCTTTGGACAAAAAAACCAGTAAAATCTCCAAAATACCTTTATATCATGCATGAACCAGTAAAATCTCCAAAATACCTTCATATCACACAGTTCTGAAAAGAGTCACTATTTAAAAGAAAGTCACAAATATAGATACATCTCGAGATGGTCAGTTTAAAGACATTTTGAGGGACACTACTAAAGACATTTTCAGATATGCACACATCCCTCACTTTTAGATCGTTGTCTACTACAATGATCTTCCAAACAAGATATGCATTAGAACGCTCATGATATATAGAGCAATTCACTGGCCACCTTCGAGAATGATCTGAAGCACAAACCATGACAGTATTATGTTTTTAACTTCAGCACCTCAATTGAGAATGTGACACCTTTAAGGACATGGCGCCATTGTATGTCGTTTCGTCCACTGAATGGGTCTATCCTTTTATTTAATTTTTTTAACTTCAGTCAAATATTCTAGAAAGATGTCGTGGCAGATCCTTCACCATTTTGTTTTTCTGAACATCTCATTACATTGTTAAAAAAAAGCAGGGTGTCTTGCATGGGCAATACGTTCCTGTATTGAAGATGATGCACTCCCATTTATTCGAACCCACAAATCCACCCCACGGCGCCGCGGTCATCGGCAGGTGCCTGGGTTCCTCCCCGCCTTCCAGAAAAATATGAGTCCCTGTTTTCTCATGCGGGGTGGAACCCAGGCACCTGCCGATGACCGCCGCGCCGTGGGGTGGTTTTGTGGGTTCAAATAAATGGGAGTGCATCATCTTCAATACAGGAACGTATTGCCCATGCAAGACACCCTGCTTTTTTTTAACAATGTAATGAGATGTTCAGCAAAACAAAATGGTGAAGGATCTGCCGCGACATCTTTCTAGAATATTTGACTGAAGTTAAAAAAATTAAATAAAAGGATAGACCCATTCAGTGGACGAAACGACATACAATGGCGCCAAGTCCTGAAAGGTGTCACATTCTCAATTGAGGTGCTGAAGTTAAAAACATAATGCTGTCATGGTTTGTGCTTCAGATCATTCTCGAAGGTGGCCAGTGAATTGCTCTATGTATCATGAGCGTTCTAACTCATATCTTGTTTGGAAGATCATTGTAGTAGACAACAATCTCAAAGTGGGGGATGTGTGCATATCTGAGAATGTATTTAGTAGTGTCCCTCAAAATGTCTTTAAACTGACCATCTCGAGATGTATCTAAATTTGTGACTTTCTTTTAAATAGTGACTCTTTTCAGAACTGCGTGATATGAAGGTATTTTGGAGATTTTACTGGTTCATGCATGATATGAAGGTATTTTGGAGATTTTACTGGTTTTTTTGTACAAAGGCCAAAGAAATGTGGTCCATCATTCTTGCATGTTACTCGTACACGTCACCAAGGACCCGTGGATCCTTCTCCTAAAGGATGAAGGCAATCCGGATGCGTTTGGTCAGATTTACGTAGGTCAGTTGTTGTTTCCAATTAATGTGGTGTCCATTTTAAACAAGAGAGCGACCCTTTGGGTGGTAGCGGTCACACCGTGCCTCGGATTGAGGCGGGGTTGACTCGTACACGTCACCATGGACCGGTGGATCCTTCTCTTAAAGGATGAAGGCAATCTGGATGCGTCTGGTCAGATTTACATAGGTCAGTTTTTGTTTCCAATTAAAGTGGTGTCCATTTTAAACAAGAGAGCGACTCTTTGGGTGGTAGCGGTCACACCGTGCCTCGGATTGAGGCAGGGTTGACTCGTACACGTCACCAAGGACCTGTGGATCATTCTCCTAAAGAATGAAGGCAATCCGGATGCGTCTGGTCGGATTTCCGTAGGTCAGTTGTTGTTTCCAATTAAAGTGGTGTCCATTTTAAACAAGAGAGCGACCCTTTGGGTGGTAGCGGTCACACCGTGCCTCGTATTGAGGCGGAGTTGACTCGTACATGTCACCAAGGACTTGTGTATCGTTCTCCTAAAGGATGAAGGCAATCCGGATGCGTCTGGTTGGAATCTATGTATCCCTTCAGCGACAATGAGTTTTTGTCACCATTATTATTTTGGTTACTAGGTGAGGTGGTGCTAAGAATTTTTGGCCATGAGTTGTGGAGAGGATTGGAACAAAGGTGTTCCGATTGGCTCTCCACAGGGTAGTGTAGTTCCTTATCGATATCCTCTTGTGCGGTGGTATAGTAACATTACCTAAACCTTTAATTTTCATTTGATATTGATAATAAATAGTTGAGAGACGAACTTTAGTCATTTTTATTAAAAATACACACTATAAACCTATCAATTATCCTTGAGAGATGAACTAGGGTATTAACTAGACCATAAACCAACTTTAAAGATATAATCAATTTGACGTGTCATGACAATGTGGTCAGTTCCTATTGGCCAAACCAAGGGGATCGACACTACAATGTAGATTAGGAAACCCTAAGAGTGGGAGAATCCACAATGGGAGATTTCAGAACTATCCTCACAATAAAATACACAAATCAATCACTATTTTCCATGATTAAAATTTCATTTATTCACATAAAATAGGGAGTTAAATTACCTATATGTTGTTGTCGGTGCTTCCCATCATTAAATATCTTAATCACTATTTGATGATAGAAAGTTGACTCAATTTATTTACTTTATTCTATTTTTAGATTAATTATTTGGGAAATACACCTCACCCTATTCATTTGAATGGTCATGGAATAAAATCCCAACCATGAAAACTATAAAAAATACCCCATTAAATCATCATATAATCATTCTATAATCACTGATTAATCATAACACCACTTCTTCACACCGGGCTTCCCCACACTACTGAAATTCTATCACATCAATGTATGTACTTGTACCCACCAAAATGAAGTGTGAGCTGATCACTAGATGAATTTACCCCCACCCTCTTACATGTTTCTCCATAATTTCTAGATCTCCCACAATATCTCACCCTAGTGGATTTTTATAGACCACTTTACATGGTCAAGATGAAATTTCCCTTGATTTCAACCCCAGATGAACACTCTTACCACATTGATATTTTATTATTATCCCATTATATTATGATATACATATGAATTAAGATCCAAATCAACCAACCTTATCACCTATTTACAAAATCACCACCTTAAATCATTAGTACGAGTGTATCCATTTCCTAGAATTCTTTCCTTACACCCCATCTGTGAATCACCTTGAAAAGGTTTCCTTTTCCCAAAACCCCATTAATATTGAATGTATTTATATTTTTTACTCATATCTTAGTGTATAATTTAGTCATCAAGACTTCCATGAATTCCAACCATGCTTCTAAAAACATACAATCATCCTAATTTCCTTATGAGTAAAATAATTATACCAACATGAAATCCCTATCTCAAATGAATGATAAGTATCTTATCAAAGGTCACTTTTTCCTAGATTAACTAACCTTTATAAGGATTATTATTGATAACTATCCAATTATTATTTCACCTGGATGAATCATTTTTCCACATTATCCAAATCATCCCAAGACTAGGCTGAATATGATATTACCTTGCAACCCCAAATCAATATCCCTATTTTTCATCATCTGAGAATAAATACATATTGAATCAAACCCAAGTCAAGTACCAAATCCCTTAAAAATCCTGTAAAAATAAAAAACACAAATCATCCTAGACATATCATAAGTCCTCACCCCTATCATAGAACTAACCTTCAGTTATAATAACACCCTCACCATAGGTTTCACCAGATGGCCGGGTCTATGGGTACGATTCATGATCATAAACTTGGTCATTATATCTAGTAAAACCTATAATACAACTTGAAATACATTTATCTTTTATATAAAAATCACAATCAGTCACCCCCATCAATATAAAATAATACCACAAGGATAGTCACACTTATATACATCGCATATCTAGTATATTATAAAGTAAAACTCTTAGATCTTGGCCAACTAAGATATCAATGATCAACCTCTTAATTCATTATCAAGTGATCATTGGTGATGTCTAATCCAACTAACATAACCCTAATCTATAATTTACCCTAGTCTATTAATTAACTTTACACCAATTAATCATTTAATTCCAAATTAATTGCTAACCAATAACTTTTAATTAATCCCAGACTGTTCTCATTTTCATTTAAAAACACTATCGTATCATCATAAAAATAATGCATCAACATTGTATCCACACAAATAATTTTCTCATTATGAATTTTTTATGGTACATGAATAATCACGAGTATTTCAAACAGTAGACATAGAGAAAACTCACTTTGGGGCCGAAGTCGAAGCGAGAAAGGTCGTCGGGAGAAGGGGGTCGCGGGTTGCCGGTCGCAGGCACCGCCGGAGGAGGTCGCGGGGTCGCCGGACGAGGTCGCGGGGTCGCCGGAGGAGGTCGCGGGATCGCCGGGGGGTCGCGGGGGGCTACGGGTGAGGGTTGCAGGGAAGGGTCGCGGGGGGCTACGGGCGAGGGTTGCAGGGAAAGGGGTCGGAGTAGGGAAGGGTCGGGGTTTTTTAAAAAAAACAAAGTT
Organism: Viscum album; assembly: GCA_963277665.1. NCBI lineage: Eukaryota > Viridiplantae > Streptophyta > Magnoliopsida > Santalales > Viscaceae > Viscum > Viscum album. The sequence continues at coordinate 1,536,147,571 of OY728143.1, read as the reverse complement.
TTAGCGGCGGTTTATTAAAAACCTCCGCGAAACGTATTTCGGAAAACATTTAGCGGCGGTTTTGTGAACCGCCGCCACAAAACCGTCGCTAAACACTGTTTATTTTGTAGTGTAGTCACTAGGAGCTTCCTACCCTTTGATAGGGGAGTTCCAACATGTATAATTTTTGGATCTACCACATGACCCTTAAAAATATGATTTATAACTATTTCTAGATTAGGAGGCTAGGTTGAGGAATTTTGATGAAGATTTTTATCTAGAGATCTAGTTCCAGGTCACCCTTCTCATAACTAAGATTTGTCTTGAGGTGTTGTTGAGCAAGGAGGTTATTTAGAGAATGTTTTCATGAATTGGATCCTCATTATGGGATAGTTTATAGGATTCCTCAAGAAAAATATTTTTGTTTTAGGGTTCATATATTCCAAGAAAGAAGAGTTTTCAGTCAATTGGTGGTGGGTCCCAGCCCTATTCATCTCATTTCTCCAAGATCAGAGTATCTCATACATATTACAAGGGATCATACATGTGATTTTATTATAGAGTCCAAGGTAATCAGTGGAAGGATTTTATATCATTTCTTATCTATCAGCATGCACTAGGTGTTACACTTCAAGTCCCTTCATTGATGCGGTTTTAGCTGTTGAATAAATAATATGGAATTCTAGTTTGGGATCAGCAGATTGGAGATAGGGCAGGTAGAGTTTAGCCTTGTGACATACATAATACTTAGATAGAAGAGTGCATCCACTAATTTAGTCATCAAGAAGGTCGAAAATCACATTTAGTAGGTCGTAGTAATATCCATGCTTTAGTGTTTCTAGCATCAGGTGGGCCAGATATCATTCGAGGTGCCCTTTTCTTATTTTTTACAAGGTTGCATTAATTGTTTGATTCTAGAGTGAAGAACTACTTAATATCACCTACCATCATCCATGATTTGGGATGTAAGGTAGAGAGTCTTTTGGTTCCTTTGGAATTGGCTATGATAGTTTGAGGATTAGATTACTTGTATGATGTATGTAGATACATTGATCTGGTTTTAGGGTAGCGATGCTCTTGGGGAGATTTCGTATGTTTACAGATATATCCAAATAATATTATCCTTGATATTGATTAGTTTTATTGTTATAGTATATAATTTATTTATTCAAAAAGTGGGTTTTTTATATGACACGTTTGTAGAGATGGTAGTTTGTATTGGTGACCGAGACCCTCATATAGGTCAAAGGCATAATCCTTGTTTTTCTTCCTTGATGGCTGAGCTGGTGATGAGTTCATCATAAGGTCAACATTTTGTGTTTCTTGGGGTTATAGAAGACTATATTGATTTATTTCTAGATTAGTTTGTTGTATTACACCCTTGAGGAGAGATCAAGTGTGGGATCAGGCAATAGTGGGGCATGTCTTCTATCCAAATGTTTCTATATAGAATAGATCCCTCTGAGTTGTGATAGCTATGATTACAGCTCAATGATCATTTATAGTAGTGTTTCTTTAGCTTAGTGTGTCACTTTAGGGTACACGACTAGGATTCTCAGTAAAGCATGATAGAAGTTTAAAAATTTCTATTGATTATCTTCACTTTAACCATGTGGAATTAAAGAACCTCTATACTCTTCTACAAATTGATGCTTTATTAGATTAACTGAAGGGATCAAGTTGGATCTCAAAAAATTATTTTTGGTTGTGACATTATCATATGATAATGAAGGATGAGGATATTTAGAATACTAATTTCCATTTTCATAATCGAAATTATGAGTTCATTGTGATGTAATTCGGTTTGATGAATGTTCTTATCTTGTTCATTTTGTTGATGAACTGAATTTTTAAAGACTTCCAAGATAAGTTTGTTGATATTTCAATCAATGAAATCATGGTGTACTCTATGTCAAAGGATGATAATGAAAAGAATATGTGTGCCATTTTTGGATTTCTTCATTATGAGAAGCTATTGGGGAAGCAAATGAAGTGTGAGTTCTTGGTTGATGAAGTCTGTTTCATAGGGAATGTGATGTTTTAGGTAGGTGTCGATATGTATCCTTCAATGATAGATGCAGTTGTTTCTAGTTCCCTACCAATATAGTGCTATAGGTGAGGAGTTTCATTGGTCTTACAAGATATTGTTGTAGGTTCATAAAAAATTTCTCTCATTTTGTGACTTCACTGATATCATTGACCTATAAGGATTAGGAATTCTTGTGGACTAACCAGTTTCAAGAAAATTTGAAGTACTTGAAAGTGAATTTGGACAGTGCTCCAATAAATTTTTTTATAGCAGAAGAATTTCGGTTTGAGGTTTTTTTTGACACATCACATCATGGCATAGGTTGTGTTTTGATACATTAGAGATCGATTATTTATTACGGATTTTAGTATTTATGTCCCTATGAATGTAACATTGTCACCCATGATCTAAAGTTACCGACAATTGTGTTTTCATTTAATTTATGGAGAAATTACCTCATCATTGGGCATTTCTTGGTTTTTACCTACCAAAAATCATGAGGTATGAATTCTCACATGTGGCGTGAACTTGTGTTAGTATTGGTTGATGAAACTATTATTGGATTACAACTTCGAGATTTCATATACAGCTGGAAAGAGAAATGTTGTAGCTGATGTGCTAAGAAAGAAGTCACATAGTGATGTCGTATATGAATATAGAGATTCATGGAGAGTGATGGAATATCTATCAGTGATAAATATAGATATAGGGGAGGTTTGAGGAAGAGTCTGTATTTTATATATAACAACGTAGTATTCCTTACTAGAAATGGTGAAGGAGTCCCAGTTGGGGGATTCTTAGGTGGAAGTCTAGAGGGACTGAGTTATTTTTAGTGATGCCACTGAAGGTTGGTTAGAGGATGGGTTGTACTGGGTTTCATTTGTAGAATGAATTTTTTTTCCTTCAACAATGCGTGAGATAGTTATCCATGAGTTCCATAGATTAATTTTGGTTGTACATCCCATTGTGACAAAGATGTACCAAGTTTTGAGAAGTTTGTTTTTTGGACCGGGTTAAAGTATACAGTTATAGAGTTTTTTTCATTTTATGGTCTTCCAGAAGGTAAAGACTAAGCACCATGTTCCCATTGGTTTTCTTCAACTGTTATATATTCCCCAGTGGAAGTGGGAGGACATCACAATGAACTTATTTAATTATTTACCTCAACTTTAGGGAGGATATAATTCATATGGATGATAGTGGATCATTTTATTAAAACATCCAAATTTATAGATATCAATGATTCAATAATTATATAGTTTTGTTCAGGGAAATATTTGGAGGAGGTTTAATGACTCCGCAAAGTCCCACAGATGATCATCTCTATCTAGGATTATCATTTTACCTTTAGGGTGTGGAAGGGCCTACAACATGATTTTGAATATAAATTAGTCCTTATCACAACTTTTCATTCATAGTAGGATGGTTGGATAGAGCAAACCATCCAGAATCAGGAAGACATTTTGTGATCTTATGCCCTGAATTTTAGAGGTTTGGGGACGAGGAGTCTTACCTTGGCTGAGTTTTCTTAAAATTAATGTTTTATCTCCACCATTGGTATAGAGATATTTTATGATATGTATAACCGAACAAGATATTATTCATTATGTTAGACCAGGGTCAGAGAGGCATCAATTCTCATGCCACAACTAGTACAAAATGATATTGAGATGGTATGTGTAATTCACAGGATGATGAAGGAAATATTAGATAATCCAAAAACCAATACTATTCATAAGAAGATACATTTGGAGTTCAAAAATGGAGTTTTAAATTAGATATCACTTGTTTTTAAAGGTGACTCATCTTCATAAGATGTGAAGGTTTGGTTATAGGAGTGATCTTTCTTCCTAATTTGTTATACCTTTCAAGGCGTTGTCTCTTTTTGGAGTTGGGGTGTATAAGATAAAACCTCCCCCATAAATGAGTATAATAAATGATGTTTTAAACATGTTGTAGATTAATTTTTCCCTTCACAATGAATCAAATTTCATCAATTAGGTTGACATCATTATGGAAGATGATTTGACCTTAGAAGAGTTCCATGTGTCGATCCAATACAACCAGAATATTTTTTTTTACATGCATCATATTCCCTTGGTTCATGTCATTTGGAAGCATGGTATCAAGGAGGGGAGTACTTGGAAATGTGACTAGTATATGTACACTTAGTACCACGAGTTTTTTTATGTTTTAATATTCTCTTTTCATGTTGTTTATTTTTTGGATGTTGACCTTTATGGATTATGATATTTTCCCCCTAATTTAATGTTGGTAACCATTCTCTTTTTTAAGAGGCATATCCCCTCTGAGAGTATTAAAGAGTTTTTTGTTACTATTTCAGGGTTTTTCACTTATATATACAAAGTGAGAGAGTTTAACTCTTATGATGGTGATATTCTTGATAGGTATCTCATGGGATTGATTTCTAGATTACCCATTTTCGTTTTATCTATGAATTTGGGTTTAGATTCTTGTGGATGATAATTTTTTAAAACGTATCAAATGTAAGGGCCCAGATCCATATAGTCTAACAATTTTTGTTTTTTCAAAGCCCTTGGTGATAAAAGGAGGCCTAGAGTGGGTCATCTAGTGTTTGGATGCTAAAACATAGAAGCATGGAGGATTCAAGACATGTAATTTTTACATCATGAATATGAATTTCACAACCAATTGAATTAGTTACATAGATTCATCAACTACATAGAGCTATTAGAAATAGGAAATCTGTGATGTGGATAGATTAGTTACATCTTTGAATCAGCTACATGGATGTATCGGCTACATGAGTGATCAACTATGTGAATCAGTGGCATGGATGGATCAGCTACTTGAATCAGCTATGTGGTTGAATCAACTATGTGAATTGGATACGTGGCTAAATATAATTTGTGAATTAGTTATGTGAGTGATTAGAAACATGATATATAGGATACATGGGTCGAATATATGAGAACACATATATTATGGGAATTAGGATGTAACATCTCATTACTGTTCCATGTTTTCCAAAACCTTCTTATGTTGAATTATTAATATCATAAGTGAAAACAAATCCTAAATTTATCGATAAATGTGATTTAGACCATAAATGAAATTAACATCTTGGAATGTTCAATTAAATATTTTTGGAGCTTGACAATATGTTATTGTGATATTTTGAGGCCCTAAAGTCTCAATGATGAATAAATAAAATATTAAATATAATATTTTTAAACACACAATTTTTTTTAAAAATAATTGAATAATTCTGAAACGGTGAATCGTATGATAATTATGATACCCATGTTAGTTCCTAAATATGGTGTTTACCCTATGAGGTTTATAAAATTTCAGAACTCCAGACACTTGGATGCCTCTCTCATGAGTTAATGTTTTTAAATAATATTTAATATATTATTTACTTATAATAATTAAATATCTCCCAAATGGTGATACATATTGAAAATTTGAGCCCACTAATGTGAACATAATGGTGGGTTTTCCCTAGTAGGGGTATAATAGTTGTAAACATCGAGCGTTTGGATGCCCCTCTTACAAAAATAACTTTTTTATTTAAATTATTTATTTATTCTGATTTTTAAATTATAAAATATTCATATATCTCAAATGGTGTGTCATATAAGAAATATGAGACAACATTTGGGTCTGGAATGAGGTGTTTATCATATTTAGGGTATAAGTTTTTATGTTCAACCAGAGTTTGGAATTATTTAATATTTATGTTAAATAATAAATTTATTAATTTAATGGAAAAGGTTTTGTTCACGTTCTCCCCCAAAAACAGACCGCAAAACCATTTTTAACATCCCATAAGTTTCAAAACATTAATATGCACTGTTTTTAACCCTATTTAAACTTTAAAATCATTAATATGTCAGATTTAGACAATTTCATAAATTTTTGGGTGAAACGTTGATTAAAATAGATGTTTTAACTTAGGGGGTTTATTGCTGCGTCTTTTGGGGTTCTTCAAATGAATGATCCTTTTTTATCATGGTTATTGGTTGATTTGGTCGAGTATGATCTTCCAAGATCTCCTTTTCTCTTAACCTGTAAACAATGATTGATCCAAACAAGATTGATCCAAGGGCTCTGTGTTCTTTATGCAGCGTGCATGAGGGATCATCCGGGTACTATTTTTTTATTTTTTTTCATTTTTCTTTTGTTTGATTTTATTCATTTGTATTCTTTTATTATCAAATTAAAAATAATGGTTAATTTTGAACAAAATAATAAAACATATTGTATTAATGGATAAATTCCATTTGATTTACATTGATAAATTGATTAAAATTATCAAAGGGATAATTTATATGAAATTATAAAAAAACACAATTGAACTAAATTAAGATGATTGTGCGAGTTAGAAAAAGATTGATTGTCTAAATTATAAAAAAATAATTGATAAGAATTATTGAATGATAACTACAATGAATAATCATGAGATAATTGTGATATTTCCAAAAGATAAATATTAAAAGAATTTATCGAATCCTAATTATTTAAATTATATATGAATAACTATAAAGGACTACCACATGTGTTATTATTTTAATCAAAAAATATTATAATATCAAATGTTGTTTATAACTATTATATGGAAAATATTGTGAACATATGTGTTGACATAAAAATATAATTTGGAATTTTATCAAGGATATTAGATGTATTATCTCATGTGATAATCAAAATGATAATTCGTGAATTATCGAGGAGAGAAAAAATGTAATCGCATGTAATATTTTACTTCATTGTGAAATAAAATAGAGGTATATAAATATATACTGAGGCTTATAATTATTATTATGGATATTTATTGTTATTTCATGTTTTAACATAAAACAATAATACAAAGATTATCCATGAGAGGGAAAATGTAATCACATGTAATAGTTTATTACTTTGTGAAATAAAATAGATGTTTTGATTCTAGGACCCCATGATTAACATAAAATGTTGTTGTGTCGATGCATATTATAAAAAGGATGTGAGAATTTTTATTGATCCACACAGGGGGGTTAATAAATTTCACAGACATCAATGATCTTGAGGTAGGTGGTTCTATTTTGATTAGCCAAATTCATTACCCTTGTATTTTGTGATTTATTTCAATCATTGATTTAAATTAAATTTCTCAAATTTCATTTCAATTAAATAGATAAAAACCTGATTCTTGTGTATCAAGATATTTGAAATGGTTTTGTAATGGAAATATGTAAAATACCCAGTTCCAATGAATTGGGTGTGTTTATGAAAAATTATTAACTTAAATTTTTTATTTTTTATTTCAGATTTAAGGGATATGATTTCAATTAAACTGTTTAATTTAATTGTGGAAATAAATTGTGTAATGATGGAATTGGTTTCCAATGGATTTCAAACTAGTGATAATGGATTAAAATGATTTGATAGAAACCCAGTGGTTTTTTTTGTGAAAAAGACATGTTTTTTAATAAAACATACTTTGGTTTAAAAGGGAAAGAAATTGTATCTTTTGAAATGGAATAATGAGATCGATCATATTTTCAAGCAATCTTAAAATATTCCACCCACCATTTAAGAGCGCTTGCAAGACATATGAATATTGTGATTTATTTGGATACACTCTACATTATGACAATTTTCTAAAACATACTTGCGGCATGTCACATCCCCGATGGGTTGGTGACGAGTCTCCTTTGGGTAGTTTTAGAGGGACATGTGTATACACATTTTGCCGAGTTCACATAGAGAGTGAGATATCATATAGATTGTAAATAATATCATATATTTTGGCATATGTCTATGTGGCTTGCTTGTTTATTTATATTAGAGATATAAATGTATTAAAATTCTATTGAACTACTTTATATGTCTATTGATTTTACATAAACTGTTTTATTTATGCCATTGTCCTAGAAATATTTCACCATTTTGTAAAGTATTTACTTAATGTATTTTTCCATCATTTGAACTATATAGTATGATTTGATTAATTATGCTTTAAAATGTCAAACATGATTATTTTTAAAAAAAATTAAAGCATTATTTTGGTTAATCAATTGTATCCATCAGTGATGGAATCTATGGTGAGACCCCACTAAGATCATTATATCACACCCTATTTTTATTTGGGTGTTTGAAGACGTTCTATATCCTAGTTTGAGAAATGGGAAATGATCTCTTGGATGTGTATCCAGATATTGAGTGTTGGGCTTGGTGATTTGTACTCATTGGGACCTTAGGATATTTTTTCTATTTTGGTACTTTAGTTATAGTGATTTGGGCTGCTTTATGCCTTGATGACTTCTAGTACATTACTCCCACCAGAGTTTATTTTATTATGCACACTATCTTGTTTCTTTTCTTCCACAATATTGGTGAAAAAATAGTCCCCACTTGCATTTTGTGTGATGTGAGGTTCTATTCATTTACCAATGGGGATCAAGAACACTCTTCAGACTATGTTAGGTCTGGATCGGTTATCGTGTTACTAGGGTACCCGGGCTGGTTCATGAGAATGTGGTATCAGAGAGATGTTGATCATTTTTCTGGAAGTCAGTATGCATTTGTGAAATCTTTTCGGGTCTTAGGAGGTAGTTGTGATTGAGTTTTTGGCCATCTCTCCCCACAATGAACCTTATGTCTATAGGGGTGGCTAGGGAGAGACTTCTTGTGGTTTAGTTCCAATATTTTCCTTATGGTGATTTGTATATAGTGAAATGCAAATCTTGTTTGTTCCATCTATTCAGAAAAATTATCTCTTTCTACAGTCTGAGTGTTAATCTATTTTCTTGTGATCTGATGAAGTTGTGTTACATCAAGCCTCTAAAAAAATTTGTGAATCAGATCTTGGGGGAGATTTCTGCAGAATCATTGTACATGAATCTTATTGTGGATCTGAATCTAGTCGAGGTAAAAATGCGTATTGTCAATGATTTGGGGAAGGTTCCATCACCAGTCACCAATTATGCTACACTAATCCTCAACATGTTGAGGAATGGTTGGGCATGATAGAACATTTGTTTGAGTGCTTGAAGCCACTAAACGAGATCATCGTGAAGCGTCCTACCTTCATGTTGGATGTATCAAGAAAGGGATGGTGGGATACAATAGTGAATGAAAAGAAACATGGGGGAATACAGTAGAAGGAATTCAAGGTTCTTTTCACTGACCACTTCTATCTAGATTCAATGTTGTTGGCTATGGATGTTGAGTTTTTCATGCTTGATAAGACTGACAGAACTGTGGCTCTTATAGATGTTAGGGTACTATTAAAAGTTCTAAAACAACTTTTCTAGTCCATGTAGTGGAATAAGATCATTAGAACCTTCAAAAATTGCAGGGCAATCAAAGGATTCATGTACAAAAGGTTTCCATCGACATGCATTTAGTACGAAGCATCTTCACGTAGTGGAAGAGTCTCTAGAGGAAACTGATACAGGTCCAATGACCATGAGAGATACTATTATGATACCTTCATCTTTAGTGAATGCCCTATTAGATATTGGTGTATCTCAATTGTTTATTTCAACCCTCATCATTAATCTTCTTAGTCTTCTAATGGGGATTTTATCTTGTGCAATGGATATTGCTACACCCCTTGGAAAGAAGAGTGAGCAGGGTCACTATATTCTCGCTTGTGTCTTCTCCCTATTATATGTAGAGTTTTCTTACAGTTTTTTGGTACTTAACAAGAAATATCTTGACATAATATTCAAGATAGTGTTTTTCATTACAAATAATTCTAGGATAGATTGTTTTCTTCGATAGGTTTACCTTACTACACCTAGTGGTGTGTCTCTTATCTTTTAAGGAGAATGAGACCCAAGGTTGAGCGGAGTCAAAATTCATATCCAGTGTTGGGAAAATATATATCAGTGTTTTCTTTTGAAATGTGGGATGATTGGATGGGTGGTGATCTCCCTCCAGTTGTAGTTGAGTTTTACATCATGTTTCCTTCTTCCCATTCTGGTGTTACACTAGTAAGAGAGGTTTTTTTTCATTGATTTGATTCCTAATACATAATCATTTTCAATTCCCTCGTACCATATGACAGCATCTGAAATGAAAGATTTGAGTTCCCAGTTTGATGATCTCCTTGAGTATTTACTTCCCTCTTGGATTTTCAACTTTGGTGGGGCTTGGGATGACCATTTAGGGTTGCATGATTTCTCTTATAACAATAATTACTAGTCCACAATCATAATGACTTATTTTGAGGCCTTGTATGGTCATCCTTTAATTCTCCATTCTGTTGGTCGGAGGTTGGTGAATGTTTCTTTCTTTGATTGAGTTTGGTCAAAGATATGACATATAGGAGTTAGTTGATTTGTCAGATAATTTTGATAGCACATAGTCGGTACCAATATTATGCCGTTCATCGTCTTAGTCCTTTCAAATGTTCCATTGGTGGATAGGTGTTCTTGAAGGTTTCACCCCGGTTGGGTCATTGACAACTTCATAGGTAAGGGAAGCTTGATCCCCATTATGTGGGACCATCTGAGGAAGTTGATCTCGTGGGAAGTGTTTTTTACCATTTTCCACTACCACCACAGTTGATGTTGACACTCAATGTGTTCCATTTATCATAGTTATGAAAGCTTCTCTCTAATACATCTCGGGTTTTGATCAGGAGTGATCATGAGATTAAACCTCATTTTTCTATGATTGATTGACCATTAAAGGTTTTTTATTATAATACCAAGGTACTTCATGGTGGGATGATACCTCTGGTTTGTTTTCTATGGAAGCATGGTTCTGTTTCTCATGAGATGTGAGAGAGGGTGGCACTAATGAGAGAGTAGAGGCCATGTTTTTTTACATGGAGGATTCTTTATAGGTTTTCTGGGGAGATAATGTTTATATTTTGGGGTGGTTAGACCATCTCGTTATAGTCTCGGGTTTTTCTAAACCTTCTTGTGTAAAATTATTAATAACATAACTGAAAAAAATGATTTATCATCTATTTTTTCAATAAAGTTTCTAAAGACCTTACATGCCAATTAACATATTGGAATGTTCAATTAAATATTTTTTCAGTTCAAAAATAAGTTAATATGACAATCTAAGGCCCCAAAGTCTCATTGATGACTGAATAAAAATATTAAATATAAAATTTTTAAACACACACTTTTTTGTCAAAATAATTAAAGAACTCCAAAATTGTGCATCATATGATAAATATGAGACTACTATTATTTTAGAAATATGGTTTTTACCCTAGTAGGGTTATATCATTCTAAGGTGCCAGACATTTGGATGCCCCGCTCATTAGTTAAAGTTATTAAATAATATTTAATATATTATTTATTAAAAATAATTAAATATCTCTTAAACAGTTCCATATAAAGTAAATTCAAGACCATTGATGGGCTTGGAATGGGGGGGGGGGGTCTAACCTAGATGGGTTATAATATTTGTAAGCATCGAATATTTGGATTTCATGCTCATGAAAATAAATATTTTAATTTTAATTTTTTATTTATACCAATTTTTAAAAAATAAAACATTAATATCTTTCAAATGGTGTGTCATATGAGAAATTTGAGACCACCATCAAGTCTAGAATGATATGTTTTCCCTATGTAGGGTATAATTTTATATACGCAACTAGAGTTTGGTATTATTTAATCTTTATGCTAAATAATTAATTTATTAATTTAATAAAAATTTTAATGTTCACCTTCTCCCCCAACAATATGCCGCACCATTTTTAATACCCCCATAAGTTTCAAAACATTTATTTGCACCATTTTTAACCTAGTTTAATCTTTCAAATAATTAATAAGTAATAATGAAGTAAACCATCATAAATGTTTTGGTGAAACATTAATTACAATGGATGTTTTCACTTGGGGGTTTTATTGGTGCGTTTTTTTAGGTTTTTCAAATGAATGATCCTTTTATAACTTGGATGTTGGTTGAGCTAGCTAAGTCTAATCGGCCTGGATCCCCTTTTCTATTGACATGTAAACCTTGATTGATCCAAAAAATATTAATTCAAGGGATACCCTTTTCTGAATGATGTGTTCTTGAGGTATCTTCTAGGTTTTATTTATTTTATTTTGTAAAATGTTTTTATTTTTTTAAATTTATTTATTTGTATAATTTTAGTTTCAATTTAAAAATAAAGGTTAATTTTTAATGAATGAATAAAACATGATTTGTAAAAGGATAAATTCCATTTGATTTCTATTAATAAATTGATTAAAATTATCAAAGCGATAATTTATATGAAATAAAAAAACGTAATTGAAGTAAATTAATATGATTGTGCAATTTATAAAAATATTGATTATCTAAATTATCGAAAGATAATTGTTAATAATTATCAAATTATAATTAAAATGTATAATTATGAGATAATCGTGATATTTCCTAATGATAAATATTAAAATAATTTATTGAAGGATAATTATTTAAATTATATAGGAATAATTATAAAGGACTAACACATGAGTTATCATTTTAATAAAAAGATATTATAATATGAAATGTGGTTTATAATTATTGTAAGGAAATTTTTTTGAACATATGTGTTGGCATAAAATGATAATTTGGAATTTTATTGAGATTATTGGAATTATAATCACATGTGAAAATCAAAATGATAATTTGCGAATTATCAAGGAGAGGGAAAATATAATCGCATGTAATATTTTATTTCATTATGAAATAAAATAGAGGGTTATAATTTACAATTTTAGTTTATAATTATTATTATGGTTATTTATTTTGATTTCATGCGTTAACAAAAAACGGTAATTCAGAGATTATCCATGAGAGAGAAAATATAATCACATGTAATATTTTACGTGTGAAATAAAATAGATGTTTTTGTTTTAGGACCCCTTGAAGAACATAGAACTTTGGTGTTTCAAAGCTTGTGATAATAAGGAAGTGAGTAGGTGTAGTAAACCACATAGGGTGGTTTATCATTGTCATCGTCAATAGTGATCTTGAATTAGGTGGTTTCATTTCGATTAGCCAAATTGATAATCCTTGTATTGCTTGATTTATTTCAATTGTTGATTTGAATTCAATTTCTCAAATTTTCTTTCCATTAAATTGTTAAAAACCTTATTCCAGTGAATTGAGATATTTGAAATGTTTTTATCATGGAAATTTGGTAAACACCCAAATCCATTGAATTTAGTGTCATTATGGTAATTGGCTAATTTATATTGTGGATTATATGAAAATTATTTCTGTTAAATTGTTGGATTTAATTATGGAAATAAATTGTGTAATGATGAAATTGGTTTTTAATGGATTTAAAACAGGTGAAAATGGATTAAAATGGTTTGATAAAAACTCAGTGGTTTTTTCTGGTGAAAAAAGTCGTGTTTTTGAATAAAACATGTTTTGGTTTTAAATGGAAAGAATTTGGAACTTTGGATATTTAAGAATGAGATTGATCGTATTTTTACGTATTCTTGAACTAGTTCAACCATCATGTAAGAGCGCATACAAGATTTAGGTAGTTAAGGAATTATTTGGATATACTTTACGCTACGACTCTGTTCTAAAACATACATTCAGTGGGTCACATCCCTTGACAGGTTGGTGATGAGTATCATTTGGCATGTGTCATAGGGATGTGTGTATACACATTTTTTTGAGTTCACATAAAGAGTGCGGAGACCTATAGCTAGTTAATAATATCATACCTTTTTATTTAAGTCATTTCTTTAGAAATATTTCATCATTGTGTAAATTCTTTCCTTAAAGTATTTTTCCATCATTTGAACTGTATAGCATGATTTGTTTAATTATGCTTTAAAATTGCAAATCAGTTTATCTTTAAAAAATTGATATCATTATTTTGGTTAATCAATTGTTGGCATCTATTATGGAATCCATGGTGATACCCTACTAGGAACTTTAGGTCACACCATAATTTTTCCTTTTGGTGTTTTTAGACTTTCTCCATCCCGATATGATCATGTGGAAATGATCTCTTGGAGGTGGATTCAACTATTGGCAATTGGACTTACTGAGTTGTGCTCCTCATGACCTTGGGTTGTTTTCCAGGTTTTAGTACTTTGGGATGATTTATGCCTTGATGACTTCTGATATATTACTCCCACCATAGTTTCTGTTATTATCCATACTATCTTGTTTATTTTTATCCACATTATTGGTAAAACTATCGTTCACACTTTCATGTTGTCTGATACTAGGTGCTACTCACCGACCAGTGGGGATCAGGAACACCATTCGGGCAATGTTAGGGTCATCTCGGTTATCAGGTTACTAGGGTACCCGAGCTAGTTCATGACATAGGCTACATGATTAATTCATATACATTGAAAATCATCTATGTGAGGCTTTTGTCTATTTGGTGATTTGAACTATGAGAAATCTCATATGTGAAGATTTCCACCAGTTTCATGAAAATGACCATGCAGACCTTTTAGTGGCATGAATAAATGGCCTTCAAAGGCCAATTCATTAAGGATAATTATATCGATGATTTTCTATGTTAGTAGATGTTATAGATTATTTCATGCACATTTAATTTAATTAGATTCAATATAGTTTAAATTAAAATTTTAAAATCTGAAAAATATGATCATCCAAGATGTTAACACCAAAATAATGGTCCTTCCCTTCATTACATTCTGCTAATTTTATCTTAAGACTAGAAATTCTAGAACCCTTTCATTTGAATCATGGAACCCATATGTTGGTGGATTGAGTTCTCCAATAGTGATTTCATCTTGCGTGCACACCTTGTTTTTGGTTTAGTGACCTGCGTGGAGAATTTTTTTATATGTAGATGAATTGTTGCTTCTCATATTTTTTATGTGAAATCATAAAGTTGGCATGGTTTATCCCTATGGATGTAAATATAATTAAACAAATAAATGATTAATTTAATTAATAATGAAATGGTTTGCGATCAATGGTTGAGTTTTGATATCCTGATAATGGATTTCCTATTGATTTGTATGATATTGTTTATCTACTTTATTCTTGTTAGCATGTGTTATTTTCCATGGAATATCATATTTTTTGATATAAATTGATACTTAACATATATCCATAATTAATTAATTTATTCTATTAATAATTAAATAATAATCATGTTTGAATCTAGTGTTTTTTATAAATTGATGGAAATTCAAATTGATGAAAAGAGCATGTTTAATAAAATGTGTTCTTCTATTAAAATGGAATTATTAAATAATTTTAAGAATAATAGTTCTTTTTCAAAATGATGAAATTAAAAGTCATGTTAATTGATAATGGTTCTTTTCATAGTTTATTGAAATATTTTTTAATACTAATAGAATGTTTACTTTTGATGTCTTGTTATACCTTACCACCTTAGGTTTCCTATAGATGGATCTAATGAATAATCTGTATGTCAATTCAAGATGGAATAAAAAGATATTATTTCATAAATATAATTTCAAGAGAATTAGTTTCTCTTTTGATTGAGAAGTTCAATTTACTTGAGTTGGGATCCATGATAGATCATTTGTGTGTGAAGGTTGGATTCCTTGTTTTAGGGACTAGATTTCTCTATTGGACATGCTTGTTTATTTCATGCTAATTTTGTGATATGATCTAGATGTGAGCTTCACTATGTGATGTGACGTGAGCTTGGGATGGCTAGACCTATGATGGATGATGAGATGTGGTTAGATAGGCCCAGATGATGTGGCACTAGTTGACATGAATGATAGAGAGATACATCATGATATACAGGTGTGTTCTAGGGATGACATCATAGATGATGGAAAAAAGTTAAAGCCGGGCTTACCCATTAATGTGATAATGTAGGATTCTTACTTGAAATGATGTTAATAATGTTTAATAAATTAATTAATTAATGGGTTTGGTGTTTATGGAATGAAAATACAAAAATAATATTAGGGAAACCATGGAATTAGTTTGAATTATACCTATAATATATGGACTTTAATCTAATGATTAATGTAAAGTTTATTAAAATAATGTAAATGGTTAATTTAAAATATACTAAATTAATTAACAAAAAATGAAAAAAAAATAATTATTCAATTATTGTATCTCTTATAAATGCGTGTGGGATTATAGGATATCTAGTCCTTAAAAGTGTCAGTCAGACGTCTCGGTGATGAAAGCTAAATTTCATATTATGTCTAGGATAAAACCATAGTATGGTTGTGAGATATATTATATCGTATATATGTTGTGATTTCATACACTACTGCATCCATGTTGGTAAGGGTGACTGACACACAAAAGACTTTGGGGGGGGGGGGGTTGTTTTCCCCAAAATCCTAGAGGGAGGATGGGTGGTTGACTACCCCATAAGGCCCTTCTCTCTTCTCATGATAATTAATTGTGATGGTATTCATGGTGTTTTTTCTCATATATATGTAAAGATTTATTTGATGGCTTGTGATTATTTAACACACATGTATATCCTGATATAAAATCAAAAGGACTATTATAGGTATGACATGCATCAACATTGATAAATTGAGCTTCTTACTCTGTCTATGGGTTGTGATGGCATGAGGTATAATACTCAATGTATTATACACATCATACAGGTTGTGGTGGATCCCAAAAACAGCGTGGTTACTTTATGAAGGGGTGATGTGGGATTATGTGACAATTTTATAATGTGATGCTTGAAATGAATGTTGTGATTCCTTTTTCAGGTGTCTTTTGGCTGGCTTATTTTTTAGAGATGTGGTTTAAGAAAAATAGATGTTGGGGTAGAGAAGAAAACCAATGGGGATGTATGAGTGGAGTAACATTGATGTTTCATTTATATATTATATGCTCTTTTGGATGTGATACTTGAGGATAGTTAGCAATGGTGAGTCTGGGATCATAATATACCTATTTAGGTGACAAGTTAGTTTCATTGGTGTTCATTTTTCTTTAGCATGATTTCATTATCTTTGGCATGAGATTATTCAGGGATTATCCTACTAGGTATACTATTATTCTCACCCCACATATATAAAAGCTATTTGTAGGAAAAAATATCATGTTGAATATTGGGATGCATATTACTAGCTCATGGAATTTCATGATTTGTTTGGGATTTATGGCCATTATTGTCTTTACATATTTGTCACATGTGCTTTCATTTTTAGTTGTTTCAGTACTATATGACATTACCTTTATTCACATGGTATTTATATATATAAATATTTCTAATAAGGTTATGTTTAGTTTATCTATTTTATATATCGTTTTCTCATGTTTTCTCATAGGGTTATACCTCCCATATGTATGCTTATTAAACCCTCAATGCGAATTCCCTACCCAGGGCCTACTAGATGTGAGACTCAAGTATTCACCATCTCCCTTCTCTCATTGTCGACCTTGGAGGGGTACCCTTTCAGGGGATGGGATATTGACATTGAAACTCCATAAGAACATATATCACTTGTATACTATCGAATACAAGTTTAGCTCATAGTTTCCTCTGAAAATGTTAGATGGTTTGACCTTCAATCAGGTATAAAGTAGATGCCAATATAACATCAATGTCATGTAGATTTATTCTTCTATAATGAATTTTAAAAAATAAACCTAGTCATTCATGCCTTTTTCATCATTAAATCATTATAGTATAAATATATAAAAAGAATAATTTTATTATTTTCTCAACATAAGAATTGTAATATGTATCCTTGTGAACTTTTTTATTTTTGTTAGAGGGATATTTTTTCTTTTCCATATTAAAAATAATAGAGATACATTTATATTTATTAAAATATCCCTTATTTATAATATATCCGGTTCCTTCATAATTTTAAGAAAAAATCAGTAATGATCTTCCAAAAATTCCTCCTCAAAATCACTACACTAGTTCAATCTATCCTTTTTAAAATAATCTTCAAATAATAATATTCAAAATTATTTTAATATTGTAACTGATAACTCCTACGAAAAATTTCCATGTTGAAAAATTTAAATCCTCTTTTTAAATCCTTTCATACATTCATTAAACTCATAAAAATTCGTTCCTTAAATATATTACAAACACCATTTTGAATAACTCAATTTTTTGAATTTGAATCATAATAAAATTTTCATCTAATTTTATCAATAAAGAAAAGATAATATATTTTGAAAATATTTCTATCTAATCTTAGAACCAAAATCTTCACAGTATCTTCAGTTAGTATTTTCATCATTTATGAATAATTTTAAATATGATACAAAGATAAAATAATCCACATAATGTTACAACATATAGAGATATCAATTTCATGGAAAACAATGTCTGGTAAGGTGACCTACTCATCATGTACATGGGAATTCTCCCTGGAAAAAACCCTATTGTTTGATCTCTAATGCACTCATAAAGTTATAATAAAGGAAAATTTAAAAAATGAAACAAAAACATCCTGTAGCAGCAAGTCAATTTGTAGATCAATATGATGGTGTGAGATTATTCGGATTGCTAAGTACTTCCTGAATATCCAATTTCTAGTTCATATGATGTAGTGTATATGCAATGTTATAACCTCTTATATGATCTATTTCACATAATAGATACATATGTAGAGTTGATATATATTTACACATGGAATCCATATTGGGTTTATGTATTCTTCGCCTATATAGGATAATTATCTTTATTTTCATGAATTGAATAATAGTAATATTCCAGTAAAGATACATCATTATATGTAGAAGGAGATAAGAAATCATATATGAATATGCATGATAAACTCACCAAAATCAGCATCCAATTCTGTTACATGTGAAGTATTCCCATTCAAGATCTTATAATTCATGTGAATACATTATCATTATATTCTGATACGTTCTTTAGTTCTGCATATTTAGTTATGAATTTTTGTTCATCCTGATGAAGGTAGGAACATAGAGTTCCATCCAACTATTTATTTTTATGATGTATCTTCTTCTTGTATGTTGTATCGAGGCACTCTGTATACTGATGTTTTCATAATACATATTATTTGATAATGATAAGATGAATTTTAAATTATATACAATATAGATGGAAATCATCTTGATTTACAGTAAATAATACATCACATCTTTCATCAGACTCAAGATCAGGAAACATAGAGAGATATATAATACTATTTTCCATTTCCAATTATGCATCATCAAAAACATAAATATTCATAATAATATAGTGTGAAAATATTCTTATTCATGTATATATTACATACATTATACTAAAGTTCCAATTTATCGTAAATCATTTTCTTCATTTTATTAATTAAACTTTCTCATCAAAATAAACTATCTTCACTTCAGATTACGGTGCATCTTCATAATACCAACGTGGGATTTATCTTGAAAATGTTGAGGTCACATAATAAATGTGAGGTTCAGCTTAACCAATATGGTTTTAATCCAATACTAATGTAATGATAATTTTTTCAAATTTATTTACAGTTTTAATAATAGTATGGGGATGGTTAAACTAACACGGGGATCATCAATGGAGGGATGATTCTAAATGTAATATGTTTAGAAAATCTGTAAAGATCACCGTCACCAAAATTTCTAAAATTTTTTAGGTTTTCTGTGTAAGATTATTCACCTATAATAGAATAAATATATCTATAAAATTTATATATAAATCATGGAATATTAATAACCTCAATCTTCCTTCCACAAATCACGATATTGTCGTAATATACAAGTAAATGATAATATAAAGAATACATCTTGGGTGAAATTTCATAGAACATTGGTTAATTTAGATATCACCAAAATGACCATTTATTCCTTCCATGTAAAATAAAAAAAATTATTTATTTTTTTATCTATTATACCATATTTAATATGATTCATATATTTTCCTCTCATTTAATCATTTAAAATCTATAGCCATAAAAATCCATAATATGTTGTATCCTAAAAAAATTATATCAACATTGGTGATTTTTTTAGAGTAGTACAAGATCATCCCATTTATCCTTTTATATGAATTAAATTTATATAATTCTATTTTATATCCAACGTGACATGCTTATATAAAATCCTTGCGTTGTATCTAGAGATATAATCAAAATATAGAGGCGATCATAAGCTGAAAAACTAAAATCACACTGAAATATTATAACAGTATTGCATAATTTTCCCCCCATCCAAGAAAATAATTTATCATTATAAATATACATATAAAATGAATGTAATCATATTATCTTTACAATAAAGAAAATTAATTAATAATCCAACGATTATAACTTTTAATATAAACTATACACATATACATCATAAATATAAAATCACTAAAAAACCTATTGGAAAAAAATGGTCAAAGTATCTATTAAAACCAAGATTAGAATGGAAATAATAAGTATCCCCACAATAATAAAATTAGTGGTAAATTAAAATATGTTTAAGTAGGGTAAATCGTCAATAAGAGTATTTGAATTATTCTCAAAAGTGATAAACATTTTTTGGGATGATATTCATCAAGGAGTAAGATCTGAATAAGAAGAATAATTTTCCACAGAGGGACATACCATGAAATAAAATGATAGGATGTATAAAACCAATCATGGAATATGTATGTTCGAGAATATAAATTATAACTTAGGGAACAGATTTGAGCCAACAAAATTCATTACAACATTGGTATCATTTAAATATAAATAGATTTAATAAAATAAAATGATATAGCTCTTAAAGCCCCATGAATTTCATGAATATATAAAAATAAATTCATTTTGTTATATTCACACTAAATAAAATAAATTATGGGTCACAATATCAAGCAAATATTATGTATTTAAAAATATTTCAAAGAAAACCCTACCATGGCCTTTATTTTATTGGTCCATGATCCCAACTTCCAGAAATGAAAATTATTATTTTTAAAGAACATATTATGAAACATATTAAGAAATATTTATCTTAATATGGAACCTTTATTATCATGCTCTATTTTGTCTTTATATTTCTTTCCTATGGTTATTATTTTTCAGGAATACTGATTGAGTGTCGACTTATATTCATAATTTTATTGATCAAATATGATATTTCAATAGTAAATTAAATACATCATATAACCTTTCCAAATTCATAAAACAATAATTATTTTCTTTTTGAATTATAATTATATTATTATTTATATTCCCATACTAATTCGTTATAAAGTTTTTTTTATTATTCAAGTAGTTTCTTGACTAACTCCAATATTAATATGCTATAACATGATGACTGAGTATAATAAAGGTACTGTATAATATCATTTTTGGATGATATTAAAGATAAAATTATGTTTACAAATTTTTTTAAAATCACATTTGATGTTATTTGTATCAGTAATGAATTCTATATTGAAAAAATAAAATAATTTACTTCATGGATGCGGTAGTCCACACAATGTACGATTAACATTTTCCTTCTCCCACTATTGAGAGGGAATAGAGGTTTATTATAAATTTTATATTAATAATTATAATAAAATTTTATATGTCACGTTTATTAATTAATTATATCCTCAAAACCATTAAATAGAGGCAGTGAGGGAAAATCAATGATGCCACTTCATAAAGTCGGTAGTTCGCATAAACACACTATCAACATTCTATTCAATTTATAAGTGAATGGAAAAGAATAAATATGTAACACCCCGAGATTCTTTGAGAAATATTATTCTTAATATATTTGATGTCTTGGGTTATATGCTACACCAATATTATCTTGCACTATACGCAACACTCTATTAGCTTGTAGTATACAAAACACTACTCTTGGCTTGCGTTACACGCAAGAGAAACCTTCCTCGATAGCTTGTGTTGTACGCAATACCGAGTTTCACTAAACAACGATATGTAATTAAAATATTATATAAACTAGCCCTTATGAATAGTATTACACACTTTTTGAAATTTCATATGTTTTATCATTCATAATGGACATCATTTTTGGATCCGGAATAATGAAATTAGCGTAGGGTGAATTTTTGGTATTTTTCTGAAAGCATTCAATTTTTGATGATTTGTGAAAACACTGAGTTATTGGTTAAAACTGAATTTTTATTTTACTAATCATTTATTTTATTTAAATTTATTTTAGGTCAAACTAGATACATAATACCTATATAATTTCAATGTAATTCATTGGAGTCATTTTATAATAATTTTAGATATATAAAAATTTTATTGAACTTTTTACCGTCTTTTACCCACCTCAGTGGAGCATTTGCAAATTTACACAAATCATAATTTTACAAATTTTGTGAGTTTAATTTCAAAAATCTGAGTGACATGGTTGATATCAGTATGTAAAATGTGGTTCAATGAGAGGAAATAATTTTTGGGGAATAGTAATTTTTAACTTTTATTTACCACGGTTAAAAGTAAATAGGGTAATTAAGGGTAAAAATGATATTATTATTACCCTAACACATGGAATAATTTTATAGGAGAAGTGTAATTCGACCTAAAACAACCTGAGGAACAAAATATGACCCTTTAGGTCCCCTTGGATTAGATTAGGACATTTTTTATTATTTTATTTAAAGAAGAGTTAAAATAGTTAAAATGAAAGTTTAATTACTAAAAAAATTTTAGTATAGAGTTATACATAATAAAAATTAGAATATAAATATAAATTAGAAAGATAAAAATATTTCCTCATAATAGTATTATATATATATTTTTAGACAGAAAATAATTTAATTTATTTATGACACAGTGATAATGCAGTAATTACCTTATTAATGAAATATTAACATAATTGATATTATAAATACCCAAATAATTATAATTTCAGACTTTTTAGGAATTACACTAATTTATAGGTTAATATAACATATTAAGGTTGGTAATAAGAATTTTTTTTGAAGTAATAATGTTGTTATTAATTTAGAAAAAACAAAATACCAAATAGTGTCAAAATTGACATAAATGTGTTTTTAAAACAAATATTATATTATTAATTGATATAATGGTCCTAAAAATCTATTTCTCAGAAAAAAGACTTATATAATAATATATATGACATTAAAGAACAAATTGGTGTTCTATTTACAGTTTATAGTATGTTTATTAACCATATAGTGTATGAATACAAGAAGACACAGTAAAATTTAAATTATTTAACGTAGAGTTAAATCTAAATTATAAGGTTAAAATGGTAACCAAAACATTCAAAAACCTATTCGTTGAAATGATTTAGACCCATGACCAACCAATCCTCTAACGAAGTAACTTTGGAGCCATGATAAACTGAATATATATTTATTATAAAATAATATTTTAAGTTTTTCCTATCGTGCCCCTCACCCCTCTTATAAAAGGGCACCCCCCCGTTCTCTCTAATTAACACATTGAAAGCCATTTGTCTTGGCCAAACCCTTCCCAAATACCCTATCAACTTTTCAAAATTCATCCTAGAGTCATTCCTTTAGTCATAAATCTAACCTATAGAGCCCTTTTGATCAAATCAAAAGGAAGAACCCGATGAAGAGGTAAATATCTCACCACCCATTTCAGGTTCCATTCTTCTTCCACTTCCTCATTATTTGTTGTTTCCATTATAAATTAACAACCCTAGAATCGTCTTTATACTGTGATGTTATTATAAAAATTTTAGTACCATATTAGTTATGTTATCCATCCTATTAATGAAAAAGTCACCACACGTGCCTACGTACGGCATACCGTCTCAACATTGAGGTATAGTTTGTTGGTCAAACATTTCATCATTTTGTGGGGTATAATAACGAGTATAAATGTTATAAATAATAAATATAACATTATGATGATTCTGTATATATTATATACCATCCAATTATATACGATTTTAATATCAAAAGAATGATATTGTCGCTCGTGTGTACGTACGGACTACCATCTCCATGAACGCGATGAGATTCATTTTCCATAATTAACCATTAAAGTATGATTATAAAGTATATATAATAAATAATCATGAATTATATTACATAATAATGATACTGAATTTATGTACATATACGGTTCATTTACTTAATTCCATTCAATTCAATAACAAAACGAAAACATCGTTCATGCGTACGTACGGCCTACCGTCTCCATGAACGGTGTATTTCATTCCATTTATCGATCTATCATATATATTTATATACTTAATATACATTATATATAAATAATTTTTACATTCTATAATTAAGTGAAATTAGGATATAAGTAATAATATCAAGAACAACAAGTCGAAACACGTATGATAAATGAAATGATTTTACCCAAAACGCTGCTTTAACAGGGAATTTACAAAAGAACGGGTAATATAAAGTCATAAGTGAATCATATATGATATCATAAATATTATTATGGTTATGTTACAATATAATAATATTTTTAAACCCACTATACAAGAGTTTCGAACATGTACGAAAGAAATTGGACCTAAGGTAAGGGATAATTTTGCAATCTAATTTTTATCTGAGATTGCTTATACGTAAGTATTTACTGGGGTTATATTTTTCATCCATTACCATAAAAAAGTTATAAATTTTTTAATATTCGTTAAAATATGTTAAAGGTCGTATTTACCCATCATTGACTTTTAATTTGTGTTATGGAAGGAATCTTTCTTTTGTTTACCATACATGGTACTTTTTGACTTTTTCGTTAAAAGTATGAGGAGAATGTTTTTTTAACTTATATGACATGAATGGATTTTTACAGTTTCATAATGCCTTATTTACATGAATATTAATATACAATATTTCATGTTTATTTTCAACAAAATCCTTTTCTTTTATAAATTTCATGACATTTTGAGAAGTAAAAATGAATTTCAAGAAGAAAGGATATTTTCCTCAAGAATTCATTTCAAGTGTTTTATCAAAAATGTTTTCCATCTAAGATGACATAATTTAGTATGATTATGTTTCAAGTATAATGTCTCTATTATTTAAATGGTATTATTTTAATTATGATGAGCTTATATCCATTTTTTATGGATTATGTTAAGATGGGATGATGTTTCTGAAGCCCATTTTATTCTTTGGGTTATAATGAATGATTTATGATTGTTTTGTGGCACACGTAAGAATGATTTTAATCTGAGATTGTTGGGACCTATATCTCCCTCCAATGCATTGGGTAAAGACTTATATCTCAAGAGATAGACATGGCTGGAATGACAAGTGAATCTGGTTCAGTAATACAGTGTTGGAACGACAAGTAATCATGGTTCAGTAATTGACTATGTCCACTATGATGATCTTAGCAGCATTGCCTTGGCTACTATGGAAATAATAACATGTTCTTAATGGTTTCCACAAATACATGTTTTATTCCCATGCTATTTTATCAGGGTTAATATTCCATTATGAAATATGCCTTATGCACTGTCAAGATTTATGTTACTACCCATGATTTTAATGTTTTATGTTCATGTTCTTACGTTCAAATGTTTATGGATTGTTTTATGTTCTCCATGTTTACCCTTAATGAGAATTTGAGCACACACTTTTTATGTTTTCTTTACCCCATGATATAAATAAAGGTTTTATGTAAGAAAACCAAAGGGGAAGACCTTTATTGGAGATGTTAAAGATCTTTCACCATGATTAGAATATTATGTTCCGAGTTTCCAAAGACACTAAACTAATAGAGTCTTTGGGGATGTATTTTTGTCATTATTAAGTATTATTCAAAAGTAATGTAATGTCTATATAAGTCATGATTTGGGTCTCTATAGTTGGTATCAAAGCGAAGGTTCAGTTAAACTTTGGAATGTATAATGCGAAATGTTTACTGAGATCCCTAATAATATTTTTAAGGTATATCTAGGGATGTCCCTAAGGTTCGGTATAACTGTAGATTATAGTCCTAGAATTATTTTGACGATCATGAATAACCTAGGGTGAACCTAAGGTGTCATGGATTAAGGAATGTTTGATATGTTAGACATCCCATAAGTGACTTTTAATGATTATGTGGTTCCTCATTATTTTAACTTTTTCTTACACTATGGTTTCTAGTTTTAGTCAATGGAGGGAACAAGAAGGAATTAATTTAACGTTGATTCCAATGGACAAATTGTTGACTGTGATCAACAAAATTGTGTAATTCCTGGAGAGAACTATATTGTGATTATGCAGAATCAGTCATCACAATATATGATTAACAAGGTGAACTTTGGTGGTATTCATAAGTCATCAAATAAGAGGAAGATAGAATTTTATGAATGTTCGAATGGTGAGGAACATAGAGAATTGAAGATTAATCATTCTACATATCAAGAAGAAGGGAAGAAGAACCTTGAGGAATACATCAAATGGAGGGGAAGATGTTATCTGTGTGGAGAAAAGGTTTATTGAATGAGAGACTGTTATGGAGTTCAATGTCTTATCTGTGGAGAACATGGGCATTACCCAAGTCAATGCCCTGACCTAAGTGGTTACTTCTAAATAGACGAAGGCCCTATTCCAAGCCAATAATTTAGAAGGATGGATTGAATGGATTATATTTTGGAATTCAAGAATAATGATGTTGAGGTACTTTTATGTTTTATTGGAATATCTGTGTATTTATCCATTGTGGTTTTCCATAAGAATATGCTACTAGTAACCATGAAAAGTTATTGAAATATTTCTGGAAAGTAGATGATATGTGCATAATGAAGTAATAAAGAGAATATAATATGTTTGATTGTCTTAATGATCTCATGACTGATATAAAGACAAATTGATATCATGGTTTCAGTATATAGAAACTTTGAGATTTTTGTATGTGGAAAGAGTTAAATTTTGACAGCATTCATGTTTTCACTAAGGTTTAATGGGTTTTCATTTTTCAAGAGATTACATGATTAAGGTATTAAAATTTTTGGAATGTGACCAACAAAAAGATATATCTTATGATATATGGGGGATAAATGAAGGTATTCACATGCTCGATAGATGACCTTTCTAGTAACCGGACAGAATTATTTTTGATAAGCCAAAAAGTTGGAATGGATTAATTTATACATCAGATAGTATTTATTAAGGCTATAAATTTTTGATTTTATTTCTAAAATGTAATAATATAATAGTTTTAGAAAAAGGAAAACCCATCACGTCGGACAAGGATGTGGGAATCGAACCCAAAACCGAAGTGGGATAGGCCTTTATCACCTACCATTGGCCTATAGGAAGTCCCTTGTTAGTATTAATTCGTTTTAATTTATTAATTGGTATGATATATGAAGTATAAGTCCATTTTAGGAACCATATAATTTTAATATCACCATATACGGACTTATGTATATTTAATAACTTTTTATAACATTTTGTTTGATACATATGGAATGACCTATCATTATATCGCATGATCTACTTACACTTCATGAGTGAAAAATTCAACTTCATTTCTTTAAGATGTAAAGTGGAAATTGTTCAATGAATGACCAACGGGGAGATTGTACGAAAATCAATTAAGTATTTCTTCTAATTCCAATTTTTTTCAACTTTAGGGAAATGATCTTGAAAACCAAAAATGTTGTCCTAGATTGTACCTTAGATCATCACAAATTTATTGCTTTTTGACAATTGGATTTTCCATACCCATGTTCTCTACCACTCTCCATCAAAACATGATAGTAAGAATTCTCTTACATATCCGTAGTTTAACCTATGTTCTTCTATGTGAAAACTGAGTGATGAGTTAATTTGGTTAACCGTTCCATTTATTTTTTAAAATTGAGTTTTAGTATTTCTTTTAAATATGTGGGTTTCTATGAATGAAACTTTTAATTAGTAAACCATTAGAACCCTGATGAATTTCGAGGGCGAAATTCATTTTATGCGGGGTAGAATGTAACACCAGGAGATTTTATGAGAAATATTATTTTTAATTTCTTTTATGTCTTCTGTTGTACGCTACACCAAGATTATCTTGCACTATACGCAACACCGTATTAGCTTGTAGTATAAGCAACACTATTCTTGGCTTGTGTTACACACAACAGTAACCTTTCTCAATAGCTTACGTTGTATGCTACATAGAGTTTCACTAAACAACGATATATTATTAAAATATTATATAAACAAGTCATTATGAACAGTAATACCCACTTTTTGAAATTTTATATATTTTATCTTTCAAAACGGACATCATTATTGGATTTGTAATATAAAAATTAGCTTAGGGTGAATTTTTAGTATTTTTCTGAAAACATTCATCTTTTGATGAATAGTGAAAAACTAAGTTGTTAATTAAAACCAAATTTTTATTTAAATAATAAGATTTTTTATTTATATTTATTTTAGGTCAAAATAGATAAATAATACCTATATAAGTTCAATTTAATTCATTGAATTCATTTTATAGTAATTTTTGATATATAAAAAATTTATTGAACTCTTTACTGTCTTTTACCCACCTCCTAGGAGCATTTGAAAATTTACATAAAACATAATTTTATCGCTTATGTGAGTGGAATTTCAAATATCTGAGAGACACGGTTGATATCGTTAAGTAAAATTTGGTTTAATGATATGAATATAATTTTTGGTGAATGTTAACTTTTAACTTTTATTTACCACAGTTAAAAGTAAATAGGGTAATTAAAGGTAAAATTGATATTATTATTACCTTAAAACATGTCCTAGTTTTATTGGATAAGTGTAATTTGACCAAAAACAACCTTAGGAATAAAATAAAACCCTTTATGTTCACTTTTATTAGATTAGTACCTTTATTATTGTTTTATTTAATGAAGATTTAAAATAGTTAAAATCAAAGTTTAATTAAAAAAACATTTTTAATATAGGTTAATACATAAGATAAATTAGACTATAAATATTAATTAGAAATATAAAATGATTTCCTACATAATGGTATTTTATTTATATTTTTATACAGTAAATAATTTAATTTATTTATGACACAATAATAATGCAGTAATTACCTTATAAATGAAATATTAAAATAATTGATATTATAAATACCCAAAAAATGTAATTTGAGACTTTTTATTAATTAAAATAATTTTATTGGTTAATATAAAATATTAGGATTGTTTAGATGAATTTTATTCTAATTAATAATGCTTTTATGAATTTAGGAAAAACAAAATATCAATAGTGTCAAAATTGACATAAAAGTGTTTTTAAAACAAATATTATATTATTAATTGATATAATAGTCCTAAAAATATAAGGTTCGGCCAAAAGACTTATATAATAATATATATGACATTAATTAACCAATTGGGGTTCTATTGGCAGTTTATAGTAAGTTTATTAGCCATATAGTGTAGGAATACAAGAACCCATGGTGAAAGATAAATTATTTAAATTAGATTTAAATCTATTGATAAGGATAAAATGGTATCCTAAACATGTATAAAATCTCTTGGTGGAGATTACTTCGACCCATACCCACCCTATCCTCTACATAAGTCACTTTGGATCCATTATAAACTGAATATGAGTTTATTATAAAATATTATTTTAAGTTTTCCTAAGGTTCCCCTCACCCATCATATAAAGGGGAACTCCGCCTTCTCTCTAATTAACACCTCCAAAGCCATTTGGATTGGAAAAATCCTGCCCAAATACCCGCTAAAATTTCCTCCCTTTATCCTAGACCACTTCCTTTAGTCAGAAAGCAAACCTAAGGAGCTCTTTTGATCAAATCAAAAGGAAGAACCCGAAAAGAGGTAAATATCTCACCAGCTATTTCAAGTTCCTTTCTTCTTCAACATCATCATTCTCTGTTTTTTCCATTCTAAAATAATAACTCTAGTATATTATATATACTGTGATGTTATTATGAAAATTTTACAACCATATTAGTCATTTTATTTATCCTATGAATGAAAAGTTACCACATTTGCGTACGTACGGCTTACCGTCTCCACGTAGTGGTGTAGTTTGTTATTCAAACACTTCATCATTTGGATGGGTATAATAATGAGTATAAATGATATAAATAAAAAATATAACATTATTATGATTCATTATTTATGATATACCATCCAATTATGTGTGATTTTAATATCAAAATAATGATATTGTCGCTCATGCGTACGTACGGACTACTGTCTCAACAAACGCAATGAGATTCATTTTCCATAATTAACCATTAAAGTATAATTATAAAGTATATATAATAAATAACAATGAATTATATTACATAATAATGATATTGGATTTATGTACATATATTTTTCATTTACTTAATTCCATTTATTTAAATAAAGAAACAAAAAGAGCATTCATGCGTACGTACGACCGACCGTCTCCATGAACGGGGTATTTCATTCCATTTATCGATCTATCATATATATTTATATGATGAATATATATTATATATAAATCATGTTTTAAATTCTGGAATTAAGTAAAATCAGGATATAAGTAATAATATCAAGAACAACAAGTCGAAACATGTACGATAAATGAAACGATTTTACCCAAAACGCTGTTTTAACATGGAATTTACAAAAGAACGGTTAATATAAAGTCATAAGTGAATCATATATGATATCATAAATATTATTATGATTATGTTACAAGTTAATAATTTCTTTAAACCCACTATAAAAGAGTTTCAGAAACATAAAGAAGAAATTGGACCTACGGTAAGGGATAATTTTGCAATCTCATTTTTATTAGATATTTCTTATACGTAAGTATTTACTAGGGTTATATTTTTCATCTATGCCCATAACATGTTTCTCATAAGGAGTTTAATATTCTTATATGTATGTTTAATTTCATTTTTCCCCTTTTATACTTTTACTCTGTGTTATGGAAGGAATCTTTATTCTATTTACCATACGTGGTACTTTTTGACTTTTCTGTTAAAAGTATGAGGAGAATGTTTTTTTATCTTATAGGGAATGAATGGATTTTTATGGTTTCATAATGCCTTACTTCCATGAAGATTCCTCTACATAATTTCATTATTATTTTAAATAAAATCCTTTTCCTTTAAAATTTCATGGAATTTTGAGAAAATAAAATGATTTTGAAGAAGACGGGATATTTTCATGAAGAATTCATTTCAAGTATTTTATCAAAAATATTTTCCATCTAATATGACATTATTTAGTATGTTTATGTTTCAAGTATAATGTCTCTATTATTTACATGGTTTGATTTTTTTTATGATGAAATTATATCCATTTGTTTTGGGTGGATTATGTTAAGATGAATTGATGTTTAAGAAACCCATTTTATTCTTTGGGTTATGATGAATGATTTATGATTCTTTTATGGCGCACGTAAGAATGATTTCAATATGATATGGGTGGGTCCTATATATCCCTCCAATGAATTGGGTAATGATTTATATATCATGATATAGACATGGCTAGAAAAGAATGTTAATCCGGTTTAGTAATATAGGGCTGGAACAAAAAGTAATCCTGGTTCGGTAATGGACTTTGTCCACAATGATAGTCTTTGCAGCAATGCCTTGGATACTATAGAAATCATAACATGTGCTTAATGGTTTCCACAATTACATGTTTTATTCCCTTTATATTTTATCATGGTAAATATTACTTTATGATCTATGCCTTATGTACTGCCAAGATTTATGTCCTTACCCGTGATTTTAATATTTTATGTTCATGTTCTTACGTTAAAATGTTTATGGATTGTTTTATGTTCTCCATGTTTACCCTTACTGAGCATTTGAGCTCACCCTTTTTATGTTTTTTCTCCAGGATATAAAGAAATTTATTATATAGGAAAACCAAATGGGAAGATCTTTATTGGATATGTTGAAGATCTTTTACCATGATTAAAAGATTATGTTCCGAGTTTCCAAAGAAACTAAACTAATACAGTCTTTAGGCATCTATTTTTGTCATTATTAAGTA
Organism: Viscum album; assembly: GCA_963277665.1. Classification (NCBI taxonomy): domain Eukaryota; kingdom Viridiplantae; phylum Streptophyta; class Magnoliopsida; order Santalales; family Viscaceae; genus Viscum; species Viscum album. The sequence goes on along the minus strand of OY728143.1, from coordinate 1,536,115,809 downwards.
TTCTGCAAAAGTAATGTAATGTCTATGTATATCTAGCTTTGGGTCTCTAGAAAATATGTTATGTTGCATTAATATAATAACACATCATTATATTAGTGATAATTAGGTAAATATATAATTATTTATATAGTATATTTGGATGAGAATTAATAAGAAGAAAATGATAAGGGTTGAGATATAATGACTTTTGGACCTCTATATTTCTATTGAGAGTCCCCTTGGAAATAAATGGATTATGATTACTTATTTTGAGCAAATAATTTATAATATGAACTAGACATGTATTTTTGGGAACAGGATGGGGTTCAATAAAATTTCTAAAGTTATGTGTAGTGATGGGATGGTATAAATGATCAAATTTTATATGTGAAGAAAAACGAAAATTTCTTAACGTCCCTTATCTTTTTGATAATTTAATGACACAATTGAATTGAAAATGGTTCCAAAAGTGATATATAATGATGTTTTAAGTGAACTAGGGTCTATAAATCCTTCATAAAAAATTTCACAATATATTTTAAACATGTTTCAAGAATTTTACAAAGTTGATTTATGAATTCACAATTTTGTGTCTACCTTGGTAACTAGTTATCACACAATTCATGAACATTTTATAAAAAATATAATTTAACACTTACAAAAAAATTTACCATATAAAACTAAATATCCAATTAATATAAAACAATTTAAATTCAAAATAGTAGAAAATTACTTTTAAATTCAAATTTTTATTATATATATACATTTTTTGTAAAATGTTGTTTTACTCATTAAGTGTTATTAATATTATTTTTTATTGATTAACTACTAAATGAGTAATAATAATTTTATATAATTGATTAAAATTTATATAATGACCATTTTTAGATGATATGGATTTATTTTATTAGATCAAAATTAAATAATATTAATAAAACAGTTCATTACAAATAGTTGTTTAAATATTTTCAAGGACATTAAACTTAATATTGGTAATTTTACTAATATGATTAAAAATTATGTTAAAAATGTTACAAAATATGAAATTAATTATCCAAACTAAGAAATAAGTTTTTAAATTTAATTTCTAAAATTGATGAAAAATAATTTTTAATCTAAGTGAAGAAAAATATATTTTTTGAGTAAAATTTTACATAATATTTCATGATGTTAAACATTGGATTTATAAAATTTACATAGTAAATTATTTACAATAATTTATATATAATATTTTCATATTTATGATTTAAATAACTTTTACGTTATTATTTTATTATGATAATTTCATAAATTTGATGGTATTAGAAAAATCGGTATTTTTTTACTACTTATCATAAAATAAATTATTTGTGTAAAATATTAAAAAAAATAAAAATAATTTTGATTTTTTAAATAACATATATTGATAATTTTTTTAATTTATAATTATAAAATTTATTAAATTATATTTGCAATGATAATTCAATAAATATAAAGAAAACACCATTTATTAAATAAATATTTTTTCAAAACATTAAGTGTTCCTAATAATTTTTTTTATTTTATAATTTATTTAACTATTATTTATTTAGTTAAGGAGTTATTATAATTATATTTTATTAAAATATATATTTCAATACTTTTTTTAGTTTGGTGTTATATGTTGATAATTCTTTCAAACATAATAATATTTTAGGAAAAATATATTCCAAAATATTTGGGAGTAACATTCTACCAATATTAAATAAATTAAATCCGTTTATTTATCACTTATTAATGAAACTATATATGGTATCTATTCAATTTATATGACTCATTATATAATTTCAAATGTGATATCAACAAACATAAGAATCGTATCCTTTTCCTTAAAATATATTAAACCTAAAAAATAGTTTTTCCATTAATTTGATCTAAACATACATTGTGATAATATATCATTAATCTTGTAATTGGTTACATTTTTCAAGAGTGATTAAATTCATATATTTACTTATAGATATCCATAGGCTGGTCTGAAATATGAAAAAAAAATCATAATTTTTTGATAATTATGGATTCTTTATGGTGATGGACAATACATTTCCAAAATAAATTTAAATTCATCTAAAGTTGGGATAATATGACTATAAGGAATCATATTCCATAAAAATAATAATTTGATATAATTATTATTGAAGGTAATGTCAAATATTTAAGGTACTAATTTTCTTCTCTTATAAAACACTCATGGGCTACTAGGTTGGCCCTATATAATTTAAAAATTGTATATCAACAAATCTATAGTGGAGGGTTAGTAAAACTTTTATCCTTTATTTTCAAACCATTTTTTTAGAAATAGGGATATCATATTCTTTTCATTATTCCTTTTTTTGTGGTTATTGATGTTTATTAACTGCATTAATTTTTGGGTTAGAGAATCATTTTACAAGTCCCTAAACTCCAAAAATTTAAGGCATTAGGCATATGTTATATCTATTTAATTTTTGGGGTTATTAAACCCAGCTTGAAAATAATGAGGTTATTAGATAATAATTACACGCTTAATATATTTTATTCTTCTATTGAAATATACCTCAAATTCTTCATCCAATATTTTTGAAATTTCAGAAGATAAATCTTTTTTTCCATTATCATCTTCACCACAATATATTATATAAAATCTATCTTTATCATCATTGTTCTGTTCAAATATTTGGAATGATTCATGTTATTAATCATAACACGAGATGGTTGGGAGAGAATAACCATAAGATTTTCAAAATAAGCAACTATACCATTTCAATTCTCATTAGTAAAATCACTTCATATTCTATCACATTTATTATTAACTTGGTTATTCACTGATCCATACATAGATAAAACTAAAAATACTTAATCTATAGAACTAAATAGTTAACAATATAATATAATTATATGTATGATGATTACATGAGAAATTCAATATTCAAAAATCATAATGTTATATATTATTACATTATATTTCATTTAAACCTTATTTTAATTCATTTAAATCTAGGTTTCATTTGTTGGGATCTCTTATATATTGTTACCTAATTCTATAAGATGGTAAATCCTTCATATATGAATGTATAGTGAATTGAATTCACCATTGAATATCTCAAATTATTTTCTAGAAAGTTTTGTAGACTTATAACCACTCATCAAGCACCAATGTGAATATTGAGTTAATACTCCACCAACCATTTTCATGGTGATTACCTCGAGGGGCATCTACTCCATAGACACATCCACATTCCAATATCTAGCAAGGAACATACATTCAAGGATACAAAAAAAATCTCTACATTACCAAAACATCAGGATGTCATCCTATAACTAGAATATTAACCTACTCTGATCCATAGGTTTTTTACTAAATATATCTTATCCAAATCCCTAAAATAATAAAATAATCCAAAAAAATGAAAAAAATCCTTTAATACCAACTTTGTCAACTCATACTCACAACAATGTTTCAAGATCTAAAAACTAATATTTCTCTATTAACTATTGATAAAAAGTGATATTATCTAAGAAACATTTTCAAAAATTTGACATTAGTATTACATCAAAAAATAATCTCACATAAACCAAAAAACCCTTTTTTAGTGAATTTTTGGACTAGAAACATACATAAATTATTTTACAACACATGTGAAAATTTATAAATTATAGAAATCCCCATGACTGACTTACTGAATTATTATATGTATACTTATTTTTATAACATGGGGAATAAAAAATATGGACAAGGAGTGGAAATCCTCATTAATAAGGAAGAAAATTATTCTCATTGATGATATACTTTTGTGGGTACAAAATTCCCCTAGGTGGAAAATTTGAATCAATAAACACCATTTTCCCAAGTTTGAAATTGAATTTTAAACGAAATAAAATTTATGGAATAAATAACCAATATTAAAATATGGACGTTCGAACAGAAAACTTTTAACTCAATCAAGGGAGTTTAGTTAAAAATACCCTAGTATTTTATGAATCAAAATACATTTAATGAAAATTAAATATATGGATTAGGGAACCCCCTAAACGGTATGAATATAATGAAATAAGTTTATAAATATATAATTAAATTATATATATTATAAAGGATGGAGTGAAATATAAAACAATTATATGGATTTAATAATGTGGAAAAGAAACCCGTAGTGTAGTCCTGATTCGACCTTTGTATGCACCTAACTTTATTAATAATAATATAAATATTATTATATTTCTTATTAAAAAACTTATTAATTGATACATAATTTAATAATTACTATTTATTATCATTTTGTATTTATTTATTATATAGTTTTTTCTTATAATTCTTATTTTCTGTGAAATCTGAATCAGTGTCAACTTATTTAGATAACTTTAGTGATCAAGGATGATATTTTCATAAAAATAGAAATTATTAATATAAAATTTAGATAACTATAAACAAATATTTATTTTATAATAAAAATAGAATAATATTCTTATTTCAGTTAAAAAATACATTCATGTTATAGTTTTATTGTATTGTTCAAGTAATTAGTTTGACCAACCAAAACATGAACACTCAATTACTCGATGGGTGAGTATTGTAAAGAAAGATTATAATATCATTGTAAATAATGGTGATTTCATTAGGTAGATTTAATTATCTTTTTGAATAATATTATATTTTTTCTTGATAATTAATTACAATCAGAATGAAACTTAAAAAACATTGCTTTATACAGTTAGTAGTCAACACAATGCCTGGTTAATATTTTCATTTCATAACAAAAAATAGTGCATGATGGTGAAATATAATTGTTCTATTCATAATCATAATTATAACCTATATTTCAATTTTACTGTTCAATTCAATCATTATAACTAGTTTTGGGAGTAAGTGATGAAATAAAGAATACAATGGATTGTGGAGGTGGTTGTTTACATAAACTAAAAAATGATGGTTTTTTTATAATTATTAGGTGGGAAATAATTAATGAGGGTTATTCCATTAATATAATAATGCTTTAGTATACTAATGAATATAGGGTTATTATATTACCATGGATTGGGTATATGTTTATGACAAATATTAAGAAAAATAAGAAAGAATTATTTAATGATCATCTTTTGATGTTGATATTTCTCTTGAAAGTATCCTAGGAAATGAAATTATTAGGCTATATTATGGTGAGATTGTGTTTATAATGACCAATGGAATTCTAAGGGAGTGAAATTTGGAATGAGTTCTAAGAAATTATATAGACGGTTTTTAAGATAATAATGAAAGTGTTTCAAGTGTAGATGGATTGGAAATCAAGATCGTGATTGTCAAGATGGGGAATGAAGACTATCATTGAAATGTGGGTGAAGAATGTTCAATGAATAAAATGTCTAATGTTTGGAAATTATGAAAATTGATTCCCATGCGTAGTATATAAAGTGTATAATAATCATCAACAACCACATGAACCAAGGAAATAATGGAATTATTAGGTTATCCCTATTGTGGAATATACCCTGGAAAAGAAGGCTAAATATTACACTCACCCTCCATTCTATATTTTTGTTTATCTAATTTGAAATCTAGTTCATATCACCCTGGTTGGCCTAGTAATCTTTATAATATCATCAAATCAACACCCCAATGATTTTCTATTTTCTTCTATTATAATTAAATCCCAATTATAGGTTTATGGAATATTCTCCATGAAGTAGTTATTATGACTCCTTTAAATGAATTCAATGTTATTTTAGAAATTCTTTGGCTACCTCCACAAATAAAATACATAATAAAAAAATTAGGATAATAAAATTCCATATTTCAAACCAAACTATTAACATATATAATTTCATGGATGACTATGGGATCTCATTAAAAACTAATTCCATTATAGGATTTCTGATGCATTATTATGAGTGATTTTTAACTTAATTGATGGGAGAATAACCAAATACTTGGAATGATATAATTTTTAAGAGAAAATATAAATTTCCTAAGATTATTGATATCACTCTAGAAATTATATCATGATTCATGACAATATGTTATATATCCATAGTTAGTTACATGGGTATGTGATAAATAAAATTGTGAGGAAGCAATTTATTATAGGGGAGAATATAACACCACCATAATTTTGGATATATTTTTCCTAAATTATTATTATATTCTATAGAAATATCCATAGATAACATCAAACTAAAACTAGCCACAAAATATTTAGCATTAAAAAAATTATCAATATTAAATTCAATATTCAATAAAAAATTTGTACTCAACTAGAAATAGAATTAAAAATATGAATAATTTCTATTAAATTTTTAAATTGGTATTTTTTTAAAAAAAGAAAATTTCATTATATATATTTAATTTATATTTAAATAATAAAGTTTTCATTTTTAGAATTTTCATTTTGAAAAACTTAATTCAGTTATGAATTCCACATATCAAAATTAGCTTAATTTGAATTTTCTATATTTTTCTAAAATAGTTTATTTTTAAACGAAAATCGAAAAAATATATGTTTTTCTAATGAAATCTAATTTATGCCATTTTTTTATAAGACTGTTCCTGGCTAGAAAACCAAGGCACTATAAATATGAAGGAAAAAATTTACAAATTTCTAAAAGACAAAAAAAATATTACAATCATTATTATGAAAAGGAAGTAAGTTAGCCGGAAGTTCATCAAGCTAGGTAATGTCTTGATTTACTCCCTTGTTTGAAAGACCATTAGGAACCATGTTATCTTCATGATATATATGAGTGATGATGTGGTTGATGTTGAGAAGAACACATATACATTTCATTCAATGGGTGGTGAATGGCCACACAAGATGTATCACATCATTCCAAACTTCATGCATAATGGTTGTCAAATCACTCTCAATCCAACGATTGTTCCAACCATTTTGTTTTACAAAAAAGATGGCATGAATCATACCCATAATTTATAATTCTACCGATGAAGCAATTCCACAACTAACATAGAATCAACTTATTATATGACCAATATGATTCATGAAGATAGCACCATAACCTGCTGGGCCGGGATTTCCTTTAGGAGCACCGTCCACAATAACATTAATTCATCCTGGAAGAGGGGCATTCCAGAAGAATTCAAAAGATCAGTGTGGTTGGAAATATTTTACAGCAATATGTAATCGTTGAAGGATGCCAAATTCATGCACTGTGTTGTTGTAGTGACCCTTTTGGATCGAAGCAGCTTCACGAATGGCAATAGGAATCTGAGTTATTTCTAAATTAAGACTGGAAGAGTATTTATTATGAATAAGCGCATTTATATCATACTATATCACTTGGTGAAGCTTAGTGACAACAAAAAGTCAAATGTTCATAATTTGTTGAGAACTATTAATATCTTCACATCTCTCTAATTGAGATTTTACAGAGTCATGCATCCACCATCTATAATAAAAAATGTCAAAGATATAATTTCAAAGAGCAGAAGTAGTGGCACAACAAAGAAATAGATGGTTATAATCTTCTCTATGTTGATTGCAGAGACTGCCTTTAGCATAGGGTATAAAACTAGACGATTGAAGACGATCATCAGTGGGTAGTCTATTATGAGAAAGCCTCTATATAAAAGTAAATATTGATGGTTTTATCCAATGTTTTTCAAAATTTTTTAACCACCCAAAATCACTTTTGGAGTTAAAAAAGTGGCTGTAAAAGTTTTTAGAATCAATCATGCCATTGTGAGAAGGTTCCCAAACTAAGAAATCATCAATGTTATAGAAGTGGTAGGTGTCAACGAAATTCATAATGTTATAGGGAATAGAATCATTTTGAGAATTAATAACATCTATGATAGAGAGGTTGGTGTTCTCAGGGATTTGGTCAAGTGCAACCCTAGAAATTAATGGAGTCCCAGCCTATTTATCTAACCAGAAGTTCATTGTGGAGTTTCTAGAGACCATCCACATGGAGTTATTCATAATGGGGGAAAATTAATGTATTATGGATGGTGATATAGAGGAGGAAAGAAAGATAGAGTTTCCTTTCTTAATTTTTTGATGAAATCTATTTTAACAGATTTTTATAGAATCAAAGTTATTATAGAAAATATTCCAAGTGATCCTGACTTGAAGAACCTCATTAAAATGTTTAATATTATTAATTCCAATACCTCCCTTATCAATAGGTTGGAAACAAATTGACCAGGGGATGGTGAAAAGTTTTTTTCAATAGTTCTATAGGTCCAAACAAAATTTTTGATTGAGGTATTAATTGTTTTTACAATACTAGCATGGCATTTGTATACCACAATAGAGTAACTCATTTTGGAGACAATAGTAGATTTGAAAAGGTAGACTCTACCTACCATAGAGATGGATTTTTCTTTCCAAGAGGAAAGTTGATGGATTACTTGATTTGAAATTTCATGTAAATGAAATGATTTGGGTCTTCCCCAAAATATGGGGACACCTAGTGACTCAAAGGGAGAGATCCCTCTTTTATACCTAAGTCACTTATAATGCTGCATTTCCTATTTAGGGGAATGTTTTTTCCAAATAAGATAGAATGTTTTTTCCAACTAATCATTTGACCAGAGATTTCATCATAGTGAGAAGGGGTAGTTTTTGAGGGTTCGAATGTTTCTTTTATCACCTTGAGGAAAGATAATAATATCATCAAAACACAACAGGTGAGTAGGAGCATTCAGATTTTGCACAATAGGGATGGGTTTAAGTTTATTTTGATCAACCAAACAAGTGAGAAGTTGACTAATATTGTCCTCCACAATGGTGAAAAGGATGGAAAAAAGATGGTCCCCCTTTCTGACAACATTAGTTCATTTGAAATATCCCTTGGGGGTGTTAATAAGAATAGAGATAGAGGCTATGTTGAACAATGTTCAGATATTAGAGATAAAAGAATCACTAAAACCAGAAGATTGAATAACATTAAAAGTAAAACACCAGTCCAAAGTATCAAAGTATTTTTAATTTCAAATTAAATGGAAATATTACCACCTTTGTTGGTTTTTATTAAGGTGTTAAAGAACTCATAATCAAGACAAATGAAATTTTGAATGGATCTACTCTTAATAAACCCAAATTGATTCCAGTAAATGAATTTTTTAGTGATAGAAGAGAGCCTTCTAGAAAAGATTTTCTTAATGATTTTATAGAGGGTGATAATGAGGGAAATTGTCCTAAATACGTGGATTTCTGAATTATTGTCAACCTTTGGAATTAGAGAGAGAAATTGGGCATTTAGACCATGAGGGGGAACACTGTTGGAGAAGAAGGATTTGACAAGATTTCAAACATCAAAATTAATAATATCCAAGTGGTGTTGAGATAAACAATTATTAAATTCATTAGGGCCAGGAGGACAATCTAGATTTAAACTAAAAATAGTGTCTTTAATTTTTGGACCAAACAGAATGTTGAGAATAATGTTGTTATCTTCTTCACTAACCACCCTCAGAAATATTTGAGGAAAGAGTTATTTGTTATTATCTAGGCTATTAAAGATTAATTGTAAATAAGAAACAAAATGGTTGGAAATATCATTGTCTTTGTCTAAAATGATTTCACTATCTTTTAAATAGGCAAGAGGTCTACAAGATTTTTGTGATCTTTGAAGGGAATTATAGAACATAGTGTTTCTATCACCATCAAATAACCATTTTACTTTGAAAACGTTTTCCCTCATCTTCTTCTTAAATGTTAGCAAAGAATTGAGCTTCATCTAAATGTTAATTTCATGATTCGGATTAGTGTTAAAGCCAAAATTTGTGCTATAATTTTAAAGCTGATTCAGCTCATTCTAAAGGAGGAGGATATCTATGACAATTTTTTTTGACATGAGAGCTACATGAACCTTTGATCATATGTTTAAGATAAATTAATTTGGAAGGTTATGAAAAATCATCATTGAAATGTGTCATGGAGAGCCAGAAATTATTTATGATGTCAGTGCATTCAATGTTAGGGAACCAAGAATTTTTAAATCTAAAAGGAAGTGGATGTCTAACAGTTTTGGTGAAGACTTTGACCAAAATGTGATGATGATCATAATGGATCTTATGAGTGTGGTGCTGGAAATGGTGTCTTTTTTATCTAGATAAGGAACAATTTTGAAGGCTCTATCCAGTTTGGATGTGGCAACCTTATTGTATTATTTCCTATACCATGTTTATTTTTCACCCATAAGATTTATTTCTATGAGGTTATTGTCTTAAATAGTGATTTTTAATTCTCTTATGGAAATCATAGCATCTGGAGGACCAATTTTCTCACTTGAATTGAGAATAGCATTGAAGTCTCGAATTATAAATCATGGTGCCTGAGTGATTATATGTTGATAAGTGAGATCATCCCAAAAAGTTATCATATCATGATATCTATTCTTGGCATAAATAAAGGAAGAGAAAATATGAGTGCCCTCAACAAAAAAACTCATGTTTGAAGACTTGATCTGATATGTTAAAAATATCGACATTTTTAATGGAAGAGTGTGAGAATATCCATAGAGAATCAACTATAGAGGAATTTTTAGTTTCACTCATGAATGAATCAATATACTAACATAGGTGGTGGAACTTGGGAGAGAAAATTATTTTAGATTTAGAAATAGAAAAAAATAGGGTAGGGTGTTATGATCATTCTTTTTAAAATATATAGTGTGTCAAAGTTGGAAATACCCTGACAGTTCCAAAAAATGGATCATTATTTAGACGTAGATTTGGAGTTAGAAATCCCCTTTTTTGTTTCCAGAACCCTTGTCCCTAGAAGATATTCCAATTTTTTTAGATGTAATTGGTATTTTGGTTATTTCCTTACTTCTTATAGAAGTAGGAAGACTATTTCTGCTACATATCTTACATTTCTCCTTTATAGGTAAATCTATAGTTTTTTTAATTCTATTGGAATCATGTTTATCCTCATTTTTAGTATTAAAGTTCAAAACATTTTCATGCATACCAATATCATGAGATGTACCTACTGATCTAACACTCGAGTGAAGAGATTTTGTACGTGAAATAGTTGAGGTAGGACCATGAGTTGATGTACCTAAGTGTATTTCTTGTTGCCACCCAGAATCTAGTGGTGGTGTGTCCATCAGGTTTGAATGATCATGAGTTCCCTCTTCTTTCCTCTGCAGACTCGGGACAATAGCATCTAGGAAATTTCCCAGAACTATGGTGGATTTTGTGGCATCCCCTAGTTCAGGTGACAGTCCCTTCGTGTGGGCAATGCCGATGCCAATTGATTAGAACAATCAATTAACATAACACTTCCCACATTTGAGTCAGGGTTGAATTTTTCTTATTCTTCTAAAATGCAGTTGCAATATCATGTTTGGTCTCAGGCAATGGTCCTACCTGTTTAGCATCATAGTCTACAGAGTATTCCTATTAGAGTTATATTCCTATTGTCTTAGATTTCTCTTGTACATGTAACTCCATAGTGTTTTTAATGATATTTGAATTATTTTTATCATAATTATGAGTATTCAAGATCAGAAAATTCATAGGCATAACACTTTCATTAGATTGAGATATACCTACGGATTTAATTCCAAAGTTAAGAGATGTTGTACCTGAAATAGTTGAGGTAGTTCCATTGGATGATATACCAAAGTGCATTCCTAGTTTCTATCCAAAATCCAGGGATGTTGTGTCCATTGAAATGACCTTTTTGGTCTTAGGTAGTGTGACTACTTGTTTTTTCTAACAACCAACTGAGGATTCTGGAGGATGAAGAACTAGTTATGCAGTATTATTTTCTATGAATCCTCTAGCTAAGGATGATTCATTACCCAAACCAAAATATGGGGTCAAGTGGTTGGAAGTTAGTGAATCCTGTTGGGGTTCTATTCCTACAACCAGGGTACCAAAAGAGTGCCCAACAACATTATCCTTTACTTTACCTTCAAGCATAGTGTTGCTTTTTCTCAAAGAAGTATTAATTGAAACATGAGAATTAGAAACAATAATGCTTGTGGGGGTATATACCTTACCTGTATCATTCTCCCCAAGTTATTTTTCTAGCTATTATTGAATAACTTTTATTATAGTGGATTCATTATCATTAAGGAGGTGGTGATCATTACTTTCTTCCACTTCTACAAGATGAACCCAGGATGAAATTGAAGTTTTCATTATAGATTTTGATTTAATGGATTTCATAACCCATAGCTTATTCTTTCATTTAGAATATTCATGGATGTCCATGAGGGGTGGATTGAATTTTTTGTTATTTTTTATTTCCTTCCATTCATTCTCTATCGATTTGACCACTTGTTTTCTAATCACCCTACAAATTGCTATAGTTTAGCCAATAAGTTCACACGTTTCAATTTATGGTTGTTTTTTCTAATATTCTATCATAATTTCTGTTTGATTTTCTTTGGTAGAGAAGCTTATTGAATTAGGAAGTGGTGCAGAAAAGTTAACCTCAACCATTACCCATGAAAAGAGGCCCAAATCAGTATTTAGTGTTCTTTGGGAAATTTTTAGTGGTAATCCAATGCAAGACACAATGTAATTAAGTATTTTAGGATGCCAAATTTACCAATTTAATCTATGTAATCTGACCCAAAATTTGGAACATTGTATTCATATGAGTATAAGGTTTGAACGCATAGTCCCATTAAGAAATCCTGAGTAAACCAGGTTTTAAATGAAGGTTACCAGTTTTCGCAACTCTATCAAGGTCATATTGAGAATTGAATATAAAGTGAAAATATATGCGACCTATGGGAACTAGTTACCAATTTGATATACCCCAAAAGTGTGAAATATTAGGTTTAAGATCTATTAAATTCTTGGGGTAGTCACCATTAAAGTATGAGACGTATCTCGTGATGGAGAATTTGTAGAGCAGCTCACATTCATGAAGTGCATCTGGATATTGTTCAACCATGAAACCGCTATCATCTAACTTATTGAGAAGAGGAGGTCTAGTTGATAAAAGATATTTTCTGAGATTTGTTCTTTTAAGTGCATCCAGGAAGGAGACACCATTACATCTCCCCATGAATGGATGGGTGAGACCAGCATAATTCAATTTTCTTTCATTATTTTCATCAATGAATCCTCGCTTATCAGACTGCTGATTTCGAAAGAGGTGGGAGTCAAATCTCTCATGCGCAAGAAACGCATCAGCCATTATAGGATGAGATTAGGATCATACCAAACCCTAGTTGATCATGATTTTAGAGAGATATATTTATGACATTATAATATTACAATAATATCCAAAAAAATTCTAAATAAAATGATTTTAAAATAAATATTCATTATATAATTTAATTCATTCATAATTAACATGTTTATTTTATAAAAAATGATATATGTTTTAAAATCATAAGTAATATTTTACTCTAAAAACTATTTTTTATTCGATGATATTATAAATTAGTTTTCATTAAATGTAGAAATTAAATATAAAAACAAATTGATATAATATTATAAATAAATATTTTGATAATAAGTAATAAATTTCATTTCATTTTTAGGAATAATTTTATGATTACTAAGATTAAACATAATGACAATGCTAGTGGAAAAACTATTATTTCGATGAATTGTTTTACTAATATTGTGTAATTTTTATATAATAAAGAAAACTAATATCTTAAAATATGTTTAATACAATTTTTAAAACTATATGTAAAAATATATTATTACTCTTTCAATTTTTAATCAAAACTAAATAATAATATTGATAATAAATTATGATAAAAATAATTTTTTAACAAAACTATTTTTCTATGCATTAATTTTTTAATAATAAAGTATATTTTATATTATTTTGAAATAAAATTATACTATATAGATCCTAAATTGAGTTTTATAACACATTATATTTTTAAGGTTTACTTTTAAATTTTTTATAAAATATTAATTACTTGGTTTAAAACATCTAACCAATGTTAAAACAAAAATAGTAAAATGTAAAAATCAAGCACTAAAATGATTTATTCATGTTTAAAGCCTATATAAAAAAGAGTTTTTGAGGATTCCAGGACCTTATTTTACTCAAAACTATATTATTTATCATGTTTTGAACTATTTACACTTAATTGTGTCATTTTGTTATTGAAAAATAATGGGTTTTCACAGATGTTCCATTTTCTTCCACTATAAAAGGGGATCAATTCAATATTTTTTAATGATGCCCATACCCTTGATTATTTCCATAAACCCAAATCTATTTCCTAAATCACATACATAAATACTACATCTTAATATTCATGTTCTCCTGTATTTATCCAATGCCCTATATTTCCAAAGACACCTTCAAGAGTATGTTCATCATCCCAAAATGGGTTTTACTTAGTCTTTATCCCTATCATCTTAATTTTTCTTTTCCAAACCTACCATAAACAAAGTAATGTAAGTATAATGTTATTATTTCTATAATAATTTTTTATTATATTAATTTGATATCCATTAATATTATCTTTTACCTAAGTCAAAAAATAAAAAAAATGTGAAACATGTGCTTGTAGGAACTAGCACCACCCTAAAGTGACCACATCCATTTTCCATCACTGCCTCACATCATTGGTTATGATTATTTAATTAATGAATAAATTAGAAATATAAAATATAAAAACAATTATTAAGGTAAAAAATTTAATCCATTGGTATTCCCTCTCAATCATCGGGAAATGAAAACATTTATTGTGTATTGTGAAGACTACCACAACCACGAAGTAAATTTTTTATTTTTAATATGATATTCATTCATTCTCCAAGCAACTGAAAATATGATTAAACAATTAAATAAATATAAATAATATCATTGTTCTTATATTATAATTATATTATAACCTTACATAACTATACTCTCTCATCAAGTTAGAGCGTTTTCATGTTTTAGTCGGCCAATCCAGATACCTAAATAATAATATAAAACTCTCTCATTAATGACTATAGGAATATAAATTAAAATATTATTATAAGTTGATAATAAAATAATGATTGGTTTTTAATGTTTATATTATAATTTTATCTTATTAAAAAAAATATCATCTTATATCGATAAAATTATTGAAATAAGTGTACAGAGATTAAATATTAACTCAAAATTATAAGAAAAAGAAATAAATAAATAAATATAAATGGTAATAAACTTTTCGTAGTAAATAAAATTTTAATTAAAAAGGTTCTTATGAAGGTATATAATAATAATAATTTTATTATTTAAGATGATAGGAATATGCACATAGAAAATCATAATAATGGTAAGGGTTTTATTTTAGCATTTTCAAATCCTTAAGAAATGTTTTATATTTCACATATTCATTGAAATTATATAGTTTGATTACTTTATATTGAATTTAATTATAAATATTAATCAAAATCATGGGTATTGAAGATCTATATAGTTTTCTTTCATTAAATGAATATTGATTCAATGGATATAAAAATTATAAAGGATTTTGTTAAATAAAAACCCTTTATTGACTTATGATTCAAGATCTTGAAATTCCTTCTCTCATGATTGATTTAATCCACCCTATGATTTTATTTCATGGTACATTCTATTTACCTCTATGTAAAATTAGACTTTTGATTCATATCATCCTCCCCATAAATTTAATCCCCCTTAATTATATATCATTGTTGAGTAAAAATATAATCCTCTTTAATGAAATTTTATGATCATTTTTCATATATTAGATTCCCACCAATTTTTGTCAATAAATTTAGAAATAAATTTAATTTTTTTATATCTTGTAACTTTCATATATACAATCTCTTAATTTAAAAGGAATATTTTTTAGTATTTTTTTATGTGTGTTTCAACAAATTTATTCCAAAATATTCTAAAATATTTACATCCATTCAAAATAAAATATCTTATCTTCCACTCTATTATTCGTTTTAACAAAATTTATGTCATTTTCAATTATTAATTATTAAATATTACATTTAAATATAAATGTTTTCGAAAAACTCACATCCCCTTTTTGAAATCATCATTTAATTATCAAGTATTTGTTTTTTATGCTTCTTTTTATGAGTAAAATAGTTTAAAGTGTCTTCCCATCAAATTTTTTAAAACACTATGTCATTTTCATGGAATTAGTACTAAATATTATTTTTAAAACAAATTTTTTTAATGTGGATTCACTTCAACATTTTTAAATTATTTCACTATTTGTATAGATTCATTATTTATGATTATTTATAAAATTATATAATATAAATGTATTCCAACTCACATTTTTTAATCCTTTGTGTATATTTCAAGGATCCAATATGGTATGTTCTTTTGGAGAGTAAATAATTTTTTTATTTGTTAACTTATTCTTCTAAAAAAATATTTTAATGAGATTCATTACTTTAGCTCTTAGGAAAAAGTAAAATATATTATTTAAAAAATATTCTCTTATTTTTCTACTATACTACACATTACATCAAAAGGAATTATTTCCATGGAAGTTATTTTTCAGAAAATATCCACTAATTGTTATAATGAAATACATTATTGGGGTAATTGAATTTTTTGTTTCAATTGTTTACAATCTTGTGGATAATTTTCGAGATATTGCCGGAAATTTTGTGAAACACTTTTATTATTTCATGGGTTGTTTATGATATAACTATTGATTTCATGTGGAAAACATATTTATCAATTACTAATTGTTGTGGTCCTATATCAACCTCTAATTAATTTAATTAGTTTTTATATCATATGATATAATATTGAAATCAAGTTTTAATTATCCCCCTACTTTAGGAATCTTGTATTATTTCCCTCTATATGATAATAAAGGGAATCAGTAAGTGATGGGTACTCCAATTTGATTATGATAATCCTAAATTGATTAATGATCAATTATGTTTAAGTTAATTTGGAAGTAATTATTTCTCCACTACGTTAAAGGGAATCATGTGGTGATTCCTACACCACTATATGTATGGGAATATTTTTTCATTTCTGCTCCACTCTAGGAATCTAGTAGGCATGATTTATCTACCAGTATATGAAAATCTCGTAGTGATTATACCTTAAATATTTTATTATTTAAATTCTAAAATTTTTTCCCTGAATTTTTTATTAGGCTATATTTTCATGAAACTCTATGAACATAGGCCTATATTTTTTATTCAAGACTCATATATTTTGGATAGTTTTCCACACTATTTTTTCCATGGTATATGTTTGTACATTTGAGAACAATTTTCCTCCAATACATATTAATTTAAAATAATTATTGTTTCATGTTATTTTTAATAATATATTTATCCCCATACCATGTTTTCCCATATTGTAATGAAATAATTCTTCATGATTTTTTTATATTGTTTCCCTTACTATGTGTCATGATCTTCCCCTTATTGTGTTTTCATTCATTCCGTTATAAAGAAAATATTAACTTGTTAGACGTTTAGAAGACATACTTTAGGAGTATGATTATGGAGAAATGTTCCCCTTTGCTATAAAATAAATTTCTAATATAAGTAATCCCTCATGGAAAAAAACCAAATGCATCCCTATATTGTGTTAGATTAATTTGAGATGTAATAGTAGTGTGAAATTTTTCAAATTTTAGATATAATAATTCCACATGAAATCAAGGTTGATTTTTAAATGTATTTTTATTTATCAATGAGCCTGGTTGATATCAAATTCTTAGTAAGGGAAAAAATTATATATTTAAATATATATTACATCATAAGAATATGTTAAAATATGGGATGGAGTGAAATTTAGTATTATAAAAACTATAAGATAATAATATTTGTCACTAATTCATCATAGAACGACATGTATTCTCAAATTAACAGGAATATACAATGGAAATGGTGTGTAGAAAAATGGGATAATAAATAATATTGATTGAGTGAAATCATAGGCATATATAATTGGAATTTCTTGGAAGGGTAGCAAAAAAATATACTATTGAACTAAAATAGGAAAAGAAATCATAAAATATTTGAGTTAAAATAACTACCTGATTCCCATATCATAATGGACAAGACATCAAAACCATATTCTCATATTGTCGTAGGCATCACTAGCTTATTCCCATAATCATAGTGAAGCTGGAATCGCCACCTGATTCAAAGAAACATTATAGAGAGGTAATAACTTCTTGATATTCCTAATCATAGTAGAGCATACATGACATCCTTCTTTCAAAACTCATAATGGAGAAGGAATCACTTACTAATTCACATAAATATAGGAAATAATTCAATACTACATGATTCCCATAATTGACTATAAATCAACACTCAATTTCTATATTATATCAACAGACTTAACTCCTTATCAAATACATTAAATTGAAATATAGGACCCTTATTTCCAATCATATATATATATATATATATTAATTCCATATGAAGTCAATAAATATATAATAAACAACCCATTAGAAAAAAATGGGTTTCATAATAATTCCAGTTATTTTCTCCCATGTTTTCCTAAAGAATGTAAATAGTTGATGCCAAAAATTTAACTACCCAAAAAATTTATTTTTAATTAATTTTTATAGTACTCTTAAATAAAAATTTCTTCCACGTAAATAAATCTTATAGAGTTAAAGAAAAAAATTCAAAATCCTTAAATATTTTTTAAACTATTTTTTAATGTCTTAGAAAAATTGATGTTACGAATCACATTAAATATTTATTTCTAAAAAGATTATGTGAAACCATTTGAAAAAAATTCACAATTTAATTAATCTTTAAATAATGGATCCTTTATAATGAAATAATGGTTTAAAAAATGTGATGTGAAAGGACATGGAATTCTATTACATTAAAAATTATTTTTCAATAATTGATTCCTAAAAATAATATAGATTACTATAAAAGTTAAGGTAAAAAATTATTAAATATTTTACAATTAAAAATAATATTCAACAATTTATCCATAAAAATAACACATAGCATCAGAAAAAAATGTAAACATGTCAAAAATTTACTCTTAAAAATAAAATTTAATAATGAATCCTTGAAAATAAGAAAATGTTTTCAAAAATATGAAGTGATTTTTTTTAAATTATAATTTTATAAATAAAATTCAATAATTTATTTTAAAATGAATAATGTTTATCAAAGAGTAATGTTGAGTGAAATATAAAACATTTGATTTTGAACAGATGGAAAACCATTTGAATATTTTGAAATACCTATTTTCAAGACCTAAATCCAACAATGAAAAAAAACATCATTTTTAGATAAGGAATTGTAAATATTAAGGTAATAAGAGATAAAACATAAATGAATTTTCAAATATCAGTGAAATTTTTTTATGAAATGAAAATATTAAAAATGGTGGGGAACAAATGATAAATTGGATGTGAATTATTCTCAACAAAGATATAATAATAGGTTGGGAAAATTAATTGAGGAATAATATTAAAATAAAATTTGAAATTATTAAAATAAATAATGATAATTTATGATGCAATAAAAATTATAGAGCTTGTAACCAATCATGGAGGATATAATTTGAAGAAAATATCTTATAACTTAATTAAGGGAGTTGAGTTAAACAAAAACCACTAAAACTTTGGTATCCTTTTAATTGGTAGAAATCTATGGAAGTAACATGATATTACTATTCAAAACCAATAAATTTCATTAATTTCAAAAAAATAAATTAATTAGGTAGTAATAAAACCATATAAAATTAATGATTATTCTGAATATAAAATTTGACTCAAGAATTTTAAAACTATACAAAAATCCCTTAATGTGGTCCCAATTCATTCATCCCATGCACCTAACTTATGGAATAATCAAAATAATATTACTATATTTCTTCTTAGGATAATTATTCATCTATATATCATTTAATATGTACCAATAATTATCATATGCAAATTTTTTATGATATAATTTATTCCTATGGTTGTGATATTGTATGAAAATTGATTCAATCTCAATTTATTTCTATAATTTAAGAAATTGAAGATGATATTTTTGTAATAATCTAAATTAATAATATAAAATGTTTAGAACCATAAAAAATCATGATTATATTTTTAATTTATAAAAAATGTTATTATATTTCTTCTCATGGTTATTCGTGGTATATTTTTATAGTATTGTTCAAGAAGGTGGTTAGACCATCCCAAACATGAACACACTATAACTCAATGGATTTGTATGGTTAGAAAAGAATATAATATCATTATAAAACATTATAATTTTATTTTTAATTATTATATATTGGTAGATAATATTTTAATTAGATTATATAATTAATGAATATCGAAATGAAAAACAAAAAAATTTACTTCATGGAGGCGGTAATCCACACACCACATGGTTAATGATTTTATTTCCTGAAGAATGTGGGCGAATAAATGTGTATTATGATTTTTATAATAATAATTATTATTATGTTATATATTTAACATGTATTCTTCAATTCAATCCTCATAAAAAGTTATAAGAGATGGTGGTTAAAAACAAAAGATGTCACTTAGTGGAAGCGATAATCCCCACAACCATGTGATCGACATTATTTTGTTTTTCTATGTGGATTTAAATTATTAAGTAAGGAATATTACATTATTAAAATAATAATTAAGTATACTAATGATACTATAGAAATTATATTACTATATATTGGATAGTATTGGAAGATAACAATTAGGATGAAATGAATAATAACTAGGCCATTCCCATTTTGGTTCCTTGAACATTCTCCTGAAACTATCTTTTGATGGGAAGGGATTATGTTTTCTTACATTAGACATGGTATTTATAATTCATAGGGGAATTCTTTGAGAGGGATATTGGGTATGGATTTATTGAAATTTATAATGGTATTTTTTTTAATAAATGGGCTGATGTCATTCCATTTTATAAGTGATGAAAATGGAAATTTTGGGAACATCCAAAAGTTTTCAACAATTAAATGACATTATCCATGGATTATTTCCAAAGTAAGAAATAATGGATTATGGACTGATATGAGGTCTATATATCCCCCACCATTTATTTTTCACAATATTTAAACATGTTCCATTAATTTTAATTATTGTTTTTATATTTTACCATTTTTGATTTTACCTTGGTAAGTAGTTTTCACTATAGTAGTATATATTTAATTAAAAAAATATATGGTAACCATTATGACCATATTTTTATGTCATTAACAAAAATTTAATCTCTATATATTTTAATTAAATTTCCAAATAAGATTTATTTCACTTTTAAATTCAAACATTTAATATAAACAAAATTTGTATTGTTGGAAAAATGTCATTTTCATCAACAGATGTTCCTTGATTATGAATTTAATGAGTGATAATATATTTACATATAGGTTTATAAATAATTTTTAAATAATTTTTTAAAAATATATTACTTTATTTTATTGAATATTAATTCTACAATTTTAGTAAAATAATTTATAGAACATAATCATTTAACCATTATAGATGTCGTTAAATTTAACCAGAGTAATTATATGAATATGCCTAAATATAGAATTAAACTTATTACATATTTTGAACATGATGATGTGAACTATGCAATCTATTTCTTCATATTTAATCTGTACATGTGATGAAAGATAATTTTTAAAATCAATGAATAAGAAATAGTTTTAGAGTAAAATATTATTTATGTTTATAAAACATTAAACATTTGTTTTATAAATTAAAAATTATATTTAAAAAAATGATTTTAATTTATAAATAAATATTTTAAATGAAATAATTTTTGAAAAAATATATCTTATTCTTATATTATATTAATTTTAAAAATTTGGAGATATTAGAAAAATTTGTATTCTATTTTATATTCACTTAAAAAATATTTATTTTATAGAAATCATAAATAATCACCATAAGATAATTTTCATAAGTAGATTTAAGAAATTGTGTTTATATTTTAAAATTAAAATTTTAAAATTTTAAAATTAATATTTAAAATTAAATTCAATATATATAATGAAATACTAATTTTATTGAAAATGGATTTTTAAAACTTGAAGTTGTATTAATAATATTTTGTTATAATTTTTTTATTTATTACATTCATTCATTTATTTAAAATAGGTATAATTATTTTTTACTAATAAAGAATATTTTTTGTATTTTTTAGTTAATTGTTTCATTTTATGAAATATATCGAACATAGAAAAAAAATTTGAAAAATAAAATAAAAAATATCTAGGAATTATAATTACAAATCACTAATGAGGGTATAGTTCATTCATCATCTAGAGAACCAGTGATCATATAAGTTGAGATTTTAGGATTTACAATAAAATGATCACATAATAAATTCATACATCATCATCATATCCATTTTATATAGACTCTATATGCTCATTATTAAATAAATAAATTAAGCCTCGTATACCATCGCATGGTAATGGGTATACATTAAATCCCGATGGTGTTAATAAATATTTTAACACTTTATTTTTTCAATTATCTATAAATGAATAATTTTATGATTCATTAAAAATTTAAACCGTGTTGGAGTTGTGATAGTAAACCATTCAATCAAACCTCATATATCCTTGCCATCATATAATATGATATATTATAGTAAAATAATCACATATATCATTATGGTATGAGAATATTGTCTCATACAGTATTAATTATATGAACATATTAGTATTCAAAAAGGGTATGTCATAAAACACAATATATCATTATTTTAGTTTGTATATAACAAATTCACCTTGATTCCTTCTATAAAATAAAAATTTATTGAATGATTTTATTCATGACCAAAACCTTGATCTTATTTCATTTATTGTCCACCTTCACATCATCCCTAACTATTTTCTATTCCATAGGGGTGATGAATATTACAACGATTACATCTACCTACACTTCCATTCTTTTGTAATTTATGATGCTGATAATGTTACTACTATAGAAAATCCAACATTGTTATTGTAGTTTATTGGTTATACCTCAATCATTACATATTTATCTTTCCATATTGGCCTCTCTAAAATCAATTACATATACCTCTAAATGAATAATAGGTTACATCACCACTCACACATGGGGGATGAAACCTATTCTCAAATAAATTTTGAATAATGATGTCTATGTCTAAGAGAAAATAATAAAAAGAAAAAAGGGACACTCCCAGTATATCTAGATGACATCATCATTTTAATCCATCATTAATCACAACATCAATCCCCACTGAGGACCTCCCAGTTACTAAAATCAGCAATAAAATCATAATAAAATTACTAAGAAGGAATATAATAATATTCTATTGGATCTCATATTGGAAATACCATTTAATATAGGGAAATATATACTCCTCATATTATATAGTAACATTGGAAATAATTAATAACTTATGATATTTTATACCCTCGAAGAAAATAATTTAATATATAGATTTCAAATATCTTTTTTTAATTCCTAGAATGGAAGGTTGATGTTAGAAACTCCTTTTGAAAAAGGTCACATAATTGACCCCACACAGTAATAGATACATTACACTGTTCATGATAAAATAAATACCTATTTAATTTTACAAATATAAATGCTCACTAAAAATGAAATACAGGGATGTTAGACTAGTTTTATGAGTTTAAGTTAAATTCATAATTCCTTCTTCCAATTATTTTAATCATTTGTGGAACAAAATGCCTCAAAATTTCTTTTTTTCTTCCCAAAAACAAAAATAATATAAAATTTCATGCTCTTTATATGTCTTGTTCAACCCTCTTATGAAAAATAATGTGATCATTTTTTCCTTACCATCCTAAACCACTTGATTTATATTAGAAAAAAATTATAACTATAAGAAAAAAACTCATCCCATTGAAAATGAGAATGAATCTATTTACAAATTCTCAAGATTATACAATTAAAAATATTTCCCAAATATGAGGTGATTTATTATTGACCATATATTATTTGATCCATACCCACACGTCCCTAACAACCCAACTGAAAATACACAATGAAAATATAATTATTGTATGTCAAAGAAAATATGCATTTTCTATATCCTTATCCAATTTAATTGTTTGATATTAGTTTTTTTTAATTGTACAAGATGGTTTTTTCAGTATAATAAAATATTACTTATTCAGTGTCTAAATTATTTCCTATAATAATCACACTAATAGAATAATTTTTCACTCAAACCCTTCATGTAATTCTCTTGATTAAGTTTGGGGGAAGAGTGTATCCCCCAAAAACCACATCACATTGGAAATGAGTTTCTAAAAATCATAAATTCTATGAAATCAAAATATTTGTAAAGAATTTGTAAATAAAATACCCTAGTTGACATACCATGTCACCTAACATCCCCCCCAAGGATTAAGGTGGGTTTCTGATCAACTATATCGGGAAACTAGAGCATGAGTATCAATCATATCTTAGTGGGAATGGTTTCATAATCATAATACAATATAAATATATAAGGATTCACTTGAGAAATATGATAATACTATCCTTGATGTCCGATATCCATGTCAAAAAATACGCATTAATAGTAAAAAAATGATAATAAATAGATTAGTAGTAGAAGTAGCATAAAAATTATCCATAAAAATATGAAAATGAATGAAAACTAAGAAATAAAAAATGTCACATAAATACGAATGAGAGTCAAAATATATCGATTTTATAGTTTTATGATACATAAATAAAATCCCAAAATAACTAAATATAGAGTATCACAAAATTACTCATAATACTATCTCCATTTAGACCTTGGTCACCTCTAGAGTCCAACATTGGATGGTGATATTGCATCATAAATTCTTGCTATGAGATACAGATTATTTTCCATTCCTTATATTAGACATAACCATTTTTTCAAATTCTCAATAACATATATAGGTTGTCATTAAAATACTTTTTCAATACCAAGAATAATACATACCACATTTCATACTACAAACAAATAATTATTAGTTGAAACATTTAAAAAATAATTCCATTATAAACAAGTTTATAGAAACATTTATCAGAAAACAAATGATTATTAGTGACATAATAAAACGAAATCACAAAGAATAACTGAGGTTAGTAATATGTAATTGATGTAGTTATAGTAAAACAACAGATGTTAATGAATCCATGATATATCAAAATGAGATAAAAGTATATATGAAACTTGGGGGATAATTGAACTACGTGATATAGGTGTCTAAGACTCTTTCATGGAAAACATTCCATCCTATGTACTCTTAAATATCATTATTACCCAGTCAGTCCCACAACCTCATAAGAAAAAACCCTTAGCGTACTCATTCCTTAGGCTAGAGAAACACCCATCCCAAAATCATACACCCATATTCTTCCATGTTCAACCCACAATAACATCCCCAAAAATATATATATCTCATAGTATATAAATAAAATTCTAACCAAATACCTTAATTAAAATGTATTTTTAATATAAAATTATAACATTGTATAACATTTATTTTTTTCAATCACATTCATAGTATAAATGAAACTTGTTTTTAAATCCATAGAATGCATCATTTCTTCCAACACCAACCAATTTTGAACAAAATCCACCCATTGTAGCCCTCAATAAGTTTTCTTAAAACATATATCATAGTTAAAATGAAAGGAAAATAATCATAATGATGTTAGGACAATGGAAAATATTTTTTATTTTCAAACACAAACTACAAGAGTGATGAAACTCGTCGCCTTTGCAATATAACACCAATGAATAAGGTATGGGATACTTATGAACCAAATAACCAATGGAACTAGTAAAAACCCAATCCTAAACCCATGTTTTGTACCTCTCATGGAAATTAGTGTAACACCCCAACCTGAGTTGCCAAGAGTTGGTGCATTATTACATAACATTGGCATTATTATAAGAAAGATCAAGTCTCGAAAGACTGATTAGTTTAGTAGCCTTGGAATAAGTAGATACATTCATAGAGTTTACATTAAATCAAAAAGTGAAAAACTACTAAAACAACATATTGTCTTCATATCCCCTCATATTATCCCTACATGTCATTCATAAATTACTTCTTCACATCATAGAAAAAATAAAACATTGAAAGGGGTGATCTCAGATGTTCAGTTAGGATAACAATATAGTGGAAACATTCATAAACAAGCATGAACATTTAAGGAAATGTATAGCTAAATCAAAAGCCTTTTAAACTTGAACTACAGCATAATATGGAAAATAAAAAATGAAATAATTCCATATACTTATTCACATGGATATTTTACTTGTCGAATAATCACATGCAATATCAATAACCACTTTCATAATGATGGAATGCATAATGCCAGACTATCATAACCACGAAGCCCAGGCCTTATGCCAAGACTACAAATAAGATTTTTTCAAGGTCTCATTCCAAGACATTATTTTGTCTCATGGGACCTAACAATGCATCGAAGATCTATAGCGGGCTCCACCCGTCACTTATTAAGTCCAATGCATTCCTTATATGAACAGGTTTCAACATAACATAAACATTCGTATTAATGCTAGCATACGAAATTTCAACACATTCACCATCAATAATGAAAGGTATAAAAATATTACATCCACAGTCAAACATATCACAAAATCTTCAATACAATATGGAAGTTTTTTATCATAATAAATCAACTTCAAATAAGCTTAAAATCCATTAAAGGATGTTGACATAGATGAAATCAAAACTATTTGAGAGAAATATATAATTTTTTGAAATCATTTAAAAGTCACATAATTATAAAATAAGACATTTAATTTGAAAATATCCTTATAATATTTTAAGGTAAGCTTCTAAGATTTTATAACGGCGGAAAATAGTTGCACCCGCCATATAAGTTAAAAAAATATATTCTTACCTTAATTCTGTCGAAAAGGTTAAAAATGTCCTTGTTTGGAAAACGACGGGAAGATTCCTTTAAATACCTCTTATAAAAAGTCAAACAAGAGTATAAATGAATTTAACCAACATTCTATAAAATAACAATAATGTTTTGAAATTCATTTTTAAGAAACATGGATGTTGATGATAAAGAGGTCCCAGTAGATAATTATGTATAAACAAACTCGGATAATGAAGAGATTGTGAAATAAAACTTACCTTGTACTTTTCCTTAGTAGATGGTATGTTAACCTCCTGTATAATAGTTAAAACATTGTTATTAAATTATACAAGAACCATATACATAATTATGATATCATATATGATCTTCTAATAATGCTTTGTTAATAATACTTTAGTATTATCGTCGTTTCGGGTGTTAACTTAGTCATTCTCTATTATATGTTTTGTTAAATAAGTCGTGTTTGTTATGGATAGGTTGTAACTTATTCATATTCAGAATGATATAGTGTTCTTAAACATTACTTTTAATCATCAAATGATAAGTAGTCTTGAATGGATTCGATGGGGAATGAATCTCATCACGTTCGGGGAGACGGTAGTCCATACGTACGCACGAGCGACAATATCATCCTTTTGATATTAAAATAATATATAATTGGATGGTATATCATATATAAATAATCATTATCATGTTATATTTATTATTTACTTGAATTACACATCATTATTATACCCATCAAAATAATAATATATTTAATAACAATTACACCACGACGTGGAGATGGTAAGCCGTACGTATGCACTTATGGTGACATGTCATTCAAAGGATGGATATAATAATGAATATGGTTGTACCATATTTATAATAAAAACACAGTATATAGGAGATATTGGATTTATTATTTTATAATGGGACTGAAAAAGAAATAAGAAGTTGAAAAAGAAAGGAACTTGAAAGAGGGTGGTGAAAACATTGCCTCTTCTTCGGGTTCTTCCTTTTGATTTGATCAAAAGGGCTCCTTAGGATGGCTTTCTGATAAAAATAATTCCTCTAGGTTTAATTTACTGAGGTTTAGAGAGTATTTGGGTGGGGTTTGGCTGAACCAAAAGGCTTTGAATGTGTGAATAATTGGTTAGAAGTTGTGTCCATTTATAAGGGGGAGTAGGGGCACCTTAGGAAAATCTAGATATATTATTTTATAATAAATTCATATTCGGATACTAATGGATAAAAAGTTGATTATTTAAATTTTAAGGTTTGTATGGGTTCAAAACCACTCAACCAATATAATTTATATCGGTTTGGCTCATTATATTAACCTTATCTTTTAGTTTTAACTCTTAGTTAATTAGTTTGACACTTACCATGCCACTTTGTATTTTTATATTATATAGTAAATAAACATACTATATACCTCTAATAGACCCCCAAGTGGTCCATTAATGATACACCAATCATGATATAAGTCTCTTTGCCTAACCTTATATTTTAAGGAATTGAAGATAAATTAATTATATAATATTTGTTTTAAAAACTCTTTTATGTCAATTTTGACACTATTGGGTATTTTGTTCTTGATAAATTTATAACAGCATTATTACTTCAAAAAAAATATATATAAACAATCCTAATATGTCATAGTAACCTATAGAATTATTGTAATTTAGAAAAAGTCTCAAATTACATTTATTTGGGTATTTATAATATCAATTATCTTAATCATTCATTAATACAGTAATTACTGCATCATTATTGTGTAATAAATAAATTATATTATTTAATATAGAAAAATTATAAATAAAATTACATTATGTATGAAATTTTTTTATATTTCTAATGAATATTTATAGACGAAATATAACATATATAACCTTATTTAAAAATTGTTTTTCCAAAAGATATATGCTTATGTCATTTTTGAATTTATTTTAACTTAATTAATATAAAGTGTCCCTCTCACCTACAAGTGGCTCCATGGGGTCCCAAAATCAACCCAAAGATGCCCATGGTTGGATAAGTTTCCACCAATAATGTTAGGACACGGTTTAGGGTAATTTATTATTATTATAATATTATTTATTTACCCTTATTTTCCTGATTTACCCTTTAACCATGGTAAATAAAATATTTACCGAAGTAATTATTCAAAATGTCTAAAAATAAAAGTTACCTATTTAAAAAATTTGGAAATTTTGATTCCAAATATGGAATCCATTTTTCCAAATTCAAAACATAGAAGTGGAAAAAATTAATTTAAAATTAATTCCCGTTGTCAAAACAAAAAACATGTTTTTACGAAATAATAACTATCAAAATATTGATACTTGTTTATGTCCGGTTTAATTGTGAAATTATGTCCAATGGAAAACATTGTATTAAATGGTAAAAATATATTCTAAATATACTTTAAAACCACTGAAATTCGTAATTTATCACTATTAATTATTTCGATTAAAAAAGTTGTTTTTAATAAAAATTTAGTAATTTTCACTATTCATCAAAATATAAAATTTATCCGAAAAGTACCAAAATTTCATCATAGGATAATTTTGATATTCTGAATCCAGAAATGAAGTCCATTTTGAATGATAAAATGTATAAAATTTCAAAAAGATGGTATTACTATTCATAATGATTACTTTGATTGGTCACAGCGTGTTAGAATCTCGAAGTTGCGTACAACACATGCTACTGTATTATTCAAAGAGAAGCATACCATAGAAGCGTGGGGCGTTACATTCTCCCCTCCTTAAAATAATATTTTCTTTGAAATTTCAGGAATATTAATGCATAAAAAGACTTGGGTGGTTCTTCATCATAAGTTCCTCGGGTTCCCACGTTGCCTCTTCCATTTTAAGGTTTCTCCATAGACCTTTTACCAGACGAGTCGTCCGGTTTCTTAGCACTTGTTCTCTCGTATCAATAATCCTGACAGGATCTTCGCAATAAGAGAGATCAGGTTCCAATTCTAATTCCTCATAGGTGAGTATATGTGTTGGGTCAGGCATGTATTTTCTCAACAGTGATATGTGAAACACATCATGGACATTGGAGAGATTTGGCAGCATTGCCAAATGGTAAGCTACAGCCCCAATTAGTTCTAGAATTTCGAAAGGACCGATGTACCTGGGACTCAATTTACCTTTCTTTACAAAATGTATAACTCCCTTCCATGGAGATACCTTCAAGAAAACTTGATCTCCCACCTGAAATTCCAAATCCTTTTTTGGTTGTCTCCATAGCTCTTCTGCCTACTTTGAGCTGCTTTTATGTGGTTTTGGATTACCTTCACCTTTTCCATCGTTTCCTCCACCAGTTCTGGGCCAACAAGTTTTCTTTCACTAATGTCATCCCAACAGGTTGGTGTGCGACATCTCTTTCCGTATAACGCTTCATATGGTGCCATCCGAATACTTGAATGGAATCTATTGTTATAGGGAAATTGTACCAGAGGTAAATATTGATCCCACGTACACTGAAAGTCAAGTGAGGAAGATCTCAACATGTCTTCTAAGGTTTGAATAGTCCATCTTGATTGTCCATCTGCTAGAGGGTGGTAAGCAGAGATCAAATGAAGTTCAGTATCCAATGCCTTCTGAAGACTCTTCCCGAATCTCGAAGTAAAACGGGGATATCGATCTGAAACAATTGATTGGGGTACTCCATAAAGTCTCACAGCTTCATTAATATATAGTCTTGCTAGACGTTCAAGTGTTAAATCCTCCCTTATAGCAAGAAAATGTGCTGACATGGTAAGACGATCAACAATGACCCATATTGCATCTTTCCATCTAGGAGTCTTTGGTAGTCCAATGATAGAGTCCATAGTGATATTATCCCATTTCTACTTAGGTATGGGAAGAGGTTGCATGACTCCTCTAGGTTGTTTCCTTCCTTCTTTCACTTGTTGACAAACCATACATCTTGACACAAAATCAGCAATCTCCCTCTTCATGTTGTCCCAACAAAAATGTTCCTTTAAATCTCTTTACATTTTAGTGCACCCGAGGTGTATATAGAAATTGGAACTATGAGCATCGTTTAACAATTCCCTTTTTAAATCAGGTATATTGGGAACACAAACCCTCTTCCCGAATTTCAAATTTTCTTCTTCATACACAACGTCTCTCAATCTCTCGTCATTCACTGCTTTAATCTTCTTTTGAAATTCTTCATCATCAGTCTGAGAACTCTTAATCCATTCTAGTAAAGATGTTTTGGAAACCATTTGAAAAAGCACTTATGTTTCACCTTCCATGGTTATTCCCATGTCCATCTTCACTAGATCCATGAATATTGGATCCCTTTCAATTCTCATATTATTCAAAACTCCGTGATATTTTCTACTCAAAGCATCTTCCACCTTATTTTCCTTCCCGGGGTGGTAGTGTATCATACAATCATAATCCTTGAGTAATTCAAGCCATCTCCTTTGCCTCATGTTGAGTTATTTTTGTAAGAATATATACTTCAAACTCTTATGATCAGTATAAATCTCACATTTTTCACCACAGAGGTAGTGTCTCCATATCTTCAAAGCAAGGATCACAGCTGCTAACTCGATATCATGAGTAGGATAGTTTTTCTCATTAATTTTCAACTATCGTGATACATAGGAAATAACTCTATCATTCTGTATAAGGACACAACCAAGTCCTCTCTTCGATGCGTCACTATAAATAATGAACCCATCATTCCTCGATGGTAGATTCAATATATGAGCATTGACTAATCTTATCTCCAGTTATTCAAAACATTCTTCACACTCTTTTGTCCAAAAAAATTTAACCCCTTTATGTGTGTGCTTTGTTAATGGGTTAGCCAATCGGGCAAAATTCTAGATGAAGCGTCGATAATAACCTGCTAAACTAATAAAACTGTGAACCTCATTTATACCCGTAGGTTCTGGCCATTCATGGATTGCCTTGTTCTTAGAAGCATAAACAGAGATTACATCTTTAGATACAATATGTCCTAGAAAATAAATCTCCTGAATCCATAATTCACACTTCCTAAACTACCCATATAATTCATGTCTTCTCAGAGTCTTCAGGATAATGCACAAGTGATTTTCATGATCTTTGTAGATTTTGGAGTATAACAAGATAGCATCGATAAATACCACCACAAAATCATCAAGATATTCTTTGAAAACTCTATTGATTAGATCCATTAATACAAAGGGTGCATTAGTCAGCCCAAAAGGCATTACTATAAACTCATAATGCCCATTCCTTGTTCAAAATGTTGTCTTCGGAATGTCTTCCTTCTCCACACACAACTAATGGTATCCAGATCGAAGGTCAATATTTGAAAAGTATTGAGCTCCATGAAGTTGGTCAAATAAATCATCAATGCACGGTAGGGGATACTTGTTCTTTATTGTTATAGCATTGATCTCCCTGTAGTCGATACATAACCTCATAGATCCATATTTCTTTTTATCAAAAAGAATAGGGGCTCCCCTTGGAGAAAAACTAGGGAGAATAAATCCTTTATTAATCAATTCCTCTAGTTGTTTCTTTACTTCCACTAATTCTACAGTGGTAATTCTATAAGGGGTCTTGGATATAGGCCTTGATCTAGGAATTAAATCAATGGAAAACTCAACTTCTCGTTCTGGAGTATGTCCAGGTAAATATTCCGGGAACACATCTATATATTCTATCACAATAGGTACATCCTCTATTTGAACATTATTTTCCTCACCCATTTTTATTTCATTATCTTCCTCCCTTATAATTGAATTTAGTTGGGCTACTGGGGGTGGATCTAGATAAGAATTAGGTGGTGATGATTCTGCTTTAAAAATAAGGTGTTCTTTATCATCATCATGAAAAATCGTAACCTCATTCTTCTTACAATAAATCTCCTCGTCATGGTCTGAAATCCAATCCATACCGAGGATTATATCAAGCTCAATCATAGTTATGACAATGAGATTAGCGGATAAAGAACACTTATGTGCTCTAATGGGGACTGATTAACAAAACATTGTTGAAATGATACTTCCCTTTGGAGTTTTAACAGACAACTCCTTTGTTAAATAAAATTGGAAATATCAAATTTTTATAAAAAACTGGGAAGATATGAAACAATGTGATGATACAGAATCAAATAAAGCATTTTTTAAACTTGAGGAAACCATTAAATTACCTGCCACTACGTCTTTCGGAGCTTCTACCTCAGCAGTATTGATAGCATAAGCTTGGCCTTGATCCCTTGGCCTTTTCTGAGGCAAGTTCCCCTGACGCATAGTACATTCATTTGCACAATGTCCCATATCTCCACGATTATAGCATTCCACGTTGACAACAACTCTCTTTCCATTGCAATCATGTGCTTGGTTGCCTTTTCCACCACACTTTTAACATAATCCCTTTCATTTTAAGAAAGTACCAAGGTGCTTCTTCCCTAATTTACTACAGGATGGATTTTTAACTTTTCCCTTCTTCCCCTTATTTCTGTTTCTAGATTGATCAGCAGATCTCTTCTTCTCTTGCTTTTTTTAAAGTCATAAGACTTTGAGAATTCCTTTTCTGTTTTGATAGCACATGAGACAATGTCTTCGTACGATGAGAAGGATTGTGAGACTATTGCTTGATGAAGAAATGGGTTTAACCCATCAAATAAATGATCAATCTTACTTCTTAGAAATTGCCTTTCCATATCTTCTCGATGGACACGAGGAATGTATTTTTCTAAAAACAGATCATTGAACTCCCTCTATTCAATATTTGATACTTCATCATCTTACTTTAGGATTTGAATCGATGTCCACCATTGATCAGCATCTCCAGTGAGGCGGTAAAGTGCCATGATAACTTTTTCCTTTTCGCTACTCCCCAAAGCCTGAAATATTTTCTCTATGGAACTTATCCATTTCTCATCTACCAATGGATTTTTAATCCCATTGAATGTTGGTGTTCATTGCCTCATGGATCGATCTTGAATTGATCATTCACGTTATGGATCAGGGTGCTTCTTATGGGTAAGGTTATTATTCATAACCTGAGTGAGTTGCCCCAGTATGGTGATAAGCTGATTAGCACCAGTTACATCACCAGCTCCACTATAATTCTCTTGAGAAGGAGGAAAATTCCTACATGAAGTGTGTGCATTGATACGGTTTCCATTTCTTCCACTATGAACCATTTCTAAACAATTTCATAAACTAGATCAGTTTATGAATCAAAATAAATAATTCCATACTTGTAAAAAACATAACATAAATTGAACAATTTATGTATATAATCCATAATCATAAAAAAAATTCTTTGAGAAAGTATATACTCATAAACCCTTCATAATGGTTTGTAAAGAAAATTAGAATTATCCTAAGCATATCCCCCGGGAGTGTCGTAACCAAGAGTACAACAAGGCCCGTTGTCGTGCACCCATTCCCATTCGAGTCTAGCTCAAAGCGGTGTTTTCGGGTTTTAGCCCTAGGTACATATGTGCCAGAGGTGCCTCTACCTTCTCGTATCTAGACAGGGATGTATTTCTCAGAAAATTCTCAAAATTTCTACAATACCAAAATTCTAGCATGTTCTTTTATACTAATCCTCAAATTCTATCTTTGGTCTATGTGCTCTAATCAGAGTTTACTTAAAACTAGCTTCCAAGGTTCGTACTAAACTTCCCCTGATACCATCTATAACGCCCCGACCCCAATTTCCCAGAGTCAGTACATTATTACATAACATTGCCATGATCACAAGAAAGATCAACTCTCAAAAGACTAATTAGTTTAGTACCCTTGAAATAACTACATACATTCATAAAACATACATTATATCATAAAGTGAAAAACTACTACAACAACATATTGTCTTTATATCCCCTCATATTATACCTGAAGGTCATTAATAAGTTACTTCCTCACATCCTGGGAAAAATAAAACATTGAAAGGGGTGAGCTCAGATGCTCATTAAGGATAACAATATAGGGGAAACATTCGTAAATAAGTATAAACATTTAAGAAATGTATAGCTAAAACAAAAGCCTTTTAAACTTGAAATTCAGCATAATATGGAAAAGATAAAATGAAATAATGTCATTTACTTATTCACATAGATATTCTACTAGTCGAATAATCACATGAAATATCAATAACCACTTTCATAATGATGGAATGCTTAATGTCTGACTATAATAACCACGTAGCCAAGGCCTCGTGCCAAGACTACTAATAAGATTTTGTCAAGGCCTCATTCCACGGCACTAGTTTGTCTCATGAGACATACCGATGCATCGAGGAGCTATAGTGGGATCCACCCATCACTTATTATGTCTAATACATTCCTCATATGAACAGGTTTCAACACAACATAAACATTCGTATTAAAACTAGCATTCATAATGTCAATACTTTCACCATAAACCATGAATGGTATAAAAATAACACATCCATAGTCAAACATATCACAAAACATTCAATACAATATGGAAGTTTTGTATCATAATAAATCAACTTCAAATAAGCTTAAAAGCCATCAAAGGATGTTGATATAGCTGAAATCAAAACTATTTGAAACAAATATCTATTTTTTGATATCATTTAAAAGTCACATAATTATAAAATAATACATTTACTTTGAAAATATCCTTATAAGCTTGTAAGGGAAGCTTCTAAGATTTTATAATGGCAGAAAATAGCCACACCCACCATATAAGTTAAAAAAGACATTCTTACCTTAATTTTGTCGAAAAGGTTAAAAAGGACCTTGTTTGGAAAACGACGGAAAGCTTCCTTTATAAAACTCTTATAAAAAGTAAAAAAAGTGTATAAATGAATTTGACCCATATTATGTAAAATAGAAAAATGTTTTGAAATACATATTTAAGAAACATTGATGTGGATGATAAAGAGGTCTCAGTAGATAATTACGTAGAAACATCCTCGGATAATGAAGAGATTGTGAAATAAAACTTACCTTGTACTTTTCCTTAGTCGATGGTATGTTAACGTCCTGTATAATAGTTAAAACATTTTTATTAAATTATACAAGAACCATATACAAAATTATGATATTATATATGATCTTCTAATAATTCATTGTTAATAATACTTTAGTATTTTCGTCATTTCGGGTGTTAACTTACTCGTTTTATTTTATATGTTTTGTTAAATAAGTCATGTTTGTTATGGATAGGATGTATCTTATTCATATCCAGAATGATATAAAGTTCTTAAAAATTACTTTTATTCATCAAATGATAATTTTACTTGAATGGATATTATGGGGAATGAATCTCATCACGTTCGTGGATACGGTAGTCCGTACGTACGCACGAGCAACAATACCATCCTCTTGATTTTAAAATAATATATAATTGTATGGTATATCATATATAATGAATAATTATCATGTTATATTAATTATTTAATTGAATTACACATAATTATTATACCCATACAAATAATAATATATTGAATAACAATTACACCGCAACGTGGAGACGGTGAGCCGTATGTACGCACATATGGTGACATTTCATTCAAAGGATGGATAGAATAGTGAATATGATTGTACAATATTTATAATAATATCACAGTATATATCAGATATTGGATGTATTATTTTATAATTGGAATGAAAAATAACGAAGAAGTCGAAGAAGAAATGAACTTGAAAGAGGGTGGTGAAAACATTACCTCTTCTTCGGGTTCTTCCTTTTGATTTGATCAAAAGGGCTCCTTATGTTGGATTTCTGATCAAACTAAGGCTTCCCGGTTGAAGTGAGGTAAGTTGAGAGAGTATTTGGGTAGGGTTTGGCCGAACCAAAAGGCCTTTAATGTTCGAATAATTGTTTATAAGTGGTGTCCTTTTATAATGGGTAGGAGGGGCACCTTAGGAAAATCTAGAAATATTATTTTATAATAAATTCATATTCGGTTTCTAATGGCTCCGAAGTGGATTATTTAAAGTTTAAGGTGTTAATGGGAAGATAAACACTCATCCAATAGAATTTATACAGGTTTGGGTCATTATATTAACCTTATATTTTAGTTTTAACTCTTAGTTAACTAGTTTGACACTTAACATGTCACTTTGTATTTTTATATTATATAGTTAATAAACATAATATATCCTCCAAGAGACACCCAAGTGGTTCATTAATGATAAATCTATCATGATATAAGTCTCTCGTCATAACCCTATATTTTTAGGAATTGAATATTAATTAATAATATAATATTTGTTTTAAAAACTCTTTTATGTCAATTTTGACACTATTGGGTATTTTGTTCTTGATAAATATATAAAAGAATTATTATTTCGAAAAAAATATATATAAACAATCCTAATATGTAATAGTAACCTAAATAATTATTGTAATTTATAAAAAGTCTCAAATTACATTTATTTTGGTATTTATAATTTCAATTATCTTAATCATTCATTAATATGGTAATTACTGCATCATCATTTTGTCATAAATAAATTAAATTATTTAATGTCTAAAAATTATAAATAAAATACCATTATGTAGGAAATATTTATATATTTATAATGAATATTTAGAGTCAAAAATATAACATAAATAACCCTATATAAAAATTTTTTTTCAAAAAGATATATGCTTATGTCATTTTTGTATTTATTTTAACTTAATTAATATAAAGTGTCTCTATCACCTACAAGTGGCTCCATGGGGACCCAAAATAGACCCAAAGATTCCCATCGTCGGAAATTTATCCACAAATAAGGTCAAGACACATTTTAGGGTAATTTATTATTATTATAATATTATTTGTTTACCCTTATTTATCGGATTTACCCTTTAATAATGGTAAATAAAATATTTACCGAATTAATTATTCAAAATGTCTAAAAATGAATGTTACATATTTAAACAATTTGGTAATCCTAATTCCAAATATGGAATCCATTTTTCCAAATTCAAAACACAGAAGTGGCAGAAAATAATTTAAAATTAATTCTCGTTGTCAAAACAAAAAGCATGTTTTTAGGAAATAATAACTATCAAAAGATTGATACTTGTTTATGTCTGGTTTAATTGTGAAATGATTTCCAATGACCAACATTGTATTAAATGGTAAAAATATATTTTAAATATACTTTGAAACCACCCAAATTCATAATTTATCACTGTTAATTATTTCAATTAAAAATGTTGTTTTTAATAAAAATTTAGTAATTTTCACTATTCATCAAAATATAAAAGTTATCCGAAAAGTAACACAATTTCATACTATGATAATTTTGATATTCAGATTCCAAAAATGAAGTCCATTTTGATGGATAAAATGTATAAAATTTCAAAAATTGGGTATTAATATTCATAATGGCTGCTTTAATTGGTTGCGGCGTGTTAAAATCTCGAAGTTGCGTACAACACCCGCTACTGTATCATTCAAAGAGAAGCATACCATGGAAGCTTGGGGTGTTACAATTAGGGTTATATTTCATTAGTAAAATAGTAAAATAATTTATTTGAGGAAGGTATGGGAGAAATCCAAGAAAAATTTCCTTGCTAAAAGTTATTCACACATAAATACAAGGAGAATCAATAAAGAAAAAAGTGGTAGAAAGGATTCATGGATAGGGGATATATTGAATGAGGGGAAGAAATGATGAAGTATATGAGTTAAAAAATGAGGGTAGGGTAAATTATGTTTTAAATCTTTTAATAAAATATGCTAGAATGTCTGTTTTGGGTTGAAATGTTTGACAAAAAACTTTCACAAACTATATGGGTAACTATTATTTACAAAATCAGTAAGTACGTGTAACTGAAAGATAACTCAAGGTTTTGGTAATAGTTATAAAACAGTGAAATATAGTATTGGCTGCTCTCACACCCATTTTCAAGGTATTCCACAAAGTGACTGCTAATAGTAAAAGAACCATATGTAACATTAATTTGTCCTTCAAATTCAAATTTAAGACCAATAAATCTTGAGGACTCTAAGTAATATTAAAAAATAGCAATTAACAATTAGGTGGGACAATTCTATCCACTATTCATATTTTATGACCTAAAAATCATAAAGGATCTACTTCACCGAAAATATGAGGTTGCTACTCTTTAAAAAATTATTCCCACTCTCTTTTTTCATGGAAATTACAACCACAAAACCACATCACAATGATCAAATAAATCTATTTCCCTCCCAACATCATTACATGGATATCTAGAATATAAATAGGTTTCTTAACCATAGAGGGGCCATGTCATATATCCAAACTCACTAATTTCACTATATAAGAGGATCAAGATAGTACATCATGATCTAAAAAATGTTGAATATGTCTATAACAGAGGTAGTTTTGGCCGACACAATCTACAATAATTCTCTATTACCAATAAATTCCAGGATTTCCAAATTTTTACCATAACGTGATGTAATCTTACCTTTCTTATCCAAATGATGGTACCCCAACTGATGAGAGGAATCAATAAATAATCAATGGCCTACATCAAATATCAAATGATAATGATGATAGATTGAATATTATTTATGGTGACTCTACGATATATAAATCCTTTTCAAAATAATCTAATCATTTCCCGTCATCTTTTTAAGGTTATTCTTCCATAACAACAATCAATTTCCTATCGAATATGATTATAGAGGTGACTAACATAGTCATCGACAATGGTATTTAAGGTATAAATATGTATCATTACTTAATAGTTATTGTTATAGGAGAACTCATCCAAAAAAATTATTCACCCATGTAGAGTTGAATTCAAGGACCCATCCTCAGATATTATTCATAATAATCATTATATCCTACTAAATGTTAACATCATCCTATGGATAGTAGGTCATCATCAATTCATTATAGATACCACAACCTTATTAAATCAATTCAAATAATATTATTTGAGTTGTGTGTCTTAGTCCAAGAAAATAACAAAATAAAAACAATTAATTTCATGGTTTCACCTACCCTCTAGGAAAGGATGAAGCATGGGGTCCCCTACCCTATTAAGGATTAATTCCCTTCACTTGTGTCCCACCCAATAGAACATGTCGATGAACACGATCCCAGGCTAAGAAGATGTGGGAGATCTCTCCCTCAAACTCCCCACATGCTAGGAGTCCCAAGGCCAGATCTGGGAACTTTCCTATTTAATGTATCAAATGGTTTTTTGGAACACTCGAGGCATCAGTGATCGTGTCCAAATAGATTTTCATGTAGCTGATGTCTGTAAGCACAAGGTTATTCTCCATGCCATCATTGAGCACAAAAAAAACCCCACCAAAATTGATAATTTCTCTATATTTCTATCCATGCATGGGTTCATGCCCACAGAGACTCCCAACAAGCATATAGAGATCTTTTGGAATTGAAATGTATTATTTGATCTAGTTTGGGAGGGTGACGAGTACATAACCGCCAAGATCTGTTATGATATTGAAGATCTTTTTGACTCCTTCATCTATGGGGATTTTGATAACCAGAAACATGATACCCTTTTCTAAGATCTCCCCAGTTTTGATCTAGTTAAATTCCCATGGTTATTGGGACTGGATTGTAACATTATTTTGGACTCCGATTAAATGAAGGAAAGGGGCCCCTTCCCCATGAAAGTGAGCCTATCCTTTTTTAGTTTCATATATTCCAACGGCCTCTCAAACCTCTACTTCACTGGAGAAAATTTCACTTGGGGAAATATGTAACACCTCAATATTTTATAGTATATTATCCCTTCAAAGTGTTATAATAACTTGTGATACATGAAACACGGAGTTCGAGCGCACCACGACTTACCAAACATGCCATTCAAAAAAGAGGTTATGAATAGTATTGACCAAATTTTAAATTTTATATATCCTACATAATTTCAAAATTCAAATTTTTTGTTTCTTAGAAATAATATGAGGAAAAAATAATTTTTAATATAAATGATGAATTTTAAAAAAAAATGTAGTTTTTCAGCCTTTTAATAGAGAACCCCTTTTCAATCCAGTATTTGACACTATTATATATTCAATTTAGTGAAATTAAATTCTTTATTAATAGAGGGAAATAAAAAGTTATTTTGGATAAATTTGTGGAACTTTTCTGATAACTTTCATATTTAGATGAATAGTGAAAAAAATACTAAATTTTAATTAAAAACAACTATTTTAATCGAAATAATTTATAGTGATAAATTATAAATTTGAGAATTTTTAAAGTATCAATAGACTATATTTATATTTTTTAACATAATTTAGGTCATTTGATTTAATTTTATATTTAAACTGAATATGAACAAGTGTCAATCTTTTGATAGTTATTATTTCATAAAAACACGCTTTCTATTTTAAGAAAAGGAATTAATTTTAAATTAATTTCATCCAATTATGTGTTTTGAATTTGGAAAAATAGATTCTATATTTGGAATAAGGAAGTCAAAATTTTGTAAATAGATAACTTTTATTTTTAAACATTATGAATATTTACTTGAGTAAATTTTTTATTTACCATGGTTAAAGCTTTAGTTTGGTAAATTAGGGTAAACCAATAATATTATAATATTATTAAATTACCCTACCACATTTAATGACCCTATTTTCTGATACATTTCCAACCATGGGCATCCTTTTGGGGATTTTGGGACCCCAAGGAGCCACTTGGGAGTGATAATTACATTTTATATTAATTAATCTAATGACAAAAATAACAAAAGAATGTATCTTTTAGTAAACAATTTTTATATGGGGTCATATAATTGATCTCTTATACTATAAATATTAATTTGAAAGATAAAAGTATTTCCTACATGATTATATTTTATTTATGGTTTTTAGACATAAAATACATATATTTATATATGATATAATAATGAAGCAGTAATTACCTTATTAATGAAAGAATCAAATAAATGGTATTATAAATATTAAAATAAATATCATTTCAAAATTTTTATGAGATACAATAATTTTATAAGATTATAAGACATGTTATGGTTGATTTAGTGTATTTTTTATAAGTAATCAAGTTTTGATGACTTTCAAAAAAACAAATACTAAATAGTGTCACAATTGACATAAATGTGTATTTAAAAACCATATTATATTATTAAATTAGATAATAGTCCTAAAAATCCAAGGTTCATACGAAGGACATAGATAAGGTTATATAATTTAATAATTAACCAAATGGGATTCTTTTTTCCGGTTATAGTATGTTTATTAACCATATAATATAAAAATAATAAGAGACATGTTAAATGTCAAACGATTTAACTAAGAGTTAAATGTAAAAGATATGGTTAATATGGTGACATAAACCTATCTAAAACCTTTTGGTTGAGAGTTTTTAGACCCATACCCACCTAACCCTATAAATAAATAATTTTGGAGCCACTAAAAACCTAAAATTATTTTATTAGAAAATAATATTTCAAGCTTTTCCTAACCTGACCCTCACCTCTCTTATAAAAGGGTACTTACCCTTCTCAAAATTTCACACCTCCAAAGCTATTTGGTATGGAAAAAATCTGCCCAAATATCCTTCCAACATTCCTCCCTTAATCATAGAGGAATTAACATTTTCATAAATCCACCCTAAGGTTCCATTTTGGTCAAATCAAAAGGAAGAACCTGAAGAAGAGGTAAATATTGCATCACCATTTTCAAGTTCTTTTCTTCATCCACTTCCTCTATCATTGTTGTTTCTATTCTAAAATAATAAATC
Source organism: Viscum album (assembly GCA_963277665.1). Lineage (NCBI taxonomy): Eukaryota > Viridiplantae > Streptophyta > Magnoliopsida > Santalales > Viscaceae > Viscum > Viscum album. The sequence goes on along the minus strand of OY728143.1, from coordinate 1,536,073,425 downwards.
CAGTATCTTATATATACTATGATTTCATTATAAAAATTTTAAAACCATGTTCATTATTCTATCCATCCTATAAATGACAATTTCACCATACGTGCGTACGTACGGCTTACCATCTCCACGTCGTGGTGTAGTTTGTTACTCAAACACTTCATTATTTGGATGGGTATAATAATGAGTATAACTAATTTAAATAATAAATAAAAAATGTTAATTATTATTTATATATTATATACCATCCAATTACATACGATTTCACCCTCAATATAATGATATTGTCGCTCGTGTGTACGTGCGGATTACTGTCTCTAAGACGCGATGAGATTAATTCCCACATTCAACCATCAACGATGATTGTAAAAATTTATATTATTAATAAGTATTTAATATATGACATAATAATTCTAATATATATATATATAGATATATTTACGTACTTACATATATCTTAATAACTTACTTTCGTTCAAAACGATATGAACACGGAAACAACGTTTATGCGTACGTACGACCTACCATCACCATAAATGGTGACTTTCGTTTCATATATCTATCTATTATAATCATATATATTCTAAATATATATGATATATAAATAGAGGTTTATATTATGGAAGTATGTAAATAATTATCTCAATGATATGATCAAGAATAACAAGTTAAAACACATAAGATAAAGAAAGCTATTATTACACAAAATGTTAATTTAACATGGAAATCATTATTAAATGGGTATTATAAAGTCATAAATCAATAATGTATGATATAATAAATATAAATATGTTTATGGTTAAATATAATAACATACAATGGTCATTATACAGGAAGTTAAACGTACCCTCCACCAAAAGAAAGTGCAAGGTAAGGGTTAATTTCATAGTCACTTTATTATCCGAGGTTGTTTCTTTATAAGTATCTACTGGGAAATATTTATTATCCATGTCCATGTTTAATTAATTAATTTTTAGAGGTATTCTTAGTAAGGGACTTTTTATTACTAAAACAGCATTTTAAAGGTTTTAATGATTTATTCTTCTAAACTGTTCTCATTAATTTCCATGTTTTAAAAATGGTTTTAAGGATTTATTTATATGGACATGAATGTTTAAAAATGATAATTCATTTCAAAAGTTTCAAAGTGTTATGGGAATCTTTGATTAAAAAATATCTTTTAAAATAATTCCTTTATAAATTATGTGGATTTTAAATCATTTCATGAAAAATGGAAATTTCTCTCAAATGTTTTTACTGGTCATTTTCAACTATGTCAACGTCTGTTAAGGGATACTATTTTAGATCGAGGTTGATTTATTATGATAAAAATTTAACATATTGTATTGAATGTTTTGTGATAAGTTTGATTGTGGATGTGTTATTTTTATAACATTCATGGTTTATGGATAAAGTCTTGACATTTCTAATGCTAGTTTTAATACGATTTCTTATGTTATGTTTAAACCTTTACATATGAGGAATGTATTAGACTAAGTAAGTGATAGGTGGAGCCTGCTATAAATCCTCAATTAATGAGTAGGTATCATGAGACAAAATTGTGTATGGGCACAAGGCCTTGAAAAAATCTTATTTGTAGTCTTGGTACAAGGCCCTGACTATATGGTTATGAAGTCTGGAATTATGCATTACATCATTATGAAAGTGGATATTGATATTTCATGTGATTATTCAACTTGTAAAATACCCATGTAAATAAGTAAATGAAATTATTTTATTTTATCTTTTAAATATTATGCTGAAGTTTTAGTTTAAAAGGCTTTTGTTTTAGTCTTCTACATTATCTTAAATTTTTTGGCTTATTTATGAAATTTTTCGCTATATTGTTTTCCTTAATGAGCATTTGAGCTCACCCCTTTATATGTTTAATTTTCCCCAAATTTCCTAGAATTTTATTATGATAGATATGTAGGTTTATGCTAAAAGAGAATAATAGAATTATTGAAGAACTATCTATGTTGAATTTTATGTTTGAAATTTTAATGTAAAATTGATATATGTAATATATTTCCAAGATTGCTAAACTGATCGGTCTTTTGGGACATGATTTCCTTGTATCATTCCACTGTTAGGTAATAATTCACCGACTCTGGGATTCTGGGGTCGGGGTGTTATAGTTGGTATCAGATAAAGTTTAATAATAACCTTGGAAACTAGATTTTGATAAACTATGATTATGAAACATTACCGTAAGGTAGACATTGAGGATTAGTATAGAATAACTTCCTAGAAATATGGTATTGTATAGATTTTGGGTATTTTTGCAGCAATAAATCCATACTGGATACAATCTGGTTGAGTCAGATCTGGCACAGATGTACCTTGAAGTGAAATATCTGAAAAGAAGTTTTGAGATTGACCTGAGGTATCCAGGTACATGACAACAGGACTTGTTGCCATCTTGGTTACGACACTCCCAGGGGATATACTTAGGATAATTCAAATTATCATTACAAGACATTCTGAAGAATATTGGAATAAATACTTATTCAAAGAAAACATTTTATGATTATATATTATATGCATAATCTTTTAATATTACATTAGGTATTTTACAGGTTTGGAATTATGCATTGTGATTCATAAACTAAAATAGTTTGTTCTATTGTTTTGAAATGGAACCCAGTAGATTGAATGATAACTCCATCAATACGCATGATCCAGAGAGTAAGAAGGATCGTATCTTTCAAGGTATAATGAAAAAATTTAGAAAGGAAATAGTCTTCAACATATTATCATCATTTTATGAAATAGTGTAATTTTTTAATAATCTTAGTATAGAATTTTTTGAGTCTTATGTCTTTGAAGGGAATCAGGAGAATAAAAGGATGGTAGAGGGAAATATTTATAAAGGAAATAAGAGAAAGAAGGATTTTCAAATACGTGATAATTGTGGAAAGGATCAGCATGGTAAATGCTTTAAGAGAATGAGAGTTTTTTATAAGTGTTGAGAAAAAGGACAATCAGTACCTGATTACATGGGTAAGAAAAAGTTTCAAATGTACAATGTTTCATCTTCAAGTAGTTGGGACACAACGCAAATCAATATCCAAATCATCTGAGTATACCACAAATGATGTTGTTGGATAATAATCATGTTATTATATTACCAAAAATGAAGAGTAATGACTAGTGTTCTAATGTTGATATTAAAGAATTATGTAATTTGAGTATTATATCAACGATGTAGTGGTTATAATAATTTTGGAGTATATAAGGATTGTATTGTAGTACTATTTAATTAAGGACTTGAGATTGTGTGGAACCCAGAAAAGTGAATCAATAGAAATATAATTTTTTTTTGAAATTATATGGTTGAGGGAATGATAAATCATAATATGGTTCTGATAATGAGGTTGTGATTTTGGAATAATATATGATTGATTTATATATATTATATTTGATATTCTTGACTACCTTGAAACTGATTAATGATTTGTATATTCCGTCATTGTTGGATTTTACAATATAATTTTATATAAAGAGTATTTCTAGTATTCTATAAGGAATAAGGAAGCATGAATTTAATCAATATGGATTAATGGTAATTCATGGTGTTACCGTGTTTTAAAATAATTCATGATGAAGGTATTCACATGTTATTACGTGGAAAAAAATATCTTTATTGTGTTTACATTCCTTATAAATATTGGACTATCAGTTTGGAAAGATGTATTTTGGATAAGACAAAAGGATGGAATTGATTATGTTTCACATTGGATACTATTGTAAAGGTTAAATCATTTCATAAGATTTGTTTTTGAATTGTTATGAATAGGACAGCATAGAGGTCGGGCAATAACCCATCGCGTCAGGAAAGGATGTGAGACTTGAACCCACAACCAAAGGGTGAAAAGGGTTATCACATACCAATGGCTTACGTGATGTCCTAGTTTATATAATCTAGTTTTTTTAAATATTATAAAAAATGAAATATAAATTAATTATTTTTTCAAACCTATACGATTAGGATAAATAGAATATTTTTTAATTCTATTATCATATGGAGCGAAAGATGAGTTTGTGGTAGGAATTAGTTGAAGGATGAAACTAGACTTGTCATGTATATTTTTTTACTCTTATTCTATGAATAAATTAATTCTTAAACGTTAGGTAATGTATCTAAAAACAAGAAATTTGTTATCCTAATACCATATTTTTTGTTGAATTGATGATATTTTAAATCATCATAGATTGATGGCTTTGAGGCCCCCAATTTTACACTTGTTTGTGACTGATGACCTCAATCACTCCCTATAAATATTTATGTCCTTCCTCCAATTATGTGTCTCTAATTTCCACCAATGTTCTCTTTATCTAGATCATAATTTGGTGGTGACTTTTTCATTTCACTTTCCCTCTTATTAAGAATATATTTTATTAACCCAATTTTTGATGTGGGTTTTCCACAAAGGTATTATTCAATTTTTAACCTTTTATTTTCAAAGAACAATTGCAAATTGTGATGATAAAATTTATTAAAGGAGGGGATAATGTAACACCCGAATATTTTATAGTACGTTATCTCTTCAAAGTATTTCAATAACTTGCGCTACACGCAACACCAAGTTCGAGCACACCACGACTTACCAAACTAGCTGTTCAAAAAAAAGGTTAACAATTGTATTAACCACATTTTAAATTTTGAATATCCTATATAATTTTAACGACCATATTTTAGGTTTCTTAGACATAATATAGGATAAATTAAATTTTAAAGATAAAAGAGGTATTTTAAAAAAAATGCAATTTTTCCACCTTTTAATGGAAAACACTCTTTAAATCCAATATTTTACACTTTAATATATTAAATTTTGTGAAATTTAATTCTTCTTTATAAGAGGGACATAAAAATTTAGTTTGGATTAATTTTTGGTACTTTTATGATAACTTTCATATTTTGATTAACAGTGAAAAGAATGCTACATTTTAATTAAAAACAAATTTTTTAATTAAAAAAATTTATATTGTTAAATTTAAATTTGAGGGGTTTTAAACTATCATTAGACTATATTTTTATCATTTAATATAATTTAGGACATTGTATTTAATTTCACATTTAAACTGGATATAAACAAGTGTCAATCTTTTGATAGTTATTATTTCTTAAAAACATGCTTTCTGTTTTAACAATGGGAATTAATTTTAAATTAATTTTTGTCACTTCATTGTTTTTAATTTTAAAAACTATATTCCATATTTTGAATCAGAAGGTCCATATTTTGTAAATAGGTAAATTTTATTTGTAGACATTATTAATATTTACTTCAGTAAATATTTTATTTTCCATTGTTAAAGGGAATGTTTAGTAAATATGGGTAAAAAACTAATATTATAATAATATTAAATTACCATAACACATTTCATAAACATATTTAATGATACAAGTCTGACCATGGTCATCCTTGGGTCTTTTTAGTGACCCCATGGAGCCACTTCCGAGTGGTAGTGACATTTTATGTTAATTAATCTAAAGTAAAGGTAAAAATAACAAAATCATGTTTCTTTTAGTAAAAAAAATTTATATGGGTATATATAATTGTTATCTTTGACTATAAATATTAATTGGAAAGATAAAAAGATTTAATACATGATGATATTTTATTTATAATTTTTAGACATAAAATAAATATATTTATATATGACACAATAATGATTCAATAATTACCTTATTAATGAAAGAATCAAATAAATGGTATTATAAATATTAAAATAAATATAACATCGAAGTTTTTATGGAATAAACTAATTTTAAAGGTGAATAGTACATTTTAGGGTTTATTAAATGTATTTGGTTGCAAGTAATCAAGTTGTTATGACTTTCACAAAAACCAAATACTAAATAGTGTCAATATTGACATAAATGAGATTTCAAAACCAATATTACATTATTAAATTATATAATAATCCTAAAAATATATGGTTCGGCAAAAATATAGAGATACATTTTAATATATTAATAATTAACCACATGGGGTTTTCTTGTCTTGTTATAGTATGTTTATTAACCATATAATATTAAAATACAAAAAGACGTGGTAAATGTCGAACTATATAACTAAAAGTTAAATCTAAAAGATAAGGTTAATATGTTTACCTAAACCTATCTAAAACCTATTGTTTGATAGTTTTTCAACCCATCCCCACCTTATCCTCTAAATAAATTATTTTGGATCCATTATAAAGCAGGAAATATTTTATTATAAAATAATATTTGAAGCTTTTCCTAAAGTGACCCTTACCACTCTTATAAAAGGTTACTTCCCCTTCTCTTAATTTCACACCTCCAAAGCCATTTAGTTAAGACAAACCCCTTCCAAATATCCTCCCGACATTCCTCACATCATTATAGAGTCCTTAATTTCGTCATAAATCCATCCTATGTTTCCCTTTTGATCAAATCCAAAGGAAGAACCCGAAGATGAGGTAAATATTTCATCACCCCTTTCAAGTTCTTTTCGTCTTCCACTTCCTCTTTCTTTGTTTTTCCATTCTAAAATAATAACTCCACTGTCTTCTATATACTTTTATGTTATTATAAAATTTTTAAAACCGTATTCATTATTCTATCTATCCTATAAATGAAAAATTCACCATATGTGTGAACGTACGACTTACTGTCTCCCTGTCGTGGTGTAGTTTGTTATTCAAACACTTCATTATTTGGATTGGTATAATAATGCGTATAACGAATGTAAATAATAAAAATACCATGTTAATGTTTCTCTATATATTATATACCATCCAATTAAATATTATTTGACCATCAAAATAATGATATTGTCGCTCATGCGTACGTACGGATTACCGTCTCCATGATGCGATGAGATTTATTCCCAAGTTCACCATTCAACGATGATTATAAAAATATATATTATTAATAAGTATTTAATATATGACATAATAATGATACTATATATATATATATGAATGTATGTACTTACATATATCTTATTCACTTACTTTCGTTCAATACGATAGGAAAAATGAAACAACGTTTATGGGTACGTACGGCCTACCATCTCTATAAACGGTGCCTTCCATTTCATATATATATATATCTAGTATAAATATTTATATTATAAATATATATTATATATAAATCATGTTTTATATTCTTTAAGTATTTAAATCATGATCTAAATGATACGATCAAGAATAACATGTTAAAACATGTACGATAAAGAAAGTGATTATTACCCAAAATGGTAATTTAACATGGAAATAATAATTAAATGGGTAGTATAAATTCATAAATTAATAATGTATGATTTAATAAATATTAATATGGTTATGTTACAATTTAATAACATACTATGGTCATTATACAGAATAATAAACGTACCCTCAACCAAAGGAAAGTGCAAGGTAAGGGTTAATTCCACAATCTCTTTATTATCCGAGGTTGTTTTTATGTAAGTATATATTGGGAAATATTTATTATCCATGCCCATGTTTCATAAAGGATATTTCAAATGGATTCTATTTAAGAGACATTTTTTATTAAAACATCATTTCAAATGTTCTAATGGTTTATTCATCTAATCTGTTTTCATTAAAGTCCATGTTTTTTAAATTGCTTTAAGGATTTATTTATATGGACATGAATCTTTTAAAATCATAATTAATTTAAAAAATTTTACATTGGTATTGGACACTTTGATTCAAAATAATATTTTAAATGACTTTCTGTATAAATTATTTTAATTTTGAATGATTTCATGAAAAATTGATATTTCTCTCAAATATTTTTTCTGGTCATTTTCAACTATGTCAACATCCTTTACGAGATATTAATTTTGACGGAGATTGATTTATTATAATACAAATATTCCATATTTTACTAAAGGTTTTGTGATATTTTTGATTGTGGATGTGTTATTTTTATAACATTCATGGTTTATAAAAAAAGTATTGACATTTTGTATGCTAGTTTTAATACGAATGTTTTTGTTATGTTTAAACCATTTCATATGAGAAATTAATTAAACATATTAAGTGACGAGTGGGTCCCACTATAGCTCCTCGATGCATTGGTAGGTCTCAAGCGACAGACAACTGCCTTGGTACAAGGCCACTAAAAAATCTTATTTTTTGTCTTTTCACAGGGCCTTGACTATGGGTTTATCAAGTCTGGAATTATGTGTTCCATCATTATGAAAGTGGATATTGATATTGCATATGATTATTAAACTAATAGAATCTCTATGTGAATATGTAAATGGATTTATTTGATTTTATCTTTTCCATATTATGCTGAAGTTAAAGTTTAAAAGGCTTTTTTTAGTCTTATACATTTACTTAAATGTTTATGCTTATTTATGAAAGTTCCACTATATTGTTATCCTTACTGAGCATTTGAGCTCACCCCTTTCTATGTTTTATTTTCCTAGGATTTCATAGAAGTGTATTATTATTGATATGATGGGTTAAGAAAAAATCGTAATAATGGAATTCTCAAAAACTATCTATGTTGTCTTTTATATTTAAATTGTAATGTGAAGTTAATGTATGTAATCTATTTCCAAGACTACTAAACTGATCTGTCTTTTGGGAGATGATTTCCTTGTATCATGCCAATGTTATGTAACAATGAAACAACTCTAGGATTCTAGTGTTGGGGCATTACACAACAACCAACATGGACTTCAGTGCTCCAGGATTCATTTAGACCAGGGCTTGGGAAACATGTAGACCATTTTAGTGTACCCCAATATGAATGTTTACCACCTAGTGCACAGTCTCTCCGACCAATACCCCACCTTGTTTTTATCTCCACAAGGCAACCTTCTCTTACGTCTCCTTGATATTATCACCATTGTTCCAACCTTTTAGGATTTTAGGGTGTGGTTAGAGACTACCGGTGTGTTCCTATTCAAGGGAGAATGTGGATTTCCATTCATAATAAACTCAGAAGGCTTAGGAGTTGTCTTGTGCAATGGGATAAATATTTTCCTCTGAGTGATGGGAAAATTGAGGCTGGAATGTAGAACATTGAACTTCTTGAAGTAATCCTTGAGGGAATCTAGGAGTAAGAGATGTTGGCAATTTATCTAGGAGTAAATCCATTTTCCAGATATGTTACTCTTTTTGGAAAAAATGATGAGGGAGTCCTTGAGGGTTATTTGGCCTGATGAGGGTGATAGGAAAATTGCCTTTTTCAACGCATGCAATAAGGAAATAAAGTACTTGATCCAACCTAACATCCTAATGGAGGATGGGATGTACTCAAATGATAGGGAGGTGGTGGGGAACCTTTCCCACTCTTTTTTTCCGAGACCTTCTCACAGGTCCTAATCCTTACATGACTGAAGGATACATAGAGGAGGAATCAGAGTTCATTTCAGAAATTTCTAATCAACTATCTCCTAAGGACAATGAGATTATTAAGGCCCCACCATAATATGTGGAGATCCATGAGGTGATCATGAACCTCTAGCTGGAAAGCGCTCTAGGCCCGAATGTCTTTATAGGCTCCTTCTATAGAGATTCATGGGAGGTAGTTAAAGGATAACTTGCTGATACTATTCAATAATTTTTTAGGGGTGGGCCTCTCCCCTAAATAGATGATTCCACATCTTTGGTTATTATCCCCAAAACCATGAACACATCCTCACTTCTTCATTATCGGCTGATTAGTATGTGCAACATTCCCTAAAAAATCCTTGCTACCATCATTAACTCAAGATTGGAGGCCTACATCCCTTGGTGGATATCTTTAGAGAAAAATGATTTTGTGAAAGGAATTTCTATACCAGGGGTGATTGTAGTGGCCCATGATATGGTCAGAGAGATGAACACCAATACCAACTTCTCAAATATGGTCACTAAACTGGGAATGAATAAATCCTATGATTGAATCAAGTGGGGATTCATCAACAAGCTCTTCTCAGGTATGGGCCTCTATCCTAGGTCGATAGATCTCATCTTTCAGTAATACAGTTCTTCCTGGTTTGATATTCATTTTATGGGGAAATCCCATGGAGTCATCAAGGGTTTTCAGGTGCTAATGTAGGGATACCCCCTCTCCATGTGCCTCTTTATCCTCTCACAAGAAATCCTCAATTGCCTTATTCACAAAAACATGATCTATGGTAGGATCCTTCCCTACAAAATAAGAGGGAGCTCCCCATAAATCTCTCACCATATGTTCTCTAATGATACAATGATCTTCCTGAATGAAAATAGATTGCCTATTCATAGAATAATTATGGTTCTTTAGGACTATATCCATTGGATCGGTCAAGTCAACAACAAGATCAAGATCAATGTGTACATCTCCAACAAATGTTGTCGTAACCGGGTTGTCTCCATTTGCAACATTCTCGGCATTGAAAGTGGGTGTTGGATGATAATCAACTTGGGGCCCCCCATCTCCCTGATATGCCTTCGTGTCAGGGATTTTGACCAAATTATGATACACATATCTAATAAGATCCTTAATTGAAAAAAATACAAATATTTGTCATTAAGAGGCCACCATTCTCTTGTTAATAGTGTTCTTGTTTCCACCCCAGTCCATTCTCTCTCATCCCTCAAAGTTCCCAAAACTGTTGTAATGAAAATTGACAAGATCTGGGCATGGTTCATATGAGATGCAAGGGATGAAGGAAAACACTCCATGGTTTTATGGAGGTGGATGGAGAGACCTATTCAAAAGGGCGGAATTAATGTGCACAGTCTCATGAATACACTTCTCTGCATAAATGTCAAACTGGATTGGGAGCCTCACGAACACCCAAAATTATGGGGGAAAATCATGGTAAATAATCTTATTGATGGATCGCTACTAGATGACAGGATCCATCCCCCTTTCATGCAGATACATTTGCCTCTATTTTACGCTATTCTTCCCCACATCTAGTGGATCATTAGCGAGGGTAAAATGCCATTTTGGCTTGTCAACTGGGAAGGAACTATTCTTTGCTTCTTTAGGTTTCTTACATATAATATCTCATTTGAAGAGGCTAGTAATTACCCATTAATTACTGAGGCTGTACTGGTCCAGGACCATAAAGAAATGTTTCATCTCAATAACATCAATATGGAAGTGGATAGGTGCGTCTTCACCCCATATTGATCGGGGGCCTTCTCTTCAAAAGTTGTCCATTGCATCCTCATTTCTCTCATCCTAGAACGATCAATGGAACAATATTCTCTTGCTCAAAAACACCCCTTAAAAATTCAACTTTCATTTGTGGAGGCTGAGGAATGGATAAATTTCCACATATGACAAAATCAAAAAAAATGTGCCATCCCGACTGCTTCCTGCTACTCGTGATACAACGTTCATAAACATGAAAGTCTGCTGCATCTCTTCTCTGAGGGGGACTGGGCCCAAGAGGTATGGTGTGCCTTTAGTGCATTCACTATTGTGTAGTTGATCCACATGATGTGGCTTTTATCACTTGTTGGTTTCAGGGTTTGGGTGGTAGGGGAGTAGAATGGACGTCCATGACATTCATTATGCATGCAGGTGAGTGGTGTATCTGGAGTGAGAGGAACAAAGCACGTTATGAAGGGATAGTCTCCTTAGGGAGGGCCATAATTTCCCACATTTGATGCCTTCTTCACAACCTGACCAGATATATTAAGGGGTGGAATGAATCTCCCTTACTTCAGTTTCTACATCTGCTCGTTCATAGTCTTCTCGTTGTTGTCCCTCATGGTAGTTGGCTATGATGGAACCCCCTTCCTTAGGTTTGAAGCTAAACATAGATGGATCCTATTATGAGGGGATCATGAATATATGTTGGGTGGTTCGTGATTATAGGGGATCCTTCATGTTTTCCTTCTCGAGTTTCCTGGGAAAGGTTACCTCCGTCCTATAATAATCCCTTTCCATGCTTTCAGGCCTTTTCCTCTACTAGTAGGGGACCTTATTATCACTGAAGCTGAAACAAACTCCCTCGTTCCCCTCAACTCAAGTCATGGAACTTTACCTACCCCTCAGTCAATATCATACTACATCAGGAAAATCAGTACCATTGTCTTTAACACCTAGGTGAACTATACATGGCACGAAGGGAATAATGTGGAATATTATTTGGCATCAGTTGCGTTACAAGGCCTTGTTACCTGTTTTTTTACAATGTCACAGAACATAAATCAGAAAGGGTAAACATTATGAGACTGGATGGTATGGGATTGCGATTCTTTCTCCTCCCCCTAGTCCCTCCTTGGATGTACTCCTAGCCTTGTGATCCCCTCATCCTTTTTATAAATAAATATGATGATGTTGTTGTATTTTACTCCTTAATCCAAATAAAATGCGAATATTTTTTTTTATTTCCAATATACCATTCTTCATACTAAGTTATGATGGTAATATAATATCAAAACACATTGAGACATCATTCCATTTCAACATTATGACAGAGAAAAGTAGTAACAATATAGTTGGAATCTGTGGAAAAAATTGATTCTTTAATATGTGGGGCACCATGATAAAAAATTGAAAACATACCTTTTCATCATAGGCAAAAAATATTTTCATTTTAGATCATAGAACATATTTCTCCCACAAGGGGAATAACCCAAAAAGAGTAGTGACCTTCACGAATCACCTTTTCACTCAAATATAGATGATTAATCAGCCACATACAAAATTAGAGGGTCCCATTAGGAGGCTGAGTTGTTTCGCCCAAGGTCTCACCGTAATTTAGGATTCATCTAATCAACTGACAGTCATGGTCTTCTTCCCACCTAAGAAGAATCAGATCACCCAGAGAAGATTCAACAAACACCTTGGTCAAAATAACCCAATCATCTCTATTTTACACATCTAGACGAATTTTATATGAAAAACTCATCTTAACCCATTTTTCTCATCATATATTAGAACTATAGTTTTTATTCTATATCTCTATGCATCGAATTCCATGATAACATTTATTAGTGTATATTTTAAATAAAAATAAATTTTCAAAAGGTGCTCTACCCCCCACCATAGTATGAGATGCAAATCCTATTGAATAAATATATACACAATACATTTATTGTAATGTCCCTAAATTTCCATATATATTTTTTTAAATATATGTAATAATTTCGAGATCGTGAAATTTTATGGCGCACGATTTTGAGGCATGGAGTGCACGGAATGATCCGTCAAAGTTTTTTTCAGAATTAACTACCATGCATAAGATGTTTTCCTGAAAAAGTGGAATAACTCATAAATGTTTACTTAAATCATAAATCTAAGGGAACTGTTGCACTCAAGATGGTGAGATTATCCTAGGTGCGACTTAAGTTTAGCCTGTGCAGGCCTCCTATTAGAAAACTCGAAAATGAAATAACTGTAAATAAAATAATTAAATAAAGTTATTTTATTTTTCAAATTCTTATAACTCACTAACGGTAACTCAGATAAAAAATCTGAGAACACCACAGAACTCGTGAGGGTATTATTTCCTTAAAAAGACACTAACATTGGTCGGCGCGGGCCACAAGTGAAAGTATGTTTTTGGCCATAAATAAAATAATAAAGTGAAAATTATTTTATTGTAAAATCCATAACTTTTAAACAATAACATGGATTGAAAATCCGAGAGTTTCATTGGGTTTGTTGGGGAGATTTTCACTTAGGCTGAGCCTAACCTCGACTGCCGCGGGTCGAGGGTGACTGTTAAAAATTTTCCGAACATTTTTTCAGGTACGTTCAATAAATGATTGAGCGGCATTTTCTAAATTTTGAACCAGTTCATGGATTAAAAATAAGAGGACTCCATTGAATCTGCAGGGCCGAGATTCGCTAAAAGGATACTTTACTTTGACCGCAGTAGGTCAGGAGAAGATGTTATTTTTTAGTGCCTTTTAAAATGAAATGTTATAAAATAATCTCACTATTTTATTTCATTTCCCCCAATGGACAAGTGGTAGTGTGGGACCTGTGGTGAGTTAATCCATTAAATGGATTGACCCATCAAATACTAAGTAACAATATCATTCGAATTTAGGAAGGTTCCTATTAAATGAATCTTTAGAAATTCCATGATCGTTACATACCGTACCCCTCTCCTATTTATATGGATATTGGGGGGAGGAATTGGCATGGCTTCACCAAGTGACAAAGCACTGGCAATGTGCAGCGATTCCCAACACTTATAGGATGGATCTGGTTCTAGCGGGCAGTGATGAGTGACCCCGAACCACGAATTGAAGAATGAAGATTGCGTGGCATCGTTGGAGGGTTGTTTTGGGGATGAAGAATGTCGAAACTTCCTCAAATGTATATGCTCTCCACTAAACATGAGGTAGGGGTTTTTCATTTATACTTATAATTTATTTTTTCCTATTCCCCATTCTTGAATAACATGAAGAATGTGAATCAACCGACTAACGGGTTGACTTGTGAATCATTCATCTTTGTGAGAGTTCATTGCAGGGAATCTTGTGGGGTTTATCTAGTTGTTTAATGAAATTGTTATTAAACCCTTAACACCCCTCATGTTATGAGATAATGAAGAGGACGCGGGCCAAACATAACCCTCCCAAACCCTCCTCTATATCTATTACATCCTTGTGCCTGCATGGAATACTGACTATGTGACGACACTGATCAGTTACGTGGTTGTTAGAAAATCAATGCATGCCACAAGAGGAGGTCGTGGCACGAAGATGCAGTGGTTTTCGGAGCGGCTGGAACCGGATGGTTATGGAGAAGGTGCGGTGTGCCGTCACGTTCTACCGATGAACTAAGAGGGTCGTGGCTCGTCAGCCATGGCGACTGGAAAAGTGGTCGGTTGGCAAGCTGAATGGCAGCGATAGAGCCGGCGGAGCGGAGGTGGGGAGTGCCCATGTGGCAGCAAGGCCACAACCCATGTTGTTCGTGGTGGGAGTAATGGGTTGTCGGATAGACATGCGGCATGTGGACGGCGCGTGCGCCAGCAACACGCCCGATAGAAAAGTTGTGGCCTATCAGTCGTGGAACGGAAGACTCGCAGGACACCATGGCACCATGTTGGGATCAACTCCCATGACTTGATCTGCTGATGTGTATTCCCACCACACCGCCCCTACCCAGACGTGTCAGGTCCAGGTATCCCTAGCGCCCCACGCTGCCATGCGGGTGCCACCGCCGGCTCAGTCAAGCTGACAGACCTGCCGCTCAGCGGGCCAACCGGTGGCCTAGCGGCCTGACCAGCGGCCCCACCGAGTCGTGCCGAGCCCAGTTGTCCGGGTTGAACTGAGTTGGGTCAGACCCGAGTCAGGCCGGTTCGACCCAGGTCGGGCCGGTCCAACCGAGGTAGATCAGTCCCAGACCCAGTACTTCCCAGGAATGAAAAAAGGGCCTTATCTTGATAATAGAACGTCAATTTGATGAACTTTCTATGGTTTTGGGATCCATGGGGTTAGATGGTCCCTTTTTCCTAGTCCATGAGAGTATTGGATGCACTTGAAGTATGATTGGGTCATATCGCACCCGAACCCAAGGAACTGAAATTCCAATAACACATAGACCGAGTGTCCGATTGACGCGCTGTCTCTTGAATTAGAACCCTTATGACATGTCGTATCGTCAGTTTACTTACTTGTGATACTTTGTATGAATTTTAATATGAATAATGGCTTGAGGAGTAGTTATTCCAAGCATCTTATGTTTGAAACACTGCAGCTGGCTGAGGCCTGAAGACTGTTTGACAATGGACAAGGTTGGAAGCTAATCTGTGAGACCCAGCATGCCCACTGTGGGAAGTAGATCTATGTGACCCAGCATGCCCATGGTACCAATCAGGGATGACTACCACAATAGTTCAAGGTTAGTGGGAAGCGGCTATTTGTGACCTGATAGGCCCACTGTACTCGATAGAGGAGGATTTATCCAAAAGATGAGGAGTTCAAGGTTTGTTACTAACGATGCTACGGTTACTACAATAGAATATACATTTTGGTGGCTTACATGGATATCATGATGTAGTGAGTAACTTGAGGAGTGGTTATCCCAATCAGATTATGTGTGGAACCCTATGGTTCGTTGAGACCTGAAGACTGCTTGACGATTGGCCAAGTGGGAAGCGGCTCTGTGTGACCCAGCAGGCCCATAACGGGGGGTGACTCTGTGTGACCTAGAAGACCCATGGTGATCGAAAGGAGGAGTACCTCAGTTCGTCCAAGGTGACAAGTAGTTCTGTGTGACCTGGCATGCCCACGGGGGGAAGCAGCTCTATGTGACCTAGCATGCCCATGGTACCCATCAGGGATGGGTACCACAGTAGTTCAAGGTTTCTGAGAATCAGCTCTTTGTGACTCGGCAGGCCCACTATACTTTATAGAAGAGAGACTCCCTACCAGATGAGGATTTCATTGATGTGATAACCCTTATACCCCTAAAATAAATCCTGGTGTGATTTTTCTTTAATTTATTCTTGTGATTGAGGTTATGCTATGTGGTACTTTACCTATGAGGTACTTTACCTTAGTTGTGTTACCTATGGTTTTTCTTTGTGGAATTCTAGGAGACCTTCGGGGTCTAGGGGTCCCTATTTAGTATCTTTATACTCATCCATGCACGGGCTTCACCAGAACCTTATTGTGTCTTGTGCAGACGAAGAGAAGATGGGCTGAGGTTTGAGGGAGCTAGGACCTCAAGGTATGCGGAGGAGACGGATGGATGCAGAGTGTTGAGGAGGAGATTAGCACCTACCCTTTAGGTATGATCCAGGGTGGACCATTTTTTGTGATGCAACATAGGGAATAATGATCATGATCTGTACCTTCCATTCGGGTAGGAACCTTGGTGGATGATCCAGGAGCTGCTTTTCACTATCATATGTTTTGTACTTTTCATTTGTACTTCTACTTTTCTATTTGGGCTTGTATTAGCCCCTTTTCTTTTAGAACTCTTTTACTACAGTAGTTACATCACGGTTTCTTCTTTTTGTTTTCTCGGACCATGTGTCTATACATGTTAAAAGGAAATGCCTTTCCCTTTTTAGTGAATATGCCTTTTGGTGCCACTCGCTAGCCCTTGGCCTATGAAAGGCGGGATTGGGGTAGTCACAACATGGGACCCCAGTGATGGGTCATGAAAATTGGTATCAGAGGAGTTCAGTTCTTCCGAATAACTAGGACACTGATATTTTTATGTGTGGAAATAGTGTTAAGTGTTATGAGTGTGGTTTTTAGTTCGGGGAGTCCAGTGTTCGTGCTGAGATATACGTATCCATACACCAGGACCTTGAATTCTGATTACTGACTCAGTGCACAAAAATACTGATTGTGTGTGTTTTTGAAAAGTTTTTCTTATGATTTCATTGAGTCATCTCACCAGGTATAACTTAATGACCATGGTGCACCTTTTCCTTATTAGGATTTCACCACATTGACAGCTAGCTAGGATTCCTAAGAGAGTACACGATGACATCCCACCGAGCGACGAGGGTCTAGTGTAGTGCCCTCATACTATGTTGGCACCTTCGAGTGGTGTACTAGCACAACCACCACCCATTGGGCAGTAGTTACCACTAGCCACACCAGCGGATGGTGCACGCCGACTGAGCGTGTTGCACGAGTTCTAGTGGCAGAGGCCTCTGTGGTTTCGAGTCAAGCCAAATTCCCAAGTAGCTGAGGACTAGCTGGAGGTTGTGGCTAGAGTTTTCAGGCTAGTTGGAACACCAGTAGAGCATATATTGATGATGCTTCTTATGTAGATGGTTTCCCAATATGGTACCTTCCATTAGTGTGTCAGTTATATCTCTACCAGTTGGGCAGCAGTTACAACTTGTGGTAAGGGTAGAGAACAAATATGGGCTTAGTTCCTTACACGTGTTTTAGAATCGGATACCCCTCATATTCCAAGGTGAGCCTGACTTATAGGTAACTAAGGGCTGGCTTGAGGAGGTGGTTGAGAGTTCTTTGGAGCTTCTACAGCTTCGGCAGGATGAGTACCTCAGTTCAGCCTATGTGGGAAGCAGATCTGTGTGTCCCGACATGCCCATGGTGCGAAGCGGCTCTGTGTGACCCAGCATTCCCACAGTACCCATCAGGAATGGGTACCACCTTAGTTCAAGGTTAGTGGGAAGAGGTACTATGTGACCCAGCATGCCCACTGTACTCGATAAAGGAGGAGTTCCCCAATAGCTGAGGAGTTCATTGATGTGATAACCCTTTAACCACTAGAATAAATCCTAGTGTGAGTTGTCTTTACTTTGTTCCTGTGATTGAGGTTATGCTATGTGGTACTTTACCTATGTGGTACATTACCTTCATGGTGTTACCCTGTAGTTTTATTTGTGGAATTATAGGAGACCTTCGGGGTCTCGTGGTCCCTAAGGATTATTGTTATACTCACCCCTGAATGAGCTTCGCCCGCACCTTGATGTGTCTTGTGTTGATGACGAGCAGCTGGTTTGAAGATTCTGGGAGCTAGGACCTGGTGGTATGTGGAGGAGACGGATGGACTTGGAGTGCTGAGGAGGCGATATGCACATACCCTTCAGGTAGGATCCAGGGTGGAGCATTTGGTGTGATGTGACACAGGGACTACAAATCATGAGTTGTACCTACCCTTCAAGTAGGATCTGTGGTGGACGATCTAGGAGTTACTATTCACCTTTAAGATGTTTTGTACTTTTCAGTTGTACTTCTACTTTTCCGGTTGGGCTTGTATTCCAGCCCCTTTGATTTCAACACTCTTTTACTACAGTAGTAACTTCACCATTTCTTCTTGTTGTGTTCTCAGACCGTGTGTCTATATAGGTTTAAAGGCAATGCATTCTCGTTTTAGGGAATATGCCTTTCGGTTCTAGTCCCCAGCTCCTGGACTATGGAAAGCGAGTTTTGGGTAGTCACGGCATGGGCCCCGGGGATGGGTTGTGACATTTATGGCCTTAGTACACCATTAACATCACCTAGAAATTTTTTTGGTGACACATTTTCATAGCATGCATCACCTCCTCCAATTCATTATCATGAGTGGGGTAGTTCTTTTCATTAGGTAGAAACTAATGGGATCCATAGGCTACTGAATTGTCATCATATATCTACACACACTTCAACATCATAACCAAGGCATCATAGAACATATTGTACCCCATGGTTTTTTTTGATAGGAAAGACTACTACAAAACTGGGGTTTAACAGTGGTATAAAAAAGACTTGATAAATGGAAACTTAATCAGCTCTAAAGAATGTGATGAAAATTTTAAAAATTAATCAGCAATTTATTTTTTGCATTGATAAGGGGTTCCCTTTATCAGCAGTTTATTTTTAGCCTAGATAAAGGGTACCCTATATTAGTGCTATATTTTTAGTGCTCATTAATGAGTCCTTTATCAGCGATTTTTAGCACTAATAATGGTCCAAATAAATAAAATTAAATAATAAAATAAATCAAAAATCAAAAATGAGTTTACCAAAAAAAATTACAGATTTAATTAATTAATTAATTAATTATAAAAATGAATTAATTAATTATAATATATAAAAATTAAAAATACTAATAAATAATATGTGTTAAATATATAGATATGAAAAATAAAAATTAAACAAATTTAAAATAAAAAAAAGTAAATTCCGAAAAATATGATACATTTTATTAATCACATGATTCTTTATAATGTAAATAAATAATATATATTTAATATATCAATATATATCAATATATATAAATAAAATATATATATTGCAAAATATTTATGCTCTTTACATTAAAATGTCATATATTTAGTGATTAATGGTTTATAATTAAAAATTCATATAAATTAAAATACTTACTAATTTCATAGAGTAATGGATATATAATTGAATGTCGTTTGATTTTTCAATTCAACATACATCAAATGTGTGTAATATTAATTTCACATATACATAATTAATGCATTATTATATACAATACACACACAAGATATATAAATGTTTTCAATATTATTAGATTTTACTTATTTTTTATTTCTTTAATTTTATTCATTTTTAAGACGTAGGTACTTAAACTTAGATATTCATTAATAATGATAAAAAATATTTTTAAAAAATATTCACATAGAAAATATTTCAGAATAAATATATTCTTAAATAAATATATTTAAAAATGTATATACTCAATTTATAAAATTATATATTTATAATTCTAAATAAATAAATATTTTTATAAGTATTTATAAAATTTTAAATAAATAATTATATATATTTAAATAATTATTAAATTATTAATAAATTTTCATAATTAATGAATATATTTACTTTATTTATATTAATATATATTTATTAGATATATATATATAATTATATAAATATATATACTAATATAAATATTATATCTAAATAATATATATATAATTATATATTTAAATAATTATAAAATTATAATTAATATATTTAAATAAGGAATATACTTACTATATTTATATTTATATATGTTTATTAAGTATATATATATGTATTTACAAAAATATTACTTTTAACTATAATTATAAATCCATTATCTGTGCTTATGTAATAACCAATGATAAAAGAAATCATTATCATCGCTTTCTTGATAACTGATAAAGTTATGTATTTATCAATGCTAAAAAAAGCACTAACAAAAGTCATATTTATCTGCATTCAAACATAAACACTGGTAAATATACATTTTATCATCACTTTTTTAGAGTTGATAACATGACTCTTTATCAGATCTTTGAAAAAAGCGTTGATAAAATTCTCCAGATCTAATTAAATAAACCTAACCTATTTTGATCCCATCGCAATTTATGAAGCCTTCAATGAAATCCACCCATTATCGGCGCTCCTATTGGTGAATCAAATCTCAAAGCACAAAATCCCACTTGAATCATAAAAACCCATTTCCTACATTTTCTAAAACATCTTCTAGAATTCGATGTTCCGTTACAGTTAGGGTTTCTGAAGAAAACATCGAGATTTGATCCAAGTGTCTAGAAGTTTCTTCAAACTATCAAGGTAGGCATGTGTTTTCCATTGTAGGTTTTGATTTTTTTTGTAATTTTTGTTTCATAATATGGATCTATGGGTTTCCAAATTTTCATTTTTAGTTTCTCATTTTATATTAGTATTTGTGCTTCGGTTGTTGTATTAGGTTTTACTTTTGTTTATGATTCATTGTTTTATTGACTACACATTTGGATATCCAATTTTGGTATTTTTAAATAAATATTTAAATTCAATTTTCTTTGTTTTCTACATCTATACCCCATCTTGATTCACAATTTTGAATCAATTTCATTTGTAGATTCTCAGAAAATTGATTTAGCAAACTAGTTCTCAGTACGA
Source organism: Viscum album (assembly GCA_963277665.1). Lineage (NCBI taxonomy): Eukaryota > Viridiplantae > Streptophyta > Magnoliopsida > Santalales > Viscaceae > Viscum > Viscum album. The sequence goes on along the minus strand of OY728143.1, from coordinate 1,536,052,185 downwards.
TGATAGTGGAAAAGAGCAACAAAATCAGATTTTATGAAATTCATGTTAGGGGATTTATTTATTTAAATTTTGTTTTAATATTTTGATGTATGGTTTTTTTCATAAAAATTTATTTGACCATAATTGTGCTGTTTTATTTTTATAGAAATATTAGTAAGGGTGATACCATATTTATTTATTTTCAATGACTCTCTATTTTCAAAATTAGTACGGTGTTGTATTTATTTTACTATATTGGGATATTCTATTATAAGAGTAACATATATTTTTATTTGATTAAGTTTATTTTATAAAGATACATATTTTTGTCTGTGTGTGTGTAAAAATATAGCTTTCTATAGATTTATATGTGTTTTCAGAATATATAATGTAAGGGTGATTTCATAATTATTTATTCAGGAATTTGGTTTCTATATTTCCAAATTAAGAAGGGATTTTATTTTTTTTCATTAAAAAGTATGTTTACATGTACATTAGTTTTTAAATTATGTATATTATAAATTATATGATATGTGAGTGTGTGTGTGATTAATTGTTTATGGAATAGATATTTCAAGGGTTGGTTTATTTTTCTCCATTGTTTCTGATATATCTTATTGATATGTATTATTGCTTTATACCAACTTCATTATGGACCTCCCTAGAATCTCAAGGACCTGTCAATGTGTATTAGATGACCTCCCAAGAATCCTTATGTTTCTACATCATTTGTTCCAAAAAATAGAATAGAATTTATAAAATTCTATATATTAGAAATTATTTTTAGGTATTCTTCATTTTAGATCTATATATATATTTAATTAACAAAAATATAATTTATACTTAAATAATAAATAAAATATTGTAAAATCATGTTACTTTGAAAATAATAAAATTAGGTAAATATATATATATATGAAATAATAAAACCTTAAAAATTTTAATAATTATATTTTATACACATTTACCCAAAATAATAATTATTTATAATTAATATGATTTTAAATTTATTATTAATATAATTTCTTTAGTTTCATTAGAATAATAGAATTATATATGCATCTAATAATTTATTTTATATTTAAATAGATTTAAATATGATAAAAAATATACACATATATAATTATATTTAAAAAATGTTACCAAAATAATATATAAATATATATATAACATATATATATAATATATAAGTAGATTCACTTTATTTTTCTATGTATCAAATGACGAGTGACTTTCATTTTATTGCTTTTGATGGTGGAAGTCATGAACCTCATTCAGGTTAATTACATATCATGGTAAGTGTGAATAAAGTATGAACCTCCATCAACCTCGTTTTCCAATAATATATAACCGTATCATTTCTTAATAAAATAAAACCTATTAAAAAATGTTTTATTGAAAAAAACAATATAAAAAACATAAAAAAATATTTTATTAATGTTTAATTCGGATCCTTGTGGATATATTAAAGGATGAAAAATAAAATAATTCATCATTAACTCTACCTCCATATCAAATTAAATAAAATAATTTCAGAAATATACACCCATCATATGAAATTATACTATAGCTACCCAAAACCCCTGGGTTGTGCAACACAGCAGTTGCATATTCTAATTCTTCCATCTCCAACCTCTCTATTTATATCCTTCCCTTCACTCTATCATTTCTTCAGTTTTGTGGAGTATTTCTCTGGAAGGAGTTGGTGGCAATGGAGGCATCAAGTTAATAACAATTCTTTATAGTGTAATTCTTACAAATTGGATTCATTTCCCCTTGTAATTCATTATGTTTTCTAATAGGGGAAATTCTACCCCTTTGTGAGAATTACACTATTGACACAAATTATTAACTCAACGCCTCAATTTCCACCAACTCCTTAAAGATAAACACTCCAAACAACCATAAAAGGATAGACTGAAGGGAGATAATGAAATGAAGAGGGTGGAGATAGAATAATCGGAATACACAACTACGGTGTTGTGTAACCCTGAGATCTTTGGTTTCTACAGAGTAATTTCATCTCGTGAGTGTATGTTACTGAAATTAATTTATTTCTTTTGATGAAGATGTTTATTTAATGATGAATTACATTAAATTTTACAATTGAAGTTATCCAAAAGTATATGAACTACACTTTAATAAAATAATTGGTTGAGGATTAATTTAATTTTTTTTAATAAAACATTGTTTTTTAATATGTTTTATTTTATTAAAAAAATTATATGATTTTATATGATTGTAAAAAAGAGGTCGATGGAGGCATGTAATTTTATCGCACTTATGGAAATGATCCATAAGTCATTTGAGACATGTAAAAATCATCCAAACCTTAATTTGACACATGGTGTTACCACTATGACTCAATGTGTTCGTTATCAATTTAAAATTGATATTTATGTTCAAAAAAATTTTCTCATTGAAATTAAAGAAAACATGCTATGAATTTCATGATAATTTAGGACATTGATTAATAATTCCATCATGCCTTTTAGGATTTAGTCTCATGTTAAACTGATACAATATGTGATTAGTATAGGTAAAATTGTGTGTTTCTAGTTTAAAAAACATTTTAGTAAAATGACATGTGATCTACTCAAAACTAAGAAAATTAATTTGGATTGATTTTATACATTATGAAAATGATACACAAGTCTTTTTAGAGATTTAGGAAATAGTATTAACTCAATATGATGAATGGTGTGACTATTATGACTCTAGGTGAGTCTTTTTGTTTAAAAATTGCATCAATTTTAATAAAAAGGATAACTGGCCTACTCAAAACTAAGAAAAGGCATTCATATTGTTTTGATACTTTATAGAAATGACCATATCTCATTATTGATATGTAGAAATTATCATCACCTCAATATAAGTCATAGTGTGCATAGTATGACTCTATGTTTTTTTAATATATAAGTATCATTTCAGTTTAAAACGTGCATCACATCACCAAAAGTGAGCAAACGAGCCTAGATTGGTTTCTCTTCATTTAAATTATTCATTTTATCAAGGATAAACCTTTGATTGGGAAATCCCCATCAGTTCATGTTGTTACCAATGTAGGAAATGTGTTTTACATTTAAGGGGACCCCAAATAGGGGATTTAGATCCTTGATAGAGGAATAAAAACATTGAAACCTCTAAAAAAAAAATAAATTTCAATGAGAAGGAATATTTTTTAATATAATATGTTTTGCTCATAATATTATATATTATCATCTAAATTAACATAATATAAATTAAATATTTGACTACATATGCAGACAATGTCTTCTATACATGATGATGTTACCAATTCATCAGAAGTACAAACAATAATAAATTAAACCATTTAAAAATATGTAAAAGTAATGTTATGATATACTTTATTTATTTTACATGAAAAATATATAATGAAACATTGATTTAATTTTCATTATTCATTGTAATGTTATTTTATTTTAGAATATTTATATCCATATATCATTCCTTTTCAAGGAGATCAGTGACACTATCTCAGCTCAATCATAGAGGTAATCTTGATATTTTTATAGTAAAATCATTGTCTATAAAATTAATGTACTATTTAAAATTTATGTTTAATTTATGTATTTTTATTATTAATCACATTATATTTTTTTCTTATACAGTTGGATTATTTTGTTCGATTTGGGGTGCTCAATTCATCTTCTATGCCTTTCTGTCCAAAATATTTTATAGACTTCTTCTACCTCAAAACCTTTTCTGTAACAACCAGAACATTCATGAGTAAAATTCCTATTATTTTATTTAATTAAATTTCTTATGGATATAGAAAACACATGAATTTTATATATTTATTCAATTGGGTTTAAATTACCATTATGTATCATTAAAATTGATAATATATCTGTTTAATAGTGATCACATGAATAGTATAAATTTATGTTTTTTAAAAAATAATTTATTTACACAGACAAAGGAGAGGATGACCTCATCCAGTAGACTTGAGCCTTACGAAGCTCATTTTTCAGAGCTCGAGAAAAATGTTGCACCACTGGGATTTTCTCTTAAATAAACAAAAGAATAGAATCAATATGTTAATTTTGAACGAAATCACCAATGGGAGAAGTGGATGTTAATAGAGTTCACTAACTAAGCGATGTTATCCGAGCCACCCCAAGAGTCTGTCACAGTCGAAAACCTTACCCTTAGGTCCTATAAGGGTTTTATAAGGGGTTAGGTATCAAATCATTATTTACTTATTGTGTAATCGATTTTATAATCAAAATTCTTATTCCATCAATTCCTTTTTGTGAATAGTTTTTCTTAGACATATAATGAATTAGATAAATCGGATTTTCAGGTAAATTGGTGATTTTATAAAATATATAAATTATTATATTGGACAATGTTTTAATTAATAATTTTATTATAATAGTTTTATAAGAACACTCCTTTAAATTATAAATGATTATATTTATTGATTTTACTATATAAAAGATTAAATATTCATTTTGATAAGAATTATATTTTTATAAGATAAAACCGATATTGTATTTTTAATTAAAGAATTTATTTTGTTGAATTAATGAATTTTTTTAATAATTGGTATTTAAAAAAATATTGTATTAAAATTAATTTTATGAATAATAAAATAGTATATAATTTTTCTGATGTCAAAAGTAAATTTTATTGAGGTTAAAAACTGTTTTTTTTAAACACGTCAATTTTCAGTAAATGTCATTTTTTATTTTAAAATATTAAATTAACATATTTAAAAAATTATGTAGATAAAATAAATGTTTTATTTTTTAATCAGGATGCCAAAATTATCCAAAGGTGAAATTTTCATAATTTTTTGAGATAGTCAAATTTTTGGGTAAAAAATTAAATACTCAATAATTATATAATGTTAGTTATGACATCATAATGTCCCTATAGTGAAGAAATAATATAAAATAAAATATATTTTAGTCCAATATATTTTTTTACATTAAAATATTGAGGTTTTATATTTGTCTATTTAATTTTATAATGCCTAAGTGGACCCTCTATGACATATGATATATTTTAGCATGTTAAAATGATTTCCTTGAGAGTGTGGATGATCTCCACATAATAAAGCCTAATATTTTAATATGTTAGACCCGTGTCCTTAAAAATATTTCTTCCATTCCCCTTTGGTAGAAACCATGGGCAAAAACGATGGGCAAAAACCATGGGATGGTTTGTGGTTTTGGCTAGTTTAATATGCAGTGTCCAAAACCAAAAATAATATAGAATTCCCTCTCATGTCCGATATAAACCCTCACTTCCTCCCATTAATCATCCCTAAAACCATTTTAAGATCAACCAAAATTTGACCCATACTCTCTATATTTTACAAATGTTCCTAAAATCTCCCAATAGTCCTCTCCCAAGCCTTTCGAATCACACTTCCAATTAAGGGATCCTCACTTTCCTCTCCTCTATTCAAATTCATGCATCTTATTTGAAAGTAGTTCTTGTAATTTTAATGGTCATAATGTGATTATTTTTTAATAATTATATTATCTTCCTTTTTATTTTATTCTAATTAGGAAATATTTATCCTCCCTAGTTTTTACCCTTACCTAATATGTTACTATGCCAAAATTTCATAAGGGATTTCACTCTTTTAATTTCCATTCAAGAAACTCTTTTACATTATGCTTCTTATGTTTCGTATTTTTATGTTGTTTTATGAAATTCCAAGACCCCCAAACTTTCAATTTTATGTATATATGATTATATATTCCATTCACTCTAATCAAGACCCCATGTGATGAATTAAGCACACCTGTTACTATGCCGAAATTCTATAAGGGGTCTTTCACCCTCAACTTTTATCAAGCATTATTTTCATGTTATTTATTTTAATATATTTTATTACAATGTTGGTATATGTTACTAAATATCCTAATTACTACCCATTTTATGTATAAACTATTATAACCCCTTTCACTCTCATTTATTCTTCTTATGGACCCTTATGTGCACTATTACGATGCGAAACTTTTCGTAAGAGATTCTCCACATTCTTATTTTTGTCCAAGTTTGTTTATATTGTTATACCATATTATTTTTAATTAATATTATTGGGGAATGATTTTTTAGCTCCCACATACGTCCCTCCTTATGTTTTAATGATGAGAGACCTCTTTTACAATCATTAATACCTCCCATGTACACTCGTTACCATGCTTAAATTTCATAAGAGATATTCCATTTCTCCTCTTTCATCATGTTTCTTTATTAGGTTACACCATCTATTTCAAAATTCCATGTGTTGGGAGATGTATATATTTTAACCCCTTACTTTCCATTTCTTGTACATATGATGAGAGAACCCTTTCCCTCTCATCATCCATTTTTATGAATTTTAATTCACGCGTTAGGCTGCCGAAATTGCTCAGCAAATTTCATTAACAAAATCATTGTATAGTGAATACCATACCCATTTCTATATCAAAGGTATTCATCTTTATTCACATATACATATTGATTATATAATTTTATTTATGTATTTTACATTCCTTTATAATTGAATAAATTATGATGTTGAATGATTTTATATTATATGATTCATGTGGCACACTTATGTATGAAATGAAATGTTTATAAAGGGTGCGCCATGAAAGTGATCCAATGCATTATGTAATTTTAGTATCATGATAAAACATGTTCAATTATGGTTTACTCTTGAAATTTCTTGTGCAATGAAGGTTTACCCATGCTAATTCATGTTAAATGATGGTTTACTCATGCTAATTCATGTGCAATGAGGGTTTACTCTTGCTAATTCATGTGCAATGAGGGTTTACTCATGCTAATCCATTTTATATGAGACTTGAATCATGATAATATCATGTTGTATGTTTTTTACACATTTACATGTCATGATAATCATGAAATGTCATGACTTTATGTTCATGTTTCTCTGGTTCTCCATAGAAATGCCAATTTACAGACATGTACTATATTCTTCATGTTATAACAGGTTTCCTCACTTACTAAGCTTTATAGCTCACACTTTTCTTATATATATTCTCAGGTTATCCCATTAAATACTAATTATGATGGAATGTTGTGGTCATGTAAAATAATTTTTCATTAAATATATTTTACTTTTAGGTATTAAATTTTCATGAAATGTTCCTAATTTCCCAATACAATAGACCACTCAATCCTCATAGTTGTCTTATGTGCAAGATAATGTAATAAATCATGTTTAAATATGTAATAGAGAGAAGGGTTATTATATTTGGTATGAAAGGATAGGTATAGTTGTTTTTTGGATTTGGATTAGAAAACCCAAGAGAATGTTGTAGGGAAAAGACTAAGTGTAAATAAAATTTACCTATGCTTTTTCAGTATAGAGTAAGTTTTTTATAAATAAAATAATTCTCTTTCTCAATATGAACAAGTAGAGGTGGCTCTGGCACAGATGTATCTAGGGTTAAAACCTGAAAACCCCACCTTGAGCTAGACTCGAACAATAACTAGTGCACAAAAATGGGCCTTACTAAACTTTTGGTTCAACACACTCAAGGGATATGCTTCGATAAATTCACAAGATTAGTATGAACCATTATTAATGTATAAAAACTCCCATAAGAATATATTATAGGAGATAAATCTTGGATAATAGATATTGAAGCCAATAAATTTATAAGTCAAATTGATAAATGTAATTTATAAGTTATCCCTTTAATGTCATTGGATTCCCCTTTATGTTTTAAAAATTCTAAGATACTCATCCCTAATTTTCCATTCATTTTAACCAATGGTCGATAATATGAGGAATATGGAAAACAACTGATGTGAATGAAAACATGATGATTGACCTAGTGAGATTGAAAATCAAATGGGATCTCAAGTTGGACATATCATGATTACTCCAAACCAACTATTAAAAATCACAATTAATAATTGGATCTTTTTTCAATGCCCAACTAAATCAAGGATGTGGAAGATGACATCACATGAAGGTTCATTTGATAAATTTGATAAGGGGAAGAAGACCCAATTTCTTTCATGCAACATGCGTGGAAAGAGGCACCAAGGGAAATGTCACAAAGGGACTAGGAGATGTTTTAAAGGTGAAAAGTGAGAGCACAAAGTATCCAATTGATATGAAATAATGATTAATTTTATTGATAGAAACAGTGTTCCATCTAGGGAATCTTACACAATTCTATTCTATAAATGTGGAGAAGTTGGGAATTACCGTAGACAATGCTCTATTACAAAGGATGAGTAGCATGATGATCATCAGCAATCTCCATGATCAAGGGATCATGGGAAGTCCTATTCTAATATGGATAATGATGAATGAATTACATGTAACCACTACTTTAGAGTAGTATATATCATAATGTATTTCAATTCATGTCCTATTGTTATATTTTTCTACGGTTTCTAAGAACATCGAGTCCCCAACGTAAATGATATTAAATAATTCAGAAAAAAAATCTATAAGTGTTGTATCACATGTTGATGTTTGTGGGAATGTTCTTCTTGAAATAATTATAAGTCTCTCTTTGATAGAATATGTGGCAAAAAGACAATGTCATTTCCTATCCATTAAGTCTGTTGAAAATTCAGGAGAAAAACTATCCCACACATTATTTGGAGTTTTCATCAATGATATTTGCATTAAAAATCAAGAATAATTATATCTTTGAGGAGAAGATTGAAATATCAGTACAACAAATATGGATTTTATCACCACTAAAAATGGCCATTAACAGTGCTAGAAAAAGCGCTGATAATGTCGGTGAAGATAAAGGGGGGGTCCCCTTTATCAGCGCTCCAAAAAGCGTTGATATAGACCCCTTTAGAAGCTCTTTTTTTAGGGCTGATAAAAATAAAAATAAAAAATAAAAAAAATTACTACCAATCTCGTGGGGGGGGGGCTTTTTTCAGTGCTTGAGCCCCCCTTTATCAGTGCTTTCCCACACATCCAGCGCACGCCCGCACCGTCTACACCCTTTATTAGAGCTAGCCCTTTAAACCACCCTTGCACGCGTGCCCTTTCCTCCACCTGGATTTGATCTCGAGACCTCCCCCATGCACACCTAAAGCCTTTGCCACTACCCTATATTGATTTGTTCTCTTATTCATGATATATCTATTTATTTATATATATATATTGTTATATTTATTCGTACAGAAATATATATTTATATTAATATATATAGTTATATTAATATATATAGATATATTAATATATATATATATATAGTTATATTAATATATATATATAGTTATATTAATATATATAGTTATATTAATATATATATAGTTATATTAATATATAGTAGTTATATAAAGATTCATATATTAATATTTTAAATAAAATGGTTATTAGTTATTATTTAGATAAATCTAGTATATTTTATATGTAAATATGTTTAATTATTTATTTAAAAATTTTAATTTTTAGGTGTGAATATATAAAAAAATATGTACATATAGTTATATATTTTATTATAAATAGCAGTTCATTATAAAAAACGTTAAAATTTCAAAGTCATAATATCAATATGAATGTTATACCTTGGAATAAATTCAGTCCCCACCAAAAAAATCCAATAATACCCACTTAAACGAGGCTGAAAATCCACAAAATGTTAAAATTCTGGGTACCCCGACTAAAAACTCAGTTTTGGAGGCCTTCTGGGCCTCTTTTGGCCTCTAAAAACACTTGACCGGTGCTCCCCTAATTATAACGACGTAGATCGCATCGCAAGCTTCAATTTGATATGTGGTAGAGCTCAAAAGGACACTCGGATCAAAAGTTATGGCCGTTTGAAGTTTGAGTTGCGTTTTCAACATATTTTGGATCTTTTTTTAGTTTTTTTTATTTTTTTCATCTAATTGTTATTAAATGACTATTACTCCATAATAATTATCAAATTATTAATTAAAAATATTTTTTAAATTTTTTTAGAATCCATTTTCACTAAATATCTTATATATTAAGTATATTAAGTGTAAATGTACATTTATACTTATCTAAAATATATTTAAAAATTATATATTATATTTATATCAATATAACTATATATCTATATTTGTATATTAATATATTTTTTTAATTTTTTTTTGAAGTCGACCCTTTATCAGCGCTTTTAAAAAAAGCGTGATAAATGCCCCCTCTTTATCAGCGCTACTAAACAAGAGCTGATAAAGGGGGGCCTTTATCAGCGCTAAAAATGTGTTGATAAAGGGGTTCTTTTATCAGCGCTTTTTTTAGTGGTGATAAAGGCACCCTTTATGATTTCTTTTTTGAGCGCTGATAAACCCCCCCCCCCCTTATCAGCGCTTTTTCGTTAGCGCTGATAAAGGGGTGGCACTGGCCTTGCTCAGTTTTGTGGTAGTGTATATACGAATCCCAAAATCCTAAAATATATATTCACATAGAAAGAGTTGAATATTCACCAGTAAATATGGTTGGAGCTGATCAAAGACTATAAATTCTCAATATATTACAACCCTGGGAAAGTTAATAGGGTGGAAGATGCACTAAGTAGAAAGGACCCAATTATTATTTTATTGATGTGAATTGAAAATAATCAATTCTTCTTACATTTTATGAGGATATAGATGAGTATCAAAAATAAGGGAACATCATGAATACTTCCACAAATTATTTCCCAACCATATCTTTTGGAAAGGTTAAATGATTCTCGAAAAGATGATTTGGGAAATTAGAAGAAAGTGGAAACCACCAGAAAAGAGAAATCCTCAGAGTCCAATTTTAATTAAAGATGAATTGTTAGACTTGGGTCAAGAATATGTGTTCTATACTATACAGAGTTAATTAATTAACTTTTGGATGATGTACATAGTGAGAATTTCTCCATTCACCCAGGAAACACAAAGATGTATCGAGATCTCCGAGGGCATTATTGTTGGGATAACATGAAGAAGTAGATCACTAAGTATACATCAATATTGCTGTTGTATCAGTAAGTGAAGTATGAGAGGCATAAGTTTAAGGGGATGATGCAAAAATTATCCACACCAACATGGAAATCAGGGAACATAACCATTGACTTTGTCACTGGGCCTCTGAAGACATACAAAGAAAACAATGCTATCAAGTTTGTTGTGTACCATATTACAAAGACTTCAAACATCATTGAAATTCCCTAGGATTTCTAATTAGATCAAAAAGAATAAATATAAATTATATAAGTGGTATGGTTTCATTGAGTACCACTATCTATTGTATCCGATTGAAATCCAAGATCTACCTCTATGTTTTGGAAGAGTCTCGAACACACTCTGAATACTGAGCTGAACATCAGTATGGCTTATCATCCTCAAACTGATGGGACATTTGATATGACTATCCAAAAAATTGAGGAAATGTTGAGAGAATACTAAATGGACATAAAAGGTTGATGGGATCAACACTTTTCTCTTTTTTATTTCTCTTACAATAACAATTTCTTCTCAAGAATCCAAATGACTTCTTAAGAATCCCTTTAAGGGAATAGGTGTAGAACACGATCATGTTTGGATGATGTTGGGGAGAAAAAACTCCTAGGTCCAAAAATGGTCAAAGAAATTGTAGAGAAGGTTAAGACCATCCAGTAGAACATTAAACTTGCTTATAGTCAACAAAATAGTTATGCAAATAATCATTGACGAGACCTAGAGTTTGATGTTTGAGATATGGTATTCCCCCACATATCACCATTAAAGAGATTTGTGATATTTGGGAAGAAGCTAAAGCATAGTCCAAGGTACTTCCTATGTTTTGAGATCATTGGTCACATTATAGTAGTGGCATATTGACTAGAAATACCACAAATCATATCTCAAGTACATGATTTAATATATGTATCACTCTTGAGGTAGTACATACCTGACCCATCGCATGTAATAAATCTATAGGTGGTTCCATTAGGGAATGAACTCTCCTTTGAGGAAAATTTGGTGATGATCTTAGATCGTAGGGAAAAAGTTCAATGAAATAATATTATTCCCCTCATAAAATTGTTTTGAAGAAACCAAATGTTTGAAGCAGAAATGTGGGAACCGAAGGAGGTAATGAGGAAAAGTTACGGTCATCTGTTTTATAATTGGAAAAAAAAATTCAAGGAAGAAATTTCTTAAGGGGGGAAGGTTATAATGACCCAAACATTCATGAATAAAATTCCCCTTCATTTATTTAATTAAATGTCTTATGGATATAAAAAACACAAGAATTTTTATTTTATTCAATTGGGTTCAAATGATTGTTATATATCATTACTATTGATAATATAGTCATTGAAGAGTGATCACATGACTAGTGTAAATTTATGGTTTTTTAAAAAGAATTTTTTTCAGCACAGACAAAGTAGTTGATGCCCCATCAAGTTGACTTGATCCATATGATGATAATTTTTCAGATCTTAGAACGGAGGTAGTGTCACTAGGATTTGCTTTTGAGAAACCCCAAGATGAGATTCAACACGTCAATATTGAACAAAATTTCCTATGGGAGAAGTGGAAGTTAATAGAGATTACATCCCAAATGATTTTATCTGAGCTACCCAATGATTTTTTCACAATCACACACCTTACACTGAGGTCGTATGTTGGTGTTATAAGGGGTTATGTAACAACTTATTAGTTACTTATTTTGTAATCCCTTTTATAAATAAATTTTTTTCCATCGATTCCTTTTGGAGAGAATGTTTTCTTAAAAATATAACGAATTAGATAAATTGAATTTCCAGGTAAAATGATGTTTTTTGGAAATATATAAATTATTATATTAAATTATGTTTTTATTAATAATTTTATTATAATATTTCAATAAGAACACTCATTTTAATTATAGATTATGATATTTATTGTTTTTAATCTATAAAAGATTAAGTATTTAGTTTGATGAGAATTATATTTTTATATGATAAAACAGAAATTATATTTTAAAGTAATGAATTTATTTTGATGAATTAATGAATTTTTTTAATAATTAATATTTTAATAAATATTATTATAAAATTACATTTATGAATAATAAATTAATGTATAATTTTTATGAAATCAAATGTAATTTTTGTTATTGTTAAATACTATATTTTTCCAAACCCATCAATTTTCATTAAAATGTCAGTTTTTATTATAAAAGTGAAAATTTACATACTTACAAAACTAATTAGATAAAATAAATATTATTTTTTGAATCATCATGGAAAATTTTTCCAATGGTGAATTTTTCATAATTTTCTGAGACAAACTAATTTTTGGGTAAAAAATTTAATTGAGAATAAATATATAATTTGTTTTATAACATCATAATGACCTAATAGTGATGTAATAAATAATATAAAATGTATATTCAGTCAATATATTTTTTACCTTTAAAATATTGTGATTTTATATTTTTTTTTAAATTTTTTAATTCCTTAGTGGTCCCTCATAGGCTTACAAAATATTTTAACATTTTAAAATGATTTCTTTAAGAGTGTGACTCAACTCTACATAAGAAAGACTAAAATTTCAGCATGTTAGGACCTTTTCCATATAAAATATTTAATACCACTCCCCTTTGGAAGAATACATGGGAAACAACCATGGGATGGTGTGTGGTTTGGATTAGTTTAATGTGTAGTGTCCAAAACCTAAATAACAAAGAATTCCCTCTCACTTTCTCGATAAACCCACCCAACCTCCCATTCTGCTACACTCAAACCATTTTGATCAAGAACAACCTCATTTCCATAGTCCCCATAATCCTACAAAATCAAACCAAGGTCCCAAGAAGCCTCTCCCAAGCCATTGGGATCACACATCCAAGTAAGAGATCATCACTTTCTTCTCCTCCTTTCAAATTCATGCATCTTATTTGAAATTAGTTCTTGTAATTTTTAATGGTTATAATGTGATTATTTTATAATAATTATATTACTGCCGATTTTATGTTATTTTATTGTGGGGTTATTTATCCTCCCTCATTTTGACCCTTACCAAAGGTGTTACTCTACCAAAATTTCATAAGATATTTCACTCTTCTAGCTTAGATTGAAGCTTCTTTTTATGTTATGCTTCTTAAGTTCCATATTTATATGTTGGGTTATGATATTACACAACCCCCATACTATCCATTTTATGTATATATGATTATATCTTTCTTTCACTCTCATCAATCCCCTTATGATCATTTAAGCACCCCCATTACAATGCTGAAATTCTGTAAGGGATCTTACACCCACCTCTATTAGCAAGAATTCTTTTCATGTAATGACCTTTGATATATTTTATTCCTATGTTGGGATAAGTTATTAAATATCCTACATACTTCAAATTTTATTTATAAATTATGAGATCTAATTTCACTCTTATTTAGTATTCTTATGAACCCTTATGTGCACCTGTTACCATGGAAAATTTTCGTAAGGGATTCCTTCCATTCTCATTTTTGTCCAAGTTTCTTAACGTTGTTTTACCATTTTATTTTAAATTAAAAATGTTATGGTATAATTTAACCCCTCCGACATATTAACCTCCTTATCTTTGAATGATGAGATACATATTTCTCTCTCATTTCTCCCTCCCATGTACACTAGTTACCGTGCCAAAATTTCGTAAGAGTTATTCTATTTCTTCTCTTTCTTTATGTTTATTAATTTTGAAACACATTCTATTTTCAAATTACATGTGTTGGTACATGTATATATATGACCCATTTACTTTCCATTTCATGTACATATATTTATATAGCCCTTTCTCTCTCATCAACCATTTTTATAAATTTTATGTCATGTCATTATGTTTCTGAAATTGCATCGCAATTCTCCATGCCAAAAACATCAAGTAGTTAATACCATGCCCATTTCACTGTCAAGGATATCCACCTTTATGACCATATACTTATTTATTATAGAATTTAATATTTGTATGACACGTTCCATTATTATGATATAAATTATTATGTTTAATGATTCCATGTTATATGATCCGTGTGGCACACTTATGCATTAAAGTGAAATGTTTATAAAGGGGGCACCCTGATAGCTCTCCAATGCATTGGGTAATGTTTAGTATCATGACACACCATGTGAAATGAGGGTTTACTCTATCTAATTCATGTTCAATGAGGTTTTACTCATGTTGATTCATGTGTAATGAGGGTTTATTCATGCAAATTCATGTTCAATGTTGGTTTACTCATGCAAATTCATGTGAAATGTGGGTTTAGTCACGCTAATCCATGTAAAATGAGCCTTGGATCATGCTAATATAATGTTGTATATTGATTCCACATTTTCATGTTATGATAAGCATGCTACATCATGCATTAATATTCATGTTTCTCTTGTGCTCCCTAGATATGCCTATTGCCAAACATATACTGTATTCTTTATGTAATGCCTTGTTTACTCCTTTACTGTGCTTTATAGATCCCACATTTCTTATGTATGTCCCCATGTTTTTCCATGAAATTCTATGTGTGGAGGAATTTTGTGATCATGTAAATTAAATTTTCAATAAAACTGTCGTATTTTTATGTCTTTAATTGTCATATAATGTTTTTAATTTCCCAATAAACTAGAAATCTCAATTCTTGCAGTTATCTTAGGTGCAATTTTATGTAATAAATCATGTTTAAATCTGTAATAATGATAAGGGTTATTTTATTTTAACCACTATAGTTATGTATTTATCATATTCTTTCATGTTACATCCACTGACTTCATAATAAGAGCAACTATGCTGCCTCTTAATCACAAAGAAAATATTGATATTTTCACAATAAAATAATTATCCAAATAATTAATGTATTGGTTTATATTTATGCTTAATTTATTTCTTTTTATTATTATTCATAATAATTGTTTTTTTATACAGGTGTATTCTTTTTTTCGAGTTGGAGTGGTCTGTCCAACTTTCCTGACATTCTGCACCAAAACTTCCACAAACATCTTCTCTTTTAAAACATTTTCACCCATATATTGGTATATTTATCACTTTATTTCAATATACCTACATTGCCTTCATAGAAAGATAGATTCCAATACCTTTTCTCAATTACAAAGGTAATACGGATGTGTTCATAGTAAAATCATTATCTATATAATTAAGGTATCGTTTCATATTTATGTTTAATTTATTTATTTTTAGTATTACTCACACAATAATTTCTTTCATATATAAGAGGATTATTTTATTTTCATGTTGGGGTTCTTGGTCCATCTTTCATGCCATTTTGCACCAAAACATCCACAAACTTCTTCTACCTCAAAACGTTTCACCCCTATAGTGTTGAAATTTATCACATTCCTTCAAGATACATCCACCACTCAATTACAAAGGTAATCTTGATATTTTCATAGTAAAATAATTTTCTATATAATTAATGTATTATTTCATATTTTATGTTTATTTTATTAAGTTTCGTATTACTCATAATAATTTCTTTGTTATATAGGTGTATTATTATTTTATGTTGATGTGGATTGTTCTATGTTTCTCATCCAGTGTTGGAAGTTTACTAAATAATGTTATTGGGAATCATGTTAACATTGACAGTTAGGATTTTTTTGAGACTTTGGGTCATGTTGGAATCAGTCACACCTTAATCTTACACACGATGTGACCGTTATGGTTCTAAGTAGTTCTTTCTATTTAAAATTGACAATAATTTTAATAAAAAATACAAATGACTCAATGTTTCTGTTATCAGTTTAAAATTTAGATTTTAGTTCAAAAAGTATCACTCACTAAAAACCAATAAAATATGCTTGTATTTTCTTGATAATTTATGGTACTGATTCATAATTCATTTGTTATGTGTAGGAATCCATTTCACATAAAACTAATACATGATGTGATTGGAAAGAGTCAAATAGAATGTTTCGTGTTTAAAATGATATTTTAGTAAAAAAGACATGTGACGTACTCAAAAATTATAAAAAAAATTATATTATTTTGATACTTTAAAAAAATAATCCATATGTGATTTGGAATTTTTAAGAATAAACTATGCCTAAATCTGATGCTCGGTTTGACCGGTAAGACTCTAAGTGCATCTTTAATTAAAATTGACATCAATTTTAGTCAAAATAATTGACCTAATCAAAAAAAAAAAAAAATCATTGATATTGTTTTTATACGTTTAATAAATGATCCGTAAGTTATTTGAGATGTTCATGAATCAGTTTCACCTCAATATGATACATGATGTGATTTTTATGATTCCAAGTGTAGATTTTTATTTAAAATTGACAACAATTTTAGAAAAAGGAAAACTAACCTACACAAAACTGAGAAATAATATTCAAATTATTCAAATACTTTACTAAAATGATCTATAATTAATTTTTGTTGTTTAGAATTTAGATTCACCTCAATCTGATACATAATGTGATTAGTATGATTCGAATTGATTGTTTTAGTTTTAAAATGACAATTTATTAAAAAAAAAGAAAACCATCATACTAAAATCCATGAATACACATTCATATTGTGTTTATACTTTATAAAAACTATCCATAAGCCTTTTTGAGTGTGTAAGAATCAATAACATCTTAATATAACGCAATGTGTGATAGGTATGACTCAAAATGGGTCTTTTTATTTAAAATTATCTTCAAATTTTGTAAAATGGAAAATTGTCCTACTCAAAAATGAGAAAACACATTAGGATTGTTTTGATATTTACAAAAACAATGCATAAGTAATTTTTTCATATAGGAATCATCCACACCACAATCCAATATACGATATGCTTGATATGACTCGAACAATCTGTTATCTGTTTAAAATCGAAATTTTAGTTCAAAATGTTTCACTCATTGAAAACCAATCAAAAACTTTTATATTTTCTTGATAATTTAGGAAAATGATTCATAAGTCATCTGTGATGTGTAGGAATCCATTTTATGTCAAGATGATACAGGGTGTGATCAGAGTTAGTCAGAACATTGTGTTTCCTATTTAAAAATTAAATTTTGTAAAAAAAAGACAACTCACATAATAAAAAATGTTAAAAAACATTCATATTTTATTGATACTTTAGGATAATGATCCGGAAGTCATTTGAGGAATGTTGGAATCATCCTTACCTCAATACAAAGCATTGTGTGACCTATATGAATACAATTTAATCTTTTTATTTAAAATTGACATCAATTTGAGTAAAAATAACACTTTATGTTAATTTCTTTCTTTATATTATTACTATTTTTTTCTCTTATACAGCTGTATTCTTTTGATTGAGTAGGGGTGGTTTGTTTGGAAATAGCATGAGTCTAGTCAAGATTAAAAGACAATGGATCATTGATGTTTTTAAATATATATAATAATTTTTATTTATGTAATTGTATAAACCAATGTTTGAAATGTCTATAATATGTTCTTTGTTTCTTGTGTTTGTGTGGTAAATTTTATTTCATTTAAATCTTGTATTGGGACTTTTTTTGTTGATTTATGGTGTGTTTTTTGGTATTGTGGTGTGCTGTTACAGCACACTATAGTATAACCCTTTATCAACACTTTTATCAGCATTGATAAAGGAAAAATTTATCAGATCTTTTAACAGCATTGATAATTCTATACTTTATCTATGCTTTTATAAGCACTGATAAAAGGTCCATTATCAATGCTTTTATAAGAACAGATAAAGGTATAAATTATTAGTGCTTCTATAATCATTAATAGAAGACCCTTTATCCACACTTTTTAAGCATTTATAAATGGTTTCTTTAGCACTGCTAAAATAAAGCACTGATAAATTGTTCCTTTTTTAGTTCATTTAAAAGAGTTGATAAAGGTCATATTTATTAGCACCATTTTTATTGATAATAAAGGACCTCTTAATCAATGATTTTTTAGCACTAATAAAAGACCAGGGATTTCAACTTCACGGATGTATTCAATGATTTTCTAGTGGTAATAAAGGCCATTTCAACCATTGTTAAAGGACTATTTTGTAGCTGTAGAAAAATAAGAGCTTAATTCAACCTCTCATCCAACTCCTCAATACACTCCTAACATTTAACTCTCCATTCAAATTGGACACCCGTCTAGTTTAAATCTATCAAAGGAGATTATATACTAGAGAAATTCCAAATTAAACATCTTTAATATCTAAAAAGGACTAAAAACACTAGATCTATAATATATTCTAAGGTCTCCCAATAGATATCACAACCTAAATATATTTTTGGTCAAATTAAATACCACTTTCAAAAACCACATGGAAAAATAATTTCACCTCTTAGATAAAAAACTAGCATTAAGATAAATTTTTATAGAGGGGGGATGTTACCTCAATGTCCCCAAGATGATATAAAATTGGACTTCATGCTCCTCTATCTTTTAAAAAACCATGATATCATCAACTAAATCAACATGAAGGTGTCGCAATACTAAGTCAATACCACATTAAACAGGTCCATAAATACTACAAAGATATTAGTGAGATATAATGACATAAATAAGTATATATATTTTATATATAATATTTATATGGATATCATGGGAACATTTATCTCCATAACCATAAATTTTATTCAATCAAAACTCATTTCATACTTTGAAAACTACTTGTAACCTCTATAATAATAAAATAATCAATCTGTGCAAACATACACTTATTCTTGATCATCAGCGTGTTGATATTATAATAGTCAACATAATGAAAGAGGCTTCAATATTCATTATTTTTAAAAGAGTAATAATGATTCCCTCAGTGACACATTAGGTTTAATGAATTATTTATATTTAGATCCTCTAATGGGAAATTTAACAATTTCATGTTAAGTGGTCCAATTTAGTATGACTGAAAAGAAATTTTTCCTATACGAATGAGATGATCGATAGAGAACTATACATCCCACTAAGGAAATTCATCTAAGACGAAACTATGTTACTTATACACTACCAATGAAAGATTTATATATAAACTCTATTCAATAGAATCATAATGTTTCCTATAAAACTAATAATAAAGTGGCCCCACTCCTAGAAAGATCAGAAATGGTCTACCTAACCTTGAATCCCACTCACCCTCGAATAAATTTGTGATACCTGTATTGTATTGAAATAAATATTTTAGTTTTTGGGTAGTCTATCAAAATATTAATGTTCACTATTTAATCCATGTTAGAGATAAGGTAAAATTTTCCGCATCTATTCCCAATAAATTCAAAACAACCTTATCAGTGATGGTGGTCAATCAAAACATAGAAAACATAGATCCCCACTCTCTCTTCTCCCCATATTTAGTGGAGAGATCCATCACATAATGCATAAACTAAAGTGAAAATACCAACTTAGCGAGATACTTATATTAAATGAATAAATAGGAAACACCTATATAAAATACATTCATGACCAAAGATGATTAAATTAATATTGTACCTCTAACGGTCACTGGTCCTTTGACGACACAATCCCATGACCCTATGCATATAAGTACCAATATTTAGGTGTACCTTAAGAATTATTTGAGTTCCCCTTTTACCATGGAATGAGATCCCACCCCCTCAAACAAGTTTTACTAAACAGGGGAGCACATATTATTTGTGAAACCATATTTATTACCCCAGGGAGAGTGTTTGAAATATCGTTGGACATATCATAGGAATCTACACCAGAATAAGGTCATCAGATAATCTTAATAGTTATAAATAGAATTCCCAGACTTCCTTCATTGATAACACACAACTGGAATTCATCATAAGGAATCCACCAGAGAAGTGGTATATGGTGAATTTAAAACTCATTATACTTCCCCATTGTGAATACTCACACTTCATAATTTTCCCAAGATATGGTTTATATATCCCACTCACAATTGTAGGGAATAGATTATACTAGTCATTTCTTCAATATATTCATCTAACATATTTTAAATTCCAACCACTTCAGCAAAGGTGGAAAATCATGGTTGGATAATCATAGAACTGATATATAACTTCAAACCCATACCAAATAATTAGACCATCATATAGTCTTTTGGGAGGTTCTTGGGCGATATGTATGATAAACTAAAAAACCATGTTGATTAATCCATCACAAAAGGGTCACCTATTACAATGTCATGAACTCCATAAGCTTCATCCCACAAATTATATCCAAGTAAAATTTAATTTTAAAAATTTTCCTAAACATGTGTATGTAATATCTTCCTAAAGAATATACAACACAACCGAGTCCCACTTCCACATGCCCAACCCTTCCAAAAAATAGGCAACAAAGTCCACTATTTTCATATCATAGGTATGGAACCATTATTCTTATTTTATTGTGACCCTAAACACCCTATAATGTAGGTAGAATCTGATGTGTGAAATGTTAGTCATGATCCATTGACCATAAATTCCCTTGCACAATATTATACCCTAGATACTAAGTAGTTATCATCATTGATTTAATGATATGGGAGGTCAACAAAAGGATTTTGTTTTAGAGTATTCTCTGTGGATCATTCACTTTTATTCTACAAATTCCTCCATGATTCCATAATCTAAAAACAAAAATCTAAAGCTTATAATTAATATATAATCCATTAAAATAATAAGAGTAAATGAAACCCAAGTAATCATCCCAAATATAAATAATATAAATATGTCATCTCAAGACCCAATAAATTATTCATTAAAAAATAAATCTGAAAACAACACCCATGATCACCCAGGTAACTCAAGGTCCAGTATGAGGGAAAGATGGAATGGAATTCCTTGAAACCCTTATATGACTCCCAACAATACTTTTCTATACAACAAAATATAAAAAATATCAATAAAGGATATAATAAAATTTCACAACGTATCATCCTAGTTCAACCTAACTACCACAAAACCCTACATGACCCACCTTAAATCTTGAAGTGAGTTCAATATCACACAAGGCTAGCAACTGGTTCCAATGTATCAATTCTAACTCATAGAAATTATTTCACCCCCATAATCCAATATCCTAAAATATGTTTTTTCCCAAGAAAACATGCATCGCCTATTCAGATATTGGATTAACACACCATCATAAATATTCTAAAAAAATATAAATCATTATAAAAACATTACAGTAAAATCTAATATAATAAAAATACCTAACTAGTATCGAAATGAATCAAAAGTATGACATCAAAATATTTACATAAATAATATAGTAAAAATATTCCCCAACTAAGGTTCACTAATACATAACCAAAATCCAAAAATACCAAAATGTAGTGAATCCCAAAATGCTTAGTAATGGTGAATTAATATGAACCTTATCCACAACTAGATTCATACGAGATAGGGAGACATAAAATCTAGAATCCCTACTATAAGATGTTGTCCCTTTTCTTTTCCATGTGTCATAATGAACTCATTCTGTACATTTCAAATAGATTAAGAAAATTGTGTGAAACATCCTAGTGGGATACCAACATGAATCTACATATATCTTATCAAAGTGAAAACCTATAGTTCAAGATTGAAAACATAATTTTAAAACTAATTCATTTATGGTCCATTTAATAAATTATTTGTTTTAAAAAAATCTCATGATTAGAGTAAAATAAAAAATTAATAAAATTATAACAAATTTAATCTAATTAATTTCAACATGGTTTTAAATTAATAACAAATGAACACAAAATAATTCATTTCCATAATAATATCAATGTATATGTGCAACATGGGAAGCAATAAAGTACAAGTTATAACTCTCTATGACTCTTTCATGGAACATTAGGCGACCTATGTGATCATGAAAAATTATTATTACCCATTAACTCTTTAATCCTAAAAAATTTCCCCTCGCTAGATCTTCAATAATCCTAGGGTTTCACAAATCCAAAATCCACTCTCCCAATGTCACCCATGTCAAAATAAAAGTCACATCCACAATAATATATAAATTCCATGGTAAATAAATCAATTTCCAACCAAAATCCACTTTCAAAATATCTTTTAAAAACTACATTAAAAACTAATATTACCTTTGAATGATTTTATCACACACAATCAGGGTATAAATTAAATTTTTTATTAGGAAACATATGGAAAACATTAAATCTTCCAACATCAATAAAATACACATGAAATCCAACCCTATTAGATATAAAAAAGTTATTTCCAACAAAAATAAACTATAAATAAAATGGAAAAAACAGAATATGGTATTTAGACCCTCAGAAATGTCTAGTTATATAGAGACATCTACCTCAAGAGTGTTAAAACATCACCACATTCATAATAAAACAAAAAAGTTAATTAGTAGGGATCCTCAGGAATCAATTCCCTGAATGGAGAAGACAAAAATCTATTATAGACACTAGGGTCAACCCTCCCTTTTTCATTAATATTATATTACACAATGGAAGGTTTATAATAATATAATAAAGGAATTCAAGTGGAAAATTCCATGGAAACATACCCTCACCTCAAGATATATACCCATGAATTCATGGATAACTACTTATGAAATATGGGGGGAATGGATTCATGGATGATTTAGGTAAAAATTAGGGGACAAAATGAGGGACGATAAGGTTAAGATTTTGATTGGTAAATATTTCATGGTATATTTTTTAAGAAAATATGGAATAATGCATGATTTGGGTTAAATGGTTCGAAAAACTATGCACCAACAATGCAGGACAACATTCATTTCAAAATCAAGTCACATGGTTACCTATAAAATCCTATATTATTTTTCTATACTTATATAAACTATGAAAAATATAACTAAAATCTCAAATTTCTATTTCCATGGTTTACATGTAATTAAGACTAACCATGCGCCAACTATGCGAAATTTCCTACATTACCTGGATTTCAAATTTTTATCTTATAAATCCTAAGGACTAAACATTGATAGAAATATAATAATAATTTCAATAAAATACATACCAATGACATGGAGTGTTTCGTAATATTAATTAAATTTAATATATAAACTAATACACATCAAAATAATAATATAAATGATAAACATCAACATTTATAATTAAAATAAATGCATTAGTGTGTCATGTGTTTTGAAATAATAAATGGGAAACCAAAAGTAAAAGTATAAAACCATTAAAGTATTCACTTAATCATTACTTTGCAACATAGTTCCCAAAAAACATCACCTAAAATTCCCATGAAAATATTATATCTGTCTACATGCAATAAATAATGATAAAATGTTTATAAAATTTAATGTTCCCATAAATGAAGAGGGTTCACTAAGTGGAGAGTTGAATTAATGTTCATGTATTCCATGATATCTATTAAAATATATTATAAATAAATCAATATAAATTTTTAGTTTTATTTATCAACTTTCTATAAGTTTCACAGACACAAAACAATCGATTAAATTGAACTGAATATAAATAGTTCACCATTCAAATTCATTCATAGCATCATAGGTATGATCTAGAGTAAATGTAAACATATAGTTTACTATAATTATTAATATATATATAAATTATCTTTTATCTTTAAAATAATTTTACAATATAATTTTTATTAATGGATATAATGTGATCCCTTGCAAGTAAATTATCAATATTCGGATATTATGAAAATATTTATCCTTATTATCAAAAATATGAACATTTCATCACTTTATCACACACTGTATTCTTCAAAAAAGTAACAAAATAACTCTAACCAAGATATACAAATAGAATCATAAACCAGTCTACTGGATGTATTGATTAAATAATGAGATAATTAACATAATTTAAAAATATAATACCTTAAATACACTATGTAAAGAGATATTGAAGATCAAATTTATTAAATGTTTCAATATATCTACATCATCTTTGATATTATAAAGTGACATTGAAGATAAAATTTTTGATATCAATTTAGAACAGAATAAGTCATGTCACTAGATAATATGAAAACTACTAATTTATATAAATCCGTGAAAATTGGAATAAATTATTCTGTAATAATTATAGTTTCCAGATATATTGTATGAATTGTATCATGACCTTTTTTCTACACATTTTATATTTAAATCCATAAAAAATATAATAATGTATTATACTTATTTAGGGAATAATATCTTCTTCTTCTTAAAATCCTCTTGAAAAACATTCATAAACTTTTCTATTAATTTCTATACATTCCATAGAAACACTCATCACATCAATTAACATAGGAATCATTACTTTTACTGCAGTTGAATGTTATTTAAAAGTAAAAATATAAATAACTATTCAAAATAAAATCACCATATTTTCCCTTAAAAACATAATCTCCCCCATCACATAATTTATCTTATAGGGAAAATAAATATCCTGGAATATAATCTTATTATAATAAATATCCCCTTTAAATTTATTTTTCATTAAAACTAATATAAATCATGTAAATTAATTTCTCTCTCAAACATTGAAAATATAAATAATATTATTAATTTAGATCCTATATGAGAGTATTATTTGTGTTTAAAAAATATTTATAATATCATTAATGTTATCCACACAAAAAAAATTATATTACATAATAATGCACATTTATTTCCAAAGTATTATCATTTTTTTCAACTCAAAATCATTATCCATGTGGATATGTGGATATTTTTCCTTTACACATACTCAAAAAAACACATTAGAATAAATTATAGATGAATAACAATCACATTATAAAATAATAACATTTATGAAAATTCACAAAAATGTATTCTACTTACTAATAAGGATTCACACTAAATAATAAAAAAATTTACTTCATATATATTTTCTTATCTTCGGAGTAGGGATTAAATAAAATAAGATAACATGAAAGGAGATGAAAAACCATACATTATCCTAGATAAACATAAGTTTAAACTGCAATTATCATCCATGGATTTAAAAACACATCCTTTGGAAATTATTTTTTAGAAATATCCACCACTTAATCATTAGATGAAATAAATTCCAATGTAAGAAATACTAATATAACCATACCCTTTAAAATTATTTGTGTGATATCAATATACTTCAAACAAGAATAATACATTCAATTTATCAAAAATATGTAACATTGATTTTAAAACCTATGAGGAATCATAGACTCATTTTCACAATGGTATCTTAACATTTACATAACATACACATGACTATTATTCATTCATGAGTTATATAATTATATTAATACCCTATTTTATATAATATAAACAATTTTTCTTGTTTATATCCATGCCTCACACTTCCTCATAAGAAGAACACCTCTGTTGAGGTGGAAATATATTCAAAAATAAATTCATCTTAATTATTATCATAAAATATATAGATATATAAATTTAATATACTAGGTTTTTTTTTGAAAACCAAATATACCGCTGATATGACATTAAATAAATTTTTGTAAAATGAAGTGTAAAAAAAATTTTGTACTTTGTTAATGTCCACATAATACAAAAAAAAACAAATTGTATTTTTCCATTTTGTATTAATAAATAGAACTCATATTAATATTTTGTAACCCAATATGATTTATATCAAAGATATCATAATCATTGAATTTATTAGATCACACTTTATATAGATTTGAAACAAACCTTTATTCTTACAATCTAAACAACATCAGCGGTTCTCAAAAATTATTCATTTCATAATTCTAAATATGGTTTCAATAATCAAAAAAATGATACACTAAGGAATTTATCATATCTACATTATTAAATATATTATAAATATCATTCAACTATATAGAAAAACCCATTTAATGAAATTTTTACCATTATAATGAAAAATATAACATCAACATAAAAAATTATTATTTGAATTATTCAAATTTTTCTCAATATATAACTATTTTTTCAATCCATTTTTTTGAATTCATTTCAATTTAAAAATGTTTCAGTATGTTCCTACTAAGGCCATATTTCCTTCTTTCAACCCTATAATTCCATTTTCATATTAATATATCATGTCTCTTTTTTATATAAAATTATCAATATAGTTACTAAATATACACAACCTATTTAAGTTTATCATTCAGGAAGGAAAATAAAAAATCAATTCATAAAATCAGTTACCATATACGAGATGTGGTATCCATAAATACCTCAATAGTTTTAGAAAAAGATTCCAATGAATTTTTTTTACAAAAGTAAAAGATTATAATAAAAAATATCCTTTTAATCATTCTATGTATTATTTCTTATCACATATCTGATATAACTAATATGTTGTAAAACACCTAATTTTAATAGAAACCATTCAAATTAATTAAAAGACGAATCAACATATAAACTATTTTTTAAAAAATTAAATCTAATTTTTGTTATAATTTAACCATTCATGATATTTCAATACTTCATCAATATTTTTATTGTTCTGACTATGATAATAAAGATGTATGAGAGGAATTAAGAAATCCACAATTTTAAACCTTAATAGTTTATCTAAAAATTATGTTCAAACACCCAACCTAAATTATTTACCTAAAATAAACTAACTTTATTTATATATCATAATTAAATATTCTTCTTCTTAATTTCAATCACAAAAATATTGATAATTTTCAAAATTTATAGAATTTCTGAAATGATCAACATGTTTTCTAATAAATGTTATACCTATTTAATTATCTATATTTGAAATAAACTATTTTTTCACTCTATTTAGTTAAATTATCATCCATATTTAAAATATATAAATAAAAGAATTATGATAGATTCATTGTTATAGCAAAATTATCCTCTTGGAAAATGCGAATATCTATAAAAGGCCATATAGTATCCTCATTTTTCAAGAATGATTATTAGTATACCTTTCACTAGGGTAATAAATGGGATATAAAACATCATAATTTATTTCAATAAATAATTTTTATTTTAAAACATAGTTGATGAAAAAAGTATAGTTTTCATAGACACTAATATGTTAGAGTGGTCAAGTGGTACTATAATACATAATATTTTTTTATGTTATCATTTTAATATAACTTCTTAAAAATAAACACACAACATTAGAAAATATTAATGGATAAATTAGTCATAAAAAACATAAAAATTAAATTAAATATATAATTAATCAAGAAAAAACATTACATGGGTTTTATATGTTTTTTATATAATGAGGAAATGTAGTCCTCAATGTGTTTGAATACCATAACAACATATATTATCATTATTATATTATAGTGATTATAAGTTCTCTATTATAGAACAAAAAGTTTGGGTTTTTATAATCTTTTTATTATGTATATTTCCTCATACATAAGATGTAGTCTTGTTTCACCCAACACTATTGAGTATGAATCATTAGTTATCAAATGCAATAACAAACCCCAAAAATCTCTTCACTATAACTACTGGAATAAGTAATTTATTTATATTGAAACCACCTATAAATTAGTGTTATTATATGATAACCTTTAATAAAAGATTAATTATTCTCTAGATGTCACTAAATGAACATAGTAAGATATTCTTCCCTAATTAATAGGTATTTAATTTCGAGATTACATTAAGTAACACTATATGAAATATGATATTGTTCTCCTACTCAATCTAACTATGATCCCCAATCTTAGAGACTCACTTCTTTGAGAGTCTTGAAAATTATATAAATATAAGGAGTATATGTTCCTTTACATATCCATATCAATCACCTTCTATGGAATGAGAATATCATAGTGCTTCTCATTCATTATTCTATGATATTTTAATATCATACAAAATTGCCGCAATAATTTTTCCTATAGTTATCTTTCTTCTATTGTCTAGGTGCATATTTTGATACATTGTAAATTTTATTATATTCTTATCAATCAATTAAATGAATTGATTTCTATTTTGAATATTGTATGAGGTTCTTGATATTTCTTAGTTTCTTTATCTTCAATTTTATTTATCCAACATCAAACCAAAATTATTTTCATTGTATTTATAAATATATGAAATTCTGTTTATTTTTAGTATAAAATCATCGCATTCAAAAATGTAAATTTTAATAGTTTCATATCACATAAAATACTAGTAATATACAATGTTTTTTTACTATTTAAAATTCCTTGAGAATTATTCTTCTTCAACTGTTCCACTAAATTGATGGTCATTTTAATTTATTCCATTTTTAAAACCTCATTCACCTTAAAAATTATTTGAACCAAATTAAAATCCTAATGGAATTACTAGAATGTAAAATCAACCCCATTTTGATTCATCTTTCATAGCATAAACCATAATCACTTATCCTTCATTTTTATTGAATTATCCTATTTGAATACTTCTTTATCAGAAATATTATTTTTTTTAAATTAAAGAAACCTATGTAAGAAACTATTTTTTATGTATCAACACATGAAATTAAATTTATTGAGAATACTAGTAAAATACTTATGAATAACTTGAATTTACTCATTTGTTTCAATTATGAATTCATATGTGATTTTTTTAAATCTTTTATACAATAAATAATTTTTTACATCTTGAAATTTCAATGGATCTATTGTAAATATATTATATATTCCATTTAAAATATTACATTGGAACCACATTTGTGTTATTTCTCAATAATATCTAATAACATATCTTACATGACATGAAAATTATACTTGTCTCTCTATGTTTAGGTATATCTTTAAAATCACCACCATAATATATATATGTTTCTCAAGGAGTTTCCTCTACTTCCAAATTTCATGTTTCTCTATTATATCATGCGTCATATAAATGTGTTCTTTGTCACAAGATACCACCATGGAAATTTCTATATTTTTTGTTCCTACAAATATGATATCTGGGCCATGGATTTTTTATATCAATATTTTTAACAGAGGATAAAATATAATGTAAAATATTTAATTTATTCTAAATCACAATCATTTTTTCAATTTTCAAGATCTTCTATATACAAAATTTGTAGTTAAATAACAAATTATTGATTATTAAACAAACATAGTAATCTAAAAAATCAATTATGTATCACATTCCTATATAGATTTTCGATAACATAAAACTTGTACTATTTTTACAGATATTCGTATGACTAATAAATTAATAATATTATTCCAAAAGGAATTAGTAAAATAATATGACAACCTTTATGATCAATGATCAATGGGGGGATTCTAAATCTATTAACAAACAATTTCTTTTCACCTTAGTAGTCATACAACCTATAAAATGAATCCATCTATTTATTGAAATATTTATTCATGCACAATTATAGTTTTACTCACTTAATATCATCAAGTAAAATATTAACCCCATGAAATTTTAGTTCAAAATGGTTTTGACCTTATTTAATACAAAATTATGACCCTGAATCCATTATTTTGAAGTTCAGACCCCCATTCTTGTGATAGATCAATCACATTAAGCTCCCATGGGATATTAAATTTTGAATAGATTTTGATGACCTATAATTTTATGTTTTATATGATATAATTCATATTCATCTTCCACTTTGAAAGATGTGAATTGATCTATGGTTTTGATGATGATCTGATGAAAATTTATTCCTCCATTCATATACTGGTGACATCTCCATGTTATTTAAAACATATTTTGATCATATAGATATCTACCATCAATATAAAACAATTTATGATTATGGTTTGATGAATTATATTCCTTAACAACTTATTTTTGTTGGATTTATGACAAAAATATAATTCATTGATGATCCTTTGGAAGATTAATGGTTGATTCAACATGTCAATGAAACCCCCTTAAGAAGAGTTGAATTACATTATGAAAGTGGATGTTTCTTTGTATATTTTTATAGATCAATCAACATGATACATTATTCTTATTTAATCTAATCTTGATTATATTTTCTAATGATAAATTCAGGATGAATCGATCTTTATTGACCAGATCCAAGGTTTTATTTTAGAATTTCTAAATAATTCATATTCCATTATTTAATCAATAATGGATTCGGTGAATTTATGTCATGTCCTTTTACATATCATAGAAATATATTCAATTAAGAACACCATTAAGTATGTGATTCTAGAACCAAACTTATCGATATGTAATCTCTTTGGTTCTCCTTTCTAATACAATTTCAATATGAAACAAAAACTTATTTATGAATCCTTGATGTACAAGCCACATCTTTGTGATAATGTATTGTGTTATGGGGTGGTTTAATAATGAAAATTGGATTTATTCTTCAATGAAATTATGGTATGAAGTTCTTCCCGATTTGAATCCTTTTCATACCCTTTTTCCTTTGAATTAATATTGTGATGGAATATCTTCTTGAACGTGAATGATGGTGTTTTCCCATGGGTGTGGGTGTGCCTATGAGACGTATTTATGTTTCAAGATTAAATGAGTATTTCTATTTTATCTTCTAAATATTATTTATATTTATTGCATGTTTAATGTGTTTGTATCATATTCTATTGATGAAATTTTATGTTTTGACAAATAATTCTCTTCCTTATCATGTGTATTTACCCTGACTTTGGAGGAATTTTTTTTGTACTCATGATAGGTGGACCGTTTTGTATGATTACCCATTATAGGGGTAGTAAACACAATATGTTCCAATGATGATAATGTACTTATACATTGTTTAAGACACTGATATCCATACATGTCCACTATAAATTTGATTACTTAAGGATTCTGAGTAATGTACCATATGTTGAAACCTTGTGGATGCTAAGTAGCATGTTAAATTGATTCATGAGGATTCCAAGTAATATTTAATATACCTTTTTAGATATTTCATGATTATTTACAACACTTAATATTATCATATATTCATGGACGCAAAGTATGTATTGCTAGGGATCATGGTGTATTGGTTACCACATGGATTTTTTGTGTATGTTGTTTTCATTGCACAATTATCATTATCATTTTATACACCTATTATACTTATTGACGCTTATTAAGGAAACATTGGTTGTATCCGAATAGGTTTTTTTACTCACACACTACATGAGAATCTCGATCTACATGAAGACATTAAGTATATGGATCCATGAAATGTAAAGGGGAAAATAGAGTACAACTTACCATAGGATCACAGGGCTAGTTATTGTAATGAGATAGGATCTAGAGGATTCCACAATGTTACTTTTATTTATTTATTTTCTTTCAATCTATACTCTAGTTTATATTTCCAAACTAGGTGCCAATTTATTTTATTGTATGACATGTCTTCCAAGTGTTATTACATTACGATGCTTTAGTCTTTGACTTGATATACAGACTTTTATATTTTCTATTTATATTTTGGCATATTGTTATGATACTAATGGTATACTCTTCCCATATATGGAATTTTTACCCTCTCTTATTGAAGGATACCTATTACATAAGGATAGGTTCACTTGAGGTCTTCTGGATCTCCAAATCATAACCAATGGTTTATGTAAGAGAGTTATACCTCTCATCATCATGGAAGTAATATAATTTCATCATGGACACAATATTCTTATAGAATAATGATTTAAAAAAGTCATTTGGTTCTTTAATTACAATTATCTTCATCACTTACATTATTAAATACACACACAAATAAATAATTTATATAAAATTAAGTCTCTATATAATACACATATTTAGAAACCAAAATTATGATTGATACTAAACCAAGAGACCCTTTTTAAATTAATCTCTCATTTTCTTAGAATTTTTTTTTCTGGTAAAATCGTTTTTTGTTAAAGCAGTATTTATTTTAAGAATGAAAACCTTTTTCGTGGGATTTTTTATAGGGTTGAACTATACTTTTAACATTGGTTAATAATGTATATGAAACCATTGGGGATTTATCCTAGATTATCATCATCTAAATTTTTCAATAATCCATGGAAATAATTTTTTAGAGAGTGACCAGTCTTATTTCACCTTACACACAACTCATTAAGAACTCTAACACCATGTTTTTATAAATACCAATATTGAAATTTAATCTCTTATTCATGTGGAATAACTTTAATTCCATTATCAATTTTACTATTTTTTATTTCACCATTTTTATATAAATTTTTATTTTAAATATCCTAATATTCTAGAATTATTTTTTAATATTATCATAATTTAAGAATTTTTCTCAGGTTTCAATAACACCATTTGTGTTTCCCTTTTTAGAAAACTATTCCAACCATTATTTTGTTATGTATAATATAAACCCATTCCATGTATTTTTTTCTTTTATTATCCATTTATTTACTCTAGATTACTTTTTTAATTATTATGTTCATGGAATATTTGTAATATCCCATGATTTGAACTTTTCTTCCATGGTCGAATCAATTAATCATAGGTTTGAAATCACTTTCATCTTTAATCTTGTGTAATTATTTCTATAAATTAATCCATAATATAAGATTTTCTCTAATTGTTTTGTATCCCATGAAAATTCTACCTTTCTTTTACTTATGTGTATACTTTTTATGTTACATATTTTCATGACAGTGTGAATTATGCTTTATAGATTTATTACAGAAATCATCATTTAAAATACCACATGGGTTCTAATTCTCACAAAAAAAATCAATTAAATGACACATGTTATTGGTGAATATCCTTCTTCATCTATGTAAACTTTTATATTTTTTTACTATGTATTATTATTCCCTTAGAGCTAATCCACAATAATCTAGGAATTTTTTATTCTTCATATATGGAATAATTATTCCAACATTCTATTTCTCTTTGCATAGAAACCTAAAAACATAGAACATTTCCTATAAATAATGCTATAATTACTTTATTTAATGTCAATATAGTTTTTAAAACTGGTACAACATCATATTTTTTGGTAGAAACATCATCCTTTTAGCATGTTTATGGGGAGATAATGTCATGAACCAACCCATGCCGACCCTGAACCAGTCACCCGAGTCGGTCCAGGACATGGCCCAAAGGGCATTCACGATCCCCATGGGCTGGAAACTAGTGTCAGACATCCGAATAAACCAGTTAGGAATCATTTGGCCCATAACAAAGATAAATAAACATAAACTGAACAATCAAATAAAAAAAGGTAAATAAACTGAACAACATGGCAGTGGAAAAAGGAATAAACGAAGCAACGTAACATACCTCAGGTTACCCCGTGGGACCCCACGGAACGTAAACTACACTTGCTCCCAAAATCTATCCAGGACTGAAACCTGCAACTAAAAAGTAAATTAGGCATCAGTACAGAGATGCTCAGTAGAAATTCCAAAATATAACTACATCCTATGCCCCTGCCTTTAGTAAAATTCTCATCACGTGAGTTTAAAAATAAGATATAATAAAATAATATTTTTTCTTTGTTTTCAAATTCTAGTAATGAGTTTTCATTTTAATGTAATGCATTTCTCTCCCACTACAATTTCAAAATATGTTTCAACAATGCATTAATATTTCAAAATGAAAAGAAACCAGTTTGGATTAAAATATGGTTTTCTCAAATAAGACACCATGTATAAAACAACTGAAAAAAATTACATCACAAGAAGCATGTCACAAATGAGCACCATGAGTAATCCCTATATGCAGCTAGCACAAGTGGGACCCTAGAGACCTCGTACCTCCATGAAGCATGGCTTAGAAACCACGACCCTTAGAAAATGTGGCTTAGAAGAACAAGACCCTCAGAAAACATGTCTTAGAATACCAAGACTCTCAAACATTCATATGTTTAGTTAGAGTTATTGCAACAATCTTGCTAG
This sequence comes from Viscum album, assembly GCA_963277665.1. Classification (NCBI taxonomy): domain Eukaryota; kingdom Viridiplantae; phylum Streptophyta; class Magnoliopsida; order Santalales; family Viscaceae; genus Viscum; species Viscum album. Next base: position 1,536,017,647 of record OY728143.1, on the reverse strand, counting down.
ACAAACCGAGACGAACCTCTGTCATGTCATCTAGCGTACTAGTCCTGGTCACCCACCTAGATACCCAAGTTTCACATTGTACTCTTTTTCAAGTGGTGGTGAGTTTTATTTATCATGAAAACATATAAATATATAACACTTTCTTTATCTAAAACCCATTCTACCTATCACCACCACTCTCCCGCCTAAAGTAAATTCCCCCTCTTTCACGTCACACAATTCATAAGCATCAAATTATGCACATAATAAGACATTCAACTTTAAAAAATCATTTTTCTAAAACCAAAGGGGGAATGGATCAAAAGAGGTTTTTCTTTTTTATAAATCATTCCTAAAATTACAAAAAGTATTAATTGCATAAAGGGATCACATTTTATAACTAACCGCCACAAAGGCCAAACACCTTTGGAACTACTCAATTCCAATTCAAAACCACTTAAAAATTGATTTTCACGAAAATTCACTTAAGACCGATAACATTAAAAATACATTTCAATTTTAAAAGAAAAGGCATAATCATTTCTAGTAATCGCAACCAGATTTCATAGAATATTCATGTGGCGTAAATGTAAAACAAATTTTTAAACAAGCAAGAAATTATGATATTCAAACTAAAGGCATAGGCATAGAGATATTTCCTCAAACTTGTCGCTATTTTTTGAAGACTACTCGAACCGACAATTGACGCATACATGCACATGCATTTATACATAAATATATATATATATATATATATATACACCCATAGCTGCATTTCACATATTCCCCACACCATGAGGGAATATGTAAAAATAGGGAATATATATATATATATTCCTTACCCGACGCATGTACATGTAGGATACCTCGACTCCCGCAGCCCAAAACTGTCATAGCGAGGTCTAGCGCACTACACATATAATTTCATAAAACGATTTAAACACTTAAACAATCTAAAAAACAATTCAAAAAACTCATCAAGGGTTTGCACCAAAAGAAAAACATTCAGAATCCCCTGTAAAGATCCGGAAATTCCATTGAAAATTTTTTCCCTTAGATTCATGGGAAATTTACGTGTCCGCATTTTCTGACGGCACTTAATTCTGAGGCATGGTGTGCCCGGAATCAATTTCTGAAGTTTTGATCAGGTACATTCAGTAAACGTATGAGCGGTATATTATAAATTTTGAACCGGTGCTCAGAATTTAAATATGAGGGCATCGTTGAACTCACAGCGTCAGTGATTGCTTAGTGATACCTTCATCGTAGTTTCATTCTAACGATAATGGAATTTAGTTTTTGGGGTTTTAAATTAAAATTGAATAAAAATAAAGTGATAGCATTACTTTTATTTTGGTGGTTTAAACCTCCAAGGAGAGGATGGAGGTGGGCGCCACCACACAATAACCTCCCATGGGAGGTTATGGTGGTGGGGCCCACTCGAGCATAACCTCTATTGGGAGGATATTATTTATTGGGGCCCACACTTGCTTTTTACCACCATTAACATCCCATTATTAATTGGACACCTCTCTTTATTAATTGGAACTCCTCACCTCCTCTAATTTTTGAATTTGAACCATTCCCTACCATTAATTAAATGATTTGCCTCATTTAATTAAACAAAACTTTGTGACGTTGTGCCAAATAATTAATAGAGAAATTCCTTTATTATTTTTGTTGTTGGAATAATCTTTTGGGAAGCTTGAGAGATGATAGCTTCATCCTTCAAATGAAGAACCACCGAAGAATGAAGAACTTCTCCTTTGATCTTTGACCATGTCAATATAAAAGGAGTCGACTGCGAAGAACACCAATGATGATTCTTCCTCGGTCTCCTATGTAACGCCCCGACCCCAGCTACCCAGAGTCAGTGCGTTACTTCGTAACATTGGCATGATCAAAAATGATCAAGTCTCGAAAGACCGATTAGTTTAGTAGCCTTGGAAAGACTAGATACATTCGTAAAATATTAAAACATTGAAAGGGGTGAGCTCAGATGCTCAGTAAGGATAACAATATTGCGGAAGCTTTCAAAAATAATCATTAACATTGAAGGCAATGTATAACTAAAACAAAAGCCTTTTAAACATGAACTTCAACATAATATGGCAAAAGTAAAATGAGATAATGCCATTTACTTATTCACATGTTTATTCTACTGGTCGAATAATCACATACAATATCAATAACCACTTTCATAATGATGGAATACATAATGCCAGACTATCATAACCACGTAGCCAAGGCCTCGTGCCAAGACCACAAATAAGATTTTGTCAAGGCCTCGTGCCAAGACACTAGTTTGTCTCATGAGACCTGCCGATGCATCGAGGAGCTATAGCGGGCTCCACCCGTCACTTATTAAGTCCAATGCATTCCTCATATGAATAGGTTTAAACATATCATAAACCATAACATAATCGTATCACATAAAACATGCATAAAGGAAACATAACATTTCCACATTTCAATCACAAGATATCAATACAACACATTGATATAATAAAAACGCATTTAAAACCATTTTCAATACCAAAATAAAAGAAAGTTAAAACTTTGTATTTATTTTTCATAAAAAAAAGTGATGGCTTGTAGAGGATGCCGAAACTCAAATAATTGTCACGGCGGCGGAGAAGTCATTGTCGCCGCATATGTACCGAAAGAAAAACATTCCCTTTTTTCGTTTAGTAAAACGCTTCGTATAAAAGGATTCCTTTTGAATAAACTTAAAAGTCAAAGGGGTTTATACACCGTATAAAATAAAGTTTTGTATAAAACCAAATATGCCTCAATGAAAGGGGATTGAGACGAAGTCCTTAAAAAGATCATTTTTAAAATAAAATAGATCTATTATGTGTATTCACTATAGGTACATATAAAGAAAGTAAAAATACAAAATAGGACATAATAACATCATGACATAATTTGAAATTAGGAGATTAAACCAAAGAATGGAAATTGGGTTAAGAAGTTCCCTTACCTTGCGTCTTGTCCTGACTCGACCATTCTTTAACCTCCTGAATAATAAACTAGAGTTAATTTCTATTTACTTAAGAACCTTTTTTATTTTCATTATTCCTTTTATATAACTTATTACCATGTTATAAACATTATGTAATTATTTAAGTTAATAACGGTCGTTTTTTCGATCTTTGGTACTTGAGTCAACAATAAACTTCTTATAATTACAAGTTGTTTATGTGGTAGAATATCCATTATCTCCAGAATTATATTCATGATTTATATGTCACATATATCATATATATCCAGTATATACATTCATTTATAATATTACATAACATTTAGAGGTAAGAAATGAAATGCACTGTTCATGGAGACGGTAAGCCGTACGTACGCATGAACGCTACTTTCATTTCAATTTCATATTTAATGGAACGAAATCATAATGATATAAATGTATAATATAATTCCAGTATAATATAGTGTATAATACCATTTAATACATCCTTTATACATCCCACATATGGAATTAACGATTCAAATCACTTTGAGGGGGCGGTAGTCCGCACTTCCTAAAATGAAATTATCGCGTTTACCCATAATGGAAATCATAAATTATGCCATAAATGAGAAATAAAGAAGCATAAGGAAAACATAAACATAATATATATATCATATATGAAAATATTGTCATCTTAATGGCCACCTTTGAAGGTGTTATATGAGTTTTGAACAATCATCGTTTCGTGAGGCAGAAATTCGCCATCCACAGAAACCGTATGTTCTTTAACCATTAGATGTAGGTGTGTGTAAGTGTAGCTCTAATACTTCTTATAACAACATACTAGTATATTGAGGATACTGTTGTTGTTACAAAAGAAATGAATAAAAAGATTTTAGGGGGTTGGAGAAGAAAAATAAAATAAAACCACATTAGAGAAGACATTACCTCAAAATCGGGTAAATCTTTTTGATTTGAGCCAAAGGCTTCCTTGGGAAGAGTTCTGCCCAAAGTGAGGCTTCTAGAAGTAACAGGGGGAAGTTGGGATAGTATTTGGGCCGAGTTTGGCCAAACCAATTTGCTTGAATGTGTGAATGAGGTGGTAGAGGTGGGGGCCTTTTATAAGAGGATAGGAGGGGCACTCATGGAAAGTAAGGAAATGTTACATTATTATACAATGATTTTCGGATTCTAAAGGTCCCACAATTATATAATTCGTGGATAAGGTAATAAGTGTTCGAAATCTACCCATCCAATAGGCTTTGGACAAGTGTAAGCCTTGGATTTTACATTATCTTCTCATTTTATTTAAATCGTTAAATAATGAGGTCATCGCTGCATCATCGTGATGTCATAAATAATTTAATTTATTTAATGTCTAAAAATTATAAAAAAATACTATGATTTAGGAAATCTTTTTATCTTTCTAATTAATATTTATAGTCAAAATTGTGACTTGTGTAACCCCACTTGAAAACTATTTTAGTAAAACAACTCATGTTTGTGTCAATTTAATTTTAACATTAAATAAATATATATTAATGTCATTTTCAAACTAAAGTGGCTCCATGGGGTCCCCAAGTTGACCCATGGGTTGTCTTGGTCGGACATGACTCATCCAATAGGAGTAGGACAACTTTCATGCTCATCTAATATTATTAAAACATTATTTGTACCTTAAACTACACTAATTACCTCTAATCGCGATTAAGAACTTAAAAGTTACTATTCACCAAAAAAATTATTTTAATCTCATTGAACCACATTTTACTTATTAATGACAACCATGTATGTCGGATTTTTGAAAATCAAATCACAGAAGTGGTAATATTCCATTTAAACGAAAAAATCAGTTATTTAACTACCACTTAGTGGTTTCACTATTCATCAAAAATTGAAGTTTTTCAGAACAATGCCAAAATTTCACCCTAAGCTATAATTGATATTCCGATTTCAAAAATGATGTCAATTTTACAAAATTCCAAAAATATAAGTTGCATTAATTAATTTTATAATTAATTCCCGCTGTCACAACAAATAGCATGTTTTTAAGAAACAATTTATATCAAAAGATGGGCAATTGTTTATGTCCAATTTCAATGTTAAAATAATTCTAATGACCACCATTGGATAAAATTGTAAAAATATATTCTAATTATACTTTAAAACCACTCAATAGTATAACTTATTACTATAAATTATTTTTATTAAAAAAGTTGTTTTAAGTATTTTTCACTATTCATAAAAATTTTGAAGTTCTCAAGAAATTACAAAAAATTCAACATAGGCTAATTTCAATATTAGGAATACAAAAATGAAGTCCATTTTAAAATATAAAATTTCTACAAATTTAAAAAGTGGTTATTACTATTCATAATGGATACTTTGATTAGTTTCAGTGTGTTAGAACTCGATGTTGCGTACAATGCAAGCTATTACATTATTGAATGAGAAGCGTATCATGGAAGCTCGGGGTGTTACATTCTCCCCTCCTTCAATAAATTGCGTCCTCGCAATTTGAAATTTTTCTTTGTAAATAAAAGGTTGAAAAGAGAAAATACCTTTGTAGAAAACCCACATCGGAAATAAGATTAATAAAATTTAGCCTTAATAAGAGGGAAAGGGAAATGAAAAAGTCACCACCCAATTATGATCTCGATTAGGAGAACATTGGTGGCAATTAAAGACATATAATTGGAGGAAAAACATAAATATTTGTAGGGAGTGATTGAGGTCATCAATCAAAATCAACTGTCAAATTGAGGGCCTCAAAGACTTCAATCTATGTTGATTTAAAATATCATCAGTTCAACAAGACATAAGGTATTAGGATAACACATTTTTTTGTTTTAATATCCCTTTACTAAAGTTTAAGAATTAATTTATTCATTGAATAAGAGATAGGTATATATATATTTATGCTTGACAATTAGAGTTTCAATATTCAACTCATCTTTCACTCAAAAAGATAATAGAACTCAAAAATATTATACTTATCCTAATTGTATAAGGTTCCAAATGTTAACACATAACATTTAGATTAGTAAAATTATTTTGTAATAACCAGGGACTTCCTGTAGGCTAGTGGTAGGAAATAAAGGCCTATCGCACTATGATTGTGGGTTCGATTCCTGCAGCTTTGTCCGACGTGACGGGTTATGCCCCATCCTGCAGGTTGTCCTTCTCCTAAAACTATAGTATTATAGTATTCAAAAATAATCTTCATAAATTTTTAACCTTAATCAATACTATCCAAAGATCAATTTAATCCACTCCAACCTTTATAGTTATCCAAAATACCTCTGTCCAGACTTTCTCTAAAAGGCCCCTTAATTCCAAAATCAATTTATCAGATTCCCCAAACAAAGTAAAGTTTCTCTTATTGTCGCATACTAAAAATATAATTACCTTTAACATATTAAAACCTTACTGAAATCAAAAAGTACTGCAGTACAATCCTTATATATATATATATATCACATTATTCTAATAACCAGAATATAATCCATGAGTCCAAAAGCACCAATACACTAATTATTCCGCTTCAACTGTAGTAACACCACAAGATTGTCCTTGATCCCTTGGCCTTTTCTGAGATAAGTTTCCATGACGCTTAGGACATTCATTTTCATAATTCCCCATTTCCCTACAATTGTAGCATTCAACATTGATAGCCTCTTTCTATCCCTTGTAATCACGCGCCTGGTGACCTTTTTCTCTACATTTATAACAAACTCCCATCCCTTTTATGCAAGTACCAGGGTGATTCTTCCCACAATTATCACATAATGGAAAATCCTTCTTTCCCTTTTTCCCTTTATCTATCTCTTGTTCCACCGTTCCTTTCTTCTCTTGCTTTACTTTATTGTCATAAGACTTAGATAATTCCTTTTCTGTCTTGATAGCACATGAGACAATATCTTCGTATGTTGAGAACGATTGTGATACTAAAGCTCGACGGAGAAATGGTTTTAACCCATCAAAGAAATGATCAATCATACCTATTGGGTTACGTATATAATCTGCAGCATACCTCGCTAACCTTGTAAAGTTGGTCTCATACTTTGCAACATTCTCATCCTCCATCTGCCTCAGACTCAGAAATTGCCTTTCCATATCTGCTCGATGGTCACGAGGAAAGTATTTTTCTTAGAAAATCTCTTTGAACTCCTGCCATTCCATGTTTTTTAATTCATCATCTTCCTTTGTGTTTTGAATTAGTGACCACCATTGATCGGCATCTCCAGTGAGGCGGTAAACTGCCATGACAACTTTCTCCCTTTCACTACTCCCCAAGGCATGGAATATTTTCTCTAAGGAATTTATCCATTGCTCAGCTACTATAGGATTTGTACTCCCATTGAAGTTTGGTGGTTTTTGCCTCATGAAATGGTCTAGCATTGATCCTCCATGTTGCGGATCAGGGTGCTCCATACGAGTAAGGTTATTATTCATAACCTGTGTGAGTTGTCCCAGTACGGTGAGAAGCTGATCAGCACCAGTTGTATCACTAGCTCCACCATAATTATCTTGAGAAGGAGGGCAATCCCTACACGGAGTGCATGCATTGATACGGTTTCCATTCCTTCCACTAGGCGCCATTTCTAAATAATGGCATAAACTGGATTAGTTTATGAATCAAAATACATAATTCCATACTTGTAAAACACTTAACATAAATTGAACTAATTATGGATATAATCCATAATTATAAAAAAAAATTCTTTGAGGAAGTATATACTCGTAACCCTTCATAGTGGTTTGTAAAAAAAATGGGAATTATCCTAAGCATATCCCCCAAGAGTGTCGTAACCAAGAGTGCAGCAAGGCCCGTTGTCGTGCACCAGTTCCCGTTCGAGTCTAGCTCAAAGCGGTGTTTTCGGGTTTTACCCCTAGGTACATCTGTGCCAGAGCCGCCTCTACCTGCTTGTATCCAGACAGGGATGTATTTCTTGGAAAACTCACAAAATCTCTACAATACCAAAATTTTTAGGAAGTTCTTCTATACTAATCCTCAAAGTTCATCTTAGGTCTACGTGCTCTAATCAGAGTTTGTCTAAATCTAGCTTCCAAGGTTAGTACTAAACTGCCTCTGATACCAACTGTAACGCCCCGACCCCACCTACCCAGAGTCGGTGCGTTACTTCGTAACATTGGCATGATCACAAATGATCAAGTCTCGAAAGACCGATTAGTTTAGTAGCCTTGGAAACACTAGATACATTCATAAACGTTACACTACATCATAAAGTGAAAAACAACAATAACAAAGTCTCCATAGTCCACTCTCATATCTTCTTCTGACAATCCCTTCAGGTCATTCATAAAATACTTCTTCACATCCTGGAAAATATTAAAACATTGAAAGGGGTGAGCTCAGATGCTCAGTAAGGATAACAATATTGCGGAAGCTTTCAAAAATAATCATTAACATTTAAGGCAATGTATAACTTCAACAAAAGCCTTTTAAACATGAACTTCAACATAATATGGAAAAAGTAAAATGAGATAATGCCATTTAATTATTCACATGTTTATTCTACTGGTCGAATAATCACATGCAATATCAATAACCACTTTCATAATGATGGAATGCATAATGCCAGACTATCATAACCACGTAGCCAAGGCCTCGTGCCAAGACCACAAATAAGATTTTGTCAAGGCCTCGTGCCAAGACACTAGTTTGTCTCATGAGACCTGCTGATGCATCGAGGAGCTATAGAGGGCTCCACCCGTCACTTATTAAGTCCAATGCATTCCTCATATGAATAGGTTTAAACATATCATAAACCATAACATAATCGTATCACATAAAACATTCATAAAGGAAACATAAAATTTCCACATTTCAATCACAAGATATCAATAAAACTCATTGATATAATAAAAATGCTTTTAAAACCATTTTCAATACCAAAATAAAAGAAAGTTAAAACTTTGTATTTATTTTTCATTAAAAAAAATTGATGGCTTGTAGAGGATGCCGAAACTCAAATAATGGTCACAGCGGCAGAGACTTCATTGTCGCCGCATATGTACGGAAAGAAAAACATTCCCTTTTTTCATTTAGTAAAATGCTTTGGATAAAAATATTCCTTTTGAATAAACTTAAAAGTCAAAGGGGTTTATACACCGTATAAAAGAAAGTTGTGTATAAAACCAAATATGCCTCAATGAAAGGGGATTGAGACGAAGTCCTTAAAAAGATCATTTCTAAAATAAAATAGATCTATTATGTGTATTCACTATAGGTACACATAAAGAAAGTAAAAATACAAAATAGGACATAATAACATCATGGCATAATTTGAAAGTAGGATATTAACCCAAAGAATGGAAATTCGGTTAAGAAGTTCCCTTACCTTGCGTCTTGTCCTGACTCGACCGTTCTTTAACCTCCTGAATAATAAACTAGAGTTAATTTATATTTACTTAAGAACCTTTTTTATTTTCATTTTTCCTTTTATATAACTTATTACCATGTTTTGAACATTATGTAATTATTTAAGTTAATAACGGTTGTTTTGTCGATCTTTGGTACTTGAGTCAACAATAAACTTCTTATAATTACAAGTTGTTTATGTGGTATAATATCCATTATCTCCAGAATTATATTCATGATTTAGATGTCATATATATCATATATATCCAGTATATACATTCATTTATAATATTACATAACATTTAGAGGTAAGAAATGAAATGCATCGTTCATGGAGACGGTAAGCCGTACGTACGCATGAACGCTACTTTCATTTCAATTTCATATTTAATGGAATGAAATCATAATGATATAAATGTATAATATAATTCCAGTATAATATATTGTATAATACCATTTAATCCACCCTTTATATATCCCACATATGACATTAACGATTCAAATCACTTTGAGGGGGCGGTAGTCCGCACTTCCTAAAATGAAATTATCGCGTTTACCCATAATGGAAATCATAAATTATGCCATAAATGATAAATAATGAAGCATATGGAAAAAATAAACATAATATATATATCATATATGAAAATAGTGTAATCTTAATGGCCACCTTTGAAGGTGTTATATGAGTGTTGAACAATCATCGTTTCGTGAGGCAGAAATTCGCCATCCACAGAAACCGTATGTTCTTTAACCATTAAATGTAGGTGTGTGTAAGTGTAGCTCGAATCCTTCTTATAAAAACATCCTAGTATATTTAGGATACTGGTTTTGTTACAAAAGAAATGAATAAAAAGAGTTTAGGGGGTTGGAGAAGAAAAATGAAATAAAACAACATTAGAGAAGACATTACCTCAAAATCGGGTAACTCTTTTTGATTTGAGCCAAAGGCTTCCTTGGGAAGAGTTCTGCCCAAAGTTAGGCTTCTAGGAGTAAGAGGGGGAAGTTGGGAGAGTATTTGGGCAGATTTTGGCCGAACCAATTGGCTTGAAAGTGTGAATGAGGTGGTAGAGGTGGGGGCCTTTTATAAGAGGAGAGGAGGGGCACTCTTGGAAAGTAAGGAAATGTTACATTATTATACAATGCTTTTCGGATTCTAAAGGTCCCACAATTATATAATTCGGGGATAAGGTGATAAGGGTTCTAAATATACCCATCCAATAAGATTTGGACAAGTGTAAGCCTTGGATTTTACATTATCTTCTCATTTTATTTAAATCGTTAAATAATGAGGTCATCGCTGCATCATCATGATGTCATAAATAATTTAATTTATTTAATGTATAAAAATTATAAAAAAATACTATGATGTAGGAAATAGTTTTAGCTTTCTAATGAATATTTATAGTCAAAATATGGACTTGTGTAACCCCACTTGAAAACTATTTTAGTAAAACAACTCATGTTTGTGTCAATTTAATTTTAACATTAAATAAATATTTATTAATGTCATTTTCCAACTAAAGTGGCTCCATGGGGTACCCAAGTTTACCCATGGGTTGTCTTGGTCGGCCATGACTCATCAAATAGGAGTAGGACAACTTTCATGCTCATCTCATATTATTAAAACATTATTTGTACCTTAAACTACACTAATTACCTCTAATCGCGATTAAGAACTTAAAAGTTACTATTCACGAAAAAATTATATTAATCTCATTGAACCACATTTTACTTATTAATGACAACCATGTATGTCGGATTTTTGAAAATCAAATCACAGAAGTGGTAATATTTCATTTAAACGAAAGAATCAGTTATTTAACTACCACTTAGTGGTTTCACTATTCATCAAAAATTGATGTTTTTCAGAACAATGCCAAAATTTCACCCTAAGCTATAATTGATATTCCGATTTCAAAAATGATGTCTATTTTACAAAATTCCAAAAATATAAGTTGAATTAATTAATTTTATAATTAATTCCCGCTGTCACAACAAATAGCATGTTTTTAAGAAACAATTTATATCAAAAGATTGGCAATTGTTTATGTCCAATTTCAATGTTAAAATAATTCTAATGACCACCATTTGATAAAATGGTAAAAATATATTCTAATTATACTTTAAAACCACTCAATATTATAACTTATCACTATAAATTATTTTGATTAAAAAAGTTGTTTTATGTATTTTTCACTATTCATAAAAATTTTGAAGTTCTCAGAAAATTACAAAAAATTCAACATAGGCTAATTTCAATATTAGGAATACAAAAATGAAGTCCATTTTGAAATATAAAATTTCTACAAATTTAAAAATTGGTTATTACTATTCATAATGGATACTTTGATTAGTTTCAGTGTGTTAGAACTCGATGTTGCGTACAATGCAAGCTATTACATTATTGAATGAGAAGCGTATCATGGAAGCTCTGGGTGTTACATCCTACCCTGGATGATTCTCGACATCAACGGAACGATGTCCGCCTTACCGTGACACCATAAACAATCACCGAACTCGAGGTAGGGGTCTGAGTGGAATTATTATTCTTGTTCTTCTTCATTCAAACCTTGGATTATTTATGCCGAATAATAACACCATAATGAGGAGGGATTGGACGGCACGAACACGGCCTGATCCTCCCCCTTTGGTTGTTCTTATTTGTTGATGACGGAGGTGGACCTCAATGAAAACAGGCATCGCAATGCAGCCGGGTCGCAAAGAGGGTGTGACACCACTGTGCTGTGTGGAAGGATATCCGCAGCCACGGCTGGTCAAGGTGGAGGCACGCGACACCATCGGGCCGCGCGAAGGAGATGAGGGCCACAGCCTAACCGGGCCGCGGATGAGGAGGCGCGACACCGTCGCACCGCGTGGCGGACCAAGGGGCCTTGGTGGGGTGGGGGTGGCAGCACCATCGCGCCGTGCGGAGGGCAGTAGGGCCTCAGCGTCGTCCCGCCGTGGTGGAGGTGTAGTGGCGGTCGGCCGGGACGACCCCCGTTGAGCCGGAGCAGCTGGCTGCTTGGCCATCCGGGAAGAGCGGGACCCCGTCGGGTCCCGCGTGAGCTGGACCGGTGCCACCTAGCGCCCGTTAGGTTCCACCAGAATGGTTATAGCGTTCAGGTTCCAAGGGACGCGCACCTACCCCATGGGCGCGGCTAGGGCCGGCCGCCCTCGAACGGGCCGCCCTCGGTCGGCCCGCCCCACAGGCCATGCCATTTTCTCAGAACAGGTTGGACACTCGGACCAGGTCGAACCCCGGTCTGGACAGGGTTGGGCCGGTTCCCTCCGACTGGGCCAGACCAGACCCGGACCCATTTGGCCAATATACACCTTTTCCCCATATAATGGGATACATGGGTCCGATTGATGAACCGGCTGTGGAGACAGAAAGCATAGAGCATAACAGCTCCTTTGGAATACCCCACTTGAGGTCTGGACATATTTGGGGTACAGTCGGGTTGGTTTGAACCTAAAAACCAACAGACCCCCCTGAATGGAAATTCCAATAACTCAGAGACTCGGCGTCTGATTGACACATCGTCTATTGCATTGGGTTACTTATGATGAGATGGAACTACGGGATACATCAACTCGAGACTTTGTGGTAGTTGATGTATCGACATGTGGCTCGAGGATCGGACCCTCCTGGAATTGAGCATGCTATGTGCGACGACCTTATGGCTAGCTGCGACTGAGATGATAGGATCCTACGTGGACCTACTACTTTACCAGGATCCTTCGTGGGTTGGACAGTGATGATTTCTATACCAGGATCATCCATGGATACGATAGTGATGAATTCTGTACCAGGATCCTTTGTGGGTTTGACAGTGACGATACTGTACCAGGATCCTCTGTGGGTTTGACAGCGATGAATTCTATACTGGGATCCTCCGTGGGTTCGACAACAATGACTTCTGTATTGGGATCCTTCATGGGTTTGACTGTTCTAATACTGTTCCAGAATCCTAAGTGGGTTCGGTAGAGGATATGATTTAGTGGATACTTCTAATCATCTCTACCCCCTTCTACATGAGTTTCATACCTATGTGAGCTAAGTCTTGTCTTTCATTCGTTATCATCAAGGTGACTGAATTTACTTCTGATGTGGATTGGGTTGTGCTGGAGCTCAAGAGTTGGAGCCGGACTATGATTGGTAACTTAGGTATATGTATGGGCATATACCTAAGTAGGATTGATAGATACTTCGTGAATTATCATTATACTATGGTTTATCCTTTTTGGATTAGGGGAGAACTTCGGGGGTCTCGGGGTCCCATACTGAGTATTGTTATACTCACCCCTGCACGGGCTTCACCCAAACCTTGTTGTGTTCTGTGAAGACAATGGTCGACAGTGATCGAGGCAAAGGGTGATGGACATGAGGCTGCTTGGAGCTAGACTATATGGGACATACCTCAGGGACGTGTTGTTCGATATCTGTACCTATCCTTCAGGTAGGATTCCCCGGTGGACGATCCAGGAGCTATTTTCCCTTTTTACTTGTAATTGTACTTGTTGTTCAGTTGGTTTTATATACTGGACCACATACTTTCAACACAATTTTCATTTCTATATTATTACTTTTTTCTTCTACTACTTGTGTTCAGACTATGTGTGTTACAGGTTTAATGGTGACTCCATCCCTTTTTATTAGGAATTCTCCTTTGGTGCTAGTCGTCATCCCTTGGCCTATGGAAGGTGGGCTTGGGGTAGTCACGACACGGGCTCCAAGGACGGGTCATGAAAAATTGGTATCAGAGGAGTTGGTTCTACCATAGAACATGGTCTCTGATTCTTTTAAATGGAAATAGTGTTAAGTGTTTTGGGTGTGGTTATCAGTTTAGGGAAACCGATGTTGGTGCGGTGGCTGACGTATCCATACACTAGGACTCTGACTTCTGATTTCTGACTGAGTGCACGAAAACACTGATTGTGTGTGTGTTTTCTTTGAATAATTTTCTTCGTGATTACATTGTGTCAGCTCACCAGGTATATTGTTTTGACAGTGTCGCACCTGTTTTCTTTAGGATGGCCCCACGTTGGCAGTCAGCTAAGGTTCCGAGCTTCGTATGAGAAGGTATCCCCTTGAGCGACGAGGCCTCAGTGCAGGGCCCCATCCCAGCGGAGGAACTAGCGGTACCACTACCCGTTGGGCCACCGATACCACCAGCTACAACAAAAGAGATTGCATGTTGTCTCAGTGGGTTGCATGAGTTCCATCACCCAAGGCCACCCAGGTTCAGGGGAGATACAGACCCACAAGTAGCTGAGTATTGGCTGGATGTTGTTGTGAGAATTTTCAAATTCGTAGGGATACCATCTGACCTCAGGGTGATCCTTTCCGCGAGTCTCTTTCATGAAGCATCAGGTAGATGGTGTTGCCTGATTCTCCAAGAGCATGAAGAGGCATCACTACTCTTGGAAGACATCGAGAGTCTCCTCCGGTTAGATTTTGTTCCAGGAACCCTTCGTGCGGTGTGGATATAGGAGTTACTACATCTACAGCAAGGTAGAATGACGATAGCTCAGTACTCAACGAGGTTCACCGACCCCTCCCGTTACTCCATGGATATGGTACGTGTCCCATTATTTAGGGCATGGACCTTCCATTAGGGACTCAGTAATGATATTAGGTATTTGATGATCTCCCTCAGTATTCCGACGCCGGCGGTGATGTTGGAGCGAGCCCTTCTAGTGGAGAGTTTTCTTGCTGTGCAGTAACCAGCAACGAGACCCACCACAGGGCAACACGTAGTGGATTCTTCTGCTTCCAGCAGTAGAAAAATGGCACAGAGGTCCAAGCATCCCAGGACATCAGGTGGGCGTCCCCAGGATACAGGTTCGGTTGTGTGGGGCACACGAGACAGAGGTAGCCATACGAAGAGCTGGCAGTGCTATGCATATGGTGGGCAGGGTCACATTGCTCGTGACTGCCCGACCCGCCATGAAGATGAGTAGAAGATAGTAGAGGGACCTCCCAGGTAGAGGTAGAGGTTCGACCATGGTGGTATTCCAGGAGCAAGCAGACATGGCAGAGGTGCTGGCCGAGAAGCAGGTGGTGGATGACGTTTCGAGGCCCTACCACCACGACCACTAAGAGGTCCACCCCGACCACAGGGAGCTGGCACACAGGAGCGGGCTCAGCTCTAGGAAGTTAAGGCCTATGACAATGGTGCACCTTAGATGATTTTAGGTACTATCTGTGTCTACTCCATCCTTGCTACAGTACTTATACACACAAGTGCGAGTCATTATTTTATTGTCACTGCCCTCGTTCGGATCTCGGAGATTCTGATGGATCTGTTGGCTCGATCCTTACAGCTACAGACTCCTAAGAGAGAAGACTTGGTGATTACGCACTGGTGTCGGTAGTGTGAGCTTATTCTAGGAGGTGAGAGCTTTGGCTGGGATCTCCTCGTAGTGGCGTCGAGGCCTTACGACGTCATTTTGGGTATGGACTAGTTATCTATAGTCCATTCTTAGATTGACTGTATTAGGCACGAAGTGTGGTGCGTCCGCATAGATGGGTGTAGGTTCACCTTCACCAGAAATAAGGGAGCCTTTGCAGCATAGGATGGACTTAAATAGAGGAGGGGGCAGCCGATCACACATCAGTTGGCTAGTCTCATCCTCAAAGCGGTTGATGTGCAGAGTCTGAGTTTTCCTGTTGTGGTGGATCAGTACACAAATGTTTCCCTTACGATGTTCCAAGACTACCTCCTTGTAGAGAGGTGGACTTATACATTGACCTGTACCCCAGGACGGCACCGATATCTACTCCAATATATAGGATGGCCCCAACCAAGCTTCGTGGGCTATGGGTATAGCTGGAGGACTTTCCAGGTAAGGGATTTATCTGACCCAGTGTTTCACCCTGGGCATCCGCGATTTTGTTCGCCAAGAAGGCGGATGGGAGCTTGCGACTATGTGTTGATTATTGGTTCCTGAACCAGGTGACCGTGAAGAACAAGTACCCACTCCCAAGGATTGACGACCTCTTTGATCAGCTCAAGGGAGCGCATTGGTTCTTGAAGATAGATCTTCGATCGGGTTAACACAAGCTCAGAGTACAGGATGACTATGTGAAGAAGATGGCCTTCAAATGATGGTATGGCCACTATGTGTTTTTGGTTATTCCATTCGGTGTAACCAACACACTAGTAGTGTTCATTGGACTCATGAACACGATATTTCAGCCATACCTTGATCGATTTGTGGTAGACTTCATCGATGACATTCTGATCTACTCAGCTACCGAGGAGGAGCACGCCTACCATTTTGTGGGTAGTTCTGGAAACACTCCGAGAGCACCAGATTAATCGTAAGATCTCGAAGTGCCAGTTCTGGATCGGAGAGGTACACTTTCCGGGATATGTCATCTCAGAGTCTAGAGTAGCAGTGGATCTACTGAAGATCGAGGATGTACTTTTTTGGGAGCCACCCAGGAGTGTGATGGAGGTATGGAGTTTTCTAGGAACGAGCAGTGATCGCATATGGTTCTTGGCAGTTGAGACAGCATGAGAAGAACTACACTACTCATGACTAGAGGTAGCAGAAGTGGTCATTGCCTTGAAGATATGGCGGCACTATCCGATGGGAGAGAGTTTTATAGTCTACTCTGACCACCATAGTCTTAGGTACATCTTCTCACAGAAGAACCAGAACCTGAGACAATGTAATTGGCTAGAGTTCCTCATGGACTATAACTTTGAGATAATCTACACTCCTGGGAAGGGGAACATTTTAGCATATGCTCTCAGTATGAGATCAGGAATTCAGCTACTAGGAGAGGCGACATAGCGGCTGGCCGCATTGTAGATATCCTTTCTGGATAGAGATGGAGAATCCTTTCTACACTCTCTCACAATCAATCATCTACTTCTTCAGCGAATCAGGGAGGCATAGCTTGGGGACATTGACTATGAGATGCGATGGGCTCAGATATCCACAGGGCAGGCACCTGATGGATTCTATGAAGGTGGGGAGAACATCATTTACTTTAGAGGACGTACCATGGTACCATTTTCACTTCAGGAGGAAGTGTTGAGAGAGTTCCACACATCTCCATTAGCGGTACATCCAGAAGTGGTGAAGATGTATCAGGACCTCCGACGATAGCACTGGTGTCCTGGTATGGAGAAGGCAGTAGCAGAGTTTGTCTCTCGATGTCTTACTTGTCAGCAAGTGAAGGTGGATCACCAGGTTCTATCAGGCTTGGTTCATCCATTAGAGTTACCATAGTGGAAGTGGGATGGGATATCCATGGATTTCGTGATGGTAATTCCATGTACATCCAGAGGAAATGACTCTATCTGGGTGATTGTCGACCCACTCACCAAGTCGACCCACTTTCTACCGATCAGAGAGCAGGGTTCTGTAGAGTGCTTGGGACGCCTATAAGTACAAAAGATCGTACGGATTCATGGGGTGCCAATGGATGATTATCTCTAATCTAGATGCTCTTATCACTTCCTGGATATGGATGGGATTACAGGAGGCTTTCGGGACACGACTTCACTTGAGAACTGTGTTGATGCTCCTTTCCATCACAGATTCTAAATGAATGAAAATGGAAATACCTTAAAACAAAAATTATTCATCCTTTAAAGAAACATAAAAAATTGACAAAGGCATGAACAAATATTCATTTGCACTGGGGTCATACAAGTTCCACCAAGGTCATGCAAGTATACTTGCGTGCTGCCCAATGGTCGCGCAGGTCACTTGCATGCCCACTTTGATTTTTCGTCCAGGGTCTTCCCTGGCCTATAAATACCCCTTGTGGGACCCCCATTTTAGGACGAAAAAATTCCAGAAACTCAGATTTGAGCTCCCAACACCCTAGTCTCTTATAAAAGCTTCCGAACACTTATAAGGTAATTTCTTACCTATAATGGAAGATCTAAAGAGGGGAGTAAGGCCTATGTGTGGAAACTCATCAACACTTGTGCGCCTAAGTGGCCATCCCTTAATGGAAATGGCCACACTTGCATGCTGCCTTACCACTTCAACAGAACTTGCGTGCCACCCTTCTGGAAGCACCTAGGGATAATACTAAAGGCTTGAGCCAAGTCTCGCCCATGTATTACCTTAAGGGTTGACTGTCGCGCAAGTATCTATGTGTTGCCCAGGTACACATGTGTGTCCAGGACTTGCGTGCCCACACAGGACCTGCGCGCCCACTTCTTTTTGGGTTCCTCTTCTGCCTATTTCACCTCTCTTATGCTTATCCACCTCTTCTATTCAAGATCGAGCCTTCAAAACCTTCTTTAAATCCATTTTTTTCATGGCTCCTTTATTGGGTTCTTTTTTTAAAGGGAATTCTGTGGAACATCTCTCAAAACATAGTGATTTACATATCTTTATGTCACTAAGGTTATAGATTTCTTTCATTCAACCTCATCCTATAAGATGAGAGAATCCTTAACGTGGGCCTCCTTTTCAGGAGTAAGCCCCAATCTAGGTTCTCTTAATTTGGGAATCCTCCTCAAGAGTAAGCCCCAAGTACCTTAACATGGGAATCCTCTTTAGGAGTAAGCCCCAGTCAAAACTTCCGAAATCTTGGCATCATCCTCAGGAGTAAGCCCTAACAATAATTTCCATAACCTAGGCCTCTTTTTCAGGAGTAATCCCCAGTCTTCAAATTCTCAAAATATGGGCATCCTCCTTAGAAGTAAGCCTGAAATTCCAAATTCTTTTTACCTGGGCCTCCTTTTCAGGAGTAATCCCCAGTCGTCAAATTCCTAAATATGGGAATCCTTCTTAAGAGTAAGCCCCAAATTGTAAATTCTTTTAACCTGGGCCTATTTTTCAGGAGTAATCCCCAGTCATAATTCCCCTTATCCAGTATTAATTTACTTTTGATTTGGGTTTCCTTCTCAGAAGTAAAACCCTATCATATTTCCCCTTCTAATTTGGGCATCTTCTTCAAGAGTAAGCACCAAGTTAGATTATCCAAATGTCTATAAATTACATATACCTTTATGGAACTTGTTCCTGGGTTTCATCCCTGAAGTGAAACCCAATAACCATCTATTTTGGGAGTCATCCATACATAAGTCCCACATCATTTCTTATGATTGCATCTTTCGTGGTACAATTGTCTGGTTTCACAAATAACTCTTGTTTCTCACACCGAGCATGACTCATGTCAGCTTAGATTGTAAAAGTAAATCATGACATCTTTCATTGAGCCATCAATCATGCATAAACCTCATACTTCTTTACTCAAAACTACGTGGGTTCGGATTCCTTTTCCAAAACAAAGGATACGTAGGTAGCCTATCTGTGGGTACGATCCCAACTATGAAATATTTCATGTCCTTATAAATGACAATAAACTTCAAGTGCCCCGCTGAGTGGATTTAAAACCAGTATGGTTATCATAATAACCAAGATATTTCTATATAATGTGTCGAAGGATACCATTGAACAAGAAACTATAACAAATACAGATTATTCTCTATCGATGAAGATCCTCAAATACATATAGAAGATTCCCTAAATCTCATACATACTAATCATTTATTGTCAGATTTAAAGGAAAGATAATTTTCATACGTGGTAATGTAATAAGGATTCATGAACATAACATAAATCTATAAAGAGAGTCCCAGAGTAGAAAATAATTCCCTTAAAAAGGATTGATGAGTCTGACCTCCCATCCTCTCGACCAATGAAAATTCTTATGTCTCATCGGTTCACAACTAATGAGCACCTACCTTTGGAAAGTAGGTCCAAATGGATATAGAATCATTAGATGTTTCTGGTTCTATGAACAAACTCGTTAGAAACAGCTTGGATTGTTTGAATCTTAAATCAATGAGGTCATCCCCAATTCTAGAGGAAACAAAAGATGATGAACCCGATGTGAATCCTTAACCAAGTTAAAATGATGTTTTACTTATTTGTTAGGCCCCTATTTAAAACTCAATGAGAGGGCCAACAAAACAATCAATAACAAATGTGTTCATCCAAAATATGTGGTGGCCGAAATTATCCTGATTATGTCTGTTATATCAATCAGGCACTCTTTTCCCAGATCTTCTGCGTTACAAAAATGGTTTCTCTTAAGTTCACGCCGGTGAATACTTCTGCTGTGAATGCCTCTGATGCTACTCCTTCTGGATCATCATCCACTCTGAGGATGACATCACCTAACCAGCGTCTTCAATGCTGGGTATCAAATGCCCTGGTTAAGGAATATTGTCAAAATGGTACTATTACGACTCTGGAGGCTGATTGACAGGACTTCCAAGTAAATAATTCACCATGGTTGTCTAGATAGCGAGGACCAGCGATCACGAAGCAGGCGGTGCTTACCACCATCTCCAACTGTTTCGGGTCGTTATCCCCAGAACAAAACAACCATTTCCTCCCATATTCTATGGAGGTGAATGAGAAGTCCATTTGGGTCCTTAATTCAAAGTGACAAGAGTCATTCCTGAGGACTCCCATATTCAATCATTTCCAGACTCGTGCGGTAGTGCACCCTCAACATTATGAGGTATTGTCTCTAGGTGTTCGGCTCAGGTTCCTCGAACCCGAGCAGGAAAGACGAACCGTGAGAGGAAAAATCCAGTTAACAGTGAGCATGTTCTCATCTCTGCAATCTCTGGAGAATTCCAACAACCTAACATGGTGGAAAGCAACGAGCAGGCACACACAACTGTCCATTTTAATTCTGTTGTCTAGAAGACTCGTCTGGCAGTAGCAAGCCAATCCCACCGGGCAATTCCGGTGGAGTACTACAGACATGAACATACACCTATTTATAAATCATCAGTTGTTCAGCAGGCTCGTCTGACTATATATGATGAAGCCTACCAACCCTATGTGTTGACAACTGGTAAACAGGAACATACACCTGCTTCGACTCATTAGTCCTACCAGCATCCTCATCTGCTAGTATTGAAGGATGTTCGTCAACCACATTCGGCGGAGTGCAATCAGCAGGCACATGCAACTTCTAGTATTGATCAAGCATCAGTCTCGTTTGGTAGCTTTCGAAGAAGTCAGTCGGAAAGCTCCGATGCCAAAAAGTAGGCATACTCAACTCTCTACCCCCATACATGAGTACTGTCAGAATTCACTGATAGGAAAAGGAGGACAGGAGCAGGAACACACACCTACTCCAAGCATGGAATGGACGTATATTCCCATTTTGGTAGCTGAAGTCACCAAGCATATTCTATCAATGGTGAAAGTGTAGAAGCAAATCCCTGCTCATATTCTGGATGTCGGCCTGGATATTATAACCGCTTCAGCAGCATAGCAGGGAAAGAAATGCAAATATATCCCTACCAGTGGAGTGACACATCAATAGTTCACTCCAGAACAGACACACACCTTTGTTCTATTCCAAGAGGTTTCTGGTTCATACTCCCCCATATCAAACGGACAACCAAAGTTAGGCACATACACCTAATTTGAGTGGACATAATCAGCCTAACCTGATCATTTCTCCTGAGCAGGAACATATACCTACCCATAATGACCACTTTCATCAACAAATGGTTCCCAATGTGAGAAAGAAGGTGTCTAAAAAGAAGAACCATCCAACAGAGTTAAGAAATCAAGGGCCAATCTCTAACAAGGATTTACTCGATGGTGGAGTTCTTGATGCACCCAGAAAATTATATGTTGCAACTCAAGATTATACTCTCTCAATTCCCAATAGAGGGAACATTAATTACAAAGGTTTTAATTAGATACTTCCTCATAAAGTCTTGCTTTATGACAATTCGGTCGATCTTGAAGTTTCATCTTCAGATGAGAGCCATAGGAACCCTCTGCATGGCCAGAAGATCAGGGAGAAAAATCTTTCATCTTTTACTGTAACCCCCCATGGTGGTCCTCCCCAGGATGATGAATTTAGCTGAGAAAGTCATATCCATAGTAGTAATGCACATTGCCTAGAAAATTCTCCAATGGACAATGTAGTGACAAGAAATCCCTCTTATCTTGAGGAAAATGGAAATGTGAAGCCAGTCGTGTCTGATGCTTTTCCACTAGTAGGTGAAACACTTTCTCAATCAGAAGATATCCTGGGGTGTAGGTCATTCTCCGAACCACCCCTGGGTCATTCAACTTCTTGTTTGATCAGTGAATTCTCTACCAATCTTGTTGAATCTGATGAAGCAACAAGGAATCACCAGCTCTGGTCTAATCAGGTAGAATAATCTTCATTGAATGATAAAGAGGATGTACTGAAAATGAGAAAACAACTGGAAAAAGGTGAAGTGCCAGTTATGTTTTTGCATTTGGCTGATTCACAGCATGACATTCCAGAGAAATTGATGGAATATGGAATTCATGATATTCATCTCAACATATGGAAAACTCTTTGTCAGTTTAAGAAGAAAATATTATCTTAATGAATATGAAAATCATGTCAAGATAGTATAAGGGTTACAACGCCAAATTGATTTGGAATCTCTCTCATTTTCTTGATATCTGAAGGCTGAAAAGTAGCAGAGAGCCCTTCAACGTTCATGACATAGCGCACTGAGAAGATTGTGCCAGTTAATTTCCAATGCCCTATCTGGTATTCATATCTGGGGGTGGGGTGTTCATGGGGCATTACATTTCACTGTACTCTCCAGTCATCAAATCCCGTCTAAAATGGTTTCATGCAATGTTATTTCCCATGGCCGGACACATTCAATTGGCTTTATTTATAATCAAAGGATCTCTCAAGAACAGGATTCAACTAATTCTTCTCAAAATCAAGCATACAGAGATCATGTTTTTGAATTACTTTTCCATCCATCAAACGAGAATATTGAACATCCCTCTCATTTAGAGAAAGCACATCATCAAGTGACAGAAGTGTCAGAAATCGTCCAACGGCCTTTTGAGTCGGGTGATAAGAGTGGATGTAGGTTGATGCATCGAACTAATTTCCGTACTAAATTTTTCAAGATCAGAAGAGCATTCAAGAAAGTCTTAGATTTAGAATCTCAAGAACCACCCCATCTTGCTAGACTGGGGTCTCTTTAACCCAACCCTATGAATCAACAAATAGGATTCAAGGAGTTGAGCAGAAACAGTAGGAACAGCCCCAGTCCATAGGACTGGGTACTTTTTCAAATCCTCAATCTTTCCCTCAGATAAAGTTAGTCTTCTCTCAATCAGGGAAGAATCCACAAGTGGAAAGAAGAGCCAAATTATCAGGAGATTCCCTCCAAATTATGGTTCCTCAAGATGTTCCTGAGGGATAAAATTGACAAAAGGAAATGTCTCATCGGGTACATGGAAATAGAAAATATCACAGAAATTCGGATAGAAGGGATGCAATGCATTATGCATCAATCAATGCCATCAATTCTGTTGTTGTGGATCCCTCAGATGAGGCTCACTCAGAGGGATCAGATGAGGAAAATCCTACTAAAGAAGTTGTATGAACAGACACAAATGAAGAAGGTGTGCATACATGAAATCAAAAGATTACCCAGAATCTATGTAATACCTCAAGTAACCCACTTCCCCCTATCTGAAAGGTGTCCAATAAGGGGAAAGTAAAGAATTAGGTTACATAGCATTCCTCTGGAGGATGACAATCACTCTCATTAGAGAAAATATTTTCACAACAAGAGGAAGGAATGAAGGAATTAAGGAGGTTTAATGAAGAACTACTTCAAGGTTGTCTTCCTCCTCCGCGTACCGGAGTCAGTCAGCCAAGGGAATTTGTTGAGGCTACTGAGATGGATCAATAATATCCTCCTCTACTGGTACACCCTCAAGGGTCTAATCCTAAGGGTCATCTACAACAACAATCGATGGTGCTACCATCAGTTGCAGTACCAGCCACCAAATCTGTCCAAGCTCCAGTCATTGCACCTGCTCAGGTCCAAGCTCAACCAGATGTTTCTCAAAAGTTAATAACTACTATTGAGTCATTAACAGCTCAGTTGGAAGCTCTAGAGGGAAAGGATGCTCAAATTCAACTAGAAAAGAGAGGTTACCCTGAATGGGTTGATACAATTCCTCCCCCATCAAATTTTTCAAGTACCACATTTCCAATCGTTAATGGTTCAGGAGACCTAGAGCAACACTTAACACATTTTGCTTCTCGTTGCGATCCTATGATTGGAACCGCTCAGCAACAAGAAGAAGTTAAGCTCAGGTGTTTTTTATATTCATTACAAGGACCTTCTTTTGTCTGGTTCACAAGCTTGAAATCCCAGTCAATTACCAGATGGGAGGATCTCCGCCAAAGATTCCTTCTTCAGTTCAGCTCAACGTTTCCAAAGAAAACAGTTTTTTATCTTAAAAACTGTAAGAAAAGGGAGAATGAAAGGGTTTCGAATTTCATTACTCACTGGAAGGGATTAACATATTCTCTGAGCTTAGCACTCCCTGAAAAAGAATTGTTGCCAATCTGTGTGACAAATTTGCGCGATGAACTACGCACACCGTTGATCCCTATGAAATACACAGGAGGGTTTTGAGACCTTACTTCAATATCTCAACAAATTTAAGAATCTCTTATGAAGAATTAGGATAATGATCGTGTTATTCCATCATCTCACGGAAAGTGAATGGGTAAAGCAGAGACCACTACAGTTATGCTTAAAAAAGCACCTATACCTGCTTTTACTTCAAAACATTCATCTTCTCGAAGGGATCCACCTCTTGAGTGCCACAACAGAGGATTTTTTGTCAAGATGATCAAAGAGATCAAATATAAAAACAATTTTACGATTTGAAGAGAAAAGTGTACTCTTTCCGAAATCAACAAGTTCCTGGTTATTTCATTTTGGCTCTGGAAAATAATTTGGTTCAATTTCCAAGGCCCAAAAGGCCAAACAAGGAAGGAGATGAAGATCGTCCCAACGATTTACCATTTCATCAGATGTTGGGGCATCCCATTCAGGAGTGTTTTGTCTTCAAGGACCTCCTGTAAAAAATGGTCGACTTGGGAAAAGTCAAATTCAAAGGTTCTTCAACTCAGTTAGCATGTGCTACTGCTACAGATCCGGAGGATGAAGGTGAGTGGCAAGAATTATAGAACAAAAATGTTAAAAAATATGATGATTATATGGTCAGAAAAACAATTAACCAAATTCATGCAGTTTTGCGAACCCAATTGAAAAAAACCAATTGTGTCTTCTTCCATGAATTCCACAACAAAACACTCTTCATCAAAGGGAAAATCCTCAAAAGGGCGGCATAATTCAAAGAAAGAGGAACTATCAGAAGATGATGAAATCATGTCAAAGCCTAAGTTTTCATTGACTATGGCATATTTTATGCCATCTACTTCAAAGCCACGGGCACCATCCCACAAAACGGCACAACCTAAACTGGCTAATCTGGTAGAGTCTTCATCAGACGACGATTTGATCTTTGGTTCTGTTATCATGATTCACTTAACAGATCCATATTCCAGTCACAGTTTGGATTTTTATGAGCTTTATTTACCTGTATCAAATAGAGGAATCAGAGGGAGTTCTAGAGACTCAGGGTATAGGGGAAGACGTGGATCTTTCAGAGGCCACTATTCTAATTCTACCCCTGCTAGAACTGTGTATGCGGCATAAACTCGTGGTAGAGCCCTTCAACGAGCTCAACAAGAACAAGCAACTTCTTCTACACAAGATAGACTCAGTACTGGCACAATTATTCTGGAAGATCGGTTGGAGGTTCCATCTTCTTCCTCTCACCAAGTATATAGACCTAGTCGGTCTTATCTTCCAAATCTAGGAGTATTACCAACTCCTATCCCGGTACAAGATGCATCAACTTCTAAAGCATCAACTTATAAGGCACCTGCGAAACCACATGTTCCTGTTAGGAAACTCAGACCTTTGGATCAAAAGTATGATGTATTGAAACACTTGGCCCAAATAACGTCCATGTTATCAATTCTAGATGCTTTGAATTTATCAAAGGATCTTCGAAGGGCACTCATCGAGGCTTTTTCGAGTCCTCAAGAGTTTGAAACTGAAATTGTTGCAGCTGAAGTCTACCATGTAGAGAATAATCCTGCAGAATGCCATGCAGTGATATCTTTTACTGATGAAGAT
The DNA here is from genome assembly GCA_963277665.1 of Viscum album. Classification (NCBI taxonomy): domain Eukaryota; kingdom Viridiplantae; phylum Streptophyta; class Magnoliopsida; order Santalales; family Viscaceae; genus Viscum; species Viscum album. The sequence goes on along the minus strand of OY728143.1, from coordinate 1,535,991,282 downwards.
GAAGATGACGTCGTCCATGGACATATTAGACCTTTGTACTTATATGGAAAGGTCAATGGTGTAGACTTCTGAAGAGTATTCATTGATAATGCTTCAGGAGTCAACCTCATCCCCATTCGCACACTTCGTCGATTGGGCCTCACAAGATCTGAAGTATCTCCTTCCACTTTGGTGTTACAAGGATATGATAAAAATGAACAAGAACCAATGGGAGAGATTACACACAGAACTCAGTTTGGAGATCTTGTATCCAATTCAGATTTCATGTTTATTGATCAAGTCTCATCCTTCAACATCTTGCTTGGTAGACCCTGGCTACATCAACATACGGCTATCCCTTCATCATACCATCAATGTCTCAAATATTATTTCCCTGGTAAAATTGGGACATTTTATTGTGATAATTCTTCGTACAAGACATGTGAATATAAATACATTGAGGCGGAATTCTATCACATGAAGGGAAAGGAGAAATCCACAGTAAGGGATATTACCAAAGTTAATGCTCCATATGGTTTGGAAAAGATTCCAGTAAACCCATTTACACATGTGAGTAAAGATTATGTATTGCCTATCAGTCAAATTGACAGGATAGACCCAAATCAAAATACTCTTGTGGAAACTTCCATAATGTCAATTACGACAATCAAGACAGACAACATTGGAGAAAGTGGTGATCCACCAAGCAATGATGAAAGCTCAAATGGATATTTCTTCATTTCAACTACTGAAATCTAGTAAGTCTATACTTCACCAATCAGGCTAGAAGAAGTTATTTCAATGTCAGAGGTGAACGATGATGTCGATTCTCAATCCATTATCTCCTTTATATTACCCAAGGAAGACATTTCATCATCAATATGGTCAGAAATGGAATCCTCTTCTTCAAGATGTTCAAATTTTAACATCTCTTCTGATCATGGAAATTCCGCTTCTTCATCTACTATGCAAGTAGAAACAGAAAAAACAACACTTGTTGAAGATGAAGAGGAAGATCTTAGGGATGCTCCTCCAGCATTTGAAGAGGTTATCTCTACCACTGTGGATGAACTCATAGAAATAAATCTGGGTACAAAATAATATTTGCGCCCCACTTTAATTAGTGCGGCCATGACTCCTGAACAGTAAGAGATGTATATTTCTCTTTTAAATAAAAATCGAGATATATTTGCCCGGAACTATACAGAGATTATAGGGCTTGATCCAGATGTTTCCCCTCATCATTTGGGTCTTCCAGAAGAATATCAATGATTCAAACAAGCCGCTAGAAGAACACACCCAACCTATGTTTCCAAAATTGAGGATGAAGTGGATAAGCTTATCAAAGCTAACTTCTTCATAGAAGTTCAATATCCCAAATGGTTGGATAATACTGTCCCAATGAAAAATAAGAATGGGAAAATTAGAGTTTGCATTGATTTCAGATATCTTAATCATCATTGTCCTAAGGATGATCTTCCAGTACCGATTACAGAAATCTTAATTGATGCAACAGCTGGCTATTAAGAACTTTCCTTCATGGATGGATATTCTGGATATAATCAAATCTGAATGGCTCAAGAAGATAAATAATCTATAGCCTTCAGAGCCCCTCGGGGTGTGTTTTTCTATCAGGAAATGCCATTTGGCCTGAAGAATGCAGGCGCAACATATCAACGTTCCATGCATTGTATCTTCAAACCCTTTTTAGGGAAGTTTGTTGAATGATATGTGGAAGATTTTGTGGTTAAATCCTAACAACTTTCTAATAACTTGGCTGATTTGGAAATCATATTCCGTAATCTTTGGAAACCTAATTTGAAGATGAACCCCTTAAAATGTCCTTCTGGGGTAACCTTAGGAAAATTTCATGGCTTCATTGTATGCCATCGTGGTATCGAGGTTGATCCTGAGAAGACAAAGTCAATCCTTGGTATGTCACCTCCTCAAAATTTAAAGGAATTGAGAGGACTTCAAGGACACTTGGCCTATATTCGGCGTTTCATTGCCAATTTGGTAGGAAAAAGTTTTCCATTCACAAAATTGATGAAGAAGGGATTCACTTACCAGTGGACTGAAGAATGTCAATAAGCAATAGATATTCTAAAGAAGTATCTCCTAAGTCCACCGATGTTAATGCTACCTATTTAAGGATGACCACTTATCCTCTATGTGACAGCTTTAGAGCGATCATTGGGTGCCTTTCTTACTCAGAAGAAGGATGCTGGGAATGAAAACAGCCTCTACTATCTCAGTCGGACTATGCTTGAAGCAGAAACCCAATACTCAAATATTGAGAAGTGCTTCCTAGCATTAATCTTTGTAGTTCAGAAGTTGAGACACTACCTGCAGCATCACGAGGTCCAATTGGTATCTCACAGTAACCCGCTCAAATTCATCCTTAGTCGTCCAATGCTTACAAGATGTCTGGAAAGGTGGGTAGTTATTTTGCAGAAATTTGATATTCAGTATGTCTCTCAAAAGGCAATAAAGGGCCAAGATCTGGCTGATTTCCTTGCTGAACATCCTTCAATAGAATATACATCATCAGATATTGAACTTCCTGATGAGGAAGACTTTTCTATTCAAGATAGTCTTCAAACATGGTAAATGTACTTTGATGGTGCTTCTAGAAGTCCAACAGGGAGGAAAATGGAAAATCCTAAATTCAATAAAGTTGGATTAGGAATTGTACTCATTTCCCTAGAAAAGGCAGTACTACCTAGTTCCTTCTCATTATTGGGAGGAAGTATAAATAATGAAGCAGAATACTAAGCTCTTATCACAGGATTGGAGTTGGCACTTCAAGAACAAGTGAATCACTTAAAGGTGAAAGGTTATTCAGACCTGGTAATTAAACAAGTCAATGGGGATTATGAAATCAGAAAAGAAGAACTAATCCCTTTTTATGAATATGTCATAGTGTTAATGGAGGAACTTCCTATGGAACCGAAATTTTCTTATGTCCCACGATAACAAAATGTCCAAGCTGATGCACTAGCTAATATAGCTACTCCTCTGGCAGATCCAAATCGGGACGAGGCAACCATCAGTATTTCCCACCATCATACAATTTCACCTTATGTTCAAATCAGAACGGAGGAAATCAATAAAATTAGTCCCATATCTGAACCATATGGTCATACTATAGGATGGATGGCACCTATCAAGGAATACCTTCAAAACAGAACACTTCCACCTGATAGAGTCGGGAAAGAACAAGTCCGGAGACATGTGGTCAATTTTACTCTTTATGATAGCCCAGATCACCTAGAGAAAATTATCTACAGGCATGGTTTTGATGGAGTTCCCTTCAGATGCATTGAGGGTGAAGAGACAATGGCTTTCATGAAAGAAGTACATACCGGAGTCTGTGTTGCCCATAGGTCTGGACATAGACTATCTGATCAAATTCAAAGGCTTGGATACTTTTGGCCTTCAATGATACATGATTGTGTTTATTTTAAAAAGAAGTGTCATTCTTGTCAAGTACATTGCCAACTTCATTCATCAACCCCAGAGTTGCTTCATACAGCTTAATACTTGTGGCCATTTCCTACATGGGGAATGGATGTAGCGGGACCTTATCATTCGGCTACATCCAAGATGTTTAAGTACATTCTTACTACTACTGACTTCTTTTCCAAATGGGTAGAGGCAATACCCCTCAAAGAAGTCAGTTCTAAATTCATTGTTAGCTTCATCAAGTCTAACATCATTACCAGATTTGGTGTCCCTCATACCATACCGACGGAAAATGGCACCAACTTCTGTTCATCTGAGGTGAGGAAGTTGTATCAAGAATATAACAACAAATCCAATCATTTATCTTGGTATCTTGTAGTGGACAATGGCCAGATTGAAGCATTCAACAAGACTCTTTCAAACATACTACAAAAGATGATGGATAAAGATAAGAAATCATGGCCTGATAAACATTTTCATGCTTTATGGGCTTATCAAACCACCACCCGCACTACAACGTGGTCAACTCCATATTCATTGGTATATGGAACAGAATCAGTCTTGCCCATTGAGGGTCAATTACCCTTGCTCAAATTATCCATTTTTGATCAGTCGTCTATCGATGAACAATCTCAAAAGCTATTGGATGAATTGGAATGATTAGATGAGAAAATATTGTGGACCCTGCACCACTTGGAAGTCTATTAGGATCGAATAGCACAAGATTTCAACAAAAAAGTTCATCTTTTTTCATTCGTTCAGGGAGAATTGGTATTAGTTCTCAGAACTCCAATGATACCAGGAAAGAAACGTCCCAAGATGGAGCCAAAATGGGAAGGACCTTATTCAATACATAAGGTCTACTCCAATGGAGCTTATTCTTTAATCTCAATGGATGGAGAACTCATCACCACTCCAACCAATTCTAGATTTCTGAAGAATTATTTTGTGTAACACAAATACTTTTTCATCCAACAAGACGTTAAACTGCAGCATCAACAGTCCATGCATATGACCTTAAACTATTGGCACTTATGTCCAACATGACGTTAAACTGTGACGTCCGAACTACATGACGCTAAACTATACAGAAGTCCCTTATGTCCAGAAAGACGTTAAACTGCATAATCTATGGTCCATGCATATGACCTTAAACTATTCACACCATCATCCAACATGACATTAAAATGTGCCATCGTCCAACATGAAGTTAAACTATGAAAAAGTCCATAATACATCCAATATGAAGTTAAATTGTGTCCTCTTTTGTCCTTACTGCATGAAATTAAATTGCACAGTCCCCCTTTTGTCCAACATGACATTAAATTGTATTGTCATCATCGTCTTAGCTATAGGATGCTAAACTGTACAACACACTTATGTCCAACATGACTTTAAACTGTGTCCCTATATTTGTCCCACATGACGTTAAACTATACTGCTCATTCATCCTACATGATGTAAAACTGAACAAATTGCCTTAATATGTCCAAGATGACGTTAAAATATATTTTTTCCCTACTACATAACACTAAACTGTGCAGCACCAATTGTCCTCACTACAAGACTTTAAACTATATAGTCCCTTAATATGTCCTACATGACATTAAGATGTGCATCGTTAAGGTTGTTGTTACCTCTTGTTTCTCACACCGAGTATGAACCACGTGATCTTAGAGTAAACTTCAACCATAACACCCTCTCTAGGCCACTAAACATGCGTATGTCCCAACACCATTTTTTAAGTTGTTTTCCCCAAGAACAACTTGATCACTAATTTATTCTTTAATCGAACTATGTGGAATTTTATCCTTGCCTTCTAGGCTGGGTACGTAGGAAACCTCCTGAGGTTAAATCCCAAAACAAATCTCTTCACATCGGTTTACCACCATCTCATACGATGTCGATTCGTTAATCCATCCCCAGAATCAATCTCTTCACATTGGTTCACCTTTCTCCTTGCTATATGACGTTAAACTGTACAACATTTTTTGTCTTGTATGACAATAAACTACAACATTATTTGGTACCCTCACCTGAGAGGGAATAATTATTTACATTGATCTCCAATCATGTTATATTCTAAAGACTACGTGCATACATGGAAATACATGAACCTTTTATATTGGGTAAAACCATCATTGCACTAATGTCCCCTTCACCCTTCACTTGTACGAACCAAATCTGTATAGAGGGTATTTCTAGAACTACGTGCAGCTTGATTCCCATCTTTATGGGATGCGTAGAAACGTTTGAGCATCCCTTGAATCCAGCCCCAAGTATTTGGGCCTAACCCCAAATTTTACTTTCAGTCCCCTGGTTGAAAAGTCCCTGTGAAAACACACACTGTATATTCATTATTGTGGTCCGAGTTCTATGACCCTAAACTAGTATTTCCCATACTTTCGTCCCACATGACATTAAACTATATTTCAAGAACTACTTATGGCTCTATTCTCATCCTTATGGGATACGTAGTGAAGTCCAACATCTCAATCTAGGACCCAGCCACAACATGATTATGGTTAGCATTGACCTATGTATCTCTGTCATGCATTGGACAATACCCATTTTCATGTTTCATACTCCTAAACTTAAATACTTCCAGATCTCCATAACCATTTTCTTGACTTCTGGTCACAAAATGTCCAATTTATGAGGGTTTTTTTGACTATGCAGCACGTGCCCTTATGCGGACTTGCATATGTAGTCTACATAACGGACCTGTCAGCCAAAAGATGTTATTATTTGACTACGCATCCAATCCCCTTAGGTTTCCCTGCATAATTCAACCCCCTAACGGGTTTTTCAAATAATGGTAACTTCATTCATGGAAGGAAAACCTCTTTTTTCCTTAGTTTTCTTAACGACAATAGGTAAGGATCCACAAAAGAAATATCCATCCTTAACATATTTGTCCCATACTCTTTTTCTTGATCTGAAAGTATTCAAGTCTATGGTTTATATTTCCCTTCCCTACGTTTGGGTCAGACCTTTGTAGGAGTGACATTCATCCAGTTCTTAGACAATATTTTTTAGAAATATCTTCTCCATATTCAAGTACCTCTCTCCATATAGAAAACTCTATGCTTTATAAAATCTGAATCCCCATAAACTTCCAATGGATTTTTAGTAATAGAAAAGTAAATTTCTGAGAGTTCTTTTGCCTGACTATGCGGAACATGCCCTTAGGAGGCCTTGCATAAGTATTCTACATAACGGACCTTTCAGCCAAAAGATGCTATTATTTGACTATGCAGCCAGTGCCCATAGGTGGCCCTGCATAATTCAACTCCCTAACGGGTTTGTTAAATAGTGGTAACTTCATTCTTGGGACTACTTCCTCTAAATTCTTTTATCCATTTTTCATATCATTCCTCAGATTCAAAATTTCTTAAGTCATCATTTACATATTTTCCCTCATAATTGAACATGGTAATATGTTTTCAGATAAATTATCAAGGAAATGAGTCAATGTTAATCCATTTGGTCAAAGATATTTCTACCTTAAACATTGGCATTTTTATGTCCAATGTGCATGGCTTTAAACTGCTCACAAAAGACAAGGGAACTCTGAAAAAAAGTCATGTTCCAGCTAACTAAACATACATCTTGTATGATTTTAGGTAATATTGAGCAATAAAAAGATTCAATGTTTGTAGGTTTATTTATAATAATCCTAGAAAAAAAATCAAAATATGCTTACTAGGCCCATTGGCTCAGGTAAAATTTAAAGCATGTAGCAAAATAAGGCATGCACAAATGATCAAAGATGAAAGTGTTTTTTCATTTGGTACACAATAGTTATAAGGACATCCATAGATTGGAGTCTCTTCTCTTTTCAAAAAATTACAAAAGGCTATCAACATAAATCTTCATTTGATTTACAACATCCTGAGCTTCATTAGCAGCCACTTGAAGCTCATGCACTCAACTAGCTTCACTCTTTTCAGCTTGATGGAGTGCTTTATTAGCATCTGAAATGGCTTTAATACAATTCATTTGAACTCTTTACAATGAATTGTTAAGTTGGTCAATTTCCCCAGTAACAGCATCTAACTATTGCTGAAGGTGCATCTGCTGGATGACATTCTCTTTAATCTTATGCCTCAGCTCTTTCAACTTGGCAGCATGATCAGCCTCAGCTCGGGACACCACAGCCTCAAATTCATTGATGTTGACTGACAACCTCACCCGGGTCAAATCTTGAGGGCACATTTTCTCCTACTCACTCCTTAAGATGTCTTGTTTCACTACGGCATGGATATCTTGATATCCAAAACTGGCAAGTCCCAGCATGACAAGAAGGGATGACAGTCGTGGGATCTTCGATGACAGCTCTTCTAAAGGCACTTCAGATATGATCTTCCATATGTTCTACCAGGCCTTGGGTCGTGAAAATTGGAGCACCTTTTGTAATTTCGGGTCCGACTCAGCATCACTGTCACAAGGGGGAATATAATCTAGGATTAATTCACTTAGGGAAGTGCCATGTTATGCTCCTTCCTCCCTAACCCGTGTTTCATCACTCTTAATTCCCGTTGGGGCGGAGGCTGAGGATTCACCTCCAGATATAGCCACTGAAATTTATGGCCCTTCATAATCAATTGAAATATTTGGTTAGTTTCAAAGGATAACAAAAGTTCATTGGCTATCTTGAAAATTAAGTACAGTCAAAAAAAAATGTTATCTCTTACCCAACGGTAGATCAGTAACTTGAGAAGGCTCCTCCCTGACTTTCCTAACTTCAACAGGATTTTCAAGACGAGTTTCAGGAAGCTTTTCCAGGTTAAGATCCACTTGAGATAATGTATTTACAATAGTAGGGTTTTCTATACCCCTTTCAAGCATTGACAGTTCAGCAACATGCTCAGATAAAACTACATATTTAAACCGATCATGATTAGAGATGTAATAAGAAGTTGTTTTTAACAGGACGAAGGATGAAAATCACGTCTGTAATAATATAAATTACATGATAAATTAACATGATCTAAAAAAGCATCAAAATATGCACCAAGTTCAATCATTTCATCCAATTTAATCTCAGAATCCTGGTTAATCTCACCAGTGGGAGCATTTAATATGTCTTCTTGGCGACCTTCATTATGCGGCCTTTGACCCAGAACAGCTTCGTCAGATAAAGTAGCGGCGTCAGTTGCAATGGCTGCCAAAAGTTCTAGTGTAGGGGTTGAACCTAAAGTATCACAGTGAATGGAAGTTAGTTGATGTTTTATTCTAACATTTTATGAATCATTATTAACTTACCACAAGCAGGATCTTCTCTTCTTGCAATAGCAGCAGGAGGGATACTGGGAACAGATGTTGGCTCTTCTCCAGGAGCAGCCAAGTCAGCATAAGCTTGTGATTGTTCACCAGCACCATCTGTTGTTCTTATTGGAAGGTCAATCCTCTCCCTAAAAGGGGAAATTGAAGAAGCCCCTACAATACCAAAAATTATGAGTAACCTTTTCATGGGTTAGGACTCATGATTATCCGAAGGACTTACCACTACTAATTAAGCATTTAGTTGTGAACTTATTCCATCGATGTCTTTGTCTCTTTGATTTTTTGGGACTGTCAGCAGTCACTTATACAGGTACATGAACTGGAGAATGGAAATCCATATCCAACTCTTCATCCATGGCTTTCTGGCCTGGAGAAATTTCAGCCCGATCATGAGGAGATTCATTAGCCACGATGGTAGTACCACCAGGGCTATACTTTGGCGAAGGAACCTCAGCATTTTCTTTCCTTTCAAGCTACAGGATGAAGAAAATAATTTCCTTGACTAACAATTCTTTGAATGAAATCAAGTTTCAAAGAAAATGATGAAAAATACTTACATCTTCAAGAGCCACGTAATCGTGCCACTCCTCATCAACGGAAGCACCAATCCCCTCAGTGATTCCATGATCAATCATTTACATCACCCACTTGGTGACAGGAATGGAATCATCGGTGGAATATATGAGCATTTCCAGCTCTCTGATGTAAACTCACATTTCATTGGGTTTATCTTTCAAATAGATATCTATAGAATCTAGAAGATTTCCTATGCGAGGGAGGTGTATCCCCACGCACAAATCCAGCCAGGAAGTTTCAGCACCGCAGTATAAACTCTGCCATGTCTGGACTGCCTCTGGTCATAAATATTCAGTATTTATACCAGAAGGCTGCGAGGAAGGTCCTACAATCTTGGATTTCATCTTCTTCCCAGCTCCTGCAGCTACAGATAAAGGATAAGAGAATAAAACTTGTTGCTCTATAAAGTAATGGCGATTAAATTTCCCCAATGAAATAACTCATGGGGAATCGATGGAGTTGGTATCATGATTCTAATATGGGGACTATATCTGGCATGGGGTCTCCTTGCCACATGTTGTGCCTTGTCATCCCCATCTTGGGAATCCGACGAGTCGGCCCTAGGTGAATAACCCGGTGAATCAGCTCCGGGTGGTTTAGAAGAATCACCTTCCAGATGAAGGGTTTCTTTCTCAATTGTTATCTTCCTTTTACCCACCTGATAAACCGGTTTATTCAGCACCCCTCCAGGGTATGAGGATATCTAGTTCTCGGCATACCATGTTGTCAAGTTACTTGCCACTTTATCAACTGGTAGATCAAATATTTCCCCGATCTTCTCCCTAGATGTCAGCAACCATAGTTTTCAGGAAACCATCGGATGTTGCTCTGACCTGAAATGCACTGGGGGAGATACAACAGTCTTCTTCAAACACTAAACTTGACATGAAAATCTATATGGACTATAGGCCTTTCATATAATCTCTCTTTCAATCCTGGTGACCAGCTCACCATCTCTGCAGGACAGCATGTATGCCCTTAATTCTAGGATGGTTGTTCCATTATCAACAAACCACCCGGTTGGAATATTTCCATATGGAATGAAATTGAATTCCTCATACATGCTTAGCCTCACCTTCATGTCATAGGAATTGAGAGCTAGTGGAGAAATTCTAGATAATGCATGCACTGATGGCCTGAAAGAACATTCGGGAATCTGTACTCTGTTCTGTACATTATATGTCCTGAAGTGACTGGCGATCCATCCCCACAAAACATGGAATGGTCCCACTATTCTCAAAGGATACTTACCCCTGAAAACAAGGAGTAAGATCCTATGAATCTTTGCTAAAATGGGTGTAATCAACCCAACCATTTTCCCTCATCCAACTTGGTTGCAACAACGAAGGTCCATGGCTTAATGCCTCCCTTCAAGTCCCTAACTGAAAAAAGATAACCACGGAGCCACAAATCCAAGAAGCCCACCAGACGAGTCTTCTTTGTGATTCTCTGATTCACTTTTTATCCCCACTTCTCAAATTCTCCTACTTCTAGAGTCGGCCAGAATGTGCCTGGAGAACCCCTCTTCTCTGTTTTGGGGCAGTTGGTAGGACGAGTGGGCCCCTTCTCCTTGGGCCCCTTCCCGTTCGATCCCTTCCCCTTCGATCCCTTCTCCTTCAGCTCTTTCTCCTTCTTCTTGGTAAGAAACATATTCGTCCACTCCTCTGGATGAATGTCATTTCTAGAATGAGTTAAGGAGGTCTCAAAACTCCTGATCTTGTGAAATATTTTCAATAATTCATGTGCCAAAGCTGGGGTCTTCTCCGAATCATTCCAAGTCACCTTGGGAGGAATGAATTCATCATACATATCACCCCAAAATTGGAGCCCCTGAGATCTTGTGGACATCCCATAGACTGATACCTACTTCTCCATGAGTCAAATGGAAAGAATTGGTTTCTAGGATTTAATGGCTTAATATCTCTGGAACAATGTCATCATTCGTGTAAACATATGTTTGCCCAGCCCAGACGGCTTCATATATTGCAACTCCTTCCAAATACTCGACAAAATCTGTGCAGGTTTGTCGCACCCAGTATGCCCACATCTATGTTGGCTTCACACCTCCTCCAGCATGAAAGTCCCATCTCTTCTTCCAGCCTTTGGATTGATCCATCTGAGAGTTTCAGAAGATTGAGGGATAACAATGTGGTTGCATCTCGGGCTTGTGAGGTTTCAGATCTGAGGTACATGGGCTATGATACATTATGTAGGCCTTCTCCACTGTTCCAGAATTTGAAAATGCTCCTCCACTTGAGATATTTTCTGAATCACAATTGTTATAATTATGAAACCAAGACTTTGGGAGAAAATTATTTACCTCGAGAATGGTGACTTCTCGCAGATGACCATAGCCATACAACGGTAGATAAATACTCTGTGGGAAGTCAAGATGATACTTCTTCAGGTACGTGGCCAAATCTGGAAGAGTGTTGTCACAGATAGTATAATAATCGTGGCCAATGATGCTCATAATATCATCAACTCGCTTGCTAGTGAGTTCATCAGCCGTTCCAATTCTCTTTGGAGCCATTTTATCTGCACAAAATTTGAATAATTAACTCTTAACTAAGTTTATTTTTCATAAATTTTTTGAAGAAAAGTGAAAAAATGGCATTAAGGCACACAAGTCCCAAAGTTGGCATGCAAGTATTAGTGTGCCGTGCATGTTTTGACGTGCAAGTATCACCGTGCAAGTCCAAATACCTCTACAGTACCGTGACAACAAAGAAACAGCGGAAAATAGAGCAACTTGCATGGCGATGGAAACTTGCACGGTGAGAGAGAGAATTTTGAGATTCGGTTCTTTGCACGAGGAATGGCCGCATATATATAGGCTAGGCCTCAACCCTACGCGCCTAAAGCCAGCGCGTGCAACCCTGCGTGCCGACGCCTACGCGACTCTCACTTGTGTGCCGCCATATTCACGCTCAACACTTCCACACCAGAATTCATTGGTTTTTTTCTTCACCTCAGAGTCACATCCTCTATATTTAGGATCCAACTCTGAGGGGGGAATTTTATTTATGCTCCTTTCCGTCATAGAGTCTAAACGAATGAAAAGGGAAATACCTTATAACGAAAATGATTTATCCTTTGAAGAAACATCAGAAATTGACAAAGGCATGAACAAAGATTCATTTTCACTTGGGTCGAGAAAGTTCAACCAAGGTCGTGCAACTATACTTGCATGCTGCCCAATGGTCGTGTAGGTGACTTGCATGCCCTATTTGTATTTTGCACCCAGGGTCTTCCCTGGCCTATAAATACCCCTGGTGGGCTCCCCATTTCAGGACGAAAAAATTCCAGAAACTCAGATTTGAGCTCCCAGCCCCCTAGTCTCTTCTCAAAGCATCCGAACAGTTCTACGGTAATTTCTTGCCTAGAACGGAAGATATAAAGAGGGGGAGTATGCCCTAAGTGTTGAAACTCATCAACACTTTCACACCTAAGTGGACAGCCCTTAAGTGAAATGGCCACACTTGCGCGTCGCCTTACCCCTTCAATAGAACTTGCGTGCCACCCTTCTAGAAGCCCCTAGGGATAATACTAAAGTCTTGAGCCAAGTATTTCCAAAGTATTACCTTAAGGTTAGATCATCGCGCAAGTACACATGTGTCGCGTAGGTACACATGTGAACCAGGACTTGCACGCCCACGCAGGACCTGCGCGCGCACATCTTTTTGGGTGCCTCTCTTTCCTATTTCACCTCTCTTATGCCTATCAACCTCTTCTATTCAAGATCCAGCCATCAAACCCTTCTTTAAATCCATTTCTTTTGGCATGGATCCCTTTTTCACTTCCTTATTTGAAGGGAATTTTGTGTAACATCTCTTAAAACCTAGTGATTTAATTATCTATATGTCACTAAGGTTAGATATTTCATTCATTCAACCTCATACTTTAAGATGAGAGAATCCTTGATTTGGGCCTCCTTTTTAGGAGTAATCCCCAATCCAAGTTCTCTTAATTTGGGCATCCTCCTCAAGTGTAAGCCCCAAGTCCCCTAACCTGGGCATCCTCTTTAGGAGTAATCTCCAGTCCTAATTTCCCAAATCTGGGAATCCTCCTCAGGAGTAAGCCCTAACCATAATATACTTAACTCGGGCCTCCTTTTCAAGAGTAAGCCCCAGTCTTCAAATTCCCAAATATGTGCATCCTCTTTAGGAGTAAGCCCCAAATTCCAAATTCTTTTAACCTTGGATTCCTTTTCATGAGTAAGATCCATTCTTCAAATTCCCAAATATGGGCATTCTCGTTAGCAGTATACCCCAAATTCCAAATTCTTTAAACATGGGCCTCCTTTTAAAGAGTAATCCAGAGTCATAATTCCCCAAAACCAGTCTTAATTTAATTGCGATTTGGTCTTCCTTCTCAGGAGTAAAACCCAATCGTAAGTCCCCTCCTAATTCGGGCATCTTCTTCATAAGTAAACACCAAGATAGAGTATCCAAATCTTCATAAATTAAATAAACTTTTATGGACCTTCTTCCTGGGTTTCATCCATAATGTGAATCTTAATCTTCATCTATTTTGGGAATTCGTCCATATATATGCCCCACATCATTTCTTAGGATTGCATCTTTCCTGGCAAAATTGTCTGGTTTCACCAATACCTATTGTTTCTCACACCGATCATGAATCATGTGAGCTTAGAGTGTAAAAGTAAATCATGAAATCTTTCTTTGAGCCATCAATCATGCATAAACCTCATACTTCTTTACTCGAACTATGTGGGTTCTAATTCCTTTTCTAAAACAAAGGATACGTAGGTAGCCCATCTTCGGGTACGATCCCAACTATGAAATAATTCATGTCCTTTTGAATGACAATAAACTTCATGTTACCCTCTAAGTTCCTTTAAAACCATTATGGTTATCATAATAACCAAGAGATTTCTATATAATGTGTCGAAGGATACCATTGACCCAAAATCTCAAACAAATATAGATGATTCTATATTGACGAATAACCTCGAATACATATAAAATATTCACTAAATCTCAAACATACGAATCATTTATTGTCAGATCTAAAGGAAAGGGCATTTTCATACTTGGTAATGTAATAAGGATTCACGAACATAACTTAAATCTCTATAGAGAGTCCCGGAGTATACAATAATTCCCCTCAAAAAGGTGTGATGAGTCTGACATCCCATCCTCTCGACCAATGAAAATTATTAAGTCTCATCATTTCACAACTAATGAGCACCTACATTTGGAAAGTCCGTCCAAATATATATGGAATCATTGGGTGTTTCTGGTTCTATGAAAAAACCCGTTATAAACTGCTTGGAATGTTCGAATCTTAAATCAATGAGGTCATCCCCAATTCCAGAGGAAACACACCGCCTTCCATCCTCAAAAGGATGGTCAGACTGAGAGGACCATTAAGACTCTCAAGGACATGCTTCGTGCATGCGTCCTCGACTTTGGTCACAGTTGGGAGGACCATTTAACCTTGGTAGAGTTTGGGTATAGCAATAGCTACCACTCCACCATCGGTATGGCACCCTTCGAGGAACTTTACAACCGACCTTTCAAATCGCCTCTATGCTGGACTGACCCAGGGGAGTCAGCACTTATGGGACTAGAGATGGTGCAAGCTACAACAGAGAAGGTGCAGATCATCCAGGAGCGGATGAAGACTATATAGAGCAGGCAGAATTCCTATGCTGATAGGAGACGGAGACCACTAGAGTTTGAGGATAGCGACCACGTCTTTCTACCGGTCTCAACTCAACGAGGTCTATGAAGAATTGGCTGAGGCGGTAAGTTATATCCATGATTCATTAGACCATTCTAGGTTCTCAGCTGAGTAGGCAAGGTGTCTTATCACTTGTCTCTTACACCTTAGTTACACTGGGTGAAACACGTCTTCCAAGTATCTCAGCTGAGGAGATACGTGCACGAACCATCCCACATCATCAACCACGAGGAGCTGGACATTGGTGATAGGGCGACATTCATGGAGGTTCCAGTAAATATTGAGGATTTAAAAAAGCAGGTCCTGCGTGGGCAGTCGATACCTCTAGTGCGCATTCACTAGCAGCATGGGATCCTCCAGGAGAGCACATGGGAGCGGGAGGCTCAGATGCGTGCTCAGTACCCCCTTTTGTTTCCTTAGTGTGAGTTGTATCTTATGGGGACGTAAATCCCTAAGATGGGGAGAATGTAAATACCGGGTAATTCCATGGATTTTTTTTTCTAAAATTCATGGGAATTTTACGAGTTTTCAGTTTCTAATGGCGTTTAATTCTAAGACCCGGTGTTCCCAGAAACAATTTATGATGTTTTGATTGGGTACGTTTAGTAAACATACGAGCAGGATATCATAACTTTTGAACCGGAGCTCGGAATTGAAATGTGTGGGCACCATTGCGCTCACAACGTCGGTGATTTCTTAGTGAGACCTTCACCGCAGTTGCGTTCTAACGAGAACGGAAGTTAGTTTTTGGGGTTTTAAATTAAAATTGACTAAAAATAAAGTGATTGCTTTATTTTTATTTTTGTGGTGGAAACCTCCAAGGGGAGGTTGGAGGTGGGGGCCACCACGCCATAACCTCCCATGAGAGGTTACGGTGGTGGGGCCCACCCTAGAATAACCTCCCTTGGGAGGATATTATTTTGTGGGGCCCACATGATCTTCTTACCCCCATTAAATTCCCATTAATAATTGGACACCTCTATTAATTAATTGGAACTCATCACCTCCTCTAATTTTTGAATTTGAACCGTTCCCTATCATTAATTAAATAAGTTGCCTCATTTAATTAAACACAACATTCTGTTGTTGTGCCAAAAAAATAATAGATAACTTCCTTTATTATTTTTTTTGTTGGCATAATATTTTGGGAATCTTGAGAGAGGAGAGCTTCATCCTTCCAATGAAGAACCACCGAAGAACAACGAACTTCTCCTTTGATCATTGACCTAGTCAATAGAAAAGGAGTTGTCCGTGAGGAAAACAAATGATGCTTCTTCCTAGGTCTCCTACCCTGGATGCTTCTCAGCGTCAATGGAACGACGTCCACCATACAGCGACTCCGTCAACGATCACCGAACTCGGGGTATTGGTTTGAGTGGAATTCACATTATTTTTCTTCATCATTCAAACCTATGATTATTTATGTCGAATGATAACACCATAACGAGGAGGGCTTAGACCACACAAACACAGCCCACCCCTCCCCCTTCAGTTGTTCTTATTTGTTTACGATATAGGCAGACTGCGAATAAAACTTATGGCACAAGGTCGCTGGGTTGCAAAGAGGGTGCGGCACCATTGTGCCGCGCGGAGGAGCTGAGGGTCACAGCCAAACCGGGCTGCAGTGGAAGAGGCTTGGCACTGTCGTGGCACACAAAATACCATGGGGTCGCAGCCAGGCCAGGTTTCGGCAGTGGTGGCATGGCGCAGTCGTGCCACACGGAGTTTAGTAGGACTGCGGTGTCGTCGCGCCCCGGTGGAGGTGCAGTGGCGGACGGTAGGGCTGGCCGCCGTGGAGACGGTACCGCTGGCCGCTCGCCCATCTTAAAGGAGGGGGACCCGTCGAGTCCCACGTGAGCTGGATCAGTGCCACCTGACGACGATTCTGTTCCACCCTAATGGTGATTCAGTTTGGGTGCTAGGGGGCGGGCGCTTCTCCCCTGGGCCTGGCTAGGGAAGGCCGCCAAGCCTCCCTCGACTGGGCCACCCTTGGCCGGGCCGCCCTCCACCGGACCACCTTCGGCCGAGCCGCCATCGGCTGGGCCGCCTTCGGGTTGGGCCGCCCCCTCGGGCCAAGCTATTTTATCAGACCAGGTCGAACCCTCGGACTGGGTCAGACCTCGGTCCGAATCGGGTCGGGCTGGGTCACTTTGACTGGGTCGGACCCGACCTAGAATTGTTTAGCCAATTTACACATTTTTTCCCATATCTTGTGTTATGGGTGTCCAATCGACGAACCATCTACGGCGATAGAAATATTAGAGCCTATTGTTTCCTTTGGCATACCTCACTTGAGGTTTGGACATAGTTAAGGTACAGTTGGGTTGGTTTGAACATAAAAACCAACAGGGCTCCTGGAACGGAAATGCCAATAACTCACAGACTGGGAGTCCGATTGACGTGCATTCTATCACATTGTGTTCCTTATGATGAGACGGAACTATGGAATACATGAACTCAAGACATCATGGTAGTTGATGTATCGACAGTTGTCTTGAGGAGCGGAACCTCCCAGAATCGAGCGTGTTTTGTGCGAGGACCCTATGGCTAGCTACGACTGAGATGATAGGATCCTATGTGGACCTACTACTGTACCCGGATCCTTTGTGGGTTTGACATCAATTATTTATATACTAGGATCCTCCGTGGGTTCGACAGTGATGAATTATGTACCAAGATCCTCTGTGGATTTGATAGTGATGATACTGTACCAGGATCCTCTGTGGGTTTGAAACTGATGACTTCTTTAATGGGATCCTCTGTGGGTTCGACAGTTATGACTTCTGTACCGGGATCCTCCATGGATTAGACAGCGCTGATACTGTTCCAAGATCCTACGTGGGTTCGACAGAGGAGATGATTTAGTGGCTACGTCTAATCATCTCTACCCCTCTTCTACATGAGTTGTCTACCTGTGTGAGCTGAGTCTTGTATTTCATTTGTTATCATTTAGGTGATTGACTTTACTTCCTATGCCGATTGGGTTGTGACTGAGCTCAAGAGTTGGATCCGGACTGTGATTGGTAACTTAGGTATATGTATGGGAATACACCTAAGTAAGATTGGTAGATACTTCATGATTGAATCTTTCTACTGTGGTTTATCCTTAGTCGATTATGGGAGACCTTTGGGGGTCTCGGGGTCCCCTACTGAGTGTTGTTAATCTCACCCCTTCATGGGCTTCGCCCACACCTTGTTGTGTTCTATGAAGAAGACCGTCAGTAGTGATCGAGGCAGAGGGTGACATACGGGAGGTTGGTCGGAGCTGGACTAGACATGACGTACCTCAGGGATGAGTTGTTCGAGATCTGTACCCATCCTTCAAGTAGTATTCCCTGGTCGAAGATCCATGTGTTGTTTTCCCTTTTTACATGTACTTGTATTTGTTGTTCAGTTGGGTTTTTATACTGGCCCACTTAATTTCAACACACTTTTCATTTCTATATTAGTACTTGTTTCTTATTCTACTTGGGTTCAGACTGTGTGTGTTACAGGTTTAAAGGAAATTCCTTCTATTTTTATCAGTAATTCACCTTCGGTGTTATTCTTCATCCCCTAGCCTATGGAAGGTGGGCTTGGGGTAGTTACAGAAGGGGCCCCGAGGACGGGTCATGACATCCCCTTTTTATGGAAAAGTTCCAAACAATACCACAGACAACCAGATTTTTCTTCCTTAATGTCCTTAAATAAATCAATTTCAGAAGTCATAAAACAACCATGAATGATTCGACATAGGACACACCTCAAAAATACCCAATTTCGTATTGAACTACAACTCTAAAATCCTAACACTTCATCAATTCTATCAAAATTATTGTCGCACCACACAAATAATATAATAAATACTTTGAGTAGTTTCTAAAGCGTTAACAAATGACATCACAAACGTTTTCCATAACAATACACCCAGTTACATTTAAATGTTCGGCTTTAGAACTAACCACCGGATACGGACACATAAAAACATGATTTTCACCACCAAAATCATTCAATAAAACATTTCTAAATTTATAAAAATAGACCAAAGAATCACTACATGGCCTTACATCTAAACACACCCAAATTCCTTTTTAAAAAATAAAATGCACACTAAAACCCTTTCCAAACATCATTCTCATCACATAAACAATATTAAATAACCAACTTCACAATTTATAAATTAACATGAAATAAAAAAACATGAGTTTTCCTAAAAACACACCCAATTATATACAAACATGCTACAAAATATCAAAGGTATACAAAAAATTTTTAAAAACTAGTTCTGCACCAAACAGATCAATCACATAACAGAAAATTTACATAATCAAGTAAAATAATTCAACAAATAATCACAATTACAATTAAAAAATTAATTAAAGAAAATCCTAAATTAATTAAACAATAAAATTAGTTCATCAAACAATATTTGTACACGAACTACCTCCCACGATGTAGAAACTTCAAAATTTGGTGCGAAATACAAATCACATCCAATCCGCACCTCAAACAACTCAAACGGACCCCCTAAAATAAGAGGTCGAACCAAAAACATCATAATATGACCTTGAAAAAATGGTACATTAAACCTAAAACCTACAAGGAGGAAGAAAAACTTACCGGAGGGGGAGTCATTTGAGGTAGAGGATGCCAGCGAGATCGCGGTCGCTAGAGGAGGGAGGCCGGCAGGTGGAGGGTTGTGCGTAGGGTAGCATGGCGCGACCGGGAGAGTTTGTCAGTCTTAGGGCCACTGGACGGTGAGATGTCAAGGGGAGTAAGGGGGTGATGGTGGTGGCTCGACGGAGGCAGGCCGCAGGAGGGAGGGTGGCCGAAGGGAGGGCTCTCCAAATAAGGGTATGCAGGGGGGGAGGGTGCGCCGACTAGGGTTGGCCAGGGGGTAGGGTTGCGAGCAGGGAGGGAAGGGGGTAGCTGGTGGGTCGCATGGAGAGGTTAAATGCGGGAGGGAAAAATAATAAGGGAAATAAATAAAAAAAAATAAGTGAAAATAAGAAGAAAAAAAGACAAACTAAATATAATAACAATAATAATAATAATAAGATAAAAATTGATCTAAATAAATTTTCAAGGGCAATATTAATATAATTAATAATAATCATAATAAATATTTTAATAATATTAATATGATATTAATAAAATTAATATAATTAACAAAATTAATATAAAGTTAATAATAATCACTTAATTATAATATCCCTATATTAATAAACTTGGGGAACATAATAATAATAGTAACCATAATTTATAATTATTAAAATACATCATTGAAACTCATTTTATTTATTTGTCTTGAACCTGAGGCAGGCCGCATGGTGACCTGGGAAAATTCGTGTAGTTTGGAAATGACATTCCATGCACAGGACGGTGTCAAGGGCGAATCATTCATTCATCAACAAAATGAAGAAATTTCAAACAGGATTGGCTCAGAGCTTGATAAAAAGTTTCAAAATATGATAAAATAATAATATTATATTATATTAAAAGATGGGGTGTGAAAATTCTCCCCACCATAAAAACTTTCTACCCCTAGAAAGTCACCCAGCAAAACGAGGAAATAAACTCGTGTTTGAAACTGAACGAGGCCAACAAAATCACAACTCGGCATGACCTTTCACTACATCAGTCACACCAGACCAACTCTAAGGGAAACTATAAATAGAAGAGTCATCAAGAAATGAGGAGGGTTCTCCCCACCATAAGAACCAACTACCACAACCAACATTGAGACTCTCATCATGAGCTAACTCTGGAACTACTCACATGATCCAAGAGGAAACCGCCACATAGACCAATCCTCGAAGAAGGAACGATAAGATTCATGGTGGGTCTCCCCACCATTTAAGAACTGGCTAGCTTAAGCCAATTAGCCCAGACCGACACAAGAAACCCAGCATAAACTGACCCATGAACACTCTGCATAAACCATACTCCCACCACATATAGTCCTTAATGAAATACCCCGAACTGAATGGCGGACCACACCCCTATTTATTATTTCCCAAGACGCATGTTTCTCAAAAAAGAGCACATCCTAAAACAAGAACGAGTCACCAAAGGATCTATACACACATGAGATACAATCATCTTGACTCAAATCCATAGAGAGAGAACCTTAAAAGCTCACACTTGAGGAGGCACAACTACTAGAATTTCTAGAAAATGAGATCACCACACCTCCTTACAACCAAATTGTGGTATTCAAAGAACAATGAACACAATAACAAAAAGAGACTTTTATGCCACATACATCAAAACAGAACCTTGAAAAATGAGGGAGCTTGAATAGAGAAGTTTAAATCATCCCTATTTTAGCGCTGTAGAAAAAAATTTGACCAAGGTTCCCCAAAACCAACATTTTCTGACTGTGTGAAAAGCTTCCCTCCGAGACCTGTGGTTGGAGCTCTGATGTCTTAAGGCATCTGCTGCCCCGTAGTAAGGAGCTGACATACTCCAGTCTAGACCCCTTCTGATGATGTCTCTAGTGGAACCTCTCTAAGTGTTCCAAATTTACACACCGATGAAAAGCCTTCGGAGGATGATGACAAGGTGACTTAAAGTACACAAACTGCCCAAACTCAAACCAAACAAGACTGTGGACCAACTAATAGAAGACAGAATTGACAGGAAGACATGTATGATACAATTTCCTCCGGTTTTCTCTCCTCATCGGATGGGGAACCTTCCTGAACACCAAAAAGAATCAATCCTTGAACCCTAGGCGAAGACCCCACACAAGAGATACTTTAACTAATTCCACGATGTTACATCCGAAGAAAAGGGAACCAACCCATTGAAATGCACCGACGTAAGGCTTCACTATCTGTTTGCATTTCTGTACACTCACGAGCTTTGCTGCTTCCCTCACCTTCACTTCCTCAGATATAAACCATCAAACGAGAGTGGTCCTAAAAACCTTCCAATACATCCCATCATGCAATGACGTCAGAATTTCCTCCCACACCAATCCAAAGTTGAACCCTCAAATGAAATCGAACCAGCACAGACTCGAATAGCTTTGGGAGTTTTGGATACCCCGAAAACACCAACGATTTCACCAAGATAGTATGCTACCTTCGATAGATCACGATCACCACGGGAGATGGGAAACAATTGAAAATAATTCAATTTCACCACTCCTCTAAGAGTCTGGATAGAACCAATAACTATATGAGACTCACTAGTAACATGTGGGGATTTTCTGGGCTGCATGCTCAAAATAAAGAGGCACAAATCCGAATCAAAACCCATAATAAATCAAAATTCCACACCTCAATCACAAACTAAATCTCATACTCAAATCACTATTCCAACCATAATTCAATATGTTAAAACCATGAACCCGTGAAAAAGGATATCAAACATGAAAAAAGAACACTAAACAATTGCTTAATCACTTTTCAAAAAATTTAAATTACCTTTTGAGAAACCTTTTTCATCAAACAAAACAACTTAATTATCCACCATTGGTATCCCATGAAGTCTTACACATACATATCCATGTGCTAGCTCAAGAACCCATCCACTCAGATCACCAATTTCTCCACTTTCCACATGTGCACCTCAATGTATATGATCACTCATATGAGTACCAAGGTTCAATTGAAGACACTTTTCATTTCTAAAACAGACCATTCGGCACAAATCACAAATTCCCAACCAATTTGAGAAATTCACTTATCATTAATGAAACTCATTTCCAAATTACAAAACGTTTTCCATTTCAAAAACCATTTTCTTCCACTACAACAACAGTATTCTATTTTGAAAACACCTTCACAAAAATACTTTTTTTAGATCTACTCACACCAAAAAAAGTGAGGCAAAATATAACTCTCATCAAATCTTCCAAAAAAAATAGGGAACTAGTGGCCATGCCAACCCGGTAACATGGCTTAGCAGACCATGCTCCGAGAAAGCATTAACCACATGAAGTGTCTTTAACCATGAACTCAGGTTGTACATGGGTTTCTACTCCATGCAAGTATGTCATGTTACACTGGCTCACTTCCTTGGTCATCCCTCATCTACAAAGACTAAGAAAAAGAAAAACTCAAATCCCAGACTACCCCTGGCAACTTGAGTCTCAAGAAGGGCAACGGTTCATGAAATCCTTTTTGAACTGACCTCCTGAGTGCCGACACACCTAATCACCACGCTACTTGACACCCCAAATAACAAGTTCCCCTTTAAAACCGTTTTGTAACAAAACTACCAATGTAGACCCTAAACTGGTCACCCGAGTCGGTCTGTGACATGGCCCGAAAGGGTGTTCCCAATCCCCATGGGCTGGAAACTACTGTCGAGCATTAGAATAAACTAGTTGGAAACAATTATTCCCATAAAAAGAGAAATAATCATAAACTGAACAATCAGATAAATAAAGGAAAATAAACCGAAAAACATGGAGTCGGAAAAAGGAATAAATGAATCCATGTGACATACCTCAAGTGACCCCGTGGGACACCATAGAATGTAAACTACACTCGCTCCCAAATGTGATCCAAGATTGAAACATGCAACTAAGTAGTAAATTAGGCATGTGAACAGAGGTGCTCAGTAGGAATTCCAAAATATAACCACGTCATATGCCCCTGCCTTTAGTAAGAAATCCAATCATGCCAGTTTGAAAATAAGATATAATAAAATAATGTTATTTCTTCTTTTCAAATTCAAGTAACAGGTTTGCTTTCTCAAGTAAATCATTTCTCTCCCACTACATTTTCAAAATAGTTTTCAAGCATGCATTAACGTTTCAAAATGAAAAGAAACCAATTTGGATTAAAATATGGTTTTTAAAAATTAGACACCAAGTATGAAACAACTGAAAAGAAAATTACATCACAAGAAGCATGTCGCAAATGAGCACCATGAGTAATCCCTATAGGTAGCTAGCACATGTGGGACCCCAAATACCTCATCTCAGGGAAATGTTTCTTAGAAACCACGACCCTTAGAAAACATGTCTTAGAAGACCACGACCCTCAGAAAACATGGCTTAGAATACCACGACCCTCAGAAATTCATATGTTTAGTTATTGTTGTTGTGTCAATCCTTCTAGAAGAATCAGGAAAAACCCATGTTGTGTCATCTAGTGTACTAGTCCTGGTCACCCACCAGGATACCCAGGTTTCCCATTGTCCTCTTTTTCATGTGGTGGTGACTTTTCTTTATCAATAAAACATATAAATACAAAACACTTTATTTACATAAAACCCATTCAACCTCTCACCACCGCTCTCCCTCCTTAAGTGAATTCCCCCTCTTTCATGTCACACAATGCATAAGCATCAAATTAGGCACATAATAACACATTCAACATAAAAAATCATGTTTCTAAAACCAAAGGGGGCGTGCCTCAAAAGAGGTTTTTCTTTTTCATAAATCATTCTTAAAATGCCAAACGGGTTTAATTATATAAAGGCGACACTTTTTATAACTAACCGGCTGAAAGGCCAAACACCTTTGGAACTACTCATCACCAATTCAAAACCACTTAGGAAATTGATTTTCAAGAAAAGTCACTTCAGAACAATATCATTAAAAATACATTTCAATTTTAAAAGAAAAGGCATAATCATTTCTATAAATCACAACCAAATTTCATAGAATGTGCATGTGGTGTAAATGTAAAACATATTTTTAAACAAGAAAGCAATTGTGAAATTCAAACTAAAGGAATATGCATAGGGGTCCTACCTCAAACTTGTCACTATTTTTCGAAGACTACTCGAACACACACTTGACGCATACATGTACATGAATTTATACATATATATATATACACCCCAAGTTGCATTGAACATATTCCTCGTGCCATGAGAGAATATGTACAAAGAGGGCATATATATATATATATACGTCTTACCCTATGCATGAACATGTAGGATACCTCGACACCCGTAGCCCAAAACCGTCATAGCGAGGTTAAACACACTACACATATAATCTAATAAAACAATTTAAACACTTAAACAATCTACAAAACATTTAAATACAAACCACATCAAGGGATTTCCCCAAAATAAAAACATTAAAAATACATTTTAAGGAAATGTGCCCAACAGTACCACAGACAACCAGATTTTGTAGCCTTATTGACTTTAAATAAATAAATTATAGAAGTCATAAAACAACCATGAATCACACAACATAGGACACACCTCAAAAATACCCAATTTCGTATCGAACTATAACTCTAAATCCTAACACTTCATCAATTCTAGATCAATGTTTTTCACGCCACACAAATAATTTAATAAATCATTTGAGTAGTTTGTAAAGCGTTAAAAAATGACACGATAAAAGTTTTCCCTAAAAATACACCTAGTTTCATTTTAAAGTTCTACTTTAGAACTAACCACCAGACACAGACGCATAAAAACATGATTTTCAACACCAAAATCATTCGGTAAAACATTTGAAAATTTATCAAAATATACCAAATAAGAACTACATGGCCTTACTTCAAAATAAACCCAAATTCCATTTTTTTTAATCAAATTCACACCAAAAACCCTTCCAAACATTATTCACATCACTTACAAAAACTTTAAATAACCAACTCCATGATTTATAAATTAACATAAAATAAAAAAACATGAGTTTTCCTCAAAAACACACCCCATTATATACAAACATGGTATAAATTATCAAAGGAATACTAAACTATTTTTTAAAACTAGTTTCGCACAAAACAGATAAATCATAGAATAATAAATTTATTTAAGAAAGTAAAATAAATCACCAAATAAACACAATTCACACTCAAAAAATTAATTAAAGAACATCCTAAATTAATAAAACAAGTGAATTAGTTCTTCAATCAATTTTTGTACATGAACTACCTCCCTTGATGTATAAACTCCAAATTTAGTGTGAATTCCCAATCGCATCCAATCCACGCCTCAAAAAACTCAAATGAGCCCCCTAAAACAAGAGGTCGAACCAAATACATCAAAATCTAACCTTGAACAAACGGTACCTTAAACTAAAACCCTACAAGGAGGTAGAAAAACTTAATAGAGGGAGAGTCATCCGAGGAGGAGGATGTCATTGAGATCGCGGTCACCGAAGGAGGGAGGCCAGTGGGTAGAGGGTTGTGCGCAGGGTAGCAGGGCGTGACAGGGCGAGGTCTCCGGTCATAGGGCCACCGGAAGGTGAGAAGGCAAGGTGATGAAGGGTGCGCGAGTGGTGTCTCGCCGGAGGTAGGCCGTGGGAGGGACGGCGGCTGAAGGGAGGGCTCGCCGGTGAAGGGTACACAGGGGAGGGAGGGTGCGTCGGCTGGGGTTGGCCGGGGGATAGGGTCGCGAACAGGGAGGGAAGGTGGAAGAGGGTGGGTCGCGTGGAGAGGGTAAAAGGGGGAGGAAAAAATAATAATGGAAATAAAAAAATAAATAAGAGAAAATAATAACAAGAAAATAACTAAATATAATAATAATAAGATAAAAATAGTTGTAAATAAAATAGTATGAACAATGTTAATATTATTAATAATAATCATAAACAATTATAATAAACTTAATAAGATATTAATAAACTTAATAAACTTAATAAAATTAATATAAAGTCAATAATAATAATAAATTAATTACAATAACCCTATATTAATATACTTGGTGAACAAAATAATAATAATAATAATAATAATAATAATAATTACCATAATTATGATTATTAAAATTCATCATTAAAACTCATTTTATTTATTTGTCTTGAACATGAGGCAGGCCGCACGGTGACCCAGGAAAAGTCGTGTAGCTTTGAATACGCCATTCCATGCACCAGATGATGTCAAGGGTGAAGCATTCATTCATCAAAAAAATGAAAAAATTTCAAACATGGTGGCTCAAAGCTTGATAAAAAGTTTCAAAATCTGATAAAATAATAAAATATTATTATCTTAAAAGTTTGGGAGTGATAGATACCCATATTTAATATTCCAAAATCCATAATTAATTTTGTAGATAACTTATTCGAATTGTTTGTCTCCCATTTTTTCATTAAATATATTTTAAAAATGAATTTTAATATGTAACTATAATATTATATAGAACGATATATGAGATAAGATTGAACATTTTAATTTAACCTTTAGTAGATAAATTAATGATTTATCATGATCTCTTCTACCCACTATCTTGAGTCCCTTTAGATTTAATAATATCATACAAATATTGTATAAAACATTAACTTATATAAGTTATTATGGAAGTTTCAAATTGTGTATCCTCCAAATTTTGAATTTTGAAATATTCATAATGGCACTTTATGTAAAATATTATTTTCTCATACTAATATAATGTTATTTTATCTTCCCTTTCATATTTGAATATAAAAATTTATTCTCCATTTAAGTTGGTAATTTATTATAATGTTTTTTGAAGTACCTTGATTTTTTAATATAGACAACAAATTTACATAACTGACATCAGGTGTGGCTTCAGGTGTTTTTTATAAATAATGAATTATTTATTTACTATTTTTTTAATTTTATCCTTATAACCTATTTACACTTGTATGTTTTATTAAATGAAGGTTCACTTTTCATTTTACAAAAAGACGATATATTCCTTATAATCACAATAATTGATTTTATTTTTATACACATAAAACATATATATAATTTTTTTGTCCAAAACATTATCCACCTCCTCTAACAGTATATTTTCAGCCTAAAACTCCTTGAAAATCTCCAATATACATGTATAAAAACATAAAATATGATTTTTACAAAATAATATTTAATCATTGATTAAAAACTATGTGATTTAAAAATAAATTTTTCTCATAGACAAAATATGAATTATTAGAATAAAAATAAAAAATATGTTTAACTGAATAGTTAAAACTCTGATTACCTTAATTTTCGATTGAATTATATTTTTCTACTAATTTTTTTCTCAATTTCATCACACTCCTATTATTTATATTCATTATTATTTTAGACAAAACCTTCATTTCATCATTGATACAGGTACAGAGTACTTTTCCATATATGTAATTATTGAATTGTTTTTAAAATATTCACTTCAAATATCACTTGAAAATCAACTAGGAATAATTATTGATCCAATCAGAGGATTACAAGATTATCTATAGCTCCACATTAACTTCAAAGTTATTTTTTTGGGACGCTCAGAGGTGGTGAATCCTTGTCCCTAATTTTATTGTGATTTACATTCTATTATAATTATGCCTTATTAATACTTGAACCTCTACATTGGTTAGGAGGTATGGATCTATTCACATTCTTAACCCTTGTTGGCACATGAAATGATGCATAAATAGAGATGTAGTTAATAATGGCTTCTTCGGCAATTTTGGGTAGATGGTTTGGAGAAAATACCTAAATTGAAAGTACCATTTCTTTATAAAGGAATTCATAAAAAAATTCGATTCTCCTAGACCATATTACATCTTGATGGTGATGTGATTGGGTTATGTGATCATGAATCCCTAAAAGATTCACATGACTTCCCAGAGGACACATAATGACGTAATCAAAAATATTTTATGTTATTATTTAAATGTATAGGTTTTCCATGGATTATCTTTCTCATGGTATCTTTTCATCATGTGATTCCCTCAGTGATGCATGATCACCTAACACAAAATGGATCATGGGATTGGATTAGGGGAGGCTATCCCAATAGAACCTCTTTTATAGTAATTATTTATCATGAAACACACTAGGGTAAATCATCAATGACTTGAGGACTATATAATATAAAGTGAAGGAGACAACACCAACTTACGTGGAGGTCTTCCACTGACTCAAACTAGTGTATGTTTCTCACCTTCTTTGAAAAGAGGCACCAATATTAGGATACCACACATATGAAAACACCCATTGATAAGATAAAAATATTACATTAGTAGATATATTAAAATAATGATTCAAACCATCTATGAACGTATAATTTAAGAGAGTTATGTTACTTCAAAGTATCCCATTTCAAAAATAAGTTAGTAAAATCAAATTTTATAGACATGAAATAGTGGGTAGGAATCTATAAAATGCATAAACAATTCAAGTAATACATTTATATATGGAAGTGATGATCAGATGATGTCCCCTTGGTCACATGATCTTGAGATGACCCCCTATCATTTTATTTCATGCTGATATATTTGTTATTTGATCACATTGCATGACCATCTAACCTAATAAATGTTACTTAATTGTGTGACCACATTTCCTTCATGTTATTTCATGACTCTAACTCCTTTTTTTATCACATTACCTCATATCCTTTAAATTATTTCATTACCCTCTGACCTTATTATAATCACCCTACTCCAAAACGTTCTATTTAGTCCTCCAAAAGCTATATATTCTCCTTCTACCATAAGGTTAAATCCTCCCATAATGTTATACCCACTAATAGGTCTATATCCTCTGATAAGGATATATCTATTATGGACATCCACCTTATTGTAAGTACATACTATTCGCCCTAATATTTTCTAACTCATAGGGAAATAATTCCTATTAGTTTAATTATCCTTCCTTAAGCACCGGTTTTCTAGGAACGTTTGAACTACATGGAATCTAATAACAATAATAAATTGGTTATGTAGGATGTGTTTTTAATGATTGATCACTATATCTAATATATCTCAAATCCTATCTTTTTTATGTGTCTTTATTCCCCATCATGACCATAATTCCATCAATATATTATTCCCCAATACCCCAATAAATATTTCTTATTATAATATGCCCTGTGAGAGCTCATGACTTATCTCATAGATCAATATTCTCATTGGGACTCATAATAATATTTACTTCATGGAATATGTAGTGTGTAAACCACATTTAAATCAAACTCTACATGAACATGAAATGTTTTTTAACTTATCCTATCTATTATTTCTCACACTAAGAATGGTTCACATGGGATTAGAGATCTTTGATAGAAATACCATCAAAAATATTAAAATTCCATGATAAAAATCATGTATCATACACTTAATCCCTAAAAATATATTTTTTTTCTTCGAAGTAGCATATTCTCATTGAATCATCTGAGGGTAGTATAATATGCATGATACCCACATAATCCTTAGTTGTCACACCATTTATGACATATAATTCATTAACGAATAATGTTATACTTTATGATATGTTCTTGTTTCATGAACTTAATTTTTTTCATTCAAATTAAATTGTCTTCAATGAATTTCTTGGTTTTATATGTATGATTTCTCCTTGAATTTTAAACACAATCGTTAACATTCCATTTATAACTTCATTTGGTCATATACCTCATGATAACATATATATCATTTCCTCATCTGGACATACCCTCATGAGTCTCAACATCTCATACATTAAGTCTATATTTCTTATGGACCTCATTTTATCTAAACATGTTCCAAAATAGAATAATATGCCAACAAAAAGATATATATTTCTTCCAAGTTCCATTATACCATCATTATTTTTTCATAAACTAGAGGGTCATCCTCATAGGTCCATACTATTGATAAAATAAATATATGATCATTGGTCCATACTCCATAATAGGGTGATCAGATAGGTTTTATCATGGGTAAGTCCCAAATAAAAATGTGTATGTATCATTTATCTAATGTTCCATACCCCATGATGTCCACATTCATGGATTGGTCCTTGTATGATGTCTTTTAAAGGTACAATGTGTCCCATTAAGTGGCATTAAACTACATGGGTTATAATATCTTTTAAAAGTATACATATGAATCCAGTTTATGGGACTGATATGAACACTATAATAACCTACCACAATCCCATATGATAATAAACTCTAGGGAACCCAGCTATACAACTTTGTAACAAAATCATCCTCAAACTATAATCACTAAGTAATGATATATAATAAGATGTATAAAATCTGATATACATATATATATATATGAAATCATTTATTGATATTGTATGATACGTATATATTTTCATGTCAATATTATTCCTATGATATGTATAATTATTCACATGAGCACGAGTCAAGAAAGGATTACTAATATTAGGGTAATAAATCGCGTATATCGATTCATAAAAGTGTCACAAACATAACATTAATATATAAGTGAAATTGTATGCTAAAATTGCACCCAACAGGGTGTGAGGATCCCATCCCACCATCCTATTGACCAATGTGATTTCATAATTATCATTGTTAAGAAACCCCAATGTCCAAATGGCTTTGAAAAAGAGGCTCATGGATCATCTTGGATGTTGGAACTGCAAGGTGTTTTAGGGTATATGAAATTATATGATATATGATGAGTGACTCGAGGTGGGGATTATGCGAACATGTTTATTCCCTCCGAAAACAAAAATTCATGATTCCCCATCATGGGTTGAAACAAAATGATGAACCAATTGTGAATCATTCAATAATAACTTTGTACCCTTTACGAATATGGTTAACAAATTGTTTTTTATTTGTGATTTTTTACTTATCGGTATAATTTGTTCATTTATTTATTTCGGGATATAGATACATTTATGAAAAGATCACTTATATCCTAGGTAATGGAAATTTCATAGAGAAATTGTTCTGACACTATAGCTTCTATGAGAGATACTACCTCTGAAAATCAAAGGATAGTATCACCTAATCAATGAATCCTAAACTAGGTGAAGAATATGATGGTAAGGGTATAACATCAACATAGTAATATCCAAACTCTATAGTCTATATGAAATGGTATCTAAGAACTGAAACATACTCTCCCATGTCATTCGAGAAGATTTACAACGATGTCAGTGACACATGTTTCCATTGGAAACCACTTCAAGAGCCTATCATTGTATCATTATATTCATCACCTTATCTTTGGAAGGTGGATTAGGGAGTAAACAATGAATTCACCATGGTCCATGAATTATCCATAATGGAACATTTTAACTCTTTCCACATGTTTCATGCAGATACTTACACTTAATGGATAGCTAACGGTTTTTCCCATTTGTTCACCTCTATTGATAGTAAATCATGAGAATCTAGAAGATATATTAATGTTTAGAGAGATTTTAACGCCCTGATCCCAGTTACCTAGAGTCGGTTCATTATTACATAACATTGGCATGATCGTAGAAGATCAAGTCTCAAAATACCGATCAGTTTAGTAGCCTTGGAAACACTAGATACATTCATAAGTCTTACATTACATGATAAAGTAAAAAACTATACCAACATAGTCTCAGAAGTCCACACTCATCTCCCCTCAGACTATCCCGAAAGGTCAGTCATAAAATACTTCTTCACATCCTAGGAAAAATAAAACATAAAAAGGTGTGAGCTCAGATTCTCAATAAAGATAACAATATAGCGGAAACGTTCATAAGTAAACATAAACATTTAAGGAAATGTATAACTAAAACAAAAGACTTTTAAACTTGAATTTTAGCATAATATGGAAAAAATAAAATGAAATAATTCCATTTACTTATTCACATGGAAATTCAACTAGTCGAATAATCAAATGCAATATCAATAACCACTTTCATAATGATGGAATGCATAATGCCAGAGTATCATAACCACATAGTCAAGGCCTTGTGCCAAGACTAAAAATACAATTTTGTCGAGGCCTTTTTCCAAGACACTAGTTTGTCTCATGAGACCTAATGATGCATCGAGGAACTATAGTAGGCTCCACCCATATCATACTAAGTTCAATTCATTCCTCATATGAACAGGTTTAAACATAACATAAACATTCATATTAAAACTAGCACAAGAAATGTAAATAATTTATCCATAAACCATGAATGGTATAAAAATAACACATCCACAGTCAAACATGTCACAAAACCTTCAATATTATATTGAAGTTTCATATCATAATAAATCAACTTCAAATAATCTTAAAATCCTTCAAAGGATGTTGACATAGATGAAATCAAAACTATTTGAGAGAAAAATCTTTTTTTAAATCATATAAAAGTCACATAATTGTAAAATAAAACATTTACATTGAAAATATTATTATAAGATTTTAAGATAAGCTTTGATGATTTTATAATGGTAGAAAATAGCCGCACCCGCCATATATGTTAAAAAAGACATTCTTACCTAAATTTAGTCGAAAATGTTAAAAGGACCTTTTTTGGAAAATGAAGGGATGCTTCCTTTATAAAAATCTTATAAAATGTAAAACAAGGGTATAAATGACTTTAACCCATACTGTATAAAATAGTAAATTAAAATTTTAAATACATTTTTAAGAAACATGGATGTGGATGATAAAGATGTCCCGGTAGATAATTACATATAAACAACCTCAAATAATGAAGAGATTGTACAATTAACAATTACCTTGTACTTTTACTTGGTCGATGGTAGGTTAACATCTTGTATAATGGTGAAATAATTTTTATTAAATTATAAAAAAATCATATACATTAATATTATATCATATATGATCTTTTAACATTTCTTTGTTAATAATATTTTTGTATTATCGTTGTTTCGGGTGTTAACAGATTCGTTTTCCTTTATATTATTTGTTATGTGAGTCATATTTTTTATGCATGGAATGTATCATATTCATATCCAGAATGATATCACGTCTTTAAACATTTTTTTTAATCATCTAATGAAAATTAGTCTTGAATGAATACGATGGGGAATGAATCTCATCGCGTTCATGGAGAGGGTAATCTGTACGTACGCACGTACGGTGACATGTCATTCAAAGGATGGATAGAATAATGAATTTGGTTGTACCATATTCATAATAAAAACATAGTATATAGAAGACACTGGAGATATTATTTTAGAATGGAAACAACAATGAGAAAGGAAGTGGAAGAAGAAATGAACTTGAAAGAGGTGGTGAGATATTTACCTCTTCTTTAGGTTCTTCCTTTTTATTTGATCAAAATGGCTCCTTAGGTTGGAATTATGACTAAAGGAAGGCCTATAGGATTATGGGAGGAAATTTTTTAGGGTATTTGGGCGGAATTTGGCTGAGCTAAATGGATTTGAAGGTGTGAATTAGAGGGAAGGGTGAATTTCTTTTTATAAGAGGGTGAGGGGAACCATAGGAAAAGTTAGAAATAATATTTTATAATAAAATAATTATCGGTTTCTAATGGCTCAATACTGAATTATTTAAATTCTAAGGTGGGGATGCGTCGAAAACCACTCAACCAATAGTTCTTATACAGGTTTGGGTCACTATATTAACATTATTGTTTAAATATAACTCTTAGTTAAATATTTTAACATTTACCATGTTTCTTTGTATTTTTATATTATATGGTTAATAAACTTACAGTATACTTCCATGCGTACCCCAAATGGTTCATTACTGATACACCTATAATTATATAAGTCTTTTTTTGGAACCTTATATTTTTAGGAATATAATATAAATTAATAATATATTATTTATTTTTATAACTATTTTATGTCAATTTTGACACTATTTGGTATTTTGTTCTTGATAAATTCATAACAGAGTTATTACTTAGCAAAAAGTTCATCTGACCAACCCTAATATGTCATATTAACCTAGATAATTATTTTAATTCATAAAAAGTATCAAATTACATTTATTTGAATATTTATAATATCAATTATTTTAATATTTCATTAATTAGGTAATTATTGTATCATCATTGTGTCATAAATAAATTAAATTATTTAATGTCTAAAAAATATAACTAAAATACCATTATGTAGGAAATATTTTATCTTTATAATGAAAATTTATAGTCTAATTTATCTTATGTATAACTCCATAGTAAAAATGTTTTAGTTATTGTACTTTGATTTTAACTCTTTTAACTCTTCTTTGAATTAAATAATAATAAATGTCCTAATCTAATCCAAGTGGACCCAAGAGGTTCATATTTTATTCATAAGATTTTTTTGTCTAATTATACTTGTCAAATAGAATTAGGACATCTGCTAGGGTAATAATAATGTCATTTTTACCCTTAATTTCCCTATTTACTTTTAACCGTGGTAAGTAAAAGTAAAACATTACTATTCACTAAAATTTATTTTTATGTTATTGAACCAAATTTTACTTACTAATATCAACCATGTCTGTTAGATTATTTAAATTCCACTCACTGAAGTGGTAAAATTAAGTTTCATGTGAATTTGAAAATTCTCCTAGGAGGTGGGTAAAAGACGGTGAAAAGGTCAATAAATTTTTTTGATGTCTAAAATTATTATAAACTAACTACAATGAATTATATTGAACTTATATACGTATAATATATCTATTTTGACCTAAAATAAATCTAAATGAAATATTTAATTATTTAAATAAAAATTCAGTTTTAAACTATAACTTAGTGTTTTTCACTATTCATCAAAAATTGAATGTTTTCCAAAAAAATAACAAAAATTCAGAAAAAGCAAATTTTGATATTCCTAATATAAAAATGAAGTCCATTTTGAAAGATAAAATTTATAAAATTTCAAAAAGTGGGTATTACAATTCATAACGGCTAGTTTGATTGGTTTTGGTGTGTTAGAACTCGAAGTTGCGTACAACACACGCTACTGTATTATTCAAAGAGAAGCATACCGTGGAAGCTTGGTTTGTTACATTATACCCTCCTTCAAATAATTTCATCCTCAAAATTTCTATAATACTAACACATGAAAATAGTCAGGTGGTTATTCATCATAAGTTCCTCGGGTTCCCACGTTTCCTCTTCCATCTTATGATTTCTCTATAGAACTTTTACCAGACGATTCATCTGGTTTCTCAACACTTGTTCTCTTGTCTCAAGAACCTTAAAAGGATCTGCACAATAAGACAGATTGTGTTCCAGTTTTATTCCTCATAGGTGAGTACATGCATTGGGTAAGGCATGAGTTTTATCAACAGTGATACGTGGAAAACATCGTGGACTTTGGAGAGACTTGGCAGCATTTCCAAACGGTAAGCTACAACCCCAATTCGTTCTTGGATTTGAAAATGTCCGATATACCTGGGACTCAATTTAACTTTCCTATCGAAACATATAACTCCCTTCCAGAGAGATACCTTCAAGAAAACATGATCTCCTACCTGAAATTCCAAAACCTTCCTTCAGTTATCAGCATAGCTCTTCTGTCTACTTTGAGCTGCATTGATGTGTTTTTGGATTACCTTCACCTTTTCCATTGTTTCCTCCACTAGTTCTTGGCCTACGAGTTTTCTTTCACCAACATCATCCCAACAGGTTGGTGTGTGACATCTCTTTCTGTATAACGCTACATATGGTGCCATCTGAATACTTTAAGGGAAACTATTGTCATAGGAAAATTCTACCAAAGGAAAATATTGATCCCATATACCCCTAAAATCAAGTGATCAGGATCTCAACATGTCTTATATGGTTTGAATAGTCTGTTCTGATTGTCTATCAGTTTGGGGGTGGTTGGCAGGGCTCAAACAAAGCTCATTATCTAGGTCTTTCTTAAAACTTTTCTAGAATTTTGATGTAAAATGAGAATCACGATCAGAAACAATTGTTAGGCGTACTCCATGAAGTCTCACAACATCATTAATATATAGTCTTGCTAGACATGCACGTGGTAAATCTTCCCTTATAGCAAGAAAATGTGCTGACTTGGTAAGACGATCAACAATGACCTATATTGCATCATTCCTTCTAGGAGTCTTTGGTATTCCAATGACAATGTTCATCATAATATTATCCCATTTCCACTCTGATATACGAAGATGTTGCATCACTCCTCCAGGCTATAGCCTTCCATGTTTCACTTGTTGACAAACCATACATCTTGACACAAAATCAACAATATCCCTCTTCATGTTGTCCCACCAAAAATGTTCCTTCAAATATCTATACATTTTGGTGCTCCCAAAGTGTATAGAGTAATTGGAACTATGAGAATCATCCAACAATTCTCTTTTTAGATTAGGTATATCAGGAACACAAAATCTCATCCCAAATTTCAAAATTCCATCTTCATATGCAAAGTCACTCAATCTCCCATCATTCACAGCTTTAATCTTCTTTTGAAACTCTTCATCATTAGTCTGAGAACTCTTTATCCTTTCCAGTAAGGATGGTTTGGCAACCATTTGAAAAATTATTGATGTTTCACCTTCCATGGTGATTCCCATATCCATCCTTTCTAGATCCATTAAAATAGGATCCCTTTAAACTCTTATCTTTTTCAAAACTCCATGATCCTTTCTACTCAAAGCATCTGCCACCTTATTTTCCTTCCTCGGGTGGTTGTGTATAGTGCAATCATAATCCTTGAGTAGTTCAAGACATCTCTTTTTCCTCATGTTGAGTTATTTCTGTGAGAAAATATAATTCAAACTCTTGTGATCGGTATAAATCTCACTTTTTTCACCATAAAGATAGTGCCTCAAAATCTTCAATGCAATGATTACAGCTGCAAACTCAAGATCATGAGTAGGATAGTTTTGGTCTTGAATTTTCAGCTATTGTGATGCATAGGAAATAACCCTTTCATTCTGCATAAGGACACAACCAAGTCATTTCTTCGATGCATCACTATAAATAATGAGCCCATCATTCCCCGATGGAAGAGTCAATATAGGAGCATTGACTAATCTTCTCTGTAGTTCTTAGAAACATTCTTCACAGTATTTTGTAAAAAAAATTAAACCCGTTACATGTGAGCTTTGTTAATGGGTTATCAACCAGGAAAAATACTAGACGAAACATCGATAATAACCTGTTAAACCAATAATACTGCATACCTCAGTTATACTTGTCAGTGTTGGCCCTTCTTGAATTGCCTTGGACTTTGAAGGATCAATAGATATTCCATCCTTAGAGACAATATGGCCAAGAAAAGAAATATCTTGAAGCAAGAATTCTTACTTTCTAAACATCTCATATAACTCATTTCTTCTAAGAGCCTTCAGGATAATGCACAAGTGATTTTCATGATCCTTGTAGCTTTTGGAGTATA
This sequence comes from Viscum album, assembly GCA_963277665.1. NCBI lineage: Eukaryota > Viridiplantae > Streptophyta > Magnoliopsida > Santalales > Viscaceae > Viscum > Viscum album. The sequence continues at coordinate 1,535,953,347 of OY728143.1, read as the reverse complement.
CCAAGATATCATCAATAAATACCACTAAAAATTCATCAAGATATTCCTTGAAAATTATATTCATTTGATCCATAAAGACAGAGGGTGAATTATTCAATCCACAAGGCATTACTGTAAACTCATAATGCCCGTAACTGGTTCAAAATGCTGTTTTCAGAATGTCTTCTTTCTTCACACACAATTGATGATATCCAAATCGAAGGTAAATCATTGAAAAGTATTGAGATCCATGAAGTTTGTTGAATAAATCATCAGTGCGAGGTAGGGGATACTTTTTCTTTATTGTAATAGCATTGATCTCCCTGTAGTCAATGAACAACCTCATAGATCCATCTTTCTTCTTAACAAATTTAATAGGGGCTTCCCATGGAGAAATAGTAGGGTGAATAAATCCCTTATTAATCAATTCATCTAGTTGTTTCTTTAGTTCCACTAATTCCACAGTGTCCATTCTATATGGGGTCTTCGATATGGGCCTTGAACTAGGAATTAAATCAATGGAAAAATCAATTTCTCGTTCTGGAGGATGTCCAGGTAAACCTTCTGGAAACACATCAACATATTCTTTCACAATAGCTACATCCTCTATTTGAAGATTCCTTTCCTCACCCACATTTATTTCATTCTCTTCCTCCCTGATAATTGAATTTAGGTGAGCTACTGGGGGTGGATCTCGATGAGAATCATGTGGTGATGATTCTTCTCTAAAGATAAGGTGTTCATTATCATCATCATCAAAAATCATAACCTCCTTCATCTTATAATAAATTTTTGCATCATGGTATAAAATCCAATCCATAATAAGGATTATATCAAATTAAATCATGGGTATGATGATGAGATCAGTAGATAAAGAATATTGAAGTGCTCTAATGGGGACTGATTCACAAAACATTGTTGCAATGATACTTCCTTTAGGAGTTTTTACTGAAAACTCCCTTGTTAAATAAAATTGGAAATATCTAATTTTCTTAGCAAACAGGGAATATATGAAACAATTCAATGATCCAGAATCAAATAAATCATTAGTTAAACTTGAGGAAACCATTAAATTACCTGCCACCTCGTCTTTTGGAGCTTCAACCTCAACAGTAGTTATAACATAATCTTGTCCTTGATCCCTTGGCCTTTTCGGAGGAAAGTTCCCTTGACGCTTATGAAATTCATTTTCATAATGTTACATCTCCCTACAATTGTAGCATTGAACATCGGTAGCTTCTTTATTCCACTTGCAATCACGAGCTTGGAGGGCTTTTTCACCACACTTGTAATAGACTCTCATTGCCTTCAAGAAACTACCGGGGTGTTTATTCCCACATTTACTACAGGATGGATAATCAAATTTTCCCTTTTTTCCCTTATTTCCATTTCCAGAGTGATCAGCAGATCAATTCTTCTCTTGATTTTCTCTAAAGTTGTAAGACATAGAGAATTATTCTTCTATCTTGATAGCACATCAGACAATATCTTTGTATGACGAGAAGGATTGTGAGATGAATGCTCGATGGAGAAATGGTTTTAACCCATCAATGAAACGATCCATATTACTTCGGGGGTTACGTATATAATCGGCATCATGTCTTGCTAAACTTGTAAAGTTAGCTTCATACTTTGTGACATTCTCATCCTCCTTTTGCCTCAGACATAGAAATTTCCCTTCTATATCTGCTCGATGTTTACGAGGAAAGTTTTTTTCTAATAAAATATCTTTAAACTCCTTCAATTCCATATTTGATACCTCATCGTCTTCCTTTTTGTTTTAAATCAATGACCACCATTGATCAGCAACTCTAGAGAGGTGGTAAACGACCATGATAACTTTTTCCCTTTCACTAATCCCCAAGGCATAAAATATTTTCTCTAAAGAACTTATCCATTTTTTTGATACCAATAGATTTTTACTCCCATTGAATGTTGGTGGGTTTTTCCTCATGAAGCGATCTAACATTGATCCTCCACGATGCGGATCATGGTGCTCCATATGGGTATGGTTATTATTCATAACCTGAGTGAGTTGTCCCAGTATAGTGATTATCTAATCAGCACCAGTTGCATCACAAGATTCACTATAATTATCTTGAGTAGGAGGGAAATCCCTACACGGAGTGCGTGCATTGATACAGTTTCCATTCCTTCCACTGGGCACCATTTCTAAACAATGGAATACACTAGATTAGTTTATGAATCGCAATACATAAATCCAAACATATAAAACACTTAACATAAATTGAACAGTTTATGGATATAATCCATAATCATAAAAAAAATTTCTTTGAGGATGTAATTACTCATAAACCCTTCATAACGGTTTGTAAATAAAATGATAATTATCCTACGCATATCCCCTAGGAGTGTCATAACCAAGAGTGCAGCAAGGGCCATTATAGTGCACCAGTTCCCATTCCAGTCTAGCTCAAAATGGTGTTTTCGGGTTTTACCCTTAGGTACATCTATTCTAGAGCCGCCTCTACCTGCTAGTATCCAGACAGGGATGTATTTCATGGAAAATGCACCAAATATCTACAATACCAAAATTCTAGGAAGTTATTCTATACTAATCCTCAAAGTCTATCTTAGGGTAATGTGATCTAATAAGAGTTTATCTAAATCTAGATTCCAAGGTTTGTATTAAACATCCTCTGATACCAATTGTAATTCCCCAACCCTAGTTACCCAAAGTTTTTTCATTATTACATAACATTGGCATGATCATGAAAGATCAATTCTCGAAAGACTGATTAGTTTAGTAGCTTTGGAAACACTGGATACATTCATAAGCCTTACATTAAATGATAAAGTGAAAAAATACAACAACATAGTCTTCATATTCCACACTCATATCCCCTCAGACTATCCCTGCACATCAGTAATAAAATAAAACTTCACTTCTTGGGTAAAATAAAACATAGAAAGGGGTGAGCTCAGATTCTTAGTAAAGATAACAATATAGAAGAAACTTTCATAAATAAGCATAAACATTTAAGGCAATGTATAACAGAAAAAACCCTTTTAAATTTGAACTTCATAATAATATGGAAAAAATAAAATTAAATCATACCACTTACTTATTCAAATGGATATTCTACTAGTCGAATAATCAAAATCAATACCAATAACAACTTTCATAATGATGGAATGCATAATGTCGTACTATCATAACCACATAGTCAGGGCCTTGTGCCAAGACTACAAATAAGATTTTGTCAAGACTTTGTTCCAAGAAAATAGTTTGTCTCATGAGACCTACTGATGCATCGAGGAGCTATAGTGGGCTCCACCCGTCACTTACTAAGTCCAATGCATTACTCATATGAATAGGTTTAAAGATAACATAAACATTCGTATTAAAACTAGCATAAGAAATGTCAATACTTTATCCATAAACTATGAATGGTATAAAAATAACACATCCACAGTAAAACATATCACAAAAACATCAATATTATATGGATGTTTTGTATCATAATAAATCAACTTCAAATAATCTTAAAATCCATCAAAGGATGTTGACATAGATGAAATCAAAAATATTTGAGAGAAATATCTTTTTTTAAAATCATTTAATAGTAAAATAATTATAAAATTAAACATTTACTTTGAAAATATTATTATAAGCCTATATGGGATGCTTCGATGATTTTATAATGGTGGAAAATTTCCTCACCCACTGTATAAGATAAAAAATACATTCATACCATAATTTTTTCAAAAAGGTTAAAAAGGATCTATTTGGAAAAAGAGGGAAATATTCCTTTATAAACATCTTATAATAAGTAAAAAAGGGTATAAATGACTTTAACCCATACTCTATAAAATTTTAATAATGTTTTTAAAATAAATTTTTAAGAAACATGGATGTGGATGAAAAATATGTCTTAGTATACAATTACATATAAACAACCTCGAATAATGAAGAAATTAAGAAATTATCCCTTACCTTGTACTTTTCCATGGTTGAGGGTAGTTTAACCTCCTCAATAATGGTGAAATAATTGTTACTAAATTATACAAGAATAATATACATTAATATGATATCATATATGATCATTTAACATTGCTTTGTTAATAATATTTTAGTATTATCGTTGTTTCGGGTGTTAACGGATTTGTTTTCATTTATATTCTTTGTTATGCGAGTCATATTTTTTATGGATGGTATGTATCATATTCATATCCAGAATTATATCATGTATTTAAACATTATTTTTAATCATCTAATGAAAATTAGTCTTGAATAAATACGACGGGGAATGAATCTCATCGTGTTCGTGGAGACGGTAATCGGTACGTACGCACATATCGTGACATGTCATTAAAAGGATGGATAGAATAATGAATTTGGTTGTATCATATTTATAATAACATCACAGTATATATAAGACACTGAAGTTATAATTTTAGAATGGATACAAAAAAGAGAAAGAAAGTGGAAGAAGAAAGGAACTTGAAAGAGGTGGTGAGATATTTACCTCTTCTTCGGGTTCTTCCACTTGATTTGATCAAAAGGGCTCCTTAGGTTGTATTTCTGAATAAAGGCCTCTAGGATGAAGGTAGGATAGTTGAGAGGGTATTTGAGAATATTTTGGCAGAGAAAAATGGCTTTGATGGTGTGAATTAGAGAGAAGGGGGAGTGCCTTTTTATAAGAGTGGTGAGAGGCACCTAGCTATAAATATTAATTTATAATAAAGTAATTTTCGGTTTCTAATGGCTAAAAAATGGATTATGTAAAGCCTAATGTGGGGATGGGTCTAAAAACACTCAAACAATAGGTTTTAGAAATGTTTGGGTCACTATATTAAATTTATGTTTTAGATTTAACTCTTAGTTAAATAGTATGACACTTACCATTTCTCTTTGTATTTTTATATTATATGGTTAATAAACATACTATATACTTCCAAGAGAACCCCAAATGGTTAATTAATGATACACATATCATTATATAAGTATTTTTTCCGAACATTATATTTTTTGGTATATAATATCAATTAATAATATAATATTTGTTTTAAAAACTCTTTTATGTCAATTTTGACACTATTTGGTATTTTGTTTTTACTAAATTCATAACAGCATTATTACTTCAAAAACAATTCATCTACCCAAACCTAATATTACATATTAACCTATAAAATTATTTTAATTCATAAGAAGTCTCAAATTACATTTATATGGATGTTTATAATGTTGATTATTTTAATGTTTCATTAATTAGGTAATTATTGCATCATCATTGTGTTGTAGATAAATTAAATTATTTAATGTCTAAAAAATATAAATAAAATACCATTATTTAGGAAATCGTTTTATCATTCTAATTAATATTTATAGTCTAATTTATCTTATGTATAACCCTATATTAAAAAAATTAGTTATAAAACATTGATTTTAACTCTTTTAACTCTTCTTTAAATAAAATAATAATAACTGTCCTAATCTAATCCAAGTGGACCTAAAGGATCATATTTTATTCCTATGGTTTTTTTGGCCTAATTAAACTTATCCAATAGAATTAAGACATGTTTTCTGGTAATAATAATATCATTTTTACCCCTAATTACTCTATTTACTTTTAACTGTGGTAAACAAAAGTAAAAAGTTACAATTCACCAAAATTTATTTTCTTCATATTGAACCACATTTTACTTACTTATATCAACCGTGTCTCTTGAATTTTTCAAATAAAACTCACAGAAGCGGTAAAATTAAGGTTTATTTGAATTCGCAAATTCTCCAATGAGGTGGGTAAAAGATAGTGAAAAGGTCAATAAGATTTTTATATATCTAAAGTTATTATAAACTAACTCCAATGAATTACATTGAACGTATATAAGTATTATTTATATATTCTGACCTAAAATAAATTTAAATAAAATAAATAATTATTTTAATAAAAATTTGGCTTTAAACTATAATTTAGTGTTTTTCACTATTCCTAAAAAATTGAATCTTTTCAGAGAAATACCAAAAATTCACCCTAAGCTAATTTCGATATTCCGAATCCAAAAATGAAGTCCATTTTGAAAGATAAATTTTATTAAATTTCAAAAAGTGGGTATTACTATTTATAATGGCTAGTTTGATTGGTTTTGGTGTGTTAGAACTCGAAGTTGCGTACAACACACGCTACTGTATTAATCAAAGAGAAGCATACCGGGGAATCATGGGGTGTTACAGAGATACATATCATAGAGAGAGGTCGAATATCAAAAATTATTCTAAAAAATCCTTCAAAAATACTGTTTAAGGACTCATGGAGTTGGTCCATATACATGTTTACACATAGCATATATGCTACCATATTCCAATTGTTTGAAGGGTATAGGTGAACATCCCTACCACTGCACATAAATCCCACCTACTTATACTGATGGGTAATAGAGGATAGGATTGGGAACATATTCAAAATTCAATAAAACAATTATTCTAGTATATCCTAGGGATATAAAATTATCATGCCCAGAATCCATCTTACATTTATATGAATTTTCATCATATTCTAGTAGAAATATAGGATATTTTCCTTAATATTTGAATGGTCATACAATAACATGCCTATACTCTAGTTCATTCTATAATTGAATCATATCAGAAGAATTAGTTTGACAAGATAATTACTCCAATGAAATATCATATTATTTATCCCAACCATTAGGTTTATTAGAATGATATAATAAAATATCTGGCTCAAAATAAGCCTTATATTTCAGATCTCACTAGGATTCATCGATATGATTTGTAAGTCACCTTAGGATAAGATAATATTATTTTCTATAAATTATGATGATATGTTCTAATTTAAAATCAATATAGGGCTCATATTCTCTCTCTAAGTAAGGTTTGTCAATATATTCCAGTAGTTTCCTCCGTGCAGCCACATATCCCTAGAAAAAAATTCATGTTTTTTCAAGAACACTTTGATATTTGACTAGAAAAAGGTGAATATTATAACTCCCTCTGATGGAGGTCAAAATTAGAAACCCAAAGAGTCCATACAACATGATTCCCATATCACTTCTTTTATTATTGTAGTCCATCCATATATTCTGGTGAGGTATAAACATATTATTTTGGAGTATATCCCCACTTCCATCAGTGATAGCCCACATATTACAGTATCCACCAAAATATGGGATCACATTAATTTTGAAAATTTTGATCCTTGTAGTTAAATATGGGAATCAAACCAATAGAGAACACATATTTTAGAAACAACTACATACAGTTTTTGGAATATTCATTATTCCACCACATAAAAATATTTTACTCCTTCCCAACCCCAAACAATAGGTATACATAATCTAATAACCATGAATTATGAGGCACATATTCCCACCATTATTAATTCCGTCATATTTGAGACTATATTGAAAAAATCTCTAACCTATCAGAGATCCACTGACTCTTTGTTTTATGTATAAGTACAAACCTACCATGGATATGCTTTTCATGGGGACATATTAATGGATTACAGTGAACCTACCCCTAAATTCTATTTTGGAAAACCTTCGCAAGGTGATATCTCACCAATTACATCATCCCCTTGTTAGGGTATACTTTAATAGACAGGTTCTCAAACAGCAGGTGTCAACTATATATGCTTTCCCAAAAATATTTGGGGATACCTCACCACTATCAATATAATACCCATGATGGTGATTTCTATTCCCACATTCTATGGTTCATGACTTACTATTTATAAAAAAGGTGACCACTATGGTCTGAACAATTAGTGAAGTGCACATTAGGTGTGAAAAAATGTGGCATGAATTTGTGGAATGAGTAAGCTATGAAATTTTTTTTGAAACTGTTCTAGGCTGTCACCATGTCAATAGATGATGTATCATATGTGATAATATAGAAGTCTATTCTTTATCTACAAAAAATATTATGGTAGAATATTTATTATCTATAGGAAAATTTCCTAAAATAAAGAGAAAATGGTGATAAAATCTAGGCAGGGGAAAATATTTGTTATCCAATATACCCCTCTACCTTCTCCATGGATCTGGACCTGAGGTCAGAAAAGAATCGCAAGAGATTGTGGCATTCTTATGCCATTAACATTGTGTTCCTCTAGTAGATTATTGTTGAATTCTCTTCTAACATAATTATTAAAGGATGTAGTGAGTATGGATAATTTCAATTAACTTTATACTTCGGATATAAGTGTCCACTGTGGATTGAATATTTTAATGTTTTTGTAATAGGAGAGGCTAAATGTCTGAATAATGTATACATCAGTTGGTAAATTCAACAAAACCATGCTATTATTTGAGGTAAACTAGTGTATTAATAAGTTATAGTGGGTCATTTATAGGCTCCAAAGATAGGAAAACCTACAGTTTGAGAACACACAATGGAGGAGAGATCTAAAACCTCTGGTAGTAAGAAATTTCCTTTTGGAAAGAATTTCCAATTTTTTATAGGCAATACATATAAATTATTATCAAGTAAGGATGTTCTAGATTAGTAAAATTTCATTAGAAAATTTTATGGAATAAATTCAGTAGCATCCCCAATCCATAGGATAGGGTGAATTTTTACTACCACTGCCACCCCAAGAGTGATAAAATCTCTTATATATGTTATGATGGATGACACATATAACCCCCAACCATCATGGTTGGTATAAATATTATAATATTCCTTATGAAAATTGGTCATATAAATATCGGGAAGTGGATTCTATCCATTTTTTCCCCAACCATTCCCACCACCACCCAACACACCCCTTTCAATCTGGTCATTCTAGGAGAGGACAGTCATAAATTCTATTAGGGCCATTATTTCTATATTAGAATTGTGAGAGTTTGAAATAGAAGGCAATAAATTTCCAAAGTTATATGCTGAAATATATTAGTGACAGAATCTTTTTGGGGGAAGAACTCAAATTAAATATTTAGGTGGATATGGTCATTGAAACATTACTCAATTATGCATAAGTTTAAGAGATGATTTTTTTCTTTGGATATATCTAGGTGAATTTCATCACCATAAATTTGGAGGGTGAAACAAATTGATACAAGGATATCTGGGGAAATAGTGTATAAATAATACCCCAAGTGGTAGGTTACACGGATTCACAAGATGATGACACGCATACCTAAAATCATAGCGGGAACCAGAATTTAGAACTGCCATATGAGAATATGCAACCCCCATAACACCCAACCACATGGGATAAAAGGGAAGGTGTTGTTACATCTCACTCACCAGTTTGACATCCTAATCATTAATCTATGGATAATAAGATGGAATGGTATAAATTTGATATATTTAATCTCATAAGAATCAATGAGTAATTTCTTTGGTGAAACATTCTCATTGGGTTTCTCCCCTAATATGAAGTGACAACATATCCTTCCACTCAGCTGGAAGGAGTTGATCTACCCAAAATAGTGATGTCTAAACACCAAGATAGCTTTAGTTATATTCAACATGCATTTTTAAATATGGTAATTAGTTATGTTCATGATTTTATTCTATTTTAAATAAACTCTCTCATATCAAGATAATCAAAAACTCTTCAATTGAATGATCTATCAGTAACTGGTGAATGTAATATGATCGAGTCAAGAATCACCATTTCCTTGTTCTTAGAGGATGGATTAGAGAATATTAACCTATAACTCATCAAAACAGTAAATTATATTTCTAATTGAATGTAATACATGTATGTGATGATTGACCTAGTGATTTCTAAATGGAATACATATCCCACCACTCCATCTCTCTCTATTTTTTAGGAATCCCATTTTTCAAACATTAAATGGAATGAGGGATATAGAGTAATATCTCTCACATTTTATGTCTTGATAAAATCCTATGATAGAATCATTAGACCAATAATAGGCATCAAAACTATGATGATCCATTCAAATTCTAGTAGTGCAAACTTTTTCTTGGTATATTAGCCTCCCATTACGTTCTATTGTAGGATGGAATAACATTCACCATCAATTCCTCTCTCAATTTAGATCAATCCTAAAGAGTTTAATGACCATTGACCTCATGAACTTAATAAATTGAAAATGATAGTTTCTATAACTTGATAACCATATTGAAATTCTTAAAATACTCACTCGATATCTTTCACCCAATGAAGCAGTTGTTGGGAGTTTGTGTAAAAAATATCTATGATGAATTTTGGAAAATGAAAATATTTTTAACATATCCGAGTGGATTTAGAGAGTTTAGATACATTGTTCAATTTTTGGACGATCTAATTCAGTAAACCAGGTCCAAATCTAGTCCCATATCCATAACATAAGGGAATATTCTTGGCTGGGAAGAAACTGCCACTATCACACTCAAGTTGGTGCAAGCAACTTCATGAATGCCAAAGAAATTTATATATCACAAGATATCCCATGATGAGTTTAAAAAACAAAAATAGTATGCATATCAAAATTTAAATAGTAATTAAGTCCAGAAGAGATTTAAAGAATAAATGAAAAAAATCTTTTCCTTCCAAATTGAATAGTTTCCAAGTTATATTCTCACAGACATAGAAAACAACCTTCTAATGGTACCTGACCCCAAGAAACCTAATTTTTTCAACCTCATGGATCTTCCTGAATATTACCCTTTTCATCAAAGGATGATCCACACTATCCAATACTTATTTGTATTCAAATAAATTCTCTAGGTTATGTTTAATTTTTGATAGGTGCCTCTATGAAAATCCCAAACATTAGTGGACCATGTTTCTACTACCCAATTAGAAGGAAAACATGAATGATATGAAATTATATCCAAGAAATAATAAATTATCAATTATTTAATGGTATAATGTATGTACAATCAAGTTCACATCTATTTTATAACATGACAATGTTAACCAATCATGGTCCTCACTCCTCCTGATTTTACAATAAGTGTTTTTTCAAGCCCATACACTAGTAGTATATGTTAAAATTAGTAGAATAATATGGACCAATAGAAAGTTATTAATTTGGCTCCCAAAATTTCCCAGACTGTAAAAGATTTCATTATTTTATTATATAGTTAAGGGGCACTTCCCCACCCAATGAGACCCTATCCAGATAAAGGGATGTTCTTTGGCTCTATTAAAATAATTCATTTAACAAAAACCTTCAATGATAATGAATATACAACTAATATCTTATTACACATACATTACTGGTTATTCAGTTGTAGAATCAACAAAATATGAGGTAACATGGAAAGACAAAGTGGTGGACAAGACTAATATCCTAGCCAGATCACTTTTAAATCCATATAAGTAGCTGAAACACAGGAGAATTATCTTCCATGATCTTAGTAGATTCATAAATACAAACAAGAATCCTCCAAGTATCATTAAATCCCCATAATCATGGATGATCAAATGGTGAGAGTGTAGCTATATGATCTTACTAGGTGACTAAGAAGGCCAGTTCTAATCACTCCATTAGCAACATGAGTTCCTTCAAAATTGGTTCTAGAAATTAATCCTTATACCCTCGATAATTTCACTCCCAAAGGAAGATGATAAAAATAAACCTCACATTGTAAACTAGACACCTCTAATATAATTACTTATATTTTCTCAGTTTTATTTTTTAAAGTTAATTCAGAATATTACAAGACCAGGAACTCAGACGACGAGGGATTCCGAGGCCTGGTGGTCATGGAATGGTTCGAAGAAAACGGTTATGTTTTTTATAGCGCGCCTGAGTGGTTTTCTTGAACAAGTGGAATAACTCTTAAATGGGGGCCTGAATCAAAAATCTGAGCACACCATTTAATTTTGGAAGGATGGTTTATCCTAGGTGTAACTTAACATTAGTTAGTAAGTGTCTCTATTGAGAAAACCTAGAAAGAACGTAACCATAAATAAAATAATTAAATAAAATTAGTTTTTTTTTAATAGCCTAATCACTCATAAATGGTAACTTATATTGAAAATTTGTTACCACCATTGAGTTTGTAATTTGGAATTTTACTTAGGTGGGGCATAACATCGTCTAGTGAGGGCCAGAAAAAAAAGATAGATTTTGGACGTAACTGTCATTAAAATATTTTAACTAATTTTTTTTAATGCAATGAAGATATTTTTTTAAAAACCAAACCTTTTTTAGAAATCTAGGGTTATCACCATAAACCTGTAGTTTCTCAAAGTTGAATAGGAGAGGCTCCCTCGATGATAAATGTAGTAGAATCAGGTTTGGAGACACGGGTTATGATCATTCTTCAATGGATCACCATCAATGACGTATCATGTTCAGTGAAAAATCCAATATGATATAGGGGGTTTATATTTCTTCATTATTTTTTTCCTTATTCTTATTTAGAATGACGAACATGGACCAACCAATGAACAGGTTGATCTGCGGTTCGACCGTACATGTGGGATGTGTAATCCTTACTGTGGGGTTGAAGGGAGATTAATCTATGTGATTATTGTTTCTCTCTATTCTTCTAATGGAACGAATGAAGTCAGAAACTAACAAGGTCTACATTCATCCTTTGGGATTTCTTTTTGATTTGTATATCCTCTTTCATGGATATCTTCTCCTATAGACACTCATGTTCAAGAAATAATTTTCCTGGAGGTTGCAAACACGATCGTACCATCGGAGGGATGGAGAGAAGAAACGAATGTCAGGGATATGAATAACTTGATCTGGTAATCACATAGATGGCCTTATTTCAAAAACAGAGCACCTGAGTGAGACCAAAGACTCGAGGAAGGAGGGACCCTGGCAGGGACATACGGTGGTTCAACCACCCAGTAGCAAGAGGCCTCCAGCTCTATAGATATTGGTAGAGGATCCCATGGGATGCCAGTCGTGGGTAGTGGATAGGGTTGCTGGCTTGACAGCCAGTGGTGAGTCTTGGGTAGACGCGGTAGGGGTGCACGTCACACAGTAAAGAATTGCAATCCAATGGGATCATGACAAGTCCCCTTGAAATTCATTGTGGGGAAGTTCGTACGTACGACCACCGAGTTGAATGTGGCGGTCTGTCGAATTGACCATGCGGGGGTGAATCACCCACCACATCCCATGTGGATGAACTTGCCCAGTAGAGAGGGCTGAGATGGATCTAGCAGGATGGAATGAAATCAAGTCAGCCCCAATCGGGGCTAGCCAGGTGGTGTAGGCTGGGTCGACCTGGCATGTCGTATCGGACCTTGTGGGCTAGGTTAGGTGGGACCCAGGTTGGGTTGGGTCGGACCAGACCTAGACCTCTCCTACCCCTTTTTACTTAAATGTTCATAACTCTCACACAGTGTCTCCATTTGACAATCCATTTATGGTGTGGGGACCCTTGTGACGATGATTCCCCTTTGAGAAACTATAAGTGAGTTTATGTGGAAGTTGGAATATGAAATTTCGGACTGAGGATTAGGTTACCCCAGAAAAATCCTATTAAGGACGGAATCCTGGAGCTAGATTCAACTTAAAGCTGTGTTATTACCTACACTGCGTGTCTTACCAAGAATTCATGTCTTACTTAGACTATATGCCTTATCTAGAATTTGTGTCTTACAAAAACTGAGTCGGTACACCTTTGTCGCACTACGTTGTGGGTCCTCTAGTCTTTAACAACACCTCGTGTGTTGCCTACACTCCATTTGTTTCCAAAACTCTTTATGTTATCTACACTCCATGTGTTAACTAAACTCTTTGTGTTGTCAACCCTCCATGTATTACCTATACACTGTGTGTTACCAACACTCTGTGTGTTACTACTTGAGGGTACTATGGATTAATATGACAGTCCATTTTATGTACCATAGACCTAAACTTGGTGTTAGTTGACTCTAGTGACTCTCTTAACTGTACCTCTTGGAGGCCACACTATGTCTACATCTTGGGTAGCCAACATTTGGTATTTCATTGTGGTCTCTTTGAAATATACATCATGTGATTCCTTGTGGTATACATCGTGTGATTCCTTGTGGCTTACTTTTTCTAACATCATTGTGGTTTGGGGTTCCAACTGAGTATTGTTATTCTCAACCCTGCACAAGTTTCACCAATATGTGTTGTGTCTTGTGTATACAATCAGTGACATTGATGGAGTTCTTGATGGGCTGGAGACGGGGGTCCTTCAGGGTGACCTGAAAAACATGATAAACTTTAGTGAAATTCTGAAAGTTTACTATACCTACCCTTCAGGTAGAGTTTTATGAAGATGAGATCTAGGATCTTATACTTTTATATTTTTGTTTGTCTTTTATTCTAGTCCATTTTTTTAGTTTGTAATGTTACTCTCAGTAGTTGTCTTATTGGGTTGCATATATTTTTACATAGTGTTTTACATTTCAATACATTAGTTTGGAAATGGGTATGTGTGTGTAGGTCCATTGGAAAATGAATCCCCTTTTGGGAAATGCCTACTCTGTGCTAGTCACCAACCCCTGGCCTATGAGAGGTGGGCTTTGGGCAGTCACAACATGGGCCCTGGGGGATGGGTCATGATAGAGTTGTATCCGAGAGTAGTGTGTTTTACTCTTGTTTTGGGGAAACAATGTTAAGTGTTTCGAGTTTGTCTTTCAGGACAGGGAACCCAGTTTTGGTGCAGTGACCCACGTAAATATACATCAGGACCTTGAATTATGCTTTTTGACTCAGTAAATGAAAAAACCAGGTTGCATGCATCATATAGGAATTGAGTGTGTTCTCATGTCCTTCTTAAGTCAGATTTAGCTCACCAAGTATACTCTATTGACCATGGAACATCTTCATCTATTTTAGGATGCGTCCACAAAGGTATCAAGCTAGGATTTTGGGTCATGACCACTATTATGGTCTTCCAAGTGATAAGTCATCATTACAGGGATCGTTTCTAGATATATCACCTCCCGGTGGTGTACCAGCGATACCACCACTCGAAGTGCAACTGTTCCTACTGGAGTTACCAGTATAGAATCCACGCAGACATAGTACATTGCATGATTTCCAATGTTAGTGACCTCCGAGGTTCTGAGGTGACTTGTATCCTATGGTATCTGAGGATTGGCTGGAGGTGGTTACATGAGTCTTCCAATTAGTGAGGATGCCTCCCGACAAGTTAGTAGTCCTAGACGCAATCCTTCTTCAGGGAGTTAATAATATCCCATAGCATTCCTACGCATGTTGGGGTGATGTAGAGAGCTCAACTTCTAGATATATTTCTGGAAGAGAAGGCACTGATAGCGGGAGCTACCACCAGACGATAGGTAGCAGAGTCTTCAGCTGTGGGTATCCAAAAAATGATGTCAGGACCCAATAGGGTCATGAAATCCATGGGACGACCCTATGACATGGTTTCAGCAGTGAAATCCTCCCATGGTAGAGCGATTTAGTTGATAGATAGGTTTTTCTACTCATGCGGAGATCAGGGAAATTTTGTTTGAGATTTTCTAAACATCTGTAAAACCAACCGGGAGATGGTCGATGGACCACCAAGGCAGCGGTAGAGGCATGAACAGGGTGGTCTGCAAGTTTAAAAATGTTGAAGAGGATCGAGATGAGAAGAAGGAGGTAGAAGGAGGTTCAAGGAACTACCACCCCCATCCTTAGGCAGTCCACCCCGAGCTCAGTGAGCTGGTGGACAGGGGTGAGGCCCTCTCCAGGTGATGGCGTCTTATGATCCCAAGAATCCCATTATGATTAGAGGTATGATCTGTGTCTTTTCTACCCTAGTATTAGTTTTTATAGACATGTAATTTAGTCAATCTTTTCTCTCCATGACCTTTTTCCAAGACATATATATTCTAGTGGAACGTTCGACTTAATACCTATACTTTGAGACTTCTACAAAGGGGAGATTAGATGATCACACGCTGGTTCCGACAATGTTCCATTACTCTTGGGGGTGAGAGTTTTAGTTGGGATCTCTTTGTGGTAGTGTTGAGGCCTTACGATATCATACTGGGTATGGACTGGTTATCCTTAGTTTATGCTCATATCAACTATTTTAGGCACATAGTGTGGTGTGTATTTGGAGATGGGACTCAATTTTCATTTGTTGGGGGAATGGAAACCTAGGAAACACATTATGGACTCTCACATAAGAGGATGCGACTGATCACACATCAGTTGGCTAGCATGACCCTAAGAGAAGTGGATGAGACGAGTCCTCAATTTCCTGTAGTGGTGGAAAAGTATGAGGAAATTTTTTCAGAAGATGTTTCAGGACTACCTCCTCATAGGGAGGTAGAATTATATATTGACCGATACCCCAGGATGACACATATATGTACACCAGTATATCAAACGGATCATGTAGAGCTTCATGAATTGAGCATATAGTTGGAGGAATTGTAGAGGAAGGGATTCATGAGGCAAAGTGTTTCACCATGGGTAGCCCCAGTTTCATTTCCAATAAGAAAGATGGAAGATTGATGTTATGTGTGTACTTCCAATACCTAAACCAAGAGACTGTAAAAAACAAGTATCCTCTACTAAATATTGACAACCTATTTTATTATCTAAAGGAAGTGAGATGGTTCTCAAAGATAGGCCTCAGACATGGATATCCTCAGCTTTGTGTACGGGGTGAGGACATCCTGAATATGGCTTTTAGATTTTTTTACGGTCACTATGTGTATATAGTGATATTGTTAGGCATGAAGAAGTTCCAAACAGTTTTCATGGGACTCAGGAATAGAATCTACCTTCTCTACCTAGACTAGTTTTTCATGGACTTTATTGATGACATCTTGGTGTACTCGGCATCTAAGGAGGAGCATTTGATACACTTAAGGATTGTCTTGGACATACTCTAAGAGAACCATATTTTCGAGAATCTCTCAATGTGTCAATTCTGGAAACAATAGGTTTACTTTTTAGGACATGTAATATTTGGAGGATGTATTTTTAGTAAATCCATCGAAGATAGAGGCGGTGCTTGATTGAGAGCCACCAAATAACGTTACCGAGGTGCGGAGTTTCCTTGGGTTGGATTGGTACTATTATAGGTTCATGTATGACTTTTCCAGAGTAGTAGCATCCATGACAGCCTTGAATCGAAAGGGGAAACATTTTGTTTGGATGAATAAGTACTAGAGAGATTTCAGCATCTGATACAGATTTTGATGAGTCCTCTCATCCTGAGATTTCTAGAGGAGGGGGTCAAGTACGTAGTGTTATGTGACATATCAGGGACAAAGATTGGTTGTGTCCTAATATAGGGTCAAGAGGTTATTTCCTATGGTTTATGGTCTTTGATACTATATGAGAAGAACTGTGTTACCCATGATATGGAGTTAGAGGTTTTAGTTTTCACAATGAAGATGTGGTGACACTACATTATGGGTGTGCGGTTTATCGTCTACCCAGACCAAAAAAGTATCAGGTATATCTTTTCTCATAAAGATCTAAAGCTAAGAAAATGGTGTTGGATTGAGTTCCTCCATGACTATGACTTTAATATAGTCTATACTCCTAGGAAGGGGAATGTGGTGTCAAACTCTCTCAGTCGTAGATCATGTTCAGAGATACTTAACAAGGCCTCAGAGTATTTGGCCTCCCTTCAGATATCGTTCATGGATGGAAATGAAGAATCGTATCTCCACCTGATAGTGGTTACCTCTCCACTATTACAATGCATGCAGGATAAAAAGCATATATATTTCGGTTGCGAGACTACACATGATCATAATTCTTTAGGGAATTCCCTTGATGGATATGTGAAAGGTGGGGATCACATCATCCTTTTCAATGGAATCATAGTTGTACAGATGATGTTACGTAATAAGGTGTTGATAAAGCTCCATAGATCCCATTTGGTGGTACATTTAGGTGTGGAAAAGATGTACTAGGACCATCGATGTCAGTTTTGGTGGATGGGGATAAATAAGTCAGTGTCAGAGTATTTCTTTAGATTCCTCACTTGTCAGCAAGTGAAGGTCGAGCACCAGGTTCCCATAGGTTTGACTCAACCCATTAAAGTGTCATAGTGGAAGTTAGATGAAATATCAATGGAATTCATGATGCATATACCATATAAATCTAGAGGGAATGATACTATCTAGGAGTGCATTTAATTACTCACCAAGTCAGACTAATTCATTGAATTTCAGGAACATGGTCTAGTACAGTGTTTGGGACGCCTCTACGTTCGGAAGATAGTTCGACTCCATGCAGTTACATAGATGACTTTTTTTTATCAAAATTCTTATTTGGTATCCTGGACAAGAAGATTAAGGATCCGCATAATAGGACCCTCTGTGGGAAGTTGATTCCTTTAGTACATGCCCGGTGGTAGCACGAGAATATCTCGATGAGAACGTGGGAAAATGGCTTAGGTTCATGATCGTAACCTCATCTGTTTGGGTATCCCCTGGTTTGTATTTACATGATGTAAAGCCTTTAGATGGGGAGAATTTAATGACTCATATTTTATTGGTTTAATTTTTGAAAATCAATTGGTAAAATTTTGAGATCAGGCATTAAGACGGCATGTAATTCTGAGGCCTAGTGTGCTCGAAATGGTTTGACAAAAACTGTTATGTTTTCAATAGTGCACGTGAGTGGTTTTAATGAAAAAGGGAAATGAATATTAAATAGGGGACCATATTAGATATTTGAGGGCACTATTGAACACAAGATGTTTGGTTTTTCCAAGGTTCGATTTAAATTTAGTCATCCCGAGTCTCTAGTGAGAAAACCCAAAAAGTACGCAACTGTAAAAAAAATAATTAAAAAATAATAATTTTATTTTAAAAATTCTAATAACTCATAAATAGTAACATGGATTGAAAATATGATAACACTGTTGAGTTCATAATGTGGTGTTTCACGTCAGTGGGGCCTAACACCATCTGGTGTGGGACAAACAAAAAAGGTATATTTTGTACATAATTTTCATTAAAATATTTTAAATGAAAATATGTTTTTGACCTAACAGAGAACTTTATTTTTAAATAAATATTTTTTTGAAATATATGTTTATCACCATAACCCTAGAGATTCCCTGTGACAAAGAAGAGAGGCTCCTTCGGTGATAAGCATCAACGAATCAGGATCGAAGAAGTGGATCATGATTGTTCTTCAATGGATCACCATCAATAACAAATCCACTTTTTTGAATGATCCAATCCTAGTTAGGGGGTTTATTTCTCTTCTTGATTTATTTCTCCATTCTTATTTCCAACAAAGAACACTGCCCAACCCATTAACAGATTGATCTGTGTTTCGACCATGCATAATGGATGGTTAGTCTTTACGTAATGATTGAAGGGATATTAATTTATGTGATTATTGTTTGGATCCCTTTTTCTATCGGGATGAATGATGGATGAAACTAAAAAGGATGATGTTCATACCTTGGGAGTTATTTGTGATTATATTATCCATTTTCTTGGTGTTATTCATTTACAGACCCCTTTATTCACAGTGTAATTTCTCGAGTGTTTTTGAATGTGATCAGACCTCGAAAGGATGGAAAGAAAAAACAATGCTAAGGAAGTGAAGATTGTGATTCGGGGATAGCATAGATGGACCCATTTCAAAAAATAGATCATCAGAGTGAGACTGAAAACCCACATAATGAGGGCATATGGTGGTGGTGTGGGCACGTTACGATGCCATGTCTCATTAAGAGGATGCCACCGGCTCTACAGATGGCAGCTGTGTGCGGTGGATAGGGCCTCCAGCTCGACGACATATAGTGAATCTCTAGAGGATGTGATAGGGGTTCCATAACATATTGAATTACTATGGAAATCATCATGGGGTGATTCATATGGAATCTAACTGTGTTGAATTTGGAAGTGAGTCACATTGACCATGCGGGGGTGTCCCTGGTGGATAGACCAGCCTACTTGAGTGGGCCAAGCTGGAGCTGGTAGGTCAGGTCTGGTATGGAGGGTTAGGTTAGTTGGGACTCAGGTCAGGTCAGGTCGGTCTGACTAGGTCAGACTGGACCCAAACCCCACCAATGTCTTTTTACTTAAATGCCCATAACACTCAATATTTGTTCTCATTTGATGAGATGTTGGCAGTTTTGGGACCCTCATGACAGGTTAGTCCCTTTGAGATAATCTAGGTTACTTTCTATGGAAGCTGATGTATGGAATTTTGGCTTGAAGAGTAGGTGACTCCATAACAAGTGGTCTATGGAAAGAATCCTATGGCTGGATATGACCTAGAAGCTATGTGATTACCTATAATTATTGTCTTACCTAGACTACATGTCTTACCAAGAATATTTGACTTATCTAGAATTTGTTTCATACCAAGACTAAGTCGGTACTCCCCTATCCCACTAGGGTGTGGGTCCTTTAGTCATTTACAACACTCTGTGTGTTACCTATACTCTGTATGTTACCAACACTCAATGGGTTATATACACTCTATGTGTTACCTAAACTCTGTGTGTTACCAAAACTCTGTGTTCTACCTACACTCCATGTGTTATAAATTCTATGTGTGTTACTATTTGAGGACATTATATATCCTTACGAAAATCCATTTTATGTACCATAGACATATACTTTGTGTGAGCTAACTCTAGTAACTCTCTTAACTGTACCTCTTAGAGGATACACTATATGTGCCTCTTGGGTAGTCAACTTTGTGTATTTATTAGTGGTATTTTTTGTGATATAATTCATGTGATTCCTTGTGGTATAATTCACATGATTCAATGTAATTTACTTTATGTAATTCCATTGTGGTTTGGGATCCTTAATGAGTATTGTTTTACTCACCCCTGCATGGAATTCTCTCAAATGTGTTGTGTCTTATGAAGATGATCAACAAAATTGATGGAGTACATCATGGGCCAAAGATAGTGGTACTTCATGGTGACCCGACAGATGTGGTACACTTTAGTGACATTCAGACAACTTATTGTACATAACCTTTTAATAGGGTTTTTTTTAAAATGATATCCAAGATATTGTAATTTTCTATTTCAATTGGGCGTTTATTTTTGACTGTTGGCTTTTTATTTTGTACTATTACCCTCAATGTTTGTCTTATTGGGTTATATATCTATTTACATAGTGTTTTCAGTTTCAGTAATTTAGTTTGGGAATGTGTATGTGTGTGTAGGTCCATAGGCAAAATCCTTCGCTTTTGGGAAATCTCTACTCGACACTAGTCGTCAGCCCCTAGACTATGGGAGGAGGGCATTGGGTAGTCAATAAACGGGCCCCAAGGGGAATTTCTTGACATTTACTGATCGATACAATCATTTTATTATGATCCCTTTCTATTATGGATGAATATTTATGGTAAAATCATATCAATATAGACCTTAATTATGGGAAATCCACTACCTTTAGGGCACCCCAAATAATATTCTTCTACCAGGTCATGCCCTTAGGTTCGAATAATGTCTACTCCACATACCAACATGATATGTATCACATCATAAAGACCATTATAGGAAGGATCATGAACTGTTAGGTTGATGAACTTGTGGTAATTTCATGGAAGTTCTATAACCATCTTTTTAAAAGTCCAATAATATTGGTCATTATTGGATGTAGTAGATAACTAAATAAGAGTGAATAGATTTCTTAAAAAAATTATATTTAAAATGAATTTCAACATAAATCCAATAATTTATAGTAATTCCCAACAAAATAAAATAGTATATTTATATAATTTAATCTTTAGAAAATCAACTCAAAATCAGGATTAAGGATCAGTTAAATTACACTTGAAAATACTTCAAATTGGGAAAAAAATTACTTAACTCAAAAACCATTTATCAAAAACTTATTAAAGGAAAATATCGCTGGAAGTTTAAATTTTTAGTTAGAAAATATATACTTTTTTTCACTAACAAAAGTTAAATCAAAACAAGAAATCAAACAATTTAATTTAAACAAGGGTTAATCTTATGTCGAGGTTTAATCTAGTCCACTTGGAAATCAAATATTTGTAATTAGTCTATAATATAATAAACTAATCCAAAAAAATAGACTAGGTATTTAAAAAAAACTGCACTCATAAATTCCATTCTATATAAAATACTATTCCAAATATCTTCTTGTGAGAAATATATGTTTTGGTCACACATAACCACTTCTTTAGTTATACATGGGAGTAAAAATGGAAACATTTGAGAGAGAGTTTCAAGAACCCAAAATTTGGGTACATGAGTCTATATTTTAAAAGTAAATAGAGTAAATAAAAAACACATCTTGAAAGGTATGTTAAAATAGAAAAGGAAATAGATTAATAGTGTAATGATTTGATGCATATCATTCTAGTCATCTTTGGTTGTTCATAGTACTTAAAATTTACTTGGAAAAGGATTAATTGAGTTTTCATAGGAAGTGAAAACATATAGTGTCTTAGAAGTACACAAAATCCATAGTTATATATCAATCAAAATGGCCAGTACTCGTGTACACACATATTTATCAATTTTGTTCCAACACATCAGGCATATATCCTAGACCACACATACACACAAGGGGCTCCTTTGAATTTATTGAATTTCTAAAGGTCCAATTATCCATTGAATAACAAATATAGAACAATCTAAATCCCCATACTTAGACATATCTAAAAATTATCACAGTAATTTAAGAGATCCATAGATTATTTTAAGAATAATGATTTTTAAATCAAACTTACTCTAACATTCATTGAATGACATAATATTCTCATTAGAATAATTAATTTTGAACTTAATTCTGAAAAAAAATTGGTGGAATAAATTACTAGTGGTATGTCTTTTACTGGTATCTTCACGTAATGGTAGCTTCTTTAAATGGTGGTAGATCTTTTCTGGGTAGATACAATTTATTTTATATTATCCTAGGATTGTATCGATTTGGTTTTAGCATGTTTGATAGTATAGGAGGCATAAATAATTGATGGTAGTTGTAGCTACTAGAGAAAGAGGTATAAATTCCTGATGGTAGGATGTGATGGCCGCATATGTGATCTAACGGTAGATTTGACTCACTAGAAGTATCATATAATGATAGCTAATTTCAAATAAAAGTATCTTGATATTAATTTTGGTAGATAGGTCACTATAGGTTAAATAAAAAGCTAAATTTTTCATTTTGGATAGAAAACAATTTACTATCATAACACTTGAATCTTATTAAGAAACATGATAATCATGATTTGAAAACATTAAAATGAGGCGGTGCTAGTCTAAGACAACAATATCCTCATTTATTGTGATAAAAAATAAAATAATTCATAATCAAATAATAACTAAATAAAATTGTACGACATATGTATGAAATGAATACGAATACAATATTCTTAATAGTTAATCAAATGTCAAATTTATATTTATTATCCATGTCATACAAATCATTGTTTTCTAACCCTTTTGGTATTATCAAAAAGATAAAGATAAAATAAAATAAAATAATGAAAAAAATATGAAGAAAATAGGTTTTTTATTAAGCGCCAAATTTTATATAGTACAAAAGACAAGGAAATTAAAAAAATAAAATCCCTATCAAATCATAATTGGAATATGAATAATTATCAATGTGTGAAGAGTTTTAATCAAATGCATCCTTTTCTTTCATAGTAAAAGGAGGAACAAAAGTGGAGGTAGGTGAAGAAGTAGGTGTTTTTTCCCGGAATACAATAGGCCTGAGATGAAAAAAAACATTTATAGTTTTATGTAAAAAATGAATAATACGGAAGGTGGTTGATAGAAAAGGGACTGAAAGTAGTGTTCTCAAGGGAATGGATTCTTGGGATATAACTACTGTACATAAATTATAGAGAATGAGATTCATTATCTCCAAAACATCTATAACAATCCTTCCAACATGATCCATGTCCTTGAAAAAATCATATTTTCCATTAAAAGCAAGATCAAAGGATCCAAAACCTTTATATTAAATAGTAACTCTTTGAATTCCTTAATTATTGTAGGAAATATCAATGTCTCATCCAAGAACAAAAAGTGATAATTATGTTCATTCTGGGTGAAAATCCTCGAGAGTTAACACTTAATGGAATTATTAATTGTGTCTCTGTCGCATCTATAAATATTTAATCATTATATAACAAGATTATAAATGTACTCACCTTGAAATTTAATCTAATGACGGTTATATTGATGAGATTAAGAAGCATTACCCATCATAGCTTGTAGATCTTCTCTAACTACAGATCTAGTCAAATCATCATCAAATGATGTAAGACAAATGGAGGTGGGGATCTATAATAAGAATCTCTATTAGTAGGAAAAAATAAGATCCTTTTTTGTGAAATTGGATCTCATTGAATCAAAATATTATTCAATGTAATACATTTGTTCTTATATCCCCTTTTTCATCTCTATATTCCCTATTTACATGGAAATTTTGGATTGGATATTAGATGCTACATAGAAAACTATCGAGGTTTTATTGTCTTCATTGAGATTCTTATACATAATGGAAGAAGATATGAGAAACTCACTTAGATAAAATAAAATATATAATAAAAAGGAATTAATATCATCCTGAGTAAGGTATGTGTTCTAAGAAGGAGGAGGAGGAGGAGGAGGTGAATAGCTCTCCTGGATATTAATAGAAATAGCCTTAGGACTAGCTTCCACATTAGGTACAGTAAAAGTAACTCGTTTTAATATATTTGACTCATAAATATTCCCTAGAAAAGATCCCTTAGGATACTTCTGAGATCTTAATATAGTAGGTCAACCATGATATGGTGGAATATCCTGATCATCATCAGCCCCTCCATTTGAGTTTGAGTACGTAGTCCCAAGAATATTAGATCATGGGGATTTCTCTCTCATATTCTATGCATCATATTAATATATATTCAAATAAACTATCGTGACTATATTACTAGATTTCAGAATTGCTAATGTAGGTGGTGAAATACATTTCCACTCTCCATTGGATGTCCTATTAGACTTAGTGGGAAACTAAAAGGGATTTTTCAATTCATCTTTGTCTCCACCATCAAGATCATACTCAAAATCCTCAAATAACATAATCACATAATCTAAACACTCTAAATAAGAACATTTAGATATATAACTATTTGAAACTTTATTTTTTTTCTAATTCATCATCTTCTTTTAACAAACTTACTCTGGTAGGAAGATAAATAGGTACAATTGGAGATCTATAAGATACATTGTAAATTATAAAAATATTAGGGTCACCATCCTATTTAACTGAAATTGTATAAGTTTCCACTTATATATATTAGAATATTCCTATTCTTAAACTAGAACACTAACTCCATCCTTACCATGTTCCACATAATAACACTCTACTAACTCATTTGGTTCTCATCCAGGATCAACTAAATATCTTGGTCAAGAAGGGTTCTTTACTAGGTATAAAAAATCATAGATTTTATCTTTATCAACTACCCATATCATTATATATAAATTACATTTTACTCGCATCCTTTTATAAGTGATTTCTAAAATATAAAAACCACCAAACATTGTCACATGTTTTACTCCCTTGTGAAAAAGTCCTCAATCCTCGAAAAGAGAGGATATATTCTTATGATTGAAAATAGAATTTTATTCTGAGGTTGGATTGAATAGGTCTATAATATTAACTATTAAATATCTAAAAAGGATGATCTTTTTCTTCCCCTTTAATTATAAACAAAAATAATATATCTTGGAACCTCATAATGCTAATTTCCCCATTCTTAGAACATAGAATATGCTGAATAAACTTAAAGAGGAGACGATGTCCTTTATCTAAATCAACAACAGCTGGCCTCTACATAGTAGAATTTCCTTTAATCTCTGATATAGAATACTCTATCAAAACGTTCTCTTTATTAATGTAAAATTATCATTGATAATATTCAGTGATACCTTTAGGTTGAATATACATGTACTTTTCCAATTAGATCAAAGTAAATACCATCTCTTTTCCATCCACTATCATTATAATAAAGTCTTCCTTATACTATAAACTAATACTATACATGAAGTAAGATATTTTGAACATGAAAAGTATAGAATAGTCCATAATTATTTGAAAACCATTCTGACCATCCCTATTCCTATATCACTTTACAAATTGGTGACTTTATAGAAGATAACCAAGCAGTTTCATTTTCTTTCTCAAATACACCAACCCATACTGAAAGCTTCAAAATCATTGGTCCTAAACCATAACTCGATTCTCCTATGGTCCTATTGGAATTATGTATCTCATTTTTAGATATAATAGGATGGTTCACTAGAACCATTTTCAAATGGGATTAATGGTTTAAGAGGGAAGGCAGAGGATTGTGGGATGAGAGAGAAAGTAAAGGGATTTAAAAAGGGTGTGCATGAGATAATTTTTTATCTAAAATATTAATTAGGGATTTCAATATTTTATTAATTTTCAATTTAAATATATAAGATATTAATATTACTGATAAAAATTCATGATAAATAAAAAAATATAATTATTAAAGGAACCATTGTATTTGGGATGGTATCATTCAGACAGTGTATCCTACAGTAGAAAAAAATGTTATGTAGGAGTGGTGTCATGCAAATAGTAGCATACCATTGTATTATACCAATAGTAGGTCCTAATTGTATAAATCCATGGTATTTCACAATGGTTCAATAATCTTGGAAACATATCAGTGGTTTCATGTAATAGTATAAGGGCCAGGGTATCTTATTCATGGTAGAAAAAGCTCATGGTAGTATAGCTATGGTAGTAAAGATTTGTGATTTTCATCATCTAGAAATAAAGAAGATCCATGAATAAATGTCTTAATAAAAATCTATCATTCAAATTTTAAGTATGATATAACTCATTCTCTCAAAATTCAAAGGCTTTTTGAATATATCTATAAGCTAATGTTAAGGCCCAATGAATTCAAGTGTTATATCATCTTTTTGAAAATTATATCACAAAATGTGATTTATTATATTAATATGATCAATTATATATTTATAGATAATATTCTTAGATATATTAATAGCACTTTTAGTATCACAATTTAGAGGTATATGTCTAAATTTATACTCATAATCTATTAAAGTGTGCTTCATCCAAAGAATTTATGCACAACAACAAACTATAGTTATTTATTAAACATCAGTAGTGGATAATGAAATATAATTATACATCATATTGTACTATGAAGCTATAGAATTTCATAAAATCTGAAACATTCCATATGTGTTTTTTCTACCTAGCATACAACAACCAAAATCGGCATCTAAATAACTCCTTAAATCAAATTTTTATCTTCTAGAATAAAATTTCCAAAAGATGGTTGTAATTTTGTTGTATATAATGATGGTTTTTCATATAAATTAAGTGTTATATTTTTTTTATTTGATTTAATATGAGCACACATACATACGCTAAATATAATATTTGTTCAACTAGAAGTTATGTATAACAAACATCTAATCATACCTCTATGTAAGTAGATTAATCTTCCAGTTTCCTAGTTCATTCAAGATCAAATATATATCTTGTACTCTTGGTATTATCGATAAATTTACTTATATCCATACCAAAACATTTTAAAATATTCATAGTGTATTTTTATTGATTTAAAATAACTCCATCCTCATTTTGAAAAATATAAAAATCAAGGAAGAATTTTAACTTACCCATCAAAAACATTTCAAATTCATTTTTCATCATTTTATAAAACTCAATACACAATGAATTTCTTGAAGATCCAAAAATAATATCATCAATATAGTTTTTTACTACTAAAACATATTTTTAAATTCTTATAATAAAAATATTAGGATCTACTATTCCATTATTAAAACTATTTAAAAACAAAAAATATATGATCCTATTATACCAAGATCTTATATCCTATTTTATACCATATAAATATTTATTTAATTTAAATACATTATTTATAAATTGAGGTTTTTGAAATATAGGGTGTGGATCAATAAAACAATTCTCAATTATATAACCATTTAGAATTTCCCTCATAACTTCCATTTGATATAATTTTAAATTCAAATGTTCTTCATCGAAAAGAACTACTCAAATGGATTCCTATCTAGAAACTAGTTCAAGGGCTTCCACATAGTCAATTAATTTTTTTTACTATATCCTTGTGAAACCAGTCTATATTTATTAATAATTATAGTTCATGACTCATCTACAGTATTCCTAAATACCCATTTGTTTCAAATGGTTATAAATTCTATAGTTATCTCTTATATTCTCAGACTCGTTTTATCTTAAATTGATTCACTTGTTCTTGAAATTATATTAACCAAAAGTTTCCCTTTATTTTTTCTATGATGTTCTTGGGTTTATATTTTGAAAAGAATTCTTGATTTTTAATATTTTTTATAATAGAAGCTCCTTCTATTGTTCATTTATCTTGATTTCCTATAACTACATCTAAGAAATGGTATCTATGAGTCCTAATAACTCTAGAAATAGAAATATCTTTTATTTTACCATCTTTTATAGGTTCAGGTTCAAACAGTTCCTCAAAACTGGGAGATTTTTCTACAACAGGTTTGATAGAATTTTCCCTATGATTCTGATTGGTATTCAAATAAACAATATCATCCTTAATATTATCCAAATGGGAACTTACATTCATTTGGATATATTTAATCATATTTTAAATGGATATATTCTTCCACAATCAGGATTATTTTTATGATACCTTGTATGATTTACTAGATGTCGAATATCCAAGAAAAATTCCTTTATCACATTTGGATGATTTTATTTCTAAAATCTACTTTTTATTTAGTATAAGTACTTTAAAACTAAAAACAATAAAGTAATTAACTTTTACTATTATTCCTTTACATTAATAATATGGTATTTAATTTAAAAGTTTTCTTCTACACTATTCTTCTATTGGGTCCGATAAGAAGAAAATATGTGGCTATAGCTATGTTGTGAGCATAGAAATTCAAAATATTGTTTCTCAAAATCACATCCATGATACCTTATTAAGATATAAATTCTAATCCCCCTATTATATTCAATATATTTTGTATACTTTTTCAAATTAATAACTAGTATCACTTTTGTGATCTTGGAAAAATACCCAGGTGTATCTAGAAAATTTATATACTAGAATATACGAACAATTCTTCCAATTTATGTTTTAAAATATAAAAGATTGAAATAAGTATATATCAACCAACTCGAGAGTTTCATATTTAGAAACTTCATTCCTTAGTTTGAAATATATTTTATGTTTCATTCCCTTTTGATAGAGATTATAGAATTTTTATTTTGGGAATTATTTTAGAGGAAGATATTTAACTAATCATTTCCAAGTTAGATTTATGTGTGAGTGAAGGTTGAAATGGATAAGAATTATATACCAAAATCCAAGAGTATTAATGAAAGGTAATCAAATACGAAATATTTTAGAAAAACAATCAATTTATTTTAACAACATAAACATTGTCATTTTGAAAAGTAGTGAAAACTAATGAATAATTATAATCATAAATTTATCAAGAATCATCCTCAATTTTAATAGGATAACCATCATTACATAAATATGATATGATCTACAGATTATATTTTAATCAATCTATAATTAGTAATTTAGTAATTAAAATATTACTTGAGTTACTAATTTGACCAAGGCGAGTAATTTTTCCATTGGATTTTTCACCAAAAGGGATATGTATACCATTTACTTTGATAGGGTTCTTAAAGATTAGGTTGTCCTAATTCATGTGTCTAGAGAATCCTTTTTCTATATATAAT
Organism: Viscum album; assembly: GCA_963277665.1. Lineage (NCBI taxonomy): Eukaryota > Viridiplantae > Streptophyta > Magnoliopsida > Santalales > Viscaceae > Viscum > Viscum album. The sequence continues at coordinate 1,535,923,744 of OY728143.1, read as the reverse complement.
AGGTGCTTACTGGACCTCTTCATGATTTTTTCTAATTATCAGTTAAATTTTTAAATGATTTCGGTACTTATATTTTAATTATTCCATATAGATTATAAATTAAATATTTTAGAATCAAGAATCTTTTAATATTTTATTTGAAATATATAATTTTTTTTAATGAAAATACCATTAACAGAAAAAATAATTTTGATTATTTAAAAAACTATTAGTATGTTTGGAATTTAATTTTATATTTTTAAAACTAGGAATAAAGTGGTTTTGTTCAGTTTTTTTCTTCCAAGGTAGATAACCAAAAACAACTCTAGATTTTTCTACAACTTAAATCCCAAAAATATTATTCAAGGATTATATTATTCTATAAAAACTCTAAATTTAATTTTTCAATTTCCCATTTTATAACATCAAATCTGAAATTTATTTTAAAAGGTAAAAGTTGTTTTCTTTTTGAATAGAAAAATCATAACTAAAATGAGTAGATAAACCATATTGTGTGTTTCAAATTTTATACATATATTTTAGTTATTAGATTGTGTAAGATCTAAGTCATTTATGGAGTTAACTAGGGCATATTTTTAGCTTCTTTTTTGTTTTTTAAGTACCTTTGTTTTGGATTTGTGGATTGGGGTGAGTTTGGGTGTGTTTTTAAAAATAGTAATTGATAGAGGGTTATTTACAATCTGCGCATGGTTTGATAAATTGAGAACCTAAAGAGTGGTAATAGTGAATCCTTATGTATTGAGAGTCCACATGGTTAGAGCATAGTTTAATAAACTATGTGGATCATTAGGAGTAACCATGAAAACCAATAAAGAAAGTTCTACATGGTTGGTTCACTATTTACCCTAACCATGTGCCCCTTCCCAGGAAACCATGCACACTAGTTTTTATTATCCTAAAACTAGTTTTTAAATCACCCAGATCCACAAAATGCCAATATTTTTATCTAGGAATTGGATTAATGAATTATAGGTGATCCAAAATCCTTACATAGGTATTTAAAGGTGATTTTAACACCGCTATTCGATATCTAATGCCCGGATTGAAGATCTTCTCTCTTCCTGGTAAGTGGATTTCATCCTGTTCTTCTTCTATTGTTTCCACGATATTTTATTGATCTTTTCATGGAATATCACCATTTTTCCATGTATTTAAACTAATGAGTTGATATCTGGATCTAGGATTGTGGATATAGATCTATATTTTCATGATCTAGATTCTTTTGATCATAATTTTGGGTTTAGTAATTTAGATCCAGGGCTTGATAGACGTCGTTGTGCCACTCGGATTTTGGATATTTATGTTGGGATAAAATCCATCAAAAAACTAAGTTAGGTGGTCTAAATCAAACTACCATATTCATTAATTTGATAATTGTATTTGAGATAAATTATTTTCAATTATCCATTAGTAATTAATTTCATAAATTGGGTTAATTATAAATGTGCAATTGACTTGTTGATGTTTTGGAGATATAGATAATTAATTGATGATTTAATCATGGGACTAAGGGGGGGTTCCAAAATAGATAAATTATTGGGGGAAATAATTTATGATTTGGGATATTGTATTTGAGTTATTTAATTGGTTGTGTTGAGGTAATTAACTAGGCGAATTAATTATGAGACATTGATTTTTTTATATTGAGATAATTAATGGTTGATTAATTATGTGCCTTGATGTTTGACTAAGATAATTAATTGTGAGAATAATTATGTAAATTTGAGATTTTTATTGCATAATAAATTATGGGGAATTAATTATGGAATAGGAAATATGTTGATTGATTAATTAATTGATGAATTAATTAATACATTCTGTACATATTAAATTGTTTTATTAACTAATAGACTTTGATATGTTTATCTAATAGCTATATTAGTAAGGGAATGATATGGTTAATTATTGTGAATTAATGAATGATGTAAATGATTGAGAAAGTATGAGATATACATGGTGTTCTAGACCAATTGAGAAGTTGGGGTGTTAGACATGGGGTACTACCCTAGTAGTTGATGCATTCGCTTGCGAGGTCGAGTGGTAGAAATGTCGATCTAAACCGATTGAGAAAGATAACTGTGAGACAAATTGATCTACACCAATTGATATATTTATTGTTAGATATGTATTTCCACACCAAACTAATGATATTGATGAATTGTTAATTGAACTAGAGACATGGATCAAACCTGAGTTTAATGTGACAAGTAAAGAATAAGTGACAATGTGATAAATGTTTAATTGGTCATTGTATTTATTGACTTATATAGTTTCATATACTATCTTTTGGATCGATTTATTTTAGACACCATTTGTGGTGGCCTATTGATTTGTACTAACACCTTATTCCGCCTGCTTGATCGGCACCTGAGAATATATTGATGTTGAAAGACAGGATAAGGGCAAAGCCCTGGGATAGTTTTCTGTTTAGGAATATAGCATGGTTGAGGGAACCGAGCATGGATCGGGACCCTCTAGGGAGTCATTGTGTCTTTATTTTCAGTTTGATTGTAGAAACATGACACTTTCATTGTCATAACATGTGTCCCCTTTCAGTTGAGTATTGTATTTCCTATTTCTGACTATCATGTGACTCGGTATTGTTCTGGTTATTTGTATTCTTTCACACTTGTTTTTTTGTTTGCTTCTATTGGTGTTTTAATCTTATAATAGGGGGTATAGTGTCTAAATTACTAACTTATTGGACCCTCGCTTCTAGTCGACACCCTCTGGAGTATGTGGAGGTGCACTTGGGGGCATATGAAGAACTGGCTCGGGGAATTATTTAGTGGCACCCAGGTCAGGACGTTAAAGAATATATGTTAAAACATATTAAAATAATCAATTAATTAATCACTAGAAATATTTTATTCATTATGTTAATTTTAATAATGGTTAGAAATAAGTATCGGTGTTACAAGAATATTTTTTAATTCGTCAGTTGTGCTTGTCATGAAACACCTGGTTGATATATCATTTCAGCCTTCTCTTCTTGAGTTAGAGTCACTCGAGCAATCCTTAAAGTCACTCCAAGTGGATTTCATATCCTTTATATATCTTTTACCTTTATCCTCATGAATTTTTTTTAAAATTTTCTCTCACAGAATTCTTCAATATCATGTCATTTTAATTTAATCACATATAAGGTCACATAATTAGTGGAATCATACTTTTTACACACTTTTATCAAGTTTACTTCATCATAATTAACTCTGTAGTTTGGTCTATTAATAAAATTATTCTTTTTTTAGTATCTTTTGAATCTGATAGCATGTTGATTGATTTCCTAATCACTTTCTATAGGTGACTCATCATCACTAGAACTTTCATATTTAATTTTATCTTGTGGATTTGAGTTAGAAGTCATGAAGGATACCGACTTTCTATTAGGTTCACATTATCCTAATTTGTTTAGATGTAGTTCAACCTTGTACATAATATGATTTAAATTATTTATTCGCTGGTAAATTACATATATCACAAGATTCTCTGATTGAAACTGAAGTACCCCTCCATCTATTTACTAATCATATGATAAGTCTCATTACTTAAGATTAGATAGAAATTTGTTTCCCTAGTCCATCCATCTTGTTCACAATATCATTAAACCTATGATATATATAATATATTGATTCATCATGTACCATTATAAATGTATCATATTTAATGGTATAAGTGTTTAATAATATTTATTTAACATTAAAAGTTCCCTCGTGAAATATAGTAAGAGTATTTGAAATCTCAAAAGTAGAATATCATGAAAATATTATTTTAATATAATCTTCATGAAATTACCAATATAATGGATTAAATTCATTAAAATTATGTCATATGAATCATTAGTGGAATAAATATGTTATGGTATAAAATCATTGAGTTTTTTATATATGTCATCAATAATAGTCCAAATATCAAGGCCCCTTCTCTCCCTGTAAAATTTCATCATAATCGTCCATTGAGAATAAATGATTCCAATTAAATAAGGATGCTAATTATTGATAGTTCCTTCTTGTTTTTTATTATCCATAATGTATGAAATTTAGTATAAACATAAATTTCAATATCATTCAGTAAAAACAAAATCACTGTAAAGATAAATTTTTAAAATAAATTGACACAAAATTTTGGTCAAAATGGATAACTCAAGAGGGGGATGAATTGAGTTCACAGTAAAATTTTCCATTTAAAAGGGTTTACAACTTAAATTCCCAAATTTATAAAAAAATTTAATTAAGTAAAATAGTATAGTTATAAAATCGATCTTAATAAAATGTTTTCAAAGGTAGGATCAAGGATCAGTTAACATACTCTTGAAAATACATTAAATTTTGAAAATAATTTACATGAATCAAACACCATATATAAGAATCTTATTAAATCCAACAATCAAATTAATGTTTTGTTATTTGTTTAATAATAGATACTAGTATACATAAACAATATTGAAAATGAAGTGAGAAACCTCATAATGGAATTTAAACAAGGGTTTCAGTCATAATCCAAGACTTAATCCCCGTTAACATATCACTCTCTTATAGACAATAAATTTATTATAAAATAAACTGATCCACAACCTATTTTATACTTTTACAAACAACTTTACTCAAATAGTATAATATAAAAAAAAGACTCTTCCATAGTTATAAATATGATATGTAGAAGCATAGGTCACTCATGACCCCTTCCATAGTTATATGTGGGAGTAAAAATGGAATTATTTAAGGGAGTGTGTCATGAACATACTAATTTGGTATTGGAGACTATGTTTTACATATAAAAATGTAATAAAAAATAACGTGAAAATTAATCTAAAATAAAATTGAAAAATATTTATATTATAGAGATTCAATATAACTCAATCTTGTCAGTGTTTGTTATTCCAAAGCTCTTGAAATAGAATTTTAAAAGGATAAAATAATTTTTCATAGGATTTATATAAAAATAGAGTGTCAAAGAATTCTAAAAAATCCATAGTTCTCTATCAGTCAAAATGATTAGTTTTTTCACTACACATATGTATCAAATTTATTCCCATGCACCGTGAATATATCACAGACAACACATGCAAATTAGTGAGGAACACTAAATTTATAGAAATTTTAATGTTCAATTATCCATTTAATAATAATAATAATATAATTATTTGAATCGTTATACTATGACAGATTTGAAAACACTATCTTTCCATTATTAGAATTGTGGAGTAGTTTATGAATAATGATTCTTAACTATAGATGCCTTGGAGTTGAATTAAATGTATCAATATATCTATTGGGTTAATTAAGTTGGATCTTAATTATAAATAGTTTTGGAAAAGGAAATTACTAGTGGTACATCTTCTAGAAGTAGTTTCTTAAACTAGTCATTGATCTTCTGGTGGTTGATAAACATAAAGTTAGATTAATTTTGTGGCAGCATGCTTGATGGTAGTAGTAGTGTAACATACTGACATGGATTCCACTAAATGAGGTCTCAAGCAAGTGGGAAACATGTCCTCAAGTAGGCCTACCCATATGCTAGAGGTTTTCAACTAGTAGAAAGGGCCTTGGTTGAGTTTTTGGTTATACTATTCTCTCATGTCTGATTGTATCATAGCAGTAGTAGTCACAATAGCCAATAGTGGAAGAATTAAATCAACTGGAATGAAGATAAACATCCATGAAAGGAATAAATAAACAATTCCAAAAGTAATCTCATATACATAAATGATTTGTCATGTCATGGATATAGAAATATAGAGAACATTTATCCAAGAATATAGTTCAATACATGCATAAAAATTGAAAAAAGTCCAAAAATACAATCTACAGATATAATCACAGGCCTAACTGGGTCTTGTTCCCCACTTTTCCTAAGCAACAAGAAAATCAATCATTGTACAATGTAAACCTTCCTTAGTCCCTACCTATATCTATCATGTCTGTTTTAGTTCCCAACAATGGTCGAAATAGGGTGCAAGATAAAAATAAGTAGGATACCACCAATAATATATAAAAAATAGAGGTCGTAAAATATAAACAAATAAAATGTGAAATATATATCACAAGTAAAGAAAAAATGAAACAAATTTCCCATGGAATTTGTGATACAGGTAAAATGTAACTATCTATCCGAACAAGGATTCCAGAAAACAATAGTCTAGATACCTTAACAAGGGTAATGTTAAAATAGAAATAAACAATCCACACAATCCATTATAACAACTATAAATAGATACCCATACCAAGGCTTTTTGCAATCAGAGAAAATATACACTATGGCCATGGAATACAACCATGTGTATATCATTCATCATGGATTCGTTATGTTATCAAGTCATCCACAATGGCCTCTCCATGTAGTCACATGTGTCAAACCATGAAGGGTTAGATCCAAGGTGTAAATGACTAAGGAATCCACACTAATACCCAAGAGAATCTCGATGGAAATTCAGCAAAGACTTGGGTGGGGTCCAAAGAGAATGCCAAAAAATTATGCCCATTTTGACCCTAAGAAAAATGGATTCAAGTGGTAAAAAGGCCCAAGACATCCTATAAAATCAAGACACAAGGGTGAAATAGGTTTAAGTCATCCCCTAATGTAAACAAATTATATTGGTGAAACTTCAATGGCATTTATAGAATCATGATTCAAGGTATACCAACCAAGGAATCCACTACCATTTAACTTCATCATTTCATTCAATCATCATTTCATAGAAAATCACATTCCATGAGTTCATCCATCTCATATAAACAAATTTTATAAATCAATTTAAATAATTACAATAGTCCACATCATGTCATCACATGGAAAGGGATGCATCAAATACATCATAATTATTTAATTCAATTATAAACAATTTATAAAGGGATTCCTCTAACTAGGAAATATCTCATGCACCCCACATGTGGTATACTGTAAGTATGATATAGTGGCTCACCCCATGAGTGGTCTAGGTTGGGTAAAAAACCACCAAAATACTCAAAGGTCTAGTGTGAATCCCTTATAAGTACAAAATTATTTAATTCATCCATTAAATTAATATCCAGGTCACCATTGGAAAGTATTATGTGTGGAAAAACTACAACTATGCATATAAAAGACCAAACCTTGAGGGAAAGGTATATACCTCCAACGGTAGTTCTCTTGTAGATCACGCGTCCAATATCAGCTATTGATCTGGTCCAGATATGAAGAAAAACAAAGAACGCATGAAGAAACTATAAATAGATCATATTATATTGAACCTTAATAAATTTGTTGATATGATGTCAAATTATGAATGGTGCAATATGCAAGAATCACTTACCATTAGTAATATAATGGGACCATCAACACTGAAATATGAGTCTAGATAAATTATCAAGAGAAATCCTATGGAATATCTTCAAAGGGTAGATCTCAATGGGAGAAATATTTTCATTTTAGGAAGAAAGAATTATATTTTAAGTTATAAGGATTTTTAGGGACATAAATTTTATTTCCCCTATTTTAACTTGGTTGTGTATTTTGGCCACATGGTTGGACAAACCGTGAACTAACCATATTACCTCCACTTTCTTAATGGGGACCATACACGGTTTCATGTTCATTGTTTGGGAAACTATTCAAAAACCATGTCTCAACCACTATTATACAACTATAGATCCCCTCACATAGGCGTACACCCCCATCTCTACATTTTCCTTAAACCATTCCCCACTTGATTGATGCATGGACCACCTCTCATTATTAGATGTAATTGTGTGGCATGTCTTGAATGATTTCTTTTTACCATGAATCCAATCTATTTTTCCAAATATTGGTGCTTTGAGCTATGAATAAGCCCTGAACACCCCCTGATATTCCCATGGCCTCTATGGGTACTCACACTAGACCAAAAAAAGCATTTAAATTGAAAAATATATATGTACTATATAGAAAAACCAAGGATATTACAATATTCCCCCTAAAAGTAGTTTGTCCTTGAATTTACCTTACAAAGATGGTAAATAATCGCCTGAGAATAACTCTTTACAATGATCACATACATCGACCTCTTGCTCCCAAGTCTTGTTCTATAAATGGTTTTACTTCCAAAAAACCTATACTAGAGGAACTTACTAGACTATTATAACCTTTGTGATCCTATCAACAAAACAAATAGGATTCTCCTCAAAGGATGTATAAACCTATAAATCTACCTCATATGGGTGCATATTATGTGATTGGTTTGAGTGATAATGGAACAACTAAGATAAATATAAGACATTGATCATGGCCCAATACCTATGAGTTATCTTCGGCTGATAGGATACTAACATGACTCTCTATAAAATCTCAAATGGCCTAACATATCATGGTGATATCTTACCCTATATCCTGATCTGTCTATGTCCCAACCTCGATGAGACATTCAAAAATAGCCAATATTCATCCTTGAACTCTGGAGGTAATTGATAACGATCAATGACATATTTCTGTCAAGTTTTTGCAGTATCCATCAATTTTCTAATAAATCAGACCTACTCTTAAGTCTCCTATATGAGACATGGTCCATGATACATTGCCTCACCTTCCTCTAAACATCATAGGGGAAATCATCTTGGGGTACTATACAAAGCCTCATAAGGTTCCATATTTATAGTCTCCTGATAAATATTTTTGTCGGAAGACACAACTAGAAAAATATGCCTCTTCAAGAATCCATAAATATCTAGGATTCAGGCTAAAAAAATTCCCTCAAGCACCTGAATAATATGCTCTAACTATCCATCAGTCTCAGGGTGGTATTTTATGCTTAGAACCACTTATGTACTCAAGGTTCTGAACATAATATTCCAAAAAATGAGACATAAATCGGGCATACCTATCTGATTCAATGATTTTAGGAACCCCATGATATCTTACTATCTCAAAGATATAATCCTTCCAAGATCATCCATTGATAAGGTCTCCCTCATCTATAGGAAATGAGAAAATTTACTAATCATGTCCACAACAACCGACATAACATCACTTCCTCAATGGGACCTTGGTAAACCTTTTATGAAATCCATTGAAATAACCTCCCATTTCCACAAAACAATGGGTAACTGTTGTAAAATATCATCTATTCATCAGTGTTCTTCCTTCATCTACTAATAGGTAGAACACCTCAAAACAAAACTATCCACCTCAAGTTTCATCCTCATCCACCAATACTAGAAACATAAATCTTGATACAAATTGGTAATTATAGGATGCACCACCCACAATATGACTTGAAAATATAACTTTATCTTCTCACATATGTCTACTAGAACCCATACGCAACCATGAATATATATAAACTCATCCTCATCCATAGTCAAACTAGGATATAGGTCCTCACTAGCAACACCCTCTCATAGGGATAGGACTTCACAATCTGACAATTGCCTCTTCCTCACTCTATCAAGAAGCGTAGAGGTAAAAAATAAGGATGAAATAAAATTCTACCCTTCGCCATATTTCACCTTTATGTGCATATCTAAAACTAAATATATAAGCTACCACTCGGTAATGGCATCCTAAATTTTCTATATCTGAGTGATCTTACTCAGTGCATCTGCTACAACATTACCCTTACCCTGTGTATAAGAAAGATAAAAATAAAACAACTGTAGTTACACAACCAATATTTACTACCTAAAATTTAATTCATGCGGTGTAAATATATACGTGATGCTTTTGTGGTCCATGTACACCACAAAATGATCTCCTAAAAAGTACACATATGTGGATATTTTTGATCTTATAATATAATGGAATCTTTTTCAATGTATCCAAAATGATATAAAATTTTTTGGCATGGTCATGTCAATTGTGATAATAAACCATGACATTGTCAAAAAACAACCACAAATTAATCCAGGTGAGTATGGAAAAATCAGTTCATCAACACCATAAAAAAACTTACATGTTCATGATACCAAAAGGTATAACTGGATACTCATAAATATCAAACATGATACAAAATGTTTTATGAGGTTTTCCTATAGGTCCAACACACACCTGATGATATCCAAATCTCAAATAATTTTTTGAGAACACCATATATCCTCAGAGTTGATAAAAAAGTCATATATACATGTAAAATGATACCATTTCTTAATCATCAACTAGTTAAATTTTCAATAATCCACATATTTCTTGAGGGTAGCATCAATATTTTTCATGAAAAGGATCGGTGAATCCCAAGGATAAGTACAAGGTTATATAAACCCTTTTTCCTCCAATTACTCTAGCTACCTATTGAGCACCATAAACATAGTAGTGGACATCCGATAAGGAGGAATGGATATTGGTGCTGATCCTGGAACTAGATCGATGGAGAACTCCACTTCTATCTTATGAGGTAAACTAGAAAAGATGTTTGGAAAAATATACCTAAAATGAGAAACCACTAGAGGGAAATATTCCATATGTGATCCTTGATCATCAAAATATAAACTAGAAATCCAAGATGGCATCCCACTTAGATAACGATGCTCTAGTCTAGCTTAGATCACCATGACATCCCATAATGTGAATAAAAACTCCAACCTATAGTGATGTGAATGTCACCATCAAATGATAAAATAAATACAAGCATGATAAAAAAAATAGTTAGTCTGTAATAATTAAAACAAATCTTATCATCTCATGGACAAGAAGATCCCATATGAAGTGACACCCACCTACCTCAAGGGAGAAACCATTGAATTATCATAGACTGTCTGATCTGATTCCCAATAGAGTATGAAGTTTCATAACACTCACAAAACAAAACAATGATATCAAGGATCTCCACCAGAGGTACTGACATGAAACTATGTGAATTACCTGTATCAAAAAGAGAATAAATGAGCATAGAGGATACTAAGATCGTACCTCTCAACATAGATTGACTGACACAATGCTCCTCAGGTATATGTTGTACATAATATATTTTCCCTGAACCGTGGCCCTTTAATACAACCTCACTACCCATAGTAGGCCCACTCTTATTTCTAGGTATAACTTGTGCCTAACTTCCTCCACTATGAACACCACTTTGGCCTGAACAATTGATACAAATAGAGCTCCCAGAATAACGTGGATCTGTAAAACCCAATCTTGAACATGAATTCAGATTTGACCCTATAATGGATTATAATTTTCAAACATAGTTATTACATCTAAATCTATGAATACTCATTTCATAACATAACAAAACCATGTTTCAACCATCTTGTTTTAGTGTCTTGGGAAACATTTAAACATAAAAACCTTATTCATAAAACATCTACATCATCTCCCTTTTATTCCTTCATAACTATTACACATTTTGAGATATATTACTTAATATATTTATACATATCCTTGGGAAAATTAACATATGAAATGGGTGAGCTCATATAGTCTGTAAGGGTAATCATAGGAGTTAATATAAGAATAATTTTATAAGAACATGAAAATAACTTGTGAAACTTACATCATATATATCAAAGATCATGATATTATTTCATGTAATATATCATATCAATTCATAAAAAAACTATTCATATGTGTTCCACAAAAACAAAAACCATTCATCATATCATAACCCCTATAATTAAATTGGTTTCATAAATATCATTTCATCATTACATAACTAATGAAAAAAATGGGTTTCATAAATATCATTATATAATAAACATAAAACTATCAAAAAAATATTAGAGACTGTATCATTGGAAAATATAACCATTAAATAATATTTAACAAAGACTAATGTAATCTTAGACGTTAAATAATTTGGAGATGTCACTCAAAAATAATTCTTGAGGAGAATATAATTTCTACATCAAAAACATTTTATTTTTCAAAAATAACAATAATTTATAAATGAAAATATTTTTATTGAAATTAACCTTGTAAAATTTTAAAGAAATATTCAAGTAATTATGTATTCCTAAAACAATCATGCCTCATAATTTAAAAAAACATTTCATTTATAATTGTTCTGTAAAAGTAAAAATATACCTTGTTTGGAAAATGAAAAACAATATTCCTTCCAAATCATGTAGTAAAACTTCAATCATGGGTAAAAATGAATTTAAAAAATTATATTATAATATTAAAAATATTTTATATTATTTAGGAAACATGGATGTGGAAGATAAGTATTCCCTAAAAGATACTTACGTATAAACAATCCCAAATAATAATGAGATTGTGAAATTAACCCTTACCTTAGGTTTACTTTCTTTTATACATATCTAAACCTACTTTAGAGTGTTTTGAAGATTGTTATTAATTTATAATATAATCATATTGATACTAATAATATCTTATATGATACCTTTATATCATCTTATCACTATTTTTTTAATAATATTTCATTATTAATCTTCTTCTGGGTGTAAACAACTTCATTTTACTATGTATGCTTTGTCATTTAAGTCATAGTTATTGTGAATATATTAAAGTTACTTCATTTAAAGAATGAAATTAAGCTAATATATATCAAATTTATTTATTTTATACATTTATATAATCATTCTTGTTTGGTGAACATCGAAAATGAATTGCATCGATTTGTGAAGATGGCAGGACGTACGTACGCACAAGAGATGGTATCCTTCCCTTAATGGTTAATGGATAAGGATGTGGATGGTGTTATTGTTTCCAAAATAAATATCATGTTATAATTATTATTATATATATCTATTATTTCCATCATGATTCCTATCTAAATAAAGTGGTGATGAAAATCATATTACATCATGATGTGGAGACTGTAAGTTATAGATACGTACGCACGATGCTTTTGTTTTTCATAGGATGAATATAAGGTGGAATATGGTTGTTACATAATCATAATAAAATCTCATCATATATTAGATACTATATTTATTACATTATAATGGATACAACACATGAAGATAAAGTAGAAGAATAAACAATCTTTAAAGATTCGTTAAAGATTATTTCCGCTTCTTTGGAGAACTCCCTTTAGATCTCCTATTAGGGTCACTAGGGTTGGTCTTTTTAGAAAACAAGAACCTTTAAAATATGTATAAGGATTTCTATAATATAAAATTATAGGGTATGTTCGATCATTAAAGATCATTGTGAGAAAAATAAGTGAGGTATGATGTTCCCCTTTATAATTGAGGTGAGGGTCACTTTTGGAATTACTCAAAATATTAATTTATAATAAATTCAATCACAATAATGATACATCAAAAATAAAATTTTTTCAAATATAATATGAGATAATGTTTTAATATAACACAGTAAATATATTTTATAAATTTATTCGTATTATTTTAAACCTTATCATTTTGATTAACCCTTAGTTAACCTATTTTAATTTTAATTAATATAATAAATTGTTCAATTTTAATAGATTGTAATTTTTACATATGTGATGTAAATTTGGACATAAATGAAATATTTATAAACTTTTAGACCATATTATAATTACAAATTATTTTTTAAATATTTTTTATGATTTTTAAATAATGAATAAAATCTTATTTTGATAAAATATCATTAGTTTCAATTCTGACACTATTCAATACTTGGACTTTTATAAATATCAAGATAACAATTTTTATTTGAAAAAAATATTTTATTGTATCCCAAAAATGTCATGTTTATCTATTAAAATCGTTTATAATTTTAACTTTTTTTAAATATATTTATTTTAATATTTTTGTAACATTTGTTTGATATTTACATTAATAAAATAATTACCACATTCACATTTTGTAATTATTTAATATAATTATTTTTTCACTAAAAACTAAAAATAAAATATCATCATTAATATATCTTCTAATTTTTATAAGAAATGTTATATTCAAAAATATATTTTTGGTAACCAGATATTAAAAATGATATAGTATTTAAATAATGAATGTGACATTGTAAATTATTTATTAAATAAAATATAATAAATACCATAACCTCATCTATGTGGCCAAAAAATTAAAAAATAAATATATAAAATGAAAATATGTTTATTAATATAATAATTTACCTTTAAATTCATTCGTAACATAACATTTTTTCCCATGTGGTCACATAAGTGATATTTAAGACCAAGAAAGTGACAATTTGTGACTTTCTTTGTTTTAAATATTATATATCTCATTTTCATGGAAAACATTAAATTACATAACGTAATATATATATTTCTATGTTAATGGAATAATTATATTCATCTTATAAATTTTTTTCATGTTTTAGTGTCATTTTATAGTCTGTATCATTTTATTTTTAACCTAAATTACTTAATTTACCCTTTATTGTGGTAACAAAATTTACATGTCCAAAAATAAAAGGGAGATACTGACTAAATTTAAACCTTATAAAAATAAATTTGGCATCCATTTTTTCAAAAATCAAATCACATAAGTTTCTGAAATTAATTTAAAATAAAATAGGTAAAACACCATAAAAATAGTTTTTTTAAGAAAAATGTCCTTTTAAAAATTAAAATGTTATTATAATAATTTTTCTTATAAAATACTTTTCAAAAACCATAATTTAATTTTTAAAATAAACTCATTGAAAATTAAAAATAATAAAAACATAATTTTTCTCATATATACATTAAAATGAAATATTGTTTTCTATAACAATTAGTATTTTAACTATTCCTTAAAAAATTTAACATTTTCAGAAAAAAAAAATTAAATAATTTTGACTTCATTAATTCAAAAATTATATTCATTATTTCAAATTATTTTTCTAAAACTTCAAATTTTTTAAAAAAATTAAGGAAAACCCATTTTTGAAGAATAAAGTGAATTTACAAAAAATTGTGTCATTATTTTCTAAGAACATATTCATATTGAGTTGGAGATTTATATTTATTTCACAATTAATCATTCATATTTGTTCCCACCAATTTAACAACTAGGTTATATTAACAGTGTTTCGCATTTATTTTAAAATCAGGGTTGTGTGGAATACAAGCTATTGATGTATTAAATTTTTTTAAAGAGAAATATTTTATAACAAAATCTGGGTGTTACATTCTACCACCTTAAAATGAATTTCACCCTCAAAATTTTTCACTTAAATACATACAGATTAGGATACCTATGCCTCATCAAATTTATAGGATCCCACATAGATTTCTCAAATTGATGGTTCCACCATAAAACTTTTACCAAGCGAGTGTTCTTATTTCGTATAACTTTTTCTATATGATCAAAAATTTATATCAGGTTCTATTCATATGAATGGTATTCTCCTGTGGTATAAATTCAGTGTATATTAAATGTGAAGGATTAGGTTTGTACTTTATTAGGAGAGATTCATGGAACAAATCATGAACTTGAGAGACATTCAGTGGAAGCATCAATCAATAAGCTATATTCCCAACACGATCCATAATATCAAAAGGACTAATATACCTAGGTATTATCATGACATTCATTATAAATTTCATCACTCTCTTCCTGGAAGATACTCGTAGAAAAACCTTATCTCGTACTTTAATCACTAGGACTTTTTTTAAATTTTCAGCATAAATTTTTTTTATAATCTGAGCTACTCTTTTGTGTTTTTGAATAGATCTTAACTTCTCTTCCATTTCCTCAACAAGATAAGATACCGTTATATTTCTTTCCAAAACATCATTCCAATATTTTATATTTCTATAATTCCTTACCATAGAGTTATTTATAAAGAGAAATTTTAATACTGAAGTGAAATCTATTTTTGGTAAGAAAATTATATCAAAGGTCAGTTTTGATCCCAACAACATTTTAAATCCATAAAGAAGACTCTCAACATAAATTATAGAGTTGGAGGTTTCATCTCATATTAACCATATTTGTTTGGATTATATGCAGTGATGAAACATAACTTTGTAACCAAATCCTACTGAATACTTCTCTATAACTTTTAGGTAGACCTCAGAACATGATCACATATAATGAAAAGTTAAACTCCATGTAACTTTACCACTTATTTAATATATATTCTTACAAGATGGTCAAGAGATAAATATTCTCTAATAGTAACAATGTGTGATGACTTCATAAGGTGATCAACTATTACTCATATAGTTTTTTTGATGTTTTTATAATTCTGAGGAAAAAATCAATGGTTAAATTTTCCCATTTCAGTTATGGTATGGTAATGTTTGTAACATCCCCTTAGACATCAATATTTTAGCCTTAACTTTCTGAAAAACTAAGCATTTAAAAACATATTATACAATTATTTCTCCTTTCCAACCCACTATAAAAACGCTTTCAAGTCCCTATAGATCTTTGATCTTCCAGTATGAATAGATAATGACGAACTGAGAGCCTCATCCAATAAATCCTTCATTAATTTTGTTATGGGAGGGATACAAACATTGTTCTTAAACCTTATTATTCCATCAAAATCAAATTTGAACATTGGAACATTTCTCACCATATGTTTTAGCTCTATATCTTTCTTATATGACTCCTTAATTTTCACTTGTATATATGGTTGAACATTCATTTGAGAGATATAGTATTTATCTCCTTCTTTTATTATTTCTAGATCTATCCTTTTAAAATCCATAAATATTGAATCTTTTGAGATACTCATCATAGATAGGATAGCAAGGTCCTTTTGACTCAAATCATCAATCACATTGTTAACATTCCTATGGTGGTAATTTATTGAGCAGTCATAATATTTAATAAAATCCAAACATATTAATTGGCACATATTCAACTCCTTTGTGTGAAAATATTCATTAAAATTTTATGGTCATTATATATGTGAAAACATTCCCCTTAAAGATAATACCACCATATCTTTAATGTATAACTAACATAGGTAACTCTAAATCATGAGTTTTGGTATTTTTCTCATGGATTTTTTATTACTATGAGGCATAAGCTATCACCGTATCATTTTTCATGAGAACAAATCCCATCCCCTTCTTGGATGAATCACATTAGATCAAAAACCATTATCTACTATAGGGTAGTGTGAGCACAGATGCACTGACTAACCTTATTTTCATCTCCTTGAAATTTTCTTTACATCATTCCATCCATATGAACATTACTTCTTCCAAGTAAACTTGGTGAGTGTATTAGATAATCATGATAAATATATTAAAAAAATTTGATAATATTCATTCAAACCACGAAAAATATAGATCTCTATTACCGTTGTTGTTCTAGGACATTGTTCAATAACTTCTATCTTTGATGGATCCAGAGATATCCCCTTTCTGGAAATTATATTGCCCCAAATGACACTTTATGAAGTTAAAATTCACACTTGGAAATTTTTTAAAAATTATTATTCTTTATCAGGGTATTTAGTATAGTCAGTAATTTATATTCATTTTCTTACTTTCTCTTTAAATATAATTGAATATCGTCTATAAGGACCGCCAAAAACTGATTAATATAATCTCTAAATACTCTATTAATTAATTCCCTGAAGATAGTGAGGAAATTAATAAGACCAAAAGGAATCACTATAAATTTATAGAGTCTATACCTTATAAGTAATGTTGTCTTGGGTATGTCCTCCTTAATCAATATGTGGGAGAGGATATTTTTTATTAATAGTGATCTTGTTATGTTATTGATAATCGTTGTATAGTCTCATTGATCCATATTTCATCTTAATATATATAATAGGTGAACCCCAAGTTGACACACAATAGTGTGTAAATAACTTTTCAATATTATATTGGAGTTTTTTATTCAATTCATGCAACATAATTGGGTCCACTCTATAAGGAGTCATTAAAATAGGCATAACACCTGATATGAGTTTTACTAAAAACTCAACATCATGATTTTGTGGAAGACCTTGAAATTCTTCCAGAAATACATAAAAAAGATACTATACAATAGGTATATCCTTAATGTTTATTTTCTCCCCAATCATCTAAGATAGACAACATTTATTTATAGTAATTAATACACAGAAGAAGGAAGTAATTTCCTATGGAAGTTCATATTCATCCTTGCATCTATAGATGATAATATGATTCATTTGGGAATATGAAATTAAACTTCCCTTATAAATAAATTCATATGAGATCCATATAGTTAAATCCAATTCATGTAAGTAATCACATCGAATTCAACTAAAGTAATGAGCACAAAATTCTCCATATACACTTTCCCACAATCATTAACTAGAGAATAATCATAAACTTGTGATGAAAACATTGTTCCATTAAAATATTTCACAACTAACCAAATATATAATTATTGATGTAATATGGAAATACCATTAAAATTATTTATAAATAAAAGTGTGGGTTTATTCATAATCTAATAGAACATTAGTTGCTTTATAATATATGGTAAGAGTACCTTTCAACAATTCATTATTGTTCTCAAAATCACTAGTATTGATTGCATGAAATGTTCCATTGTAATTTTCCTTAAGGGGTTTATGACATCGATCATCATCGATAGACCTTGGGAATTGGTTATCATAATGCCCATTTTCCTTTCCCAATATGTATTGTAGTGTGGGAGGTGAATTCTGTGAAGCCTTTTCTTTATTCGTGTCATTAGATATCATTTTCCCATCACTTCAGAAGACAATTTCCTAATTACCTTCATTCCCACAGTTAAAAAATTTATTATTCCCCTTATGATATTTTCCATCATTTTTCATTCCACGCTTTGAGCATAAAGGAAATTGTATCTTCATTTTACTATGGTTTTTAGATGTTCCCTTGAATTCCATTTTTCTATTCTTATCAAACTCATAAGATTGATGGGTAACTACAATATCCATCTCAACTTTGAGATAAAATTGAAGTATTTCATCATAGATACTAAATTTCCATAGGGATAATTCCTTTTGGATACTTTGATTTAAGACACTAATGAATAGAACAACATTACGTTCAGGTTGTATAATAATTCTTGAAGTGTACCTTACAAGTCTTTTAAAAATATTTATAGGTACCAATGGATTCATTATCATTTTTCTTAAGAAAAAAAACTCATTTTACATCATCATTTGAAGAATAAAAATAAATAAATTATTGAAAAAAAAATTTCTAAAACTCGTCTCATTCTATGGATCCAATTTCTTCTCATTGTTTTGTATTCTTGTTAAGATTACACCATTGATCTGCTTCAC
This sequence comes from Viscum album, assembly GCA_963277665.1. NCBI lineage: Eukaryota > Viridiplantae > Streptophyta > Magnoliopsida > Santalales > Viscaceae > Viscum > Viscum album. Next base: position 1,535,904,688 of record OY728143.1, on the reverse strand, counting down.
CTTCTATATGATAGACTGCCAAAATAAGTTTCTCATGTTATGAACATTAGATAATAGAAAATGTATTTTTGTGGTATTAATCCATTATTCTACCTCTAGTGGATTAGAATACCCACTGACAGACAGTGGACACTATCTCATGATGCAGTCAACTTAATATTGTTCCCTCATTTTCGTGTTTGAATGTCCCATATGATTCATATCTTGAGAAATTTTTAAGATCATAATAATTAGTTTTTTCATTCTATTTGCAATAAAATTTGGTTTGTAATGATGAAAATCATTTCATTTCCCATTGTATTCAGCATTAGCACAGTTACATTGGGTTCCATCCATTGACTAAATCCAAAATTATAGTGTGAGTAACACTAATCATAATTGGATAACCACATAACAAAAAGAAATTACTTATAAAATTTAAATTTGGGACACCATAGGTTTTATCCTAGGTTATTTATGATTGTCACCAAATCTCCTGGATTGTACCTTATTATTAGAATTATCCTTATAGTTTTTATAATGGTTTTCTCATCCTAGATTCCAAAGGTTAACTATAACCTTTTTTGATACCAACTATAATGGCCCATTATTTTAATAAATGTTTATTAAATATAAATAGAAAAATATTCATTAAATAACATAACAAATACATGCTACAAACATATAGTTTTAGTGTCTTTGGAAACATCGAAACATAAATAACTAGTCCATAAAACATCTATATTGTCTCCCTCTTATTACTTCATAACTTGAACCCTTTTAAGAAATCTTAATTAAAAAAATTATTTATATTCTAGTGAAAAGAAACATAATAATGGTGTGAGATAAGATACTTAGAAAGGGTAATCAAGGGAGATAACAAAATTATACAATCATAAGAATATGGAAAGAACTTCTAAAAATATATATTTCATATCAAATATCATGAAATTGTGTCCTAAAATAAATAATATATGTTCATAAAGAATAAAACAAAATATTTTATTAGATAAAAACAAAATACATTGAATTTTAGCATACACATAAGAATAGAAAATAATTTTTATATTAGTCAAGGATCACTTTCAAGACTATCATTGCAGACAAATTTCCATACTGCACCAAGTTGACTCCTTGTTCCAACCCTATATTACTAAACCAGGTTTAATTCTAGTTCTAGTATTGTCTATATCATGAGATATAAATGTTTACCCAATTAGTTTTTATGGATATATAGGTCCCACCCATAACATAATAATAATTAAACATATTTGTTCCACAAAAAACATAAATCAATCATTATGTCAGAACCCAATGAATAAAATGGTTTCCATAAACTTCATTCAATGATAACATATCCCATGAATAAGAAATGGGTTTCATAAATATAATTCCATCATAAATATAAAACAACCATAAAAATAATAGGGATAATATCCTTGAATAATATCCCCATTAAATCATAAGTAACATCAAATAATGTTATCACATATGAAACATAATTTTTAGGTATCACTTGAAAATAATTCATGAGGAAAACATTTGTTCTACTTTGAAAAAAATTTATTTTATTAAAATACCAAGAAATATTAAAAAATATATTTCAAATAACACTTTCAAACTTTAAGTGATTATTTAGGGAATTAAAGTGTCATGAAAGTGTAAAATTTCATGTTTCCATATAAGTTAATAAAATTCATTTCGTACTTTTTTCATAAAATTCACAAAGTACCATTTTTAGAAAATGACAAACAAAATTATTTCAAACCGTTTAGTAACAATTCACACATGGGTAGAAATGACTTTAAAAATTTATTAAATAATAGTAAAAAAAATTTGGAATTTTTTTTGGAACCATGCACATGGAATACAAATATTCAATAGCATATACTTATATATTATAAATCCAAAATAATAATTAGATTGTGAAATTAACCCTTCCCTTAGGTTTTATTTCCTTCAAACATATATGAACCTCCGGTATAATGGTTTAAAAAATGTTATTAATTTATAAACAAATAAAATTAATAATAAATATATCATATAAAATCCTCTTATATAGTCTTATCACACATTTGTTAATAATATTGCTTTATCACTATTCTTTTGGGTGTTAACTGCTTCATTTTTCCTATGCATGTTTTGTCATATAATTCCCAGTTCATATGTGTAAAGTATTATTACATAATATCTGGAATAATATAAAGGTTAAATATATAATTTTTATTAACTCTATACATTTAAATAATAATTATATAATGGTGACCATGGAAAATAATCACATCATGTCATGGAGACAATAAGACGAATGAGCGCACATGAAATAGTATCATTCCCATAATGGTTAAAGGGTAAGGAAGTGTATGGTGTATAATTTTTTCCCAAAATTAATATAATTTTATTATATATATATATATATATTCTATTATTATACACTTCCTAATAATGTTATTTCAAAAAATATATTAGACCATGGAGTAGAGATTGTAAGTCGTACATATGCACGGGCGGTGCATTTGACTTTCATAAGATGGATAAAATGTGGGATATTGTTTTTACATAATAAAAATATAATATAAAAATATATTTTATATTTTATTTATTACTTTATAATGGAAATAACACATGAAGATAATGTATAAGTAGAAATAATCTTGAAAGAGTCGGTAAAGACGATTACCAATTCTTAGAAGAACATCATTTAGATATCCTCTTAGGGGCACTGGGGTTGGAATATTGAGAAGAAAAGAACCTATAAAATGTTTCTAGGAAATATTATAAGATAAATTATAGGGTATGGTCAATATTTATGGCTCAATGTGATGATAAGGGGCGAGGAAGGAGTTTACATTTTATAATTGAGGGGAGGGGTACTTTTAGAATTTTAAAAAATATTAATTTATAATAAATTATAACACAATAAAAATACCTCAAAAGACCATGTATTCTAAAATAAATTTTTCAATAAAAATCAGTGTTTTCACTGTTACTGAAAAAAATAAAAGTTTTTATAAAACAATATTAAGATAATTATGATATGAAAAATTAAAAATTAAATTCATTTTATAAAAATAATTTTTTATAACTTCTAAAAAATAATAAAAATAAGAAAAAAATCATTTTTTAAATAAAATGTAGTTTTAAAGATTAATGTTATTTTACTAAAATTATGTGATTCTTTTTGAAGATCATATTTATGTTGAGTTAGAGATAAATATTTATTTTTTAAATTTGTTATTCATTTTTATTCTCACCAATTTAATGGATAGGTTATATTAATAGTGTCTCATGGTTTGTTTAAACTCACAGTTGCATGAAACACAAGCTATTGTACAATTAAAATTATTCCATGATAAATATTTCATAACAAAATATATGGGTGTTACAGACCCCCTTACCATAACTACTAAAGAGAAGGTCCTAAAAAAATGTTGCACAAGGAGCATCCTACCACAATCTCATCACACGAATACATCTTGAACACGTTGATTCTTCATATGTCCCTATCTACCATACTAATGACATGAAACTAAACTATATGTACTAACAACATGGCTAGTACTTATCTCATGGGATGTATAAAAACATCACCTCCTTCCACTATAAGATGAACCATTGGGTTGAGAGACTAAACTGACCTGCTCTACACCCCCATCATCTCTCAAGTTATACTATGTAATCAGTGCTTGATTCATTGTCTCAGTAATTGTTTTCAACCTGAACATGTAGACCTTTTATAAAATGGAATTCCTTAGACCTTACTCAAATCATTTCACCCTCAATATCTCCTTATAAAGGTATATCAGTGAAAGACATTCAAGATCTCTAGAGAGTGTAGAATATACAATTAAAATCATCATTCCCTACTCCAGATACATAATCTCACTAGCCATTTAATTTTATAGATTTTTATAAAAAATAATCATAAAATATGGTTTTTAAATCACCACAAACCATATCTTAAATACTTTCATCTTTGTTCAAAACATCCCACCATAAATTTACTAAACCCCAAATCATATAAGTTGTGAGCTTCACTCACCTCCTAGGAGCTGTCTCTAGATGCAATAATATCGAAAATGAAGTATCAAGACATAACTCAGTAGCCTATGGACCTCCATTACCCAAAAATGTGGGAATATGGTGAAAATGGAACAGACACATTAGCTCATCCAGAAATGAGGTAGGCTATGGTTCTCCCTAAAAAGTCAGTATATAACATAAAAACCCTAGCTGGATATTCATCAACACATGTGTCCAATAAAACCACTGTTGCTTCAACTATCATAACAGTGGGATCTACAGGTAGCTCATGGACCACCACCTCCAGAGCATGGTCATCAACACCATCTTGGTTTACGACTGGAGGCCATCGTGTTGAAATTTATCTATAATTACAAACACACACCTCATAAAAAAGTGATAACCAAAATATTGTAGCTAAAAGCACAATATTCCTCAAAACCTTCCTAAAGATAGATAAAAACCCTCTACCTAATCCTAAATTCATGACTGTATATAAATAAACAATCATAAAATATCCCAGATACATTTCCTACTGTACACTCTAAATCTGGGTCAAGGGAAAGTTCATTGTTGCCCCGATTTAAATTTCATTTGACTTAAACTTTATGTCACAATTTTCATTAAATGGTTATATCAACTATTTTACCACTTTTGATATATAATGGCCCTTACATATCATCAGATTATGTGTGGTATCCAATCAATCCACCCCATAACATGTTCTAGTCCATGAAACCAATGGTCCATGAAACAACGAGCCATATTTGACTGCTCAAGGTTTCTGTTATAGCCTATGCAGTAAAACGATGCTTAGGTAACATTACTCTAAGTACCAACTTTTTTTCTAAATATCCTTCAAAAATAATTTATCGAACCCTATATATATCACTCAAGAAACATATTACAATCAACCAGTTAAGAAGTGCACCCAATATGGCATGGAATAATGCATGGAATGTGAATCATGTAAAGTTCCAAGAATGATTCCGGAGACCCATAATTTCTTCTCATCAGAAAAAAGATAAAAAAATAATCAATTATATCAATTATAACATCACAACTCAACTATATCACCCAATAGTTGAGTCAAATCAACTATAATAGGAAAAATCCAGAGAATAGAAATTTATATTCTAGGAAATTTGGGTTTTTCCTGCATGTGGGATAGCTACACCTTGGAATAGCTCATTACCAAATCACAATTCCTTTATATCTCTTGTATATTTCCTAAAAATTGTAAGGAAATAAATAAAAAACATTTTAATCCACTTTGAAAGTCTCAAACCAGAATCCACTAAATAGTGTCTCAATATGATAGGTCACATGACCACAAGCATGCCTCCCCATATGCCAAATGTTGATGATTAGCAGTGAGGGGATAAGGTGTTTCTTTAGGGAAACTATTACAAAATGTAAGAGTTTATCACAACAATAGTAATAAAAAACAATAAAATAAGTAGTAAATCAAACATATAGAAAGAAATATCTAAGACATAAATAAATAAACAATTCCAAAAGTAATATCATATACAAAATTTATGTGACTTTTCATATCTTTAAAAATCTATAAAATTTTATACAATAATCCAGTAGAATTATGTATCAAAATACCAAAAAACCAAAATGAAAATCACTATATATCAATATGATCTGAGCTCGGTCTTATGCTCTCTTATTCCTACGCAACAAGGAGATCAAGAATTGCAAAATGTGTGCTTTCCCCAATGCCATCCTACATCCATGATGTCTTTCTAGGTACCTGATAGTAGCCCAAATAGGATGTGAGATACACATAATTTGACACCACCAATGGTGTCTATTAAAAATTTTGGGTGTGTAATACAAGTTAAGGTAGTGTTCAATATTTATGATTGGTATAGTAGATTTGAAACAAAGTTCCCAATGAATATGTAATACAAGAAAATTGAATCTTTCTAAACAAATAAGTCTCCTAGTGAACAAAAGTCAACTCCATTAACAAGGGAAATGGTAAAACTTAAATAAACAATCCACACTATCCATTCTAACAACATAAAAATGATATCCATATTATGGATATATGTAAGCATAGAAAATATCTTCCATATTCATTCCATATAACCAAGTGTATATCATATATCACAAACTATCCATATAATTAGGTCTTCCATAATGGAATCACTATTTAATAAAAAGTTTCAAACCATGAAGGGGCATATCCAAGGATTAGAAGACCAAGGAATCCATGATGAGTCCAAGGAGCATCTCGATGGAAACTCAGTAAATAATTTAGTGGAGTTTGAGGAGAATGTCAACATAATATGTCTCCTTCAAGACCAAACAAGTAGGGTCTAAGGGTGGCAAGGCCCAAGGAATCCTACAGAATCAATACCCAAGGAGAAAATAGTCCAAGGAATCGACTTCCATAAACAAGATCCATGTTATAAACTTCCACGGTATATATGGAATCAGGATTTAATTTATACCAAAAATGGCATCAATATCCACTTAAATTCATCATTTTATTCAGTCACTATTTCATAAACAATCACATTCCATAAGTAAATCCAACTCATATAAATAAATTCTATAAATACATTTATATAATTAAAATTTTCACATCATGTCAACACATAGAAAAGGAGGGATCAACTAACTTTTAATCATTTAATTCAATTATCAATAATTGATAAATGGATTCCTCTAACTAGGAAATATCACATTTACCCAATAGGTGGCATAAAGTAAGGAAAATACAAAGGTACAACCCATGGGTGGCCTCGGTTGGGGAAACAACCTCAAACAAACACAAAGGTTCTAGTGATAATCCTCAACAAGTAACAAATAATTTAGTTCATCCATTCAATTAATTATCAAGGAACTTCTGAAAAGTACGACATGTAGCACAACTAAAACTAGGAATATAAACCACCAATCTTAAAGGGAATGGTATATACCACCTAAAATAAGTCTTTTTTAGGGTACTCAACCAATAATAACTTCTAATTTAGTCCATATCATAATAAAAATGAATAATGGACGAAGAACTAGGAAACATGGAATATTAGCTTTCACTTAAATAACATGGTTGATAAGAAGTTAAACAAATAATGGAACATGATAATTGAATCACTTACCATTGAGAATCCAATGATATTATCATCAATCAAATAAGAGTTTAGATGAATTATCCAAATCAAATCCTATGGAAGATATTCAAATGGGATTTCTCAATTCCTAAAGGTACTCTATAAAAGGAATAAATAATTAGATTTTATGTAATAAGTATTTTCAACGGAAAAAATTTTATTTTCCCTTTCTTACTACTTTGCATTGTTTGACCGCATGGTTAACCAAATTGTACACCAACAGTGTGTCCTCTACTATCTTAAGGGCCACCCCCGCACAGTTTTCCTGCATGATTTTGAATACTATGTGAAAACTGTGTATCATCCACTATAAAAAACTATAGATCCTTTCGCATGTGGGGGTACTCAAATACACATGTTTTCTTTAAACTATTGTCCTCATGATAGAGGCATTTACCACCTCACATGCTTATAAGTAACCATTTTTCATGTCCCACATATTTTCTACTATCCATGCAATGTATCTATTTTTTCAAAAGAGTGGGGATCCTAGCTCCAAACAAGCCCCAAACAGCACTGATAAACCCATAACCTCAATGGTAACTCACACTATTCCATAAAAAATCATTTAAAATAAAATAAAATGATTTTAAACTCATTGGAAAACTTGGGATCTTACATGTAACATCTGGAACGGATGGTAGTGGTAGCAACATGATTTGGTAGTACCAACGCATGATGTTAGAATTTAAAGGTCTCATATTTGAAATAATTATATATTTTATGAAAATATATGAATCTCAAAATGTATTCAGTCTCAAATGGTGGTATATTGATATAACTAGTTGTATATAGGTCACAATAGGTTCACATTTTACCAGTTTTTTCAATTTAACCATAAAATAATTTACTATTATAACACATGGATGTTATAATAAAAATAATCAACAGGTGTTTGGATTATTAAAATAAAGAGGTGTTTCTATAATCCAAAAAAGGATGTTGTAGTAGAACAGTAAGAAAATGAACCCCATGGAGTTTTCTTTTATATTTATTTCATGAAACTTCATTTTCTTTATTGTATGACACAACGACGTCGAGGTTGTTTCAGATAAGAATAGTGTGATACTCTTAATGCAGCCTCCTAAAAACCATATTTAATTGATAGTGATTCACAAATTTATCTCTTATATTAGAAAATTCATATCCAAACTGACCGAAATAATCCTTCCCATCAGTAGGTTAATGAAGAGTGTAGACACTTATCAATGGGATGTAGACTTCCATGAATCCTTCTATAACCTCATGAAATATTTTTTTTAACCACCAGTCTTAATGAAAATGGTGGAATAGAATCCACCCATTTTATTTTTAGAAACTATGGACAGATCTATCAAACCAATTATTAAACATAATGGAAAGAAACTTTTCTCTATTATCATAGAATAATGATGCTAGATACTTCGAATCAATATTCTGATATTGAAGAATATTACCTTGCTCTATTATTTATGGTACATATATTATGGAACTACATACAATAGTAAAATATATTTTTGGTATCTCACATGGATGATATCAATCACATACTCAGCCTACCTATATTACATATGTTTCTAGACCAATGAAAAGTCATCTTAAATTAGTATTACCTTCAATTAGTTTCATAGAAGGTTCTCAAAGGATAGGAACTAACAAATTTCCTTGTGGAACATCCTACACTAAAAATCACACCAGAATACTTTGAGATTCTAGATGAATATATATTTTATACCAATGACACTCCATAAAAGATGGAGATTTATTTTTATAGAGCTTATTACTATATAATGAATAAAGAATAGTGATATTGATGTTCAGCCAGGTTGGTTGATGGATTGTATTTTTCTCTTCAGAAAATAAAATATGTCTCTATTCCTTTCTATTATTTGATGGTTAAACCAAGAATATTATAGAGTACCAATCCCTTATTGTAGTCCTTGAACTATTATTTCATACATATATAACCCATATTCTTATCAAAGGTGATTCATAACTTTTAATTATGATGATTAGTGATGAACATGCAATAATGAAGGAAGAGTTATCCTCTCTCAATGACTATGTAATAGAACTGGTGGAGGATATACCTTTTCATACAATACTTAATCACATTCCCTATTCATAGGATTCATGTGTTGATTCATAGGGAAACACATATATATCCTTAACCGACACTAACTAGGATGAGATAGTCATCCACATCGCATACTAAAGGGTAGTCTCCCCAATCATCACATATGACATAGAGCTAATCAATAATATCAGTTCTCCTTCAAGGCATGATAAGATGACATATTATATTTCATGGATGATCCCCATAATGAACTACCTGCATAATTTTATCCCACTATACGATGGATCTATAGTGGAATTTATCTGAAATTAGGAAACATTCATTAATTCATACTAGGTATTAAATAACTCTTACAAAAAAACATTTTCCACTCTAATAATCATACACAGTCTTAGATGATGCAAACCATGCATCAAGTGACTCATACTCAGTATCCATTCCCTCCAAAATTACTCATACATATTCATTGGGATTTAAACATGTTTCCATCCATTATAATAAATTCTAAAATATCATCAAATAAATTTAAAATAAATTTATATTTAGGACCTCATTAATTACATAAAATCAAATATAAACACCATTAAAAACCTAATTAATTATTAGAATAATACATAGAACATTAAATAAATATTTTAAAATTAATAAATTATATAGTATATTATTTCAAGAACATCTGTATCTCAATAATTACAACTATACAACTAAATTCTTTAAACCTTAATCTAAAGGATATTCATAATAGATTTTAACATCCTTTATTCTATATTATCCAATGATGTTTTCTTCATATCTCTTATCTTGTTTCTCTTTAATTATTGTAATATTTTAATACAATTAATTACATATATAAAATATATTCATCATTAGTTCAGTATCTCATATCATAAATCCTTATTCATAATTATAAATCATATTTCTCTAGATTCAATAGTAGTCATTGATGATAGCACCAACTAATTAATGTTCAATATTAATGGGATACTCAAAAACAATTTCCTTTAAAATTCATCTTATTTACCGTTAAATTTATGGGTAACAAACACAATCTCCATAGGGTGAATTCTTCCTCCATAATCCAAATTCAATAAAGAATAAATGATTACACTTTATAATTAATTATAAAAAAATAACAAACCATTGGAAAGTTCAATATCTCACTTTTTTTATTTTAAATATCAATTATATTTTCAAATTTTTTTATCAATATGGATTCTACCCCTTAATGATAATAATTATAAAGAGTAAAGGTATTATCCAAATTATGGGGGAATTGGGTGTAAGGAAAGGTTATCTAAGGAATATTCTTCTTCCCCTTTAGCTTTTATATTTTGAAAATATTCTTATCTATTGTAGTTCATCGACTTCCTCTACTCATCCCCCCTTTTGATTGATTCATTAAATTTACTTGAAAAATTGGTCTCATAGTATTATTCTTAGAAAAGTTTTATTAAATAATAAACTCTTATTTTATGTTGGAAAACCATATTTAGAAAAAAATGAGTATATATATTTTAAAAAGTATCCATATTCTTACGATGATGGGATACCTACACAAACAGAACTTTTTATTGGTTGTGAAAATAGTTTTTTTGAAATTTTTTGGACCATCACTCAACATCAACAAGCACCTGAAAAAAATAATTTGAATGATTTTTTATTATCCCCATACCTATTAGATAGTCCCCCTTCATAATTTTATTAAATATAAGTCAATTGAGTGATTGAAATTTTAAAATCATACCACATACTTCAATTTTGTAGGGGGTGTCCTAAATTCACTGTTTAAAAAGAAATAATAAAATCTCTTGAATATTTATTTTCAATGACATCCTAAATGGATGATTTTGATAATTATTCTCCATTCATGTTCCATCATAAATATTTTCCTATAATATGTTATAAAACATGAATCATAATACTAATTTAGTGTTAGTAACTTCCTTGATACATGATGTTCTGAGTGTTTTATAGATTAAAACATTCAATGTTTTCCTCTATTTGCATCACCATGAATTACTAGTACATGGAACAAAAAAATTGGAATATAGTGTGTTTATACAAATTATTTAATGTGAGAAACAAGGATAATACATGGTTATTAATCTCAAATATCTTTAAAATATATCTTAAAAAATTTATGAAATCATCATGCTTATCTTATACTTGCCTTTTCATCTTTTTCAACTTTCAGTCACATGGATTTATTCCATACTATAATAATATTCACCATATTTAAATTTAAGATTATTTATTTATTTTCTGTCTCCACCACATTATTATCTATTTATAACTAGTTTTTAATTATTTTCAATCATTATTTTTTACTATGGATAGCCCTCATTATGTGTATTGACTCTCATTTCATAGTAGGATTTTCAAAACAGTTGTCATAGTTTCTACTAATAATGATTTCAGTGGTTTATCATGATTAAGTATCCATAAAATGAATTTTTTATTAATGTTTCTTGACATTTTTATCATTCCATTGATAATATAACACTAACCATATGTTCCATTATTCTATAACCTCTCATGAAACTTGATTTCCTTATCTTATATTTCCACCACTAAAAAATACTACTATATGACGCTTGGATTGTTTCTCATTATATTTTAAATCAAAATTGAAACATTATTTACTAACATTAATCACCATCTAAACGTCTTATATGATGTGTCCTTTATTTTTATAGTTGAGTCATTTTTCATTATAGTAACATCTCTATCAACTTTATATACTTACTATGTTGGAGTAGTTTTCTTATAATTCATTTAAAAAAACTTTCTTTGAGGAGGAATAATTATCATCATTTTATCACATGTACCTTCTTTTTTTGTTTCCTTAACTTCATATCAGTATATTAATTTTAGTTTTTTGGTATTTTCTATGATTATTTAAAACAATGTCACCTGGTCTTTCATTACTCACATTATTTTTTATTCAAAAAATATGAATGATATATTTTTATTCTTCTATAGACTCATATTCTATAATTTAGGTTTATCCTTTGTCTAAGAATTTTTACCCCTCACTTTAGTAATTCTATCATATCAAATCACATACATATTATGACATTAGTTAATAGATTTATGTCAAAACCTCCAACATTACTAGTATATGTGAACACGCTATCATCTTTTAACATTCATAGTAGTCCATATAGAATGTGTATAATGTTCTTTTCTGGTGTAAAAATGTTTATTTTGACCTCTATTTCAGTATATTATTTTCATTGACGTGATTACCTGTAAAATTGATTATGTGTTTGGGTTTTAAACATTTTTTATTCTATATTTTTTCAAAATCACAATTGCTGTTGAATTATTTTTAAAATTTGAATTTTTTTCATACTGATTTATTAAGATGGTGGGATAAAAATAACCATAATATTATTATACATTGATTATGATATTTTTATAATAGAATCTTACTAACAATATGTGTCTTTTTATATGTAAGCATTATTTCATAAGAATTTTTTTTATAATTTCCCTTTATAGTTTTTTTTGTGATAATTTTTATTATGTTATTTTTATAATTCATATGTATATAGAAATGTAATGAAATTTAATTCTTGGATCATACTTTTGGTCTTCTCAAGTTTTAAACCATGCTTCAAAATATTTCTTTATATTCTGAATTTTAAACTCATTTTTTTCTTTCTACAAGAATAATTTTGGCAATAACTACAATCCTTCTTAACTTATTTTTCAATTTATATATTTTGATATTATAAATTTTAAATAATTTCCAAATTCATGGATAAGTTTAATAAAAAAGTCATTAAATATTTTATTCTCAAAAAAATATCTTTAAAACTCTTCAAAAACAAAACCAATTCATCCATTTAAAATTATGATAGATTAAACCTAGTATTGTGAGTGTACTATATCTTCTCAACTACTTTTCTAAATAATTTAAAATAGAATCATATTTTTTGGGTTAAATCCTTATATAATCTTTTCCCACAATATATGAAAAAATATTCTTGATAACCTAAACAGTAAATGGATTCAAATAATTTGTAATTAGAAAATAAAAAACATTATATGATTCATTGATTTAACCATTATAAAATTATTTAAATGATTTATATGATTAATCGCCTTTAGAAATTGGATATAACATCGACCACTATGAAATTTTTGGTTATTGGTCATTAATATTTAATCATTATGATTTTTTAAAAAAACTGTGCCTCATTGTTCTTCATTATTCCCATTTTCTTAGAAGAATCTTTCAATTCAATAATAATTTTTATAGATATATAATTACACATTTGAGGATATTTTGATAACATTTCAAATCTACACATCATTTTATTCCAATAAAAACCCAAAATCAAGAAAAAAGTACAATTAGAGGAATACCTATTATCTTATACCATTTATAAAGACCTAGGTAATCGGTAAAGATATTCAAGAGGTGAATGAAATAGTTGTGGCTTAATTTTTAACCATATTCAAAATATTCATTAAAATTTTTAACCCATTTTGTATTTAAACCAATGTTCTAGTTATTACATATAGATTTTTCAATAATTAAAATAATATGTACACATGAAATTCCTAATGGAGTGTAATGTGCACCACACTATGTTTTTATTAGGTTTCTCCCCTCCCAAAAATCTTTTTACATTATGTTCTCTAGAAGTTTGAGACGTGAATTCTTCACAAGTAGTCATTTCATCATCTATAGTGCTTTGGGTATGGATTTTAATATAACTGGTTATTCCTCTATTACATAATAAGGTGAATTTTATAAATCTAAAACCTTTGATAACACATCATACCACTATTATTCATTCTTTTTCAATGTCCCAATAGACTTTAGTATCCATATTACTATAACAATCTTTCATCTTCTTGAATTACTTTTTTATTAGCATAATATATCATAAAATTAAAAAAATTATATATCATTCTAATTAAAATAGTGTATTAAAATACATTTTGATTTTAAATAATAATAAAATTATATTCTATTCTATGTCACATTAATTCTTCATAGATCATATAGATACTTTATTCATAGGTTTCTCTAACACAGACTTCATGGGTCATGAATGATAATAAAAGATCAAAATAGATTCACCCACATATTTTTCCCTTCTGAATCTCTTCCATGATATTTTAAACTTTTGTGATAATGAGATTCATAAGAATAGGTATGTGGAGAATTTATATCATAATATCTAATTATTCTTATACTTCATAGATACTAAGATTATTTTCAACATTAAAGTTATCTTGACATACTTTTACACTAATTTTTTTATGTTATATAAATTCTCACATTATCACATTTTTCTTATTTTCTCCATATTCAAAAAATATTAAATATAATATCTAATATAAAATAATTATATAAATAAGTTATATATGTTGTTCTAGAGGATTCCCCTAACAAATTTGATCCACCACTCTCCTCGAATTGGTTTCTAATTCAATAGTGAATGTTGGTGTGCTATCATGGTCAAGTAATGTTCTATATCTCAATTTCCTATTGTCTCTAATGAAATTAAAGAAATACCCTTTTCATTTTTAAAATGAATATTCTCTTTCAATTATTTTAGTTGAGATTTTAGAAATCTATATTTTTTAGGATTTCAAATTACCTAGTTTTATTGAATATTGGCTTGAGTATCAATTAATTTTATTTTAATAGTAATATATAAAACTAGAAATCATTATGAAATAACCATTTAGAATACAAAAAAATCAAAAATACAATGTAAAATACAATGGAAAAATCACTAATTATTATATTTAAATGACTCCTTTTCATATTCTAATAACTCATATACAGATTTTATTAACTCATACCTCATATTTAATGACTCATATGCAACATTCACCAGCTTATACTACGTTTCAATTGACTCATAAAAAAAATTAAATGGATTATAAAATATCATGGCTAATACTATGATGAATCATACCGAGACTCATATGACACATACATTGCATAATTTTACTCATATAATTGATCCCATTTCTCTTGTAATAAATCTTATAAAAACATCAGGACTTATTTAATTTTTCATCCATAACATCTTATTCAAGAATATTTTGGAATAAATTTAGAATAGACTCTAATTATTATTGGTTCATATCAAACACCTAAAATCATCTTTACATTATTCAAATAAATATAATCGGTATAATATTAATTCTAAAAACAATAATTCAATATTTAAAACATAATCATTAGTCAAGTAAATCATTTCAAGAGCATTTCTACCTATATAATTACACCATCAAACATAACACTTCTAAGACTTATTCCATGATATTTTCATAATTAAATTTATCATCCTTCATAAATGATCATCTAAGGATGGTTTATTCAAATATCCTTAATGTTTTATTGAATATCATGAACATATTTTAATGATTTTAGTTAGTGATTTAAATGTTTTTCATCACTAATTTGGTATCCAGCATCAATACTATTGGTTAACTATTAGAGGTAGTGAATGTATAACATATTCACTTTTACATGACATTAGGATAATCCAATATTTCATTAAAATAAAAATCATAATAACTAATAGTTTTTTATTTCATATTAATTAACCATAAATATATGGGAATTGAAAGTTATATAAATTCGGTTGATTCTTACTACATTACCCAACTTCAAAAAGATATACAAATTGATATATATTGATAATATGTAATAACAAAAAAATTCCATTTTAGGATCTTTTATTGTCACACATAGAATAATATTATAGAGTATTAGGTATCAAAATTCTGATACTAGATGGAAGCATAAAAAATATATATGTTGTTTTTTCATTAGAATCTCTCAAGAGTTAGTCCATGTAGATTTTATATGCTAAATAGATGTATTGGAGAATTATATATCCACATCATAGAGGGAACACTTCATCTTTAAATATATGGTAATGTCACCATGGAACATTTTTTACTTATCTCAACAACTTATATTAGATCATTTGGTGTAGTGACATCTCCTTCTAGGATAATAAATGTTATAACCAATCTTTATTTTTCCCAGTATCCTATACCCTTGGATGAATTTTTTTATGCTATAAAATAAATGATATTGGTCAATGTGGTCCTTATTGATAATTATAAATCTCTTATCTAAAATATTAGGATGTTTTATAAGTCTGATCATTGTGTTTCACTCTCTCTATATCGATTCCATTCTGAACTACTCGCTACTAAAGCATCATCGATGTACAAAAATTCTCTGACCATTGGTATAACAGACTCTTTAACAAATAAATTCTAAATAATTTAAATTTTCTAATTTGTAGGTTTACACAAATATATATTAATTATAATAATCATATTCAAATAATAATATTACAACTATCCTATAATGTAATTAGATTCCATAACAAGATAATCTAATAAGATGGTCATGCTTTCATTAAATAGGAATATACATACTTCATTTTTCATTTTCATGGAAATTATATTAGTGTCTCCATTGTCCTTTTTCCATTTTTATAATTCCTAGCAGTTGGTATACGTGATATGGATATTAATTCATCTAAAGTAAATATTATGGTATATATTTTATTTATAGGTGTTGGGTTATATATAAATCAAGGAATGAAAAAATGGGTCATGATCTTGTAATTATTGTTTGAAAAAGTAATTACATTTTTTGATATATGAGATAGAAGAATTAACTATATTGAATATTTGATACCTTAATCCTTAGTACATCCATTTTTTATTTTTATCCCAAACAAGATACCTAGGAAATTTTTAGGGTCACTAGGTTCATTTGAATGCACCCATATAGGGTTTCATCATAAATTATGGCTTTGGTGAAGGATAAGACTACATATGCATTGGTGTAGAGGCAATTGGTTGGATGATAAGATGGAAATTTTGTCTAGACATGTCCTTACTCAATGAAGTTTATTTGAATGGCTTTTTTTTTGCAGGGATTGTAATTTTCTGAGGAGGGGGAGTTTGTTTCATAGTGGTGATGAAGGGTTCTGGTGGTTTTGTCGTTGGAAGTCACCAGTGTTGGATGGTTGGGGATGTTTACAATAGACTCATCTGAGTTTTCTACATGAGGAAGCTCAAAATATAAGGTGTGATGGGCACTGTTTATCTTGACTGGTTTTCATGGGTATCCATGTGGATTTCATGACTTGAGGAAATGTTTTAAAGGGGATGTGGTGGTTCTTTTGGAATTTGAATTTTATTTTTTAATTTTGAACGTTTTATGTCATGGTTTGTATTGTGGGGTATGTGGTATGTGTGGTGATGATTTGGATCTATGTTTCTAGTTCCCACATGACCAAAAAGTGTTTTTAAAAATAAAAAAAAAAGTTTTCTAATGGTACATTCAAGAACAGTATAATGCATGGTAACGGAATCATTTATTATTCATAAGATTTAGTTTTGTTTCCATTAAATTCATTTAATATAGAGGAAAATATTTCTTTGAAAGAATCACATGATATTCCAAGTTGTATTCTACTTAATGACATTTTCAATAACCCCCTTCATTTATTTAATATGATTCCCCATTATATGTAAAACTCTTATCGGTAATCAACAACATTGACTACTTTATCACCTACATCATTAGAAAAAATATTCAACATATTAATCATTATTATGAGATTCCTTATTTTTGGGATGATTGTAATGATGAAAAAAAAACAACCTTCTAGTAAATGTGATATAAATAACAATCTATAGAAATTATATAACCTAGGAACCCTCACCCCAAATGGAATCATCATTACACTTGGGGATTCCACTATGATCCATTACATCAGACACCCTTGAATCCTATAATGTTTTTTACCACCTTTTATTAACATATTTTTATAGTAGGAGAAAAAATCCTTATATCACCTTTTAAAATTTTATTTCTTAAAATCATTTACTTTTACTATTTCTATAAAGTATCCCCAATCATTATAAATTCTCTTATCAAGATTTATCATATATTTTTCTCACTGTTAATATTGTGATTCCTTTAAAAATATTTTGTTTAAATTATATGTACTATTTTTTATTCTAAATTATAATTAAATTTTTTAAAAATCATTAATTTATATCATTTAATTAAAAATATTTTTTTCATTTATTGAATTAAAAATTTCTATAAATAATAAAATTTATTATTAAGAATTAAATAATATGTTTTCTACCACTGATGGATATTTCATCAATTTCAAGAATCCTATATATTCTACTATTTCACCATTCATTATATTATATTTCCATGAATGATATATATTATATAAATGGATTCTATGTTAAACTTACCCATTCAATGATTTTATCCTACTATTTGTATATATATTAATGTGGAAATGATATTTCTATGATAGAAATGGCCCATCACTACAATTCTTGTACCTTCATTCAAACATAATGAGATCTATTCCTCTAATATCATTTCATTATTAATACCATATCCAAATATAATCTGGTGGGATGGTTTTCACATACATAGCATTACTATTTGATTAACTTGGAATCTCTAGTAACATGGATATATAATAATTTATTATATATAATAAGAATATGATATAAATCAATATTATAATTAATTTCTTTTTCCTTAGAATGAGGCAATTTTTTCTAAGAGAAAAAAAAATCATTTCAATGGGTTAATCATGATATGTTTTAATGAATTTACATATTATTTCATATTAATATGGCTCACATATTTATAGATTTATCATTATATATTTTTTAGACCAGAATTATATATCCCTCTAATGAATTTTATTATCATTGTATCTAATGATATTACTATATCAAATGTTAACATGATACCATTTTATTTATTCATGAAATTATTTTTGCATGTGATGTGGTTTTCATGGTTTACAATTTCATTCATTAACTTGATCCAATTATCATTCTCTCTTATATTGTTAGTAGAAATGATGTAGTTCTATTTTCTATTAATATTATGATGCTCATGGCAGAGAGACTAATTACATATGATGATTTTCTATACTTATCAAAGTGAATCAATGCTATTTTTTATAAAATTGATTATTAATTATAGTTTCATACCCAAAAGGTTGGGGGAAATACCCTTTATTAAAAAAGATAAAAATAGAAACCCGAACTGGGTTAAGGGACAACCCATTAGAAACCTGATGTCCAAGAGGGATATCAACTTAAAAAACAGTTCTTTGAGATCTTGTTGTCTTGTAAAACCAAGCACAAAAGTTCTATCACATGCCTAAGGCCTAGATAATTCCCTATATTCCCAACCCTGGTTGGCAACTACACTCCACTATAGAGCATAACCAAATGTTTTTAACCAAGAATCACACTATTGAGATCAATTAAACCTTACCTCCAACACCTCACATAACTATTTTCCTCACATAAAATCTATCATTCCAAGCCTACTCCATCACAACGACTTCCACAATGGATACCCCCCCCCCCTCATTATTTTAACCTCCATTGAGAGCCCCCTGATGAAATTTCACCAGATCCATTGAATACTGCCATAGTTTTCAAAAGCTAACACCAGTACCACTTACCTCAACAAGCACCCACACATGGATACCTACCACAAGAACCCATACTTGAAACTCAGTCATGGTCATAATGTGGTATGCTTACCATGTGATTCCCCTAAATAGATCTGCAATTCCAACACGACGTCAAGACCATAGTCTTTCCTGGAACTTCCCAGATGATCGAACATCGACATTCCCATCCATAGGGAGCATCTACATTTCCATTCATGTCATCATTTACATTTCCAAATTCATATCTAGCATCAGGTTTGAATCATCCATCATCTCATTTGTAAATTCAATGAATATCACATCTAGAGATGCAAGATGGAAGCACCACAACGACGGAGGAAAACACCTTGTCCTCAATCATGATGAAATGTTGCTGAAGAGGATTAGGATGGAAAATCATTGAACTAGTAGAGTTCTCTCAATCAAATTTGAGAACCATATTGTTTTTTTATAATTACATAGGTGTATTACATGTATTATGAAATTAATTTTTGTCCATCCTTTTAGGAATTTTATACCATGATCTATGATTTTTCTATCATGTCACATGATTGATTCATTTTATTTATTGATATTATTTTTTTAATAATTTATTTTATCATATAATCATATCTCTCCTTTATTATTATGTTATATATATCATTTGTAAAGTTTTATCCCACACTAAACAGTTTAGATCACTCTTTTAACATTTATTCATTTCCCTAAGTAACTATTGCTATAACTTTTTTGATATATTCCATGATGATATATATATATATATATATATCTTTATTCATAGAAGTATTATATTGTTTAATTTGGTAAATCATAAGTCATAATATATAATATTATACTATAATCTATGACTATTATAGTATAGTGAATGGTCTATCCTAAGGTATTGTTTTGTAGTAAATTTTGTTGAATGATTCTAAACGAACATATATTTCATTAATTCACTCAATGATTGTGTTTTAACATTTTAATATTCCACATTGGGTATCATCAATTATTAGACATCATATTATTATATTTTTTGGAATTAAATTTACTGAATTGTTACACATACTTTTTAATTGACACACCCTTAACCCACACTCCTAGTACATATGCTAAAAGAATTATTACACATATACATTGTTGCCATGTTATAGTACCCTTTAAAAGTTCATATATACTCTACATCATCAACACCATTTAAAAGTTACATCTCACATATTCCACGTACCCAATGTTTTATTATAATTGGAAACTAACAACATTATCTCTTTACTTTACAATAAGTAATCTTAAATTATAAAATATAATCTTCTATTTCGATACCTTATTAGAAAAATCATACATTATACTCTTCTACATATAATAGAAAATCAAAAATAATAAAAATAGTTATCTTAGGTTAACAATGTGGCTAAAGAGAAGAGATAAACATTAAGAATGATAACTGATCATATAATGAACATGTTGGTATACTAATATAGTCTAGGTTTATATACATGAAATTTATAAGTCATACAAAATTAAAAATAGATCTAGAACTATATACCATGACTTTAAAAAAAATTCATAAAGCATTATTAATGTGAATCAATAAAATGTGAACATGACCAAGGTACAATTTATAACATAATAATGTGTCATCAATATGAGCACTAAACATGTATAAAAGGTATCCATTTTTGAATTCATCACATAATACACCAGTCTAATAACCAACTCACAATATATTAAGACCGGGAGAACCATTTGTGTTTTTATTTGGGGAATGGTCTATCAAAATATGTGTGACAATTGTTTAGTCTTGTGCTAATTAGCCATGTACTACAACCAATTGGGGTTCAGATAACCACTTGTGTACCATAATCATTAGGGCATGGTTTAACCACAATTATACAACCACCGTATCTCATGAGGTATAATAATTTACCAAGTGCATTGTAGGGATATAATGGACCCACCCATGACATAATTATAAACCATATATATTCTTTCCACGTGAACATGAAAACATTTTTTCTCTAATTATAGATCAAATAGTCCATGAAAAATAATTGGGTTTTAGAACATATCCATAAAACATGGTAATAGTTCATGAAGGGAAATAATATAGATAAATTCATTAAAAAATTTCCCTGATAAACCCGAAGAACATTAGAGTAAATTTACAAAGATGAAAAATATGTCATAATATCAATTGTAAATTACCTAGAAACGTGAAACCAAATAAACTTTTATGTATTTAATAACATTTCTTTGAAATTGAAAAATTTAAAAATAAATTTCAATAAAAAAATATAGTGGGTAAACATGAAAACATGATGGGGATGTTCTTGATTAAAATGAATAAGATGTTGTGAAACAATGCTGATATAGAGAAAATTCAATTTGATGAGTTCCATAATTTTTTTAAATAGAGTCATAGTAAAAAAAGAACCAATATAGAATCCATAAATATAATATTTTTAAAAATATATATATAATATAAAATATTAACCCAACCAATAATTTATGTATATATAATAACATTATAGATTCATTATAAAGACTATACACATGTAGGTGAATGATTTCGCACTAAAAAATAGATTCGGTAAATTCAATATACAATAAATATTTTAATTAAATTATGAACCAAAGGGAGATGAAATGGTATGAATATGCATAAGAACAAGATTTAACAAAAGAATAAAAAATATACATGTTTTTAAATAAAAATTATATTACATTTCCTTCAAATGTATGTCTAAACACAAATAATGTTGATTTTATTATGATACCATAAAAAATCCTTTATGAATTTGATAAAATTTAATTTAAACTCCCTTAAAATATTGAACATGAATGAGAATATTAAAAAAATAATTATAAAATATATTATATACTCAATATATATATCATATTAACAAAAATATTTGAATAATATGAATATTGTGTCGATGAAGGAAATTTGTGATGAGAAACCACACTAGTTTGGTATCTTTTGAGAAAACAACTCTTAAATTGGTGAATAATGCATTTATTTTAAAAAATATATATATGAAAATTATTAAATAAAATTATTCAACGGGATTAAATACACCCAAAAAAAATAACGGTGGTTAATATAAATCATATATTAGTGGAAGAATATTGATATGATAAAACCATTACCTTGAACATATTCTTTGATAGACACAATCTATCACAAGGTATAATAACTTATAATATTTTATTAACATTAATTAGGAATTTCTTAATTTTTTTAACATTATAACATTCATTAATAATTATTTATTAAATATAAAGGTCTGCTGAAACACGATACAGTAAATATGATGGTATCTAGTGTTTCCTCTATCCCGTGGCTATACCCCATTTTCTGGCCATTAAACTGATTTTGTTAGGGAATCCTCCTTTAGTGTCTCGATCTAGGGATATTTTGGAAGGATGAAATGGGTTAGGAAGTCTGTATGGGGTCCGGACATCAATGGGTGAGGGTGCCGCCAAAAATATGTTCACTTATTTGAAGAATAATTATCTATCTTGACTTATTAGAGTTTCTACCAGGGTGTTGGATTTAGTAAATGAGCATGAAGTTCTGTATTTAGACCCAAATTAAAAACTGTTATTTTCTAATCATGATCTCGATTCGGGTCAATTTTTCAAAAAATGGTTATAACAATCATGTGATTGCAAGTAAGGATATAATCTGATAGAGACTAGAAGTTTTTCTTCACGCAATTATTTGATGAGTTAATCTCATTAAGGATAAAAACCCAATGAATCAAGAAGATCTGATAAGTAAATTATTTTCAATTTGGGGTTTCTCAATATGGAAATGTATTCCTATAGGTTGAATCTTTTTTCACTTTTAATTTCTGAACACAAGCCTAATGATAAGTGTTTCAGTCTATGTTTTGGTCTTCTTGAAGCCATGTGCTCTCCAAATCTTGGAATGGAGTCCAATATTCAATCATTTCAAGGTAAGTAATTCTTTTTTGAATGTTTGGGTAAGCTTTTTTAGCCTAAAATGGATCTTTTGTCACCCAAAGATCCTATTTGAAATTTTCTCTTCCATTGGGACTCCAACAAAAATGGACAAGAGAATTGAGTAGGTTGTCATTGAAAACATTACTAGAGTCCTCATTGAAGTTGATTTAAGTAAAACCTTTACTAAGAAGGTGGTTCTATCCACACAGTCTGATGAATTGAACATGTGTGTAGATTATGAAAATAATCCACCTTTTTGTAATGCATTTAAGGTAATGATACATTATATGAGTTCCTATATGTAGTAATATTTCACACAATCATCTAAATTAAAGAACATTATGCCTCTCCTTTTAAGATATGAATAAATAGGAAAGGTCAAGATACTTATAATACATTCCCTTATAGTCAAAACTAGAATGATCTCTATCAAGCCTATGATTCTGAAAAGAGGGATGAGAAGGTTTTCATAAAGAAACAAGTCATGATTTTTGGTCCTTCTATCTATCAAGAGTAGTCTCATCCTTATTATTATTATTATTTCTTTTGAAATATTGATCTTGTTAAATAGAAAGCTTCTACTTCATAGTAGATATCTACAAATGTTTATACCTCATAGGATAATAAATGGTTTTTTGTTTATATTAAGGATGATAATGGTATTAATCGAGGAACATTGTCCTTGAATATGGTTCCAAGAAATGATGGGACTTCAAAAGACCTCTGATGAAGAAACCTCCAAACAAAATCTATGGTCGGATGGATGAGATGGATCTAGAAATGGTTATAGATACCACACACATGAGAAGATAGTCTTTATCAACATGGGACAACAAGCTTGTAAGCTTGGATTGATGTTGTTAACTCCTTGGTTTAAGATTCTTCTTCTTAGGAACATAAGAATTTTTTTTTATTCAGCTATCAAAGAGGCCAATAGCATCTCATGAATCATTGTCAAGTGGGAAGACATCACATACATTGATGAGGAGAAAAGGGTTCAGAAGAGTATAATTACTAATATAGACAATGATACTCAAATATAGAAGATAAATAATTAGGGACATTCATTTTATCTTATAAATAAAGGGAGGCCTAAGAAATACTACATCTATTTTAGTCACATAATGAGTATAAGGTATTATTCCTAGGTCATGGGGATTCTAGAGTAATAAAACATATTCATTCTATTGATTGATCACTCTAATGGGTTCATAGATATAAATCCCAATAATGATAAGTATGATTTTTATATTTTTATTTCATATAAATGTTGGTATTTGACATTGGTTATGGGCATAAATACAGGGTGTGTCCCCTTTCATAATTACTTATCATGAACCCCTCCCACAAAAAATACCACAATGAGGAAGAGATAATGACCCCTGAGTACCACCTCTAGTAGGCCTTGGGATTTTGACCTACACTGAGAGTATAAAATTCTCATGAAATGGGAGGCATTTCCCTCAATAATAATATAGGATCAATATATAAGATGAATCATCCATAAAAACTCAATGAAATAATATAAAAATAAACCAAAACCATCCCACATGAATGTATAAATAATATAGGTATAGATAAATGTTTCCAAAATTAAATACCCAAAAGAAAAGCTAATGTAGTGACCCAAAAAATATCCAAAATGGTTTAAGTTGGGATTGTCTATCATGGTCTATGTAGTCTTTTGGGAAACCTAAAAATAATTTTATATTTTGGGTGACAATACGAGTATACTCAGTAGGAAAAATTAATATTCTCATTCCCATGTGAAAGAAGCATAAAAATGATATCATGAGCAAACAATAGAACCAACAAAACCAAGACTGGTTAACTAACTATCCCAACCACACCAAGTCATGCTCCCCAAATAATGAAATCCAAGTATAATAACATAATAAGAAACCTGTCAAGAAAGGGTACCCCTAACCTCTTTTCCATTGATTTCCCCCGGTCAAACCCCAACGTCAAATATCTTAGAAATCTCGCATCTTTCAAATAGCATACACCACTACCCTACAAGCATGGCTACATCACATCTTGCTCGTAGACACCTAGGTCACCTCCCCATATCATGGTCACATATAATCTCACTCCAAAACACCTATACCATCACATTAAAACCATAAATAGAATAGTAAGGTATAACCAATATGATGGACATGAGGCTTGTTCCCTCCTACTATAATGTCTGACCCCCACTATAAGCTACCCTATATCACATAAATATCACATCTCACTTGAATACACCTAGTCCATAACCCCACAATGCCATCATATCACATCTCGCACGAACAAAACCAAGTCGATCATCTAGTGTACTAATATACCTCCGACCATTATATCCTATGAAAATCTACTCACCTAAAAGAGAGAGATGTAAATATCTATTAGAAAACCATCGATCCTCATCACTAAAATGTTGTGAAAAACACATCTCATGTTTAAATATGGGTGTTAGATCATAGTGATCGATGTGGTTGGGGTGCATATAGAAATCACGAGGTATATACAAGTATGTACATATAGACACACTCAAACCCAACCAACAGGTTCACAAAAAAACAATAACCAACCCACGAAATCCCCACTTTCACTACCACCAATAAATTCATAACAACACACTACAAAAGATTCACATTTTTCATTTCTAACCAATCCTATTATCTAGCCCATTTTTTCATTATTAATCATCAACCATATTTATCCACATAGCTCATTAGTTATTTGTTCATTAATTACTTCCACACCATTAACCAAAACAAACTCCAATAATTTCAATAATTATCAGTTAATTATTCATTCACTACATGGGAATTTATGATAATAAAAACACACTACATAAGTAGATCAACATTATTATTTATCCATCGCCTCATTGCCCAAAATCATAGAGAAATAACCATCACCTTACCACTCTAAAAGCACAGCAAGAAAAAATCACCTCACCATCCAAAAGCATGGAAAAAAACCCAATCACCTCACTACCTCAAAAGCATGGAATAACAAAGTATCTCTTCCCCTCCCTAAAATCATGTAAAAAAAACCATCACCATGCATCCCCAAAAGAATGACCAAAATAACCATCACCTCATCACCCCAAAAGCATGGAAAACTATAATGTCACCTCAATACCCCTAAAGAATATCCAACACCATATATCACCCCACACCACATCACAACCACACATCACCATCCCACAAGCATTTCTACATGGAAAAACCCATCAAAGACCATTTTATAGATTTAAAAAATGGGGTTTTGTTACATTTCACCTTATTTTAGTGGCATTATCACACAATCCATAAATATAGGGGAAACCATTTCATTACCCTAATATAAGTGGCTATGAAATTTATTTTTTTAGGTGATATCACCACAACATGAAAAATGGCTGCCACATAATAGAAAATACAGTGCAAGAAAAGCCTACAAACAACCATGATTTTTATTTGGGAATTCAACCAGTAAAATACATCACAAATATATCAAATCTATAGAATATTGAAAAGCATTCCCAATAGACATAAATTTTAATTAACTGATTAATTTATCTTGATTAGTTTAGGAAACAAATCCCTCAAAGATAAAAAAATGTAAATCCCTACTTCATGATACAAAAAAGTGAGAAACAAGGGGTTCCTTACCTCAAAGAATCTCTATCAAATCTCTTCGATACAGAGGACATAAAAGAAATGTCTGCAAACCACATCCACATTCAAAACCCTTGAATAAACCAAAACCACATAAATTGTTATAAAAAATACATCCCAAATCACAATTAAATCCAAAACAACACCGCCACAATGGATCTCTAAATAAGGGAAGAAATACCATTAGAAATAGAGGATAACTCACCAAAGATCACCAATGGGAATCCACCAGAACCAACAGTTCGATGTAGGGAGGATAGGGCAAGAAGATCTTCTCAAGGTGCCTAGATTTTTTCTTGAACAAGAGATATAGGGGTATAGCCGGATACAAATTAATTGAATAAAATGGTTATAAAATAACCTATATCTCACTGGTTTCATGTCATTTATTCTATCCATAACATGAAATCCATCGGTTTCTTTAAAAATTCCAACATCCTCAGAAATTCACATAACCTCTTTCTTTTTTTAATTGGATGTCATGATTTAATTTCCGGATGTTAATATATTTAACATGTTCCCCCTCTTCCATATACAAGTCTTGAAATTGGATGACTGCACAAGCCACCAATTACTATCATGTTCCCCTTTCATGTTGTGAATTTCCCAATGCATCACTATTGTACCTCAAACCACCACTAAACGGCCCCAATTCTCCTCTAGAACATATATAACATCTAAAACAAATAGAGTAATGGTTACGGAAGTCATAATACATTATATAAGATACCTCTCAACTAATTCTCATCCATAATTCTAAACCATTATTAGAATGAAAGGGGTTTGAACAGTCACCGCATGAGATACCTCCCAAGGATATTCTTACTCCTCAACGTTACCATCAACCAAACACTCCCACTAAAACACACATGAAACACACTATATTTATACAAACCTCCTCCTTTCACACATGCATAGTGCCTCATAACCACTGCACAACCATATCAACCTCCATGTATCCCAAACCAACAACCGCTACAAAAAACAAACTACACTACCCAGAACACTTGAATTTGAGAATTCCATCTTCTTTAAGAATATATTATCTACTCTATGAGGAACTGACTCACCCACACTATTTTAATTACACCATAGTATAATTCGTCTCAATTAGCTATCCGATCCACCCCTTTCCATATGTAAGAACATTATCAGAAATCATACATCAACAAAATAGAAAAACTAATAACACAAAAATATAAAAACATTAAATCTTAATAAAACATGAATAAGGAAAATTCCAAAAGATATTTGGGTAATGGGAACGAATATGCATCTCTCACCCCTTTTACTCTCCTCCAAGACAATATGCCTCTATAATACATGAACTAAGGTAATAGTCCATCCATTCTGTTCCTTCTCTTAGAAATCAGGGATCTCTACTGGCTACTCCATGAATGTTGTGTCATCCTCAATATACAGCTCTACCAAGTAATTTAAATGGGATTCATCGTGAATATACTGAAGAAGCTAAGATATGTGGAAGATTTCAATGACCCTCTCCAGCTATGGCGGAAATGCCAACCGATACTTCACCTCGCTAACTCACTGTAAAACCTCAAAGGGACCAACAAACCTTGAAGAAAGATTACCCCATTTACTAAATCTCTACCTCCCAACTCAAGGGAAAACCATCATTAACATGTGTTCCCCACCATCAATCTTCTAGGGCCACTTCCTATTAATGGAATAATAACTGTTCTAGTCATGCTCTCCTTTCATCCTCTTATGAACAAGATAAACCTTTTCTATTCTACTCTACACCACATCGGGACTAAGAACTGCTACCTCTTTAACCTCCATCCAATACACCAGAGAATGAAATGGACTCCCATACAATGCTTAAAATGGTTCCATACTAATGGATGAGTGATAGATGCTATTTCAATCAAAATAAACAATTTTTAAGTGTTTTTTCAATGACCAAACTAAGTCTAATATGTATTCCCACAACATGTACTCTAGATTATGGATGTTCCACTCATTCTTCCTATCTATCTGAGAGTAGAAAGTAATTTTGATGCATAACTGAGTGAAAAAAAATGATTCAATTCCCTCTAGAATCACAATGTAAAAACATGTGTCCTAATTCTCGATAATGGACTTCAAAACTCTAGGAAACCACACCACCTCATCCATATATATCTTAGAAAAATTATACCCTATAACTAACTCCTTGATCATTAAAATGCGGGAAGATTTAGTCAACTAATCCATGATCTACTAGATAACATCAGAACCTCTCGAATCTCGGGGTAACCCTATGATTAAATCCATAAACCTTTCCTCCCATTTCAACTCAAGAACATCTAATGACTATAAAAAATCCCAAACCAAAGTGCTCTTCTTTCACCTACTGAGAAAAAATAAATGTCACCGTGAACTCTACCACAATTCCTTTTATCCCGAACCACCTAAATTGTATCTGTAATCCAATATGCATCATGGATACAATTCAGTGTACTACAAAAGTTGAACTATGAAAATAATGAATGACTCCCACATGCATCTCCACCGGATGAAAAAACTTCTCATGAAACAACATTCAGTTCTGACCATCCTTTGACTATCCCTCCATAGAATCACCATGGCCAACTTGATTTCAGATCACCCCTACCTCTATGTCTCCCCATGAATACTTCACTTCCCTGTACATTATAGAAAATTACATTGTAATTTAAAATAAATATCCTCTACCATAAACCACCATTTCATCTTTGTGAAAGGAATCCAACTTCACCATCACTCTCAATGCATCTCTAAATTCTGGAACAACATCCTTTCATAAATTCTTACTCAATATGGCAGGAATAAAATAGCATTTTACTTATCAATATTTGATATCAAAATCATAATCCTAAGGAAAAAATATCCACCTCCACTATAATAAATTCATGTCATGATGAGAAGAGATAAATCTCATACTCTTGTGATCTGTGAAAACCACAAAGTTCTCCCAAATGAGGTAATTTCGTTAAAACTTCAATAAAAACACAACCACTATTAGCTCTACATTATGGGTGGCATAGTTATCCTCATAGAGATGAGACTTTTGAGCCCCATAATATATTACTACCATTCTATTCATCAACATGCATCCCAATCATAAATAGGTAGAATTAAAAAATACCTCAAATATCACACCCTCCTAGGAAAACTGAATCAAAGGAGTTCTTACCAAATTCCCCATCATGTAACCAAAAGTATTCTAGAACTAATCATTCAACACAAATACTTAGTCTTTCTAATAAAATTTTTTCAATATGGTAGAAAATTGAGATAAATCAGTCACAAACCTCCGATAATAACCTCTAAGAGCAAGGAAGCTATGAACCTATACCAAATATTTAGGTATTTCCCATGAAACAACTGCCATGAAATTAAATAGGTCTACTTATATACCCTACAGAAAACCCACATGCACAATTAACTACACATATCTTATCCAAAACATACACTTGAAAAAATTTCCATAGATATGGTGGGGTCAAAGAACCTATAAGATATCTCTGAGATAATCATCATGCACCTCACCAAACAATAATTAGATAAATATTTCATCAATTAACATGACTATTAACTGATCTATTAATTTATGGAATAATGATTTCATGAGACCCATGAACACATCTAGTATGTTTGTGACACGAAATGGCATGACTAGAAATATGAAGTTCTTATACCTGTATATGAAGGAATACTTTGGGATATCACCCTACTTCACCCTCAAATAGTGATACATAGACCATAGGTTGATCTTAGAAAATGAACTCACCCCTTTAATATGTTTGAAATGGAATTAAATCATTGAAAGAGGGTATCGGTTCTTAACTATCACTTGATTCAACATTTGGTAGTCTATAAACAACCTCATACTACCATATCCCTCCTTAGATAAAAACACTAGAGTAACCCACGATGAAACAAAGGGATGGATACAACTATTATGAATTGGATAATCTATCTAAATACTCAACTCCCACAGCTCAGAAGGTGTCATCTCATAAGGATCCGTCAAAATTGTAAAAGCAACAGGGTACAAGTCAATCTTGAACTAAATATCACATCGAGCGGGTAGTATAAAAATATCAATGGTGAAAATATCCATAAACTCCCCAATGACCCTAAGGAACCCCACTATCCTATTATCCATGTATTCCACAAAAAAATCATTCATTTTAGAAATAAGGAGATCCACACATCGACTTCCCACCTGATAACCCCTCTCGCTAATGAAAACCACACATTGGCCATCCACATCCAAGAACACGCCTCTTCTTTGTATGAATTTGATAACATCACATATGGAATATAACTAATTGATACATAGGATGAAATTTTATGGTGTAATTTTTAGTAAAAAAAGTTCCCCACAGGACTGATGTTCCCCATCATCATTCTACACCCCTAACACACATCAAATAAGATATCCTGGCCTCCTACTGGCATATACAACCCTAGGGGCACGAAAATACACTCTAAATATATTCCCAAATCATGGAATAGAGTGAGTGAAACAAATTATTTTGAATACCTAAATCAAAAAAAAAAGAAAAAAGAAGGGTTGATGAAAAACTAAGTGTACCTCAAACAATCTATGGACCTTTTATCACTGATTCCTCTACAGCATGCAACATACCTTTCCCAGATCCTCCACCTCTCTACTATTGACCACCTATACAACCATGGTCTGGTTGAGGTTTGAAAAAATGAGAAACATTATGAATTTAACCCCTACACAATCCATATCCCCCTGATGGAGCAGAAACCTTCCTCCCCTTCGGATAAAATGGTATTGTTGGAAACTACTGATGAGGATAGCACTTAACATATCTTCCTCCACCAAACTAGGACCGAAGAACCATCGAGATCTGATTCTGGTAAATTTCATGATCCCCAAAAACAAAACACATTTTCTTGATATACCTATGAAATTAATAGAAACCACTATCCCCATAAGGTTGGATTATAAACAGCTATGATTGACTCCATGTAAATTGAAACATCAAAGATCCTTGTGTTTGAGAATTACCACTAAAAACCCTACCCCATGAGGAACCCTATTTATTCTTATATCATGGTAAACCTCTGGATTAGTGAATTTTCTTGATAACCTCTATCTTCTTCTGAACCTCCAGATACATTGTCAATGTAAATGGAGTAAGTGAATACTTAATAAAATGATGTATCTCCTCCTCAAGATGTTTCTTATGAGACTCGTCACATTGAAAAATATATTGGGAAATGTATAATTTCCTTAAACACAATTTCTAACTCTTGTAATGACATACTCCCCTACTAAAGAGAAAGAATATCAAACCGCTTCACTACCTTCATAGTTGATAAAAGGAACTCTTCTTGGAACACTTTCATAAAGTCTACCCACAAAATATCTTCCTCCTTCCACACACCTAGATACTGCATCAACCATTGATGCAAAACTCCTCACATCTGAATAAATTTCAAAGGGACCTTGTATCCCACAAAGGATTAGGTCAAACTAAAATATATTTCTAGATTATTTTTCTATCTCATAGTCACCACATCTAAAACACTACCATCGTAATTCCCCCATTCTTATCACTGGAAAGCATACAAGGACCTATGTCAAGCCTTATCCTCCTCTTCTAGGTAAACTCTATTGTGATCAACTAGATCAACATTTTGAACCTCAATTTCATGATCCACATGTGGACAATGTAAAAGATCCATAGCTTAAAAGAAAATAAAAATTTCTTAACCCTAGTAGTATGAAATTTTATGTAGATTCATTTTAATTCAGTTTATTCATTTCATGCTTTCCAAAAAAACCCAAAAAATATAGTAAAAAAAGTCATCATGATATATATACATCTCCTAGGTCTCTAACCTAAAAATAGATACACCTCACAAGGAATTTCAATAATCTCAGCGTCTGTGCACTAGATCACAGGGGGCCCTAAAATATCATTTCTTAGCTGATCTCCCTTGCATATTTCATGCACCAAGTTTAACTGGAACTGTTACTATACCAACCCATACAATCCTCACTATGACTAAATACAAAATACATCATATCTCTCAACTATCCCTATTAATACCACTCTATCATGAGGCCCTCCCTCTAAAAATCTTGTAATGAGGGGAGAGATATATAACCCCACGAGTCCCGCCTCTTGTAGGGCTCAGGCTTCCGACTAGCATCAAGGGTATAACAATCTCATGAAATTAGAGGTATTAACCACTAAAATAAAATTAAATCAGGGGGTTTGATGAATAATCCACAGTCAAATTCATGAAATAATATAAAAAAGAAATGAAAACAATACAACTTGCATGTGTAAATAATACAGGCATAGATAAAAGTATCCAAAAGTAAATACAAAAAATTAAATATAATGAAGTAATATAGAAACCGTCCAAAAAGGTATGAGCTAGTACTATCCATCATGGTCCACATAGTCCTACTAGAAACCAGAAAATAATTTTATATGCATTGGGTGTGAATACAAGTATACATAGTCAGAAAACCAAATTATCTCTTTCATATCTAAATGAATCATACTAATTCAACCATGGTCAAACAACAGAACCAATGACACCTAAAAAGGTAAACTATCCATCCCAAACTCACATATTCACGTGCACCAAAAAAATCCTAAAATATATAATAACATAATGAGAATCATATTGATAATGGTTACCCTGAACATATTTCCCACTAATTTTCCACTCTCACATCCCAATGTTGTACATCCTAGCACTCCCATATCTTTTGAATAACATTCACCACCACCCCATAGTCATGATCACATCACATAATGTATGTACACACCTTGGATAACTCCCCATGGCATGGTCCCATCTCATATTGCGTGCTGAAACCTAGTCCATCACATCACAACCACATCCCAAGTAGTAGGGTATCATGAAAATGGAGGACATCAACCTAGTTCACTCCTCATCCATAAATGACCCCACCATAAGAAACCCCACAACATGGACATATCACATATCACTAGAATACACCAGGGCCACCTCCCCAAAGCATGGTCATATCATATCTCACTTGCAAAAAACATGGGACATCACATAGTGCACAAACATTCCTCCAACCATCAGATAATGTACATATCTACTTTTTTAGAATAGTGAAAGTGGAAGAGCAGGTATCCATCCACCCATCATCATCATCAAGACGTTAGGAAAACACCCCCATTTGTATATATTGGTTTTAAGACATAATTCTCGACATGAAAGTTGTGCGTATAGAAATCACAAGGAATAAACAAGAAAATAAAAATATCAACACACAAGACCAGCCTATGGGTCAAAAAAAACACTAACCAACTCACATCATCCCCACTTTCACTTACACCGCTAAATTTATAATGCGACACAATCCACAATCCATATTTTTAATTTCAAAAAAATCCCATTATATAACCATTAATTTCACTATTAAGTATCAACCAAATTAAACCATACAACCCATCATTTATTTTTTTCATTAATCACATCCATACCACTAGAAAAACTGAACCCCAGTCATTTCAATCATTATTAATTAATTATTGCATCACTACACGAGCATCAAGCACAATGAAACCACACATCAAAAGCAGCACATCATTCCCATAAAACCATCACCTCCCCACCCCAAAATCTTGGCCCAACAACCATAACCTAACTACCCCAAAAGCACAGCCAAAAAAATGATTACCTAACCAACCCGAAGGCATGGACAAACAAACATTCACTTAACTTCCCTAAAAGAACGAACAAACAAACCACCACCTTATCACCCCCAAAAAAAAGAAAAAATAACCATCACCCACTTCCTCAAATGCACGGATAAAAAAACAATCACCTCCCCCCCCCCTCAAAAAACACATCCAAACAAACCATCATTGCAACACCCAAAAATATTTACCAAACAAACCATCATCTCACTACCCTAAAATCCTGGAAAACAAACCATACATCACCCCACACCACATAAAAACCAAAAATCACCTCACCATAAGAACAACCACACATCAAATACAATTTTATACATTTAATGTAGGGGATTTGATCATATTTTACTTTATTTTAAGGGCACCATCCTACTGTCCATATATCTAGGGGAAATAATTTCCTTATCCAAATATAAGCGGTTATCAAATTTTTATTTTAGGGTGATATCACAAAAATATGAATTGAGGATTCCATATCTGAATAACTGCATCTCAAGAAAAGGATCCCAACACCCATGTTTTTTAGTAGGGCATTAAACCCATACAAACACAATATCGCAATAATATCAAAGAAGAATAATCATGTGAATTGTTCCCCTTCCCCCATAAATTTAAATTAACTAATTAATTTAACATTATTAGGCCAACAAAAACCATACCCCATAAATAAATATTATTAATACCCTCTTAAATGATACACAAAAGTGAGAAAAGAGTGATTTCCTACCTCAAAGAAGCTTCGACAACTCACTATGCACCGCAAGGTGAGGAATAAATTCCTAAAATCCAAAACTGCAAGATAAAACCCAAGGATAAACCTACACATAATCAAGGGTTATAAAAAATTCACCTCAACTCATAGCCCAAACCAAAACCACACCACCAAAATAGATCTTTGATGAAGAACAAAAAGAACCTGGAGAGAAATAGAGGTGGAATCACAATAGATCACTAATGGGAATCCACCAAAATTGATTTATTGAACTAGAAAGAACAAGGCTATAAGATCTCCACAGGGTTCCTAGTATTTATTTGGATGGTGATAGAGGGGTATGTTTTAAAGAAAATTAATTTCACAAAAGGAATAAAATAACCTAGGTCCCACAGGTTTCATCTCGTGTGTTCCATTCATGACTTGAAACCCATAGGTTTCCTAAATATTGTAAATTCTGCTAAAATTAACTTTATTTAGACCATTATTTAATTAAACATCATGAATCACATTCACAACATGAATATGTTTCATGTGTTCCCCCATATCCGCATACAAGTCATGTAATTGTCCAGCTACACAAGTTGTGAACCACTAATTCACCTCGTATACCCCTTTTGCAATATGATTTTCCCACAGTAGCTCTTCTCCACCTCAATCCACCATGAAAACTATTCATTCCTCCTCTAGAATAGCCCCAAAACACAAATCCAAAAAAATAATAGATCAGGAAGGCTCATGCCATTTCATTACTCATTGTTCTCAATTTTTCCTTTAATAAAAAGGAATCTCACACCAACCTTCTTCAAGAATTCATAATTCTTTATTAACCATATATTAAATCTTTTTTTCTTAAATTAATATTTTATTATAAATATTCCAATTAACCATGAAAGATTTGGTTGTTCAATTCCAATACTTTATCATTGCTAATGAGTTTATAACATATAGATGTTTTATGAGTATGCGGTATTTTTATGTGATATAGATCTATATTACCATGCTTATTGATCTTTTATGAACCGTTCATAATTAATTCTTAATAATATAATTTTTTATTTATTTTTTAATATACAAGCGGATTGAATTAATTAGTGGATATACAATACAATATAAAAATTCAATAAATATGAAAAAATATTAAGTAAATCATTTTTTATAATATGGCCATTATTTAAATTTGTAAATCCATTAACGATTTAAATTCTCTATCATCATAAAAATATGAGGTAAAATATAACTAAACAGGAACAAAATATAAATTTCAATGGATATTAATATGTCATCAAATCATCAAAATATAACATTTACAAAATATTATTGATTTAAAAAATTATTAATCAATCTAATTCAATAAGAGGTATTGGATGAATAAATATGGGAAATGATGTTAATAATTTATTACATGAAATGAAGAAGTTATATCACCTCTTTTATAAATTATAATATTTTAATGAATTGGGTAATCCTGTTTAGAATTGGGACTAAAAAAATCGATATGGTTTCTAGAAGAACATCTAGTAGAGTATAGGGAGTAAATAAAAAATTTTGTGTTCTATATAAAGGTTGTTGGGGGATATTTTTTATAATATATACGTTGTGTGATTTTTTTCAAACATTAATTTACTAATAATAAAAGAATCTAAAATTAACTAAACGTGGTTAAAAATATGATATTCAGTGAATATATGAGCAGAAGAGCTCAAACAATCTCTAAACCTCCCATTTTCTGAGATAATTTTTTTGACATATTATGAATTTACTACTTAATATAGAACTTTTAACTCATTTTATTCTTTATAGAGTTAGTAGACATTGACCATTGTAATATAAAAAACAATTTAAGGAAAAAAATTATTCATAACAATTAATTTATAATTATTCTAGATAAAAAATAATCCATAAATGATTCGTCTCATTTTTGAAAATATATATCAAATATTCTTTTCATTAAAACTAATTTATAAAATATGTGAATTTAAAATTTTTAAAAAATATAATAAAAACGTTAAACCAAAAAAATATCTATGAATAATAAAATTACTATCACATATGTTAAGTTAATTATTTCATGGATTTTATTCAGTTATTTTACTAATAATTTCATTAGTTTTTCTAATATTTTTTACTGATATAATCCATTAAAAATAAATCTACCAAAAAGATATAGTTCATGAAATTACATAATTTAAAATCAATGATACCTTCCAAAGTAAAATGGAACACTTTTTATTTTACTAAATCATTTTAATTGAAAATTATTTTTTAAAATACATTGTATTGAATTACATTTCATATTAATAAATCATTATTCATATTAGTTTTGTGTTGTGCATAACATGATATATCCAACTCTGTATTTATTTTTAGAGAAATTTATAATAAAATATGATGAATTTACATTCATTCCCTATATATAAATTTCATCATTTTAGTTTTAATTATCTTTCAACAATGAAAATATTTGAGGTTATCTAAAACATATTCTTGGCACAAAATTTAATTTATAAAGAGATATCAACCAATATTTCTTGTTGAATACTAGGAAGTCCATATTTTGTATCATAGTTTTTATATCCCAAAAATTGGTTTCTCCATAGTCATTTGAGATAAATACCCCCACAATAATGGTTTTTAAGACTCATATAAAGGAAACAATTCCCATAGGGAGTTCATAGTTCATCATGAACAAATATATGATCATAGGTTTATTTGGGATGTGGAATTAAGTTTCTATATTATAGTATTTGATTTTGGACTTATGTTAGAAAATGTAATAATTTGTTAAAAATCATTAAATAAGAGTAAAGGGGGAATAATAAGGTTTTATGGAAACACATTACCTCAGCGATTAATCAAAAAAATGTTTTACAATTAGGTTGAAATCATTGTACCACTAATATATTTAGATAATAATTAAATACCTAATCATCATGTTTTTCATATTATTATTGTATAAAACATAATAGATATAAAGGATCATTTATATATTGGAACAAATGAGACATATGTAGTGTGGTAGTGGATAATGGTTGTATCATACACAAATTTGTTTCATATCCCACTTTAATAGTTTTTATTTCATAATAACTACATTTTATTCCTATACATGGGAGATTTATGATGTTAGTTTTCATCATTAAAAATTAGAGTAGTTATTTTAAGGTAATAATTTCCTAAACCTTTATAATTGAATCATTATAGTATGGGTGGTACATTAAGTGGAGCATTCCATCCATCTAATTCTTTAGTTTACCTCTTCTAGTCTATCTAGTATTTAAGTTCTCAATTACCATCTCTTATACACTTTAAACCTTAACCTATTCCATTAATTCTATTCCATCCATGGATATTTCTACAAAAAATTAAGGTAGTAAGATGAACCACCATCCATAGGTTTTTCAATTTTGAGATTCCATGAAACATTATTTTCCACTCCATTTGTGTGTTTGAAAGTTCTAAAAGATTCATGTTATTAAGAATAACTTGAGATGGGTGGTTATTTATAACTATATGTTTTCAAAAATTATCTCCCATTATATTTTTTCTCTATTTAAGGGAGTTATTTAGTACTCCACAAAATTTAAATTTTACTCCATTCCAATCTGTATCATCAATTGAATAAAACTAAATGGTAAGGGTTATTATAACTCAATAGTAATTAGAGTAACTAATCACATGAAAAAGAAAATTAATCCTTATATTATATAAATTATTACATATTTATTTGAGACTATATCAACTTATGATTATCCAACATTAATTTTGGATCA
This sequence comes from Viscum album, assembly GCA_963277665.1. Classification (NCBI taxonomy): domain Eukaryota; kingdom Viridiplantae; phylum Streptophyta; class Magnoliopsida; order Santalales; family Viscaceae; genus Viscum; species Viscum album. Next base: position 1,535,865,178 of record OY728143.1, on the reverse strand, counting down.
ATATAGGGGTTTTTAGGTTCCATCCACTTATTCTTTATAAAATATTCCCCAAAAGTTAAACAATATTTTTCTCAAACCAACTGATATTTTCAACACCCAAATTTATAGATATAATGTTTGAAATTAAAACATTAAATTTACTATTTGATACCATGTGATATGATTAAAGTTATATACATACATATTTTAAATTAATATCACAATTTATACATTTCTGGCCATAAATAAACACAATTTTAGTACCTATATGCTTAATGTATTTAGAATTTAGCTAAAATATAATGTCATTTTCTAATAAGTCTAAAATATTTCCCACAAATAATATTCTCATATTATAACCTTTTAATCACATCATACATAATAACCTTTTTTATATACAAGGTAATGGAAACATATGAATGGGGTGAGTGAAATGATCGATATGTTTAAATATAAGTAGTAACCATAGAGGATCATAAGTAAACAAAATATTATCCTCTAGATATGAGAACGCTGTTAAGGATTATGAACATGGCATTTTTAAATTAAACCACATTAAAAAATATCATAAGTCTTAAATCATAAAATAAGGATTTTCCCCTAAAACATAATTAACATGGGTCAATAATATCTGAACATGACATAATCCCAATTCAAAACATATTAAGATAGTCCAAATATAATAAAAAACATTAATCAATAGAACTAATTAGAAGTTCATAACGTAACATACTAGGTTAATAATGCTCACATAATATTCTTGGATTGGGTAAACCACCTTTTTACCTCTCTCATTATTTGGATAACCAACTATGTACAAAACCCTTTTGGGATTTTCCAAACACCCCACATATTCCATCCATTAGAGTTTTGTCTAACAACCCATATTCCAAAAATTTATCCCCTGAAATAAAAAATGTTACATAATGAATTAGAGAAATATAATGTATGCCCCACCTGATAATAAAAAACCATACATATTTATTCCACATGAACATGAAAACATTTATAATATTATTATATCTTAAAAAACATGTGATATATAAATGGGTTTCATGAAATCATCTAAAAAACATGATCAGAATCCATCTATAGATAGAAGATAGATGAAATCATTAGAATGTATCCCTAGGGAATCAAAAGAATAATTAATGAATATTTACATAATTGGAAAATAATTTAAGAACATGTGGAAATTATTTTTAAATACTAAATTAAATTCCTTTTTATTTTCATTAATATAATTCATTTAGATATAAATAATTCATAAAAAATAGTTTATATATTTTTGAGAAAAACTACGAAAACATGTTAATGAATATTTTTAATAAAAAATTAAGATGAAAATTATAATATGTGATTATATAAAAAATGATAAAACATAAGATTGATTTCATATATTTGTTAAGAGAGATAATAAAAACAAAAAAAATCTATGTTGGATACATAAAAAATATCCCTCTACCTTTTTTTGAATAAAGTAAATTATTTTCTTAATAACTATTTTATGTATATAAGAGCATTTATAAAAATATATATAAATAAAGAAAATTTATATAAAATATAATGATATCTCACCAAAAATTAAAGATAATGTCAGTTTCACTCACAAATATAATTTCAGTCAAAGAAAAAAAATAAAGTGAGATAAAATATTTTTAAAACATGTAATATCAATAAATAATTATAGAAAATGAATATTAATAGGTTTTTTAATATAAATAACATAAATTTAATTTAAATATTATTTTAATATTAAAAAATATAAATGTTTATAATATATTATAAAAGGAACCCTTAAAACATTTATATCCTTTGATTTATAAGTGCATTAATGATAGAACATGAAATGAAATTTTAAGAAGATAATCATGGTTAAATTTTTCAAATAGGTAGTATATATACCATATAAATGAGAATATGAGAATAATATAAATAAATTTTATAAGAAATAAATTTGAGATAAGAAATATTTATATATTTTTATCTTTTCAAATAGAATCTATTGAAAAATAAAACCTTATATGGGTTTATAAATATCTTTAATTGGATTATAATTATTATATAAGACATTCATGGAGATAATATATAAAAAAATGGAAACAAGTGGTGAATACGATTTATATACCAATGAAGGGAAATCATTTTAATAAAACTTTTTCCATAGATTTCAGCTTGGTTAGAAGTGCTCGAACACCCTGTATTATAATTTTTTAATTATTAATATGAATTAGAACCTTATTAATTGTCTATTATTTAAATTAAAATTTTTGATTCAACTAATATATCTTTCACATATTCCTCGGTTTGGTGATTATAGTCCCAAATCCTTATTAATTAACTCATAAACTCAAAAACAATTATGAGCATGTGGTACATGTTTTGATATTGATTTGGATTTCCATGTTATTATTATAGAACCTATGGTGATGGTTCATAAAAACACTTAAAAATATACATACTATATGATTATTGGGTTAAAAATAATTGAATTTATTAATCAATGTATAACATCATAATACAGATGATTAATTATGAAAACATCATTAATTAGTCATTTTTACATAATAGAACTAAAATTTATGTTTCCATAGTCATTAATAATTTATGTATTATTTCATCATTCATGTATGTTGTAAATATTAACTGAAGAAGAATATGTTATAATGACTAAATGAATAATAGAATTCTATTTTATTATAATTATATAAAATTTAAATAATATTAATGAATTTTAAAAAATATTTCTAATATGATAAATCTTATTTATGATGAGGTATAGAAAGATGGACTATGAAAAATAATGATAATAATCTGTTAAAAATAAAAGAGAAATTATATCTTTTCATGGTAGCCTTCATAAAATGGAATTTTTTTGGGACTCCTATATATAAAATGGAATAAATGTTCGATAGGATTTATAGGTATTTAAATATAGTATTTTATACGGTATAATTTTTTATAGATGAATCATAGAAATATTTCTATATGGGACTCTTTATATGTGATAAAGGGTGCAATTTTTTTAATACAAGTATCATAATATAAAAGGAATTTCATATTCAAGGAAATTGGATAAAAAATTAACAAATAATGAAGATATAATTATTATATTTAATGAAATCCCACATCTAACCAATCATAAATAGGTTTTTGTGATATTTTAGGGCTTTATTACACGATTTAACAATTTTATTATATTTTTTCATTTATCATAGAAACTAAATTTTACCTTTATAACATAATCTTATTACTAAATAGAAAAATGAAATTATTTCCAAATTTGAATATGATAATTTGAAATATGAAACCCATTCTATAGGATTCACATTTTAATGGTGATAAAAATTAATTTTAATACAATTATGTATATCTTATTAATAATAAAATTTTATAAAATTGATTTCTAAACCCTAAAATTAATTTTATACTCATTTTTTAACAAATAATAATAAATTAATGATATCTAAAATATTTGAATATATGTATATATATATATATATCATTTAATTATACTTCACATATTGTATATGTCATATTTAAATTTTAAAAATACATAATTTTAAAAAATTATTTAATAGGTCCTATTGGTATATACCTGAATAATTAAATTAGTATTCAAAAGTTTTATGTAATTATTAATTGTAATGAATTAAATTATTTATAATATAATTATTTGAGTTTTATCCATACACATTATAGATATATATTTAAAAATATTAAAAAACATAATCATCCTAAAAAAATTTTGTTAGAATAAATTATATTTCCATAATTGAATTTGAGCCATTTTAATTTTTGAAAATCATCTTATTTTAAAATTATGATTAATTTAAATATTAATAATTTTATTTTATATTATATATTAATAACTAATTATTCACATTTTTTTGTGGTGTTTGTTACAAAATCTATCTAACACAATATTTATTTAAAGTTAAATTCATACTAAAATCACATGGATTACATAAACTACATTCGTTACTCACACATTTTGTAAAAAAATAGTAAATTTCTAATAAAGTATATTTTTACCCATTATTTATAAAATAAGGACCATTCATTGAGATATGTTGTTCGTTCCTTACTAGAGTTCTATCATTATATTATACATGTCTCTCTCATACTAATATTTCCTTATCTTATATGATATACTGACTTATCATGGATTCACGGAGGATTTTTTATAAACATCATGTATTTTAGTTTACCCTTTAATAAACCATTGAGTGGTGAACCCATTAGTTTTCAATTTGGTAATTTCATTAAACCTATCTAATTAATTATTATTTATGCAACCATCAATAGTGTAAGCTACATGTTCTTGATGGTATTTATAAATGGTTTTAGTGTTTAAAACAATATTGGAAATGGTGGTTTTCCCAACGAATATATACCAATGGTTTGAAGAAACCCTTGGTACACTGTAAAAAATGCCACATTTTCCCACAGTTTTCTCAATCCATTGGAAAATGTGTTAATATAGTTAATCATTCCCAAAGGTTTGAAAAAATAGTTAGTAAATCTTTAGTTCCAATAACATATACCAACGGTTTTACTAATCCTTTGGTAAAGAGTGTGTTTCCCAATAGTTTTTAAAACCCATTAGGAATTTTTTTCCCAATTACCCAGCACCCCAGCTCCCACTTGGCCCGATTACAGACCTAATCCAGAGCTCCTACCGAAGTCTTCTCGGCAGTGAAACTCTTTCCAAACGTATATCCTTCTTCAATCAAATAAATTTTTATTTATACACTTCAAATTAGTAAATTTTACCTTAGTTTTAGTTTTATACCTCTTTTTTCTGTTTGCCATTTTTATTTCGACTAAATTAGATTTATTGCTGTCTTTGGAGTACCGAAACCTTTGGTTTGTTTTATGTTTTTTTGTTCTGCACTTCAAATGATTTTAATTTTTTATAAACATTTAGTGGATGGTTTATTTTGGCGGGTTATGACTCGGGTTGTTATGGGATTTCCCTTTTAATTCATAATTCCCCAGCAGAATAAATCCCATAAACATTATCCTAGAGGGATTCTATAATCTCTACCCATATTGTAACATATTTTCAAAGATGTCTCTAAGGGTTTTATTTCTAGGTTCCCAAAGTCACAAGGTTCTAATGATATTTTTGTTGTGGTTGATCACCTATCAATGTATTCTCATCTCTCATCCTTAATGCACCCTGTTACATATCATGATGTGGATGATTTATTCTTGAAGGAGGTTGTATGTCTCCATGCCATGATAAGTGATATTTTTAGGGATCATGAACCATTATATACTCGAATTAATTGGAAATAATTATTCCATTTTCAAGGCATCAAATAAAATATGATATCATATTATCACCCCCAAAAAAATGTGAAGATGGATGTTTTTAACCATATTATTTACATTTATTTACATTGTTTTACTATTTAAATCAAATTAACTAGGAATGGTGGCTACCTTGGGTTGAATATAGCTACAACACCTCCCCCCGGACACCCCCACCCCCAACCTCATTGGACACCCATCACCCCCTATGGACAGCCCCCTCCCCCACCCCCATGGAGACCCCCCCCCCCCCCCACTACCACCACCACCACCTACACCACCCCTAGACACCCCCACCACCCCTAGACACCCCCACACCTCCTGGACCCCCTCCAACCCCTTGGATATCCCCCCCCAACCCCCTTAGACAACCCCCTAGACCCCACCACACCCCCTAGACACCACCGAACCTCCTAAGTGGTTGGCCCAATCTTTAAATTGGAATTAACAATGTAGTTGATTTCCCATTTTCCCATTGAAATTTACTATGTGCCCCATAGAGCCTTATAAATTGAATTTTTCTTGTTTTGATAAATTAAATTTTTCATGTTTTGATAAATTGAATTTGTCATGATTTGATAAATTGAATTTTTTATTTGGAATTAAATGGATAATTCATGATAGTTTGGATTTCTTAATGAATAAAATGATTTTAAATAAAAATACCATAATGGGGGATGCAGGAGGGGTAGGGGGTTGTCTAGGTGTGGGGGGCTATCCAGGTAGGGGTGGGTTGTCCATGGGGTAGGGGGCTGCAGGGGGTGGGGGCTATAGGGGTATGGGGGGCGGGTATGGTCTGCCCCAAGGAGGGGTGTGGGCTGTCTAGGGGGGTCAAGGTGGGGTGTCCAGGTGGGGGAGGGGGTGTGGGGTGTCCAGGGAGGGGGTGGTCTATCCACGTGGGGGGGGGGGGGGGGGGTTGTCCACGTGGGGGTGGGGGATGTCAAGGTGGGGTGGTGGACTTCCAGGTGGGGGTTGTAGGGGAGGGGTGTGGGTTGTCCAGGGAGGGGGTGGGCTATCCAGGTGGGGGAGTGGTATGGGCTGTCCAAGGAGGGGGGTTGTCTAGTCGGGGATGGGTGTGGGTTGTCCAGGTGGGAGTGGGCTATCCATGGGGCTGTTAAGGGGTGGGGGTATGGGGATGTAGGGGAGGAGGTGTGGGCTATCCAGGCAGGGAGTGGGTTGTCAAGGGGTGGTGGTGGGTGGGCTATCCAGGTGGGGGACGGGTGGGGGCTATCAAGGGGGGTGGGTTGTCCAAGGGGGGTGGGGGGGGGCTGTCCCTATGGGAGAGGGGGTGTTGGTTTTCTATGGAGGAGGGGATGGGATGTCCAGGTGTGCTGGGGGTGTCCAGGAGGGGTGGGGGGCTATCAAGGTGGGGGTTCAGGGGTGGTTAGTGTGTTTTTGGGGTGTGGGGGTGTGGTCTATCTAGGGAGGTGGGAATTTTTCCACTCTGATACTCTAAAAAAATGGAATCATATATAACCAATGTATGGTAGCTTTCACCCGTTAAGAATTTTCATGAAGTTCCATAACAACACTCACTCTTACCATTCTAAGAAGATGTGATCTCGGGAATAAAATCTCACTCAGGTTCTTATTCACTATCTATATTGATCTCATACAATTTTAACATTCATACAACTCCATATCACTTAACGATATAACAAGGCTTATACTCCTATGAGTATTGTCACATCAAATCAATTCTCATAAAATTCTATCTGTGTATGATATTTGGTGGTGTGTTTACAATTGTGTGTGTTGTGATTTATATGTATGATATTCATGGTTTACACCAATAATCTTCTCAATCATCTATAATAGTCTTGAAATAATGCTAAAAATGGATAAAGATTGGATTTTATGACCCTAGTTTGGGGGTGGACAACGCCACCCCTTAGACATCCCCCACCCCCTAGGATACCCACCCCCTTCCACCCCCTGGACACCCACGCCCTTTGAACAGCACTGCCACCCCCGTGGCCAGCCCTGCCACCCCTGTGGATAGTCCACCCACCCCCTGGACACTTTGTATCCCCCAGGACATCCCCGCTACCCCCGTGGATAGCCCGCCCACCCCCTTAGACACCCCTCCCCCCGTGGATTGTCCCCCACCCCCTTGGAAAATTTTCCCTCACCCTATGGACAGCCATCCAACAACCATGGACACCTCGTACCCCCTGGAAAACCCATCCATCCCTGTGGATAGCCAGCCCACCCACCACGTACCCACCTGGATAGCCCTTCCACCCCCTTGGACAGCCCACCCAACCCCTAGACACCTTTTACCCCCTGGACAGCCCCCACCCCCAGGAATTCCCCCTCCACCACCCCCTGGACACCCCGACCCTATGGATAGCCCCACCACACCCATGGATAGCTTTCCCACCCCCTGGACACCCCTCCCCACGTGGATCGCCCCCACCCTTATTGATAGCCCGCTCACCCCCCCCCCCCACCCATGGACACCTGCCACCACCACCCGAACACCCCCTATCCCCACGGACACCCCAACCTCATAGACACCCCTGACCCCACTGGAAATCCCCTCTACCCCCATGGACATCCCAACCACCACCCGTGGACAGCCCGCCAACACCCCTAGACACCCTGTATCCCCCTGGATAGCCATGCCACACCCGCCACCCCCTAGACAGCCCATCCACCCCCCCTAGACACCTCGTAACCCTTGGACATCCCCCCACCCCCTAAAAACCCATGACCCCTAGGACAGCCCCACCACCCTCGTGGAAAGCCCTCCCACCCCCATGGATAGCCCGTACCCCCTAGAAAGCCCCCCCCCCCCCCCCACCCACCCCCATAGATAGCCTGCCCAACCCCTTGGACAGCCGCCCACCACCCCCTAGAATCCCCCCCCCATGACATACCCGACCCCACTAGACAGCCTCACCATCCATGTGGACAGGCTGACCACCCCCCGTGGACAGCCCACGTACCCCCTGGACAGCTCTCCCACACCCTAGACACCTCGTACCCCCCTAGACAGCCTTTCCACCCCCATGGACAGCCCGCCCACCCCTATAAACCTCGAACCCCCTGGACAGCCCCACCCACCCCCTGGACACCACGCTCACCCCCTTGGACACCCCCATACCCCCTGGATAGCCCCCAACCCTAGAAATCTCCCCACCCCCTAGACACCCCCTACCCCCAATACAGCCTCGCCACCCCCGTGGACAGCCCGCCCACCCCCCTGGACACCTCATACCACCTAGACTGCCCCACCCACATGGAAAGCCCACCCACCTAGACACCCTGACCCCCTAGATATCCCCCCACCCCCTGGAAACCTCTAACCCCCCTGGACTGCCCCTCCACCCCCTGGACACCCCACACCCCCATGACACCCCCACCCCCTTGGGCTATGCATGTGATCACTCAAATTTTCTAGTAAATATAAAATTTCTTCGATCTAAAATTTATTCAAATCCTGGATAACTCTCCTCCAAAAGTGTACATGATCTTGTACACTCATGTATAGTTCTCCAATGATATTTTGTTGTAAATATAGTGTTTTTTTGTATTTTATATTATGATTCTCATATAGAGTAGTGTGTCAATTATGGTTTCATATAAAGTGGAAAATTCTTGATTACATAAATATATTTTCAGTGAAACGTAAATCATATTGAATTTCTTTTGATGAAATGACTTATAACTATTTTTTTAGAGAATGTATTGATGTTGGATTTATGAAACTGATCGGATCTTAATCGATTTTCAAAACAATTTGGAGAGATTTTTAGATTTTCCATTTCAAAATCCTTCAGATAGTTGTCACATAAACTTCCCCTATTATAAGTGTGTTGGAATACCTTTATTGAGCAATGAAGAATTTATCTACCACATAACAAAATATGGTATTCAAGAAACTCACTCTGTGTGGTATCACAATGGGGAGAAAATGGCATCTCAAATTGCTTATGATCTAACAGAGAGGAATCTATTGCAGAATTTTTTATATGACAAGTTTCCATTTATTCATCATCATGAAAAAGAAAATATTCTGACCCAAGAAGATTTCGATATGAGTACACATGATGTGTCTAATGAAAATGATGATGATGTCAGGGTAAAAAATTTGAATGATGTTTCCACGACTCCAGTATATCGACAATGCAGTAAAATGAAAAGGATAGAATTTTTCATCCAATTGTTTCATTAGAAAACTATGTATGAGATTTCTAATACTTCCATCGATTACATTCTTACCTTCTTGAAGGAATTACTTCCATATGATGTAGATATTCCCTCAAAGCATTATATGAAAGAACATTAGTTTAGGAACTTGTATTTTTCAAAAACAAAATTCATGCTTTCCAGAAAGATTTCAGTTTATTCTGGGAAGAAAATGCTGAATGGAATGATTGTATAAAATGTGGAACATCCCACTGGAATCTAAAAGCTGATAGAACACCATCCCGGGTGCCATATAAATTAATTTGAAACTTTCCATTGATCCTCAGACTGCAGAATCTTTTTATGTTTAATGAAATATCAGTAAAAATTCAATGGAAGGATACCAAGAGAAATAATTCTAATAATTAATTGGTTTATCCTACAGATGGATTTTCATGGCAGATATTTGATGCTCGATATCTTGATTTTGTAGCTGATGTGCGTAATGTGAGGTTGGGTCTTTCATGTGATGGTTTTAATCTATTTGGGTAGATGCTTATGTCGCAAATCACATGGCCAATTTTTATACACATTTATAATATTCCCCCAGGTCTGTGTATGAAAAGGCCTTTCACTTTCATGATTATACTCATATCTGGCCCTTCTGATCCCAGCTATTATATAGATGAACACATGAAACCTTTAATAAAAGAGTTTAAACTTATTTGGGTTGTCGGTGTGCGCACATATGATGCATGTTTTAAATACATTTTTCATATGTGTGTTTTCTTATGTGAATGATCAATGATTTTCTAGATTATGCAATGATGTCTGGATGGGGCATGAAGGGAAAACTATCATGTCATAATTGTATAAAGAATAAACAATACAAAAGACAGAAACATAACTTTAGTTTCTATTATATGGGACATCGACGATTCTTGCCAATGGACCATCCATATATAAATAATCATCAAAGATTTGACAATACCATGGAGACAGATGATCCACCTCAGCGTATTTCTAGAACTTATGTTCTTCATGAATTGAAAGATTTCATTTTTTCATATGGGAAGGGTCAAATGAAATCTGGAAACAGAAAGAATTTTTTCACTGAAACATGTTACAATTGGAAGAAGATAAGTATCTTATTTGATTTTCCTTATTGGTCAACCAATTTGTTACATCATTTCTTAGACATAATGTACATTCAAAAAAATATATGTAAAATATTTCTTTCGATTCTTCAAATTGTTTAGTGAAAGAAAAAAAGACTATTTATGGTCATGGCATGACTTGGTGGATTGGGGCATCATACCATAATTGCATCCATTGGGTATTAGTGAAAATAAATGGCAACTTCCATGTGATTCTTATGTGATAAAACCTATAGAAAAAAAATCAATTTATGGAAGTACTGGCGACTATTAAATTTCCTGATGGATATTAAACCAATATATCCAAACGGGTTAACAGAAGAGAGTTGAAGCTAAAATCTCTGAAGACTCATGATTATCACTTTCTTCTGCATGAGTTGATTCAAATAAAAATTTGTCATCTTTTTTCAAATAACGTAAGGTGGATATTATTCGGTTGTGCGATTTTTTTAGATATCTTTATGCTAAGAAGTTTTCCAAGTCTTTTTTGAAAAAAATGCTGGCAGATACCCCATTAATTTTGTGTGAGTTAGAAAAAATATTTCCTCCATCATTTTTCACATGCATGATGCATCTCACTGTCTATATTCCAACTGAAATACTTTACAGAGGACCTATTTCATTTTTATTGATGTATCATACTGAAATAAATATGTACACATTAATGTCTTATGTCTATAACAAGAATCATTCTGAAGGTTCTATCGTGAACGGTTATTTGGCTCACGAATGTATGGATTTCTATCCTTTGTATTTGTATGATCTTACTACAAGAAAGAACATACCGATGATAAATGAAGAAGAACAGTATGAGAAAATTGAACCCCGTTTTCCATCACTTCCTCAAATAGAAGGAATTCCTAGGTCAAATACATTGATGACATTAATCCTTGAACAGCGGGAGATGGCACATCACACAGTTTTGTTCAACTTTGACTTGTTCAATGACTACATCATGTATATAAATTATATATTTATATCTTAAATATATATATTAAACTATTCCTATTTTTATATATAGGAAACATAAAAGGATGATAAATATAAATCATCGTTCATTATCTTTGAATCCCTAGTTTCGGTTAAAATAATGTTATCTAAAATTTCAAGGATCCTTAAAGGTGTTCCAGATGCTTGGGACATGAAATAAAGGGAAACAGGGCCTAATAGTGTTGGGCATATGGTCTGCGCACGTCTTGGAAAACCAAGCGACCTTCCTAGTAAAACCATTAACCCTTGGGAAAGAGGCACATGAATGGATTGTGAAGGGTTTGCTAACCAAGCGGCCTATCCAGGGAAAATGTGCGGCCTAGTTTCCCTTGGACAATGGAATGCACAGGGTTCTCACAAGGTTTTACAAACCGTGTGTCCATGTAATGTTTGAAAAATTTTAAAAATTGCACCTCCGAGATTTTAATACCCAACTCATGATTTCCTCCCCATTATCCCATCTTCACCCAAGGAACAAACCAAATCTCCCATGATCTCCAATATATTGATCTCTCTCATTTCTGAGGATTTTTTTGTGACATTGATTTTGGATCAAAGATCTGAGTAAGGATAATCCCATCCTTGATTCTCTTTTGAGATTAGAGTGTATATCTTCATCTACTCTCTTTCTGAAGCTCTAAAACACTACTCTTGGGGTGATATCAAGGATGAAGCTTCAAATTTATGTCAAATCAGAATCTAAAGGCTCAAATAAGAGTGTGTTCACTTGCTAACTTGAGGTAGGTGGTCCATAAGTTATATCTAATGTTTTATTTGTGGATTTTTGCATTTGCGATTTTGTTCTTGGGTTTTCATTGGCATATTTTGATCACCCCTAGAATGATTTGGTAAACTGGTTATTAATAAGATAAATGGAAACCCTCACAATTCCCATTGGATGTATCAAGGGTGATGGGACTTATATTGGGCCACCCATGGGGTGTGCTGGCTTCCCCGAACCAAGGGATTTGTGAAGAACAGGTGAGATTGTTGTGTATTTATGTAGAGACCTTGATAAAAAAATTTATGTGTTTTATTATGTTGGGTAGATTATAGGTGGTTTTCCTAGGCTTAATAATAACCTAAATAATATTGGGCTAACATGGAATTATTTTATATGGGCTGAACATGGTTATGCTTGATGAATTATGAATAGTGTTGGAATGTGTAAATGGGTTGATACAAGAGAATGACAAATGGATAAAAGGTTTAATGTGTGGAAATGATTAAAAATATAATTTAATGAATTGTGATCCTAGTAATGTATCCTAGTAAAGTATGAATAATGAATGAAGACTAATGAGATAGGCACAATAATGGAATTCATAGTGAGATAACCATAATAAAAGGGAGTTGGTCTAAATGTCTAAATGATGTGAAATGTGGTAATTGTGTTAATGGGTTAAGGCATGGTATTAATGCTCATGTAATTTTTATGGTTTGTGATTTCCTAAGGTAATGGTTTTCATGTTTTGTGAATGGTTGGTAGATATATATATATATACACACATATATATATATAGAATGTTAACATGGCTTGGTGGAGTGGGGTATTGACTTGAGGTTCTATGCCCATGGGTTGGGTTAGACTGAGGCTATAAACTCTATCATTAATATAGGGGTTAGGGAAGGGGAATGAGGCTCTGTTACCCTAAAGGTTTCATCCACCCAAACTAAGGCTTTGAGGTGGGGATATGGTTTACATGAGGAAGTCCGTCCTAGAGAGATAGGATAACTGTGTGTTTTACATCCTGCATGTGATTGTATAATTTATTCTCTAAAACTTTTTGTGTATATGAACCCATTATAAATGCATTATAAATGGTATTTAATGGGATATGGGATGAAATTTTAAGATAGAGAATGGTAAAAAATTTTGGTAACAGACCTAAAATAATAAAGGGAACTTAATATTTTCTTTTTCATTTATTATTCATTTCATTATTGTATGCACAATTTTTTATACCGGATATTTCTTGACACCATTGGTTGTGACATAGTGAGTTGTACTCACTAAAATTCTCAGGACGTCATCGGGTACCAGAGCAGACTTCGTGTTTGTAGGTCAGGGGATGGGAAAAGGTTATTTCTAGGGATTTTGGTTGGCATGGGTGTATGTGGAGGGGGACCCAGACATGATTTCGAGACCATTTTGTAGAGTTTGTAGTTTGTATCCATTTTGGGTGTTGTTCACTTATTCACTTGTGGCGTGACATTGAATGTTAACTATTGGACATGGTTGTACCCTATTATGGGAAATGGCTGTTTATAAATGCTCTTTTATTATTGGTTATTATTCCACTATTTTTTTATCTTTTATTTTGGATTTCATTGATAGAAAAGGGGTATAATCTCCCCAATTGACCTTTTGGACCCCCGCTTCTAGTCAACAACCTTTGAAATATGAGGAGGAACACTTAAGGTCATGTAACCACCTGACTCAGAGCCCCGGTTTTATGGCTTCCAGGTCAGGGATGTTACAATGTGGTATCAGAGGATATCTCTATTCTCCTTATCATGAATCTTGTTCTTTGGGATGGTGGATGGGAGTTAGGATGTGTCAGGCCTTGGTAATGAGATCGTTCTTGGGAGTATCTAACCCATGTGTGAGGGAAAACCCAATTCGTCCAGGGTGGGAATTGTCGTTCTTGATTTTGTGATGTTACAGTTGATAATAGTTCGCCATTGGGTGATGCACATGTTGGGTGATGTTATGGTTTTATGATATTTGGATCATGGCCTCCATGTCATGAGGTTGTGCATTCATGCATCATTGTTGGCACCTAGAGAGATAGGTGGAATGCATCATGGTAGGAACACACGAGTTGGGTGTGTGAGGCATGAAATATTGGATGTACCATGCATCTTTATAATTGAAAAGGGAAAATGTTGTAAATGAAACAATGCAAGGGGTGAAGATAAAAGAATGATAAGTGATGATTAATGAAATATGTGTAATTAAGAGTTTGCAGTGAATTGAAAATGTTTTTTGTAACAAGTTGTGTGAGTTTTGTGGTGGTGTATATTTATTTACCCCTTGTAGACCATGGACCGTGATAGGGATGGTCGGGGTGATATTTTCAGAATGTTAAGGTTTATTCGGATGGTGAATGTATGGTTGGTTTATGTGGCTGGTGAAGGGCCTTCTTGTTATGAATTTGTGAATGTTTTATGGTATTTGTTCTAAAACTCGTGTTGGGAAATTTAGTGAAATTCCACAACGACGTCGACCACTGGTTGGGAACTAAGAGGATGTTGTTGAGAAAACTCCTCCAATAGAGGAGCAAGAGAATGTGTTGATCCAGGAAAGTAGATAAGTGATGTTCCAAGATAACCTGGCAGATTTTATGTAGATGATGGATCGGTGCCCAAGGTTGGTAGCACCAAGTATGTTTGAAAAAACCAAATATTTTCAGCTTCATCACCCTCCAACCATTACCAGAGAGGGTGGGCTAGAGGCAGTAGAGTTCTAGATAGAGTTTTTCCAAACAACACTTGATCATATGGAGACTCCTGTTGGGAAGTGGGTCAGGTTGGTAGCTTATATATTGTGGGGGTTGGCAAAGAATTGGTGGGACATTTGGATCATACTGATTATGCTGAGGGGATGTTGTGGATAGATATCTAAGGAACATTTCTAGGGAATTTTTACCTAGATACTTTGAGGCAAGAGTGGACTGCCGAGTTAATGAGCCAGACTCAGCGATCGATGTCAGTGTTGGAGTATGTTGTCCACTTCACTGACCTATAACGCTTTGTTCCAGCATTGGATGGGGATGAGGTAGCAGTTATGAGGCGTTTTAGGGATTTTATGAGACATGAGATTGGAACTGAGGATAATATCTCTTTCTTGAAGAGGTTTATAGAGTAATTGGATCAAGCACTTATCTCAGAAGGAAAGTTGAAGGGAGATTCAGGTAGTGGGATTATCGTGCCAACTAGGCAGACAGGTGATGCATCTTTTGAGGGACAAAAGCATCATTTTGGATGTTTTCAGCAAGGAAGAAGTGTACAGGGTAGTTATAAGTTATGTTCTACCTCTCAGGGTGGTGATCAGGTGTTCTGTTATCAGTGTGGCAGGCTAGGGCACATGTGTGATAGGGAAAGGGACATGTGTGGCTAGTGTCATTGACCACCAATTAAGTGACAGTTGTGAAAAATATTGGGACACGTGAAAAGGTTCTGCAGGAACCCTCAGTAGGTGAGCATGAATGTTGGTGAAATGAAAATTCCAAGTGGAAAAAAGGGATCAGTTTCTCCATATTAGGAAGGAAGCTAGAGCTCCACGGTCCATACTGGTAGGGGTGGTAGACGTCAAACTTTAGGGCAGGAACACCCACATAAGTAGGTTAGTGCAGTGCAGGGCATGCAGGTTGGAGCCTAGGGTAGAGGGGGAGGTCAGCTTCATATAGTTTAGTCCGCACCCAGGATGGTGAGGCTAGGCCATCAACTGTTTGAGGTACGATCTTTATTGCTGCTACGCATGCTAGTGCATTGTTTGACACTGGTGCCACACATTCTTTTATTTCTTCTAATATTGTGGTAGCATTGGGTTTGCCTTTCGAGAGTGTGTGTGGGGTGATTTTGATTAAAACTCTATTGGGTGTGTGAAATGAAGTAATCTTGCAGTGTAAGTGATGTGCTCTAGAAGTAGGGGGTATCGTTTCCTGTGGGACTTGTTCATTCTCAAGATGTCGAGATTTGACCTAATCTTGGGTATGGACTGGATTGTGTTTTATTGAGCACACATAGATTGTTACCATTATAGGGTACCATTAAGGTAATTTTATGGGGACACTTATGTACATCGTGGAGAGTGGGATGTTCGAGTAGGTCGTACGGGACCGTTTTTCCAGTAGTTGGGTAGGCTCATGGATCAAGTATCTTGTCTTGTGCTTGATGATGAAAGAGGGAACTAGTCTATCTTTATTCCAGTATTGGATAAGTTTCAGTATTTTTTTCCTAAATATTTCTTTAGGTTTCCACCCAAGAGGGATCTTGAGTTCATGATTGAGTTTCCACCTGGAGAAAATCTAGTTTATATTCCTCCATAATGAATGGAACCAGCAGAACTCGAGGATTTAATTATTTATCTTGAGAAGTTAGAGAATAAGGGGTTCATAAGTCCTAGTTCATCTCCATGGGGATCTCTTGTTCTTTTTGCAAAGAAGTCTGATGGGTCATTCAGGATTTGTGTTGATTATCAGAAGTTAAATCAGATGGCGGTGAAAAATCAGCACCCTATTCCACGAATTGATTACCCATTTGACCAGTTGAGAGGTGCATCGGTATTTTCTATGATTGATATGAGACCGGGATATCTCAAATTGAGGCTGAGGACTTCTGACATGCCATTGACATCTTTCAGGAGTTGGTACGTGTTGTTTAAGTTTGTAGTGATGCCTTTAGGCTTGAACAATGCGCCAGTAGTGTTCATGGATTTGATGAACAAAATCTTTCATCCATATATGGATTATTTTTTGGTTGTCATTTTTTATGACATCTTGGAGTACTTGAAACTCATGATGATCATTCCCAACCTCTTTACATCTTTTTTATTACACTAAAATACAATCAGTTATATGTCATGTTGTCAAATTATCAGTTCATGATTAGGGAAGTGCATTTTATGTGTCACGTAAACACTAAGGAAGGTGTGATGGTGGATCTAGATAAAGTTCATGATGTCGTGTATTTGGAGAATCCCTAGAGTGTTTTAGATGTTCAATGTTTTCTAGGTTTGGATGGGTATTATCAAAGGTTCATATAGTGATTCTGTCTCTTAGTAGCACCTCTATCAGGCGTGAAAAATAAGAGGATCGGGTTTGAGTGGTCTAAGGCTTATGAGAATTCCTTTCAAGTGTTAAAAAGGTGATTGATAACTCCACCGACCTTGATCTTACCTGATCTAGGTAGGAAGTATGTCGTATTTTGTTTTTCATCCAGTATTGGTCTTGGGGATGTGTTGATGCAAGATTAGTTGGTTGTGGCTTATGGGATGATTTAATTGAGACCACTTGAGTGGAATTACCACACTCATGATCTTGAGTTGGTTGTAGTAGTGCATGCCTTAAATTATTGGAGGCACTACTTGTTAGGGGAACGGTTCATTGTGTATACCAATCACAAAAGTATTAAGTATATCATTTCACGGTGGGATTTGAATTTTTAGTAGTGAAGATGGCTTCAATATATCTAGTATTTCAGCATTGTGATTTTATATAAACCAATTAAAGGGAATGGTGTTGTTGATTCTTTGAGCAGGAAGGCTCAGAACTAGGCGGTTCAGGAATCCATCACTGAGTGGAAGGTGATGACTTTGGTCATGGAGATTCACATGGAGGTGCAAGGTGGAAACAGTAGGGTGTATCTTGATTGATTTGAGGTTGATTCAATGCTTTTTAATCGATTTAGGGAAATTTTCTCAATTATCTTCAATTTTTTCCTATAAAGGAAATACTTAATGGTGGGGATCCACCTTCTGGTTGGGCTATTTGTATGGAAAGGGTAGTTTGTGTGCATGGTCATGAGGTTCTGCCGATATGCATGCTGGAATAGTTGATGTGTGAGTTTCATGAATCAATATGGTATGTGAATCCTTGTTTGACCAAGATGTATCGAGATCTCCACTAGCATTTTTGGTGGCCAGGAATGAAAAAGGAGTTTTTGGCTTTGTGGTATGGTGCTTCACATGTCAACTGGTGAATGTCAAGCATCAATGCCCAGGTTGTTTGCTAAATCTATATCCCATTCCATAATGGAAGTTGTATGATGTGATGATGGAATTTGTGGTGGGTCTTATGAGGACACCATGGAATAATGATGAAATATGGGTGGTTGTGTATTGGCTAACGAATGTGTCTCATTTCTTACCAATATAGGAGACATACACAGTTTATCAATTGGGTGATTTTTATATTCGAAAAGTAGTATGGTTTCATGGTGTACCATGGACTATAGTTTTGTATTATGATTATTATTTCACATCGGGCTTCTAGAAAGGGTTGCAGAAGATTCTTGGTACACAGGTGCTTTTGAGTATGGCTTACCACTCGCAGACAACACCAAATATATTTTTTTATTAAATACACTTTTGAGGAAAAAGTATAGAAAATCATATAGTACAACCCAACCATTAGACACTATAACACATAACAAAATTATTAAAGACTAGATTGAAACCACTTGACTTAAAATCCTTAAACAATTTCCAGGAAAGAGCTGTTACCTTTTTTCCAGGGTTGTCCCTAATAATGTTCTCAAAATGAGAAGCTATCTTACTCCACGCTCGCAAGAACTTTTACTCAACAATTTTCTTGTTGTTGAAACCTCTGACTAGAATTAAGTGTTGTTTGTCAATCCACCCGATTTGTTCCTTGTTCATGTCTGCATGAATAAATCTTGATTCTAACCTTTCCACAACCGCCACAGAAGCACATATGGGTATATCCTTTTCTACCATTTCTTCCTTAGATTGTAACAGCAACTCCCAAGGATCTTCCCTAGTCACAACATCTCCTTCCAACTCCACATGCATCCCTCTCACTCCTACCTTAGCAGTTGATACTAGTTCCCTCTCTTTCACCTCTGTGCCCCCTGCACTGACAATAATAGTTCCCGCCTCACACTGCGGACCAAGGGGGACCGCCGGTGTCATCTCCTCTATGTGTAGTTGCAGCTCCTCTTGTGGATGTCCTTCATTAGGAGGGTCATTCTCTTGATTTGGATATTCAAAGACCAAATCTTTCTGGATTTCCACTCCCTCAACTGTATGAAGCTTGAGCTCATTGTATGTCATCCCTTTTTTGGCCGACTGAGTCTCCATCAGTCTTGGAAGGTTGGAGTAGTCTTTTCACCCCTTTGGATTCGGCTTCCTAGATACAATGCAGCACCCCAGGTCCTTGTTCTCCTTGTACCCTTTCTTCCATCTTTGGATGTGCAGATCTTTACCCACTCCTCCCAAGCCATTATCTTCAAAAAGCTGATCACCACCCTCGGACTCCACCTTAAATGGACCCTTAGAACTTCCCTCAGACTCACCCTCATTGCCCAAGCTTCCAAATCGGTAGCTGAGGTCAATTCAGGATAGAGTTCCCCTCAAGTTTGATTCCTACTTCGTATCCAATGTCCTGTGAACCCCATGTGAAGATTGCTCCCACTCACAGCCTGCCTTAAACTTGCTCTAACTAGGAGACACCCTACCATAATTCCTGCTACTGCATGTGTGCACTGCCATGTCATACGTGCATGGAGCCACTCCCTAGAAGATGGATCAACAGCATAAGAATCTCCAACAGTCTCCCCCGGAGCCTGAGTAGGAGCATTACTAAACACCAGAAATGATTCATCCTTTCCATAGGCCGGAGTGCCCCCTACCATACTGCTAAAAGGGCTATCTAGATCACACTCAACCTTCTGAAACATCCACAACCTTAGGCCCTAGAGGGGAGGCCATAGCAGGTTTATGAATCTTGTATCCACCCGAGCACCTGCTATCCTCTGTCTCCATATTCCCTTGACCGCAGCCAGCAGACCCTACATCAGTCACAACAGCAAGAGAATGGCCCTGGACCTCCATAAAAATTTCTTGTTACCTCGCCCTTCGCCTGAAGATCTCCAGGTTATGTCCCAACCTCTTACACGAAGAACAATATTCCCACCATGATTCAAAAATGACAGACTTCTGGAATCGGAATTCTTCCCCCACTACAATCCAGAAAGAGTAAATATGTGGCTTTGATACATCCACTTCAATAAAAACCCTCTGGGAGATGGGGTGTCTCACCGCTCAGGTCTGGCTGTCATAACATAGAAAACGCCCGACCAAATTTCTGAGCAACTGAAGGATGGAGGGATTTTGAAAAGGAAGTGGGAGTTCAAGGAAACATACCCAAATCGCCAACTTAGAAGGGTATCTCTTCATGTGAAAGTCATATAACCATTTGAAGAGGAAGAAGCGAGATCCATCACAGGAGCGAGGCGTGCTCGACCACGCATGGATCAGATCCTCCTTAGAGATGAAGCAAATCATTATATTTCTGGAGTCGAGAAGACCTACCATGACTCACTCCTGTAAACCCCATGATTTGAAAATCTAGCAGTTGAAGAAGTCCACTGATGGCCGGCGTCGCTTGAATCGCACTATCAAGGTCAAGTCCAGTAGGGAGGATGCCTCTTTAAATTCAAGGGTTGAAATCGGAAGGAACAGGAGGCCCGCATAGCATTCGGGAACTTTCGGGCTTATCGGAATCCGAGGAAAGGTAGGAAGGTAGTCAGGGTTTGATAAGGGGATGAATGGGCGATCCCCATGGAGATGTGAAAGAGGACCCTCCCCCTCAGAGGGGGAAGGGGGCGAAGTGAAGCTCATCTCCTCCTAGGGAATGGCTTCGGCGCGACGGGAGAGACTACCACTCGCAGAGAGATAGGCATTCAAAGCATACAATCCAATTGTTGGAAGACATGTTGAGGGCTTGTGTCATGGATTTTGGTGGTTCTTGGGAGAAGAACCTTCCAAATGTGGAATTTTCCTAAAACAACAATTTTCAGGATACAGTTCAGATGGAAAAGTTTGAGGTTATCTATGTGAGGTCATGTAGATCTCTGTTGTGTTGATTAGAGGTCAATTAATCTGAGATGTTGGGACCGAGTCTCATGAAGGAGACTTCAATGAAAGTTGAGATGATTATAAAATGGATGGAAACAACTCAGAGTAGGTAGAATTCATAGGCATATCGGTGGCATAGACCTCTTGAGTTTGAGATGGGTGATAGGGTATTAATTTGGGTGTCTCCATGGTTGGGACGCTGATGGATTCGGATGTAGGGAAAGTTGGTTCCCATGTATATGGGTTAATTTGAGATTGTGGAGATGATTGGGCATGTGGAATAATGAATGGATATTACACAATAATATATAGGAATTCAAGATGTTTTCCATGTGCTCCATCTTTGATGGTATCACCCTGACCCAACTCACCTAGTGAATGTTGAGGATATTGAGCCTAAGGCTGATGTGTCCTATCACGAGCATCAAGTTGATGTGGTGGATCGTAGAGACAAACTATTGCAGGGAAATCTTGTTCCATTAGTGTGAGTACTATAGAAACATGGGAATTTTTAGGAAGAGACTTGGGATTATTAAATAGGTATATGGGCTTAATGTCCTGATCTCTTTTCCTTGGAAGTGAAATGAAGCTTGAGATCATGGCTCTAGGACGAGCCATTATAAGGTGGAGAGGTTGTAAGATCCCAGATCCTGGAAAGGTATGTACTCATTTAATTAGTGGTTAAAATCCCTTTTTTTGTTAAAAGAAATATTTCTTGAAGTTTAATGAGCCTTATAGGTGTTCAGGTGGCTCGATACATGAATGAAAGGGAAACTGGGCCAAGTAGTGTGGGGCACACAGTCTTTTCATGACCTGGAAAACAATGTGGCCGTACCAGGAAAACTATACACCCCTGGGATAGAGGTGAACACACGTCTTTCGCATAGTTTAAAAACCGTTTGGCCTACCCAAGGAAATCGTGCGACCTAATTTCCCTTGGAAAGTTTCATGCACACAATTTTCCCATGGTTTGGAATGTCATGTGGCCAAACTATGCAACCCAGTAATGTTTATAAAATTTACAAAACCGCATTCCCAGGATTTTAATACCCAACTCGGGATTTCCTACCCATTCTACCCTCTTCACACAAGGAATGAAACAAATCTCCAAATATCTCCAAGATATCAATCTCCATCATTTTTTAGGAATTTTTGGTGATGTTGGTTGTGAATCTAAGCTCGTGGTAATGATAATCCCATTATTTCTTCTCTTTTGAGTTTAGGGTTGGTATCTTTCTCCCCTCTCTTTTCAAATCTATAAAACCCTACTCTTTGGGTGAGATCTAGGTTTAAGAATCAAATTTTGTTTTAAGTGGAATCTAAAGGATTTATTAATAGTTTGTTCACCCATGGAATTGAGGTGGGTGGTCTACAAGTTATATCACACGGTTTATTTGTGGATTTGTGCATGCGTGGTTATGTTATTGGGTTTCTCTTGGTATGTTCTGATTACCCCTATCATGTTTAGGTAAAATGGTTATTAAGAAGGTAAATTAAAACCCTATCGATTCCCATGGGATGTTTCATGGGTGATGCGATTAATCCTGGGCCACCCACGAGGTGTGTCGACTTCCCCGAACATATGGATTTGTGAAGAGCAAGTGAGATTGTAGTGTATTTATATAGAGCCCTTGATAAACATTTTGATGTGTTTGATTGTGTTGGGTAGAATATAGGTGATGCACCATGTCTTAATAATAACATAA
This sequence comes from Viscum album, assembly GCA_963277665.1. Taxonomy (NCBI): domain Eukaryota; kingdom Viridiplantae; phylum Streptophyta; class Magnoliopsida; order Santalales; family Viscaceae; genus Viscum; species Viscum album. The sequence goes on along the minus strand of OY728143.1, from coordinate 1,535,842,289 downwards.
TGGATATTTCGTTAATGTGGATGTGTATTATATGTGTTGAACATGGTTATTCTAGATGAATTGTGAATAGTGTTGGAATGTATATATGGGTTGACAAATGAGAATGATGAATGGATATATGGTTTAATGTGTTTAAATGATTAAAGACAATGATGGAATGAATTATGATCCTGTTAATAAAGCCTAGTGAGTTAGGCATAATTAAGGAATCCTAGTGATATAGGCACAATGAGTGAATTCTTAGTGAGATAAGTGTAATAAATAGGAGTTGGGATAAATGTCTAAATCATGTGAAATGTGGTAATTGTGTTAATGGGTTAAGGCATGTTATTAACTCTCATGTTATTGTTATTATTTATTTTTTCCTTGGGAAATGGTTATGATATTTTTTGAATGGTTGATGAATATACATATATATATTTATATATGTATGTATATAGCATTTGCACATGTCTTGGTAGAGTGGGGTATTGAATTGGGGTTATATACCCACAGGTCGGATTAGACTGAGGCTCTAAACTCCACCCATAATGCATGGGTTAGGGAAGAGGATTGAGGCTATGTTCCCATAATGGTTGAATACACCTAGACTGAGGCTTTTAGGTGAGGATATGGTTGACATGAAGAAGTTAGACCCAGTGAAATAAGATAACAATTTATTTTTCCTTCATGCATGTGATTGTGTACTTTAAGTTGTGTAACTTGTTATGTGTGATAAACCCATGATAAATGTGTTGGAAATGGTATGTAATGGGAAATGGGAAGAAATAGTAAGATGGGGAATGGTATTAAATGTTGGTAATGGACCTAAACTAGTTAAGGGTGATTAATCTTTTCTTTGTGATTTATGATTCATTTCTTTCTTTCATGAAAAATTGTTTATACCAAATATTTTTTAGACATCATTGGCTGTGACCTACTGAGTTGTACTCACACCCAACTTGGGACATTTTCGGGTACCCGAGCTGACTTTATGTTTTCAGGTCATGGGAAGGGAAAATGCCCTTTTTGGGGATTTGGGCTGGCATGGGTGTACATGGAGGGAGACCTGAAATTGGTGTTGGGACCATTTTTGGAATTTTCCAATTTGTCTCCATTTTAGGTGTTGATCACTTTTTCACTTGTGGCATGACATGGAATATTTAATATTGGACATGGTTGTACCCTGTTTTGGTAAATGGTTGTCTATTCATGCTCTTGTATTATTGGTTATTATTCCACAATTTTGTTATCTTCTATTGTGGAATACTCTGATAAAAAGGGGGTATAGTCTCCCCAGTTGTCCTTTTTGACCATTACTACTAGTCAGAAACCTATGACACATAGGGAGGCGTGCTTAATGTTAAGTAACTTCCCTGATTAGAGCATCAGTTTAGTGGATTCTGGGTCGGGGATGTTACATATCCCCTATAATCCTCCTTTAACTATATAGAAAATAGAAAAATATGGTGTTTTTATCACCTTCTTAAGCCACCTTGTGTTATAATTTTTTTGTTCCATCCTTTTTTTGATGCTCAAAAGATCGTCTATCCTAAAAATTCCTTAATCTAAACATTGGAAATAGCATTATGGTTCTTGTTATTACCTTGGAAATGTAGCAAAAACTCTTCAATCACCATGATGTCTTTATCAATATTTGAAAAAGAACATTATTACTATTTATAGATATTTATTTATATGGTGAGATGATGTGATGCATGTGTTGAATGGTATACCCTTGTTTCATAGCTGTTTTCAAGGAATTATTTCTTTTTTGGAGAGAGGTGGATCATTCTATGTGACATTGGGATAGAGTGGAAAACTAGTAGGGATGTGGTGGAAGGAAAATTAATATTAATATTATTTTGGATAAGATTTGACTAAATGTGGTTGATACTTGGTGAGTGATCCTTGGTGGGGATGGTAAGTTATCATACCTAATTAAGTGATAATTTAGTCTTATTTGTTTATTTAATGAGATTTATTATACACTATTTATCTATTCTATAAGGGACTCTATTGATGATCCTACTATGTATAGGAATTATTCTCAACCTATGTATATATAAATTAGTTTTCAAGTCCTCAAGAGCTAGTTGGTGATCAAGTTGTATTGTACTAGCTTGTGGAGATATTCTAGACCTATTTGGTCTTTGTGGTCACTTTTGAGTATTTTCATTTGGTTTTTGTATTTTATTTTTAGGTTATTTTGTTTTATGAAATTTGAAGAATGTTTGGGGATTTTTTATTGTTATTATTGGGATTAATTTTGTGGTTTTAACTTATCTCTCATTCCTCATGTTCTTTCTAGAGGGTTATTCCTCTGATTTGAGTGGATTGTGTACCCTCAATACTTGTATCCAACATGTGTCCTATTAAAAGTTCTCTTTGAATTTAAATATCTCCATTAACTCATTATCATCATAGGAGGGGTAAATTTTGAAGATGGTGTTCAATAAAAATTTTATCCCAAATAAGAGTACTTAGGGTCAAATTACTTCTAATGAAAACACCTGTATACAAATCGATCATTTCTCTAAATAGGTTCTACCAACGCAATATGACCCAAAATTATATTGTATTGAAAAATAATGTAATTAGTCACCCTAAAATAATTATGTGTAGATTTTCGAATTTTCTTTTAGTTGGATATAGATGGGAAAACCTTTTGAAGGATTCATGAGGAATGGGGTTTGGTTTAATGATGTAATGGATTATATAATGATTTTTCTGCTCAACCATTCATGATTCATATATGATATGATCAATTTATTGGCATTCACAAACAGTAATGTTGTGGGTGGAATTCCAAATTTCACACATTTCATAGTTAAATATATATAATTCCCCACTATTAATTTTGATTAGTTTAAAATTTTTGACCATTTTAGTTTGATATCAAATAATAAATTTACTTTTCATAAAATATAAAACATGATACACCTAAGATTAACACTTCTATTGTAGGTATAATTTCATTTTGATCATCATATATAATTATATTGGGACATTTCATGACCCAAAAGGGGTCATCCCTAAACAAAACATCATAATTAACATATGGTGTGGCTCTAAGGGAATTCTCAATCCCAATGGACTGGTGATGAGTTCTAAGGATTCAAAAACCACCTTTGGAAATGAATTTTTCAAAAAAACCTTAGAAAATAATTGCATATACAAAATAAGATCAAAATTATAATACATTTGAACAATGAAAAATAAATTGACCTCAAGGAAAAACATGTGTCAAACAAAAAAGAGATAAATCCAAGTATAATAATGACAAAAAAACCATCTTCATGTGAAATATTCCAATACTGAACTCCCACATCTAGTTAACATGGATGCGTTCTGCCTTGATGAGCCACCATTTCATTACCCATATCAAATAAAAAATGATCTACCCTACCAAATGGTATTAGTTGGTTGTGAGACAATAGACCAATGGGGTCCCACAAAATGATCCATAATTAATTTTCATATGATAAAATATTTATTCTCATTTAATAAAAATGGAATAAAAAATATTTTCACATTTTTTTTCAAAGAATTGAAATTAACACCTTTAAAATAGTTTACAATGCCTTTCCAAATAAAATCATTTTCAAAAAACATTTTATGAAACCATTTTTATTTTAATTAATTTGAAAAGGTTAAATATTTAAAAATAATTTCAAACACTTCATATATCCATACCATGGACAATGATTCATTTACCAAATAGAAAAGACACAAAAATAGAGTCCTATGATCAAATAGGTAAGTGCTAGTGTGGATCATTACACCTTGGTGAATGTTCATGAAAAGTGTGAAACATAAGTCCCTAGTCTAATAAACATGCAAAGGTGTGGAAGAACACTGAGATAAGTAAACCCCATAATGATTTCATTAAATCCATTGATTAATTAGAGTTGTAATCATATATCCTAACAAAGAAAAATAGACCCTGATTATTGTGTTTCTATCTATTAAATTTCCATTACATGTTCCCAAGGTTACCATGTGCTCCACCAATAAAAATTAAAATCATTTCAAAGCAATCCACATTCATCACCTACACATGGAGGCCTTTCAATTTCACATACAATGCTTGGAGACCATTATTCATCAAAATAAGACATTCATGTAAATTAATTTTTTTCAAAAATAAACACTATATGAAATATATACCATAAAATTAAAACATTATTCTAAATCGAATTCTATTAAATATCAACACAATTTGAAATCATTTTAAATCAAAATAAAACATTCTATGAAATCACTTTCCATCAATAAAACCAAGAGAGAATACCATTTCATTAAAATTTCCAAATCATGGACATTTAATCAGTTATAAACCTTGACATGAAATTTTTAATGGATAATTTAGAATGATAAAGAATGCACTTTTAATAACGAAAAGGATCATTATAAAACCACCCACCTCAAATGAATTGGAATTTCAAAACCCACAAGTAATCTTTAAGAAAATAAGATTCGATGAATCTATAAAATGAAGGAGAATCCCAAATCCTTAATTTCTAATCAAGAAACTAAAATTAATAATTTTATATAATAAATTAAATGAGATGTATCACATATAAGAATGATTATGAAGGATATCACCAAAAAAATGAAGATCTTGAGAAAAAATCCCAAATCCATGACATATCAATTGGAAATAGAATTAGAATATTGGATATAATGAATTATAATGGATATAAAAGACCTTGTAAAAGTGGAATACAATGGATAAGTGGTTACAAGATCAAAAAAAAGTAAGAAATACCAAAATACTTTCATGAATATGATATACACATTGATCCACCACGGATTAATGTTGGGAGAGCCAAAAGTGTCGAAGAAGGGATCCTAGGTTTATAAGGGTCAAAGAGAGTTAAGGGAGAAGGATGAAATATTAATATAGATGTATAATTGGTGACCATATTGAAATATCCTTAATTTTTGAAGACCCATATGGCTCCATTGATTAGTCACTGGGTGCCACCATCTTTCCAGCAGTGGTAGAAAACATGTGTGAATTATATTTTTTCCACAGTCTAAATGGTGGATATCTCAGAGCATGGATGTACCATTTAGAGTCCAACCAATCCCCAAATTCTTTACCCCCTCTTAAAACCTCAAACATCCAAGAGAATTTATAAAATCAATAATATATGAATGAATATAAAAAAATTAAATAATCATACCTCAAAGAAATACATGCATGTGACAATTCTCACCACAACATAACATTATTATCCAAGAAAGATATATCCATGAAGGTTTATTGAAAAATAAATTTAGATACTAATCTCTCATCATAAAATCCTTCCCTGTTTTTCTTTGAGGTTTGGACCCATGTTCCCAAAGAACTCAAACCAATAGAAATGGCTTTCTACGTCGACCCTTCAATTGAGTATCAACAATCTGAACCAGATTCTTGGTAACTGACATTTTTGGTTCTATGTTATGTTTCTCACAATTAAAAACATGATAAGGGTTAGTATGGTGATTATTTAGATTATCCACATGAAAGAAAATATTGATGGAAGTCAATTGATATGTAAAAAAACTAATAAGACTCCATTCACATCTTCTCTGTGAACAAATGGTCTTATGTATCTTGAAACCAACTTCCCCTATTTTACAGGATGAGGATAAACCAAAAAAATAAAGACATTAAATAAAACCTATAAACCAGTAGATAAATTAAAAGTAATAAATCATTTATCCAAATAATATTAATACAAACTCTTGGTAGTGATCAATCATCAACATATAACATGATGCATAACTGATATCTCATAAATAATCCACATCAAATAAAAAAAAGCACCATCCACCTTGTTCCAACAAAGAGGTGATTTGAAATAGAAATAATAAAGGTCATAAAAGGGAGATATTTAAATGGACTATTAGAAAATATTGTTATAATAATACTCAACTATTCCCATGTGGCTATCCTAAGAACCTCTAAAGTCCATGACTCAAACATGAAAAATATATTCAAAAACAGAATATCATGCTACATATTATGAGAATAATCTATAATAAACAAGTATATAAAACCAATTTACTCATGGAGGGCCTCCAAAAAATTATTTGTAAACTGGTGTTCCCAATCCAAAATGATGGAAGATAGTACCCCTTAAAACTTCTCAATATCCTGCATATAAAGTATTCCAAATCATCAACGTTGGTGAGGTATCCTTAAGTGAACCCATAAGACCCAGGTTCAAAACCAAGCAGAGGAATATTTCTAGGTACTTTAACAGTACTTTAGTAGTCACTATAGAAGAATTTCACACTATAGAAGAACTGTACATTGAGCAGTATTATAGCAGATAGTACAGTGTTCGGGTACTGTAGTAGGTATTGTAGCAGGGATTGTCTGGTACTGTAGAAGTTGTAACTATTTACCTTGGGCCACTAGTTTGGGTTTGGAGGTATTAAGGACTTCGGTCCACCTAGGCCTCTGAGTTAGTAGGGCTTTGGGACACATTTAAGGCCTTTGGGACACATCAAGGCCTTCGGGCCACATGCAGTTAACCCAGACAGACTCTACATAAAAGGAGTAGCTGAAGAGGAGGATTCAGAGCAGGTGATCTCACCAGAGTAGAACCAATGGATTTGGATGAATGATAGGGTATGGCTATGCCATCGGGACTAGCATGTGATTTCACAGGAAGCTTAGCCAGGAGGCCATGCCAAGGTGAAGAGCTACTATTATGATGCAGATGTTGGGGAGGGGAACTTCCTTGTAGTTATAGTTTGGTTCAATTACCTAAGACCTTCAGATCATGTAATGTCTCTAATAGCCTATGGGCCATGAAATCACTAAGCATACAGTCCTTTTAAGAGTTACCCTCATCCCTTGAAAGGGAGGTTATCAAAAATCAATAAAAAATGATGGCCTTTGGGATATTTGGATAGTCAATTGATCAATCTCCACACAAATATAATTCATTCGTAATGAAGTATGGGGTATCCCAACCAATAAAAGACATAGAAACCTCATCAAACATCAAAATTTGAATAGGAATAGTTTGAAACTACCTATAAGGCTTTTGGTGACCATCCTTAATTTTTCGAAATGAATAAAATTTGGGAAAAATCAATGATGTTACCCATAATGAATAGAAACTAGAACATTATTTTCGTGTCATAATTTTTCTTATTAGTTTATAAGTGAAAGAACAACTAGGAAAAATTAAAATTCTACATCACATCCTTTATTATAGTTATTGGTACAACACATCAACCTTTTAAGGAAATAATTCCAGAAGAGAGAAACCATTCACTGCTGGTCTCCCCACCTTATAATGAATTCCTAATACTCTAGAACTCATTATCCAGTTGTGGTTCTTAAATAATCAACCCAATAATAGATGAATTAAATTGTACACTAGTGAGAAAAATACTAGAATTCACTTATTTCACTTTTAGGTGCATTAGATAAAATATCCCCATGAGTAATTATTCATTCATTGACTCCACAACAACTTGATAAAGAAACTGCATGCTAACAGCCTAAGAAAACAAATTCCACTTTTTTAGGGTGTAAGTAAAGTAAAAGTTGGATTTTTAAGGTCCATTAACTATAATCTTCACTTGTGGTTCGATCCCTTCTTTAAAAATATATAACTTAAACTATTTTGATCAAAAGATATAGTTATTTTCTACTGAAAAGGTAATTTCTCTTTTAATTAAGAGAATGCATTACTGTTGTGAGTTCATTATCATGAATGATGTAGTTATTCATGTGAGGTTAAATATTACAAGATGCATATTATAGAACATGATCTTTATTCAAAAAAACATATCTCAATGCTTCACCTGAAGAATAATTATAAACAATATATCCACGTGAGGCTATAGAATGATCAAAATAATTTATGAGGATATAAATGGTATCAATTCATCAAAGGATGTCTAGATTATAGAATCCCATAATAATTTTACATTTTTTGGTAATTGAAGTATCATTCTATAAATCAATTACAAACCAGTTATAACACCCTTCCAAACCCAAAACCCATTGAATATTAAAAAAGTTCCATGGATTATCCTGAGATAAGACAAATTTCACCTTCTCAGAATTAACTAAGATGCCTTATTCTGAAACCACATGTACTAATAATGTAATATCCTAGATAAAGAATATGAATTTAGATTATTTATAAAAAATATGGTTATCTCAAATGATTCTCAAAAAAAATAGCTTAAGCTCATACTTTTCCCCAAATTTCAAATAAATAAGAATATCATACAGGAATAATATGATAATGTAATGAAGTTTTCAGTTAAATATCTAGTTTATCAAAGCCATGAAAACTACATAAGTGTTATGTTTTAAAAATTATATGAGAATATATTCAATGTGTCTATGCCTTCTCCTGAAAGTGTTCTTCGGAATATATGACTCCCTAACTATGAGTAGGTGATATCCAAACTCAATGACAATATTTAAAAATAATCTGATTTCAATTGGTGAAAAAATTCATCTATATAGGGAATATGGTATAACTTATTAATAATTTTCTAGTTAATATTATGATCATAAACATAAAGATGAAGTGGCCCATCATTATTCTTATAAAAATATTGAAGATCATATAAAGGTGATTTACTCAGGATAATGAAACATTTCAGCGTAAAAACGTCCAATTGATTCATCAACACCTTAAATTTATTTAGTTCTATGTGATATGATTGAATTGATATTTTTTGATCTCTAGACACAAGTTCAATGAATAATTTAAACTATTTTTGGGAGTCTAGATAGAAATTTTATTAGGAAACACCTTATGGAATTCCATGATCATATAAGGGAGATAAAATATTGAACGGTCGTCTCTATAATAAATTGGGAATAATGATATAAATCTTTAATATTATACTATAGGATTTCACTCTAAATTATTCCTCAGATCCCTCTAAAACATAAATAACTGGTACTTCTCATCAAAGTTAATAAAGGATAGATTCGAATTTTATCAATAAATATTCAATTTATGGGTGATCAAAAAAATACATCTTGATAATATCATCAAATGGGTTTTTGTAGAGAACTTGGAAATAAAACAAATATCAAATTTATATATTGAGAAAGAATATGAGAGAATTAGGAATCCATGGTCCCTCTTAATCCCAAAAGAAATCTATAACTCCATCACATAAGGCTTGAGTTCTATTGGATGTTTTAAAACATTTAAAAATCAAGATGATATGATATAGTGGGAGGAATAATATTTAAAAAATTCAGCCTATAATGATGAAACAATTTGTATAGTATCTCTCACTATCGATGGACTCGCATCAACTACCACCTGAGACTCATCAACTACAAATAACATCGATGTTCCAAATGCATGTGGGTAAAACCCTTTTGACTATATAACATCAAACTATAACTTATATCCTATATGAGATGATGAACCAGATCCTTAATAATGATTAAAAAGAGCCTAAAAATATATATAGATTTATTTAAAGTCCACATGAGTTGTATTATTTTAGTGGTGATGGGAAGGAATGCTTCTTTTTTCCAATATTTCTATAGTGGAAGAAAGTAAGACCATTATAGTCACTAAAAAGGTGAATTGTAAACCTGTTGTTGGAAGGGAAACACCAAACAACCCATACCTTCATTCATGGTAAATAATTTTAATCTAATCTTTGTCAACCACCTCAGCATAAATATTAATATTTAGTATGAAAACATTTGAATGGATATCTACTAAAATGTATGTCTAGAACATGTGATCCATTAAATATTCATTTGATACCACCTAAAGATAAAAATAGACTAACTCATCAAAATTATTGGCATACTAGGTCATAGTACAATAAACCTTCTCAAAGGTGAGAAATTATATATATTTCTCCATAATCATAGATTCTAGATAGATGTTTTGAAGAAATATGGTCTTGATGTATTTATACTCCAGGCCTTCAGGGAACATTTCCTAAAACATTGAATCCCAAAATTGTCTACTATGACCCTCAATCATAATGGTAAAACACATTACCTTAACAAAATTTTTGAATTCTATAAAATAAAAAATCTACTTGATCTTTGACAACCATTCTTCTGCTTCATGATGATCATTTGTTCCTTTGAAGTACAATTTTTTTGGAGGAGAAAATATTAGGATTGATCTTTATATCCCCTAGTTCTAGGTTTAACATACCCTACATGGGAGAGTATAAGAAAAAAAATTACATTCCATGGAATATATTTCTTTCACTATGTCTTTAATAATTTTTTGATTGGTAGGAGGGTTTCCTCGCATAACATCATCCATAGAACCCCTTAGGGGAACACTATGAAGCCTTATATAAGGCATGATACTCTATAAATGAAAAATATTATTCCATTTAATAAATTAAAATATCAATTTAAATAAATATAATAAAATCAAGAAATAAAGATAAGATCAAACTCAATATAAATGGAAAATATATCAACATACCTAGGTAACATAAGTCTCATTATAGTTAGAGCTATCCTAGAATACACTTGTAACATGACCCTTATGTACTAAAAATAATATATTCTATCTATAAAAACATCTCAAGATAATATTATTATGATATAAAATATTCTCTAATACCAATTTTTAAAATCCAAACTCAGTTCATCCCTAAATTGGACACACACGTTGGCCTATGGAATGACTCGATGGGTGTTCCTGATTTCCTTGGGATGGTGACTAGCACATGGAAATCAATAACCATATTTGGGAAATGATTTTCTAAAAACCATTGTAAAAAATTAATGGAATATAAAAATGAAGGGAAACAAGACAATACAATGTCTAAAATGGAATAATATAATGAGTAAAAGGAAAAACATGTTCCAAAACAAAAACATGTAATCTTATATTCTCAAATGATAAAAAACACATCTCCATGTGAACTATTAAACTAGAAAACTCCCCCATCCCACTAATATGAATACCTTCTTTTACTATTAGGTTCCTTTAATTTATCTACTTTAGATAAAAAAATGATATCCATACACCCATAGATATATATAGGGTGTGAGAAAATAGCCCAGTGGGTCTAACTAAGTCTTACATAAGAATTCTTTGTAATATTTTTTTCATAGTTAATAAAAACATTGGAATGGAATAAATTTTCATTTTATAGAAAAAACATAGATAGTAATTCCATTAAAATAGTATATAATTCTTTTCCAAATAAACCCATTTTCAAATAAAATTTTATGAAACAATTTTACTTTCATTGCATTTAAAAATTTGTAATGTTTTAAAATGAATTTCAAAAAAATAATATATCCAAATAAAAAAGAAAAAATCATTTCAAAATGATAAGAAACATAGAAATATATTCCTAGGATATAATAGTTCTACGCTAGCTAAGATACTCGCACCTCAATGAATGGTCATGAATCGTGCTCACCACAAGTCCCTACTCTAACAAACATGGAATTGGATTAAAGACCACCATGTTAAGTGAACACCTATACATTTTCCTAAAAAATATTGTTTATTTGGAGTTTTAATCATATACCCCTTCAATGGAAAATATTCAACACCTACTGTGATTTTACCAATTCCATACATCTCCTAGGTAGGAAACATTGACATGTGATCCATCTATATCGAGGCTAATCATTTCAATGAAATCTATAATCATCGTCGGCCCTTTGAGGTATTTCAATCTCACATACCATTTATTAAAACTATTTTTATCAAAATACATCATCCTATTAAATCACTTTTTTCAAAATAAATCATACCTAGAAATCACTTTCCATCAAAAAACAACATGGTTTTAAATCACTTTCCATTAAAATAAAAAAAATTACAATGAATTTTCAACAAAATACAATATGATATGACATTAATTTCAATTAAAATAATGATGAATTAAATTTAATTAAAAATCCAAAACATCCACATTTCAATAGTTATAATCTATGACATTAATAATTTAAAGAAATTATAATGATAAATAATGCATAGTTTATAAGACAAAGTCTTGTTACGAAACAAACTACCTCTAAAATCATATGATTTCAACACCTCTATATGGTCCAGAAGTCAAGAAGTAACAAGGGATCTATAAAATGAGGGATAACTATAATCTATGAATTCTAAAACATGAAAATATCATTCATAAATTTCCTAAATAAAGGTATTGAAGGAATGACTTACCAAAAATGATTCCCAAAGAGGGCATTAAGATGAATGAAAATATTGAAATAAACTACTACTTCAAAAATGGATATATAAAAAACTGAATTTGAAAACTGGATCCAATTAATTTACATGGAATTAATTTCCTTTTGGAATGATAAATATAAAAAATAAGACGATATAAGATCACAATAGTGTTTGATATATAAAAACAGGACCACGACTCTGATTAGAACATCAATATAGTATGTATTTAATGTGGGAGATCCAAAATCATCGATGAAGATCTAATATTATTATAAAAGTTGATTTGGGATCATAAAATAATTAATTAAAATTAAAATTTTTGTTTTGGGGGGGATTATTGTGTACCACATAATTTTCCCAACCCTAGAAACTCCACTACTGAAATACTGGGATCCACTAACTGGGTGGTGGCAGATCACCAATGAGCTGGTAGAATTATGGATTATTGGAATTCCCCAAGATTTTATATATTCTTTCTAGTATAATCCATAGACCAACTGGAATTACTCTAGTAGGTTTTCCATGTACTGGTCAAAGTCCACCCTCAACCCAAATTCTTGAACAACATCCATATACCTCAAACATCCATGAACAATTAGAGTAAATTATGAATGTGAAATGAAAATAAAAAATAAAATATTTTAAAACAAGAAAATAATAGGATTTCAATGGATATATATTTACAAAATGGGAATCATGAATTGATCAATTTAAAATATATTTACCAAAACATATAAATTTTTCTTAATTGGGACAATGAAAAATCTATGTGTAATATAAAATATTTTGAAGAATCTAAATGTTGAAATGTTTCAATAAGTAGATCTATATTATTATCTAGATCATAAAATGATTCACATAAGGTTTAAAAATAGTTATCTTCATGTTTAATGAAGGAAAATTACTCCCTATATTCAAATTCAATGTTGTTGAGTATGTTTCTTACTTGAAGATTCAATTGTTTTCCTTTAGGACTTGTTCTTGAAATTGAAGTCATTCTTGATTAATTGTTGGAAATTTTTTTACAATTAAAATAAGGGAAAAAAATTACATAAATTTTCCATTTTTATATTGGTAATATTTTTCTTCTAAAGAAAATTATTTACTATTGGTTTAATAAAATGTGAAAGACTTCAAACCTGAAGAAGAAAAATTAGTTGTAGAATTTAATAATGATTCTTTATGAAACCATTCACGATCCTTGAAATATATTTTTGTCATCCTGGGATGGAAAAAATCAATATGATTGGGAATTATATTGAATACATGAATGATGTTTGGATACACATTAGAATATCCATTCCGAGTTATATTGTTATATAAAAAAATTCATTGAATTTGAATGTTATGTTATACCAAATAAATATTATAAAAATTTTAAAAATATAAGTGTTCCAAATAATTGTTAAAATTGAGGAGGTATGTGGATTTTATCCTAAGGAATAAGTAAAATGGATATATAATTATCAATTTTCATTTAATAAAATGTATCGGGTTAAGATGAATCTTTGTAAGGGATGTGTATAGTTATCATATATCTCTTATATGATAGAATAAGTTATTTATAATTGAAGGGAAATGATGAACAAAAAATGATGTTTTACTATAAATGGATTATGATTCATTATATTATTTATTATTGTTTATAAGAAGAAATATATAATAATATTTTATCAAGTTTACAAGATTTTATCAATACTATTTTTAAAATATTATGGATTTAATGCCAACACTGACAAGTGTCGTATTTTAAACAATAAAATATTCCATTTAGATTATATCACCAAACACATTATATAAAAAATATTATATAGATATAATAATTTGTTATTTAAATATTTCCATTAATATAAATAACTTTTATTTCTTGGAAAAAATATTTTATACATCTTAGCATGATATTATTGAAGGGATACTATTTCTATGAGACACATTGGAGTATATTTGGAAGTAAAATGTTAAAAATTAAACCGTTGTGATGAAAAAAAATAAAAAAAAAGAGTGTCACCTAATATTGTAAAATACATTAGGGTTGGTTTGTAAAGATAAATGAAATGATTTTTATTTATTTTCTATAAAAAAAAAATTAAATATCACTTTATATAATATACTGGGAATGTGATACGTTTTTCTATTAAAAAATTAGAGTCACATATTTTTAGTAAAATGATCTCAGGTAAAAGGTTTTATGGAATGTTTTCCATGAATGTTAATGATTGTGAAAATAGAAAATTATCTTCATAGAAACATAAACTAAAAAAATAATAACTTTTGATGTTTTCAAATAAAGGAGTATGAATACTATTGTAAAATAGTTAAACAATATGAATATGGCATCCATGTCTCACTATTATTCCAACTGGATTGAATCTAATATGTTACTCACTAAAATAGTTTATTGGTAGGGTTATAATATATTGTAACAAAAACATGAGGCTTGAATTATAGAGACGTAATTTGTTTATAAAAGTACAAAACTGAAAAAACCATAAGGCCCCTATAGTGATGTATCGTATATGATTTTATTAGAAGATCTTTTATGTGATTTTTTGTAAGTATTGATAAACAGATTTTGAGAATATTAAATCTATATGGTTATACATAAGTTAGTATCCACTTTATATTTTTTCTAGCTAGCTAAATTAATTCATAAAGTGAAATAAAAATTGACCTTAAAATATATGACCTAGATTTATCCTTACTAATTTTCATCCTGGAATATTAAGGATTTTATTAAATTCTGAAGATACTATGATTATGATTCTGAATAGAGATATGTAATATCCTCGTGATGACCAATATGTTTTTTGCATGTTAAATGAGCCAGAAAATTATACCATATATTATTTCATACACTGTTACTAGTAAACTATAGATATATAAATTATACAAATAATTGAGGTTTTAAAGACACATAGATAGAAAATATTTTTAATGTGATACTATTAATACACAATATTTAAGGATTTGATAATTAATCGATGGTTTAGTTTTTTATAGATCATATCATCTTTGAGGCTTCATAATGATGATATTCTTCCTCTTATATGATGGGTATTAAATCTTTACGCTGTTTTTTCACTCCCATTTTTGTTAAGAAGTATCTTACTTGGCATAGATATGAATTCATCAATAAGATCAATGACAAAATAAAACTGATCGATTCAAATCTCATTCTAATAAAATTTGAATTTGGGGATTGATGTTTCAATCATCTCTTTACCCAAGATATCATCTTCATTGTTTCTTATACTAGTTCCAGTATCTAATTAGTTCTTGGATAAAAAAAATTTAGTTATATAACCCTTTTAATACAATAATTAGTAGACTCTATGGGTCTAAATTCAATGATCATTCTATCATATATGTAGACTAGAAGTTTACTATGTCTAAATCAATCTATTATTGAGAAATTAGGATATATATGGATTTAGATAACCCCGTCAATAAAAGAGGAAACCTCATAACCCCATTACTAATATGGGAAGATCTTAAGATATTTAGGATACTTGGGAACACTAATAAAATTCAATAGAGGATAATTAAGTGAATTACGTGATGAATTATGAATGTTAGACTGCATTTTTTCCCTCCCCCAAGGAATATGACAGCCTTTTGAAGAAACCACCCATAATATTTCATCATAAAAAGGAATGAATCATAAGTAAACTAATGGGGAAGGAGTGTGTTTTCAAACCTAGATACTACATGTCATGTTCATATATATTTAGTTTAGATGAATGTGATGTAATCATAAAATTAGATAAATTATATATGATTTATTGATCATTCATGTCAATCTTTACATAGGTAATCATGAATGTATGAGAAAATATATGTGATTGGAATAATCTATGTTTCATGGTTTTTCAATGTATTGGAAAACATATAATATGAAAATGCATACTTGTATATGATACAACATATAGATATAGTTATCAAGATACACGTGCTTATTGAGGATTATGATATATTATATTTAAAATTTATTTTAAAAATTACTTACGAAAGGACACCCATTACTTAAGTCATTGAATTTAAGGAAATTTTTTTATTATAAATTCATAAAAGGGAAATTGGACCACATATTATGGATGAATTAGTAGATATCATATTTTATAAAACATAAAGAAACTCTCAAAGTTTTTTTATAGTTTATTCATTATGTGTTTTGGATATGGTTTGAATAATTTTTTTATATGATATAATATTAGGGAAAATGATATAAAGACTATGAGTGTTTAGATAAATTATGAAATTAATGGAGAAATTTCTTAAATGCATATACATATGACATGTACTTTGATTTATCATGTGGTTTGGTATAATAATATGAAAATTTATGATATAAGATATCTTGTTTCAACTTCAGAAACTCATAGTGTAGGATCATTATTTCAAATTTCTGTGTTTATAAAAAAAGATTTTTGTATGATTCCTAAAAAACCAAAAAAGTTACGTTTGAAAGTTTTAAATCTTCCATGGAAGTTGTGATTATTTTTTTATTTTTATATGATAAAATATTGGGGAGTTGAATTTTTTGAGTGTTTACTAATAATTGTTAACCACATGTATAACACGTTATTTTTTTAATGTATTATTAAATTTATCAAAAATCATAAAATGACCCCAGTTGATATATATAGAGGTTGAGGCATTGAGACATGAAATTATTCTATAACTACGTTACCTTAAACAATTCTCTATGGTTACCAATTTCTCATCATTTTATATCATGAAAAACAAGTACATCACATATTTAAGTATATTTTTACATAAATATTGGGTGATTCGGTTTATTGATGGATAAACCATATGGGCTGAAATATACTAGTTTCTTCTATGAAGTCATTATGAAAACATTTTTATTGAGGTTTGATATTAATAAATACTTAGTTTGTGGGAAAAAATCATTCTATTTACACATGGTTATGGATTTACAAAGTATTTTTATATTTTTAATTAGATTTATACTTATTCCACTATAATGGAATAGTATATATTGATTTATAGAAACCTAACATTATAGATATTGTGATTATTTTATAATTTTTCTATTATTTTGGATTTATCACATTAAATTTTATAATCATAAGATGGTGATATTGTATATCAGTAATTCCAAAAGATATGAAACATTTGATTTTTTTATTCCATTATTATTTATTTTAATTATTATAATTTTGTATATTAATCATTAGATTTTGAATTTTAGTTAATGAAAACTTCATCTCGACCAGTCAATGATGACATGAAATGTTTTTCATGGAAATGAGTATTATAATTATCACCTTTACAAAGAAAGTGGATTAATATTTATTTATTATGAAATGATATTTTTCCTACAAATTTTCAATAAAAAAGATAAAATTTTTATTACAAAAAATATAATTAGCCACAAAAGTTTTTCTTATAAAATTTGATATATTCTCCAAAATCCATTTACAATGCCTCCAAATAGTTTCAAAAATTATTTTGTGATATAAACCACATTAATTTCTCTGAAATACATAAATTCATCTATATTTTAATAGGATTATTTTATGTAAAATGAAAAAAAATCATTCAAAAAAATCACCACATTTCCTTTATAAACACCAATCCTTCCTTCCACATAAATTGTCATCTTGAGCATAACAATATAAAAAAATAACTTATTTACCCTAAAATAATAATACTTATACTCTTCTTAATCAATTATTTCTCATATCAACTAAACATGAAAAATAAATCAATAGTGAATTACTTATATAATTATTAATTAGTTTCTTATAATAATCATTTGTAATGTTAACTTTATAAAATATTTATCACATGTCAACCACCATTTCTTCAATATCAGCACATCAACACCACCATAATCATATCACAAAAACCACATCATAAAAATAATTATATGATAACAACAATATCTGAACATACACATCTATAATGATAATTATATAAAAACATTATTTCGAAATGGAACCTATATTTGGAAAACAATATACCATGATAATATCCATATCTGGTAATATTGTATCCCCCAAATCAAATCATAAATAGAGAAATACACATCTCCCAATACAATATCATCATGTAAAAAATCATTATTCTCTTAATAATTCTCAATAAAAATTAAATAACACATATTTCTTATAAAAAATTCATATCCCAACAAACATTCCAATTTCATAGTAGAAATGTCAAAAACTCCATTTTAGTGCATAGTTTATAGTATAATATATTAAAAATATATTCCAATAATCTTTTTAAAATTAGTAATTTTTCATAATATTGATAATTATATGTATTTTTATAATTTAATGATTTTGGTTAGTTTTCAAGAAAGAAATTAATTATGTATTTTTTTAGAATTCAAAATATTGTCTCCATAAATGTTATTTTTACGTGATATAAAGTAATTTCAAAATTCTAAAATATTTTGAGTTTGAATCTAATATTTATCTTCTATAATGTAATATATTAAATATTTTGTAAACCAATATTTTTGTACTATTTAAAATTACTTGATATTTTCATTTACAATAATATATAAATAATTTATGAAGAAATAAGTGTTGTATAAGAGAAGTTATAAAAGATGAAAAGTTGTACCACTATCTAAAACAAAGGATGAGAAAAAACTGTTAAGGTTAATGTTAGTTTCCATAACAAATGACAGCACAAAAATCATATATATTTCATTTTCATTATTAATGTAATAATGGTAGACAATTATATAATATTAAATCCAAGTACACAATATAGATATTTTACTTTTTATTTATGGATATTCAATGATGATATTTAAAATCATAATACAATTATAGTGGAAGTTACAAGAAGTTAAGTCATCGCTAATGATGATTAGAAGAATCACTGGATATTATGTAATCATGTTTTATGATATTTGGATATCACTAAATAGAAACAATAATATATTATACCTGAGAATTTCAAATGAAAAAATTCAAACATTTAAGAGACTTCATGGAGATGATATTTTAATAACCATATATACTTCTATATTATTGAATATATTAATGGAATTGAATGGTATTTACAATTATAAATATAAAAGATCCAAGAATATATGGAAATTCAATAATTAGACATCAATGGAATCATGATTTCTTTAAGCTATGATAGGTTATATCATCATATATGAAAATATTTAAGGCGTATTTCGACATAAAATTGGTTTATTCATAAAACATTGATAAGGATAAACTATATATATCCATTAATGAAAACTATATATTTGTATAAGGGGATTGGAAACTGAATTCGCATTATCAGATCATTTATTATTATATAATATTTTAAAAAACTATTCCCATCAATCATCAAACAAACTATAGTACTCCATAAACAAGTAACTAATAATTCTACTTTTAAAATTATATACTAAATCAAATAATTTTTAAAAATAATCTAGATAAATCAATGGATCGTTACAAACCAATTATGGGATGTAAAGTACAGGTGGATAACTTGAAATGAGTGGAATATTATTTATATAATTTTTAAACAAATTTAGGAATTTCATTTTCACCATTGATATATATATAATATAAAAATTCAAATTATATGAAATTATGATTGTGGAGTTGGTAATTTATTTTATTATAATTTTTTAATTTCACTAGGTATTTTAAGATCTGTAATGTTATCTGGGGCACACGAACTAGACATTTAATATAGGAACCCATATGTGATGATCATAGAATAATGTATAAATCTAATGGATGTTGTTTTGATGGAGTAAAAAGTGAAATGAATAACAATTTCTAGGATTGATATATTTTATTATATATTTTGAATCTTAGTTTTATCTAGTTCTCTCTATAATCCATAATATAAACATGGTTGATTGTTGGAAAATCAATCCAATTGAATATCTTGGATTTGAGGGAGAAAAAATATTTTTGATTCCCTTTTCTTAAATTTTTTTTATTGTAATCCTTAATTAGATTTTATATATAATAAAAAATATATAAGATTTGTTTCCATTTTTTATAATTCTATAACTATAATTTTTGTCAACATAGATTTATTTTTGTCAAATTTCATTACCTTAGTTCATTCATTACATGAAAGATTTGAATAGATGTTGTTTTTTGTGTCTATTTTTATAGAAATGTGTTATATGATGTATCTATCAACATTTATATGTCAAAATAAAAGTTCTCTCAGTTTTTTATTTTATTAGTTGTTAGTTTTTTTTATAACATTATATTATTTATTTCTTATAGGAATTGACGCATTATGTTCACAAAATAAATTAATGTGTCATAGGCTACGATTATTGCTTATTAATAGTGAATATTTTTATTATTGGGTTGAGATAAATATATAGTTATATATTTCATTTAGTATACATGGATATAGTAATATAATACCACATTGTAGAATATAATGAAATTTTTGTGGGGAGAATCATAATGGGATGAATAATTTTTCTGACCTAAATATTTTTAACTATTTAAATAAATGAATCCAAAATGATAACATTCATTGAAATGGACACCATCAATTTGGTTTTTATTTTTCATCAATTTTATATTTTAAATTATTTACCTAGAATATTTTTATATCCATGAAGGTTGAAAGGGTTTTAAAATAAAGTGTGAGGAAATATTTTTTGGTATGGATACTCTAGAAGAACAAGTTATTTTTGTGGACATTAATATCAACCTGGTTGAGTTTTTCAAGGTACTTATTGATGTAAGGTGTCTTTTGGTGGATAATTATGTGGTCACTGGGTATTCATTTTACTCCTATAATTTAATTTTTTAATACACTGACCTTAATCACCCTGTCCAAGTATAGGTTGCATATAACCTCATGTGTGTCTCTTCATACATAATAGGCTACGAGCTATTAATGAGCGTATAAATTTATTTAGGAAGAATATACCGTTGTTAATTAATTCCATCACCAAAAGAATGAGAAGAAACATAATTCATCCAATTAATAAAATATATAGTAACATTTATAATCCTATAATTCACATCATGTGAAGTCATAAAATAAGAATAAAATATCCCCTAATTTGGCAGGCCAACACATACAATTGGAAAAAACAAACAAATAAAAAATGTGTTGTTGCACTGACACAGAGTTTTTATAAGTACTAAATCTTTCTTCAAGACAAATACTCCTTAGAACCCTTTTATAGGTCCCTTTACCTTTGCAAGTTCCCTGGTAATTATGTTTGAAAATGCACCAAGAGGCTCGTTTGGGGTGTGAGTATAACCCAATAGGACACCACCCATACTTTTTGTAAAATTAGTGCATAGGTATATGGAAGTGTATAAAATGATGTAAATGTAAATGTGTAACTATACATATAATTAAACATGTACTAATAGATCTTTCACTAACCAAGCCACCATGAACCCTAGTCATACATGATTTGGTGCAATAATGGAAGAATACCAAATATAAAAAATGACATGAATTAGATTATATCATGTAACATTGTCTACTATTAAGTATAATTCTACTTCCACCTTTAAGGAACAACTCCATTCCTACCTCTAAGGGAAAATATCTCCCTTTCTATGTGACTACCTACTTTACATAGATGGTAAGTAGAAATAGAATGCCTAAAAAATGGATGCTCGCTTATACGCAAGGATGTTCCCTAATGGCAGATCATACCAGTATATATGGACCCTCATCAAATGGTTCATGGTGTTCCATTGTTCCAAACATGGAAAGGTAAGACACTAATTATCTTATATAGATCCATGTATAGTTAGTCTTGTCTCATGAAATCCCCCTTTATGGAGTTATCCAAATCCATTATGTCAACCTATAAACATGAACACTAAAATAGATATTCTATCAAATTGTAGATTTCCACATATAAGGATTAAAATTGTTTGAAAAAATATATTATATTAATGAATTTCATTGGCTAAAAATGGTAAATATGTAATATATAATATTGAAGTAATTGTCATGGAATATTGAACATTACAAGAGTATAAAATATTAAACAAATAATTCACAACATAGAAGTGAATAAACAAGATGTCGAACAAGGGTCTCATAAGCCACTTTTTTACATAAAGCATACCAACCAAAAGAATGTATCTACTCTATGCATAATCACATAAACAACAAGGGAAAAAATTCAAAATAAACACCTATGATGGTAATATAAGGCCCCAGCCTTAAACCTTACTTAATCTTGAGTTATTACAAGATTACACATTGAGGATCTTTTCGGGTTTAGAGTTTTAGAGAATTAGATCATAAAACTTGCATTACATTCCACATATAAACAAAGTGGTTACATAAAGATAGTATTCTTCATTCCCATCAATGGAAACACATTTAAAATAAAACATGGATTATTTCTTGACACATCCTTGACTCTATCATCTTATCATGTACCTTTCCCTTGACCTGTGAAAAACATTTCAAAAACATGGGATGAGCATAAAAACTCAGTATGGGTTATAAAAAAAACATGGAAAGGAAACATGAGTTCATATATACTTAAAAATGAAATCATACTTTACCCATAAAACATTGGCACTTTAACATACCTCATAAAATCACGAATAAATCATAGAAATCATAAGACATAAAGGTAACTTGAGGCATTCATAACATTCTTACGTAGGGAGTAACCCTCTTGGTTACGTTTGGAATACCCATCACAGTATATTCCCTAAAATCTCTTCGGAGAAACCTTAACGTTTTACTCCTTCGCGTTACCCAATGCATTGGAGAGCTATAACAGGCTCACCCGCCCTTAGTTTATCACGGAACCACCCGTCTTCATAATAATGCCCAAGAACCATAACATAATCATATCACATAAAACATTCATAAAGGAAACATAAAATTTCCACATTTCAATCATGAGATATCAATACAAAAAATTGATATAAAAACATTATGAAAACCATTTTCAATACCAAAATAAAATAAAAGTAAAACATGGTATTTATTTTTCTTTTAAAAAGAAGGTATGGCTTGTAGAGGAAGCCGAAACTCAAATAACGGTCACGACGGCGAAGAAGTCGTTGTCGCCGCATACGTACGACAAAAACATTCCCTTTTGTCGTTTAGTAAACGCTTCGTATAAAAAAGATTCCTTTTGAATAAACGTAAAAGTCAAAGGGGTTTATACACCATATAAAAGAAAGTTGTGTATAAAATAAAATATGCCTCAACGAAAGGAGATTGAGACGAAGTCCCATACCTCGTATCCGACTTGACCCGACCGTTCTTTAATCTCCTGAATAATAAACTTGAGTTAATCTCTACTTGCTTAAGAATTTTTTTCAAGTTCATTATTCCTTTTATACCATGTTATGAACATCATGTAATCAGTTAAGTTAATAATGTTCATTTTGTCGGTATTTGGTTCTTAAGTCAAAAATAGACTTCTTAAACTTACATGTTGTTAATTTGGTCAAAGGTTCATTATATCCAGAATGGTATTCATGATGTAGATATCATATATGTCATATATATCCAGTACATACATGCATTTATAATATTACATAATTTAGAGGTAAGAAATGAAATGCACCGTTCATGGAGACGGTAAGCCGTACGTACGCATGAACGCTACTTCCATTTCTATTTCATATTTTCTGGAATGGAATCATAATGATATAATAGTATATTATAATTCCAGTATAATAACATATATAATATCATTAACTTTATCCTTTACACATCCCACGTATGGTATTAACGAATCAAATCACTTTTAGGGGGCGGTAGTCCGCACTTCCTAAAATGAAGATATCGTGTTTACCCATAATGGAAACCATAAAGGTATGCCCAAAATGAAAAAAACAGAAGCTTAAGGAAAACATAAACATATTATATATCATATATAAAAATAGTGACATCATAATGGCCACCTTTGAAGGTGCTAAATGAGTGTTGAACAATCATCGTTTCGGGAGGCAGAATTTCGCCATCCACGGAAACCGTATGTTCTTTAACCATTTGATGTAGTTGTGTGAGAGTGTAGCTCAAATAAATCATATAACAACATCCTAGTATATTTCAGATACTGTTGTTGTTACAAAAGAAGTAAATAAAAATAGTTTAGGGGGTTGGAGAAGCAAAATAAAACAAATGAACATGAGAGAACGAATTACCTTAAAAAGTGTAACTCCTTTTCATTTGAGCCTAAAGGCTTCCTTTGAAAGTATTATGCCCAAAGGGAATCCTCTAGGATGAGGAGAGGGATTTGGAGAGAGCAAATGGGCAGGGGTTGGCCGATCCAAAGGCTTGAAGAGTGTGTGAAATGAGGTAGAGGTGGGGGCCTTTTATAAGAGGAGAGGAGGGGCACTTTTGGAAAGTAAAGAAATATTACTTTATTTGAAAATGTGTTTCGGTTTTAAAAGGTCCCACATTGATAGAATTAGTGGATAAGGTGATAAGGGTTCTAAAGCCACTCTTCCAATTGGTTTTGTCCATGTGTAGTTCATAGATTTTACATTATCTTTCTATTTTATTTAAATCGTCAAATAATGATGTCATCGCTGCATCATTATTATTTCATAAATAATTTAATTTATTTAATGTCTAAAAATTATAAAAAAATACTATGATATAGGAAATCTTTTTATCTTTCCAATGACTATTTATAATCAAAATCTTGACTTGTATAACCCCACTTAAAAATTGTTTTCGTAAAACATATTATGTTTGTGTCATTTTCACTTTAACATTAAATAAAAAGTAATTTATGTCATTTCCCAACAAAAGTGGATCCATGGGGTCCCCAAGTTGACCCATGGCATTTCATGGTCGGCCATGACACAACCAATGAGGTTGGGACATGTGTCTAGGTCATTTCATTTTATTAAAGCATTATTTATACCTTAAACTACACTAATTACCACTAATCGTGATTAAGAACTTAATAAGTTACTATTCACCAAAAAATTATTTTAATCTCATTGAACCAAATTTTACTTCTTAATGACAACCATGTATGTCGGATTTTCAAAATTCAATACACATTAGTGGTAAACTTTCATTTAACTGAAAAATCAGTTTGCTTGATTACCACTTAGTGGTTTCACTATTCATCAAAAATTGATGTTTTTCAGAAAATTACCAAAAATTCACCCTAAGCTATATTTGATATTCCGAATTCAAAAATGAATTCCATTTTACAAAATTCAAATCATATAAGTCACATTAACTAATTCAATAATTAATTCCCGCTGCCAGAGCAAATAGCGTGTTTTTACAAAACAATAAGTATCAAAAGATTGACACCAGTTTAAGTCTAATTTCAAAGTGAAATTGATTCCAATGACCACCATTGGATAAAATGGTAAAAATATATTCTTATTTCACTTCAAAAGCAATTCAAAACATAATATAATCATATAAATAAATTAGATTAAAAAGCAGTTTTGATGTAAAATGCAGTATTTTTCACTATTCATTAAAAATGAATATTGTCAGAAAAATACCAAAAATTCACACAAGGTAAATTTTGATGTCCCAATCATAAAGGATAAGTTTATTTTGACAAACATAGTTTATAAAATTGTCAAAATATAGATTCAAAAATGGTTTGCCATCAAAAGGCAGTAAAACAATCTTTTAAGAATATTAGTGTATTTCATGCATAAGATTGTATTTATTTTCATTTTAAGCCTCTATAACACTATCTTAATCATTAATAGACATAGATAAAAATATATATTATTCATTACTTACTTGGGATGTTACATCCTTCCCCCCTTTAGAAAATTGCGTCCCCGCAATTTATTTACTTATCGAATAAATGGGGGTACTTATCCCTCATTGCATTTTCAGATTCCCATGTTGCCTCTTCAATCATGTGGTTTTTCCACAAAACCTTTACCTGCTTAATCACCTTATTCCGTAACACTTGCTCCCTGTGGTCAGGAATCTGGACCGGTTGTTCCTCATAAGATAGGTTCTCTTCCAGCTGAACTACCTCTGGACTCAAAACATGAGATGGATCTGGCATATACTTTCTCAACATCGAAACATGAAAAACATTGTGTACCTGAGATAAACTCGGAGGTAAAGCCACTCGGTATGCAACTGATCCAACTCTCTCCAGAATTTCGTATGGTCCAACAAACCTTGGACTCAACTTTCCTTTCTTACCAAATCTCATCACGCTTTTCCAAGGAGAAACCTTGAGAAAAACATGATCACCTACCTCGAAAGATAGATCCTTCTTCCGGTTATCCGCATAACTCTTCTGCCTGCTCTGAGCTGTTCTCATGTGTTTCTGAATCAGCTGAACTTTTTCTGCCATCTCTTCTACCAATTCTGGTCCCATCAACTTCCTTTTACCCACTTCATCCCAGAAAGCTGGAGTTCGACACCGCTTCCCATATAATGCCTGAAATGGTGCCATCTGTATACTGGAATGAAAACTGTTATTATATGAAAACTCAACCAAAGAAAGATGTTTGTCCCAACTTCCCTGATAATCCATAGAACAAGCTCGTAGCATATCCTCCAATGTCTGAATTTTTCGTTCTGACTGCCCATCTGATTGAGGATGAAAAGCTGTACTAAAATTTAACTCAGTACCCAAAGACTTCTGAAGGCCTTTCCAAATGTTAGAAGTAAACCTGGGATCACGATCCGATACAATGGAGAGAGGAACTCCATGTAACCTGACTATCTCTTTAAGATACAAACGGGAAAGTTGATCAAGAGAGAAAGTATCTCGTATAGCAAGGAAATGAGCAGATTTGGTCAAGCGATCAACAATAACCCAGATTGCATTATTACCTCGAGATGTCTTCGGTAATCCAACAACAAAGTCCATGGATATATTCTCCCATTTCCACTCTGGCACTGGTAAAGGCTGAAGCATCCCTTTCAGTAACTGCCGCTCTGCTTTAACCTGTTGACATGTCAAACACTTCACAGTAAAATCAAAAATATCTCTTTTCATTCCATCCCACCAGTAATACTCCCGAAGATCTCTATACATCTTAGTACTGCCCGGATGAACTGAAAACGGAGAACTATGAGCTTCACATAACAACTCTCTCTTCAACTGTGAATCACAAGGCACACACAATCTCTTCCCAAATCTCAAAACGCAATCATTATCAATGTTGAATTCAGGCAACTTACCTTTCTGAACCAGCTCTACCTTTTTCTGCAACTCACTGTCTTGCTTCTGTGCTTTCTTGATTCTATCTGATAGAGAAGATCTCACTGATACCTGAAACAAAACAGAAGGACTTCCTGCACCAACAACTTCTATGCCAAAGTTCATCAAATCCTTAACCAAAGGATCACGTTCCAAACGCAACATTGTTAATGAAGCATTACTTTTTTGACTCAAAGCATCAGGCACTTTATTTGATTTTCCGGGATGGTAATGAATTGTACAATCATAATCCTTGATTAATTTCAGCCATCTCCTTTGTCTCATGTTTAACTCTTTCTGAGTGAATATATACTTTAAACTTTTGTGATCGGTATATATTTCACACTTTAATCCATACAAATGATGCCTCCAAATTTTTAAAGCAAAAACAACAGCAGCTAATTCCAAATCGTGTGTAGGGTAATTTACCTCATGAGTTTTCAACTGTCGTGAAGCATAAGAAATTACCTGATCATTTTCCATTAGGACGCAACCAAGTCCTTTCAATGAAGCATCACTGTATATAACAAACTCACCATTCCTGGAAGGTAGTGCCAAAACTGGAGCATTCACCAATCTTCTTTTCAATTCCTGAAAACAATCATCACATTCTTTTGTCCAGATAAACTTAACACCCTTTCGAGTTAGCTTAGTCAATGGACTAGATAACCGTGAAAAATTTCTAACAAACCTTCGGTAATAGCCCGCCAAACCAAGGAAGCTACGAATCTCGGTTACATTTGTGGGTCTTGGCCATTCTTCCACAACTTTTGTTTTTTCAGGATCAACAGTTATTCCATCTTTAGAAACAATGTGACCAAGGAAAGAAATTTGTTGCAACCAAAACTCACACTTGCTGAATTTCCCATACAATTTCTTTTCTTTTAAGGTTTGCAAGATAACCCTTAAATGTTTTTCATGCTCCTCTTTACTTTTAGAAAACACCAAAATATCATCAATGAAAACCACCACAAACTTATCCAAGAACTCATGGAAAATTATATTCATTAAGTCCATGAATACAGCAGGTGCATTGGTTAGCCCAAAAGGAATTACTACAAATTCATAATGGTCATATCTCGTACAGAACGCGGTCTTCGGAATATCTGCCTCCTTTACCTTCAGCTGATGGTACCCCGATCTCAAGTCAATCTTTGAAAAAAACTGAGCTCCCTGGAGCTGATCAAACAAATCATCGATATGAGGCAAAGGATATTTGCTCTTAACAGTGATATTATTCAAGGCTCTATAATCAATGCAAAGTCTCATAGAACCATCTTTCTTTTTAACAAATAAAACAGGAGCACCCCATGGTGATGTGCTAGGTCTAATGAAACCTTTCTCTAATAAATCTTGCAATTGCTCCTTCAACTCTAAAAGTTCAATTTGTGCCATTCGATAAGGGGGTTTTGAAATTGGCTTAGCATCAGGAACTAAGTCAACAGTAAACTCAACTTCCCGATCTGGTATTATTCCAGGCAACTCATCAGGAAAAACATCAGGATACTCATTTACCACTGGCACATCATTAATCTGAATAGTTCCTTTATTTTCAACGATGTGTGCAAGGTAACATTCATTTCCATCTTTTACAAGTTTCTCGGCCTCTTGATATGTTATCAAAAGCAAGGGTTCATTCTTGTAAACAAACTGAAAGTCTTTCTGGAAAGAAACTTCTTTAGCTCTACATTCAATCTTAGCATGGTAAATAGAGAGCCAATCCATACCCAGGATAACATCAAACTCTACTAGAGGTAGAACAATAAGGTTTGCAAGTAGGTTCTTTCCACGGATAAGGATAGGAAGATTCTTATAAATTCTTTTTGCCTCGACACTTCCCCCAGGTGTTTTTACCAAAAGTTCAGGAGTCATTTCTTGATATGGTATTCCCATTTTACTAGAAAAGGTTTCAGAGATGAAAGAATGTGTAGACCCCAAATCAAACAACACACTGGCATAATCTGAAAAAACAAACAAAGTACCTGATACAACTTCATTTGATGGCCCGACATCTGCTGAAGTAGTTGCAAAGGATTTCACCACCCCTTTCTGCTTGTAGTCTAACTGCTTCTCATCACTCATGCTCTTTGTCGGACACTCGTTTGCATAGTGACCCATCTCATTGCACTTATAACATTTCACTAACTGTAAATCAAATTCGTTCTTACCTTCACCTTGATCCTTTTCAGTGCAATCACGAGCCTTATGTCCCATCTTACCACATCGGTAGCACTTCCCAAAATTCAGAAGACATTCCCCAGCATGCCTTTTGCCACATCTATCACAAACTGGAAACTTAGTTCTCTTACCATCAGACTTTTTTGAAGAATTCTTACCTTTCTCCAGCCACCTCGGTCTCTTCTTCTGCTGGTTGTTATAGAAAACTTGGTCATCGGCAAACTCCATTTCCACCTTCTCAGCACATCGAACAATCTTTTCATAACTTTTAAACTCACGAGAAGCTAATTCCCTTCGATACTTTGTCTTTAATCCTGAGTAAAAACGATTGATTTTACTATCAAGGTCCCGGATAAAATTTGGAGCATACCTTGCCAATCGAGTGAACCTTTCTTCATAGGCAGCCATTGAGTCTTCCTCTTGCCTCAATTCCAAGAATTGATTTTCCATCCTAAGTCGAACAGCCTTAGGAAAATACTTCTCAAGAAACATACCTTTGAATTCATCCCAGTCAAGAGCATCAATCTCATCGGCGTCCCGGATATTTTTAACCATAGACCACCACTGATCTGCTTCACCCTCCAAACGGTAAATAGCAAGACTAACCTTTTGATTGTATGAACACCCCATGACATCAAAAATCTTCTCCAGTGCTTTAATCCACCCTTCAGCTAGCACAGGGTCAGATGATCCTCTGAATGATGGCGGATGTTGCCTCATGAAATGTTCAACCACTGACATGTTCCTCTGCGGTTGATCTGGCTGATCTCGTGCATGGATACCACCGCCATTTATCGCTTGAGTCAACTGTGCCATTACTGCAACAAACTGTTCAGTTCCAATTCCGACCATTTCTGGATGCTGATTCGGAAGGTTATTTCCTTCTGTATGCCTTCCTAGCACTGCTACCCTGTTTCCTCTGCGGAAAACCATTCTGAACAAACATGTCTTAGATGAAGCAACATGGTAATATTTAAATGCTATATCATTTCAAAAAAAAAATTGGATAATCATTTAATAGAATTCTAACTCCTAAAGTTATCT
Source organism: Viscum album (assembly GCA_963277665.1). Classification (NCBI taxonomy): domain Eukaryota; kingdom Viridiplantae; phylum Streptophyta; class Magnoliopsida; order Santalales; family Viscaceae; genus Viscum; species Viscum album. The sequence goes on along the minus strand of OY728143.1, from coordinate 1,535,811,776 downwards.
AAACCGACCTTTGATACCAACTATAAGGCCCCAGCCATAAACCTTACTTAATCTTGAGTTATTACAAGATTACACATTGAGGATCTTTTCGGGTTTAGAGTTTTAGAGAATTATATCATAAAACTTGCATTACATTCCACATATAAACAAAGTGGTTACATAAAGATAGTATTCTTCATTCCCATCAATGGAAACACATTTAAAATAAAACATGGATTATTTCTTAACACATCCTTGACTCTATCATCTTATCATGTACCTTTCCCTTGACCTGTGAAAAACATTTCAAAAACTTGGGATGAGCATAAAAACTCAGTATGGGTTATAAAAAAACATGGAAAGGAAACATGAGTTCATATATACATAAGAATGAAATCATACTTTACCCATAAAACATTGGCACTTTAACATACCTCATAAAATCACGAATAAATCATAGAAATCATAAGACATAAAGGTAACTTGAGGCATTCATAACATTCTTACGTAGGGAGTAACCCTCTTGGTTACGTTTGGAATACCCATCACAGTATATTCCCTAAAAAATCTTCGGAGAAACCTTAACGTTTCACTCCTTCGCGTTACCCAATGCATTGGAGAGCTATAACGGGCTCACCCGCCCTTAGTTTATCACGGAACCACCCGTCTTCATAATAATGCCCAAGAACCATAACATAATCATATCACATAAAACATTCATAAAGGAAACATAAAATTTCCACATTTCAATCATGAGATATCAATACAACAAATTGATATAAAAACATTATGAAAACCATTTTCAATACCAAAATAAAAGAAAAGTAAAACATGGTATTTATTTTTCTTTTAAAAAGAAGGTATGGCTTGTAGAGGAAGCCGAAACTCAAATAACGGTCACGACGGCGAAGAAGTCGTTGTCGCCGCATACGTACGACAAAAACATTCCCTTTTTTTGTTTAGTAAACGCTTCGTATAAAAAAGATTCCTATTGAATAAACGTAAAAGTCAAAGGGGTTTATACACCGTATAAAAGAAAGTTGTGTATAAAATAAAATATGCCTCAACGAAAGGAGATTGAGACGAAGTCCCATACCTCGTATCCGACTTGACCCGACCGTTCTTTAATCTCCTGAATAATAAACTTGAGTTAATCTCTACTTTCTTAAGAATATTTTTCAAGTTCATTATTCTTTTTATACCATGTTATGAACATCATGTAATCAGTTAAGTTAATAATGTTCATTTTGTCGGTATTTGGTTCTTAAGTCAAAAATAGACTTCTTAAACTTACATGTTGTTAATTTGGTCAAAGGTTCATTATATACAGAATGGTATTCATGATGTAGATATCATATATGTCATATATATCCAGTACATACATGCATTTATAATATTACATAATTTAGAGGTAAGAAATGAAATGCACCGTTCATGGAGACGGTAAGCCGTACGTACGCATGAACGCTACTTCCATTTCTATTTCATATTTTCTGGAATGGAATCATAATTATATAAGAGTATATTATAATTCCAGTATAATAACATATATAATATCATTAACTTTATCCTTTACACATCCCACATATGGTATTAACGAATCAAATCACTTTTAGGGGCGGTAGTCCGCACTTCCTAAAATGAAGATATCGTGTTTACCCATAATGGAAACCATAAAGGTATGCCCAAAATGAAAAAAACAGAAGCTTAAGGAAAACATAAACATATTATATATCATATATAAAAATAGTTACATCATAATGGCCACCTTTGAAGGTGCTAAATGAGTGTTGAACAATCATCATTTCGGGAGGCAGAATTTCGCCATCCACGGAAACCGTATGTTCTTTAACCATTTGATGTAGTTGTGTGAGAGTGTAGCTCAAATAAATCATATAACAACATCCTAGTATATTGAAGATACTGGTGTTGTTACAAAATAAGTAAATAAAAAGATTTTAGGGGGTTGGAGAAGCAAAATAAAACAAATGAACATGAGAGAACGAATTACCTTAAAAAGTGTAACTCCTTTTGATTTGAGCCTAAAGGCTTCCTTTGAAAGGATTATGCCCAAAGGGAATCCTCTAGGATGAGGAGAGGGATGTGGAGAGAGCAAATGGGCAGGGGTTGGCCGATCCAAAGGCTTTAAGAGTGTGTGAAATGAGGTAGAGGTGGGGGCCTTTTATAAGAGGAGAGGAGGGGCACTTTTGGAAAGTAAAGAAATATTACTTTATTTGAAAATGTGTTTCGGTTTTAAAAGGTCCCACATTGATAGAATTCGTGGATAAGGTGATAAGGGTTCGAAATCCACTCTTCCAATTGGTTTTGTCCATGTGTAGTTCATAGATTTTACATTATCTTTATATTTAATTTAAATCGTCAAATAATGATGTCATCGCTGCATCATTATTATGTCATAAGTAATTTAATTTATTTAATGTCTAAAAATTATAAACAAACTACTATGATATAGGAAATCTTTTTAGATTTCCAATGACTATTTATAATCAAAATTTGGACTTGTATAACCCCACTTAAAAATTGTTTTCGTAAAACATATTATGTTTGTGTCATTTTCACTTTAACATTAAATAAAAAGTAATTTATGTCATTTCCCAACAAAAGTGGATCCATGGGGTCCCCAAGTTGACCCATGGCATTTCATGGTCGGCCATGACACAACCAATGATGTTGGGACATGTGTCTAGGTCATTTCATTTTATTACAGCATTATTTATACCTTAAACTACACTAATTACCACTAATCGTGATTAAGAACTTAATAAGTTACTATTCACCAAAAAATTATTTTAATCTCATTGAACCACATTTTACTTCTTAATGACAACCATGTATGTTGGATTTTCAAAATTCAATACACATTATTGGTAAACATTAATTTAACTGAAAAATCAGTTTGCTTGATTACCACTTAGTGGTTTCACTATTCATCAAAAATTGAAGTTTTTCAGAAAATTACCAAAAATTCACCCTAAGATATATTTGATATTCCGAATTCAAAATTGAAGTCCATTTTACAAAATTCAAATCATATAAGTCACATTAACTAATTCAATAATTAATTCCCACTGCCAGAGCAAATAGCGTATTTTTACAAAACAATAAGTATCAAAAGATTGGCACCAGTTTAAGTCTAATTTCAAAGTGAAATTGATTCCAATGACCACCATTGGATAAAATGGTAAAAATATATTCTAATTTCACTTCAAAATCAATTCAAAACATAATCTAATCATATAAATAAATTATATTAAAAAGCAGTTTTGATGTAAAATGCAGTATTTTTCACTATTCATTAAAAAATGAATATTGTCAGAAAAATACCAAAAATTCACACAAGGTAAATTTTGATGTCCCAATCATAAAGGATAAGTTTATTTTGACAAACATAGTTTATAAAATTGTCAAAATATAGATTCAAAAATGGTTTTCCATCAAAAGGAAGTAAAACAATCTTTTAAGAATATTAGTGTATTCCATGCATAAGATTGTATTTATTTTCATTTTAAGCCTCTATAACACTATCTTAATCATTAATATACATAGATAAAAATATATATTATTCATTACTTACTTGGGATGTTACAGGTAATGAATTCAAAACATTTTCACAATGAGGAAAAAATCCAAGGTTTCACTAAGAAATGATACCTTGGACATTCCCATGAACCAATGTTCACCAAAAAGTAGAATTATGTCAACAGAGAAAAACAAGTATCGGAACTCTATAAATAGATCATTCCAAGGGATGAAATCTATATCAAATTATTAAAAAATATTTTCTATCAAAGGTGTATTTATATTCATGTAATTAAAATATGAGGATTCTCTAGATCATCCTATTACCTATCAATAATAACATAATTCATGGATATATCATAAATGGTTCTATAACTGCATCCTTGGTAGTCTAGATATAAGACTCATTCAAATGGAAAACAGAATATCATGGAGAAACATGAAGGAGGAATGGTAGGAAGGACTACTCCTCTTTGCCACCTACTTTGAAGACCCGGTCAGCAAAAAAGAGAGTGGATGAGAGGGTGGCATGCAAGGCTTTATGTCAACCGGAATGCCCAGATCAACCCAGATCATGGGGTTTAATTCTTATTTTAGCAGATTATTTTAAAGATCAGGTTTTGTATCTCAATGCATCTAAAGAGGATGTATCCAAGATGATGGGCCAGAATATTGAAATGTACCTTAATGAGGAGAAATACTCTTGGGTTGACAAACAGGACTTGATTCTGGTTTGAGGATTCAACCAGGGGTTATTAAAGCTCGAAAAATACATACAGGTATGGGATAAACTATCTGATGCTTTAGAAGTCCTAATAATGGAAGATCCTCACACTCAGGTAACAGATATTTCATGGATGCTGTTTAGGGATATGAACTCTGGCAGGTTTAAAATTCCTTCCAATGACTCTATTATCCCATTTTGATACTGATGCTTGGTCTATCTATTTTCTTGAGTGTTTGATTATGGGGACTTAATTTCATCCAATGAGTCTAAAGGTGAATTAGGGTTTTTGTTCCCAGCACTTTTCTAGTTCTACCTCAGATGGGATTCGGAGCACGAGGTCGCCACTTCGGCATGACACTTGGATTTTGAGAGGGTATGGCCTGGCCATTGGTATTGTGCTTGCGCATCTTCGCAAGGGACTGTCTGAGTGCCCATGTCCTGGTGGGGGACCTTTACAGGATGCATATGCTGGGGTGAGGTAGAACTTTTATGTGCTGGGGATTTTTCTGTATTTTTATTTGGTTGTTTTTCAAGACACTATGGTTTCTCACTTTCCTTGAAAGCGATTTGATAATGAAATAAAAAATAATTTTCAGTCAGTCCTACCAAATATAATGTCATTATGCTCAAGTATCTATTGAATATTATAATCAATGGAGATCCATCATGGAATTCAATATATCATACATATAGTTTCCCCCAACCCATCCACTGAAAGGGACTCTTGAATCGATAAGAAATGATGCACATTCTTCAACTGATCTATTATCACCCTAACGACATCATGACTCTTAAAGGTCTAGGGTAACCCCATCAGAAGAAAATATTCATATATTATAACTTCCATATTGTAACTATAATTTAATGAATAAAACCACCAGGATGATGATACTCAACATTCACCATCTAGAGAATAAGACATCATGAGAGAAAACTTGTGATGTATCAGTTCATACCAAGCCACAAAAACTGACATTAGATATTATGGTACATATATTTCAACCTAGCACTCACTACCCATTTAGAAGTTTGAGATTCATTTATCATCTTTTCCATCAAGAAAGTTACAACAACTTTACTCCCATAGACTTAGCCCATATATTCATCATCTAAGGACTACCTAGTAGTAAAATACCCTCACCAAGAATTTTAAAATCACCCTAAACTTAGGGTCTATAAGTTTTCTCATTTTCACATGGTACACCACAAAATAAATTATCACAAATCATTCAAAAATAAGAACTTCATGATCCAATGATGCATATACTAGAAACTTATTCATCGATCTCATTAAACTCTATTCTTCCTTTGAATGCTGGTCTCTAAGAATTAGGGTCTCCTACATCTTCCTTGTAAGATAATCTAAATTGAAATTACCTTTACCTAGAGAATAGGTCTTCTAAAATTATAATTTCTATAGATACTCTCTGAAGAGTATCTAACATTTCATGAGATCTGTCTAAGATAAGATTCATAGTAAGTTATTACGGTCTATGTAGATGACTAACATCCCACCAAAGTGATACTCTTTTTAACACTCCATGGTGTAGACAAAATATTCCAACTCTATGTCATGTTTTAGGTAATTTTATCATGGGGTTATAGTGGATGAGACCTATAGGTGACTTCCTAATATATCTACATGAACACATCTCCCAATGAAACACCTAATTCATCATAGTAAACTAAGTATCTAATCCCAAATATTTGGAAGAATAAAAATAAGGGATGTCATCAATCTCCTCATCAACACTAGGAATTCCAATTCATTTTGATCAAACCACTTAAACATTATCCCATTTTTGGTTATATATATCATTGGTGATGTAAAATTTGATAAGTCTGGGATAAATATTATATAGTAACCCAAAATCCTAAGTAAAATTCTAATCTCAATCACATTACTGGTTAATTCCAAAGAAATCAAAACCTCTACCTTATCATAGTGCACTAAAATCCTTTCATTTAAAATAACATTGATAATATAATGCACCTTTTGAATCAAGAAGAGGTTATTTGACATTTTTTATTAATTCTAATGTTCTAAATGTATACTTAATACATTATCAAGGTTCCTATCATTCATATTTGATGTTAGGGAATATATCTAAATGTTATACACAAATAAAACAATGAAGGACACATGATTTTCATGGAAAATATTATTCATGAGGGCCATAAATATCACTAGAGAATTTATCAACCCGAAAGGCATGTCCACGTACTCTTAAAGTCTATCTCTACTCTTAAATTATGACTTAGGAATATCATCACCACTGGCCCAAAACTGATTGTAGCCCTAATGAAGATCAATCTTGGGGAACCATCATTCTACAAGTAACTGATTAAAGAGATCATAAGTACATGTTAAAGGGTACCAATTATTCATCATTTCAGGATTCATATTCCAATATTCCAAAGATATTTATAGAATACTATCTTCATTCATGGAAAATAACAATATAGTACCCTAAGGCTATGTGTTTGGTTTGATAATGGAATTCACTTCTAAATCATATAACATCAACTTCAACTCCCTCAAATATTTTGGATCTATATAATATGGATGGAAAGATATCATTTTTACACTTGTCCTAAGAAAAATATCAAAATAAATTCCCATATCAAGAAGAAATCCATAGAATTTTTCTATGAAAAGATCCTGATAAAAATCCACCATACGATGAAATATGGAAGGGGATACTGCTTATTCTAATTTTAGATCCATGCCTGAGACATACATCATGGTCACTATGATCTGACACACATCTAGTCCCATCCATCCCTCTATACTATTCCACTAAACTATCCACACAAACCACATTTCTCTAAGTTTGGTGAAAGACACACAAATTTGATAATAGACTATATTATCTGGATATATGGTCAACAAATCCATTCAGAATATCACATTAAAACTAGTCATCTCCTTGATCATGAAGTCTTGTAGATTTCCATACATGGAAACAAGTAATGGGTACTGATGACTTCAATAAATAATATCTACATTCAATCCGAAATGCATTTCAAGTGATAGTATCTCATTAAAAACATAATAAGTATATATTTTCCAATAACAACTTGAGAAAATATAAATGGAAGGAAATATTTAACATAAAACAAAGTAGTAGATATAATAGAGTTAATGAATACTTTACTTATTATGTATAAGGTCCCTCCCTATTATTATTTGGAACCTCATCTAACATGTAATTCATGACTATATATAGTGATTGAATTTTGTTTGTCCATGATTCATGTGTTTCTAGGGTCTAGTACTGCTATAGACCCATACATTCACCTAGATTTGTGCTCCATTAATCTAGAACATAAATATTAAGACAAAATTTGTAATGATATCCCATATTTTCCTTATAATTGAATTTTTTTATATTTTTTCACCCACAATATACTAAAACATCCACCATTATAACACCTAGAAAAAAATCCCCCCACATAGGGAGTAAAAGAAGACAAACATTTCTCCACCTCCCTCTGACCATTTTTTACCTCCTCAGCCTTCATTTTCCAAATAAAAAAGTGTAACTTTCTTCTATCGATGGATTTCCAACTATCACTTCATCCTACAGTAGTATAAATCATGTGATCCTATCATCCTCTATCCCCTTCATAACATTCATGTTCTTATGAAGTGCATGAGCATACATGGGTAGGTCAAAGCCCATAACCGACCAACTGAGATCTATATAGGAAAAATATAAAATTGTCTAACATTATAAACCCAATTCCTATCCATGAAGATAAAATTATAATAACTCTATGAAAAGGTTCAAGTAATTATATATAGAAATAATCCCTTGTTAATGCTTCATAATATCCTGATCTTGATATAACTACGGCATGTAGGGGAAGAAATCCTTAATTAAAAATCCATAAAGGCATCTCATGTATGTATATCATGCCTTCATTATTGTACCATTACACCGCACCACCTCATGGAAGGTCTGATAACCATAAAGGATTTAATATTCACCTTTATATCCCTACGATATTTTACTAGATCCAAGATTACATCATTAATATCAGTCAAGTCCTTAGTATCCTGAGGACCACTAGTTCCCTAGAATACTGGAAGATGATAGAGATGAATGTATTGGATAAATTCATCCATCGTCATTTTTTCCCCCACCATGAGTATGAAAATCTATAAGACTCTGTACTAGGGATGGTCTCACCATATGAAAAACATCTGAATGTGTGGGATCAATCTTAGGTTCATTCTCAAGTAAAGCCTATATATGAGTTGGTGTGTTATCTCATGCATAAGAAATATAATACCTCTAAGTATGTAGTGTTTTGAAATTCCAAATTATTTTTTAAAAAACCTATAATAAGTTTCTTATAATAAAAACATAATTAGTTATAAGGAACGCATAATTGATTTCTATTAGAAGACATATCCTAGGAGGTGACCAGATATATGGTATAAACCTCCTAATTCTACCCAGTGAACAAGAATAGTCTCCCATACCTCCAAGTTTATTGGAGTCATATATATAACATAATAGCATGATCATATTCAACTGACTTATTAAAAATTGATATAAAAAATAATAGATAAAGTAGATATATCACTGAATCCTTAACACAAATAAATTAATTTAATTAAAGAACTACCATGAATCACTCAAAAGGTTTGTGTGTGTGTCTATATATATATATATGAAATGTGATTTTACCTACCTAATTAGGATTCATTAAGGCACAAAAATACCATAAAATTTTAAAAAAATTCCCAACACTGGTAACTAGGAGTTCCAATAAAAATGATTACGGCAGGCACATGGAAACTCCCATAACCTTATACAAAGAGTAGTATATTTTTTGGTAGGACTAGAATACTCAAGAGGTGATGGGGGTGAATTGAGTATCTATAAAAATTTCTATTCCAAAATTGGTTCTTTGAAAATTTCCCAATTAAAAATATAGTCTAATTCAGTTTATAGTGAATTTATAAGAGTCCTGAATGTTCAATTAATTTCTTAAAATATTGATTAGTTCTTTTCTATATTTATCTAAATATTAATAAAAATTTTGATACTACTTTAATAGTTCAAAATAGTTATCATTTTTTGATACACTAACTATCAAATTTAAATTTAGTTGTATGAAATTTTGATAAAATAGAGTAAAAATAAAGAGTAAAATAGGGTAGAAATAAACAAGAGGTTCAGTATCAAGAGAGACTTAGTCCTCTCTACATAGTGATCACCTGTCACCAAGAAGTATAAATTAATAAACGGTTTAATCCAACCCCTGGATCGGGGTTTACAACATCACACAAGGCTCTCTTGGTCACAGTTGACCTCTACCACAGTTATTCTAGGGAAAAACAAGAAATGGGTCCCACTTGACCTCTTCCATTGTTCTACATGGGATATAAAGAATAAAATAGATAGTGATTTTTAGGATATCATGTATCCTCCAATTATGAATAGGAGTCCATACATGTGTAACTGATAGATACACACACTGCAAAAAAATGTAAAAAACAACACAATAGATCTAATGATGTAGAATAAGGTTTACAAGTCTCTGTGTGTTATGTAGTGAAGATCTGGAATCATTTAATGTACGGAAAATGATGTTTGAGTTATCTTCTAAAAGTAAGATCCAAAATAGAGTATCATAGTCTCTGTGGTTTGGCTCCGAGGAGTGCTAAATGCTAAGCTAATTATTTGAAAGATGTTCAGTGCAGCTCAGTAGGTTTTTCTCATTTTTTTGATGTCCCTACAGGTTATTTCTTTGAATTATTAGGATTTTGAAGAAATATCCAGAGTTTCATGAGTTTTCATTTCTTCTATTATTTCTACTATTTTGTGTATCTTGAATGATCCAACTTGAAAATCATTTATACATTGAGGTCTGTCAGACACGAAGATATCCCCACTTACATGTACCTTGAACTATCTATTTAATGTCATGTAGACAACATTAATTAATTTTAGAAACATTAATATGTATAAATATGCCCGCTAGAAATAAATTTGAATTAATAAATTAAAAACATTTTTTATGAGTATTAGTGAGTCATAATTATCGGTGTCTCATTGGCATGGGTCTATCAGCATCGGTGACTCCATGTATCGGTGGGTCCTTTCCATCAGTATCGATGACTCTGGGTGTCAGTTTTTACTTTCATCGGTGAGACAGATGAACTAATGGTGACTCATTTCTATGGTGATTCCTTCCTTCTGTCAGTAATACAGTTGATCCAATGCTAACTCATTTTAACTGAAATTGATTCCTTGCATCGGTATCATCATGAAATAAAAGGTCACTAACGTCAGGTCATCTGCATCTGTAGCATGTGCAATGATGAGTCTTTTGTCTATCGGTGTCATGTCCAATGCTCAGTCTTTTTTCTATCAGTGTCATGTCCAATGGTGAGTATTTTTTATGTCGATATTTTCTTCACATACATAGAAAATATGCATGTTTGATCTTTATGTTAGTAAGACATATGTCTAACGGTGAATCATTTTCCTGTCGGTGTTAGTGACTCAAACATAGGAATTTTTATATGTTCTTCCTGTATTGTAATTCAAAAAAATTAAAAACTGGTATTCCTCATTATTACACATATATAATCAATTAAAAAATAGTTATATGAATGAAATGATCTAATATTCAACATAATGTTTTGACATAATATAGTATCTAACACAAAATAACATATATGTTAATATATGGCCTGATTTGTGATAATTAAAACCTTTATAGCTAGAGATAGTGGACAATGAAATCTATGGGCCAACAATCTCTCCCCTTTTGATAATCACAAATCATATCATTCTTTAATCTCATAAAGTACTCTCACTATAAACAATGCTTAACAAAATTTCTCCCCCTTTTGGGATGAGAAAAAAGAGATAGTAGAAATAAACGGGAAAAATAGGAAAATAGAAACAATGAAATAACATTCAAAAACTGATTACACTAAAAAAGAAGACATATAATGACTCATCCCTAACAAATTAAAATCAATACACACTACAAGATAGGATCATGTGGTAGGATCAAGGGGCTCCTTCCCCTTATCAGAAGTATAAATAAAAGGTTTATTAAGATGGTTAGCCTGAGGGGCAGGAGGGTCTGAACTGATTTTGAGGGGAGGTAGAGGCACTCCTTCAAGAACTATAGAAGAAAGGGTAGTTCTATGTTTAGAAAGAACTATAGATTGAAAAGGTTCTGTAAATATTGGTTGGATGTGAGATAAGTCTTGAAAAACTAACATTTGAGGTTGAGAAGGCACAGAACTAGCCAGGCCAAGTGTTACCAAAGGAGGTACCACAATGGCTTCACTTTGGACATGAAGATATGGTTTCAATAGATTGATGAATTATTCAATGATATATACACCATATTTCATATCTTTTTCAAAATAATCCTTTTTCTATAAACTTACCCAAAAATAAAGTAAATTATCTGAGTTTTTGAATCGGATCATTAAAGGCCTTTATCACTGGAGGAAGAGTTAGAGTTGTGGCCATATACATAAAAAGACTGTTCATTTGGTGCTTTATGCTATGTTTGGAGAAAAAACTCATTAATCTTCTAGGTAAACTATTCCAAAGTCTGTAAATCACTCCTTGAATAATAATTCACATGATCATCCACTATATCTAAAGTATCCTCAACTTTGGATATACTTGCAGTCAAAACTTGTAGATACTTTTTCAAATCTGAACTAATAGTAGCAAGATATGTATATTTTTAGGACTGAGTAGGTGGATAAGAACATGATGTTTGAGTAGAGGAGGTGATATATTAAGCTTCATTTCTCATCTTGTAAAAATAAGGAGCATTAAAATGAGAAACAAGGTTCTCAAAACCTTCCATTAAAGTGTCCATTGTATTCTTATACTCTACGGTCAAGGCATTGATCCCAGTTTTCAACTTATTCATATCATTTCTGAGATTGGTATTTCTGGTCACAATTGTCTCTGTAGTTGTGATTAGATTTATATCAATCTATTTAATCACCATCTTTGAAAAATAAGCATCCTTAGCTTCAGACAAGGTAGTCGAGGCAAGAGAAGAACTAGAAGCACCAGCATTCTTTACACCATCAACCATAGATCTTCTTGCTTTCAAATTCTTAGTTAGCTCAGTATTTGGTCTCTTGGATTCATCAACCTTATACATCATTTGAGATTGCACTGAGTGTCTTAAAGAGGCACATATCTCATCCTTTAATTGTTAAAAATTGGATTTAGAAACATAGTCACTAGAAGTGGTCTCATCCACTAGTTCCTTTGTTGCAATAATATTAGAATCCAAAGGATAAATAGTATTAAGTGTTACTCTTCTTGTAGGAGGCCCTTAATCATCTTGAGAAACTAGTCCATGAAGCTCCCCCTCAGTGTCATCTCTTTTTTTAGATTTCTCCCCCTAAATCAGGGTTTTTAATAGGTTTATGTTCCTTAAGAATAGTTCTTTTCCTAGTATAAACAACTTGAGATACAGGTTCATCTAGAGTAATATTTTCTTCTTTAAAAACATCCTCAACAGAGACACCAGTATTAGCTTCAGTAACTTTCACACTCTCAAAATCTAGATCTTCATCACAGTGACCAGATTCACATTCAATTACACTTTAACTACTTTCTTAATTATTACCATATTTATTTTGATCATTTTCTTCTTCATTTTTTTCTTCATCGGATACACTTACATACTCTACACTACCTTTAACATTGGTTTCTTCACTACCAGAATATTTGAGAATAGGTTCATGAGAGGGTAAATCCAAAAGCAAACTTCCGGGTCCAATAGAGACTCTTTTTATGGTCTAGTGGTTTCTAGGTCACTTTGATCATCAACCGGTGATCCCACATTTCTAATAGGGGTATTAGGCTCCTCTTCCTCAATTGAATAATGGGTTACTTGTTCATTTGAACTCAAAACAGGATCCACTAGATCCCTTGGTCTAATTGGATGGTCTATGTGATATAACTTCTCATTCAATCTATATTTATCACCATCCCATTCTTTCCTCCAAGGGTTTCAATTAATATTCATTATTTTATATATGTCATAGCTTAAGAATATTCCACTACATTCACTAACTACCACATCATCAGCTTCATTTAGATAGCCTTTCCCCTTCAGAAAATATGAAATCATTCTTAAATAGAAGAGATAATTTGACTTACACCCAGATTTTACCATCTCATTGATGTGCACCATTAGATATATACATAGATTAAATTTAACACCATTATGAATAAAATAAAACAATTATTAATCTTAATACTTGAGAGAATAAAATACCCATTTCCTAGGAAAAATATAATGCTAAATAACCTTGAAAATAATTCTGCATTCACCAATCAATTTTGAGGTGATGAGTCTCTTGTGCTCTTCATTTCCAGATAGCTCTTTCAGAGTAATATCATTGAAGAAGAATTCACTTCCAATAGAATAAGTACCTTTGTAATCATCAAAACATCCTTCATGAGTTACTTTAAGACATTTATACCAATGCCTTGAAGATAATGGGTTTATCTTCCCTTTCATAATTGAATTTAACCATGCATCATCACTTAATTATATAAAAAGTTACATTTTCATATAATACTCATAAAACATCTTCAAATAAAAGACTCTATCGTTATTTTCAAACCATTCAATACATTTGTGCTCTTTCATCACTTTCTACAACAAATATTTGATCTCTGAGATCCATTCCACCATAACTTCCTTCTCTGAAGTTACAACATGATTTACCAGACTATGATTTTTACAACCTAATGATTTTCTTGATTCCCCTTTTTGTTTCTTGGATACATGAGACTAACCCTCTTCCAGAGCATTCTTTAATTGTTCTATTTTGACCAGTTCAGTCTAGAGGTCAGAAGGTGTAATTTTTGGAGTAGATAAAGAGAAATGTGGTAGAGAGAGTAGCGTCAAAGGGATTTGAGTGTATCAATTCAAACTTATATAATTTAGGGATTTTAAAATTTTACAATCACAAAATCATGAACTGGGTTTAGTGGAATTAATGAAACAGTTCCATTTTGATAAAAACATAAAACATATAAAAGTTACGAGTCATCGGTTTCGACATGGTAGACATTGTAAAACACTAGTGGTGTCAGCATGAAAATGGTGTTGGCATGACAACGGTGTCAGCATGAAAACGGTTTCAGCATGATAATGGTGTCGACATGACAATGGTGTCATCATGACAATGGTTTCAGCATGACACCTTCACATAAAAAGATTAAAAGAAAGGCAAACATAGAGTCTTATTGGTTGATCAATCCTAACTCATGTCTAATGTAATTTATTCATTCAGAGTTCAATAGATTAGTGAATATATTAGGAAGCTGATATTATGTGCCAATAAATTCTAAAGTAATATCACCCTTTTGATAATGATCTCTCAAAAAGTGATGTCTTACATCAATATGTTTTGTTCTAGAGTGAGAATTGGGTTCTCAGAAATGTTAATAGCACTTGTGTTGTAACATTTTATAGGTATATGTCTAAATTGATATCCATAGTCTAGAAGAGTGTGATTTATCCAAAAAATTTGTGCACATCAACTATTATCATCTATGTATTCGGATTTGGTAGTAGATAATGCAACAAACTTTTGTTTCATACTACACTATAAAACCAAAGAGTTTCCCAAAAACTGGAATGTCCCAGAGGTTCTCTTTCTATCTAACATTCATCCACCAAAATCAGCATCAGAATAACTCACTGTATCAAATTATTTTCCTTTAGGGTAAAACAGGGATAAATTGATAGTATGTTTGAGGTATTTGAAAATTATTTTAATAGCATTCAAGTGATATTCTTTGGGATTATCTTGAAAACATGCACACATACAAACAATAAACATTATATCTGGCCTACTAGCAGTCATGTAGAGAAAGATTCTAATCATTCCTCTATATGTGGTTTTATCAACATGTTTTCCATCTTTATCAATATCTAACATACAAGTAGTACTCATGGTAGTTTGACTACTTTTAATTATTTCAAATCCAAATCTTTTTAAAATATTGTTTGTATACTTACTTTTATTTTATGTGATACCTTATTTATTTGGAAAATTTTTAAATCCATGAATGAATTTGAGTTCACCCATTAAAATCATTTCAAATTCATTCTGAATCATTTTAGAAAATTCAATAAATAGACAATTTTTGAAGATCCAAAAATAATTTCATCAACATATATTTGGACTACTAAAAAATAATTATAAATTCTCTCTATAAAAATTTTAGGATCAAAAATTCCTTTTGTAAAACCTTTTGGAATAAAAAAAATTACTTAATCTATCATACCAATCTCTTGGAACTTGTTTCAAACCATATAAATATTTTTTCAATTTGAAAATATGATTTTGAAAAATACGGTTTGTAAACCTAGGGGTTGTTCAAAAAAACATCCTCAACTGTATATCCATTTATGAATGCACTTTTAACATCCATTTGATACAGTTTGAAATTAATATGGTCAGCATAACCAAGTAGTATTATGATGGATTTATGTCTAGCAACGGGTGAAAAATTTTATTCATAGTAAATTCCTTCCTCTTGACTATAACCTTGTGCAACTAATTTACTTTTATTTATAAAAATATTACCAGCTTCATCTACCTTATTTCTAAACACCCACTTAGTTCCTATGATCAAGGTGTCTCTATGTCTATCCAAAAGTTTACAAAAATTATTTATTTTAAATTGATTAAGTTATTCATGTATATACATCACCCAAAATTCCTCTTTAATTGCATCATTGATGCTTTTAGGTTCACATTATGATGAGAAGGATTGATGTTCAATCTGATTTCTAAGATAATCTCTAGTTTTTGTTCCTTTATCTAAGTCTCCAATAACAGCATTTAGAGGATGGTACTTGAAAGTCTAGTTGGTCTAAATAAGGTAATTCTAGTTATTTTAGGTTCATATATAGGTCTGGGTTCATCATGCTCATATTCTGAATAATTTTCAAAATTGATTGATTTCATAGATTTCTTGACATAAAGATTAGATTATTTTTCATTTATGCCAAGATTTGATATATCATCTTCAAGATTTTCTATAGAGGTATTAGGTTCCTCTGGATCTATTTCATTAAATTTGAAATGCATGATTTCTTCCACACACTTAGTTTTTTATTAAAGACTCTATAGGCTTTACTAGAAGTTGAGTAACCTAGGATGACTCCTTCATCACTCTTGGATATGAATTTTTAAAGATTATACTTTTTATTAAGAATATATACATTTCCACAAAAAACATTAAAATAAGTAACAGGTTTTCTATTTTTCCATAACTCATAAGGATTCTTCTTGAGGAGAAGTTTAATTAAGACTCTATTATTTATATAACAAGTTGTATTCACACCCTCATCCCAGATGTAAATTGGTAAATCATAGTCATTTAGCATTGTTCTATAAATTTCTTTCAAGGTCCTATTTCTTCTTTCTACAAATCTATTTTGTTGAGGTTTCCCAGGGGTAGATAAGATATAACTATATCATTGTGTGAGAAAAAAATATTCAAAGTATTTATTTTCAAACTCACATCCTTAATCACTTCTTAGAAATTTAATTCTAAGTCCACTAAGATTTTCTATAGTTTTAGCATACATAGTGAAGTAAGTACATGATTCACTTTTGTGAGCTAATAAATATGTCCAAGTATACCTAGAATAGTAATCCACAAGAACATAGACATAGTGCTTCCCATATAGACTAGAAACTCGATATGGTCCAAAAAATCCATGTGAACCAAATCCAAAGGTTGAGAAGTTGAAAATTATGTCTTTTATTTGAAGGATATCTTATGTTTTTCCCTTTTGACAAGGATTATAGACTCTTTCATTTAGAAACTCACCTTTGGGTAGATCCATGACATGTCCTTTTCTAGTAAGAGTTATAAGAGAGAGTAAATTATAGAGTCCTAATATCTTATCCCAAATCCAATACTCTTTATGTAAGGAATATAAACAGTAAACATTTTTAAAGGATAAATAAGATAAATTAAAAGAATATACATTTTCATTTATAAAAGCATAAAATACTAATTCATCTTTAGATTTAAAAACATTTCAAGTATCATTTTCAAACATAAAATGAAATCCATCATCACATATTTGTTAAATACTAAACAGATTATACTTTAATCCATCAAAAAACGTACTCAAGAAATTTAAACCGAGTTAGAGTTACCAATCTATCCTAGGACAATTATTTTTCCATTATCATTGTCACCAAATGTGACATATCCACCATCAATTTTTATGAGACTCTTAAATCTTGAGTAATCTCTTGTCATGTGTCTTGAACATCAACTGTCCAAGTGGCATTGACTCTTGTAAGATATTTTCAGATATCTTTCCTATAGAATAATCAATAAAAAATAGATTTTGGTACCCAAAATTTTTTGGTTCAAGTGGCATTAATAATCAATGATTTATCTACCCACATTTTCCTTTTGGGTTTCCTATAAACATTATGTAACATGTTTGAAAAATAAACTCAATTTAGTCCAGAAAAACTAGAGGTAGTAACAGATTTTTCAGAACTAGTACTAGTGATAGAGCATTGACTTTTAGGTAAAAGAATAGATTTTCTATATTTAGTTATAAATGTGGTTTAGATAAGTTTATCTATCAAGGTTGATATATAATACTAGAAGTGTAATTAAAATATATCTGTTTGTAAAGAATTTGGGTAAGGGTGTCTTTCCCATTGGTAAACTTTTCTAAATCATTCTTTAATTTATCATTAGACATATTTAATTAATTGTTTTCTTTAATCAGTTGAGCATCCATTACTATTTTTAGTAATAAGTTCATATTTAACTGTTAAATTAAGAGCATGATATTTTTTAATGATTCATATATATACTTTAGTTCATTACATGTCTCTTCCAGTATGTTACCATATTCAAATAGTTCATCATTTTTCATATTCTCATACTCACTTTCATTTTCAAAATAATACTCATTATGTACAGGTAAATCTATGGTTACCTTAGATGTGTTTTTCATAAAATAAATATTTACCATGTCATATTTCTCTTCATAAGATGATGTTGATTCATTGGAATTATCCTCAGAATCACTCTATGTGGCCTTCATAGAATTCTTATACTTATTAACATTATTTTCATACTTAGTTTTTTATTTTAACATTAGAAATTCATATTTGACATGTCCTATCCTACTGTTTTAATAATAGACAATCTCTTCTGATTTATCATTTCTTTTCCAGTCCTTCTTCCAACTTCCCTTATTATCATACCTTACTTTATAATTGGGCTTTAGAAAAAACTTCTTATTTCTATAGAATTTGTATAATCATCTAGAAAACTGAGCCATCTCTCCATTACTATCATATATTGAGTCATCTGTATTGAATATTTCAATAGAGGCTAGAACCTTTCCTTTTTCCTTATTATTAGAGGTAGTATTCTTAAATGATACAGATTTTCTTTTGGGTTCATCATCATCTTCCTTATTGAATTTTAACTATTCTTCATACATCATCATCATTCCAATGAGTTATTTTATAGTTAATTTTTTGATTTCATAGGATTCTATAATTATGACAGAGGTTCCTCTCCATCTATCAGGTAAGCATCTGAGAATCCTCATGATTTTTTCTTTTCCTGTAACTTCTCTTACCAAATAATTCATTATGTTGACAATTTCATTGAACCTGAGATACATATTAGAAATTGGCTAATCATGCATAAAATAAAAGTTATCATATTTAATAGTATATGTGTTAAGTCTCATTTCATTATCACTATAAGTTCCTTCATGTTAAACAGATAATGTATCCCAAATTTCAGGGGCTATTTTTCATGCAGAAATTCTATTAAATTCCTTGTAACGACCCAAAGCTCCATTAATGGAAATCCCTATTGATCTAATTAAATATATCTTTATATTTATATAAAATGTCAACTTCTTTGGTTTTATGTTAATAATTTTTACGGTTGATAATATAGTCATTGAACAGTGATCACATGATTAGCATAAATATAGGACTTTAACAAATCCAATTTTCTCAGAAAAAGGAAGTAATGGCCTCATCCAGTAGAATTGCCCCATACGAATCCCATCTGTCGAAGCTCGGAAAAGAGGTGGCATATTTGGGCTTCTCTCTTGACCAATCCAAAGTTTAGCTTCATCATGTCAAGCTCGAACGTGACCGTCTATGGGAAAATTGGAAGTTGATTGAAATTACTACCCGAGCGATGTTATCTGAGCCACCCCAAGAGTCTGTCACCATCCCACACCTTACCCTTAGGTCTTATGCGGCTAGTTTAAGGGTTTATGTAACAAATAAGTAGTACTATGTTCATGTATATTATTTTTTTATATAATAATGAATATAATTTCTAGTCATTTTTGATACATTGTAAATAGTTTTTAAAGTACAAATAGTGTTTTTAGTTATTATTTAATTAAGAATTCTATTTTATTAAATTAAGGTATTTTTTAATTAAATAATATTTTAATAAAATATTTTTATTATTAAATTAATTTTTATTAAATATAAATGATCTTATAATTTTATGAATGCAGTTATAATTTTTATTAAGGTTTGAAAGCCATTTCTGTCAAAACCCGTGAATTTTCGATAAATGTCAGTTTTTATTTTAAAAGTGAAAATTAACATATTTAAAAAATTATTTGGATAAAATATATGTTATTTCTGGAATCAGGACATCAAAATTATCCAACGGTGAATTTTTCATAATTTTATGAGATAGTCAAATGTTTGGGTAAAAATTAAATACCGTTTAAATATATAATGTGTTTTATGACATCATAATGAACCAATAGTGATGTAATAAAATACTATAATATTTATGTTCGGTAAATATATGTTTTAACATTAAAATAATGTGATTTTGGGTTTTTTTTGACTTACTTTTCAAAGCATTAATGGACCCCTTAAGACTTATTAAACATCTTGTCTTTTTAAATTAATTTCCATGAGAGTGTGACTCACCTCTACATAATAAACCTCATTATTTTAAGAAGTTCGGACTTTGGCTTATAAAATATTTTTTTCAACTTCCATTTTCCAAAAACCATGGGAAAAAACCATGGGATGGTTTGTGGTTTTGATTAATTTAATATAAGGGGTCCCAAACCTAAATAATAAAAAATCCCCTCACCTTTCCTATATAAACCCACCCAAGCTCCCACTTCCTCCTCACACAAAACCTTTGGAGTTCGTCCAACCTCTGCCCTACTCTCTATAGAATCCTCCCAAGGTGCCCCAATCTCCCAAGAAGCCACTCACAAGCCTCTCTCTAGCCTTTGAAGCACACTTCCAAGTAAGGGTTTTTTCTTCCTTTCTCATTTTTGTCCAGTTTTCTTTAAGTTGTTTTGACCTTTTAATTTCAATTATGAATGTTAGTATATGGTTTCTTACCTTCCTCATACAGCCCTCTTTATGTTTGAATGATGGGAGACGCCTTTCTCTCTCATTAAATGCCTACCATGTACACCCATTACTATGCCGAAATTCCGAAAGGAACTTCTCTCTCCTCTTTTGCATTCAAGCAATACATTTGTATCATGAATCTAAATTCCATTAAAATTGTTAGCGAAATGTATCAATATGACCTAATTACTTTACATTACATGTAAATATAATGAGTAACCCCTTTCTCTCTCATCAACCATTTTTTATGAATTTATATGTCACGATGTTACGCTGCCGAAATCGCAACGATGTTTCTAAGCCAATGTCATTATGTAGTGAATACCACGCCCATTTCTCCATAAAGGGTATTCACCTTTATGAACATTTACTTTTTTATTATAAAGTTTCATGTATGAATTCCACATTCCTTTATCATGGAATAAATGATTATGTTTTATTAATCCATGTTTTATGATCCATGTGGCACACTTATGCATGAAATGAATAGTTTAAGAAGGGTGTGCCCTTATAGCGCTCCAATGCATTGGGTAAAGTATAGTATCATGATACGTCATGTGCAATGAGTGTTGAATCATCTTAATTCAAGTGCAACGAGGGTTTACTCGTGATTTATGTGCAATGAGAATTTACTCATGCTCCATGTGCAATAAGCCTTGGCTCATGCTAATTCAATGTTAAGTGTTGTTGGCACATTTCCATGTTATGATTATCATTCTTTATCATGCCTTTATGTTCATGTTTCTCTTATGTTCTATTGATATGCCTATTGTCTAACATGTATTGTAATCCTCATGTTATTCCATGTGTACTCCCTTACTAGGCTTTATAGCTCACCCTTTTCTTATGCATGTCCTCAGGTTATCCCATCCAATGATAAGTACAAGGGAATGTAGTGGTCATGTAAGGGAAGTTTTCAATAAATATGATGTATTTCATGTTTTACGTTTTTATGTAATGATCCTAATACCAAAAGACGCTAAACCCCTCGATCTTCTTGTTGTATCAAGTGATGTTTTATGTAATAAATCATGTTTAAGTTTGTAATAAAATCAGGGTTGTCATAGTTGGTATCAGAGGATTGGTTTAGTTATTTTTGGGATTAGGATTAGAAAACCCTAGTAAAGCCTTAGATACAAAACTAATTACAATAAATAAGTCCCTAGGTTTTAGTGAGTATTGAGTAAGTGGGTTATCAAGCAAATACATCCTTGTCTGGATACGAGCAGGTAGAGGCGTCTCTGGCACAGATGTATCCTAGGGGTAAAACCCAAAAACACTGCTTTGAACTAGGCTCGAATGGGAACTGGTGCACGACAACGGGCCCTGCTGCACTCTTGGTTACGACACTCCCGGGGGATATGTTTTGAAAAATTCACAAGCTTAGTATGAACCCTTATTAAGGGAATTAAAAAAAATTCCCCTAAGAATATATGTTAGAAGGTAGATCATGAAAATCCTAGATTGAATCCTATAGACTCATGAGTTAAGGAAATAAAAGTTTATTTGTAATTCATCAACTTTTGTCTTTGGATTGCCCTTTATGTGTTACCCCTAACATTCCTTTTATTCTAGCCAATTGCCGGTAATAGGAGGACTCGGGCTAACAACCATTGTGAAGATCAGTGTGATGACTGTACTAATGAGATGCCCAATCCAATGGGAGCGAGAATTGCGAACATTGTCACGCTTCTCTCTCAGCTAACTGAAGTTTTGAATAGAAACACGGGTCATGAATAACTTCCAAACCCCCCTAAGAAGGAACAATTCGCTATCGAGAGCTTCATGAGGCAAAGGCCTCTTACTTTTAGTGGATCATCTGATACCATGATCGCTGAACAATGGATCAACTCCATTGAAAAGATTTTCTCCATCCTTCAATGTTCTGAACAAGAGAAGGTTCTCCTGGCTGCTTATCGTATGGAGGGTGAAGTTGATCAATGGTGGACGTTGATCAAAAATACAAAGCCTGAGGAGGAGATCGAGGCATTGGAATGGAAGGATTTCCAGAAGATGTTTTTCGTTAAATATATTCCACGCACCCTCCGGCTTAAGATGGAAAGGGACTTCCTTTCCCTCATGCAAAAAGATGAAGAATCTGTTGGAGCGTATGAGGAAAACTTCACAAGGATTGCACGATATGCTTCTGGATTTGTCAATACCCCCGAATGCATGGTTGACCGCTTCTTTGGTGGGCTAAACCCTAGCTTTCGGAAAGCATTAGTGACCCGTGACATCGACAGCTATGATGAAATTGTCCGATGTGCCCTCAAAGTCGAAATGGAGATCGGGGAATCACATGGGTATCATGGGGAAAAGAAGAGTAATGTGGAATTCAATGCTGGTGTTCTGATGGATAAATCCAACGGTGATAAGAAGATCGAGCACCCCACTTGCCAAAATTGCAGAAAGAAGCACCCTGGAAATTTCCTTAAGGGGACGAGAAAATGCATCAGGTGTAGAAGAGAAGGGCACCTAGCTATTAATTGTTAGTAAGAAAGACCCGTGCCTGTGACAGAGGAGAGGACTGCTCCATTCGAACCTCAACACGTTGTTCAATGCTACAAATTCAAAGAACCGGGTCATTTTGCAAATCAGTGCCCTAAACCAAGGGTTTTCGGAGACAACCAAAAACCTCCAAGGCAGCAAGGAAGAGATTTTTCCATCACTTCTGCCGAAGTGAACCCCGAAAACGAAGTGGTGATAGGTACGCTTGTTATTCATTAAATAACAGCGAACGTACTTTTTGATTCAGGTTCTACGCATTCTTTTATATCTCGAATGTTTAGTAGAAAAATCTCAGCACCACCACAAATCATGGAAGTGAAGATTTCGGTGAGTATGGAAAATGGGGCAATCATTGCATCCCATTAATATAGGTCCTCCTCTATTATAATCTGTGGATTGAATTTCTTGGAAAACCTCATCATAATCCCTCTAGTGCAATTTGATGCAATTCTCGACATTGATTGGATTTCCTTTTATAGAGCCAATATAAATTTTCAGGAGAGGGAAATAACACTCTATACGGAGAATCAACCCCTAATTCTTTACAAGTGTTAGGAGGAAGATGAATCTCCTTTAGCTCTATCATCTCAAGCATGGATATTACTGCCCTATGAGCACACATATCTGGCTCAGATGATTGAGTCCAAGGAAGAAACCATCCTTGAAGAAATGCCTATTGTGAGGGAATTCATGGAAGTGTTTCCCGAGGAACTGTCTGGTCTTCCTCCTAGAAGAGATGTTAAGTTCTCAATTGAAATTATTCCTGGGGTGTTACCAATATCCAAGACTCCATACAAAATGGATCTTGTTGAGCTTGAAGAGCTGAAGAAACAGCTATAGGATAATCTGGATAAAGGGTTTATACACCCAAGTGCTTCACCATGGTGTGCACCAGTCCTCTTCGTCAAGAAGAAGGATGGGTCAATGCGGCTTTGCATCGATTATCATGAACTTAACAATATCATGATAAAGAAAAAGTATCCTCTCCAAAGAATTGATGACTTGTTCGATCAGCTGCGTGGAGCACAATACTTCTCTAATGTGGACTTGCGGTCGGGATATTATCAAGTAAGGGTGAAGAAGGAAGATATCCCCAAGACTTCTTTTCGCACAAGATACGGTCACTATGAATTCATAGTAATGCCTTTCGTACTCACTAATGCTCCAGAAATCTTTATGGACTTAATGAATAGAGTCTTTAGAGATTACCAAGACAAATTTGTGGTAGTCTTTATAGATGATATTCTAATATACTCCAAAACCAAAGAGGATCATTGAGGAGCATTTAAAAGTAGTACTAGAGACTTTGTGCAAGGAGAAGCTCTATGCAAAGTACAGTAAGTGTGAGTTCTAGTTGAAGGAGGTCACATTATTGGGTCATATCATCACAAGCAATGGGATAACTGTGGACCCCTCCAAAACAGATGCAATTGAGGGATGGTCGAGGCCAACATCGGTAACAGATATCTGTAGCTTCTTGGGGTTAGCTGGATATTATCGACGATTTGTGAGGAATTTCTCATGATTGTCCAACCCTCTTACCAAGCTAAATCGGAAGGGAGTAAAGTTTTCTTGGAGTGATGAATGTGAAGAACACTTCAAGGAGTTGAAAAGGAGGCTTATCACTACGCTCGTGCTCACTTTACCCATAAGTGGGGAACTTTTTGTGGTATTTAGTGATGCTTCAAAGAAGGGCTTAGGCTATGTGCTGATGTAGAATGATAAATTTATATCCTATACCTCAAGGAAGTTGAAAATCCATGAGCGAAACTATCCAACACATGATCTGGAGTTGTCAGCGGTGATCTTTTCCTTGAAAATCTGGCGGCATTATCTCTATGGAGAGAAATTTGAGATATATACTGACCACAAGAGTCCTAAATATATATTCACACAGAAATAGATTAATATGCACCAGAGAAGATGGGAAGATCTCATCAAGTATTATGACTGTTCAATCCATTACCACCCTGGAAAAGCAAACAAGGTGGCAGATGCCCTATGAAGAAAGGATACAGTGATTCTATCAATGATGAGAATTGAGAAGGATCCAGTCTTCTTAGACTTGATGAAGATGGACATGGGAATCATGGAGAAGGGAACATCATCAATCCTTTCACAAATGATTGCTCAACTGTCTCTTTTAGAAAGGTTAAAAGATTCTCAAAAGGATGATGTAGGAATTCAGGAAAAGGTGGAAGCTATCGAAAATGGGAAATCCTCGGAGTTTAATCTTAATGAAGAAGGAATTGTGCGTTTTGGGAAAAGACTATGTGTTCCATAAAGTCCAGAGCTGAAGAAGGAACTTTGGGATGATGCACATAGTTCAAATTTCTCTATTCACCCAGGGAGCACAAAGATGTATCGAGATCTCCGAGAAAACTTATGGTGGGATAATATGAAGAAGGAGATCGCTGAATATACATCAAAGTGCCTGGTGTGTCAGCAAGTGAAAGCAGAGAGGAAGAAGTCTAAGGGGATGATGCAACCATTGCCCATACCAGAATAGAATTGGGAGAACATCACCATGGACTTTGTCACCAGACTTCCAAGGACATCCAAAGGCAACAATGCAATCTGGGTTGTTGTGGATCGTCTTGAAAATACTACACACTTCATTTCTATTCGGGAGGATTTCTCGTTGGATCAACTGGCACGGATATATATCAGGGAAGTGGTAAGGTTGCATGGATTACCACTATCTATTATATCTGACCGAGATCCAAGATTCACCTCAATGTTTTGGAAGAGACTTCAACATGCTCTGAATACTGAACTGAACTTCAGTACGGCCTATCATCCTCAAACCGATGGCCAATCCATGCGGACTATCCAAACACGTGAGGACATGTTGAGAGGATGCTCAATGAAATTTAAAGGAGGATGGGATCAATATCTTCCTCTGATTGAGTTCTCTTATAATAAAAGTTTCCACTTGAGCATCCAAATGGAACCATATGAATCCCTGTATGGGAAAAGGTGCAGAACACCGGCATGTTGGGATGAGGTCGGTGAACATAAGCTGCTTGGACCAGAAATTGTAGAGGAAATGGTGGAGAAGGTGAAAACCATTCAGCAGCATATCAAGGCATCTTAGAGTCAATAGAATAGTTATGCAGATAATCATCGACGAGACCTTGAGTTTAAAGTTGGAGACATGGTGTTTCTATGTAGATCTCCGTGGAATAAGGTCATGAGGTTTGGAAAGAAAGGGAAGTTAAGTCCAAGGTACATCGGCCCCTTGGAGATTCTTGATCATGTCGGGGTTGTGGCCTATTGAATATAACTTCCACCTACCATGGCCAAAGTGCATGATGTCTTTCATGTATCTCTCTTAAGGAAGTACATACCGGACCCTTCACATGTACCCTCTTCTGAGGTGGTACCATTGGAAGATGATCTTTCTTATGAAGATCAACCAGTGAAGATCTTAGATCATAGAGAAAAATTTCTACGAAATAAGTCAATGCCCCTCGTCAAGGTGTTGTGGAGAAACCATAAGTTTGAAGAATCAACTTGCGAATCGGAGGAAATGATGAAGCTGAGTTACCCACATTTGTTTTAGTGTGGGAAAGTAAAATTTCGAGGGAGAAATTTCTTAAGGGGGGAATATTGTAACGACCCAAAGTTTCATTAATGGAAAACCCATTTTTGATCTAATTAAATGTCTCTTTATGTTTATATAAAATGTTAACTTCTTTGGTTTTATTTTAAGAATTTTGACCGTTGATAATATAGCCGTTGAACAGTGATCACATGATTAGTATAAATATAGGACTATAACAAATCCAATTTACTCAGATAAAGTAAGCGATGGCCTCATCCATTAGAATTGCCCCATAAGAAGCCCATTTGTCGGAGCTCGAAAAAGAGGTGGCATCTTTGGGCTTCTCTCTTGACCAAGCCAAAGCTGAGCTTCATCATGTCAAGCTCGAACGTGACCGTCTACGGGAAAAGTTGAAGTTGATTGAAATTATCACTCGAGCGATGTTATCCAAGCCACCACAAGAGTCTGTCAGCATCGCACACCTTACCCTTAGGTCTTATGCGGCTGTTTTAATGGGTTATGTAACAAATAAGTAGTACTATGTTCATGTAAATTGTTTTTGTATATAATAATGAATATAATTTCTAGTCATTTTTTATACATTGTAAATAGTTTTTAAAGTACAAATAGTGTTTTTAGTTATTATTTAATTAAGAATTCTATTTTATTAAATTAATGGATTTTTGAATTAAATAATATTTTAATAAAATATTATTATTATTAAATTAATTTTTATTAAATATACTTGATCTTATAATTTTATGAATGTAGTTATAATTTTTATTAAGGTTTGAAAGCCATTTTTTTTCAAAACCCATCAATTTTCGATAAATATAAGTTTTTATTTTAAAACTGAAAATTAACATATTTAGAAAATTATTTATTTAAAATAAATGTTATTTCTGGTATCAAGACATCGAAATTATCTAGCGGTGAATTTTTCATAATTTTCTGAGACAGTCAAATTGTTGGGTAAAAATTAAATACTGTTTAAATATATAATGTGTTTTATGACATCATAATGACCCAATAGTGATGTAATAAAATACTATAATCTTTATGTTCGGCCAATATGTGTTTTAACATTAAAATAATGTGATTTTGGATTTGTTTAACTTACTTTTCAAAGCATTAATGGACCCCTCAAGACTTATTAAACACCTTGTCTTTTTAAATTAATTTTCATGAGAGTGTGACTCACCTCCACATAAGCAACCTCGTTATTTTAAGACGTTCGGACTTTGGATTTATAAATTTTTTTTTTCCTCTTCCCTTTTCCAAAACTCATGGGCAAAAACTATGGGATGGTTTTTGGTTTGGATTCATTTGATATAAGCGGTCCCAAACCTAAATAATAAAGAATTCCCTCACCTTTCCTATATAAACCCACCCAAGCTCCCACTTTCTACTCACTCAAAACCTTTGCAGTTCATCCAACCTCTGCCCTACTCTCTCTATAATCCTCCCAAGGTGCCCTATGCTCTCAATAATCCTCTCACAAGCATCTCTCTATCCTTTGGAAGCACACTTCCAAGTAAGGGTTTTTTCTTCCTTTCTCATTTTTGTCCAATTTTATTTAAGTTGTTTTTCCCTTTTAGTTTCAATTATGAATGTTGGGGTATGGTTTTTCACCTTCCTAATACTGCCCTCTTTATGTTTTAATGATGGGAGACCCCTTTCTCTCTCATTAAATGCCTCCCATGTACACCGGTTACTATGCCAAAATTCCAAAAGGAACTTCTCTCTCCTCTTTTGCATTCAAGCAATACTTTTGTATCATGAATCTAAATTCCATTACAATTGTTGGGTAAATTTATCTATATGACCTCCTTACTGTCCATTACATGTAAATATTATGAGGAACCCCTTTCTCTCTCATCAACCATTTTTTATGAATTCTTATGTCACGCCGTTATGCTGCCGAAATCGCACCGATGTTTCTAAGCCAATGTCATTGTGTAGTGAATACCACGCCCATTTCCTCATCAAGGGTATTCACCTTTATGAACATTTACATATTGATTATAAAGTTTCGTGTATGAATTCCAAATTCCTTTATTGTGGAATAAATTATTATGTTTTATGAATCCATGTTTTATGATCCATGTGGCACACTTATGCAAGAAATGAATTGTTTAAGAAGGGTGCGCCCTTATAGCGCTCCAGTGCATTGGGTAAAGTATATTATCATGATACATCATGTGCAATGAGTGTTTACTCATGATAATTCAAGTGCAACTAGGTTTTACTTGTTCTTTATGTGCAATTAGGATTTACTCATGCTCCATGTGCAATGAGCCTTGGCTCATGCTAATTCAATGTTAAGTGTTGTTGCCACATTTCCATGTTATGATTATCATTCTTTATCATGCCTTTATATTCATGTTTATCTTATTCTCTATTGATATCCCTATTGTCTAACATGTATTGTACTCCTCATGTTTTTCCATGTGTACTCCCTTACTGGGATTTATAGCTCACCCTTTTCTTATGCATGTTCTCAGGTTATCCCATGCAATGCTAAGTACGAGGAAATGTAGTGGTCATGTAAAGGAAGTTTTCAATAAAGATGTTGTATTTCATGTTTTATGTTTTTATGTAATGATCCTAAGCCCCAAAGAAACTAAACCTCTCGGCCTTCTTGTTGTATCAAGTGAAGTTTTATATAATAAATCATGTTTATATTTGTAATAAAATCATGGTTTTCATATTCCTCATCTCTTAAAGAGAAGTATAATTCAGTCATGGAATTTGAATTATTTTTATTAGTAGTCTTATTTGGATAATCCCAAGTAGTTCTAGAAATAGTACTATCCTTATACTCATCTACAATTTAAGACCAAATTTAAAAACCCATACATTCTCAATGCATTTTCATTTTAATTTTCCATTGGGAATAATTAGTTCCATTAATGAATGGAGTTCTATTTATAGCAGCACCTTCCAATATATTTTCCATCATATATAAATACTTTTAAGGAGATAAAAATTTATAAATAGTTGAAATTTATAGATCTTTTAAATTACAACTAAAATCATAGTTGTAAAGAAAATTTTGAAAACAGAGGTCCAATTGACACAAAGATCTCCCCACTTGAATGTAACTCGTAATATCTACTAAATGTCTTAAAAACATTAATTAATGTTAGAAAAATTAATTTGTCTAAATATAACTATTATAAATAAAATTTAATTAATATATTAAAAATAGTTTTTATGACTATCGGGGTGTCATAAGTATCACTATCTCATTGGCATCAGACCGTCATCATCAGTTTGTCATCATCGGTGACTCTATGTATTGGTGAGTCCTTTCCATTGGTATCGGTGACTATGGGTGTCAGTTCCCCATTTCATCTGTGATATAGATAAAATAAAAGTGACTCATATCAATGGTGAGTCCTTCCTTCTATCGGTGAGATAGTTGAGCCAACAGTGACTCGTTTTAACTAACAGTGAGTCCTTCCATTAGTAGCATCATGCAATGATAGGTCACTAATAGGTTGTTATCTGCATCAATAGCATGTGAAATTGTGAGTCTTTTTTCTGTCGGTGTCACGTCCAACAGTGAGTCTTTTTTCTGTCAGTGTCATGTCCAACAGTGAGTCTTTTTTCTACTGATGTCAGCTGCATATATTTCTGTTTTATTTGTCTATTAGTAATACATGTGTATGACATTGAGTCATCTCCCAATCGATGTCACTGACTCATAAATTGACATTTTTAGATGTTCTATCTTTCTTGTAATTAAAAAAAATTAGAAACTGGTAATACTCGTAATTACACATAGATAATCAATTAAAAAAATATTTATATGAATGAAATTATCTGATATTAAAGATAGATTTTTTCATAATATATGATCTAAAACAAAATAATATATATGTTAATATAAGACATGATTTGTGATAATTAAAACCTTTGTAGTTTGAGATAGTGTCCAAAAGCATCAATGGGAAAAAAGTATATATTTTCTACTATAAACCCAAAATATGATAAAGGAAACCTCATGTACTTTGATACCATTATGTAACACCCTCGATTGAATCACCCAGTATGAGATGAAGTTCCACCTAATCTCTTGTGTGTATCCTCTTTTTCTATATTTTTTCGACTAGTGAAGAGGATATAATCTAATGTATGGAGGATATACCCTCATTAATCATATCAATCACTAGAATAATGACAATAAACATAATATCTCTAATTAAAATAGTGAATAATATCATGTATGATGCTATAATGGATGTCATTTTGGGTTATACATTAATAATAAGAGAACCACCAATATGGAAATTTAACACATAAAACATGATAAAATAAATAAATAAACCAAAAACTTTTAGGATCTATATAGAGTCTATCTTAATACCACATCCATATCCCAACACAAAGCTCCTTGAAAACCTATCATAGGTAATTTTCCCTTCATCGGTTCCCATGTTATGAATTATTCATGTGCACCAAGATGCTTATTCAGGGTGTGAGTATAGCCTACTAGATCACCCCTAGTGCATCCTAAAAATAATTTCACAGGTATGCAGAAGTATTTTACTTGATCAAGAATAAAATTTTCACCAAATATTATGATAAACCATGTACCATGTGATCTTATTATAACCTAGTCACATCAATCCCTAATCTTACCTGCCTTTGTGAAATACCACAATAATATCAAATATAGAAAACTACATGACTTGGATTATTCCATTTAAATCCAACATTCATTGAGAAAAATTTTTGTTACACCATTAAGTAAAAACTCCATGCATTCCTTAAAGGGAAAGTATCTTCCATTTCACATGTCAACCTACAAGGCTTTGATGGTATGCACTTGTGGCATGCTCGAAAAATGCAATATATCTCATATTATAGGATTTTACACTTTGGAAGATTATAACAACATGTATGGAAACTCTTATAATGGTGTATGCTACTACATTGGGTTAAACATGCTTTGATAAGATAAAAACTATCCTATACAGATTTGGGTCCAATGATTGGTCACCTAAACTCTACCTCTATGGAGGCACCTAAATCCTTCTTTTCCACCTATCAACATAATCACTAAAACAATTATTCCACCATCTATATGAAAATCTACATAAATGTAAAAACATAGAAAGGGAAAATATATTATCATAAATAATTCCACTATCCATGAATGGTATATAGGTAAGGTATAACATAAAAAGGAATAATATTGGTATGTTAAACATTTCATGACTGTAAAAAACTACTAAAATAATATGAAACATAGAATGTAACACACAATATATCCAACTAGGTTCTCACAGGTTTCCCTATGTATGTTAAGCATGCCAAAAAATAAAGGGTATCTACCCTGGGAATAAACACAAACCATACATGGAAAACAATTCCATATAATGATACAACAGGGTAAGTAATTCCCACATTTATCACAATGAATTGATGTTTCAAGGATAAGAAAGGAAATAAAACCTAGAACAGTCTAGAGGAAAAAAATTCACTAGAATAAGTTAGATTCCATTAACATAGAACTTCTAGTATAGGAACACTAAAAATAGATCTTTAAAATAGATAAATCAGTATTAAGTTACCAAAATTGATTAACCATAAATTGTGGTTATAAATACTATCAAAGAAAAGATAATAATTCTCTATATCTACTAGATATCAATCAATAACCCTATAATTCATTATTAGATTTTAAAAGTATAAATAGATATGTCCATGAAATCTTAAATCTATTGCCCATTCTATGGGAAAAGTGCAGATTCAGGATGAATGTGAAGAATAGGGTGATATAATTCAAATAAAATGAAATTCCAATGACCATTTGCTCAATATCCAATGAAATTAGAAAATTAATATAGAGTATTTTTCATGAATTTCCATTATATTACCTAGTTTCTATAGCCCTAGGAATAAAAAATGAATGAGATGATTTAATGATTTTTTTTTGTTTTAAAAAATAATGTTCGGATTAATTAAAACCCTATGCATGGTTAGTAACATGTCTTATAAACCATTTACCACCAGTTTAAGGATTCTACCTCTTTTGAGAACCAACATAGTTTTTCCCATAGTTTGGTAAACCATGTAACAACTATGATTTCACCTCTATCATGTGTAACAAAATTTTTTGAAATATGTAACATAGTAAGTAATAACCATACACAAATCATTATTTTCCCAATATCCATTTCCATACATGTTTTATATATTCTTGGGGAGAAACCCATTGTTTCATTGAACCTTGAACTAATTGTGAAACCCCTTAAACTCCCCATATACTCTCCAAAAGAAAACTGAAACTACCCAGTCCTACACCCTAGAAAATAAGAACTTGAGAAAACTCAGTTGAAGGATGAAATTAAGGTTTAATGTACCTTAAAATCATTGGGTCATTAAAAATTTGTATATTATAGAGTGTATTATTAATGAAAAAATTTAATTTTTATTTTTCAAAATAATTCTTAAAAATTCAAGTTATCTATATGACAGATAACCCTAATATAAACTAGAGACACTCCCAAATGAGCTTTCCCTCTCTTCTTATTATCAATTTTGTCTTTGAAAATGGTTGAGATATTCTATTTATATGTTTTTATGAAGGCTCTCTATAGGTGATCTTTTATAATTATAAATAGTTGAAATATTTAGACCTTGATGATAAAAGAAATATATGAATGAATTGATTTATTCTATATCATATAATATTAATAGGGTATATTAAATTTTAAAATAATCAATACATGATGAAACTTATGGAGTATCATAGATATCAAAGATGGTTGTATCTCATACCATTGGTTGAGACTAAGGAATTATAGAGGATTGTGATTATTATTTTATTTATAATAACATATCCCAAAACACAAACCAAGTCCTGATAATTACAATAACCAATTATATAGGGATAAAGTAATCTTTAAATATGAAACATAATTAATGATATAGATATTTCATTACAAATTAAAATAATATAAAATAAAATATATAATTTCAAAATGTAAAATTTTTTAATGTATGAATGAAATGATTATGAGACCACATATGTTGAGAGGAATACCTAGCAATGATCCAATTCTGTTTTATGATAAGATTTTATTACTATATATCAATGGTTCTCAATTTTATATGAACAATACCTATGAAATAGTATTATTCAATGATGTAGGGTAATTAGTTGTAATATTAATAGAATAACAAGTTATTATAAATTATTATATACGATATTATTATCATAGATTGGTATTTTCAATTATAAATTTGAAATAATTGATATAGTATGATAATTTGGATTATAAATGGAAAGTGATTCACACTAGTTTTTTATTATAGTGAAAGATATCACAAAAAAATGTCTACGAGGAAGGTATATCACCACATATGATTAGTATATGATCCCAACTAAAAGAATGAAACAATTTATATCTCCATTTCTTAATTCTCAATCAAATTTTATATTTATTGATAAATAAACTATGTTTTACATTTCATAACCTATAAAATGATAAAATATAAAACAATTCATTCCAATTATAAAACAAATGTTTTTATTTTTTAAACCAGTATATGAGGATCCATTTTCCAAACTTCATTCTGAAGAGAGATGATTAGTCTAAAATAATCATTGTAAATATATTGATTATTCAATGTCGTGTATGTCATGTTTATAACACATGGATTACATAAAAGTAAGATAATAATTTTATGAACAAATTATAGTATTTTCTAATGATATTGAGAAGAGACTTAATTGATTCAATAAATTTACATTGAATATAACAAAACAACACAATTAGACTAGAAATATCACATAATCTAGCCGGCCAAGATGTTCAGGTGAAATTAGAAAGGTAAAAAATTGTCATATATAACAAAACAAGACAAACAACTAGAGCACAAAATAAAAGAAAGAGAGAATCCATAAAAATTAAAAATCATACCATTTGGGTTCTAACCTATGGGTATAAGTATTAGGCATAAAAATGGATCCCCAAACCAGGACTATGGTGGATTAAACTGGTATAACCTCTAGTGTAATTATACACACTAATGTGAAAGAAAACCTCAAGTGTCATTACATACACTATATGTGACATGTCTATTCCAAACACAACCAAGGTTACCAATGTGAAATTTTATTTACAAACCATTTAAAGATAATGCTCTCAATTCTAAAAATATGTTAAAATACAATCCAATTTTCATTAGTGAGTGAATTTATATTTTTAAATCAAGTCCACTATTCAATCATTTTATCAAACACGTGGTGTATGTGAACTATTTTTAAATAAAAACCTCTTTAAAACATGAAAATTTTCTAAGAATACTATTGAAATCTTGAATTTATTCAATTCAATAAACCACCAAAACAAATTTTTAATAAAAATATAAATCCATAGAATTATCCTTTTTTATAGAAACACATACCTCAAGAATGTATGTATAACTAATCGCCTTTAAAAATGTAGAACAGATATGGATAGATTTGGTACTAATGATCCTAAATACATAAGAAACATTAAAAAATCTATTTTAACCCTTATATATAAAATCCATAGCCCACACGAGTTACAACAAGATAAAGGAAAGAGAGATCATGGAAAGATATAATAAAAAAAGAGTAATCCACATAAAAACCCAAATATGCCTTATGAAATCCATCATGACCCAAAGGGAAATCACCAAGAATATTAATGGAGAAGCCTATAAATCACTAGTGAAGGATTAATTCAAGATTAAATGATATTATTATGTTATTGGTCATAAAAAATACATAGATAATAATAGTAAAAACAAATTTTTTAATGGTTAGTAGTTCCATCCACAGTTAGGAAATAAGGTTAGAAAAATCATGTGCCAACCGTATGTGGCTATTATCTATTTAAAAATAAATATTTCACAGTATCCTATGAAAAGATGTATGGTTTGTTCAAAACTTATAGCCTACTCAAAAAAACACACAATCCCTACACGGTTTTCCCTAATGAGATTATGTTTTCTTTAACCACTCTCAAACTGTATAAAACCCCACTATTAAACCATAGATCCATACTAAATAATTTCTTCATGGTTGGTACAAATAATGTGTTAAATATGTGCATGGTCAGTCTCAACAAAAAACCTCTATTTTTACCCTCATTCCCTTTAATCCCCTAAAAGACTTTAGAGTCAAACCAATCTTATATTAAAGAATACATAAGATCTCATGGGTGCTACAATTATGGGTACCATAAATGTTTTTTCCCCAAAAATATTCCTTAAGATCGAAGAACCATAATAATATAATGCCACTGGTGTATCATCATTGATTCCCACTCCAACATCTCATAGTTATCCCATATATATTTCTATAGTACTCATACCAATGGAATTGATTTACTATGTAGATCCTTATCCCGGTGATCCATAATATAAACTGTTTGATCAACAATAGTTCTATCAATATCATGATCAACAACCTCCCATTAATCAAATGTGAAGGATCGAGTATATACCTTCATATGTGGGAAACATGAAACCGATTATGAAACTTATTCAAGTAAAATGGTACGTATAAAAAATATTCCACATTTCCATGTTTCACCATGAACTCAAAGGGAAAAAACCTTAGTTCCAAATTACCATTCTTACTAAACCGATGATTTACTAAGCGAGGTAAAATTTTGAGAAAAACATTATCTCCAACCACAAACTCTATCAACTATTAATAATTTTCTTGTAGAAGATTTTTGAGGTCTCTATGTTGTGTTCAGCATCTTCAATATCAATTGTACCTTTTCCACCATCCCCTGAATGAGACTCGACCAAAACAAGGACCAGTATCCCAACTCTTCCAAGAACAATGGAGATATACATGTACACCTATATCAAACTCAAAATGGATCTATCTTTATCAAATCCTAAAAACTATTTTTATAGAAAATTTTGACCAAAAGAAAATTTGTTTCCCAGATCCACCAAAATCAAGCACGCAAGCCCAGAGCATGTCCTCAAGTACCTAGATAGCTCTATCTATCTATCTTTACATTTTTATATGATAATCTATGATTTATTTAAATTGTAATCTCATTTCCACTAGAAAGTCTTTCTAGAACCTAGATTTTAACCCCAAGTCCCAATTATACTATATGTGTCATGAACTAGCTCGGGTACCCTGGTAACCCGATAACTGATCCGGCCCTAACATAGACTGAAGGTAATTCCTGATCCATATAGGTTAGAGAGTATCACCCAACATCTTATAACGTACAATTGGGAATGATTTTTCCACAAGAATATGGAAAAAAAGAAAAAAGGTTAGAATACAAAAAATAGATCCATTGGGAGTAAGGTTCCAGAATATAACAAGGCATAAAAATATCAAAGTAATACAATCCAAGTACTAAAAGGGAAAACATGCCCAAGGTACCTAATGAAACAACTCACCAAACCCAAAGATAAATAGTTGGATCCACCTCCAAGAGATCCCTTCCCTTTGATT
This sequence comes from Viscum album, assembly GCA_963277665.1. Taxonomy (NCBI): domain Eukaryota; kingdom Viridiplantae; phylum Streptophyta; class Magnoliopsida; order Santalales; family Viscaceae; genus Viscum; species Viscum album. The sequence goes on along the minus strand of OY728143.1, from coordinate 1,535,774,542 downwards.
AAAACTAGAAGAAGAAAGTCTACAAACACCTAAAGGAAAACGTTGCGTGTGAGCCTAATCCCAAAAGGATATCTCCAAAGGTTCCATAATAGATACCAATAATTGATTAACCAAATAAATTCCTTCAATTTTAAATCAAACAGGTTTGGTATTTTAAATCATATTTAAACAAATTATGTTGTAGGGTTCAACTGATGGAAAAATAGATTAATAAATGGCTTAAAAAATGATGTAATATTTATAAAATAATGGATTAAAATTAAACATTTACATAAAATAGTTTATATAAATTTTTTAGGCAGGTAAATCATATTTCCAACATTGGAATAAATTTATATCTCAAATATAAATCACAATTGATAAACATGGTTATCTTCCAAGTATGTATGATAGTATTAACAAGCTGTAGGACTCTGCACTCCCTAAGTGAACTCAACAATATGTGTACACATGTCCCAATGACACTTGAAGAAGGATACTTGTCATGAACCCATCAAGTATGTGACTCATTGCACGTATGTTTTAGAACATTTTAGTAATTTTAGAGTGTTTCCAAATAACTCACTAACTACCTAAGTCTTCCATGTGCTCTTACGTGATGGGTAATTTATTTTAAGACTTTTTAAAAGACAATTAAATTACAATGCACTAGATTAATTTCCAAATTTTCATTCAAAAACAAAATTGAGTTTTTAATAAAAAAAACATGCCTCTTTCACAAGATAACCCCACTGGGTTTCTATAAAGAAATTTTTATTCCATTTTCACATGTTTAAATCCATTGAAAACCAACTTCGTTATTTCACAATTCATTTTCATAATTAAATTCAACAAATTAATTGAAAAAAAATTCATAAATTACACAATTTAAATTCAATGATTTAAATCATCCAATTTCTATAATCACTCCCCAATTCGATGGAATTGGGGTTATCTAGATTTTCATGCCAAAACCATTTCAAATCTCCCAATTCAATGGAATTTTGATTCATCAAACCAATTGAAAAAAAAATAATCAATTGAATTTAAATCAGTACTTTAAATAAATCATGTAATATAAGGTTAATCAACTTTGTATAATTGAGACAGAACCACCTACCTCTTCCCGAAACACAACACTCACAACGGAACTCAACAAGGATAATAAAGGTGTAGAAGACGTCAAAACTCAACCAAAGAAATATCCAACACCACAAGTAATAGATACATCAATTCCTAGATGATCCATTGAAAACCTTAGAGGAGAGAAGAAGAGAAACATGAAGAATGAATGGAAACACTTACCTAAGAAACACACCATAAGAGAAATAATGATCAAACCCCAAAGGAATGGAACGGAAAAGGTCGGTAAGATTCAAGGATTCCTGGGGAGAGTATCAGGTCAAGGGGGAAAGAACTAGAGATGATCTAAACCAAAAAGACCATCCACACAACCTATTTTAGAAAAAAACTATCAGGGTATTACACTATGTGACTTCCCCTTTCACGATGTGTGTTACCTACATTTTATAACCATCTAAATAAAAACCATTTTTCATTAAGAGATTATGCTCTAAGTTAAAAAACGTTCATTAACTCCTTCATGATGTGTAGTGAACACTCACAATGTGTATCTAACACTCAAAATGTGTACTCATCACAATGTGAAGTAGTTCATGAATTGTTTGTTAGACCATTACACAATGTTTAGTACCGTTTCACGATGTGTAGTACCATTACACGACGTGTACCACTAATACCCGACATGTAATACTCTAGAATTATACAGAAAGTATTTTTTAAGGATGAAAATCCAAAAAACCTCTGACTTCACCAATATAATTATCCCCCCAATTCAACCTCAAAACTTTCCCAAACAATGAAATCGAAAACCACGACAATATTTAAGGAATTCCTATTAGAGTGGTAACCAAATGTTACAACCTCCCCGCCATAAAAAAAATTCTATACTCAAAAAGCCTAAGAAGAATCTTCCATTACAAAGAGATGAGGTCTCTTCTCTCTCATAAGAGCCTCACATTCCCACATATCATGATTATCAGAACCATGATTCCATATCCCATGAACCAAAGGTATCTTCCTCCCATAAAGTACATTGTTCTTAGAATCAACTATCCTGACTGGATGCTCAGTCAAAGACAAATTAGGTTCAATCTCAATATCACTCATGCTCAAAACATGTGATGGGATTAAGAGATATTTTCTTATTTGGGATACATAGAATGTGTTATGTATCGATTTAAGCTATGGTGGAAGTGCTAAATGGTATGAATCCTTCCCTATTTGCTCTGAAACCTATTAAGGTACCAAAAAATGAGGACTAAGCTTCCCTTTCCTCCCAATATGTCGATGACCCAACCAAGGTGAATCTTTCAAGAACACCTGATCACCAATTGAAAACTCCAAAGGTCTATAGAGTCAATCAACATAATACTTATGTCATCTCTGTGTTGTCAATATCTTCTTATGAATCAGATAAATCTTTGTGGTCATCTCTTGCACCAAACTTGGTCTGACCAAGGAACTTTCACCAACCTCTGACCAAAAAAATAGAGATTTACAAGGACGGACATACAAGGCCTTAAAAGGAGCCATCCTAATCATAGAATGGTAACTATTTTTATAATATAATGCAGCCATCCCCAAGTGATCACCCCATGCCCCACTAAAGTCGATAACACATGTGTGAATCATATTCTCTAGAATCTGTATAACTCTCTCTATATGGACATCTGAGAGTGGATGGTAGATCATGCTCAAACAAACCTGAGATCCCAATTCCTCTAGAAGGCCTCTCCAAAATCAATTAGTAAACTGAGGATACCTATCAGATACTATATCATATGTAACTCCATGTAAATGAATATTCTATTTCACATAGATAATTCACAACTCGTCAACTTTGGCTATATTAAGAATAGGTATAAAGTGAGATGACTAGGATAGCCTATAGATCACAATCCATATCATGTTATTCATTCTCTAGGTATGAGCCAACCCAACCAATAAGTCTATAGAGATCTCATCCCACATACAATTAGTGATTGAGTGTGTTTGAAGTAAACCCGAAGGTTTCTGGTGCACACCTTTCACCTGTTGGCATGTGTAGCAACAAGAGACAAATTCATAAATTCTCCATCTCATACCTCACCACCAGAACGTTCTCCTCATGTCATAGAAAATCTTTTTAGTTCCTTGGTACACATACCACTAGGAGTTATAAAAATCCCCCACCACAGCCTTCCTTTTCTCTAAAGACACAACAAATAGATTATGATAGCATAGAACATCCATTTTGAGAACGACCACTGGAAAATTGTCTCTCCAACATAAAGATAGTCCCTAATGCTACAAAATTCATCATTAAGCTATTGATATTGAAGAATCATCTCTATGAGAGTAGGTGTAAAATGAACACTGGATAAAGAAACTTTAGACGTTTTCTCCTAAACTATAATAAGAAACCATGAAAAGAGAGCCGTCAAATTACATTATTCTAAGGATTATTTCACAACCTACGTTAGAATTTTCTTGCTCAAAATCATAAAAAATGACAGTCCCTTTCCCTGGGGTATAGGTGTTGTTAAAGTATAAAGACTGCAAGTACTCTACAAAATTCCTTTGGTGGAGATTAAAATCTAATTGAGAGAAGATATAACTCAATCTTTTAGGTCCTAAAAACACAGTAAAATTTTTTACATAAAGGTAATGTTGCCAACTCTTAAGCATTTGAATAACCATTGTATGTTCCAAATTTTGGGTAGGATAATTATTCTTTTGTAGCCTAAGCTGACGAGATCCATTAGAAACAACTTGTCGCACTGTATAAGAACACATCCCAAGCCTAAACCAGATGCATCACAAAATACCACATAACCCTACATGGCCTCTATAATAGTCAACATCAACATAGTAGTTAACATACATGGAATCTCAAAAAAAGAACTCTAAGATTTATCATTCCTTTTAATCTTTTCCCCTTATGAGTAAGAGGAGTCATCAAAGAAGCCAACTTTGATAATTCCTTCACAAACCTTGAATAATAATTATCTAATCCTACGAAACTATAAATCTTTAATAGATTTTTTGGTTTATCCCAAGTCATACCAGCCTTCAACTTTTCAGGATCAACTGATATACCCTTCTAAAACACCAAGTGTCCTAAAAATTTCACTTCATGAATCCAAAAATCACACTTTGAAATCTTTTTATAGAGTTGGTGATTTCACAACAGACTCAGAACTATTCTTAGATGATGAACATGACCCTCCTCAAACTAAGAGTAGATAGTTATGTCATCCAAAAAGACTACTACAAAGGTATCCAAATAATCATGGAAAATCTTATTCATTAAATCCATGAAAATTACAGAATGGTTTGTTAGAAAAAAGGTTATAACAAAGTACTCATAGTTCCCCTAGCTACTAAAAATTTATTTTTATGAATTTCATATTATTTTATCCCCCACTGATGGTAAACAGATCGATGTTTGATATTTGAAAACCACTTCACCTCTTGTATATGATCAAATGGATATTCAATCTTCGGTAATGAATATTTTTATTTTATCGTAACTCTATTGAGATTTTGATAATTGACACATAGGTGAAGAGAACCGGCATTTTCCAAGGTGACACACTCAAAAAAATAAAGCCTTTCTCCATAAGATAATCCCACTATGACTTCAGCTCTTTCAACTCAGTTGGTGCCATGTAGTATGAGGGGATCGAGACTAGTTGTGTATCAGGAATTAAGTCAATAGAAAACTCAAACTCTCTCACTAGTGGAAGACCAGAGAAATATGTAGGAAAAATATCATGAAACTCAAAAATGACTGGAGGGATATCACCACTCATCAAATATCACTCAAAATCAAAAATAGAACACTAATATCACTTTCCCCAACTCTGGATTAGAAGGTCATGCTCTTCTTGATCTTGGGTCCTGTTATCCTGGAATAACAACAGGCACACCCCTGGTGTATTAAGGTATAATCGTCAAAGATAAAAACCAATATGGGATTTATTGGTAATGATCCAATACATATTAAATATGATGTCAAAATATTTCATGTTTAGAACTAGAAAACTACAGGAAATCTCTACATCTGATAGAGAGAAGACATAAGAGGGACTATAGAGACCCTGCTCTCTCTTTGTACCAAGGGGAATGGTAATATACTTTGCACATGAAAAAAGTTTCATAAGAAGATTTAGAATATTAACAATACAGGTTGAAATAAACAAATGAGATGCAATTATATCAAAATATCAGTCTCTAATGATGATGTTATAATAATGGTACCACTCACAGTTCTTGGACCAATGTTTTCTTCCTTTGGAGATTCTTATACTGTATAAAGAAGATTCATTCTAGATGTATGTGGATAGAACCCTTTTGTATATGAAACATCAGATTTCCACGCCTTTTTTGGAGGATTTGATGATCTTGTTCCACCATGATGAGTAGATAAATGATGAAATATTCTTTTTAAATTTCTTGAATGTCTGCAGGAGCTTCAATTCTTGGGTTCCTCAATGAAAACCCTCTTTGAATGTCCTAGATTTTCAAACTAATAGAAAGTTAAAGAACTTTTTTATGGCACTTTAGGAGGTCTGGAAGGATTTTTCCATTGATAAATGCTACAATAGTCATCACGATTCCATTTTCCTTTGAAGGAACCAATGATAACACTAGGAGACAAAGAAACTCCTATCACCCCTGACATTCTAACCAAGTACATATCAACCATCATTTCCATATCTAGTACATCAGTATAAGTGGGAAGATACAGTAATAAAACCTGAGATCAAATATTTGATCAAAGTCCCAAATCTAACCATCAAGTCTTCATCCACTCATTAGGAACTATCTCAGATGAAAACTGCACCAGATCTATAAAACGATTTGAATACTCAGTCGCGGTTTTTTTGGGTATTCTTAATCTTAAAAAACACTACATCCTTTTCCAGCACCCTTGACTCTGAATATAACTATATAGTGAAACAACCCATGAAGTATTTCCACTCTAATCCCTCATGCTTCCCTTCCATCGCCATCATGTCCCACCATCTCAAGTTTAGTCCTTCCTAAATGATGTTATCACACTTCACCTTGATCACGTCTGGTGTTCCCAAGAACTCAAAAAGAAATTTTATCCTATTAAACCATTCCTCATCATATTGGGGATCAGCAGATCATTTGAAAACTGGTTTTTTCTAGAGAAGGAATTATTGATAATGTTTTTGAAAACATTCCCATGATGATCTATAAATGGATCCTGAGTGGGAACTGGTGGTGGTGCATGTCCCAGAGCTTGGATAGTATGCACGAACACCTCAACTAGACTTGGATCCATACTAGTATTTTCTTTTTGAGGTTTAATAGCATCCTCTTCTTGGATCTGATTAACATGTCTTTTCAGATGGATGATTCTACAAAACATCAAGAAATAAAAGGATAACATTATAATAATGTTTAAACTTAGCAACAAAAAATATTACACATGATAAAAGTAATAAACAAGATTTGGATTTTTTTCTCTTATCTATATCACAATAGGGAAAAGACTAGAAGTAATCCACAATAAGTAATTCCTTAACCACCCATGGTGACTAAAGCTTTATTGTGGTGAGAACTGGCTAGGCACTCAATCACAATAACCTCCTAAGTCCCAATAAGATTTCACAAATTCATACTAAATTCAAGAAAAAAGATTAACCTCCCTTAGATAACACTTTTTCATGAACCAACCCAGGTACCCTAGTATCTTGATAACCGAGTCGGCCCTAACATAGCCATAAGGTCATTCCCGATCCCCACGGGTTGGTGACTAGCACCCGAAAACTTAAAATATACAAGTGGGAATGATTTTTTCAAAAGAATGTAGAAGAAAATTAAAAAAAGTTAGTATTCATACAAAAATAAAGCTTCATTGGGATTAGGGTATCAGAATACAAAAAGGCATAAAAACCCAAAGTACTATAACCCAATAACTAAAAATGGAAAATGTCCCCAAGGTCCCTAAGGACACAACTCACCAAGTCCAAAGTTCAACAACGAGATCCACCCCCAAGAGATCTCTTCCCTTTGCTCAAACCTGTAATAAGAAATTATACAAACACATGAATAAAAATGTAGTTTGTGAGCCTAATCCTAGTAGGATACAACCAAAGATTCCATAACAGATACCAACAATTGATTAACAAAATAAATTCTTTCAATTTTAAATTAAATAGGTTTGTAATCCTAAATAATATTTAAACAAATCATGTTATATAATTCATGTGATGGAAAAATAATTTAAGAAAAGTCTTTACAAATGATTGAATATTTCAAAAATAATGGTTTAAAATAAAATAGTTACCTAAAATATTTTTTATAAATTCAGTACAAATGTAAAGCAGTTTCACAACATTGGCATACACTTATATCTCAAATATAAATCACAAGTGAACAATATAGTCATCTTACAAAAAGGTATGATAGTATTAACTTGATATAACTATCCACACTGTCAATGTGAACTCAGCAATATGTGTACACAAGTAATGATGACATTGGAAAAAAGATAATTATCTCCAACCCTTCAGGGATGTAACCCAATAAATGTATGTTTTAGAATGTTGTATTAATCATAGAGTGTGTCCAAATTAATCACTAACTAAATAAGGCTTTCATGTGCTCTTAAATGATGGGAAATTTATTTTAATACTACTTAAAAAATAATTAAATCAAATTCCACAATATTAAGTTCTAATTTTCCATTTAAAACCCAAATTGGGTTTTTAATCAAAAACATGCCTTTTTTGTAATATAAAACCACTGGGTTTTTATGAAAACATTCTTAATCCATTTTCACAAGTTTTAAATCCATTAAAAACCAATTATATTGTTTTAAAATTCATTTCTATAATTAAATTCAACAATTTAATTGAAAAAAAAAATTCATCAAATTTCACAATTTAAATTAAACGATTTAAATCCGTCAATTTCTATAAACACACCCAAATTCAATGGAATTGGGGTTTTAAATATTTTCATGCCAAAAACATTTCAAATCTCCCAATTCAATGGAATTGGGTTTTATCAAACCAATTGAAATCAAGTTAAGAAATTTAATTTAAATTATCAGTTGAAATAAATCAAGAAATTCAAGGTTAATCAACTTTGGCTAATTGAGATGGAGCCACCTACATATTCCTAACACAGAACACTCACAATGGAACCTTTTAATGAGGTTTAAGGTTCAGTAGTCCTCAAAACTCAACCTAGAATCAACATCCCACACCACATGGTATAGATACATCAATTCCAAACAGATACATTAAATCACAATAGGAGATAATAAGAGAAACATGATGAACGAAGGGAAAAACTTACCCGAGAAATACACCATAAGTAAAATGAAGTTAGAACCCTAAAAGAATGGATCTAGAAAGCTTGGAAGGCTTCAAGGATGATTGGGGAGAGTCTTAGGTCTAGGGAGAAATAACTAGAGAGGAGATTAACCGAAAACACCAACTACACTGCCAGTTTTAACAACACTGTTGGGGTATTACATGATCTGACATACCTATCCACAATGTGTAATACTAGAGTTTTATAACTATAAAAAATGAGAATCATTCTTCCTTAAAATTTGATGCTCTGAGTTAAAAAATATTCATTAACTCCATCATGATTTGTAGTGAAAACTCATGACATGTACCCATCACAACGTGAAGAAGTTTATGACTTGTTTTACAGACCATTACACGACATGTAGAACCATTACATGACATGTTTTACAGATACATGATGTGTACTACTATATAAGTATACATAAAGGCTTTGTTAATGATGAAAATCCAACAAACCTCTGACTTCACCAGTATAGGTATCCTCCCAATTCAACCTCAACCATTTCCTAAACAATGAAAATAAAAACCACATACAATTTTAATGTGTACCTGTTAGAGTGGTAAAGGGTTGTTACAAAAAAAATTAGGGAACCCAGTGAAGTCTCACAATATCTTGAATCAATATGTCTCCAAGATGATTTAATTTCATCATCTCCATGATAGGTATTAAATGAGATGATTTCATAAGTTAATAAACAATAAAAAAATCACATCCTTCCCACTAGGATTATATTGAAAACAAATGACAAATCCCATTGAAATCTTATCCCACTTTAATACTGAAATGGGTAAAGGTTACAAAACCCCAATAGGTCTTCGGTGTTCTGCCATAATGTTTTGACAAGTGATTCAATGTGTTGCCAAATTTTCAATCGACAACCTCATTACCGTCCAAAAATACCAACTTCTGAATCCATGATACATCTTGGTATCCCTATGGTGTACCAACAAACAAGACCGGTGTCCACTTTGAATTAACTCCTACCTCTAGGAAATTGTAACAACCATCCATTTACAAAAGTACCAAGCTACACTAGGAGACTGAGACCACTCACTGTTGTTATCCGCACCATAAAAACATTTACTAAATAATTGGAAGTCGGTATATTTTACCTTCTCATGTTGAAATATCTCCTAAAAAATGATTCTATTTTCATATATATTAATAAAAACATTCCACCAACCACTTCCACTTCTAATCACATCTTAGCAAATTAACTCCTAATAGACCACTCCCCAATAAATTCTTTTGCAGCTAATGTCATTAATTTTCTTCTCAACTCATTAGAAATGAAATTTCCATTCCCAATAGTATATTTCATATGAAAATCAAAATTCTAAAGATACTCCACCAAATATCTCTATTCAAAGTGTTGGTCCCTTTGAGAAAAAATATATTTTAGGAACTTATGATCAGAATACATTATAATTCACCCCCCAAATTGATATTGACATAATGTTTTGAGTTCATGAATAACCACTACCGACTCAAGGTTGTGGGTAGGGTAGTTCTTATCATGAGTGCATCAATGGAAACATACATAAGCCACCACTTATTTCCCCTGCATCAAGATAAATACCAAAATCATAACAGAAGCCTCACAGAATACAACATAACCTAAACCTAGTCCTGAAAGAATCAAAATTGGTGCTGAATTCAACTGTCATGACCCGTCCTAGGGGGGGCCGTGTCGTGACTCCCCAAGCCCGCCTCCAATAGGCCAGGGGCTGGTGACTAGCACTGAGTAGGTATATCACTGTCATGGGAAGCATTGCCTAAGTACCTGTACACACACACACATTTCCAAGCCCACAAATGCTGAAATGTAAAACACTAAAGAAAAAAAATCATGCATACAACTAAACCCCAACCAATATAGTATAATAAAAGGTAGAGTACTAAAAAGTAAACTGGGCCAGAATACAAGACCACCAAAAACAAACAAACAGCAGTCTGAAAACTACAAAGTCCAACCTATAAACACAAAAGGCACTAGGACTGCTGCTCGTAGCCGTAGGAACACCTCGGCCTATAGGGAACTCAGAAATCTCGGTCTTGTCCTGGTCTGTCCTGGACTCTATCAAAAGGATGCTCGTCTGCACAAGACACCAGATGTGCGGGCAAAGCCCGTGCAGGGGTGAGTATAATAATACATAGTAGAGGACCCCGAAAACGATAAATCAATAAACAAATTAAAGGTAAAGTCATTTATACACAGTATATGTCTATAGAAAATATAGAACAAACCAGATATACTCAAAACTCAGCCCCGTAGTCAAGGGAAAAGTCACATAACCGCATACCCCCATTAGGTATTCTGTTCGAATATTCTGTGATACACTCGTTCCGGGAGAACACACTCCATGAGTCTTATAGCTCTGATGACATCCGTCCGAGAAGTGTTGTTCATCGGGAACCGTCACGAGAGGTAACTGCACTCATTATGGGAGACACACTCCTGAGTGGGAAGGTTACTGTGGATAGAAGCACTCATTACGGGAGACACACTCCTGAGTGGGAAAGATCATGATACACATATGAGGATCATTGCCAAGGCCATGGCGGATACCACGACTCATTCGGATTCACCAGTTAGGTGATACACCAGCTAGGTAGAGGATCAAATCCCGGTAGAGTTGGTCACGTCGATGCCTGACTATACCTAGGGTCAGGAATGGATAGAGGATCTCTCTTCCGGCCTCTCGGAGGGATGTTGACTCTATCACAGAATGTTCGGCTAAAGGGATCATACTCCGGTAGAAGGAAACGATGCCTGACCTTCAGGGGAACAAAAATAAGGGGCACTAACCCAAAAGAAATATGTCCAGAAAACGGTGAAAAATAGGACCATGCTGATTTCAAAAAAGTACACGGCGTGTAGAAAATATACACACCGTGTTGTCTGACCCCGGGTACTGCTCGTTTACAACAGTCCATGTCGTAGAACTGATCGTGTAGAAAAACTTAGTACATGGAAAGTAGTATGATGTACACACCATTTCCAAGTGACTGGGGTTGGCCCGGTGTCACCGTTCATGTGGTCGTACATAGCTATCAACCCGTGTACTTTTACCCGTGTCTGTGTATCCCATGGATACACGCTGAGCTTCACGTTGCCGCCTTTGTCAAGTTGTACACACCGTGTCGCCTGAATCCGTGCAGATCATCATGTGCCCATGTATTTCCCAAACACTCGTAGAGCTTTGGGGAAAGTTCAACACGCCGTGTAACTAAGGTCACACACCGTTTGACACCTCTCTGACCCCCGAAACCCTAGCCGCTACCAGTACTACACGGCGTGTTCTTCGGAAGTACATGCTATGTGTTCTAGAAAATTATAGAAATGAAGCTCTTCACCGGCGCGCCTCCTGTGCTGCTCTGATCGTCATTCCAGCCATCCGATCGCCACAAAACTTTCAGGATTTGGTCACCCCGACACCACGAAGCTGCATCCGATGTTTTTGGGCTTCCGATCAGCTCTGAAAATGTGTTTTGATTTTTCCACGTGAATAACGCTCGAAGAGTGACCTTTCCTGATCCTATCTGATTTGTCATCTTCCATTGTCGTCGCCCCTTCACAAGTTTGTTGTGGTGTTGAACCTTCGATTTGGGATCATTGCGTCGTGAAATGGATGCACAACGATTCGTTGTTCATCGCCCCATGAACAAGGCGAAGAACAACGGAGAAAATAATGGGGGGAGGGAAATCCAATAACAAACCAAGGAACGAACCTCCACTGTCATTCGTCACGGCGTTGATACACTCCCATTAATAGGATTAAATGGAGCAGAGATAAACATAAATAAAATCATGGATTATTTCCCCAAAATCATCCCAAAGAAAACATCCCACAAAAACGTACGAATCCACGGATCAACTTGTTCGTGGTTGATCCGCGTTCGTCATTTAAAGTCAAAAGTGGGGAAAATAAATTGAAATAACAAACCCCTACATCAAACTGGTTGAAGAGTGATCATCGCGACGCGTCTACCAAATGGATTCGTCAAAATCCGAGGGGCGTCGATTGCTCACATCATCGTCGTCCGCCAACGCGTCCTCCTCCGCCCAAGCCCCAAGAGAAATCTCTCTCTCTATCTCTCTCAACTCGTAGGGTTATGAGGCTAACCCTATGAATTTTCCATAAGCATGCATTTATAGGGGAGGATTAGTTTGCTGCTCAAAAAAAGGAAACTTTTTAAAATAATAAAATAAAACATTAATTTATTTTATTCCTTCTAAAGTGATTCCCTTTTTAAAACGCCCAAAATTAAACTTCACAGTCGACCTGTGCTGGTCAAGGTTAGAACCGTTCATTGGTAAAGTCGTTGTCCTGGATGCAACGGTGCCCTCAGATTTTTGATCTGGGCACCCGTTTGGGAACTGCCACAACCATGCGCAAGTGCCGACTCACTTAACTAAAACAAAAAGGTTCCATATAAAATTTAAAATAATACACGGAAAACCTGAGACATTACATTCTCCCCACCTTGAGGATTTATGTCCTTAAAAAGCCTAAACAAAAGCTACTCAAAAAGATGAGGGTACTGGGCACTGATCTGAGCCTCCCGCTCCCACGTGCTCTCTTGATGATTCTCGTGCTGCCACCGGATGTGCACCAAGGGAATCGATCACCCACGAAGGATCCTCTCCTGCTGATCCTCGATCTCCACCAGGTAGTCAGTGAAGGTCACTCCATCCTCGATGTCTAGCACGCCCTATTCAATGACGTGCGACGGATCATGCACGTACCTCCTGAACTGTGACACGTGGAAGACATCATGTACCCGATGAAACTGTGGTGGTAGAGCTAGGCGGTACTCCACCCCACCAATTCTACACAGAATATGGAAAGTTCTGATAAACCTCGAATATAGATTGCCACCTTGGCCAAATATCTGTAACCCTCATTGAGGTGTGACCCAAAGAAAGACATGGTCTCCCTCTTCGAACTATAGAGGTCTCCTTCGTCTCTCAGCATAAGACTTCTGCCGGCTCTATGCACTCTTCATCCACTACCATATGATCTGCACCTCCTCTGTGGTGGCTTTCACTAACTCTAGACCCATGAGTGCTGAATCTCTGGGGTCGGTCTAGCAAAGCGGTGACCGGAAGGGTCTCTTATACAAGGCCTCGAACGGTGCCATACCAATGGTGGAGTGGTATTTGTTGTTGTACAAAACTCCACCAGTGGTAGGTGGTCCTCCCAACTGCGACCAAAGTCCAAGATACAAGCTCGCAACATATCCTCCATAACCTGAATGGACCTCTCCGTCTGACCATCAGTCTGGGGATGAAACGCTGTGCTCAAGCGTAGCTGAGCCCCAAAAGCTTCATGCAATCCCTTCCACAACTTGGATGTGAAATGGGCATCTTGATCTGAGACTATAGTCGAGGGGACGCCATGAAGCCGAACTATCTTCTATACGTAGAGGTGCACAAACCTCTCTACGGAACTCTGCTCCCTGATAGCTAGGAAGTGGGCCGACTTGGTGAGCTGGTCAATGATCACCCAGATCGAATTATTCCCCTTGTACATCTGTGGTAAGCCTGTCATGAATTCCATCGATATTCAAACCCACTTCCACTCTAGAAATTCCAGGGGTGAGCTAACCCTGCTGGAACGTGGTGCTCAGCCTTCACCTGCTGGCATGTGAGGCATCGAGAAACGAACCCTATTACTGCCTTCTTCATGCCTAACCACTAGAACTGTCGTCAGAGATCCTGGTATATCTTTGCCACTCCGGGATGTACTGCCAAAGGGGATGTATGAAACTCTCTTAGGACCTCCTCCTAGAACGCCACTGGTACAACAGTGTGTCCTCTGAAAAGAAGTACGTGCTCCAAACCTTATGAATATCCATCAGAATCATGTCTTGTGGATAAATGAGCACGTAAAGCCACACAGTCAACATCCTCAAGTTTTTCCTCCCTAAATCACTGTAAGAGTGGAGGGGTGACAACCATCGACTATAGGTAAGATGTATCCTCTCCATCCAAAAAGGATAACTATAACGCGGCTAACTAATGTGTCGCCTCACTCAATAGCTATGACCTCAACTTTCGACTAAGGGAATCTTCCACCTTGTTCCGCTTTCCAGGAGTATAGATGATCTCGAAAGCATAGTCCATGAGGAACTCTAGCCAACACCTCTGTCTCAGATTCAGATCCTTCTGTGAGAGATGTACATGAGGCTCTTGAGGTCAAACTAGACAATAAACTGCTCACCCATGAGGTAGTGTCGCCACATCTTCAATGCGAAGACTACGGATTCCAACTCGAGATCATGGGTCACATAGTTCTGATCATGTGGCCTAAGATGGCGCAAACCATAAGAAATCACTACATGTCGCTACATCAGGACATAGCCGAGCCCGGTCCCTGATGCGTCGTAGAAAACTACGTACTAGACACCCTCCTCCAGCAATCTCAAGACTGGGGCGCTCGTTAAACTCTACCTCAACTGCTCAAAAGCCTACTCGTACTTCTCTTTCCAAATGAAGGGTTTCCCCTTCCTGGTCAAGTCTGTCATTGGTACTGATATCCGGGAGAAATCAGGAATGAATCTCTGGTAATATCCTGCCAACCCAATGAAGCTCTGCACCACCGTCACGCTTCGAGGTGGCTCCCATGCTAACACAGCCTCCACCTTGTCTGGATCTACAGCTACTCCATCTACTGGGATGGAATTCCCCATAAAGTGGACCTTCTGAATCTAGAACTGACACTTCAAGAGCTTCCCATAAAGCTGGTGCTCCTGGAGTATGTCCAGAACCATCCGCAGGTGTCTCCCATGCTCCTACTCTGACGCTGAGTATAGGAGGATGTCATCGATGAAGACCACCACGAACCGGTCCAAGTATGGCTGGATGATCCAGCTAATCAGCCCCATGAACACTGTGGGGGCGTTCGTCATGACAAAAGGCATCATCAAGTACTCATAGTTACCGTAGCAGCATCTGAAAGTCGTCTTCAGTATATCCTCATCCTGCACTCATAGCTGGTGATAGCCTGATCGAAGGTGAACCTTCGAGAACCATTGTACCCCTCTTAGCTGATCGAAGAGGTCATCAATTCTCAGTAGTGGATACTTGTTCTTCACCGTCACCTATTTCAATCCCCGGTAATCCATGCACAACCTCATACTTCTGTTTGCCTTCTTGGAAAACAATACTGGGGCCACCCAGTGTGAAACGTTGGGTCTCATGAATCCCTTGCTCTGCAAATACTCCAACTGCACCCTCACTTCGCGATGCTCTACGGGATCCATCGAATATGCCGATGAGAAAATCGTTGTCTTACCGGGGTGTAAGTTGATGCAGAAGTCAATTTCCCAGTGGGGAGGTAATCCTGGAACATCTTCGGGAAAGACGTCCTCATACTCCGCCACCACCGCTGGGAACTGATAGCTCACAGCATCTACTGCTCCGAGGGTAAGGCTTGCCAACTCATGAGTGATCGGTTGCACCCTCTTATTAATGAGCCCATTATGTGCTATCTGGGTTTCCTTTTCTCAGAAAAAGGAAACCCCAATTCCATCACGGTGGACACACCGCACTCTTCGCCTAAAACAGTCAATCTGGGCATGGACCGAAGATAACCAATCCATACTTAGAATGACATCATAAGGCCTCGATGCTACCACTAAGAGGTTCCAACCGAAACTCTCACCCCCAAGGGTAAGATCACACTTTCTGCAAAGGTAAGTGATCATCGAGTCTCCTCTCGTAGGTGTCTCCAAGCGTAAGGATCGAGTCAACGGTTCTACCTGAATCTCGAGGATTTGCACAAGACATGTGGATATAAGGGAATGATTGGCACCTATGTCTATGAGTACGGTAGCTAAGGTAGAAAATACATAGATCATACCTCGAATCATCCCTGGAGCCCCTGGGTCGTATGCCTTGACCGCATACAGCTGTCCCCACCCCTGTCCCCCAGCTCTCTGAGCCTGGTGCAGACCTCCTGGGGGTGGTGGTGGAAGTAAGTCGAAGCGTCTGCCACCACCCACAGCTCTCCCTACTCCTCTGCCACGTCTTCCACGTGGTGGGTATGCATGCTCTGTTCTCTGCCTCTGCCTTGGTGGTCCATCCACCGCTTCCCTGTCAGCAGCTCGACAGGTCAGTAAATCCCTAGAAAGATGTCCCCTATCGTCGCTTGCATAGCATCGCTTCTCCTTAGGCTGACTGGATCCATCCTGAGAGCCCCGGACTATCGATCCCCTATCCTGGGTCCTCCTCCGACGTCTCTCATGTCCCAATCCCGGCGTCTGACACCGGCTCCCTGCCGCCGAGGTCTCCGCACCTGTCTGCCTGCTGCTGACTGTCGGCGACTGTCTCTGCTTCGCCAAGAAGTTCTCAACCACCAAAGCTCACTCGAGCACTCCAGCATAAGTCGATATGCATAGAGGCACGACACTAGCTCGAATGTCTCATCGTAAACCTCACTCAAAGGTCCGAGCCCTGAAGTACTGATCCCTGACCATATCCATCAAGTACCTGGTGAGGTTGGTGAACCTTGATGAATAGTTAGATACTGTCATACTGCCCTGCTGGAGCTGGAGAAACTCCTAGATGCGTACAGCACTCAACGTAACCAGAGAGAACTCCTCCCTTAAGAGTCTCTCAAACTCCATCCACGAAAGAGTCTCCTCGACGTGAGTCTGTGTGGTCAGACTCCACCATCGGCCCCCACGACCCCTGAAGAAGGCTCTCTCCTAGGATCACCATCTATTCTGCTAGTGTCCTCACTAGATGGAAAACTCTGGTCACCGCCTCAATCCAGTCCTCAGCCGCCTGAGGGTCTGCATCGACTCAGAACCTGAGGGGTCTCTATCTCTAGAACTCATGGAGCGCACTAATCCTGTGCTCCTTGCCAGTTGGTACTGCAGGTACCACTGGCTGCTCCACTGGTGGTGGCATAGCAGGTGCACCACCCGGTGGCAATGCCTAGGGAACTGGTCCCTGTATCAAATCCTCGTCACTGAGGGGTTCATCCTTGTGATCATGCTGCTGTATCCTAGCGGGTATGCATCATGGAGGCATCCTGTAAGGAAACAAGACATACCATGGTCAAAGATTATATCTGGATAGCTGACACAAAGAACATGGAAACCACAAACCATTTCTATATGATGCATGTACCTTTTTATTTCCCTGCAACCAGTGTTTTCATGTACCGAGTTGAAGAGAAGGTTATTAGAGCCCTGGTGTATGGATACATCGGCCGCCGCACCAAACCTGGAGTCTCTATATTGAAATCCAAACTTGAAGGACTTAACACTGTTTCCCCAAACCAAACTCACAAACTCTTGGTCCTAAGGTAGAACTGACCACCTCTAATACCACTCTGTCATGACCCGTCCCCAGGGGGGCCTGCGCCGTGACTCCCCAAGCTCGCCTCCAATAGGCCAGGGGCTGGTGACTAGAACCGAGTAGGCATATCACTATCATGGGAGGAATTACCTAAGTACCTGTACAAACACACACATTTCCAAGCCCACAAAAGCTGAAATGTAAAACACTAAGGAACAAAAATCTTGCATACAACTAAACCCCAACCAACATAGTACAAAGAAAGGTAGAGTACTAAAAAGTAAAGTGGGCTAGAATACAAGCCCACCAAAAACAAACAAACAGGAGTTTAAAAACTAAAAAGTACATCCTATATACACAAAAGGTATTGGGACTGCTGCTCGTAGCCGTAGGAACACCTCGGCCTATAGGGAACTCAGCAAGCTCGGTCCTGTCCTGGTCCACCCTGGACTCTGTAAAAAGGCTGCTCGTCTGCACAAGACACTAAATGTGTGGGAAAAGCCTGTGCAGGGGTGACTATAACAATACTCAGTAGAGGACCCCAATAACCATAAAGCTGTAAACAAAGTAAAGGTACAGTCATCTATGCATATTATATGTCTACAGAACATATAGAACAAACCAGATATACTCATAACCCAGCCTCGGAGTCAAGGGGAAAGTCACACAACCACATGCCCCCGTTAGGGATTCTATTCGAAGATTCTGTGATACACTCGTTCTAGGAGAACACACTCCACGAGTCTTATAGCTCTGATGGCGTCCGTCTGAAAAGTGTTGTTCGTCGGGAACCGTCACGAGAGGTAGTTGCACGCATTACGGGAGACACACTCCTGAGTGGGAAGGTTACGGTAGATCGAAGCACTCATTACGAGAGACACACTCTTGAGTGGGAGAGATCACAATACACATATTAGGATCACTTCTAGGGCCATGGCGGATACCGTGACTAATCCGGATTCGCCGGTTAGGTGATACACCAGCTTGGTAGAGGATCAACGCCTAGTAGAGTTGGTCCCATTGATACCTAACTCTACCTAGGGTCGGGAATGGATAAAGGATCTCACTTTAGACCTCTCGGAGGGATGATGACTCTATCACAGAAAGTCCGGCTGAAGAGATCATACTCTTGTAGAAGGAAACGATGCCTAACCTTCAGGGGAACGAGAATAAGGGGCACTAACCCAAACGAAGGATGTCCAAGATACGGTGAACAAGAGGAAAATTCTGATTTCCAAAAAGTACATGGTGTGTAGAAAATATACACACCATGTTGCCTGACCTCAGGTACTGCCCGTGTACAATGGCTTGTGTCGTAGAACTGATCATGTAGAAAAACATAGTACACGACGTGTAGTATGATGTACACACCGTGTCCAAGTGACTGGGGTTGGCCCCATGTCACTAGCCATGTGGTCATACATGGCTATCAACCCTTGTACTTTAACCCGTGTCTGTGTATCCTCTGGATACACTCCGAGCTTCACGTTGCCGCCTCTACCAAGTTGTACACGCCGTGTCGCCTGAAGTCATGCAGATCATCTCGTGTCCTTGTATTTCCCAAACACTCGCTGAGTTTAGGGGAAATTTCAACATGCTGTGTGACCAAGGTCACACACCGTGTGACACCTCTCTGACCCCCAAAACCCTAGCTTCCGCCAATACTACACGGCGTGTTCCTCGTAAGTACACGCTGTGTGTTCTGGAAATTTCCAGAAACGATCCTCTTCGTCGATGCGCCACCCATGATGCTTTGATCATCGTTTCGGCCATCCAATCGCCATGAAACCTTCAGGTTGTGGTCTCCCTGACACCACTAAGCCACTTCCGGTGTTTTTAGGCTTCTGATCGGCTCTGAAAATGTGTTTTGATTTTTCCGCGTGAAGAACGCTCGAAGAGCGCCCTTTCCCGATCGGGTCTGATTCGTCATCCGCCATCATCGCCGCCCCTCCACAAGGTCGTTGCGGTGTTGAAACTTCGATTTGGGATCGTTGCATCACGGAACGGATGCACAACGATCCATTTTTCATCGCCCCATTAAGAACGTGAAGAACAATGGAGAAAAGAATGGGGGGGAATCCAATAACAAACCAAGGAACGGACCTCCGCTGTCATTCGTCATGGCGTAGATCCGCTCCCATTAATAGGTTTAAACGGAGCAGAGATAAACATAAATAAAAGAATTGATTATTTCCCAAAAAATCATCCCAAAGAAAACCCTCCTGCAAGAACGTACAAATTCACAGATCAACTTGTTCGTGGTTGATCTGTGTTCATCATTTAAACTCAAAAAACGGGGAAAAGAAATGAAATAACAAACCCCTACTTCAAACCGGTTGAAGAGAGATCATAGTGACGCGTCTTTCGAAGGGATTCGTCAAAATTCGAGGGGCATCGATTTCTCACGTCATCGTCGTCCACCAACGCGTCCTCCTTTGCCCAATCCCGAAGAGAAATCTCTCTCTCTCTCAACTCGCAGGGTTATGAGGCTAACCCTGAGAATTTTCCATAAGCATGCATTTATAGGGGTGGATTAGGTTGCTCCTCAAAAAAATGAAACTTTTTAAAATAATAAAATAAATCATTAATTTATTTTATTCCTTCTAAAGTGCTTCCCTTTTTAAAACGCCCAAAATTAAACTTCGCAGCCGACGTGCGTCGGTCGAAGTTAGAACCGTTATTTGGTAAATTAATCGTCCCAGATGCAACGGTGCCCTCAGATTTTTAATTCGGGCACCCGTTTGGGAACTGCTACAACCGCGTGTGAGTGCCGACTCACTTAACTAAAAAAAGGTTCCATATAAAATTTAAAATAATACACAGAAAACCCGAGACATTACATCAACCTATCCTTTAGTTTTTTAAAATATCTCTTACATTTTTCATTCCATTCAAAATTTACACCTATACTAGTTAAAGATTTTATAGAAGATGTATGATTGTATAAATCCTAAAGAAATTGACTATAGTAACCAGAAAAACCCTAGAAGCTCCAGATCTTAAACAAATATTTGTCCTGCTCTAAAGCTAAAAAACAAATATTTTCTCATAATCCACTAAGATTCCTCTCTCAGATATGCCATTCCCTATAAATTTCTCTTCCTAGATCAAAAACTCACATTTGGAAAGTATACTATATAGAAAATTCCCTTTCAAGGTTTGAAGAATGATGTTCAAATGGTTTATATGATCCTCTTTTCACTGAGAGTACACTAAAACATCATCTATTAATATAACCACAATATATTCCAAAAATATACAATGGTTTCAATTCATTAAAGCTAAAAATACCATAGGATAATTAGTGATACTGAATTGTATAACTAGAAACATGAAATTATCATACCAACTCCTAAAATTTGTCTTAGTTATATCCTCATCTTGAACTCTCAATTGATGGTACCCTTAATGAAGGTCAATGATTGAAAACCAATGTTCCCCTCTAAGTTGTTCAAAGATATCTATAATCCTAGGTAATGGATATATATTATTAACAGTCACCTAATTAAACTATAAAAAAATCAATGTAATATCTAATACTCTCACCTTCCTTTATAGAAAAGAGGATAAGAGAATCCCATGGTGGAATTCTAGGTCAAATAAATTACTTAGCCTCTAAGTACTAATGTTGGAATTTAAGTTCCAAAAACTCAGTAGGTTTCATTCAATAAGATTCCAGTGAAATGGGATTCATACCAGGGATAAATTCAATAGTAAAATCAACCTCCCTATGTGGTGGAAAACTAGAATATCATCAAGAAAGACCTCGGGGTATGTACACACCACTACATGAAGCAGATAGCCTAAACCAGGTTCAACAGCATCAATAAACATTCTTTACAATAGGCATATGATTACCACAACATAAGGAATAGCAGGCCCCACCCTTCCTATTCTAGAGTTCCACCACCCAAAAAAATATCAGTGGTCACATCAATAGATAAAAACTAAAACTAATGATGATAATAGTTTATCTTGTCCTTAACATTGATAATGCATTCCATGTCATGTATCTGGTCAATGATGTCAATATAATGATCTTAAAAGTCTCATGGCACCTCAAATCGAACTATCATCACATGACACAAGGGACACTTGAATCCTTTTTTTACATATTTCCCAAAGGCATTAAAATATCCAAAAAAAATTGGAATAAGTTTCAAACATATTCCAAAAAATTAAACTAATTTTAATGATATAAAATAATGAGTACCCCTATATCAAAAAAAATCTATTAACTATAAGAAGAAATAAACAACATATCTCTAATAGTAGTTGTCCATTCTTTGTATTCCTCTAAAGCATGCTGGGCTGTATAAATTCTTGAGGTATTAGCCACATGTACATCATTCTTATCTGATGTATTATACCTTACACCCTTGTAAGAGTTGGTTTAAAAATTCAAACCCTTAGTGAGAGTGGATCTAACCTTACTATCCAAGGATATCCTTTAACAAAAAATTCCTTAGATGGCCCAATTGTATGTAATGATGAAATGTACGTGTATTTATACAGTTAGTCTTAGTGTGACCATGTCTTACACATTGGTGGAATAAAAAATACTTCTTATCCTAATGAATCCATTATAACTATTTCTAAAGAAAATTGACCACTATTGAACTTACGTTTTAGCTAGAAGACACACCCTGGCTATCAACTACACAAAATGAATCTCTACCCAAACTAGTATTTCTAGATATGTTGGGATCAACCAAATATTCTTTTTCATATTCCATTAAAATGGTTGGAAGGAACATGATAATAAACACCAATTGAATATCATGATTTAGTCCCATCTCAAACCTATAATCCTTGAAGTATTCATTGGTGACCATATATGTTTCCACATTCAACAACTCATCAAAACAAGTTGAATACTCCAGAACAGTAGGCTCCCCTTTCTCCAAGGTCAAAAATTATTGAGTCTTAATAGTACAGATTATAGCTTGTACCAAAGAGGGTTCCACTTCAGGATTCACCTGCAGAACCTATCTCATAGCATCCTCACCCATTATCAGAAAATATCTTATAACATGCATCATATAATAAACGCAAAATAATATCCATTCATCTTTTTTAGAAAAATTATAAAATAATTAGACCAAATTTGAGCATTTATGTTAATTCATTAAAAAAATAATTTAAAAAAATTTTAATTATACCAATGATACTTATCACTTAAAAGGAATATATCCATTTAAAAAACTCCCCATCCAGTTCATTAAAATGACCTCAAATTCCAACTCTCAAACCTGGTGAAATTTTTCTGACCACACGTGGTAACATGAGTTCAGACTCCAAAGTGATCTAGCCAAGAACCCCTCCGTACATACTACCTAAAATTTGACAGTCCTAACTATTTTCAACTCATGACATAGAACCCAGCCCATATAGTTTTTTCACAGTTCAGACAAGATATTTCCCTCTAATACAATTTTTTAATGAACCAACTGGGTCAACTAGACATGCCACCTAAGCCAGTACACCAAGGTGGTTAGGTGATACAAGGAAATGGAAACAAGTCTCATATATAACAAAACAAGAAAAAACCCGGAGAATAATTTAGAAAAAAATGAGGTAAATCTAAGAACTATAAATAAAATCCAAACTATTTAAACTAGAAAGTATGTCAATACAACACCAACACATTTCCACATGACTAAATATCACCTCCAAAACAGCCCACTATGAAGACTATGGTGAAAATATATGTTTGCTACATAATGACATTATTTTTACCCGGTTACTTCAAACAAAATCTACAACCACCAAAAATAATAATAATTATATGAGAACTATGATCTATTAAATTCCACCACAAAATCTAAAAAAATTATAATATCAATAATGAAGAAGTTATAACTTTAAAACAACTATATTATTATAAATAATTTACATGAATCCAAACCATTTGAAAATCATTCATTTTTCCTAAAAGAATTTCATATTATCAAAATAAGTGATATAAAATGTATAAATAATAAATCATTAGATAATAATCAATAAAATCCATGAATAAACCATATGGTAAACATATAATAAAATAACCATGACTTATCCATCACATGAAAGAATATGATCAAATAACCCTAACCAATCTTTCATGTGATAATCCAATCAAAAATTCAAAAGAACACATTTAGGCTCCATATTTTGGGAATATATAATATAAATAAAAAATAACCCCTAATACATGACTATGGTGGTTCCAAACAATATAACCTCTAGTGTAATTACACAAACTAAAGTGAAAGAAAACCTCAGGTGGAATTACACACACTTTGAGTGACATTTCTATTCTTAATTCACCCAAGGTTCCAAATGATCAAATTTTGTAAAAATCCATTTAAAACCCATTATATTTATTAATAAAAAAATTAAAATATTATCCAATCCTCTTTAATGCTTGAAATACCATTTTTATATCAAATACGCCATTCAATAAATTAAAAAACATATGGTGTGTCTAAATTATTTTAAGGAAAACCCTATTTAAAAATATTCACATTTCTCTATAAAACCATTAAAATCAGAAATAAATTCAATTTAATGAATAACACCAAGGAATTTACAAGAGTAATAAATAATTCAATGAATTGTTTCTTTATATAGAAAAATCTACTTCAATGATGCAGGTAGATCTAATGTGTTCGAAAATGAAGACTGTGGAAGGATATATCAAGTCCTCATGGTCCTAGATCCATAATAAACAAAGAAAAACTCCACAAAACTAATTATATCTAAAATCCAATTCCCACATGGGTTCCAACGAGATGATTTTAGGATATATCTAGTGGGGATCTAAGAATGGAATAGAAACCCACATAAAAACCCGAATAAACCTTGAAAAATCCATCTTGAACGATGGAAAATAACCATAAATCCCATGGGATAAGCCTCTAGATTACTAGGTCAGGATTAGTTTGAGCCTAAATTATATTGGGGGTGATTAAACATACACAATACCAAGGTAAAGGGTAAAAAAACCTTTTAATTGTTCAGAGTGGCACACATGGTTAGGAAACGTGGTTAGATTAACCTTGCACCAACCATGAATGGTTACTATATCTTTAAAAATACATGCCATATATTCTTCTGGGACAAGCTATATGGTTTTATCAAACCATGAAAACCCCAAGGAAAAACACCCTGACCTTACATGGTTCCCCCTGGTAAGCCATGTGATTTCATTAACCATACTGAAACCATGAAAAATCCCACTATTAAAAAAAATAGACATACCACACTATTTATGTATGGTTATTAATGGTTGTGGGAATACTGTGTGCATGGTATGTGTCCTAAAAAATATCCATTTTTGACCCCTATTCCCCAAAACCTCTGGAATGACATTAGCGACAGACCATGCTTAAATTAAAGTTTAACTAAGATCTGGTGGGAGCTATATTGAATGAGTAACTTGAATATATATGAGATCATTGGTATTAATGAATGTTATAAGTGAAATTAATGAGATGATAATTGAGGAGTATAGCATTTAAGGTTTTCCTAGACATATTGAAAAATCATATACCCTAAGAATCTATATGGAATATTGCTAAAATTTCAAGGGAATCACATTGACAATTTTTTTATGGTAAAAATGTATATGTAAATTTCATTATCCTGAGATAATTAAATATATTTCACTTTTAAATGTTAGAGTCAACTAGTTCATACACCCTTACTTTTCCATGAACTTCATTAATGAGGGGATGATAAAAAAATTGATTGACCTTTCAGAGAATGAACCAAGTATAACTCAAATAAAATTTTGATTATTATAATTCATTACTATATTATTTATATGAGTTTTTATTGTTGATGAATAAATAGTATTTTTGATTTATTTCATTAATTTTCAATCTGTATTTATATTTTAAATTTTAATAGACTAGTTCTTTATGTGATTCATTTCCATTGACTCATTATTTCTTTGTTTGAGTTGTATGAATCATGGGATATGTTTTCCATGATTTTAATTATGTCTTCTAATATGGATGATTCAATATTAACCTACTTAAATCAAAATTTCTATTTGTTTATTGTAGATTTATCATTATTCATCCATCCCAATCATACTTTGTTTTTACTAGTAAAATCCTAATAAAAAAGGATGGAATTCTTTGACATAACTCTAAGTAATTCCCAATAATTTAGTAAATTAAATATTTAAAAAATCTGACTAGAAATTAAAGTGTGTTTATAAAAAAATCATTAATGTTTTATCATATTTCTTTAAAATGATACATATCCCATTCTTAATGTCAACTAAATGGATACATAATATCTCATTAACACATATCACATCATACTTTAATTAAACTATATCAATTTTTTATTCCATGTTTTTATATGGTATACATCAAAAAACAATGATTAACTATGAATTTTCTTATGAATCCTCATATTTTCATAATAAAACAACACCTACAAAAAACTAAAATTTTACCCTATAACTAACCATAACAAGATACCCACATAAAATGGATTAGTATTTATAAGATGTTGAATTTCTATCAAATTTTTTTTAAATTTTATTCCTTCAATAACACCCTAAAATATCACAATGTAAAATATTTATTTTTAGACCTCTATAAATAAATATTGGGGAAATTTTCTTATGGGGTAGAATTTAATAGATATTTTACTATATTTATTGATATGATTACACCTTTTCAATAGATAATATTCAGTATATAATGATTAGTTATAGAGTTTGATTATTTTTTTTAATTTTTTATCCTCTAAACATGAGGAGTAATTCATTCTAATTAGTGGGTATCATATGTGTAATGGTCATACCACGGAATATAATTAGTCACATCTCAACATACTCCTTAATTTTCATATTCAATTAAAATAGACTTTTATAACATTTATTATGGTATATTTTTAATGTTTTTGATTTACATACACACATAACGACACCACAAAAAACATAAATTGGTATATTAAAAACATTAGGCACAATTTAGAAATCATAAATCGCTAAAATTATACTAGGTTTCAAGCTAGATTGATGGATAATTATTTATCTATATCACTATCTAATGTCATTTAAAAAGAAGTTCTACTCATACAATGATAATAAGGGAATCCTCACCTCATTCATTGAACTATAACACAAGTTGTTCCTCTAATAAGGAATTGAAATGAAATGCACCCTATATTAATAATATTCAATGCTATATTGTTACTACATTTTATAAAATACACCATAACCAAACAATGGATGCACCTCATTTTAGAGACACTTATGATATATGAATAAAAATATTATTGTGTGTCATAATACTTAGTAATAACATGCACATTAATCCTTTCATCATAAAAAAATAAATTCATGTAATTCATATATCCAAGATTACCAATAATTAAACGGTAATATAAAATTTTGTTTTTTAATATTATTTAATTATCTAGAATTATATAAATCTTATATTGTTTTTGTCAATAATTATAATATTCATATATTGTTTTCCAAAGAGATTAATTGACCATTAAATTATATATATCCATTATAAGTATATTATCTAGATCTATTATCATTGTAACAAAAACATGTCATTATACTATTATTATAATACATTTATCTCCATTATTAATTTCTGTAAATAATCAATCTAATCCCATATCCATAGTATAATGGTGATATACATCAATTTTTTTTATTGAAATTTTAAAAAGGGAAAATGGTTTAAATGTTTTCTCATTCTTATGAAATTTATTTTGTTTGGGTGGTATATTTTGATAAAATATATTAAAATTTTCCACTATTATTAAATGTGTTTTTTTATTTTTTATTATAAATATATATTTTAATAAATTATAATAAATATGAATTTTTAGTTAAACTCATTTTTATTTGTAAAATTTTTTGATTTTCTAAAGACTTCAAATTTTGATATTTAAATGTTATTTTAGAGTATTTCAATAGAAATAAAAAAAGTATTATTAAAAAGGATGAAATTAAATTTTTTGAATTTGTGGGATGGTCTAAAATACAAATATAATATATAAAATCGATAAATAGAGAATTCACAAGATATAAATACACCAAATTCAGTAATTTGTGGTGGTTTCTTAAATCATCGCTAGACAAAATCGAAATATAGTGTTTTAAAAAATATCATTGATAACACTTTTTTTACGAACAAAACTTCTTACACCCCCCCCCCCCCCAAGCCCAAAAACCACACACCCTCTTCCCCTAACCCTATATAACACCTCACTATTAGCCCCCAACCTTGTCGAACCCCTCACTACAGGCCCCCGACCTCGTTAAACCCCTCACTACCATCCCCCAACCATGGTAAACCCCTTGCCCTGTCAAACCCTATCCCCTTGTCGTCAGCCCCCAACCCTATAAAATCCTATCATGTTGAACTTGATCCCCTCACCACTAAACCCCATCCCCATCAAACCCCAACCCCTCACCACCGACCCTCTTTTCTCCCTCTCCAACAGCCACCTTCTCTATTTCCTCCTTCACACCCTACTCGGTCAAACTGTCACTCCCTAGTTTGAGTGAATTCAACCTTTTATTATATATTTTTTGATTTTATATAATGTTTGGGTTCATGCATGGTTATTTTCTAGATAATGTTACCTTGTATTCATGTTCATGTGATTACTTTACCAATAGGATTATATTCTTATCATGAGTTAGGAATGCTCCTAGTTGGATGCATGAATTTTTTTTGTCTGTGTAAATATGGAATTGATAATAAAATTTGATAAAATGGATAAATTATTTATGATATTTATATTTAATTCAAATAAATTAGTATGTTTTTTCATTTTTCTCACTATAGTTTTATTTATAATTTGAACTATGAGCTAATCGGTTCTATTTCTAGTGGCGTGTGTGTTAACCTTTTGGTTGGATTTCCTACTAGGTATAATTAATAACCCCATATTTATGAACATTGGTTCATATTAAAATAAAATACTGGTTATGATAAATCATTTTATCTATAAATATAAAATATTAATTATATTTTTAAATGGGTTTATAATAATAAAATCAAGTAATTCAAATTAAAATGGAAAGTAAATCACTTATATGAACACTCCAATAAATGAAAAAAACAATAATAATTTAATTTAGTATAGAGTGTAATAAAAAATTTTATTTGGAACCATTTTAAATTTTTGAATGAAATTAAATCCTTTTAATCGCTATTATGGAGTTATAAACTCATTTTTTACGAATTTTTATCATTACTAATAAATTGATGCAACCTTGGAACTCTGAAACAAACATACCTCTGATGAAGGAAATGAACACAAATATTTAACAACATTATTATAATAGAACATAAATGAACAATTATAAATCATATATACATAGAATATTGTTCTAAAATAAGTATTTAATAAAACTAATTTGATTATTTATGGGTTAAGATGCATGTACTAAGCTGAGAATGGGAGTCAAGGTAAGAGATTTTCATTTTCGAGCCTTCTTTTCATATATTGTTTATCTAAGGTAAATATTATATTATATGTAATATAATAAAAATATTATAACAATGACATAATTTTTTCCATTTACTTTTTAGGTGTTACTTCTCTATTTTACTCTTATAAATATCCAATGTTAATACCCTGTATTGTTTGTAGGAGGTCTTCCAAATCCGTATAGTTATTGATGATATATTCTTTATCACTCCTTCATACACTTACAATATTTATAATTTTATTAATTTATATTATTTTGTATTAATTTTCATTAATTTTCAAGGTATACTAATTTATTTATGATTTACTTCTGACTCATCCATTAATTAAAACCAAGTGGATTTTATAAAGGAAACATTTACATTTTTCCTTCCTTATCCCCCAATATTATTCTATATAAAATCTATTTATTTTTATGATTCTGTTGTGGCGAAGTTGTATTGTTAAAATATTCATTTAAAATAATTTAATCCATTTTTGAAAATAACTATTGAATGTGACTCATTTTTGTATTTTTATAAATATATAAAAAAAATTATGAATTCTCCATTTAAAATATCTATTTTGTTTCCTCTATGTTCTTATCAAGATTCATTATTTAATATAATTTTTATATTATTTGATATAACCATTGTATATTATGAAATAAAATTATTTTAATGAAAATTTTATATTTTAATTACTTGGGAAATTATTTGATGAAATATAAACTCTTTTTTAAAAATGTTCTAAATATTGGACGATTCATTGTCATGATTGATGGGTATTTAATAAATGTTATAATTTATTTAATTTGAGGATTATTTTATCTCCACGATTTAGTGTTTTTTTATTTTTAATGTATTTTTTATTATTTTTATATTCAGGTGAAACACACACACATATATATATATATTATTTATTATGATGAATTGAGCGGCCATAGAATTATATATCCCCCAATCAATAGGGTAAATCTTAATGTATCATGAGTTATCTATGTGTGGGTTATGTTATATATGAATCATCCATAATTTTATGCTTGAAAATGAGTGTCTCCCCCTACCATATTATGGATTCCTCTACTATCTTCTAGATTCCCCCTATATATACCTTGCTAACCTCACTACTGTGGTGATAGAGAATTACTAGGTTCACCTAGACTTTTTGACCCTAGGTTTTTTCTCTAATGATTCCTGTTTTAAATTAACGAATGTATTATTTTACTTTTTCTTTTATTTTACATAATATTATCCATGATTGATTTAAAATTTTTACTTTAATTTTTTTACTACTCATATGAATATTATTATAACTACTTAGGCTGTGTTTTTTTCACATCCATTTATCCATTTTCCTACTTATTAATACTTATATGTTTTAATTTATTTATTTTTAGGGGATTATCAAATCAAAATTTTCATTAAAAAAAGAAACTATATTGATGTGGAATTATTTTAATAGGAAAATAGAAAATATATATGTGATTATGGTTGGAAGGATTAAGGATTTATGATAAAAAAGTAAGAACAACAAACATAAGTTTAGAGACATATAAAGATGGTCAGTTTGAAGACACTTTTAGGGAGACTACTAATGATATGCTCAAATATACACACATACCACACTTTAAGATCATTTTATTCTATAAGAATACTCTAATGAAGACAAGATTTTGAATGTTCATGACCCATAAATCAATTCACTTCCCAATTTCTATAATAACCTAAAACCCAATGTTAATTGGGTTACATATTTTCTAGAAAATTCAATTGGAAAACAGGTATAGCAGTTGCTGCAAACCTAGAGACACAAGTAGAGGTTCACAAACACATGAGTGATAGTGGGAGAGGTAGGAAAATATATAAATAATATAACTTAATAAACATGAAAGAAAATTAATTTTGAATGGAATCATACCAACTGACATAGGTAGCATGGCATCATAGTAACAATGCAGAATTGGTTTTCATATTTAAAATATTTAACACACTCCATGGTTTCTTCCCCCATCAACTATGGGTAACTTCACCTTGTGTGTAGGATTCGGGTTTGACAACCCAGTATTCCTAGTTTTTTTGGATGAAGGATTACTTCAATTTTCATCCCATACTTTTGAAAGAGGGTAGGATATTTATTTTGTTGACACATCGAACATGGTGTCAAAAAAACATGGAATATCCTTGATATGTGAAGACAATGAAGTAACTATAGCTGATACTATAGAACTCGATGAACTACTTCTAGCATTCCAGAAACCAAACATAGTGACCATGAATTCATGAGTGATCTTCTAGACATTGAAATTATGATTCATGGTCACCAGGTTTGGTTTCAGGAAGGTTGATTGTAGTTCTTCAAGTTATAGAGTATCTGTTATGGATACTTTATCATCTTCACATATCAAGGCTATACCATGTTTGTTATCACCATATTCGATGCGTTGAAAATAGAAATAGCCTACCCTCTTTCAAAAGGTATTGAAGAAAATTTTAGTAATCCCCCATCCAAAAAAAATAGAAACACAGGTTTGTCGAACCATAATACTCCACTCAAGGTGAAGCTACCCGCAATTGATGGAAATGAAACCATGGAGTGTCTTAAATCTTTTAAATCTAAAAATCCATTCCATGATGTTATTTTGAGGTCAAGTTACCTATTTCAGTTGTTATGGATCCCTTCAAATTTTATGTTCTTTCACGTTGAATTTTTCCCCTTCTTCATATATTCTCCTACCTCTCCCACTCTTACTCTTGTGTTTATGAGCCTTTACTTTTCTCTCCATGTTTCTAGTAACTTCCATACAAGTTAGAAAATAGAATTTTCAAGAAAAGATGTAACTCAATCCATATTTTGGCTTTATATCATTCTAGAAATTGGGATGTGAATTTCTTTATGCATCATGAATGTTCAAAATAATGTCTTGGTTGGAGGATTATTGTATAATACAAATATTTGAAAGTGGGGTACGTGTATCTATTTGAGAATTTCATTATATTTCTTCCTAAAAGTGTCTTCAAGCATTCCATCTTCATATGTATCTAAACTTATTTTTGTTGTTCTTCATTTTTCATTATAATTATTTAATCCATCCAACCATAAGAACATATATATTTATTATTGTCCAATTAAAATAATTCCACATCAATAGAATTTCATTTTTTGATGAAATATTTTATTTGATAATAAATTGAAAATAAATTAATTATTTGTATACACATGATCCAAAAATAATATATTTAATATATTATTTATTTTTCATGGATTTTTGTTGCATATAACGATAAACCACCACTGCAAATATCAAAAAATATTATTCAGAATATAATGGAATTCATTATCCTTTTTTAAAATATTTTTAAAGAGTAACAATTTTTTAAATGCATGTATTTATGATTATATATCTAATAATAATGTTAAAAATATATTTTTTTAATAAATAATTTTGTGTTATTCAGAATAAACCATCCAAAAAGGACCCTAAAGTTTCAAGTGGTTCTCACCCTATTTCTAGTTCTCCTTGGTTATTGCCCATCATCCATGGAAATAAAGGTTTGTTATAGGTGGTGAAGCGTCTTGAGGAATTTGACAATGTCTTCAAAGTGTTTGGAACTCCCAAAGCTGTTAGAGTTTGTGGTATTCTGGTTCTACTTGGGGGCCTAGCTTTGGAATAATTGGAGTTATTTTCCCCAAGAACTATGTAAATTTGGATGAAGTGGGAAGTTTTTATGTCCATCCTTTTTCGATGGTTTATAGTTGTGGAGGTGAAAAAGAAGAAAATAGAAGGGCTCATTAGTGTCCATAAAGGTTAGTGGACATTGAGGGCTTATGTTGAACACTTCAAAGAGCTAATTTCCTTTACTCCAAAGGTGGGGTCATAGAGTCTATTGAAAGATTATATTTTCATTGGGGGTCTTCATTCAGAGATCATGGAGTGATTCTTATTCTCCAAGGATATCCATTTTGAGAAGTTGGTGGAGGAAGCATTTTTTGGAAGAGTTTTGTGAAATAATTATACAACACATTACCTCAGTTGTTTTCTCTCATGTTGGGGTGAATAAATTCATAGTTTACTCATTTTTTTTGATGTTGTAAGTTTATATTTCATTCTAAAAGTCCTATGAGAATATCCATTCATAGTTTAAATGGTTTTTTCTTTGTATTTGATCCTTTAAATGGTTATCCTTTCATGAATTAGTTCCCCTATTTCTATCATGTCTATTTGGAGATGTCTATATTTTTGTAAATCATTATTTGTTCCCTTTGTACATGTTCATTATTTGGTTTGAGATCTTTCATGGTTTTATATACTAGTCGTAAGCAACATAAATAACTTTTCATAAAAAGGGAACATGGGTTTCACATTCATATTTTTTTAATACTTTAGGAAAATGATCCATAAGTCATTTGAAACATATAGGAATTAGTCACACCTTAATTAAACTCATGGTGTAACTATATGACTAAAATTTCACCATTCTTTTCAAACATTACCAAAATGTTAGTGAAAAAAACTAGAATACCCAATAATAGATTTTTTCTAGTATTCCTATTAGATATTTTATTAAATTTATATTCTATATTTTGGTCATTCTTTTGTTGTTTCTACTAATGAAGTGTGTTGTTATAGCACACTTCACCTATTTCTGGTGCTATAGTTTTATGTAGCTTCACACTACAGTTTTGAACATTATCAGCACTACTAAATGTGCTGATAAAGATAGAATTTATCAGCCCTCCTAAAGGCATTGATAAATAGATCCTTTATCAATGTTTGTATAAGTGATAATAAATAAATCCTTTATCAGCACTTTTTAAAGTTCCAATAAAGGAATCTTTATCTGTGCCTAGAAAATCACTTATAGAGGGTATCATTATCAGTACTAAATAAAATCACTGATAAATAGTGTCTTTTATCAGAGTTTTTAAAAGTGCTGATAAAAGTATGATTTATAAATGCTTTTATTTGCATTGATAAATCTCCCCTTTATCAGTGCTTTCCAGTATTGATAAAATATATGACCTTTTAACTACACTAAATTAGTCAACACTTTTCTAACACTAAAAAGGACTATTTTAGCACTATTAAAGGCGTGTTTTTTAGTAGTGGAATTCTATTTTTACTAAATTCATGGATTTTTTATTCTCATACATAAATCTATGGATCCCTTGAAATTCAAAAAATGAATATATAATTCATAGAATGAATAAGTTTAATTTCAACATATTTATAATTCATATGTTCAACCAAAAACATTTAGTTGATATAAAATCCCTCTCATTTTCTGAAAAACCCAATGTGTTATCAGAGGATCATCCTTCCACTCTCATCTATTGTTAATCATAGGGTTATGGTAGTTGATATTTATTGATATTTGGTGATCCTATCCTAATATATACATTAGTTACATGTGTTCTTCCATTGAATATTCATTGGTGTTGGGTTGTTTTGGTTAATGATGATTTTGGGTTTCATTTTGATATGTGAAAATGTTTATTTAATTTAAAGATGAAATGATTGGGTTTGTGTGGTAGTTTCTTGTTGTTTCATATAGTGGTGAAAATAGTTGTGACTGTCAGCCTATGATGTAATAGTTGTGTTATAGTGTATGCTTGTGTAGTTGTTTGTTTGATAATTTAGAGATAAAATGTATTGGTCTATGCATTTGTTTTTTAGGGTAGTTCGGGGCTGCGTAATATGTAGATGGATGTTTGTTTGTAAATCAATATTTATTGGTTTTTTAAACCACCACTAAATATGGATTATTTTTTTATTAGCGATGGTTAAAACCATTAATATATTATGACCATTTTTCATTGGTTAAAACTGCTGCTAAATATGATGCACCGTTAATATAGTGGCAGTTTTCTTCATTTTAGCAATGATTTTAGGATTAAAAAAATTAAATGACGGTTTTAACCGTCACTAAATCCTTATTATTTTTTTTCCAGAAAACCACCACTAAAATAGGGAAAACTGCTACAAGATACACATTTTTTGACACTTAATATAAACTGCTAGTAAATAGAAGGAACTTCTATATATTGTATTTGAACACAATCTTTAGCGGTTGTTTTTTCAAAACCATTATAGAGCCATGTGGTGGAGGTTTGAACTACCACTAAGCATCATTTTTTTTTGTATTGTAGGGGGATCATCATTTAAGGTTTCAATACTTCATTCTTAGATAGATATAATAGGGTTTTGATTAATCTATATGTTAGCTGGGATTTGTGGGAATTGTTTAATTTCAATATGAGGAAGAAGACCAAGATATGTGGGATTTTTATCTCTTCATGATAATTTTTTCATATACTCTTATTATTTGAGGGATAAAATTTTTGGAAAGGTTAGTGTTCTATTATTCGATATGTGGTTTCATGGGATAGAGTGTATTTTCACCTATATTAGAAGAAATGTTGATGGGTTGAATTTTAAAATCTAATTTAACCCCACATTTTACTATTGAATAATTTCCCATTCATTATACTGTAATTTATAATTATGAAAAAATTATTTATTTATCACAACTATGTGATAATATTAGACTCAATTAGGGATATCCTAATCGGATAAATACACCCCCACACCATATTCTCTATACTCTATATAATATATTCCTTTTTAGTAATGTTTGAGTGATGGATATCACTAATGATATTGGTCATCATAAAAATTCCACAATTTTTTAGAGTCTATAGAGATTAATGACATATTGTTACAAATAAAATGATGATTGTGCATCAGTTGAGAACTCCATGGGAATTCTAATGGTGATTTCTCATTTTTGGGTTCGATGGATTATAATATTGATCGTACTAACACTTGTATTCTTCCCTCAAATAAGGATGTAATTTTTGGTCTTTTTTAAGGAGGTGTTGGTCCACTCACCCTCAAATTTGGTGATTTTGGAAAGAATATTATCAATGGTAATAAGAATGGTTCTTGTGATCATAAATATGTCTCTAATGATGAGAATCTTGTGATGGAGGGAGACCTAGCCTTGGTTTATGAATATTTTAAGAAAGGGGGTAGTTCATTGACCAAAGTCATTGATGATTCTCGATTAGGGTCTTTCGAATCAAAGAGGATTTGGAAAAATATCCCTCTATATTTTTTCAATGAAAACAATTCACTCATATTTCAAATTATTTTTGACTGAAAGCACCAGATCATCACTTGGTTTGTTAAAAAATAGCCAACTAATTTGTGTAAACTTTAGGATCTACAAAACCAAATTATTCAAATTTTTGGATTTTGGTTGATGTAAGATCATGTCACTCTAAAACGGGTTCTTTCATATTCTCTTCCCTTATTTTGATCTAAATATGTAAGTTTGGGAATGGGATTTTTAAATCTCAAACCTAGTTTTATATTAATTAAATATTAGGATCTAAGTTTCAACCCAATAACTATTAGAAATTAGACCAATAATGTGTGGATTTGGGTCTTCGGTCTTAGATAGTATTTGTGGCATCCTCAAATATTGTGGGATGTTTCCTCTACTATTGGGATCCCAATAAAAAATGACAAAGAAACTAGATGGAAAAGTTTTAGGAAATATTCTATAATTATTGTATAGATTCAAATTAATATGAATATTATTGATATAGTAGTACTGGTGGATGATTCATTCTGATTCGAGCTGCATGTTGAAATTGGAAACATACCTGATTTCTATTAAAAATGCTGCAACATTGTTCACTCTGATGAATTTTTTTTTTAATTCGTTCATTTTTATAAATATAATAATTTCATATATACAGTTGAGAAGTGAAAATTCAATATTTCAGATGAAGGCCCTGCGAATGAAAGAGACAACACTTCTACTAGAGGTTAGAACCTTGGAACTATATTGATTAAGGTAAAAGGGA
This sequence comes from Viscum album, assembly GCA_963277665.1. NCBI lineage: Eukaryota > Viridiplantae > Streptophyta > Magnoliopsida > Santalales > Viscaceae > Viscum > Viscum album. The sequence continues at coordinate 1,535,737,506 of OY728143.1, read as the reverse complement.
ATATTGAAAGCAATAATAGAGGTAATGAAAGTATAGGGATTACTCACTAGACTGATGTTCATTCCTTTGTGAATGATTCATAGGATCTAGGAATTTTTGGAGACCTTGGAGACTTTCCTAGATCTGAAGGTGCTTCAAGGTATGAGATAGGCCTTAGTGAGCATGTTTCTTCATGTCTTCCAGAGCCTCACAACTAGAATGTGTTTGATTCATCTATGTATTAGGGTGTTTATTATCTTCTGATAGACCGATCTAGGGTGATTTCTATGAGTGTACATCCTTTGTGTCTTCATAGGTTCTGGAACTATATTTTGATAACAAGAAGTCCAGGAGTCTCTAGAAGATGGACTTTTTCGGCCTGATTGATTGTGTTTACTTCGAGATGAATATTTCCACAAAGACTTTGGAGGTGTCTTCTAGATTAGTTGGGCATATTTCTATTGGATGAAATAGTATTATAATTGGTAACTCTTGTAAAAGTGATATGTTTATTCCATTTTTTTCTAAGGATGTGTATTTAGTGCATTTGATTGTATATGGAGCCTTATGATGTGATAAAGGTATTAGGTCTGGAGCTCAATAAGGGGTCAACTGTGGGGGTTTTCATACTAGAAGTGATGATGTAAGTATTATGGTTACATCTTCTTCTATATCTGATGTTGGTGTAGAGAATGTTGTTTCCAAAGAGTTTCCTAGGAGGCTATGAGCCTAGGGACTATGGGGGTTCAGTCCAGTCATTGGGTACAAGATAAGAGGGATTAATCCATTTTAATTGGTGCAATGGTCATTTCTAAAATATATTTAGATGAAGTTTTGGAACCATGGAAAAAATAAAAGACTTGGAAGCATAGTCGTCATCCGTAGGGCAGAGCCCCGTGTGATAGGGGTAGGCAGGGTTCTAACCATAACCATGTAGTTGATTTTCTTAATTTATATTTTTTAGGTTGTATTATGTTGGAGTCTTTTGGATCCTTTTTATTTTTATGTGTTTTGTCTTGTATTTTTGTACCCCTCTTCCTTTTTTTATCTTCCTTTTTAATAAAAGGGATTGGTACTTTGTGCCTTATCTATAAAAATGATAGATGTTCAACATTGGATTTAATGGAATCCATTTAAATATATATTTTCTATAGTTATAATATATTTATTTCATGATATATATATATAACATAATTTTAGAATTAATATTTAAAATATGTATTGTGAGATCATTCGTGGATACTAATGAAATGATTTTTTTGGTGGTTATATTGAGGTCAATGTCTTCCCCCTAATAGATACTAATACTTCTTTACTAGTCATAATTATTTTAACATTGATGTGATCATTCTATATGTTACTGATCCTTAGTATTTCAGTGCATGTATTTCAGTTTAGGTAATCATAATTATCCTTATATAAATTATTATAAACATAAAAAATAATTCATATCAGAATAAATTTCTTTCTAATAGTCAATAATTTTTATGGTTTCGCCTCCTTTGTTTGGAAATTATAAGTGATTTGGACTACAGGGAATGAACTATGATTAAATTTTTTATTACAATTCAATATTCATCATGGTGTTTTCAATGGTTTTATTAATTTTATTAAGTTAAATTCCCTAAGGGTGGGGAATAAGGAGGATAAAACAGGATTTATTATTTAAAAAATCATTTAATGTAATATTAATCTAATAGTTTTTCCAATCAAATAGTTACCAATATTTAGATATGGTTTAACTTATATCGTTCATATACATTATAAGTAATTTCTTAATGATATAACACACTCATTTAAATGGTTCCCCTCCAATGTTAAGGATAATCCAAGGAAAATGAATGATTTAATAAATAAAATTAATATATAATGAACCTCTGACACTAGGTTCAAGGTGGCCACTCCATAGATCAAATCACTATATTAAAATGTTTTAGGATAACTGATAAGTACACTATAAGGAAAACATAATTTAAATCATTGCTTATTATAACATAAAATAGTAAAAAGGATAATAGAATTTAACTAATAATGATATTTCACCATAAAATTATATGATCATTCATTTTAAGTCAATATTCATCTTTTCACATCACTTATGTGTTCTATTTCCCTGATGAAGCTTTGTTTTCATTATAATATCAACATTTTTTCATATAGCATTGATATATGAATTATAATATATAAAAATATCACTATATCACTCAATATGGGTAATTAGATCACTTATAATATTAGTAATACTCTTCAAAATTATATATCAAGAATATTTATTAGTATCATTATCTTTATGTTCCATGATCTATGTTAAAAAAGAAATGGTTCAATATTTTTCTTTAAGATATCTATAATACCTTTATCAACAAACAAAAAAATATTCATAAAGGTATTCCGTTATCATTATATTCTTCATTGGTGGTCTATAATTTAAAAAATTTAACCTACTCATAGAATTATGAATCTTGAAAACATATTTCCTATGAATTTTCTTACATGAACAACCCTGTTGGAACTATTAGGAAAATATCATCTAAAAAACATTATTTTTGTGTATATATGTCCCCAAAATTAAGTAATTGTAATCTTATCAAAGTGACACTACATATAATACATAGTGAGTTTAATAGGACTATAATATAACTTCATCATATATAAATAATTTATAGGGAACACATTCCAATAGTACTGTGAACCACTCATGATCACCATATTGTAATCACTTTACTCTATTAATTAATGATGTACTCTTCATATAGTTATTTGGTCATGGAAATAACTATATTGGAGACCACTCCCTTCAACATAGTATATTGATAAAAAACAAGTACTATAATCTCTTGAAGACTTTATCTGTTAAATAATTCTTTACCAAATCATATATATTATACACACAATATAAACATAAGAAAACACATTGAACCACATACATATATATTTACATTTTTTGTAAAAACAATTATACCATATAATTGTAAATGGTAAATTATAAAACATTATTTGTTTTTTCTATGTCATTTTATCATGTGGAAAAATGTTAGATAATTAATTTATTCCATTATATAATGGTAATTTAAAAAATACATAGATAATTGAAGTTTTTACATGATAATATATAATTGAAGTTATTTTCATATATTTTATTTATTTTTAAATAATTTAAGGATGAATCCAATAGTATAAAACTAGGATAGAGATTTTATAAATTTAATAATTTATAAATGGGGAATTTTGGGTAGTATATTATATTTTTTTACATCATATTGATTTATTTTCATGGAATTGTAATAAAAAACTATCATTTATCCCCAATCACTATATTGATTTCAAAAAATTATACTTTTATTACCATGGTTCATATTATGGTTGTAGTTAAACCTTTTGGGTATTGGTTATTTCTATTAATACATAATTTAATTATTTTTATCAAGATCCACATTATTAATAATCTATAATATTGAGATTTTCATCTCATTAGTGGGTTGGCTGAACAAAACCACTTTGTATAGGTATCCCCCGTAGAATAATTAACTACTAATCTATCGATAAATTATTTATGAATAAGAAAAAACATAAAATAATATAATTAAACACTTTATCTAAAAAATAATCTATCAACATCACTTAAATTCCAATAGTGAATAATATAAATTAATATTTTATAGAATAAAAAAGATAATTTCTGTATTAAGATATCTTATTGAGTTTAGTAATATTTTTAACTCCAATTTCCATTTTATAGTCCATCTCCTAGCCCATTAATTTATATTTTTGTATATTCATATAAATAAATTGTCTCCTCCAATTGTATTTATATCAATTTTTTTATACTTCATGTCATTTTATTATCATAAATATATTTGTTAGGGCCATCCAGAATATTTCCCCACCCTTGAGATATCTCCATGGAGAAGCCTATTTGTAAGGGACCAATTTATAGTTCATTTATAATGATATTATACAATTTAAATTGCATAATAGTGTTCATAAATTATATTGTTGGTGTACTTATTTAGTAGGAACATTATTCCACATCAACAGTTACTCATTAAAATTTTGTTAGTCAAATGAAAAAGTCAAAACAGCTATAGAACAACACCTAATGAAATTTTCTTATTATCCAACTTGTCTCTATTTTTATTCGATCAATCATCTTTTTCTAAAAAGATAATTGATTTTTATTTGATTCAAACCATTTAACGAAGTAAAAAATCCATCAAAAACATAATCAATTATATTTCACTACATCCAAATAATTGTAAGATCATTATTTTTCTATAAAATCAATGATCCTTCCCCATATTATGGGGTTCACCACCACTAATAACACCTATATGTGTAAATCATGAAATTTTGTGACTTGAATTAAATTTTGGTAACTTTATTTGATCAAATTTTATCCAATATAATTAGCATACAGTTGTGGGATAACTTTAAATAGTTTTGACCATCACATTTAATTCCATCAACTAAACTATACTCAACTTACATTATTTTGGAATTATAACATAGATTATCTATCATTTCAAATATAATTATTTAGACATGGGAAACAAATTATAACATAGCTATTCACCGGTGTTACACCTCAAAAATACCCGACATGGTGAGGATTAGCCTTCGAGCACTTTTATGTGATATGTGGGTCACTTGTTTTGTCATCCCATAGAATCATTAGGATTGTGGAGGAAACTTATTTATTGGTATGCTGAATGGTTTATCTAGAAACTCACTAATCCAAGATCATATTGGTAACTAACAATTATCATAAAATGATATTAACTAGGTGAATGATACCATTCCTTTTTGGATTACTATCATACTAGAATATATTATTTTTTATTAATAGAAATTCCCCTACCATGATTCAGGCATACAATCACATATTCATTTATCATGGCCTCATATGTGTATGAAAATTATCTACTCCAAAAAATATGTTTTATTTTTATAATATCCAAGGGGACTCACTCTTTGACATCATGAACCATGGGTTACCCCTTATCTATGTTGTTCTCAAAAACATAGATCTCTTGAAAACCAATACCCAAGAGTGTCATTTATTATCTAGTGTTATCCTTATAGAATGAAATATACTATCATTTCAACTCAATTACCATATATATGTAACCACTAGATTTCTATTTTCATTAGGTGGAAGGTCGTATTTGATATTTCATTTCATTGAATCTTAATTCTAGTATATATTGTTGACAAGAAAATATTATAACACTATTTGTGAGAGATAGGTTCAACAATGAAACACTCCTATATGATAAAATATTAATTATTTTTATAATGTCATGGAATTATTTGGAGGATATTTCCATTTATCAGGTAGGTATTTTTCATGTAAAACCATATCACACACTATTAAAACATTAATAGTATAACTCCCATTTATTGTAAATTGGGACTAAATAAGTGAATTGTTCCCTTCATGTTCATGTGGGAGTAAGAAATCAAGGATGTATTTTTGGTTCCATGATGTTTTCCCACTTCTATTTTTTAATTTCCTCTTTCATGTAATGATCCTCAACTTATAAAGTTATTCAAATTTTTTTCATCCAACCAACAAGTTTCTCTTCTCACTGGCCATGGGGGTGTTGACTCTCCCACTATCGAATCTATGTTCTATCATTCATTATAGTGTTTTCTAAAACATATATCTCTTAAACACCCGTATTATATGGTGTCATTTTGACTCCAAAATTCTCCAATGAGTTCATTATTCACTATCATATCTCTTCTACTCTATCTCACTTAATAATCCTCTATTAAATCACATCAAATCTAAACCAAAACTCTAATTCTACCTATCAAGATCACTCTACCTAACCTAGAATTTTGTTTCCCAACACATATTCCAAATCAAGATTATAGAAAAAAACATTTACTAATATGAGTATTATCTTATCAAATATTATATTTTATCAAAAAATATTTTAATTTATCAATTTTGGATTTATGGGTTCACATAATAACATTCCCACAAAGCAACAAACATACATCTAGGATTTTAATTCAATTAGAATCCAACCAATTAAATAATCTTTCACTTTCATTTTCATCAATGATACATACTACATAAATAATTATTTCAAGAATATTTTAATGCTAAAATAATACCACATATCTATATGTTTCATTTTAGAAACCGTTATCACTCCTAGGATAATCCCATAACATTCCAACCACTTAATTTCTGGTATAACTTATTACTCTTATTCAACATGTCTTGATTATTCCTCCTATACATGATATTTTAGGACCATTAGATTTTATTAAATGATTTTTTATCCTAAATCCAATTGATTATAAGATTATTATCTCATCAAATATTATATATTTTCTAATAATACTCACTTTTATCAATGTTGGATTTTATCAAATGATTTTAAATCTAGGATTTTTTTTCATATGACTAACAAATTATGGATGAAATTTTTATGATGATAGAAAGCTATAAAAAAACGTTTTTCCTTATAAAAGTAATAATAAATAATTATGTTAATAAATTGGTGAGTAAATTAAGCATAAAAACCATTTAATTTTATCTATTGTATTAAACAATTATTAATTATATTATCTAATTACTCATATATATTATTAATGAATTTTTTGTTGTCCCTACATATCATGAATTTATATCTACTTATTTATTATAGGTGACCAATTTTTTGATATTTTATTTCTTTACATTTCCCACTTTTGAATAACAACCTTACTTCCCTTTTGATTTCAAAACATTTATAGATTATATAATATACATTAAACATGATTTATTCTGTATTATTTATTTACATAATTTACAACATATGGGTAATTCTGTAAATTTTGTTAATGTGTATCTCAAAGACCACCCATGGATGCTCCATGTGGCCTTCTAGTATGATAATGAAAATAGAAGTAATGAAATATAATGATTTTTTTAATTGATACAAGAATATTTTAATAATATTTTATAGTAAATAAAAAACATGGAATCCAACCTTTTAAATGTACAAAAAAATATTTATTCAACAACCATAAATGAATATTTCCCCCTCCCATGTTAGTCATTTAGTGATGAAATAACACAAGGAATGTAACATAACCCATATATAAAACCGCATACTTCACTTTGATTGAAAAAAATCCTATAATGGATTTGATATTATTTATGACTAGATGTGAACATATATAAACCTCATCCTATAATAAAATCACATTGTCTCTATATAATCTATCATTTTTTATAAAATATACCAATTAATATTCATAGTGTATATCAAAATAATAATCAGTCAAAATATATATTGGTGATAATTTTAGGAACAAGAAATAAAAATAGTGATAATTATGTTTTTGTATAATAAATGTAAATAAATTTATTCACTCATATTTAACTAAATTAATAATGTAAGTTATTTCAATTTGAATGATAATCTAATTTTTTACTATGATTGTGAGAGAGTCCCACAAAGCATAATAGAAAAATAACTTCTAAAGCAAGATAAATTATTTACTATGATTTTACAAGAATTCCCAATGAAGAATGATAACCATACTACCCCTATTTCATCTAGTCACTCATTAAATTTGTGAATTCCCAAGTTATTGAAGATCCTATGTTTTTTATCATATAGTGCATAACAACACCTATACACACATATTCAAAAAAATAAAATAGTTACAAATATCTCTTATTGTTGTGTTTTTATGATTAGTTTTATATATTAACTTCTACAGCCACCAGATTGTCACATGTACTCGATGATATATTCTCTCAATTATGTTATATTTCACTAATGCTATTTGATCTTTTAACAACATATTTCATGATGGGTGGGGTTTTTTATTATTTTCTATCACAATTTTTTTATGTGATGAGGGAATTACAACATACAATTCTTTAAAATAATCCATATTCAATCACATGACATATTCATTATTCCTTTATGTCGATGTAGGGTCCTGAAAACTTTGTGAAGGGAAGTAAATACTCCCACAAGCACTTTGTAGAGGGAAGAAAACATTCCTATATGTCCAGCTAGACAAATGGATACAAATGGAATTTAAATTTTGAGAAAAAACATAAAGAAATTAAATTTTGAAAAGGTTTTTAGGATGACTGTGTACTATCATCAGGAATGGTTCATGGGGTGCATGAACCGAGAACCATCTGTACATGGAAGGACTCGTGAGGTGATGGACCAAGGGAAATGACCAGCAAACCTAGGATGCCACGAACTGCTTAATTAGTGAAATCAATCACAGAAATTCTCTTCACATACCATTTCGTGAACTCAGCAATTCGCAGATGAAGCAAGACTAGTAGGGTTCCACAAGACAAGCCTTGAAAACCAAAACCTCGGAGAACCTCGGTAGATCGAGTCATCCGTGGGTTGAGATATATCTTCATGTGCCTTCAAAAATGGTGTCGCATGACCACATATATGATTTACCTAGTGCTCTATAAAAGGAGAATAGGAGGAATTTAAAGATGAGAGATGAATAGAGAGTGAAGATGGGTGGAATAGAGCATGAAGGAGACCCTAGAGACTAGAATAAAGAATTCAGATAATAAAGAGATTCTGACTTCGGTTTTGAATAATCGAAAAAGTGAAAAGCATGAATCACTTTTTTTGCAGGTATAACTAGCTATGAACCATAAAAAGTAACTCAATAATATTTATTGAACTACGAACCAAATTGGTGTCATCAGGAACCATAAATTTTCCATGGATAAACTCCATATGAACCACAGGCTCAAGGACCCTTCTTCAATACAACGCTCCGCATAGCACATAACGATGTGGATCGAACAATACATTGTGTACTGCATTAGTATGTGGATGGAACATTGAGTAGTGTGGTTAAACACATCTAGGACCGTGTACCACTATGGTACACGGTGTTCCCTACCCATGTTCTTGTATTGATTTGGTACGCAGATGACCCCTCTACCTACATAGCATTATGCTATGTGGGGCTGCCCTTATCCTACATGAGAAAATAGTTTGTGGAATGGGGCGTCTTTGGGTGTCGTTCCCTCCTGTTCCTATCATGCCCCTCCATTATTTTCTAGTCCTCCATAGCTCTTTTGTGAACCGGTCCACTAGGATCAAGACAAATCCTACTCAAAATCCACCATACCTGTATGATCATATCATCAAGCACATCAATGAGCCCCACTGAGTCTACATACCCATGGTAAGTGAAGTCACAAAGCATTTCCCCACAATAGTTCAGACCCCTGGAATGTCTCTAAGTCTACATTCCCATCGAAACCCAGAGTCCAAAATTTGGATACTGATGTGAACCTCCCCATTCTTGAGATTAAGGGAGATCACTTCCTTTTCCATTCAATGAGGAATAATTATTAGTGAAGGGAATCATGCTTGCCTTTCCTTTGTACAAGAGGTGACATTCCTCCACTTTCCCAGAACACATTCTGGGGAACTCCCACTAAGGTAAGTCTCTATCCTTCTGAGATCTGAACCACACAACTTCCAATGTCATCCCACGTTGAAAGGTTCATTGATTTGCTCCCTCACCCACCATCGGCTTAACATGGGACCAAGAGAGGGAATTGACACACCCAATGCTCTTTCCCCCTCTCGTTGAGCTCATAACCATGGCCTCTTCTACCATCATCATCCTCCTTTTCCATCAGCGTAGAATAGAAAGTGTGCCTTTGTTGAATCTCGCACACCCTATTGTTTCTCACACCGAGCATGGCTCATGTGGGATTAGGGTTTTGTGACAATAAAAAATTCTCCCACCAAGCTAACAAACTATGAGAAAACTTATTATTTTCCCAAAACTTATGCAAAGGACACTTTATTTAAGGCCTTAGATTGAAGGGGAGCCCTTCCAAAAGGGTCACCCAATTATTCCCCCTATAAATGGGCCTCCCCCAGGTGTAATCCCCAAGATAAGAAAATAGAAGAACTCAGATTCATATTCAAACCAGGATGCATAGGATTCCTTCTTGAAGGCCTGAGCTCAAACGAGTGTCATTCCAAAAGGGTTCATCCAATTATTCCCTTGACAAATGCGCCTCTCCCTAGGTGTAATCCCCAAGCTAATGAACTAAGAGAACTTTTATTCCTATTCAAACCTAGATAAGTAGGATTCCTTCTTGAATGCCTGAGCTCAAAGGGGTTACCTTATAAAAATTTATACTCAATCATATCCCCCAAAATGGGTAGCACCTCTTTGTAAACCCCCAGAAACCATTCCCTATATCTAGGCTTCCTTTGAGTTTAAGTCCCCATTCTTCTTGAACTCTGTGGACTTTAATGTGCTATTTGACTGGGATACACGGGAAGCTTCTCTAAGGTCCAAATCTGACACTCAAATCATCCCTAATGTTCTCTTGTCCACGTGCTCGGTAGGGTCATGTCCACTAGAGCGACCACATATCTCTTGGTCACTTTTGGGATGCCTCAACATGAGTCCCACACCAAGTCTTGATCGGGCATCTTTCACCTAGACGTCCTCTTTGCATGACGTTAAACTACATGGATGGGTCCCTATCATGCGACCTTGAAAGGTTATGTGTCCAGTTAAGCGATAAAAAACTATGTGGGCTTTGATTCCTCTCGTGATGATACATTGAAATCCCATCTTATGGGTCAGACCCCAACATCAAACCACCTTCCTTCTCTCCTGGATGACAGTAAACTCCATAGCACCTCATTGCGTGGCTTAAGTCAGCATTGTCTCTGTGGAATCAAATTCATATATATCTATGATGATCCATCAGTTCAAGGGTAACCCATGGATACACTCATTGGGAATGAATTTAGGATTCATGAACATATAAACATGGATTAAATCTAAATGGGAGTCTTTGAGTGGGAAATAATTCCTGAAGGATCCTCGAACACCCTGAGAGGGTAGGGGTGAATCAGGGTGTCAACTTTTTATTTCTAATGTTGTGGATCGTGTTCCCACATTGGAAGAAACTTTTTAAATCTATCAAACAAATGAAAGCATGGATATGACACAACACTTTTACTTAGTTCTCCGCAAAGGGCTACGTCTAAGGAGCATACGCCGACAGTGTGTCGATCATACCTAAATCCACTAATCTTCACTAGTTTAAGGATTGCAATATTTTTTCAAAGTCACTCTATGCTAGGTGCACTTCCTTTACAAATGTAAATGGATTTTTCACTGCATTCCTTAGATCACATCCCTTGACTCCCCCTCACTCACGACCTTGAGAGAAGTCAAACTCAATTTATAAACTTGAAGGTCTCTTCAATAGATTTGCATTGAAGTCCTTGTCTCTGTTCATCATGAAACATTTCATTCATCAAATTCTTAAATTGATGCTCTTGAAAGCAATGAACGAATGAATTGATATTTAGAACATACAAACAGGTTACACTGAGGATTTCACACAACACCTACCTTTTGGGCCCAAGATCTCACTTTTGCACACAATATTTTCTTTTCACATGGAAAATATTTCATAAAACAACTCTCATTACACAAAACATTCACTTTTACGCATAGCCTCAGCTTTTATATGCATATTAGACTTTTTCGTGCAACAAAAACTTTTACACGCACCCTTGTTTTTTACAAACAACCTCCAGTTTTACTCGCAGCCTCTACTTTTTCACACAACTTCCACTTTTACACGCAACTCCCTTTATGTGCACCTTTTACATGCATCAAAAATAGAATCTTCTCTAAGTATTCGGAGACACTGAATAAGGGGGTTCAGCACTTATTTATTGTCATCACTGACCCCCACGCGCAAACCCCACCATGGTGCACAAAACTCTCATTCTTCATGCAATCCTTTTCACACAGGAATCATTTATTGCACACATCTCTAGATTTTTCACACACCTCATTCAATTTCCATTTTCAGCATTATGATCCTAAAACAACTCTTTTGAGAGAAAAACAACCTTCTATCACTATTTCACGCAAAACCAGTTTAGCGCACAATCCCTGTTTTTCGCACAATACTCCAATATTTCGTGCAACTCATGCCTTTGCCATTTCTCAGCAATCTGATCCCTAAAAATTCCATCTGTGCAAGATTCCAACACCCCTACCCTTTTTCATGCATGTTCTTTTTCCAAACACACATTTTCCCATTTCCTGATTTTCAGGTCCAAAAATATGGAAAACACTGTGAAATGACACCACCTTCAAAACTATTGTCTACTTGAACCATATAATCACTTTAATATAAAACCTTCTAAACATCCAATGAGGAGTGACAAAAAAACAAACCAAACTCTAATTCATGAATAGAACAGCCATAGTTCCAACAATCCCCCCCCCCAAAAGGGTGTGATGAGCCTGACCTACCATCCCCTGGACCAATGGATTCCTAAAGTATTGTTAGCCAAATCATCATACAACAAGCGCCTGTTTTTGGAAACTAGGTCCACAGATCATGTATACCAGGGCCGTTGGTTTTTTAGGGCTATATGAATAAATTCATTGGAGACCATTAGGGGGCATCGTACCTAGAATAGGCCTATTTCACAAACATGTAACCTGCTATGAAATCATCCATCCGGATCAGGAAAATACGACACCTCCTTAATAACAAAAAAAAGGACACACTACCCAATCCCAGGGGGACCATCTCTCACTATCAATAAATGGTTCAAAGCAAATCAGGATGAAAAAAATGGTGAAACTGACATGAATCATCTACCAAGCTTGCGGTTTTACCCCACTCAAGCCACTTCGCCTCACAAAAAAGAAGGGGGCCAAGTCGAATCATGAAATATGCATATTATCAAGAGATGATACTTCGACAGGGTTTTTTTTCTTCATGTGTCATATATATATATATATATATATATATATATATATTTAAGGTTTCCATAGAAACCTTTGATTCAAATGGAATCTTAAAAACCAATGCAGAGATGTACCTCTGCAATCCTGTAGGCTGTCGAGGACCTGATGAAGAGCAGTACCCCCTCACCAACCCAATGTCTTCAGCACTGGATTTCCAACAAAATGATTAGAGAGTTTCACCAAAAAGGATCTCTCCCCATAGTGGAGGCCATAAGACAATCCTTCCAGTCTTAAAAATCTCCCCAACCACATCCTCATCCATATCCAGCACCCTTGCACATGGTATCCCAACAAGTCATCATGAATTATTTCAAGAGTCTATCCCCAGAACGTGACAACAATTACATCCCTTATCTTAGGAAGGAAGATTGAGTCTTTGCTGATTACTTCATCCCAACTGTGCATGGGTCCTACTCACAGGCCCCTTCCAGAGAGCGTTATTTCCAACATAAGGTGACCAAGTATCTGCATGTTGAATAGGATCTTATGATGAGAGAAACTTACTGAAGTCTAAAGGACACAGGCCCCTCGGGCCTCCCACCAAGGGCAGAAAACATATAATCAGAAACAAGCCATCACCCTGATTCTTGAGGAGGAACCTCACCATAAAAATGTGGCAGAATTCAATGGGTAGATGAACAACTCTTCCCCCTACACTCATTCCCACCATATAAATAGTTTGGAATAATACGAGAATGTTCACATTCCTTTAAATTCTCACCAATCCCAATATATAGACAGAGCAGAAAATTACAGGCAGATGCAAATATTTGTCGATGCACAAGAAGCCTATCATCCAAATAAGATGGAAATAAGCTAAAGGCATGCACAAATACTTGTTGATGCACGTCAATCCCTCCATCCAAATAGGGCAGAAAAATAGTGTGAGTAGATTCAAATTCTTGTGGATTCATACAAATCTCATGAGACAAATACATCAATAGGTAATAAAATAAAAAACCATTCATGTAGATACAAAGTACACCAATCAAATATGGTTGCAACTAGAGAAGACAACCGATGTCAGACTCATTCCTTTGTTCCAGAAAAGGAGAACTTCCAAAATCCACTAGAAACCTCTAGAATACCAGAGCAGGCACAAACTCCTTCTCCAAAATCAGAATATTCCTTCATACCCTTTCCATCCAAAGATGTATCTCAGCAAATCTTGGAAATGATTGAAGATCATACATAAATTCTCGACCAAATCCTCTAGATGTTTCAAGATATCATTGCATCGGTAGAAAAGGTGAATAACCAGGCCCATGACCTATTTTCCTCGAATAGAATGACTTCCGCACAAAATGGGTTGATCACTTCTGAGTAGTTATGAATTCCCACTTTAGTCTATGAGTGTCTACAGCAATATCCCATGATACATGGACAACTGGATCAAGAAAAATACTCATTCCAACTAGGGGATGCTGGTCCAATGTAGTGACTGCCCATGGTAGGCATATATCCCTAACAAAACTCAAGATTTACATCAACTTATCCTAGTGGAATCACGTGAACCAATGAAATAGGGACTCGTATATGAAGGAAGATACCAACAGCATAAGACCTTGGTTACCTGAAAGAGAGCACCCAAAAATGAAATGCACCAAAGGAAAATGGAAAATGAAGAGAATATACATGATTCCTCTCTAGTGAATGCTGGAGTTCTTAGAACCCTATATCACATATCAATAGAGGCCCAAGATCTTGTCAATCCAATACCAAATTATAGAAGTCGTAGTAGTGGTTGTGAAGGCCCTCCCCACAATATTGTTACCACTAGCTCTGAAGGACCTCCCTAGAGCACCCATGGGGGCTTACTCCCTAGTCCATGAATGGTCAATCATGAGAGCCTACCTCCTGATGTGTGTCATGGTATCTCTCCCCTTGACCAAAAGATCAGATAGCAAGAATGTAAGAACCTGGATCTTCTTTTCAGGAATGTTTTCCTTTTCTGGTCATTTTTGAGAAAAAGAGGAATTTCTAGAAATTTTTGAAGTACATGTCGTGTAATTTAGGAGTACATGCCATGTACTCAGTTTCCGAATGAAGCCTTGCACTGGACGTGTAATGGCCGCACACACGACCATGGGGGGTTGACCTAGAGGCCACCTAATTCGGGGTATAGAAACAGCAAGTACACACCATGTACTTCCAAATTACATGCTGTGTACTTTATTTTTTCTCATTAAATGCACCAGGGTCGCATCTGACAAAAATAACCACCTATTTCTAGGTTTGGTTCATCCGAGAGTGAGATAATAGAGCTGATCATCCTTTGATCCCCCGACCTCTCATCCGAACTCCAATTCGACCGTCGTCCATTGCGTTTGAATCACCTCGGTAAGCTTTTCATTCTTCTAGAGATTCATTTCATGATTCCTCCTCTTTCTCAAGTTATCCCTGATTGAACATTTTAGACATTTTGGTAGATCTATAGTTTTATTTGGAAATTCAAGGCTTGAGGTTCATGTATAGCGATCTGCCAACACCGAGGTAGGTGGTTTGTTCCTGTCTATTGAAATTCATTGAGTTATATGTGAAAATTTTTCCAATAACCTTGAACAGGGTATTCCGTGTTTACTGTTTTAGCCTTGATAATTTTCTGTTATGCTTGTATGCTTTAATAGTCTAATTGAATGTTAATAGGGTGAATTTCTATCCTTTGGAATTGTTTTCCATGCATGTTTCTTGTTTTGATAATTTGGTCTAGTTTTCCTGTTAGGATGCTATTTATTTTTCCCATGCCTAGTATTGTTGGATGATGTGACTGTTGTTCTGACATACTATTATGTTTTAGACTATTTAGCCAAGTAGTTCTTGAGTTTTACTTTGTCTGATATGAACTTCTATTCTTTCTTGACTTACACAGGGATGTGAGAACCTGGTGTAGTAGACCATTGGGAGAATGGATGGAAGATCTTCTCTAGAGTGTATGTTTTTTCTTTGGCTGTGAGGCTATAGGGGGAATTGATGTAATTGCTTCCTCAGAGTGTCTGTAGTTCCTTGACACGGGACACATGGAGGATGTGATGTATGTGATTCCCCATAGTGCCTTTAGTTACCAATATGAGGCTATAATAGAAATTGATAGTGAGTGCTTCCTCAGAGAGTCTATTCTAAAGCTACCCAGAGGGTTGCTTGTGTTTCTAGGTAAGACTAGAGGGGATAGATTGTGGGTACTTCCCAGAGGGTTACCTATTGTGTTATCTTCTTTCTTGTGTTTCTAGGTATGACCATAGGGGATAGTTTGTGAGTACTTCCTAGAGGGTTACCTGTTATGTTATCTGATTGCTTGTGATGCTTGGTAGGACCATAGGGGATAGGTTTTGAGTACTTCCCATAGGGTTACCTTTTGTGTTTAGCTGCTTTCTTATGTTGCTAGGTAAGACCATAGGGGATAGGCTATGAGTACTTCCCAGAGGGCTACCTGTTTGTGTTTACCTGTTATAGTTAGCTGTTGCTGATTTATGAAATTGAATGCATTGAAATTGTGTATTGGTTACTGCTGAGTACTTCCTTGTTTACTAGTTCCTGTTATTTATTATCTTCCGTATATTAATTGACTTTTAGGAACATATCATGTGGAGGTCGCCTACTGGTATTTAGTCTCACACCCTGTTTTGGATAAGCTTTTGGGCCCAAACATATTATATTGTTGCAGGTATAGATAAGGGAAAGAACCCTTCTACTTCAGGTACCTGATTGTTGAGGAGTTAGAGAGCATGGGTCCAAGATAACACTTGCAATACTGAGGAGTTTACTTGTTTTCTATTGTACCTCTATTTCGTATTGTATTCTAGTATTGTGGTGTGTTTTCTTTCTTTACTAGAAATATGTAACATGAATCTTTTTTATATATGTTCTCCATCTATTTATTTCTTCAGACTTTCGTTGTTTCTTGTTGTTTGATATTATTACTGCTACCGCTATTGTTATCTATTTATCTTCCATGGTGTTACTCTGCCAATGTGGGCATAGTTTTCCCACTATTACACCCAAGGCCCTTTCTTCTAGTCATCAGCCTCTCGGAATAGGGGAAATGCACTTGAGGCCATATGACCAATTTGGTATGGGGCGCCTCGGGGTGGCTTCCGAAACCGGGACATTTCAAATTGGTATAAAAGGATTTTATTTTCTTTGACTTACGGTTTGGAGCCTATAGTTAGGGATAGGATGGAATTCATAATTGGTAGTTATTTGTACCTATAATTAGCTAACTTATGTACAGGGAAAAACCAATTTACCTCGTAATGCAATTTTTTTAGTTTTTCAACTTTACACTTGATTTGATTTTCACCATTGGGAAACTCACATTTATTTTGTTGTTATTGTAGATGTTGTTGAGGTTCTATTTCTATTACAACCTGATGAGATGAGGGTATGCCATCTCATGCATCATAAATGCACTTTCTAGAAATCACATGTCTTTCATACTTGGCATGTAATTAAGGGTGCATTAGTGATTGCATGTTGTTGTGATAGGTTTTGTCCTGGATATGCATGTAGTTGGATTAGATTCCTTGATAAAAATACATGTTGTTTGATAGGGTATTATTGGTGTATGTTTTTGTTTGAATGAATGTCAAACTTTAGTTCTTGATGTGTTATGGGCCCCCATAGACTGGAATTTGGTGGATCATTTCCCTGTTATCCTTGTTATAACATGTATAAGATTCCAAGTATTGATTCGTGGGGAGTATGGGCCCTCAAAGATAATAATTTAGCACCTTGGTGATTGTTTCAGTGTTTTTCTGGGCTCCAGAGTTATTTCTGAGGATTACTGTCTGGAAAAAAACCCAGAATACACGCCTTGTAGTTTTGACTACACACCATCTGTTCTTATTTTCAGGAAGAAACTATTTTTCTTAAGTACACACTGTGTACCTTATGTACACATTGTGTAGTCTTTAACCCTTTCATAGGCCATGTGGGCAGAGACACATGATAAGGAAATTCTTGTGGGAACACGCTGTGTACCGGTTGTACACGTCGTGTCATGTTGACCTTATGTCCGCCCATGTGACTAACAATACAGATGGAGGAAGATTAGGTTATACACACCATGTCAGTTCTGAACACATCGTGTAGTGTAATCTTGGAATCCGGTCGTGTAACTAACAACACAGGTCAGTGTTATCCTTCCTAGTACGCGTTGTGTCCGTATGGAACATGCCGTGTAGTTTCAACCGAGTATCCGGCCATGTTACGAACAACACGGGTCAGTGAAGATTATCTAGTACACACCGTGTCTGGAAAAAAAATTCCATGTACATTCATTATAAGGAGAACCATGTGTCTTATCCATGTAGAAGGACTCGGGAAGGGGAAGAGAATTCAAGTACACATCGTGTGTAAGGACAACATGCATTGTGTTTGTGGTGTTACACGACCAGTTCTGGAAGAAGTACATGCCCATGTGAAAGGCTTAAGGGAACACATCATGCAGTAATTATACATGTCGTGTAGTATTGTTTTTTAAAACTTGATTTTTTTTTTCTCCGCTTCCCTTATTACGCATCTCTTTTTTAGTCCTTGATAATCTTGATCTAAGGTGTGTACTTGACCTTCCAGAGTCATGCCACTGAGACGTCCTCTGATTGTTTTCCAGTTTCCAGGCAATGATCAGACAACGGACGTTACTGATCAAGGGCTTATAGAAAATCCTCCAGTAGTGCAAGTCTTGGAACTAGTCGTCATTCCGAACACAGGTTCTGATACATAGTTCTGAGAGGGTTTTATGAGGTTCATGCAAACGTTCCGTGGGGTACCGCATCATGCCCTGTCTATGGAAAAGTTGACACAGGTCTTTCAGCAACAGCATCCTCCCACTTTCACAGGGGAAGGAGGACCCCAGGCTTCAGAGTCATGGTTAGAATCCATGTCTACTATCTTCAATCATCTAGAGATGCCTCTAGAGAGGAGGTTCAATCTCAGTACGTACATTCTTCGGGATTCTACCAAGATATGGTGGGATGTGATCTCACAGGCTGGACTCTATCAGGTCATTGATTGGGATGAGTTTCAGCATGGCTTCTATGACTACATCTCTCTGTAGACCTTGAGGGATGATTGATCCTGAGAGTTCATGAGTCTAGAGCAGGGTACTCTTTCTGTGATGGATTATTCCTCTTTCTTCACTGAGCGGCAGTGTTTCATGCCTATTCCAAGAGGTGATGAGTTATTCCTAGCCAAGAAATTCGAGGATGGTCTAAGGCATGACATCTGATCACAGGTAAACATATTCAAGTTGAATTCTATCACTTCTATCGTCCACCAGGTGCTTATCATGGAGCATAATATGAGAGATTATAGAGTTGTGAGCCAGGGCGGCTCAACATCAAGAGTTAGTATCCCTCCTACTGACAGCAGGAATCACCGTAGGCAGTCTACGTGCGGAGATCCGAGGAGGAAAAAGATATCTTCTTGTAGCCAGGTGGTGTGCTACTAGTGTGGGAAGAGTGGTCATATGAGGCCACTTTTCCCGAGAGAACCATTAGAGTGACTATCTTTTGGAAAGATGGGTCATCTTCAGTGATTCTGTCAGATCTTCTCACTAGTAGCTGGTGACAGGGTTTCTTCTATGACTCCTCATTCTGGGGCATCACCACCAATTTCTCACCAGTCTGGGGACTGGAGTTCTTCTAATCATTCAGGCTGAGGTGGAGGTCATAATTGTGGTATCCAATCACCTAGTTTTCAGCGACATCAGGGTATATCAGCTTAGAGTGGTCCGGATGGGTCACAGGGCCATGGTACAGGCCGAACTTTTTCAATGGAGCAGACCCAACAAGAGAAGGATCCCAGACCTTCTATAGTTTGAGGTACAATCTTAGTTTCCTCATTTTTATCTTCTTATCTTTTCGATACATGGGCTTCCCATAGCTTTGTATATATTGCTATTGTAGATACCCTTAGGCTCTGTATCTTTTCTTTTGCTGATATCTTGACATTGGACACTCCGTTGTGGATTAGAATTTCTAGTGTGCATCGGTGTAAGGAGTTACCTCTAGAGTTCGATGGGTGTCACTTCTTTTGGGACCTCTATGTCCTAGAGATGATAGGCTATGATTTCATTCTTGGAATGGACTGGTCAGTTTCATTCTAGGAATTCATCGATTGATACCACCGTAGGGTGAGTTTCACATCACCAGAAGGTGGATCGTTTCTTCATAAGGACAAGTGGGATGTCTAGGCGAGCAGAGTGCGACCTGAGCATCAAGGGTTGGGAGTAGTTACAGCCTAGATTTATAGTCTATATCTTGATGACCAGGGACTTCTTAAATAGACTTTCCTCTAGTGGTAGATCGTTTAAGGGATGTCTTTCTAGAGGACTTCTCATGTTTGTCTCTGGAGCGAGAGGTAGACTTTTCTATTGAGCTCGTGCCCAGAGCGGCACCGGTGTCCATTCCTCCTTATAGGATGGCTAAACCAGAGTTACAGGATCTAAATAAGTATTTGGAAGAGTTGATGAAAAAGGGTTTCATATGACCCAGTACTTCTCCTTGGGGTTCACATGTCTTGTTTGCAAAGAAGGCAGACGATACCCTCAGGCTTTGTGTGGATTATCAGAAGTTGAACCAGTTGACAGTCAAGAACTGATATCCCTTTCCAAGTATTGATGATATATTTGATCAGCTTCGAGGATCCAAGGTGTTCTAGAAGATTGACATGAGATCTGATTATCATCAGTTGCGTGTTAGACCATCTGATGTGCCTCTTACAACCTTTCAGAGCAGGTATGGTCTATACGAGTATATGGTTATGTCATTTGGTCTCACGAACGCGCCTACAATTTTCATGGAACTCATGAACCGAATGTTTCATCCATACTTTCATTCTTTCATGGTGGTCTTTTTGGACGATATCTTGGTGTACTCTCACACTCACCACGACCATTCTACCCATCTTGAGATCTTTTTGAGTACACTGAGAGAGAATCAATTAAATGCTCAACTCTCAAAATGCCACTTTTGGATGGACTAGATTTAATTCATGGGTCATATTATCTCACAGAAAGGAGTATCAGTAGACCCAAAGAAAGTGAGAGAAGTAGTTTCCTAGGAGCAGACGAAGAATGTATTTGAGGTACCGAGTTTTTTAGGGATTTTAGGATACTACAGAAGTTTCATATATGACATTTCACTCTTAGCAGCACCACTAAGGGGTTTGACTATGAAGGTTGAAAAGTTCTTGTGGTCTTATTCTTGTGAGTCATCCTTTTAGGAGCTAAAGGGGAGGTTAACTTCATCGCTGATACTAGTTTTTTTAGATCTGGGCAAGGGCCATACTGTATACTGTTATAACGACCCATACTTTACATACATTTTTATTACATTAGAATTGAAGCATACTTATTACAACATATAACAAAACCATGGTAGGACCGTATAGGTATAGTGTCTTTAGAAACTGGGAAACATAAACAACTAGTTCATAAATCTTCTACATTGTCTCCCATTTATTTCGCCATATCTAGAGTCCCTTTTGGCATATCCTACTTAATAACCTTCTTCCTGACCTGGGGAAAGAAAACATACAAAAGGGTGAGCTCAAATGCTCAGTAAGGGTAAACAAAAGAAATATCAATCACATAAGAACATAACATTTTTGGAAATATTAACCTGCAAAAGAGATCATAATTTCATAGCATGGGATAAATCACAGTAATAAAATGTAATCCCAATAATCATAACATGAAACTTAGTGTAATAAACAAAAAATCATAGAGAATCATTTCTTAGTAGTCAAGACTCATTTTCAAGACTATCTTAGTGCACAAAGTCCATTTCTGAACTGAGTTCACTCCTCGTTTCAATCCTGTATCACTTAACCGGATTAACCTTTCGTTCCAGTCATGTCTATCTCATGAGATATAAATATTATCCAATGAATTGGAGGGAGATATAGGTCCCACCCATCTCATTATTATACCATTCTTATGTGTGCCACAAGATCATAAATCATACCTCATATCATAACCCATGTAATAAAAATGGGATTCTTAAACACCATTCCATCATAACATAATCCATATAAGATAAATGGGCATCATAAAAATAATTCCATCATAACATAATCAAATAAATGTAAAAATAGGTATAGAAACAGAACCCTATATTATCTCATATGGAAAATAATTTTGATAAAACACTTGAACTTCATTCTTGAGTAAAATATCCTTTCTACTTCAAAAGCATTTTTCCTTTCTTAACATGCCATACGATTTTAAACTAAAAGAAGTTGATTAAAAATAAACATGAAAACTAGTAAAGGAAGCTTCATGGAAATAATTTTCTATGAATATATTCATTCTGTATAAGTTAAAAAAACATTCTTCTCGTACTTTGTCCAGAAATGTCAAAAATTACCTCGTTCTAAGAACGACAAAAGATTCCTTTCATATCTTTTACTAAAAACTCACCAATGGGTAAAATTGGATTTAAATAATTTTAGGAGGATAGAAATAATATTACATGTTGACAAAAAATGAATGTGGATGATAAATATTCCCTAGTAATTAACTAAGTATAAACAATCTCAGATAAAAATTGAGATTGTGAGATTTTCCCCTACCTTAGGTCTGATTTGCTTCGTAAGTGTCTGAACCTCCTCTTCTTTGAAGCGCCTATTCTTAACCTCCTCTTAGGGAACTAAATATCGTCTTTGAAGAAGACCAAGACCTCTAGGATGTTTCTAGGGAAGTGGAGATGATAAATTTGTAGGGTTTGGCCGAGCTTGAAGGCTCAAAGTATTGTGAGGAGGAGAGGGAGGAGGTGCCCTTTTATAAGGGAGGAGAGGGGCACCTTAGTAAAAACTAAAAATATTATTTTATAATAAAGTCATATTCGGTTTTTAATCGCTCCAAATTGCTTTATTTATAATATAATGTGGGTATGGGTCGAAATACTCTCAACCAATATATTTTAGACAAGTTTATGTTACAATTTTAACCTTATCATTTAGATTTAACTCTAAGTTAAATAATTTAACTTTTACCGTGTCTTCTTGTTTTCTTACACTATATGGTTAATAAACTTACTATAACAAGACAAAATAACCCCAAGTGGTTCATTATTAATATATATAACCTTATCTAAGTCATTTGGCCGAAACCTTATGTTTTTAGGAATAAAAGAACAATTAATAATATAATATTTTTTTTAAAAACTATTTTATGTCAATTTTGACACTATTTGGTAATTGATATTTGTGAAAATCATAACAGAATTATTAGTTCGAAAAAAGATAACTAAATCAATAATAACATGTCATATTAACCTATAAAATTTGTTTAATTCTTAAAAAGTCTCAAATTACATTTATTTGGGTATTTATAATATCAATTATGTTAATATTTCTTTAATAAGGTAATTACTACATCATCATTGTGTCATATATAAATTATATATTTTAGAGTCTAAAAATTATAAATAAAATACCATTATGTAGGAAATATTTTCATATTTCTAATGAATATTTATAGTCTAATTTATCTTATTTATAACCCTATATTAAAAATGTTTTAGTTATTAAACTTTGATTTTAACTATTTTAACTCTTCTTTAGATAAAATAATATTAAATGTCCTAATCTAATCCAAGTGGACCTAAAGGGTAATATTTATCCCTAAGGATTATTTTGGTCGAATTAAAATTATCCAATAGAATTAGGACATGTGTTAGGGTAATAATAATATCATTTTTACCCTTAATTACCCTATTTACTTTTAACCATGGTAAAAAAAATTAAAAAGTTACTGTTCACCAAAAATTATTTTTATCTTATTTAACCACATTTTACTCCTTGATATTAACCGTGTCTCTCGGATTTTTGAAATTCCATTCAGAGAAGAGATAAAATTAAGTTTTATGTTAATTTTCAAACTCTCCTAGGAGGTGGGTAAAAGACGGTGAAAAGTTCAATAAAATTTTTATATATCTAAAATTTTTATAAAATGACTCCAATGAATTAAATTGAACTTATATAGGTAATATGTATCAATTTTTACCTAAAATAAATATAAATAAAGTTAATAATTATTCAAATAAAAAGTCGGTTTTTAAATAGTAACCCAGTGTTTTCACTATTCATCAAAAATTGAAAGTTTTCAGAAAAATATCAAAATTTCACCCTAGGATAATTTTGATATTCCGAATCCAAAAATGAAGTCCATTTTGAAAAATAAAATTTATAAAATTTCAAAAATTGGGTATTACTATTCAATAACGGCTAGTTTTAATAATATTTTAATAGCATATCATTGCTTAGTGAAACTCAATATTGCGTACAACGCAAGCTATCGAGGAAGGTCATGATTACGTATAAAGAAATCCAGCTAGTGTTGTCTGTAGTGAACAATTAATTCGATGATGTATATAACATAAAAACAAAATATTTCCCATAAAAATCTTGGTTGTTACATTCTACCCCCCTTAAAATGAATTTCGCCCTCGAAATTCGTCACTTTGTAACAAATAAATGAGGATACCTCTCCCTCATCATATCCTCAAGCTCCCATGTAGCTTCTTCTAATTGGTGGTTCCTCAATAAAACTTTCACCAAGCGAGTGGTCTTGTTCTGTAGAACTTTTTCGTTATGATCCAGAATCTCTATCGGTTGTTCTTCATAAGAAAGATCTTGCTCCAGCGGTACAACTTCTGAGCTGAGTACATGTGATGGATCGGGTATTTACTTTCTCAGGAGAGATACATGGAACACATCATGAACTTCAGAGAGATTTTGTGGAAGCGCCAATCGGTAAGATACCTTCCCAACACGATCCAGTATTTCGAAAGAACCGATATACCTAGGGCTGAGCTTTCCCTTCTTTCCAAATCTCATTACTCTCTTCCAAGGAGATATTGGTAAGAACACATTATCACCCACTTCAAACACTAGGTATTTTCTTCAATTGTCGGCATAACTTTTTTGTCGACTCTGAGATGCCCTTATTTGTTGTTGAATAGATCGGACCTTTTTTCCATCCCATCAACAAGATCAGGTCCTAATAGCTTTCTTACCCCAACATCATCCCAACAAGTTGGAGTTCTGCATTTTATTCCATAGAGAGCTTCATAAGGAGCCATATGAATACTGGAGTGAAAGCTATTATTATAAGAAAATTCCACCAAAGGTAGGTGTTGATCCCAAACACCTTTGAAATCTATAGAGCAAGCTCTAAACATATCTTCTAGAGTTTGAATTGTCCTCTTAGACTGACCATCTATCTGAGGATGATAAGCAGTGCTAAAACTCAACTCTGTATCTAGAGCATGCTGAAGACTTCGCCGAAACATTTATGTAAACCTCAGATCCCGATTAGATATAATGTAAAGTGGTAATCCATAAAATATTACCACTTCCTTTACATATATCATGTCAAGATGATCCAGAGAGAAATCCTCTCTAATAGAAATGAAGTGTGTCGACTTCGTAAGACGATCAACTATGACCCAGATAGAATTACTGCCTTTGGATGTTTTAGGAAGTCCGGTGACAAAGCCCACAGTGATGTTTTCCCATTTCTATTCGGGTATGGGTAATGTTTGTAGCATCCCCTTAGTCTTCTCTCTCTCAGCTTTAACTTGCTGACAAACCAAGCATCGAGAGACATATTCAGCAACATCTCTTTTCAGTCCATCCCACCAGAAGTACTCTTTTAGGTCTCTATACATCTTTGTGCTTCGAGGATGAATAGAGAATGATGAACTATGAGACTCATCCAGTGGCTCCTTCTTTAATTCTGTGATGGGAGGAACACAAACCCGATTCCTGAACCTTATTATCCCATCACAATCAAGGTTGAATTCCGGAACATTTCTCACCTTCTTTTGAAACTCTACATCTTCTTTCTGTGCCTCTCTAATCTTCACATATATAGATGGTTGAACATTCATTTGATAAAGATAATATTTTTCCCCTTGCATTATAATTCCAAATTCCATCCTTTGTAAATCCATAAATATTGGATCTTTTGTGATCCTCATCATGGATAAGCTAGCATGGTCTTGTCGACTTAATTCATCTGCCACCTTGTTTGCTTTCCCAGGGTGATAATGAATTGAGCAATCATAATCATTAATTAGCTCCAACCATCTTCTTTGGCACATATTCAGCTTAGTTTTGTGTGAAAATATACTTTAAACTTTTATGATCAGTATAAACATCACACCTTTCACCATAAAGATAATGCCTCCATATTTTTAATGCAAATATTACCGTAGCTAACTCCAAATCATGAGTTGGGTAATTTTTCTCATATATTTTCAACTGTCGTGAGGCATAAGCTATCACCATATCATTTTGCATGAGAACACACCCCAATCCCTTCTTGGATGCATCACTATAGATCACAAACCTTTCTCCACTACAAGGTAGTGTGAGCATAGGTGCATTGGATAACCTTCTTTTTAACTCCTTGAAATTCTCTTCACATTCCTCAATCCAAACGAAATTAACTCCTTTTCGAGTCAACTTGGTGAGAGTATTAGATAATCATGAAAAAGCTTTCACAAAACGTCGATAATATCCATCCAAACCAAGAAAACATCAGATCTCAATTACTGTTGTTGGTCTCGACCATCTCTCGATAACCTCTATTTTAGCTGGATCCACAGACATCCCCTATTTTGATATTATATGACCCAAAAATGAAACTTTTTGAAGCCAAAATTCACACTTGGTAAATTTTGCATAAATCTTCTCCTTTATTAGGGTATTTAATACAATTCTCATGTGATCTTCATGTTCTTCCTTGCACTTTGAATAGACAAGAATATCGTCTATAAAGACTACCACAAACGGATCAAGATAATATCTAAAGACTCTATTCATTAGATCCATGAAGATTGCAGGGTCACTAGTAAGACCAAATGGCATCACTATAAATTCATAGTTTCCATACCTTGTACGGAAAGCTGTCTTTGGTATATCCTCCATTTTCACCCTTAATTGATGATACCCTGAATGAAGATCAATCTTGCAAAAGTATTGAGATCTGCATAGTTGGTCAAATAATTCATCAATGTGTGGGAGAGGATATTTTTTCTTGATAGTGATCTTGTTAAGTTCTCGATAATCAATGCAGATTCTCATTGATCCATCTTTCTACTTAATAAACAGCACAGGTGCTCCCCAAGGTGACACACTAGGTCGTATGAATCGCTTATTAATATTCTCTTGGAGTTGCTTCTTCAATTCTTGCAACTCAATCGGGCCATTCTATAAGGTGGATTTGAAATAGGAAATGCACCCGGTACGAGTTCTATTGAAAAATCAACATCATGATTGGGTGGAAGACATGGAAATTCCTCCAGAAAGACATCATCAAACTCCCGTACAATGGGCATATTCTTAATTGTGAGTTTCTCTCCAACCATTTCAGATAAATAACCTTCACTTAGTGGAATAAATACCCATAAGATGGAAGAAATTTACACCGGAAGGTTATGTTCATCCTTGCATTGATAGACGATCATAGATTGATCTGGAATATGAAATATGACTTCCCTTATTTTGAAATTAATATGAGATCCATATAAAGAAAGTAAATCCATTCCAAGAATCACATCAAATTCCACTATAAGAAGGATCACAAGATTTGCAGGAAGCACTTTCCCACAAACTTTAATCAGTGAAGAATTGTAAACTTTTGATGTGACTGTTGTTACATTAGGGGTTGTCACAGCTAAATCAATATCTAACTGCTGAGGTAATATGGCGATACCCTTAGAAACTTATTTAGAAATAAAAGAGTGGGTGGATCCAGAATTAAATAAAACATTTGCTACTTTAGATTGGATGGTAATTGTACCTTTCACCACTTTGTTATCGTACTCCACATCGCTGATAGAAATTGCATGTGACATTCCTTTGTCTTTAGCCTTAAGAGTTTGTTGATGTCGATCATCATCACCAACCCTTGGATTAGGGCATTGATTGGCATAATGCCCCATTTCCTTGCAGTTGTAACATTGAAGTGTAGGAGGTGCACTCTGTGTAGCCTTTTCTTTGTTCGCATCACTAGACATCTTCTTCCCATCATTGCGACATTCAAATTCCTGATGACCTTCCTTTCCACATTTGAAACATTTACTTGTCCCTTTAAGACAACTCCCTCCATGTTTCTTTCCACACTTTGAGCATAAGAGAAAACTCATCTTCTTTTCAGTGTGGTCTTTATATTTTCATTTGAATTCCATTTTTCTCTTCTTATCAAACGCATATGACTGATGGGTTACTCCAATCTCCATCTCAATATTGAGTGCACATCGAATGATTTCCTCGTAGTTATTGAAGTCCCTTATGGCTAACTCCCTTCAAAGACTTGGTTTTAAGCCACTAAAGAATCGATCGATCTTACTCTTAGGTTGGATAATAATTCCAAAAGCATACCTTGCAAGTCTTGTAAAATTTTCTTCGTAGGTACCAACAGATTCATCATCATTTTGCTTCAGTACAAGAAACTCCTTCTGCATATTTGTTCGAAGAATACGAGGGAAGTACTTATTGAAAAAAAAAGTTCTTGAACTCATCCCATTCCATGGACTCAATTTCATCTCTTGGCCTCGTATTCTTGATAAGATTCCACCATTGATCAGCTTCACCTTCTAAACGATATACTTTTAGGATAAATTTATCATGTTCATAACATTGAAGAACTGAAAATATATTTTTAGTGGTACTGATCCATTTTTCAGCCACTAATGGATCAGTAGACCCATTGAATGAAGGTGGACGCTGCCTCATGAAGGATTCAACAGAATGTTGCTCCTTCCTTTTCTCGTTTGGATGTCCTGCATGATTCATAGATTTAGAATGTTGTGTGATCATGGCTAAAATATTTTTCATTCTAGCTCCTATAATGTTTGCTTGCTCAGGGGGACAATCATTGCATTGCCCGTTGCATTCCGCATTAACACGGTTCCTTTGGGTTACAACCATTGACTAAAACCAAGAAGAATAGTGTGAGCAACACTAATTATAATTGGAAAACCACATAATCAAGAATAAAATTTCACACTTAAGGTCTTATCATAGGTTGTTCATGGCCATTTCTAAAACAATATGATTTTGTTCTATGCTTAGACTTATCCTTATGGTTCTTAATAAAGGATTTCACATCATAGTTTCTAAAGGTTGACTATACCTTTCCTCTGATACCAACTATAACAACCCATACTTTACATACATTTTTATTACTTCAGAATTGAAGCATACTTATTACAACATATAAAAAAACCATGGTAGGACCATATAAGTATAGTATCTTTAGAAACTGGAAAACATAAACAACTGGTTCATAAAGAATCTACATTGTCTCCCATTTATTTCATCATATCTAGAGTCCCTTCTGGCATATCCTACTTAATAACCTTCTTCCTGTCCTGGGGAAAGAAAACATACAAAAGAGTGAGCTCAAATGCTCAGTAAGGTTAAACATAAGAAATATCAATCACATAAGAACATAACATTTTTGGAAATCTTAACCTGCAAAAGAGATCATAATTTCATCACATGGGATAAATCATAGTAATGAAATATAATCCCAATAATCATAACATGAAACTATGTGGAATACACACATAATCATAGAGACTAATTTCTTAGTATTCAAGACTCATTTCCAAGACTATCTTAGTGGAAAAATTCCATTTTTGAACCGAGTTCACTCCTCGTTTCAATCCTGTATCACTGAACCGAATTAACCTGTCATTCCATCCATGTCTATCTCATGAGAAATAAATATTTACCCAATGAATTGATGGGAGATATAGGTCCCACCCATCTCATAATGATATCATTCTTATGTGTGCTACAAGATCATAAATCATATATCATAGCCTAACCCATTTAATAAAAATGGGATTCTTAAACATCATGCCATCATAACATAATCCATATAAGATAAAAGGGAATCATAAAAATAATTCCATCATAACATAATCAAATCAATGTAAATATAGGTAAAGAAACAGAACCCAATATTATCTTATATGGAAACAAATTTTGATAAAACACTTGAACTTCATTCTTGAGTAAAATATCCTTTCCACTTCAAAATAATTTTTCCTTTCTTAACATGTCATACAATTTTAAACTAAAAGAAGATAATTAAAAATAAACTTGAAAAATTGTAAAGGAAGCTTCATGGAAATAATGTTCTACGAATCCATTCATGCTGAATAAGTTAAAAAAACTTTCTTCTTGTACTTTGGTGAGAAAAGTTAAAAAGTACATCGTTCTAAAAATGACAAAAGATTCCTTTCTTATCTTTTACTAAAAACCCACCAATGGGTAAAATTGGATTTAAAAAATTGTAGGAGGATAGAAATAATATTAAATATTGAATAAACATGGATGTGGATGATAAATATACCCCAGTAATTATCGAAGTATAAACAATGTCAGATAAAAATTGAGATTGTGAGATTTTCCCTTACCTTAGGTCTGATTTTCTTCCTAAGTGTCTGAACCTCCTCTTATTTGAAGAGCCTCTTCTTAAGCTCTTATTAAGGCACTAAATATGGTCTTCGAAGAAGACTAGGACCTCTAGGATGTTTCTAGAGAAGTGGAGAAGAAAAATTGGTAGCGTTTTTTCAAGCATGAAGGCTCAAAGTGGTGTGAGGAGGAGAGGGAGGAGGTGCCCTTTTATAAGGGAGGAGAGGGGAACCTTAGGAAAAACTAAAAGTATTATTTTATAATAAATTTATATTCGATTTTAAATAGCTCCAAATTGATTTATTTATAAGCCAAGGTGGGGATGGGTCTAAATCCTCTCAACCAAGAGATTTTAGACAATTATAGGTTACTATTTTAACATTATCATTTAGATATAACTCTAATTTAAATAATTTAACTTTTACCGTGTCTTCTTGTTTTCTTACACTATATGGTTAATAAACTTAATACAACAAGCCAAACTAACCCCAAGTGGTTAATTATTAATATATATAACCTTATATAAGTCATTTTTCCGATCCTTATATTTTTAGGAATAAAATAACAATTAATAATATAATATTTTTTTAAAAACTATTTTATGTCAATTTTGACACTATTTGGTAATTGATTTTTGTAAAAATCATAACACCATTATTAGTTCAAAATAAGTTAACTAAATAAATACTAACATGTCATATTAACCTATAAATTTTTTTTTATTCTTATAAAGCCTCAAATTACATTTATTTGGGTATTTATAATATCAGTTATGTTAATATTTCCTTAATAAGGTAATTACTGCATCATCATTGTGTCATAAATAAATTAAATTATTTAATGTCTAAAAATTATAAATAAAATACGATTATGTAGGAAATCTTTTGATCTTTCTAATTAATATTTATAGTCGAATTTATCTTATTTATAATCCTATATTAAAAATGTTTTAGTTATTAAACTTTGATTTTAACTATTTTAACTCTTGTTTAAATAAAATAATATTAAATGTCCTAATATAATCCAAGTGGGCCTAATGGGTAATATTTTATCCGTAAGGTTGTGTTTGGTCGAATTACACTTATCCAATATAATTAGGAAATGTGTTAGGGTAATTATAATATTATTTTTACCCTTAATTACCCTATTTACTTTTTATTGTGGTAAAAAAAGTAAAAAGTTACTATTCACTAAAAATTATTTTTATCATATTGAACCACATTTTAATCCTTGATATTAACCGTTTCTCTCAGATTTTTGAAATTCCATTCACAGAACGGTAAAATTAATCTTTATGTCAATTTTCAAACTCTCCTAGGAGGTGGGTAAAAGACGGTGAAAAGTTCAATAAAATTTTTATATATCTAAAATTATTATAAAATGACTCCAATGAATTAAATTGAACTTATATAGGTATTAAAAATCAATTTTTACCTAAAATAAATTTAAATAAAATAAATAGTTATTTAAATAAAAATTCAGTTTTTAAATAGTAACCCAGTGTTTTCACTATTCATCAAAAATTGATGGTTTTCAGAAAAATACCAAAATTTCACCCTAGGATAATTTCGATTTTCCGAATCCAAAAATGAAGTCCATTTTTAAAGATAAAAATTATAAAATTTCAAAAAGTGGGTATTAATATTCATAACGGCTAGTCTTAATAATATTTTAATAGCATATCGTTGTTCAGTGAAACTCAGTATTTCATACAATGCAAGCTATCGAGGAAGGTTGTGATTGTGTGTAAAGAAATCCAAGCTAGTGTTGTTTGTAGTGAATGATTAATTTGATGATTTATATAACATAAAAACAAAATATTTCTCATAAAAATCTTAGGCGTTACAACTATGGTGCTTCAGGTATCAGGTTGGGAGTTGTGCATATGCAGGGGGAAGGAGTCGTTGTATACGGGTCTTGGAAGTTGAGGCCACATGAGAGGAATTACCCGACGCATGATCTTGAGTTGGCTGTTGTTGTACATTCCTTGTGTTGTTGGAGACATTATCTTCTGGGAGATCCTTTTGTGGTTTTTACAGACCACAAGAGTCTCAAATATATTTTCACTCAGCGTGACTTGAATTTGAGACAGGGAAGGTTGGTTGAGTACCTTCGGTCCTTTGACATTGAACTTTCTTATATGCCTGGGAAAGGCAACACAGTGGCTGATGTGCTGAGTAGGAGGACTCAGATACAGGCAGTTCCGGAGGCCAGTTGTGAGTGGCAGTTTATGGATCTGTTCTCTAAGATGAATTTGGAGGTGCATGATAGACAGGGGAAGACTTTTCTTTCTTCTATGGATGTTACCTATACTCTTCTTAATCGAGTGTGAATGAGGAAGCTATCAGATTCTGAAGACCTAGTCCTACGGGAAATCTTTCCAGGAGAGGACCCTAATACTATATGGACAATAGGTGAGGATGTGATCTTGAGTTTCCAGGGGCGCGTATGGGTGCCATCAGAAATATGAGAGGAGCTGATGCGGGGCTTTCAATCCTCAGTTTGGGCAGTTCATCCTGGTGTCACCAATATGTATTGTGATCTACAACATCAGTGTTGGTGGCCAGGTATGAAGAGAGATGTTTCTTATTTCCTCATGAAGTGTTCCACCTATCTGCAGGTGAAGGCGGGGTATCAACGACCAGAAGAGATTTTGCAGCAGTTAACCATTCCTGAGTGGAGCTTGAATGATGTAGCAATGGATTACGTGATAGGTTTTCTGAGGTCACCTTAAGGGAATGATTCAGTTTGGGTTGTCATTGACATTTCTGATCAAGGAGGCCTTTATTTTTGATGAGCTAGTATGATTGTACATCCGAGAGATTTTATGTCTACATGGGTTTCCACACTCCATCGTTTTAGACAGGGATGCCTGTTTTAGTTCTTGGGTCTGGCAGGGGCTTTAGAAGGATTTTGGTACACAGGTGCTTTTTAGTAAATCTTACCATCCCCAGACAGATGACCAGTCTGAGCATACGATTCTGGTGCTTGAGGACATGCTTCGTTCATGCATCCTGGATTTTGCAGGTTCTTGGGAGAATCATATACCTCCTGTGGAGTTTTCCTATAATAATAGTTTTCAATAAACTATTCAGATGGAACCTTATGAGGCTTTGTACATTAGGCTATTCCAATCACCCTTATGTTCACTGGAGGTAGGAGAGGTAGCTATGCAGGGCCCTCGTCTTGTCCAGGAGACCACAGAGTAGATAGAGTTGATTCAGAAGAGGATGGATACTGTATAGTCTCGACAGAAGTCTTATGCTGATCAAAGGAGATGACCTCTGGAGTTTGAGGTCAGGGATCAGGTTTTCCGACGTTGTTGACTCCAAAATCTGGAGGAGGGGAACATCGGTCTGATCAAAGATCCTCTAATGAAGCCGAGATGAAAAAAAAGGATATCCTAGGTCCCGGGGCAGGCATGTTCAAGATTGAAAAGGTGCACGCAAGAGGCCTTCGACATGCAAACCGTTGCGCGCCGGCCTTCCCTTCCACGTCCAAAACACCGCCCTCTGCGACTGACCACATCGGCCTCTTTTCCACGCCCAAGGCGTCATCAAAAGGGGGTTTGCGTGCCTATCCCATTTTCTGTGTCAAAGGTGATGACAAATGGACATTTGTGTGGCCGGCCTAGTTTCCACACCCAAGGAGACATCGAACGCCCGTTTTTGCGAACAGCCCCATTTTCGTACCCAAGGCAACGTCAAGCACATGTTTGCACGTGCAGCCTTGTTTCCGCACCCAAGGAAAAGTTGAAGGCACCTTTTTGCACATGACCCCATTTCCATGCCCAAGGCAACGTGAAATGAACTTTTGCACGTGCTGCCCCATTTTCACACCCAAGGCGGCGTGGAACACCCATTTGCACACTTGACCCTGTTTCCGCACCCAAGGTGAGATTGAATTCCTATTTGCTCATACAGCCCCGTTTTTACACCCAGGTCGATGGCCAAACAGGTTTTGTACACCGGTCCCTTGCGTGTATGTCCCTTGCGCGACACTCTGAGGACTCCAGCTACAAAACAAATTGTCTCCCCACGCTTCGGGGACTGGAACCTAAGACGAAGTGACACTCTACTGCGCAAAAACCCTATCTTTTGTGACCATGTGAAAAACCCATGGCCATCAGGTAATGTTTCTTTTGCAATAGGTTCCCCGATGGTGCCTTTGGACGGGCCCTCGGATCTTCGTAAATTGCAATGTTCTTTGTGCGCAAGGGGTCCCTTCTTGCGCGCAAGTCCCCTCTGCATCAGGAATCCTTGTGCGCCACTAGTCCAAATTGTGTGA
Source organism: Viscum album (assembly GCA_963277665.1). NCBI lineage: Eukaryota > Viridiplantae > Streptophyta > Magnoliopsida > Santalales > Viscaceae > Viscum > Viscum album. The sequence goes on along the minus strand of OY728143.1, from coordinate 1,535,702,976 downwards.
AAGCCATCATCTTGCGCACAACACCTCCATCTTACATGCCACCGGTCAGACTTTCATGTAGGCCATCGTCTTGCACACAACACCTCCATCTTGTGTGCCAGCGGTCCCAGATGCGCACAAATAGTCTTTCTTGCACGAAAACCCTTCTTCTTGTATGCAGGCTTCCTATTTTCCCCCAGCCCATTCTCTGACATGCACTCCATTTGCTTCCCTCACCATGTGCCACCGTGTTCGATCCACTCTTATGCAGGACACACCTACGTCGCGTGCTCTTTCACCATGTGGCCCCTGAGTTTTGCATTGAGTAATAACAAATTCCCTTAGATGATACATTTTTTTTGTTGCTTTGCCTCATGCTCCTTAGCATAGGCATGATAACCGATATTTCTACTTTACATAGTCACGCTAATGTGGACCCCCTAATGGTTCACTTCATAACACCCCCCTAGCCACAGATTTACATGTCCCTTATCTTCACCAAGGTGTAGAGGGTGCTGGTTATGTAAGTCCTAGGGGTGAAGAGAGCACCCACATTGTCTGAGATGTAGGATGGTAAACTGAAAATCACCATCTTCCTCAGTACATTACATTAAAATGTGACCACGCCCCGTGCATTAGACATGGGGTTCCCCCATCTTGGACATTCTGCACACCCACTGGTCTCCACGGGAGTGAGATCATTCCTCACATGGAATGAGATCCTCTTTATTGGAGTGGCATCTGTCTGCGGGGAAAGGGAAACCATCCTGGTGTAAGCCCCATAGCTTTCTTTATAAGAGGTAGCATCCTTACTCTTCCTCTCTTTCTAGGTACCAAGTCCCTCTCCCACTGGGCTTTGTCACCATTCGGGCCTCCATCCTAGAGTAAGTCCCAATCTCTGTCACCTTGGTCTGCTAACTAGGTGTTAGCCCCTATTTCCTCTCTGGGCTGCAGGCCACACGTAAGCCCCTGTTTCCTCTTTGGGCTTCTAACTATGTGTAATCCCTACTCCAATTCCCACGGACGGACCTTTCGCAATGTGATCGTCGGGTCTTTACTGTCTCTTGTTTCTCACAACGAGCATGACTCACGTGGTCTTAGAGAAAGCACCGACCATGATATTACTCTTTGGGTATCCTAAAGTGTAATCCCCACACCCATTCTGAACTATGCGGACTTTGATCCTTTCCAATTAAATGTACATAATAAACCTCCCTATAGTTCATTCCCACCACCCATTGCTCGCTCTGACCCCCTTCACGTCGGTTCACCAACACCTTGGGCCGTCTTAGACCGTAACCCCCAAATGACCTCATATCCCTAACTATGTAGACTTTGATCCTTTCCAAGGAAAGGTATGTTGGACACCTCCCTGAGTTTGAAGCCCGTCACCCTGTAGTTCTGACCCCCTTCACGTCAGTTCGCCCCCGTCCTGCATAACATTAAATTGTGGAACTCAATCAGTGGTAAGTCGTTGTATCCCCAGTCAATAGTAAGCCGTTATACTCACCTAAACAATGATTTCTTTGATCCTTACCAATAAAAGGTATTTATAAAGCCTCCTTGAGGTCTAATCCCATCATCCATTGGTCCGGACCATCTTCACATCAGTTCCCACCCCATCTTGAGCTAAGTTGGCTTTGATCCTTACCTCCTAAATAGGGTATGTTGGAAGCCTCTATGAGGTTCCACCACAGTCAGTAGTAAGCCTTTGTGACACCATCCGGTGGTAAGCCATTGTGACCCCATCTAGTAGTAATTCATTGTGACCCCGTTCAGCGGTAAGCCATTGTCAACCCCATTCAATGGTATGACGTTGACATCCCTATCCAGAGGTAAGTCGTTGTGACCCCATCCGACGGTAATCCATTGTGGCCCCATCCAGTGCTAAGACATTGTGACCCCATTCAACGGTAATCCATTTTCAACCCCATTCAAAGGTAAGTAGTTGACATCCCTATCCCGCAATAAGCCATTGTGACCCCATCCGGTGGTAAGCCGTTGCAACCCCATCCAACGATAAGTTGTTGTGACCCCATTCAGCAGTAAACTATTGTCAACCCCATTCAACAGTAAGCCATTGACATCCTTATCTAGCAGTAAGTCATTGTAAACCCGTCCAGGAGTAAGCCGTTGAAACCCCCAATCAGCAGTAAGTCATCGACAGATGAACTACGAAGAATTTGATTCCCTGCCACATGGATACGTAGGAAGCCTCTTTGTGACTCAAGCCCAACATCACATTCATCCTCGAGATGATCCCATATCATTCTCCATCAACTTCATGGAACCTTCCATCATCCATCCTGATTCTTACCTAGGACTCCACATCTGGGTGGGATCATGCCACCCCATTCCCCAATCCATTTAACAAACAATCGGGAAGCCAACCACATGTTGGCCCCAACATCAGTGTTCCCTCCATAGGTTTCACCCAACTGATCCACTCTAGTCAGTGTTCTTATTAGTATGATCTGTCTTCACTGGACGTTAAACTTGCAGCATACCCTGTTTTAAACATGGGAAGCTGAGGAAAACCTCAGATACATTCACATTGCATATGATTTCTCACGTTCTATGTGGGATGCTTCGGGCTTCCTCACCCTTAAGAAGCCATATGATAAGGGGAAGAAACCCAGATGTGCCAATATCCCAACATCTAGACATGCCAGTGATGTCCAACATGACTACTCCCATGACCTAAGGTCGCTTCCCTGACTGGACCCTTTGGAATATCCCGAAATAAGCAGTGTAATTAACTGGTGTCCATGAAGATATGGCACTAGGAAGACTTTCACGAACAATATATTAAATCTATAAGGGAGACTCATACTAGGTGAAGAGTTCTAAGGAGAAATCCACGGAAAGAAGAACCAACATCCCATCGTCCCATTTCTATCAAGGAGAAAACGTCCTTGAACAAGCGACAGATGCCGCCTGCCTTTGGAAATCTAGAATGTGGGGCAACAACTGCGCATCCTCCACAGACGGATACGTGCGCCCCGGTGAAAGCGTCAGAAATAGAATTGGTGAACCCAACATGAAATTATTCTCCTCAATATGGAGATTAGTAGCATTTTAGGCATCAATGGATTGGCATGTCAATGGATCTAGTTATCCAGCACTGGGTCCCACCAGGAAAATATTGGGTCTGGCGTGAAACTCACCAGAAGTGGGGGCAGTATAACATTGGGAATCCCAATCCATAATGTTGTCCGTGTGGATCCCTCTTACCAGTAATGGAATACAGAATGATGCTAGGTCACTGTTTGTCGATTCCCCTTTTCTTTCAGCACCGATTAGTTAATCTCCCTACTTTCAGGAATCAAGTTACTGCACCCGGAACGTGATCACCACCTGCCCATTGACGGAGGGGCAGGGGAAGTTCCAACATGGTAGTCTTGTGCGACTCCATATCTTCTGCAATAGCCTCTACACCCATGACCATGGGGAAACCATGCCCCATATCCTCGTCTGAGGTCAGTCAACAAAGGGTGATCAATGACCTCGTACACTGATACGAGGAGGAGGGTATTATCCCAACTTAGGATATGGCCCGACTGGATTTGGAGGCGTCTATGCCTCATCATGAACACCACCCCTGAGGTCCACGAAGGGAGATGGTACTCCCCATGCCAACATATAACCATTTCGGGAGCCTCTCCCTGGAATGCTTCGATGACTCACTACCCAATGCTGATGAGGTAGGTGATGTCCAGGACAACCCGGTCAGAGTCCCATTTCAAGGGCTCCCAGTGAGGGATCACACCCAGCCATGTCAGTACCATCGTCTGATCTTACTAGACAAGGGGCAGGTAAGCCACATGCCTACACCACTGTCTTCGGTCCATCTGACCCGACGCCAACGTTGTGCACAAGCTGAAGAGGACGCCCGCCAAGGGGGTAAACCTCAGCGAATAATATGGCCCAAGCCACCAATGAGACATACACAAACTCCATGTGTATGCTGAATAGGTACATTCATATGCTCGACCTAGATCAAGGCCCCAACCGCCCCACGAGCAGGCTGGGTTGACTCTTTGGGTCACCGACACAGGCAGTGGTCGCCACAGGCTAACTCGCAGCAATGCCACCCAGAACGGAGGTCCTCCCCATACCTCTACCATGGATAACATGTGCCTTCCCCACATCCCTTCTCATCATGGAGTTTTGCCCTATGCCACCTTCAATTTAAATGAGGGTCCTCCACATGACGGTGACGTTCACTACGGAGGTCTCTCCGATGCCCACTACACCGAATATGGAGTCGTTCCTCCCACCACAGATTGTTGGTATGGTGATGTTGCATCTCCGGTCACTCTTCAACATGTGTACCCTCCCCGGGTGCTCGTAGAAGCTAGAGAAGGTCTTCCTTGCCTCAACTACGAGAGGGGTTAAGGCCAGCCACGCTTCACCAGCACCCAACATGGAGGTCCTACCCGTGTTCAGCTAGACAGGTACGAGTACCCTACTCATGTTGATGTCACCAGGGGGAATAGGAATGGAGGTCCTCCCCATGAACCTACCAGTTACATAAAATTTCTTTCCCACTCCAGTGATACCCATGGAGGTCCTCCCCATTTCCCCTTTGATATTTGTCCTGGTGCGCCTCACACCCCGGCTTTCTCGGGTGGAAACCCCCTCCGCCCTAGCACCAGTACGGCTGAATGACCTCCTCATGCCAGAAAACTACCCTGTCCCGAAGAGCCATCCAGGGGCAAGAAGGTGGGTTTTCTTCGCCATAAGAAGAATTCTAGGAAGGTCTGAATAGAGATCAAACCAGTCTTCTTCTCAGACACTAAAGTAGAGTACGACTCAGCACGGGAACCCTCCCTTCACTCATCCGAGTCAAGGGTTGGTGAAAGAACATGGTGCATTAGCCTGGTACTCCAATAATGTGAGGTCCATTGGATTCCCACCTCCCTCCTCAATTATATCCAAGAGGATGAAAATCTAGAAAACCTACAGGTCACTGTCATGCAATCACCACCTTCGTCACCAGAAGCACTCTCTACCTCGACTAGAGATCATGGAGAGCTATTCTAGGAACCAGTGGTGGGTGACCAGCAGAGCGACCTATCGCCAGTATCCCTAGCCCCTATTCTGGGAACCACGATCGTCTGACCATCCTACCATGATGTGGTGGTCAGGTCACTACACTCTTCATAGGACAGCCTTAGAGTCGGCAGCCAGTCAGCCCGCTCACTGCATTCCCCACCGGCTAGCCTGTCATCCCAGTGGTCCATCTTAGTACTGCTTCCAATTCATCAGCCACCCCAAGTTGACAAATGGGGAAATAAAGGGACATACCTTGAATCTGAGCCGAGGATCTTACTGAATATTCTCACAGTGGTCAACTTCACTGAGATGTTCTGGCCCATGGCAACGTAGAATTTTTTTTCCATGGAATCCCTCACCACAGAGGAATTTGAGTGTTTTCATCAAACCCTCTGGGCGACACACTTCTGCCTTCATCATTAGAAAGTGGTTTATCCGAGGAGACATGTTCATTTGGAAGAAATTGGCAAGAAATGTCGTCTAGTGGATTTGGCCACACTCCATGTGGCCTAGTGCCCCAAGACACCAAGTTGCTATAACGCCCTCTAAAAACAATGTTTTCAGAGTTTCAAGGTACTCCGCAAGATTATCCAGGTGGTTTTGCCCCATGTGAAAATCTATGGTTGGGGGCAGTATGCTTCCCTCCTCTTCAGTCCTATCTGACGACAGGCCGACTCGCTAAATGATATTGAGGACATGCCCCCAGGAAGGGTCACGGTCAACATGGATGACATATTGGATGAGGAGAACGAGATAGAGCTTCTTGAAAGGGACTTACCACCTGAGGGTATGCCACCACTGCTGGATCCATTGAGAAGAGTTACCTTCCTGTGGAGGACTCTACTAGGTTTCTCTACGCCCATTGAGGCATTAGTCCTTAGCAGAAATCACGGTAAGGGAAAAGAGCACATTGGAGTTTCCAAACACTCCGACCCATACTCCTCAGTGCATAAGATGGGGGAGGAACCTTAGAAGACCACATTATTCCAATAACTTTCCGAATAGAAAAACTTTGGTTGATGACCTCCTCACTGAATGCGCTGCAGAGAGATGGCTGGACAACAGCAATCCTAGGCCAGGGCAGCAGGGGAAGGAACAAATTCACCACGGCGAGCTGCCTCAAGGTGACCCTAACCATCCTACCCCCACAAACAGGGTTGAAGTCGAAACTTAAAGTAAGAGGGAGAGGTATGTCTCCCCAAAACCTTTGTAACGGCAAGACAGTCCAAGGAACATAGTTGGGGTTCCCCCAGCTACCCCGTAGGTCACTCCACCAGCTGCTCCATGAGATGCTAAGCCACATTATCATGTTGAAGAACCTGCCAACACACTCATGGTTAGGGACCCCCATCAAGACAGGGACCCCCACCCAAATGATCCTATGGCGGTACTCATTTCCTGCCTTGATTCATTGGAACCACGACAGGTGACAATCTCACCTGATGGCAAGCCATATCCAGCAGGGGTAGATGATATTCTGGCACCTCCAGGTTTTGGGAATCCCACCTTTTCTCCCTTTAACAGGATAGGGGACCCGCTGCAGCACCTGGCCCACTTTACCTCAAGGTGTGGCCTCAGGTTGGGAACTCTAGTGTAATAATAAGCATCCAAGCTCCGATGTTTTGTGTAGACATTGGAGGGGCCTACATTTGATTGGTACAACCAAATCCCCATTGGACTAGAAACCAGCTGTGAGGAACTCTGCAGATATTTCTTCTACCAGTTCGGTTCCACCACGTGGAAGATAAGCATCGTAGACCTCTTCATGTGCAAACAAAGGCCTGATGACCGTGTCGTGGACTTTATCACCCGGTTGAAAGGGCATACATAATCTTTTGACATGCCACTAACTTAGAATAAATTACTGAGGATGTGTGTAGGGAATGATAAAATGGAACTGGTTCCCTCTCTGATCACCCAGAACTACCATGGAGTATTCTGAGACTTCTCTGATAAGGTGCAGCACCTAGAAGAATCCCTACAACAGGTCGGCCAGTCACGTCCCTTTCCCCCTATACTTCTCGCAAGGGGGGATGCCAGAGCAGATCCCACCATAGTGGCCCAAGTAGAGGCCCCTAGACAGCTGGAATTATTACTGATGGAGCCGCCTCCACAACCTCACAGAGGCACACCACCACAGGTGCAGCCTCTAGCCCAGTAGCGCTCCCCTCAGAACTAGTAGGTGCCCCCGTATAATGCACCACCACCACCTAGGTAGGAAAATCAGGCTCCGCCTCCTCGATAGGCTCCTCCAACTCCTTTTCAAGGCCAAGCTTCAAGGACCCCAATCCAGATTGAAGAAACTAGACTTACTCATTCAATGACAATCAGGTTCCCGTCTATTTCTAATGTGCCTTGGAATAGCAGATTGTACATTTTCCTGAATGCAGAAGGCCGGTAGAGGTGAACCTCACTGATCACCCCAACTACTGACCCTATCACCATATCCTGGGTCACACTCTCAAGAAATGATATGTATTCAAATACTGGCTTCAATACCAAGTCGATAACAACATATTCAGGTTTTTCCTGGCCCCGGCACTAGTGTCATGTGTTATCGTAAGGCTAGACAGTGGCAGCGATAGCGAGGGAAAGTGGCAGCAGGTTTCTAACCGTGAGTCACTGAAGTATGATGCCTGAATGGCTCGCAAAATAGTTACTCATTCCCATGGTATCATCTGTGCATGCCTGAATTAGTCAGAGCCTTTAAAATATACTTCAACCACTTCTACATCATCATCTCAGCCGACCTCTTCCCAGAAGAGTGGACATCAGTGGAATAAGGGAAAGCAACGTGCCCTGCCAATACCATTGTCATCCCGTACTCTCAGTGACTTAATTCCCCCAGAGATAGTAATTCTTCCCAGGATCTACCCAGTAGTGGATAACTCTTCAAGTGACACTCAAGGGTATGATTTGGTTAACACCGTGGAGCAGGTAAACCCCTATATGACTCCCGACGATGGGGAGCACCAAGAGGATCTCCCCAATGTCCCATGCCGACGCCAACTTCAGCAGAGCCATGGCCATATGGGTCATTGAGGCACATTAATTGGCACTTCTGTCTAGGCCATGCACACCACTGAGACCAGACAACAGGCCCAATGCAGAGATCAGCACGTACAACCCCCTCATCTGGTTTCATCAGGCCCACCTCCACCGCCGTTTGTGCTACTGGAATGAGTAGAGACACCTAGGCCTCACCGTGATTAGCCATGCTCCACCCCAGACCAGTTCCAGTTAGCTAGTCCCAATACGGAAGGTACTACACTTTCATTGAATAGTGAGCAGTGGGTCATTCCTTGCACCAGTCATCCACCGGTCCTACCGGTAGAGGCCATTATACCTCCTGCAAGCAGAAGTTCATGCCTGGTGCAGAAGTACGATGTTATTAATAATCTTGTCGTCATTCCAGCAAGGCTTTCCATCCTTAAGTCCCTTCTCCTATCATCATATATGTGTGATTCCCTTGAAAAGTATTTAAGAAGCCCCCTCTTGTTTGAGACGGATGTAGCAACTACAAAAGCCTTTCATGCAGAGGTGTTAGAGAATTCTGAATGTCAGACCATCATTTCCTTATCTGGAGAAGATGAGGGCTCTCCCATACAGGGGCATATTCACCCACTGTACATAACTAGCCAGTTCAATGGAATGGAGGTTTGATTTTGTCTTGTTGACGTAGGGTTTGGTATTAACCTTATCCTGACATGGACTCTTCGAAAACTGGGATTGTCCGAAGATGACTTGACTACCTACAACCAAAAGATCCAGGGATACGAAAGTACAGAGCATACCTCGATAGGCAAGATCCGTTTGACGACCCGGTTCAGTGGCCTAGTTTTCAACAATGAGTTTATGGTTGTCTCCCAAGACACAGCGTACCATGCGTTCATGGGTAGACCATCGCTCCACCTATATATAGTGGTTCCCTCGTCGTATCACCAGTGCCTCAATTACTCCCTCAATGGTCGATTGGGAATGCTTCAAGTTGACATGTCTCCTTTTGTCTCTTTTGAAGCCCGCTACCTAGATTCTGACTATTACAAGAGCAAGAACAAGAAGATTCAGACCAATGAGGTTGAGCATGTCGTGGTTTCAACTGACCCCTAGGCAGGTCTGGATGATGCCTACGTCTTCCCAATCCATCGATTGGAGGCCACGACCCTAGATATGGGGCAATATTTTATTGTATCTAGTACAAGGGGGATGCATATTCCTAGGTCCATGTGACGTTGATAGAACACTTCAAATTCTTATATGAATCAAGCCTCGGTGATACCTGAGCCCCCTACTCCAATAAGGTATCAGGATGTCTGCCCCATGGAAACTAAAATACGTCATACTTTATTATTTAGTCAGGTTAGAATCAACCTTCTTAATCTGATGCACCACTATTGCTTTGATATCATCAAGCATGGACCCTTGGGCTGAAGACCATATGGGATCAGGTCGACAGCCTTCATTGCTATGGTTTCGAAAGCACCAGAATCTCTTGATGTATTGACCACTGCCGCTCAGGCTGGTACCAGCCTCTCCTCAGGGTTCATCAACTCTGAGAAATCTCCTCCCTCTAGGGATCCCTCCTCCGAAAGAAAATAAAAGTATTTGGAGGATGCTCCCCCACCTTTGAGGAGGCTGTCTCTGCCACGGTCAATGAACTGGTACAGGTGAACCTCTGTAGCAAGGAAGACCTAGGACCCACATTGATCAGTGCTGCCATGTCCCTCAAGGAGTATCAGCGGTATGTAGACTTCCTGAAACAATATCATGATGTATTCTCCTAGATATATGATGAGATTCCAAGACTAGATCCTCATGTAGTCATCTACTGCCTCGTTCTCCCTGAAAATCATCTCTAGTTCAAGCAGCCTCACAGAAAGATGCACCCTTCTCACGGTGCTATGGTCGAGGTATAAGTTGATAATATCAGAAGATCCAATTGCATCAAAGAGGTCCAGTACCCAAAATGGAAATCCAACATTGTTCCAGTCAGGAATAAGAATGGACAAATAAGAGTCGGCATCGACTTCTGGTATCTCAACCATCATTGTCCGAAGGATGATTTTCATCTTTCTGTGATGGAGATTCTGATTGATGCTACAACTGGGTTTCAAGCCCTCTCCTTCATGGATGGTTATTCTGGATACATCCAGATCCAAATGGCACCAGAGGATGAGGATTCCATAGCTTTTAGGGTTCCACAAGGTACGTTTTGTTACCAAGTCATGCCCATCGACTTAAAGAATGCAGGTTCCAACTATCAGTGGGCCATGAATTGGATATTCAATCCAGTCCCCGGGACATTGGTGGAATGTTATGTGGATGATCTGTTGGTCGAATCTTTCCAGTGCATGGACCATATTAAGGTCCTTGAGAAAGTTTTTGGATTCCTTCGTTCCTGCCACCTGAAGATGAACCCATTTAATTGTTCCTTCGAGGTCGCCTCTAGGAGGTTACTAGACTTTGTTGTCAGATATTGGGGTATCGAGATCGACCCAGAGAAGATCGAGGCTATCAACCAGTTGCCTTCCCTGAACAATATTCCGGAGCTTTGAGGTTTTCACGGCCACTTATCCTACATACGCCGATTTATTGTGAATCTAGTCCGCAAGTGTAAGCCCTTTTCTCAGCTCATGAAGAAAGGCACCGCCTATGAGTGGGATGAAGAGTTCCAGACCGCGTTCGAGTAAATCAAGTAGTATCTTCTCCATCCTCCAGTCTTGATTCCACCAGTATCTAGAAAACCCCTAATACTTTACGTGACTTCCCTGTAATGATCTCTTAGCACCCTTATTGCCCCGATGAACAATGAGGGGACAGAAAATAGCCTCTACTACCTCAGTCGTATGCTCATCTATATGGATACCAGATACTCCCCCATCGAAAATAGATGCCTTGAGCTAGTATTCACAGTATATAAATTGTGATATTACTTGTAGAACCATGAGATACAACTGGTGTCTTGGGTAGACCCGCAGAAGCACATTCTGAACCGCCCCATATTGACAGAACATCTAGCACGGTGGGCAGTGATTCTTCAGTAGTTCTATATCAGGTTTTTCCATCAGAAAGCTATTAAGGGGAAAGCATTGGAAGAATTCCTTGCTGTGAATCTGGCTACTGGTGACCACTCATTATATCTCGATTTTCCTAATGAGGTGATCCTCTCAGTAGATCATTTCATCCCGTGTTGGAAGATTCATTTCGATAGTGCTTCCCAGAGACTCACCGGCAGGAGGCTCAATGAACCCAGGCTCAACATGGTAGGCTTGGGTATCATCTTTATTACCCCGGCACAAGACATTCTTCCATACTCATTCTTGCTGTCAGAAGGTAGCACCAACAATGAGGTAGAGTATCAGGCTCTTTTCATTGGCCTCGAGCTGTCCCTGGATATCTATGTGCCCCATTTGCATGTGCAAAGGAATTCAAAACTAGTCATCAAGTAGGTCAATGGTGACTACGTCGTCAGAAATCCAGATCTTGTACCATTGTTGGAGCGCACTCTCCAACTAATGGACTAGTTCTCATCTCGGCCCAAAAGTTACTCATGTCCCTCAACCTCAAAACGGTCGAGCTGACACCCTGGTCATCCTGGCTACATAACTTGCAGATCCCTGAGTAGGATGGCCTGATTATCCACATGGAACATCAGAGATTCATTACTTCCATCACCCCAGGAAACAACGATGGTCTTTAGGTGATCCATCTTACTGCTAGATCCTCTACATCAGGACCCCCAGGTCCCTCAGATGCAGTGGTTGAAGTGACTCCTGACTTGAGAGCCCCCTTTGTCGAGTATCTCCAAAATGGTTACCTCCCAGCTGACCGGGTCGATCGTGGGATAATTCAACATCACACATTGCTATTCACCCTCCAAGAAGGCCATGGCCATGATCGGATCCTATACAATCACATATTTTATGGGGTTATACTCCATTCCATTCAAAGAGTTGAGGTTTCTCAGGTCATATAGGAGGTTCATGCTGATTCCTATGACGCCCACCAGACTAGGTTAAATCTATCCCATCATATTAAGAGGTTGAGGTAATTCTGGCCCTCCATTATCCATGATTTCACCGAGTTTGCCAAAAGATGCCTTGCGTTCCAAATTCATGCTAACTTTATGCATCGGCCACCAGAGCCTCTACACTCCACCAAGTACACTTGGCCATTTGCGGTGTGGGGGCTTGATATCATGGAACCATATCCACCAGAAACAGCTTGCCAGTGCAGGTTCATCCTGATGGATAATATTTCTTCTCCAAGTGGTAGGAGGCAGTTCCACTTAAGAAGGTCAAGGGTCATTCCATCATTGACTTCGTGATCTCAAATATCATCTACTGATTTGGAGTCCCTCACGTTATCCTCACCGATAACGACAACAACTTCTGTGCAGCTTATTTGAAGAAGTTTTACTCCAAATACAACATTTGTTCTAACCAAAACTCCCTCTACCACACACAAGAAAATGGAAAGATTGAGGAATTCAACAAGACCCTCTCTAACATTTTGCAGAAAATGGTTGGTCAGAACAAGAAGAGTTGGCCGGAAAAGCTCCCCAACCCCCTCTGGGCTTATTGGACAACGACTCTTAATTCCACCCAGGTGACCCCATATTCACTGGTATATGGAACAGAAGTCTTCCTCCCTATAAAGATTCATTTTCCTTCATTACGCACAATGTTCTATGATCAGCAGGCACCAGATAAATTAGCTGAAATTCTCCTCGCCGAGTTGGAAGCACTTGATAAAAATAGGCTTTGTGCCCTGCAAAACCTAGAAAGGCATCAGAATAAGATATCTAGAGCCTTCAACAAAAAGGTTCACCTCTTATCTTTCCTACAAGGTAATTTAAATTTAGCCCTCATGTCACCAATGATACCTGGTAGGAAACCACCCAAGTTGAATCCCAAATGGGAAGGACCTTTTGTTGTTCACAAGGTTTACCCCAATGGTGCATACTCACTAGTGACCATGGATGGTGAGCGTATAACTCCTCCCACCAATGCCATGTTCCTCAAGAAATGATTTTCATGAGTTTTAGGGTCCCACATGACCATAAACTGTAGGGTCCCACATGAATATAAACTTTATTGTCCAGCACAACCTTAAACTGGACGGTCCTACACGACCCTAAACTCCATGATGGACCTGCATGACCTTAAAATGTATGGTCTTATATGTACTTATATTGTGAATCTTCATGCATGATGTTAAAATGCATCTTAATAACTTTTTATGGCTTGATCCCCATCCATGTAGGATACGTAGGAATGCTTAGATGCTCGGCTCTGAGTCCAGCCCCAGACTCTTCTCTTCAATTATCCCATTAGGTATAGTTTTGTTGGAGGGTCCTAGCATGGTATAGTGTAGGATCCTTTATCCCCACTCATGTCAAGATTACAAAGTTCGTACCATGTGCCCCCTCCCCATTCTTCTATCCTCCCACATCCTCACCGCATGACGTTAAACTGCATGGCCTTCAAGAACTATGTATGGCTTGATTCCCATCCTCATGGGATACGTAGGAATGCTTAGAAATTTCGTTCGTTGGCCCAACACAAACTCCAGAATCTCTCTTCGGGTCAAGACATATGGTGTGGTGCAGGATTTTTCCCAAATTCACATCGAGCTCATCTCGATCCCACTATACGTCCCGCTCCCCAAAGATGTCCATCGCTTTCACCGCCCTGGTTGAAATTAAGATTCATGGGAACATATATGAGTCACCCACTTCTTTGATTGAGACTCTATCATCTTTCACATCCATAAGGGACCCCGAATGGCATGTATTTGTGGCCCAAGGTCTCTCCTACCACTTCGGGCCAACGCCCTTGAGGATGTTGAGAAACAAATTGATACATGTTCTGCGTTGCGAATATGGTTAGCATTCAATGCTCATTTTTTGTTCCCATTCCAGGTTACTATAAGGAAGTTGTGTTTAGAACATGTTAAATAGGTATCCTTTTTCATTAGAGCCACCTGAGATGTCCCACGAATTGAGTGTAGTGGTTCATTCTTCCTCGTTGAGTCTTCAAGAGACAAACTCCCTTCAGGCGATGTTAGCTATTAGATCCTTATATGATAGGGAAAGCCAAATACAGCCCCTTATTTCCCACATCAATCACTGCACATGTGGGCTTAAGAGATTTAATGAGGCAGTAACTGCATGAGAGGCCATATGGATGCCCAACCTCAAGTCTTTCGACCCTTCTGAGCCCCTCGCCCAAGTTCTCATTCAAGATTATGTGGTGCGGGGTGGGATCATGTCCTCATTCATGGCAGCCTATTTTACCATGTCACACATATCCCCTGGAGATATCCCTTCCATTATTTATCATCTGTTCTGTAAGCACAGGCCCTACCATGCTCATTGTGACCCATCATTTGGGTTTTTGTCACCCTCTATATCTAGAAGGGCCCCTGAATGGAACGGATTATTGGCCCACAGGCTCTCCTACCATTACAGGCTAACGTCCTCGAGGATTGCGGGTAGAAAATTGATACAAGTATCATGTTGCGAATATGGTCAATGTTCGAGGTTTAATTGTCCCCCCCCCCCAAACTCCAATCACACAAGGTTGGATACTATGTTTCGAACACTGTCAATAGTTATCCTCTATCATCATTTTCATTTAATGGTCTTCCATAGACACGAGGATTCACCCTCTCTATCCCATGCATATGAAATTAAACTATACATATAGGGTCCAAGATCTATGACCCTAAACTAAGATCACCTTTGTCCTCACTACAAGACGTTAAACTACAAACTAGCTTGGACTTTCCATCTGAGGTCCATCTTCAGGCACCTCGACCTTTTCAGGCCCCTGGCCCAAGTTCTCACTTAGGGAAGTATGGTGTGGTGGGGTATTATGTCCTTATTCATGTCGGGTTGGTCGTAGTTCTGTACACATACTATGTTGAGATACCTTTCCCCTACCTTCATCTTCACTGCGAGATGTTAAAATGAAAACTGATAGAGACTTTCCATCTGAGGCCTAGCCTCTGGCCCCTTGGCCTTTTCGGGCCCTTTCCCAAGTTCTTACTTAGGGTTGTATGGTGTGGTATGGGATTATTTCCTCATTCATGTCGGGTAACTCACCACGCCGTACACCTCCCTTGTTTGGGGTATCTTACCCATTTGTGCCCTTACTTTATGATGGTAAATTGTACGTTACCCTCTAATAGAACTACGTGCGGCTTGATTCCCATCAACATGGGATACGTAGGAACACCCGAACATCTAGTCTTCGGGTCCAGCTTTGTCTCTTATAAATCTTCCCTTCACCTTGGCCCATTGGCCTGTACTTTCCTAGGGAGGGGTATATGGTGTGGTGTGGGATTATGTCCTCATCCACGTTGGGTTTGTAACAACCATGACAGGTACCTATTTCTCCTGAGGTTTCTCTATCCCCTTGTTCTATACTCATCTTTTCGAATCAGCCACTATCAAGTTGATCCCCTCGATGCTCTTCGGTGATTCACCAATGTGCCCAAGAGTACTCTGGTTCAACATCTGTAGTGTCGGATTTTACACGGACATGATTTCTCCCATTTTTTAGGCTTTGTTTTCCCCTTCATTTGGGATTCCGTAATCCTTCACATCTGAAAGGACCCCCAAATGGCATGGATTCTATGCCCAAGGGTTCTCTTACCATTATTAGCCAACGTCCTCGAGGGTCTCAGACAAGAAATCGATATAAATCCCACATTGCGAATATAGTCAGCGGTCGACGCTCGTTTTTTTGTCCCCATTTCAGGCTAATGCGATATGGATGATGTGTTTCAAACACATTCAATAGTTTTCCTCCATCATCATGCCAACCCCTTTAAGCCTTGAATGTTGGTTACATGATTCACATTATTTTCCACCCCATCATGTCCAGGTGGAATTTTGACACTCCTACCACTATCCCTCAGTGGGCATTTTCACGTTAGAAGGAAAAAAGCCATGGTAAAGGCCTCATTCGGGGATCTACACTGAGTTTCCTTTGGAGTTCATTCTAGGTATTGAAAAAAAAACCACTTCTGCCCTTGTTTCCCATGCCGAGTTTGACCCACGTGAACTTAGGGATCAGGTTGAGGTCTGCACTTGGAAGGGTTTTGATTCTCTAGGGTCAGAGCTCTAAGACCATAAACAAATATCTCTTTTAGAACTACGTATATCTTGATTACCATTCCCATGAGATACATAGGAATGCCCAAATGTCTTGCCTTTGGGTCCAGCTCGAGTTCCACTAATTTATCTCTTTTGTTATGCCTTCGAGGCTTTAACTCCTACAGGACAGCGTGGTGGGGTATGAGGTTATGTCCTCATTCACACCGGGTTTTCACTAGACGCACCACGTATGCCCATTTCTATGAGTTTTTCTCCCTACTTTCTATATTTTTTCATGCACAACGTTAAAAGGCACCTTCAAGAACTACATGTGGCTTGATTCCTATTCTCATGGGATATGTAGGAACACTCGAACGTCTCATTTTTGGGTCCATCTCAATAAGGTTCTAGTTTCTCCTACCCCCTTTTTCCTCTAATCTTTCTCGGCTCATCGGCTTGAGGTTTCCTCCACATAATTGTGCACAATATGGTGTGGAACTTGTCCTCATTCACGGTGGGTATGCTCTATCACACCGTGCACATCCCCTCTGGAACCTCATCTCTCCTATATACGTCTGATCCATATGAATTTAAACTATGATGATTAGTCCCACATTAGATTAAACTGGTGTGACTATCCTTCACGACGTTAAAAGTGCATGTTTGGTCTCATCACATGACCCTAAACTGTGACATTATCGTCCTGGTCGTATGAAGAAAAATAGCACTGCATTGTGATGTCCGCACCCAAGGGGACGTCATATTTTGTATCAGTTACACATCATACCTTTTGTCAATGCATGTATATGGCTTTATTCTAGTGGTGATACCTGGACCTTCCATTCTAGGTCCATCACTTCAAAAAAACCCATTCATCCTAAAGAACAAACAAGATCTATCAGATAATGCTCCTATTAGTGCAAGGGCCAGACCCGCAACACCTTATCTATGAACTACGTGTGGCTTGATCCCCATCCTCATGATGTACATAGGAACATCTGTGCACCTTGTTTTGGGCTTAGCCTGACTTTTTTTTTGGTCCCTCAACCTAAAACATCCCCCATGAAGTGCACAGTGATCCAGACCAAGTCCTCATTCACCTCGGGTCTTGTAATTACATCATCGTGTGTCTCTCATTTCCTACCATCTGTGGTTTGATCCCTAAGACCATAAACTAAGATCTCTTCTAGAACTAAATTTTTCTTGATTCCCATCCTCATGGGATACATAGGAAGTCCCAAGAATTTTTGCCTTCAGGCCCATCCCCAGGAATTTAAAAATCGTGTCCCTTTTTTCGGCCCCTCGGCCCGAACTCATTTGGGAACATGTGGTGTGACGAGTACCTCTTAGTTACTCATTCATGTCAGGTTTTTCAATAGCCAAACCATGTGATTCCCATATCCTTTCATAGTGTGGTCCGAGTTCTATGAACCAAAACTAAGATTTAACTATGGGAATTGTGCGTCACGTTGGGCTATTTCGTCTACCTGCGCATAGTACATTAAATCAATCACCCCTTAATGGTCCACCATAGGACCTTAAGATGAATGTGTGTGACCCCAATACCCTTTTCCTTGAGAAGGGATATGAATCCCTCTTTCTGATACGTCTTATAGTCGTATTTAGATGTGTTTCGACAAAGATCCCGAAGTATGGAATTTTCACAGGGACATTCCCCTCTTTCCATATCCAAGCTTCATGAGCCGATAATTTGGATCCTCATCCTCTTCCATGTCTAAAAGGACCCCCTTTTCAGCCTGGTCTCATGCCAAACTGGCTTACCTACCACCCTAGGCCAATGTCCCTGAAGACCTCAGATGGAATTTGCAACAGGTCTTGTGTTTTGAACACAGTCAACAGTCGACCCTCATTTGTCTGTCCCCATTCCAGGCTAATGAAATATGGATACTATGATTCAAACATGGCCAATAGATATCCCCTGCCATCACACCACCATCATTGTGGTCCAGATCTCGAGCATCATGATTCACATATTTCCACTTCCTTATGTCCAAGAGGAATTCCAACATACTCGACTTTACTCTTCAGCGCATCTAGGTGGGTTATATAGGCGGGTCAGTATTAGTGGGACATCATTAACCTAATGCCCCATCATCCTTATCATGTTCCTCCCTATTCTAAGAATGTTCTTTCACTACTTCTTATTTCCCACATTGAGCATGACTCACATTGGCTTAAGAGTTCTGGTAGGATGCGTACTGGCACAACCATGCCACATGTACCTTTCCCCATCCAGCATGACGTTAAACTGCGCTCTCAGAACTATGTATGGATTGATTCCCATCCTCATGGGGTATGTAGGAGCACCCGGCTAATTTTCTTTGGGGAAAGCATAATTTTCACTTTTGGTCCCTTGACCTGAAGAGTTTCTTCCAGGGAAACGTGGTGTGATCCGAACTTCAAGTCCTCATTCACGTCGGGTTTATATCTACTGCACCACATACTCTCTTCTTGGGATCTTCCCTTTCACTTCATGTCATATCGTATGATTTTAAACTGCATGAGTCCATTTATCCCCAACGCATGACACTAAACTGTGGTTATACCCTGAACAAGTTTAGGATCCCCTATGTTAATCATGGGATGCATCAGTTTCCTCTCCAAAGAGGATTCTCACTACCAGTGTTAGTACCTAACCACACCGCACTCTGAGAACTATGTTTGTCTTGATTCCCATTCTCATGGGATACATACGAACACACATACATCTTACCTCCAGGTCCAGCCCCAGGAATCTTAATTCCCATTTCCCCCTCTTTTTTTGGTCCCTTGACCTGAGCTCCTTTTGGGGGCCATGAAGTTGAAACTTTACCCTGAACAAATTTGGGATGCCCCACGATAGCGGTGGGAGAAAATAGTTTTCTCATTAGATAGGTCCTATTTAGAAGAATGTTAGATCCCTTATCAAATTGATGTACCCACATAATGCATTTCCACCACGGTGGCATAATTTTAAGAGTGTTGGACTCCAGTCGAACAACCCATCACTCCACTCTCCATGCTTTGCGTGCCATTTATTCGGATCCTCACCCTCTTTAATGTCTAGAGGAACCCCCTAATAGTATGGATGCATAGCCTATGGCTCGTCTAATGTCACAGGATAACGTTATTGAAGACTAATGGGTGATATGTCAAGTCAGGCCCCGTGTTTCTAACATGGTTAGCAGTCGTCCCTCATTTTTTATCCCCATTTCAAGCTAACGCAATAAGGATACTGTGTTTCAAACATGGTCAACAGTCATTATTAATTGTCATTCCATCACTAAAGTGTTACGAATCACGGGTATTTTGATTCACACCTTCCATTTCCCCCTGTTCAGATTTATTCTAGCACCCCTAGCGTTACCCCATTCATGCAAAAGAGCACATTGGGAAAACGATAATTCGACTGTTCTGGGATCTTGATTGTACAACCAGGTCTCTCTCTTATCTTCCCAGGTATATAGATTTGTTTTTTAAACCTTGGGTTCCCAAATCATTGTTTTCACTCTTACATTCAAATGAAGTAATAGTGTGATCATCCCATGTTTCACACACCAGGTATGATCCACGCGATCTTAGGAATGGATTTCTATTTATTTCAGGATTGTCGTCAAATGCATTAAAACAAACAAACAAGTAAATAAATCTATCCATACATGCAGTTAAAAACAAGGGAAATTAAGAAGTATTTTTTTATTATTTCAACCAAAATAGGGCCCTTAGGGATCAGTATCTTGGATAAATAACTCTAGAGCCACTACCTTTTGGCTTGTGGCCTCTAGGATTGCCTCACGCCCCCTGAGAACCTCCTCTTCATTGGTGACCATAGGGAGAAGTTCACCAACCCTGGACTGTGCTTGCACCTATCCAGTTTAGAGTTAATTCATTTGGTGACCCTCTTCCATTAGCTTATCTTGGGAATCTTCCAGCAGGCCCTCAATTTCTCCACAAGCTCGGAGCAGTTTGCAATGAATACCTTCTTCTCCTTCATCTATTCTTTAAGGCATTGGAATTATTGTTCTTCCTTAAAAAATGCTCGGGTACTCCCCAACTCTTCCTAACATCGGGAAACATTAGGGCATTGGATGATCTCACGCAGCTTCTTAGCCATGTAGTCATGGACTGTCGAATGAAGGTGTTTAGCATCCGCCCCTCTAGCATAGAGAAAGCGCAGCCAGGTACGGAGCGATCCCATCCATTTTAGCCATTCTGTCTAAGGATGACCGAGAAAGCTCTTGATACACTTCCACCCTTTGTGATGCATCATAAGGCTTTCATCAGCCGCCTCCGAATCAGAATCATCTATCTCCTCAATATCTATGGGCTGATAATCGGGGAAAGCAGTGAGGAGTTCTACAGAAGGGTGTTCTTCGGGAACCTCCACCTCATCAGTGACTTCTCTCTCATTGGGATGGAGTTCCACCCTGGCGGTATTACCATCCCTCATTGCAATATTCGTCTCATCGAGTAACCGTGTAGGGTTTTTAGAATGGTTGATTTTGCAAAGGACAATGTAGTCGCTGCCCATATCACTCCTGCGGATGTCTCGTACTCGACGGTTTTTCGTGCCTCCCACCCTGCGATCACTAAATCAGGAATAAGTATCTTGATTAGCGGAATTCTCCATCAAAGAGGAAAAACTAGTGAGAAAGGACTTATAGGATCCACATTCAGTGGTGTCCAATGTCTTTGTCATGGAGGGGGCCCCCGCCATAGGAGAGCCTTCGGTGCTTGTAAACTCGATTATCGATTTCGGATCCTCTTGGACAATGGGTATGGAAGGAGGCTCTCCATCCAGCTCATCATCGCCTAGTCTAGATGAAATCGGTGCCCCATTATGCCCGGTCCCGAGGACCGGATCCCGAGGTTTCTCCCCAGTCTCCACAGGCGTACCCACACCCTCGGCAGGGAAAGCTTCATGGGGACCCTCGCCTATGTGTACCATGATAGTTTTCCATGGTTTGGTTGAAAGATCGAGACTATGAAAAGATGAATGATGGTATGAGGTTTAAACCATACCTCAAGATGCTCTGTCGGTTCTATATCAGATCCAAAAATTTCACCACACTCTCAGGAACTCCGCTGGTGGGTGGGAGCTTCTGAAGGCCCCTCGCCACCAAGACCCTCAACTTGGTCCTCTTATTCTATTCCTTCTTCTTCTTCCTCCTCTTCTTACTCCTCCTCCTCCTCCTATTCTTCTTCTTCCTCCTCTGAAATTTTATCCTCAGATGGTAGACTCTCTGGGTCCAACTCCTTTCTAAGGTGGTGGGGCCTCGGCCTATTTATAAAGCGCAGAAAAATTCAAAGTAGGGCCAATAGGGTCCCACAGCTTATTTATAAAGCTCATACCCATTTTACATGCCCACGTAGCCCTCTTACACGCGAAAATTTCATTTTGTCACACCACCACGTATTTCATTTCTATTCTTCGGCATACCCTCAGAATTTAACCTTCGGGTTCCCTTTCCACTCCGATTCTGAGGGGGGGGGGATTTTTTGACACCAAAATCCACAGGAGGGGAACATCGGGCAGATCAAAGAGCACCAAATGAAGCCACGACGAAAAAAAGGAGATCCTGGAGCACGGGGGCGGGTGCGTGCAAGATTGAAAAGGCGCAGGCAAGAGGCCTTCAGTGTAGAAAAGGTTGTGTGTCGGCCTTCCCTTCTATGCCCAAAACACCGCCCTCCACGACTGGCCACTCTGGCCCCGTTTACACGCCCAAGGCATCATCAAAAGGGGGTTTGCACTCCCAGCCCCATTTCCACCCCGAAGCCGATGATGAATGGCCATTTGCATGACCCGCCCTTTTTCCACACCTAAGGCGATCTCGAATGCCCGTTTGCACACGCGGCCTCGTTTCCATGCCCAAGGTGACATCCAACACTAGTTTGCGTGTCCGGACCCTTTTCCATGCCCAAGGCGACGTCAAATGAATTTTTGCATGTGCGAACCCATTTTGGCGCCCAAGGTGACGTCAAACGCCCGTTTGCACGCACGGCCCCATTTTCGCGCCCAAGACGATTTCGAACGCACGTTTGTGCGTGCGGCCCCATTTCCATGCCCAAGGGGATGTCGAACACCCGTTTGCGCAAATAGCCCCGTTTCCACACCCAAGGAGATTTTGAACACACGTTTGCATGAACAGACATGTTTCCGCACCCAAGGCAATGTCGAAAGACCATTTGCGCACATGCCTCTGTTTCAAGACCCAAGGTGACTTTAAACGCTCGTTTTCACTAGCGGCCCCATTTCTGCACCCAGTCTGATGACCGAACGGGGTTTGTGCACTGGTCCCTTGCGTGCATGTCCCTTGCACAACACTCTGAGGAATCCGGCTATAAAACGAACTGTATCCCCACTCTTCAGGGATGAGAATCGAAGATGAAGCGATGCTCTGCTGCCCAAAAACCCCATATTCCATGACCATGCAAAAAACCCATGACCCTCAGGTAATTGTTGTTGCACGATAGGTTCCCTGGGGGTGCCTTCAGATGGGCCCTTGGATCTTCGTAAATTGCAAAGTTCTATGCATGCAAGGGGTCCCCTCTTGCGTGCAAGTCCCCTCTATGTCAGATGCCCTTGCATGCCACCGGTCCAACTTGCTCTCAAGACATCATCTTGCACGCAACACCTCCGTCTTGTGCACCACTAGTTTGACTTGCATGCGGGACATCATCTTACATGCAACACCTCTGTCTTACGCGCCACCAGTCCCACTTTCATGAAAACCATCTGTCTTTCCCGGAAAACCTTCCTCTTACTCAAAAACATTCTATTTTTCCCTAGCCCGTCCTTTGAAACACACTCCATGTGTTTACCTCACCTTGAGGCACCGTGTTCGAGCCAATCTTATGCGCGACACACCTGTATCATGTTCTCTTTCACCATGTGGCCCCTCAGTTTTGAACGGAGTAATTTCAAAGTCCCTTGGATGATACTTCCCGTTGTGTTTATTTTCCTCATGCTCCTTCGCATAGACATGCTAACGACTATTAATTCTTCGCATAGCCACACTAACGTGGACCCCCCAATGGTTTTCTCAATAATACCCCCTAGCCACAGATTTTTCTATCCCTTCTCTTCACCAATGTGTAGAGGATTCCTTTTATGTAAGTCATAGGGGTGTGGATCACACCCACATTGTCCGAGCTGTAGGACGTTAAACTGCCAAGCACCATCGTCCTCAGTAAATAAAGTTAAACTGTGACCACACCCCATGCATCAGACGCAGGGTTCCCCCACCTTGGACATTCTGCATGCCCACTGGTCTCCACGAGAGTGAGATCATTCCTCACATGTAATGAGATCCTCTTTATCAGAGTGGTGTCTATCCACAGGGAAAGGGAAACCACCCTGGTGTAATCCCCCCAGCTTTCATTGTAGGAGGTAGTATCCCTGCTCTTCCTCTCTTCCTGGGTTCCAAGTCCCTCTCCTTTTGGGCTTTGCCACCATTCGGGCCTCCATCCTAGAGTAAGTCCCAATCTCTGTCACCTCGGGCTCCTAGCCAGGCGTAAGCCCCTATTTCCTCTTTGGGATGCAGACCGTGCATAAGTCACTGCTTCCTCTTTGGTCCACTAACTACGTGTAATCCCCAGTCCACTTCCCACAGATTCACCTTTCACAATGTGATCATTAGGGATTTTCTCTCTCTTGTTTCTCACACCGAGCAAGTCTCATAGGGGCTTAGAGAAAGAACCAACCATGACATCCCCTTTGGGCATCCTAGAGTGTAAGCCCCACACCCATTCTGAACTCTAAGGACTTTGATCCTTACCAAGGAAAAGTACGTAGGAAGCCTCCATGAGGTTCAAGCCCACCACCCATTGGTTCCTCCGACCCCCTTCATATCATTTCACCAACAACTTGGGCCACCTTAGAGCATAACCCACAAATTCCCCTATATCCTGAACTGTGTGGAATTTGATCCTTGCCAAGGAAAGCTATGTAGGATACCTCCATGAGGTTGAATCCCAACACCCAGCAGTTCTCACCCCCTTCACGTCAGTTTTCCCCCATCCTGCATGACGGTAAAATGTGTACCTCAATCAGCGGTAAGCCGGTGTTTCCCCAGTCAGCGGTAAGTCGTTGTACTCACCTAAACTATGAGGTCTTTGATCTTTTCCAATAAAAGGTAAGTAGGAAGCCTCCCCAAGGTTCAAGCCCATCATCCATTGGTCCCGACCATCTTCACATTGGTTCCCACCCCATCTTGAACTATGTGGTCTTTGATCCTTACCTCATAGACAGGGTACATAGGAAGCCTCTATGAGGTTCAACCCCATTCAGTGGTAAGCTATTGTGAACCCATCCGGAGGTAATCCATTGTGACCCCATCTAGTGGTAATCCATTGTGATCCCATTCAGTAGTAATCCATTTTCATCCCCATTTAATCATAAGTTGTTGACATCCCTATCCAGCAGTAATCCGTTGTGACCCCATCCAGTTGTAAGCCATTGGGACCCCATCTAGCGGTAAGTCGTTGTGACCTTGTTCAGTGGTAATTCGTTGTCAACCACATTCAATGGTAAGTCGTTGATATCCCTATCCAACGTTAAGTCGTTGTGACCCCATCTGGTATTATATTGTTGTGACCCCATCCAGTGGTAAGCTGTTGTGACCCCATTCAGTGGTAAGTTGTTGTCAACCTCATTCAATGATAAGTCTTTGCCACTATCCAGTGGTAATTTGTTGTGACCCAATCCAGTGGTAAGCCATTGAAACCCCCTATCAGCGGTAATCTGTCATTAAATGAACTATGTGGACATTGATTCCTTTCCATGGGGATACATAGGAAGCCTCTTTGAGACTCAATCCCAACATCACTATCATCTTCGAGACGACCCCATCTCATTCTCCATCCACTTCATGGAACCTTAAATCATCCATCATGATGCTTACTCAGGCCACCACGTCTTGGTGGGATCATTCCACCCCATTCCCCATTCCACTTAACAAACAATCAGGAATCCAACCAAACGTTTTCCCCAACATCAGTGCTCCCTCCAGAGGTTGCACCCATCTGATCCACTCTAGTGAGTGCTTTGATTAGTCCGATCAGTGTCTACAGAAGGTTAAACTTGGAGCATACCATGTGTTAAACATTGGAAGGTGAGGAAAACCTCAGATACATTCCCATGGAATATGATTCCTCGCATTCGATGTGGAATGCCTTGGGATTCTATGCCCTCAAGAAGCCCTATGATAAGGTGAAGAAGCCCAAGTGCACCAATGTCCCAGTGTTCAGACATGCCAGTGATGTCCAATGTGACTACTCCCATGACTGAAGGTTGCTAACCTAACTGGACCCTTTGAAATGTCCTGATATAAGTGGTGTAATTAACTAGTGTCCCTAAAGATATGGCAATAGGAAGAGTTTCATGAACAATGTCTTAAATATATAAGGGATACCTGAACTATGTGAAGAGTTCCGAGGAGGATTCCACAGAAAGAAGAACTGATATCCCATCATCCCATTTTGATCAAGAAGAAAACATCCCTGAACAAGTCATCGATGTCTCCCGCCTTTGGAAAGAGGTAATGTAGGGAAAAATCTGTGTGTCCTCCACAGACGGATGTGTGCACCCCAGCAAAAGCATCAGAAACATACATGTCGCACCAAGGATGGGACACAGTAGGATTAGGAGACTGGGTAAGCTTTCATCGAGGTACGTCGGGACTTTTGATATTTTGGAGAGAGTTGGTTCGGTTGCCTATCAACTGCAGTTACCTCAGAGGTACCGAGATATGCACGACATATTCCACTTTTCTTAGCTTCGACGTTACTTCATAGACCCGTCTCATATCTTCTAACCCGAGGATGTTGAGTTGGAAGTAGATGCATCTTTTAAGAAGAATCCTATCTGTATTGTCGATTGAAGTATGAAGGTTCTCAGTGGCCGATATGTTCCTCTAGTACGAGTGTTATGGTAGCATAGCCAAGTACAGGACGAGACTTAGGAGAGGGAGGTAGACGTGCAATCGTAGTGGCTGGAGCTATTCAGAATTTCTTCTTCTATTCTGCCTTTCTAGGGAAATTCAGGGATGAATTTCAATAAGGGGGGATGTTTATAAGAACCTAGATCTTCTTTTTAGGTATGTTTTCCTTTTCTGGTCGTTTTTGAGAAAAAGAGGAATTTCTAGAAATTTTTGAAGTACATATCATGAACTTTATGAGTACACACCGTGTACTCAGTTGCCACATGAAGACGTGTGTTGGCCATGTAATGGCCACACACACGGACATGTGGGGGTGACTTGGAGGCCACCTAATGCGGTCGTATAAAAACGACAAGTACACGCCATGTACTTCCAAAGTACACGTCGTGTACTTTCTTTGTTTCATTAAACGCACTGGGGTCGCATCTGACAGAAAGAACCACCTTCTTCTAAGTTTGGTTCGTTTGAGAGTGAGAGAATGGTGCTGATCTTCCTTTGATCCCCCGATCGAGCATCTGACCTCCGATTCGACTTCCATCAATTGCGTTGAAATTGCCTCGGTAAGCTCTTCCTTCTTCTAGAGCTTCGTTTCATGATTCCTCCCCTTTCTCAAGTTATCATCGTTTGAATTTTTTAGATGTTTTTGTTGATCTATGGTGTTCTTGGGAATTCAAGGCTTGAGGTTCATGTATAGTGATTTCCCCACATTGTGGTAGGTGGTTTGTGCCTTTCTGTTGAATGTCTTTGAGTTATATGTGCAAATTTGTCCAATACCCTTGAACGGGGTATTGCGTGTTTACCGTTTTAGTCCTGATAATTACCTGCTATGCATGTATGCTTGAATAGAGGCTAATAGAATTTGAATAGGGTGAATTTCTATTATTTGGAAAAAAATTCATGCATGTATCTTGTTTTGACCGTTTGGTCTAGTTTACCTATTAGGCTGCTATTTATTTTTCCCATGCCTAGTATTGTAGGATGATATGACTATTGTTCTGACATGCTATTATGATGTAAACTATTTATCCAAGTAGTTCTTGAGGTTTAATTTGTCTGATATGCACTGCTATGTTTTCTTGACTTACATAGGGTCGTGAGAACCTGGTGTGGTAGACCATAGGGAGAATGGACGGAAGGGCTTCTCCATAGTGTCTTTTTTTGCTTACGATGTGAGACCATAGGGGGAATTGATGTAAGAGCTTCCTCAAAGTGTCTTTATTTCCTCGACGTGGGACATGGGGGGAATGTGATGTAAGTGCTTCCCTAGAGCACCTTTAGCTACTGATACGAGATAATAGGAGGAATTGACAGAGAGTGATTCCTCGAAGAGTCTATTATAAATCTATCGAGAGGGTTTCTTGTGTTGCTAGGTAGGACCAGAGGGGATAGGTTGTGAGTACTTCCTAGAGGGTTACCTGTTGTGTTATCTGCTTTCTTTTGTTTCTAGGTAGCACCAGATGGGATAGGCTATGAGTACTTCCTAGAGGGTTACCTGTTGTGTTATCTGATTGCTTGTGTTGCTAGGTAGGACCAGAGGGGATATGTTGTGATTAATTCCCAGAGGGTTACCTTTTTTATTTATCTACTTTCTCATGTTTCTAGGTAGGAGAAGAGGGTATGGTCTATGAGTACTTCCTAGAGGGTTACCTGTTTGTGTTTACCTTCTTTGGTTAGCTGTTGCTGATTTATTAAAATGGATGCTTTGAAACTGTGGATCAGTTACTACTGATTACTTCTTTGTTTTCTGCTTCATGTTATTTATTACCTGCCATATACTCACTGACTATTAGGCATAGATCTTTTGGAGGTTTCCTATTAGTATTTAGTCTCACACCCTATTTGGGTTATGTTTTTGGGCCCAAACTGATTATATTGCTGCAAGTATAGATAAGGGAAAGCGCCCATCTACATCGGGTTCTTGATTGATGGGGAGTTGGAGAGCATGGGACCAAGATGAGGCTAGTGTTGCTGAAGTGTTTACTTATTTTATTTTCTACTTTTGTTTAGTACTATATTTCATCATTGTGATGTGTTTAGAATCTTTCCTATACATATGTACCATCCATCGTTTTTATGTATGTGCTCTAGCTGTTTATTTCTTCAAACTTTTATTATTCCTTATTGTTTGATATTATTACTGCTTCCTCTATTATTATCTGTTTCTATTTCACTGTGTTACTCTACCAATGAGGGCATAGTTTCCACACTATCACACCCAAGGCCCTTACTGCTAGTCAGCAGCCTTTGGCATTAGAGGAAATGCGCTTGAGGCCATGCGACCAATCGGGTACAGGGCACCTCTGGGTGGCTTCCGGAACCATGGCATTGCAAAGAAGGCCCTCCCCTTGTTGTAATATTCCTTGATGTTCATCCCTAGGGTATACACTAAAAAAATGTTTCTCCCTATAGTCGAGATTCAAGTCATGATGGTAGTCCTCTCCATGGTGACAGTCATTACAAAGGCTCTCCCTACAATGGGATTTTATATAGAGGCCCTCCCCATACAACCATAAAACCACAAGAAGTTCCTCCCATCATTTCAATACATCATTAAGGAAATCCTAAGGATTTACACTAAAAAAACTCCCTACATCTAGATATCAAGTTGTGATAGTAGTTTGCACCATCATTGATGTGATCGAGAAGGTCCTCCCCTCAGTGACATCAAGAAGAAAGAATGTCCTCCCCTCACTATAGCTCGCCTTGAAGGTCCTCCCCAGGATATATTCCATAGGGACCTTCCCCATGGTCATGAATCATGTTGAAATGGTATCCCTTTCCCTTATATCACTAATTTCGAAGGTCCACCGCACAATAAAAACTCACACTAGCATGAAGGTCCTACCCTTTCTAGGAAAAATGTGAGAAGGCCCTCCTATAATGAGGTTCCCAGAAAGATGGAGTCAGACTTGTGAGACACTTTTTTTATGATGAGTGGTATCATTTCTCAACTAGAGGATAGTCTATGGATATTCTCATATTCTACACCACCCCCGCGCCATTCACATATCTATGAGGCTCCTACTATCCATTATTCTTGGAATGAAATCATTAATAAGTAGTAAAGCTGGGCATATCAAGTAGAGGATTCCCCAGAAGAACAACAACATGATATATTGATCATGAGAATAAAACTATCTAGGAATGATATATCAGTGATGTATTGGCCCATGACAACTTCTCACTTCTAAATACTAATGGATTTTTCCAAGGAATGTATGAATAAAATTTTCCTCAATATCAAGAAAACTCTCCACCATTTAAAAGAAAATTTCTTTCACTATGAAGGGTATGTAGAACATGTCAACATATTTGGAGAGATATACCATCTAATTGACCAGGAATCCATACCACCTGCATGGTGTCCATGATCAGAAAGGTGAAATAAAGACCTTGAATTGGCCTCCCTCCACATGTTGCACAAGTTCCATTGACTCATCAGTGACACCCCATCGGGAGTTCATATCTTGGGATGAGGATAACATGAATATCTACACTTCACCCCATGCATCGTCTAGAATACATCATCATAAATGACATTTTTTAATGTAATTACCCAAAGGAAACAATCAAATGAAATATCTACTCAGTAAACGTGGAACACTCAACAATAATCGTCCTAGAGTAAGTCTCGAAAGCATCAGGCCCGATGAGATCAAGCCAATGAGAAACTTTTGAGCTAGGAAACTGAGAACATATATTAGGATTTCGTCCTAATAGAATCCAACCAATAAGTGATTCTCATGTGCTTGAAAAAAAATCCCATGCAGACTCAGTGTCATACCTGACGCACACCCACGTAGGATTATGGGAAATCAAGAGGGTGGAAATAGAAGCAGCTACTACCAAAATACGAGAATAGCCCCAACCCATAGGTCCAGGGGAATTTTTAACTAAAAATTTCCCCACAAGACCAATGAATCTGGACTATAGTACATCAATGGAAGAATAGGACAAACCCCATCCCATAGGCTAGGGGAATTTTTACATCAAATTATCATACAACGAATGTTTGTTTTCACCCATCTAGGAAGAATGGTGGGAAGAGAGGTAACCCATTAAGTCTTGTCTCATGGTTCATGCCCCCCAAGATGATGGCATATTGCGAGGTCAGATTAAGGCTCCCTTCGGATCAATATTTTCAAAGAAGCTCGAATGATATCACATAATAGAAGGAGAAAATACAACAATGGATGAAAAAATATATCATATCATTAGGCACCGGGTACACCACCGCTAATGTGGTATTCATCTATGAACGTGGTGAACATAAATCCCATGGATCTCATAGGAAATCATACCAGTATATAGGATTCAAGAGAAGATGGTTCCCTCCCGGAGTTGGCCAACACCAGGCCTAATGGTGTGCAAACTTGAAATCAGAGTATTGCCCTAAATTTGGGTTCACCCTCAACAAACCCATCACTACCTCCCTGGTGAATCCCTAAAAATAAGATGAATAAATCCTAGGTTATATATGACCCACCTTAAGGTTCAAGGTGCAGCAGAAGAGTGGTAGGTACAGAACCTAATTATGATTTTTACCATGATCAATTATTATTCCAGGATCAATATGAAGATGAATTCCAATCTCCACAGAATAGAATTCAATATTTAGATAAATAAGGAAGAGTTCGAAATCTTTAGAGAGGATCTTTCACATCATATTTATAATTAATTTAATTAATTTCATAAAGAAAATAATACCTGGATCTTCGATATTTTCTTCATTGATGATGTTGATCATCCGGAATGACCCTTCCAGATTATCTCATTGTGCTTGTAGGATCCAAACTAAAATCCCTCTAGTGGTGATCCAAATCTGCTATGATGGCCTCAAATCGATGTCGCTTGTTCGTCGAGTGCTAGTGTGACGAAGAAAGTTTCTTGTGTCAATCATTATTGATTGCTTTTTCTTCATCTTTTAAGAATGTATCTCGTTCTTGAGAGGGGTGGGAGGAGAATTCAGAGAGAAATTGATTAGCTCAAGAATTCTTAATTCATCGG
The DNA here is from genome assembly GCA_963277665.1 of Viscum album. Classification (NCBI taxonomy): domain Eukaryota; kingdom Viridiplantae; phylum Streptophyta; class Magnoliopsida; order Santalales; family Viscaceae; genus Viscum; species Viscum album. The sequence continues at coordinate 1,535,671,887 of OY728143.1, read as the reverse complement.
GTGTGTGATTCAGTTTCATGTGGGTGTCTATCACAATAGGTGTACTTGTCTATTTGTATGCATGGAACTTCAGTTATAATATTTAATTTCATAATAGAAATTAAATACATTAATGAACTTAGATAAAACCCTTGCTAATAATAATAATACTGCGTCATTATTTATGGTGTGCCAACTTGCGCAAAACGGAATTAAAAATAAAAATCTATGCCCCAAAATAATATCAGCATCATTATTATTTTAACTTGTTCCAACTAGTTAAATAATTATTTACCATCTTGCAAATAATTATTTTACAAATGGACCGGACTTGGTCTTCTGGAACTCCACATCCCTTTATTGAACACTCAAATAAATAAATAAATAAATTTGTCAATTAAATAAATATTTTATTTACAAACTAGTAAATAAATATTTATTAAATGTTCAAGAAATTAAATAAATAAATATTATTTAATTTACGTGATCATTTTAACTTGAATAAAATTATTCCACAGTCTTGAGAATAATATTTATTTCATTAATTAAATTCAAATAAAATTTAACTTAGACAACAACAAAAAACTTAGTGTGTGTCCCTCTAGTATTTCTTCTCATTGGCATTAGGAATGATTTCCTAAAGACAAAGAGTACTGTCTGGAAATGGATCAATGCACCCAAGAGAAATAACATAAATTCAAAACAATGACGTCCACATATGAATGCTCACTGTGTAATATAATCCCTTTGTCTCAATATCTTATCAATCAAGTTTCATAAAAGTGGCATCAACCATTATGTTTGATATGTCATTCTTTGACTACCTAAAATAAACTCATAATTACACCATGGCCATGGAATTTTAGGTGACGGTTCTATTTCAATTAAAGGGATGAGATATCAACTTCCATAAATGGAAGGGCCAAATCCTTCCTTGGATTATCCATTAATAACATTTCACTCGTGACGCACCCAACGTACTCTACTTCCCATCAACTATCTGCATGATGGTTTTCATCAAAAAATAAATGTTTTCAAGAAGTGACATGTATTAAATATAATCTTAAATTCTAAGGATCATTACAAACCCTCGCATATAGAAATATATGATGACATCAAAACATGAGAAATTCCTACTGGCGGGTTTGTTCTTATAATCTTCTATCTTAGAGATTACCAAGTTTGAACTTCATGAGAGGAAGTCTCATCTACTTATGAGTACTCACACCTGAGAGTCTTCATGCTATGTGTCTCATTATAGTATGGTATCCAACTGTTGAACTATATTTTAATAATATTGTTATAGCATTTCAAGGTTCTCATCATAGAGGTGAACTGTCATGACCATATCAATGCAAAAAATACTCTAGGAAATTATTACATCATAGTCATGCAGAACAATGAAAAATATTTAATAAGAATATTAATATATGAATATATTAAATTTCCATGTAATCAAAGTACAACCATTTGGTTCTAGGACACCAACTCTTATAAACTCCAACTTAGACTAGAGCCAACTGCCTATGACTTTTAGTCTGCTAGACCTCACATGGTGATCATGTTTCTGCTGAGTCAATGATTTTGTCAAGGTGTTTCCCATGTTTTCTTCCATGGAAATACTTCTCACTATAACATCACCTCTATAAGAAAAATACTTTCATAGATTATACTTTCAAAGTATGTTCTTCATCGGAAAAAGTGACCTTGGCTCTTTTGCGAGAGCCACTACTACAGTATTATCACAGTAAAGTGTGATGGGATATTTACTGATAGGTATCACATCCACCTCCAGGAGGAATCTTCTCATCCAAAATTCTTCTTTAGGTGCCTCAAAAGCTGCTAAATACTCAGACTCTGCTATAGAATATGCAACCACACTCTATTTTGTGCTCTTCTAGCTCACTATACCTTCATTCAAAGTGAAGATGTATCATGTTTGTGACTTCATGTCATCTTGATCAGTCTAGAAACTATAATATTCATATCCTCTAATGACTAGTTCCTCATATCCACCATAAACCAGGAACGTATCCTGTATATGCCTTGGATACTTTAGGATAGTCTTGACTGCCATCCAATGGCAATCACCTGGGTCATCTTGATATATCCCTACCACACTCAATGCGTAGGTGACATCCATCCTATTACTTAGTATGTAATGAATGACTGACCTAATCGTTGATGCATATAAAGTCCTTTCCATTATCTTTCTTTCCTCATTTTTCCAAGGACACATTTTCTTTGAAAGATGAATTCCATGTGATGCTGGAAACAAAACCCACTTGGATTGTTCTATACTGATTCTTTTTAATATCATATCAATGTATGTACTTTGACTTAGGCTCAATAATATCTTGGATATATCATGATAGATCTTGATCCCAAGAATATCTGTGGCCTCTCCCAAGTCCTTCATAGAGAAAAATTTATTCAACCATGCCTTAATAGACTGTAAGACTGGTATCTTATTTCCAATAAGTAATATTTCATCAACATATACAATTAGAAAAATGATTGCACTCCCACTAAATTTTTTGTAGACACAAGGCTCACATTCATACCTGATAAAACCAATTTGTTTATGGATTCATAAAAATAAACATTCCATGACCCGGATTCTTGCTTAATCCATAAATGTATTTCTGCAACTTGTATACCTTATTCACATCCTTTAGAGTCAAAAAAACCTTCAGGTTCTGTCATGTAGACATCTTCCTGAAGTTTCTCATTAAGGAAGGATATTTTGACATCTATTTTCCAAATCTCATAATCATTGTAAGTGGAAATGGCCAATAAAATTTTGATGGAGTTCAGCATTGCAACTGGTGAAAAGGATTCATCATAGTCAATGCCTTGAGGTTGTTTGAACCCTTTTTCAATCTACCATTCCTTATAGGTGTTGACTTATCCTTCCTTGTCTAGTTTCTTCTTGAATACCCATTTTTAACCAACTAGATTTACATCACCTGGAGGATCTACCAAAATCCAGACTTAATTTTGGTACATGGAATCTATTTCTTAATTCATGGGTTCTTTACACTTGTCAACATTTGTGCCACTTACTACTTCATTTTAGGTTATAGGATCATTATTGTCATCTAAAAATGAGTCAACATCCTTGATAACTAGACAAACATACCATTCAGGTTCTCTAACCTCTCTTTTACTCCTACGCAGCTCTTGTGTCTCTAGAATAGTTCTTTATTCCACAAGGCTTTCTGGAATCTGTTCATGTACCAACTCTTGTGTACCTTGAGCCTCAACTTCATCGAAGTCTATCTCGATCCCACTATAACTTTTGGATATGTGCTCCCTCTCAAGTAATATGGTGTATCTTGACACTATAACCTTTTTGTCTGAGGGTTTGTATATATAATATCCCCTTGTTTCCTTAAGTTTCCCTATAAAGGTACACTTTGTGCCTCGGGGTGCAATTTTGTTACCTGAAGAGGCCTTAACAAATGCATCGCTTCCCCACACATGTAAATTTGATAATATGGATTTTTTCCACTCCAGAACACATATAAAATACCATTTATCTATTTATTTGGTACTTGGTTTAATATGTGCACCATTGTTTGTAATGCATATCCCCAAAAAGGATAATGTAAGACTCACATGGCTTATTATTTATCTCACTATGTCCAACAGGGTATGGTTCCTCCTTTCTCTCACACCATTCCATTGGGTCATTTATGGAGGAGTGAGTTGGGATAGGATCTCAAACTCCCATAAGTAATCAATGAAGTCTTAATTTAGATATTCTTCACCTCGATTGAAGTAGAGTTGCTTAATATTCTTAACAAGATGGTTCTCAACTTCATTCTTGTATTCTTTGAACATATCAAAAGAATCTGACTTATAACTCATTAAATAGATATATCCATATCTACTAAAATCATTAGTAAAGGTTAGGAAGTATGAGTACCCTTCCCTTAATTCAAATGGAAATCGTACACACACATCAGTATGAACCAATTCAATAAGTTCTTTATCTGTTTCACATTTCCCACTAAATGGGGCTTTGGTCATTTTTTCCTGTAAACATGCATGACATGCACCAAGTGATTTTAGTTCGAAAGAATCTAAATATCCATCATGATGTAACTTTTTCAAGAGTTTCTCCTTTACATGACCTAGCTGATGATTCCAAAGTTGGGTGTGGTATGAGTCATGTGTAGTATCTTTTTTATTGATTTCCATTACTTGGTTTGTGTAATCCAACACATAAAGACTGTTGTATAAATGTTCCCTACCAAAAAAAATAATATCTTTGTAAAAGAACCACCATTAATTTCCAAAAATGAAAACAAATCCATCTGTATCTAATCTAGATAGAGAAATAATGTTTTTAGTAACAAACGTCACATAATAACAACCCTTTAACAATAAGATCATCCCAATTGGAAACTTGAGGTGGTAGTCCCCAATAGATATAGCAGCAAGTCTGGCTCCGTTGGTTGCTCGTAGATCTACCTCCCCTCGGTCAATCATCCTAAATCTACTTGGTTCATATATTTGAAAACATATGTGATCACCAAAAGATGTATCTAATAACCAATTTCTAGAAATAGATAGATTTTATTCAATAACAAACACACCTGAATCTTCCCCTTGCTTCTTAGGATGGTTTCAGTTCTTTTTCTAGTGGCCTTTCTTGCCACATGTGTATCAAATAGCCTCATGTTTTCTTTCCTCTCCTTTGATATTCTTTTTCTTCGAAGGTTGTGAAGAATCTTTGGGCTTAAAGCTCTTCTCCTTCCCTTTCCTCTTATTCACCATAAGGACAGAAGGTTTTTCATTATTCATATCTTTTTTCACTTGTTGAATGAGGATAATAAGATCATATAGAAACTTCTCAATGTTGTTCATATTGAAATTGACAACACAGTTATAGAATCTCTGAGGGCGTGATGCGAGAATGAGATCGTTTCCCAGTTCATCAAGAAGTTTAAACCCCAAAACCTCCAGGAACACAATGTAGCTAATGAGCTTGACTACATGAGGCCCAGCTGGGGAACCTTCTCTAAGCTTACTCTGAAAGAGTGCCTTAGAGATCTCAAAACATTCTTGTCTTTCTCTCTCCTAGTAAAAACCATGTAGGTGATCGAGCATTCTATAATCATCCATGTTTTCATGATACATCATGAGATCACTAAAAAATGATGATATCACCAAACATTGAACATTGACTGTGTCATTAATATATTTCTCATAGACCAAGAAATCCTCATCACTCGCCTCTTTGGTAGGTGGATCAGGTAAGGCTGACTCCATCACGCAAGACTCCCATTCATGGTGTATGAAAACTTAAATGTGTATAAACCATTCATTGAAGTTAATGATAGTGAGGATGTTGTATTTATCCAAAATTGATCGTAGGGATAGTGTGGTTTATGAGATTGTCATTTAATTCTATAATTAAAAGAGAAGATCATTAGTAATTTATTGATTACATTTTATGAGAAATACTAAATTTTTATTTATGTCTCCCACTATTTTATCAAGTCCCATTAGGCCTCACCATTGAACTCAGAATGTTCAGTTTCCATGGAATTCTAGTGGTAAGGATCCATATTCCCCTTCGCATAACCCCAATAAGGGTTTTCCAAGCTATTAGAAGGTATTTAGGTTGGCAGATATTTTCCAAATGTGGGCTTTAAGTTCCTTGATCTGTTGAGTGGAATCCCCAATCCTGAAATCATGACTTTGTATTTCCTAAACTCTTGCCTCTAATATTACACCACATCTAGAAAGGGATACTCCTCTTGATGTAATATGGTTATGTCAACCCGAAACCTTTCATAAGGGCTTCCTTTAAAAAATTATGTGTCCCAACAGTGGTTGGTCAAACCATAGTTTTATTGAATTTTTCCTTTAATCATGTAACGAAAGGCTTGGTATGACTTAATATTTTCTTTGACGGATTTTTATCTCTTATGTGTAAATTTCTTATTATCATTATCACATGATTTTTAAGATTAATTGGAACTTAATTAAGTGATTAACCATGTCTTGATATTATATATGCATAAGTATGGTTTATTTAAGTTCTATCTTACATGCTAGTTTAATTCATTAATTATGTGATCATGACCACACATCCATAATGATAAACCATCAAACTGACAGAAATAAAATAAAGAGAATGATCATGAGCTTCTCTAATGGTTAGTTTATCTAGCAGTTGATAATGTAACCCTGACCTAGGGAAGAAACATCTTGAACCTTTTTGGTTCATGTTTACAGCTTTCCACCTGTCCACCTCTACATATCCTAAGATTGGTTTCATCTTATCTCTAGCTTGAACCGCCTCTACTATCTTGGGAGTTCAATTCATTAATTATGCATTTTATAATTCCCATATAGGTGAGGGGTAAAAATGGGTTTTACATAAAAGAAACCTTGGGCATGCATGCCATACATATTAATGAGGAGAGATGGCTTGCAGGCCAACAAATTTAGTTTAAATAAATTAATTAAAAGAAACCATCCACATACAAAGGTATTGGTCTATCTCATGATCATCCAAATATGAAATGATTTTTACACAAAAATAAAACTAGAAATCAATCCATTAATCTATCTTGTTTAAGATAAATCATTCTCGAATCAATTAATTATCATAATTAATTAATCAATCTTAAACCGTTTTTTTGAATTTCTTTGAGATTCTCATCCATCATAATTTTAAATAAATAAATTCATTTAAAATTATCTTTGTACGAAACTTTTACCTTGGAGGAAACCTGGTGAATTCATATTCCTAATTACCCACTGAGTAGAAATTAACATTACACAGATGTTAAATTAAACACATATATATAGAACACCTATCACGTTTTTTGCCTTAACTTTACACCCGCATGATGGTACACGTCTTAAGGGTTTTTATAATATAATAATAATAAATCATCATAATTTGGATGAGTACAAGGCGTGTAGTTCCAACCACATAGCATGTACTATTTTTCACCGTCCATCTGATGTACACGCCCTAGGAAACGGTGTGTGAGTGTACTTTATAAATCATCGGATTACACGACATGTTTAGTGGGCCACACACCGTGTAGTATCATTGTTACGTGGTTTCCAGCCAGGAAATACATGTATGGGGTACATTTCTGAACCCTAACCTGAAGGGACTACACATCGTGTCCATTTGACTACATGGCATGTAATTTGAAAACCGTGTGCCACATGTTTTTGGTCAACACATTGAGTCATTTAATACTTATAAAGACTCCAAAACACATATTTATTTGGAAAACCTATCCAATGAATTTAATCTTGACTACATAAAGTTTATTGCCGAATAGACACTGTGTGTTCTGGTGTTGTACGGCCAGGAACCTTTGGCACCACCAGACATGTTCCTCTATTTAATTTTATTCAAAATTAACAGAAAAAAATCATTTATGTAAGGTGAACAAGAAATGAAAGAGGAGTATATTTCATGATTAAGATTTTCAGAATGATTAACTTGAATTGAAACAACTAATTTTTAAAATGCATAAGTCATCAATGAAATATTTAAATAATTAGAAACTATGATGTAACTGCTCTGATACCACTTAAAGGTTTTGGGCGCAGTGGAAGCATAGTTAGTACCGAACCCAAATTTAATTTTTACCATGATAAATGATTATCCAGGGATCAATATGATGATGAAAACCTGTCTCCATGGAATATATCCAAATATTTAGATAAATAAAGAAAAGGCCCGAAACCTTTATAGAGGATCTCGCACATCATGTTTATAATTATTTTTATTAATTACATAAAGAAAATAATCCCAGGATCTTTGGTATTTTTGTATTTGATGATGTTGATAATCCGAAATGACCCTTCTAGATTATCTCATTATACTTGTAAATATACAAACTATAATATCTCTAGTGGTGATCCACACATGCTCTAATGGCCTCAGATCGACGTCGCTCATTCTCTAGGTGCTAGCGCGGTGAAGCGAGTGTCTTGTGTTGGTCATTCTTGATCATTTATTTTCAGCCTTGAAGAAAATCTCTTATAATTGTGAGGGGTGGGAAGAGGATTCGAGAGAGAAATTTTTTATCTCAACAATTCATAATTCACCGAGTGTGTGATTTGGTGTCATGTTGGTGTCTATCATAGTAGGATTACTTGTCTATTTATATGCATGGAACTTTAGTTACAATATTTAATTTCATAACAAAAATTAAATACATTAATGAACATAGAGAAACCCCATGCTCATAATAAAAATACCGTGTCATTATTTATGGTGTGCCAACTTGTAAAAAACAGAAAATTTTGTGTCACAAAATAATAGCAGCATCAATATTATTTCAACTTGTGCCAATTAGTTAAATAATTATTTACCAACTTGAAAATAATTATTTTACTATCGGACCAGCCTTGGTCTGAACAAACTCCACTTTCATTAATTAAACACCCAAATAAATAAATAAATAGTTTATTCTCTTAAATAAATATTTTTTTTACAAACTAGTAAATAAATATTTATTAAATATTCAACAAAATAAATAAATATATTTTATTTAATTTATGAAATCATTTTAACATGAATAAAATCATTCCACATTCTTGAGAATAATATTTATTTCATTAATTAAATTCAAATAAAATTTTACCAAGACCACCAAAAACCCTTAGTGTGTGACCCTCATGGATTCTTTCTCATTGGCATTAGGTGGTCCTGCCTAAAGTCCAAGAGTACTATCTAGAAACGGGTTTGGGCACCCAAGAGAAATAATGTAAAGTCGCAACAATGACAACCACATACGAATGCTCACTGTGTAATATAATCACATTACCTCAATATCTCATCAAGAAGGCTTCATGATAGTTTCATCAACCTTTATGCTTGATATGTCGTTTTTTGACTACTTGAAAGAAACTCATCGTTACACCATGGAAATAGAATTTCACGCGACTATTCTATTTCAATCAAAGGGTCAAGATATCGACTTCCATAAATGGAAGGTTCAAATCCTTCCTTGATTTATCCATTAATAACATTCCACTCATGACACACCCAACATACCCTAATTCCCACCAATTGTCTATGTGACGGTTTTTTTCAGTAAATCATAGTGTGCGAGTCATGACATGTATTAATGATAATCTGAAAGTCTAAGGATCATTACACATGATCACAGATAGAAATTTCCAATGACACCAAAACATGAAGAATTTCTACTGGCGGGTTTGTCCTCATAATCTTCTGTCTTGGAGATTACCAAGTGCGAACTTCCTGAGAGGAATTCTCATCTTCTTACGAGTACTCACACCAGACAATATTCATGTTATGTGTCCCATCATAGTATTTCATCTAAATATAGAACTATATTTAAGAATATTGTAATCTCATTTCAAGGTTCTCATCATAGCAGGAAAATAACATGACCTTATCAGTGCAACAAATACTCTATAACATTATTACATCATAGTTATAAAGAACAATGAAAAATATGTAATAATAAGTTTAATATTTAAATATATTAAATTTCCATGTAATCAAAGTACAACCAGTTGGTTCTAGGGAACCAACTCTTACGCCACCTCCTCCTACCCATAAGAATGTTTCCCTCAAGATCGATGAATGATTCGCCAAGCATGAAGAATAAATAAAGGTGCTTAAGTGAATCAATGTCGAGCTATGTTGAGTAATATATCTTGTTGGATGTGTTCCTCAAGAAGAACATCAACTGGTGTTCCCAAAGGAGGTGCCTTTCCCATAAGCACCCATCCCAATAATTGAAACTAAGCTCGGATTCTTGTCTAGTCCAGCACTAGGACCATCAGTCTATTTTAATCCATCCCCGTAAGAATATCAAGACTTCTTTCCACTAGAAAAGCATCCATAATATATTTAGGTTTACCCATAAAGGATACCCATGGTTGGGTATCCGAACCAAATTCTAGTAGTGTCGTCATGTTCAATTATGCCCCCTACTGCACCCACCCAAGCTCAAGCCTAGAAGGATATGCATCAAGGGATCTTGAATACTATCGAGCAATTGATAGCTCTACTGTAATCCATTGAAGGGAAGTGCACTCTGATACAAGAATAATGAAAACCTTACCCTGATTTGATGATCAAAATTCAGCCACCACCAAACTTCAGGAACCGTATATTCCTAGTGTTCAATGGTTCAGGAGACCCGAAACAATATTTAATACTCTATGTATCTTACTGTGATCCCGTGATGGGCACTATAGAGCAACATGATGTAGTGAAACCTAGATGTTTCATGTGAACATAGTAGGGTTCAGCCTTTCTATGGTATACAATTTTTCTAACAAACTCAATCATGGGCTAGGAGGACCTCTAGTGATGGTTTCTCTTCCAGTTCAGTTCGACATTGCCTAAGACAACAGTCAATGATCTCATGATCTGTAGGCGGTGAGAGAATTAAAGAGTTTCATACTTCATCAACATATGTAAATTCATGACATACACATTGAACTGTCCAATCCCCCATGATGAAATTCTTGCTATGTGAATTGATAATCATTGTGAAAAAATTTAGAAACCACTCATCCTAGTGAAATACACATGTGGGTTCCGATATTTCTCCATCATTTCCCAAAGAATAGAAGACTCCTTGCAATGGAAAAATATCAAGTCCTGAGTTTCCCCATTGGCCCTAGTAAAAAGAACATGAGAAGTTTAAGTGGCTTCTGTCACATTTAAGCCACCTCTGCCACTAGAACTAGTTGTTATGCCTCTACCACACCATGAAGGAACCCTCGGGTGCCAACAGCCACCCCCACCTCAGAAAGATGAGAAAAGAGGTTCCAAAATAAATCAGTTCAACGAACAAAGAAATAAATTCTAATCATTCCAAGATGACCAAGTCTATGTCTACTTCATAGTCGCCATGAATTTCAACTTTCTCTCACTAATAGTGCCAAGGAGAGTTTATGAAGTGGGTATAAATGTTTATCCAAATAATTTCCCCTATCACCGGATGTTGTGACACAACATCCAGGAGTGCTTCATATTCAATGATCTCCTACAAAATATGGTGGATTCCAGACAAGTCAAGTTGGTTCTACCACCAGAACATGTGGCGTATGTCTCCACATTATACCCAAGAGGTGAAGAGGAATGGAAAAATATTCACCAGAAAAAAGGAGAAAAAAATTGATAGTTGTATGACTCGAAAAACAATCAACCGAGATCATTTCTGTAAGGACCCGACCCCAGTTTCCCAGAGCCAGTGCCTTATTTGATTACGTTGGAATACATACAAGGAAACAAGTCCTAAAGGACTAAGTAGTTTAGTATTATTGGAAACAAGTTACATACATAAGTTCAAATTTACACATGGAAATGAAAAACAACACTAAATTATTCCACTAGAAACATCATGTCTCCTAGATTATGCTCACATGTCATTCATAATTTACTTCTTCATATCCTGAGAAAAATAAAACATAATAAAGGGTGATCTCAAACACTCAATAAGAGTAAGCAATACAGTGGAAGATAGCATAAACATTAGACATGGTGAACGATTGAAAACACATGCCTTTAATAATGAACTTGAACACATTATGGCAGAAATATGAGCTGAATAAAACATAATCATGGGTATTCTACTAGTCGAATAACCGCATGATCTTAAAATACTAACATCATAATGAGGGAAGTGCATATTTCGGACATTCTGAAACATTTTTTCAAGGCCTCAGCCAAGACGTCTAATGATTAAGGCCTCATCCAAAATCCATATATCACATTGGGAAAGGCCTCGGCCAATTCCACGTTTATTTGTCTCATGAGACCTAACGATGCATGGAGGGGATATAGAAGGCCCCACCCATCACATAATAAGTCCAATGCATTCCTCATAGGAGTGGGTATAAACATAACAACATAAACATTCATATTGAAACTATCATATGAAATGTAACTATCTTTCCCCAATCATTAAACATAAAACATTAACCATTCCGAGTAATATGGTGAATGGTTTTAGGATAGATCATCAACAATAGAGTTAGTAATAAAACATTAAATAAAATATGGTATATGAATTAATATATGATTAAACCCAATAATACCATGGAATCAACAAGAGTTCTTAATTAGATGAAAACACTCTTATAAAATCATTAAGCAATTCTGGAGATAAATACTCTTTCATTTTGAAAAGAATAGTTATTTTGGAAAAATCTTTGTATAAAACCATAAGTAAAGTAATATAGTATTTTCATAATAAAATGTTCGGTTTTATAAAGATAACAATTTCTAAAAATAAATTATATACTGCCCTTGAAAATAGGTAAGAATTTGAGAAATTCCCTTGAATCCAGCTTGTATTTTGGAAACAATTTTGAAAGTTTCTTATAAAATGTGTAACTATCCATAAAATAAGGAAGTATTATGGTTTGTAAACATATATATGATACTCACACAGAATATATGAGGATTACATAACAATAAATAATAATTTCCTTGAGGTATTTAGACAATGAAAGTATCCCGAATGAAAATGAAAGTTCGGGTGAAAAAACCCTTACCTTAACTCCAAACGTGTTCCGCTCTTGAACTTAAGATCCAGGAATATGACATTATACATGTTAATAAATTATTTAAAAACCTATTAGGAATTTATTTAGTTTATGATAGTTATTGTTAGTTCATTTATGTATTTATTGATAAGTTATTGTTTTGAATTTCGTCGTTCTGGAGTGTTTGTTTCCTTTATTTTCATATTCAGTTCACTTGTTTTTAAGTAATAAATTTCATGTGGAATGGTTATAAATCTCCAGGATTGGGATTATATATTATTTATGAACACAAATAATTGTTAGGGGTAATTTATATCATTTGTTTACATGTAATTAGGATGAATCATTAGATGAAAACCACTACGATTATTCGGTGGTATTTGGATTATTATGAACTAGTTTTTTCATATAACTTAATTATATGTACATATTCTGGTTAATGAATATTAATTATGATATAATACATATATTATAGTATGTTTCAACCATAAATATGGTTTCATGACCAGTAATGAAGAATAAATTGAAGAACGAAACTTCGTCGTCCATGAAGGTTATAAATCGGAACCTCATGGACGTCGATTTTGTTTATAAAAATAAAAGGGAGGTAATAAAAATATTTATGATGGTTATTCCATTAACATGATATAAATCCAGTATATAGATGTTAATATATTTATCATGGTCATTTATACATATGAGGTGAGGAGAGGATAACAAAAGTGGATAAATTGAAATAAAACAAATGAGAAAGAAGGGTGCTTTACCTCTTGAAACATCCTCCTTGATAAACTCATTAAGGGAAGGGGTTTTGGTCTTTTGGAAAGAATAAGAGCTTCCTAGTCGTGGGGAGTTACTAGGGAAGGGTAATTGGGAAGAAATTTTAGGATATTCAAGGCTTAGAGGAGTGAAGAGAAGAGGTAGTGGTGGGGGATTTTTATAGTAGAGAAGAGGGGTATATTTTGAATATTTAATTCATTATTTTATTATTTCTCTCAAGAAAACCAAATAATGTTGTTTCATGTGACACATAATAGTAATAAGTGCATTAGAGTTCAAACCAAGTGGCCTTTAATCACTTGTGATGTCATGAATAGTGTATTTAACTGATAATTTGTATATACAGTATTTTATCGTATTTTAATATTCATCAAAAATTATAGAATTTCAGAAAAATACGAAAACTTCACCCCTACCATTTTTCGACTTGTTTAATTCAAAAGTGAAATCCATTTTTCAAAAATAATTTTATAAATATTATTAATTTAATTTTTAAATAAGGTCATAGTTAATTCAAAAAATAACAATCTTGAAGTGCAGTTAGTTTTATGTGACATTGAAAAATTAATTAAGATCCCATTATCGTATTTCCATAAGGAAAACAAAATAATATCATTATTTACTATTCAAGGGTCATATTAATATTCATATTACTATTCATATTACTATTCATAAGGTTATGTTACTATTCACTAAAAATCATGTTTGTTCTATCGGAATCCAAATGACTTATTGAACACAACTCTAGATGACCATTTCTTAAAATTCCAAACATAGAAGAAAAAAAGTTGTGTTTAATGGTTAGATTATAAAATTTCATTCTATATTTATTTTCAAAAGCCTAGGGTGTTACATTCTCTCCTCCTTACAAAAATTTCATCCTCAAAATTCACAGAATATTACCTAAAAATATTTGGGTATGTCTTTAACATAAGCTCCTCGGGCTCCCATGTTGCTTCCTCTATCTTATGGTTCCTTCATAGAACCTCCACCAGAAGAGTCATTCGATTTCTCAATACTTGTTCTATAGTATCAAGAATCTTGATAGGCTCTTCATAGTAAGATAGATTGGACTCAAGTTCCACTTCTTCATAAGTGAGTACATGTGTTGGGTCTGGCATGTACTTTATTAACATTGACACATGGAACACATTGTGAACCTTGGAGAGACTTGGCGGCATTGCAAAACTGTAAGATATGGCTCCAATTAGGTCCATAATTTCAAAAGGTCCGATATACCTAGGACTTAATTTTCCCTTCTTGCTGAATCGTATAATACCCCTCCATGTAGATACCTTTAAGAAAACGTGATCACCTTCCTGAAACTCTAAATCCTTCCTTCGGTTGTTATCATAGCTCTTTTTCCTACTTTGGGATATTTTTATATGGTTCTAGATAATCTTCACCTTTTCCATTGTTTCTTCAACAAGTTCTGGGACCACAAGCTTTCTTTCACCAACATTGTCCCAGCAAGTTGGTGTACATAATCGCCTCCCATATAATGCTTCCTAGGGTGCCATCTGTATACTTTAATGGAAGCTATTGTTGTAGGAAAATTATAGGAGAGGTAAATAATGATCCCACATGCCTTTAAAATAATGTGAACAAGACCTCAACATGTCGTACAATGTTTGAACAGTCTGTTCTGATTGTCCATTAGTTTTTGGGGGTAGGCAGTGCTCAAATGAAGATCAGTATCTAGGTCCTTCTGAAGACTTTTCCAGAATCTTGATGTAAAATGTGGATCACGATCAGAAACAATCGATAGGGGTACTCCATGAAGTCTCACAAATTCATTAATATATTGTCTTTCTAGATGTTCAAGTGTTAGATCTTCTCTTATAGCAAGAAAATTTTCTAACTTGGTAAGATGATCAATAATGAACCATATTGCATCGTTCCTTCTAGGAGTCTTTGGTAGTCCCATGACAAAGTCCAACAAGATATTATCTCATTTCCACTCAGTTATGGGAAGAGGTTGCAATACTCCTATAGGTTGTTGCCTTCTATCTTTCACTTTTTGACAAACCATACATCTTGACACAAAATCAGAAATCTCCATCTTCAAGTTGTCCCGCCAAAAATGTTCCTTCAAATCTCTATACATATTAGTGCAACCAGGGTGTATAGTGAAATTGGAATTATGAGCATCATCCAACAATTCCATTTTTAGATCAGGTATATCAGGAACACAAAGTCTCTTCCCAAATTTCAAAATTTCGTCTTCATATATGATGTCACTCAATCTCCCATCATTCACAGCTTTAATCTTCTTTTGAAACACCTCATCATCAGCATGAGAACTTTTTATCCTTTATAGTAAAGATGGTTTGGCAACCATTTGAAAAAGCATTGATTTTTCAACTTCCATGGTTATTCCCATATCCATCTTTACTAGATCCATGAAAATAAGATCCCTTTCAACTCTCATCTTGTTCAAAACTCCATGATCCTTTCTGCTCAAATCATCTTCCACATTATTTTCCTTCCCCGGGTGGTAGTGTATCGTGAAATCATAATCCTTGAGAAGTTCAAGCCATCTCATTTGCCTCATGTTGATTTCATTCTGTGAAAAAATATATTTCAAACTCTTATGATCAGTATAAATCTCACATTTTTCACTATAGAGATAATGTCTCCATATCTTCAAAGAAAATATTATAGCAGCTAACTCAAGATCACAAGTAGGATGTTTTTTCTCATGAAGTTTTAGTTGTCGTGAAGCATAAGTAATAACCCTATCATTTTGCATAAGGACCCAACCAAGTCCTTTCTTTGAATCATCACTATAAATAACAAAACCGTCATTCCCCGATGGTAGAGTCAATATAGGAGCGTTGACTAATATTCTCTTCAGTTATTTGAAACATTATTCACAATCTTTTGTCCAAAAAAATTTAACCCCTTTACGTGTGAGATTCGTTAGTGGGTTAGCTAGTCGGGTAAAATTCTGCATGTAATATAGATAATAACCTGCTAAGCCAATAAAACTGTGTATCTCAGTTATGTTTGTTGGTGTGGGCCATTATTGGATTGCCTTTGTATTTGCAGGATCAACTAGGATTCCATCCTTAGAGACAATATGGACAAGAAAAGAAATCTTTTGAAGCCATAATTCACACTTTCTAAACTTCCAATAAAATTCATGTCTTCTAAGATTCTTCAGGATAATGTGCAAGTGATTTTCATGATCTTCATAGATTTTTTAGTATACCAAGATTTCACCAATAAATACCTCTAAAAAATCATCGAGATATTCCGAGAAAACATTGTTCATTAGATCCATGAAGACAGAGGGTGCATTAGTCAATCCAAAAGGCATCACTGTAAACTCGTAATGCCCATACCTGGTTCAAAATGTTGTTTTCGGAATGTCTTCCGTCTTCACACACAACTGAAGATATCCAGATCAAAGGTCAATCTTTTAAAAGTATTGAGCTCTATTCAATTGGTCAAATAAATCATCTATGCGAGGTAGGGGATAATTATTCTTTATTCTAATAGCATTGATTTCCCTATAATCAACGAAAAGCCTTATGGATCCGTCTTTCTTCTTCAAAAAAAGGACAGGGGCTCCTCATGGAGAAACACTAGGTCGAATAAATCCCTTATTACTCAATTACTCTAGTTGCTTCTTTAGTTACACTAATTCCAAAGTGTCCATTCTATAAGGGGTATTTGATATGGGCCTTGAACCTAGAATTAAATCAATGGAAAACTCAATTTCTCATTCTGGAGGATGTCTAGGTAAATCTTCTGGAAACACATCAACATATTCTTTCACAATAGGTACATCCTTTATTTGAACATTCCTTTCCTCACCCACAATTATTTCGTTCTCTTCCTCCCCAATAATTGAATTTAGTTGAGCTACTGAGGGTGGATCTAGATAAGAATTAGGTGGTGACGATTCTGCTCTAAATATAAGGTGTTCTTTATCATCGTTATCAAAAATCGTAACCTCCTTCTTCTTACAGTAAATTTTTGCATCATGGTCTGAAAGCCAATCCATACAGAGTATTATATCAAATTCAATCATGGGTATGATGATGAGATCAGTAGATAAAGAACATTTATATTCCCTAATGGGAACTTATTGATATAACTTTGTAGCAATGATACTTCCCTTGGGAGTTTTTACTGAAAACTCCCTTGTTAAATCAAATTGGAAACATCTAATTTTCTTAGAAAACTGGGAAGATATGAAACAATGTGATGATCCATAATCAAATAAAGCATTGGATAAACTTTAGGAAACAATTAAAGTACCTGCCACCACATCATTAGGAACTTCAACCTCTGCAGTTGTGATTGAATAAGATTTTCCCTGATCCCTTGGCCTTTTCTATTGCATATTTTCTTGATGTTTTGTAAAATCATTAGCATAGTGTCCCATATCCCAAAAACTATAGCATTTAACATCATTGGATTCCTTCTTCCCTTTGCAATCACCAGAAAGATGGCCTTTCTTACCACATTTGTAGCATACTTCTTTTCCTTTTAAGCATGCACCAAGGTGTTTCCTTCCATAATTTTCACATGGTGGAAATTTGACTCTTCCATTCTTCCCTGTTTCTTTATTTCCTTTCCCAGGGTTTTCAGCAGCCCTATTCTTTTCTTGCCTTCCCTTAAATTCATAAGACTTAGAGAATTATTTTTATGTATTGATGGCATATGAAACAATATCCTCATATGATGAAAAACTTTGGGAGACCAGTGCCCGTCAAAGCAATGCATTTATGACATCAAAGAATCGATCAATTTTTCTCCTTGGATTTCGTATGTAGTCTACAACATGTCTTGCTAATCTTGTGAATTTAGCTTCATACATTGCAACATTCTCATCTTCCTTCTGCCTCAGATTCAAGAATTGTCTCTCTGTATCTGCTCGCTGCTCACAAGGGAAATATTTTTCTAAGAAGATTTCCTTAAAATGCCTCCATTCCATCTCTTTTATCTATTACTCATACTTTGTGTTTTGGATTAATGACCACCACTGGTTCACATCTCTTGATAGACGATATACTTCCTTGAAAACCTTCTCTCTTTCATTACATCCCAAAGCAATAAATATCTTCTCAAGGGAACATATCCACTGCTCTGCTACAAATGGGTTTGTGGTCATGTTGAATGATAGAGGTTGTTGTCGCATAAATCGATCTAACATGGATCCTCCACGTGGTGGATCTGAATGCTTCATAACAGTAAGTTTATTATTCATAACCTGAGTAAGTGGTACCAGTATAGTTATGATTTGCTTAGCACTAGTCACAGCATCAGAACCAACATCATTATCTTGCATTAGAGGAAAATCCTTACAGGGAACACGTGCATTCGTGAAATTTCCATTCCATCCACTAGGCGCCATATCTAGATAATGGAATACACTAGATTAGGTTATGAATCATAATTTGTAATCTTAACTAAAAAAATACTCAGAAAAAAATGAGATCCTACGCATGGCTAATTCCATATTCACAAAAATGGTTTCTTTGAGGAATATTTTACATTTCAATCCTTCATAATGGCTTGTAAAGAAAATGTGAATTATCCTAAGCATATCCCCCAGGAGTGTCGTAACCAATAGTGTGGCAAGGCCCATTGTCGTGCACCAGTTCCCGTTCGAGTCTAGATCAAAGCGGTGTTTTCAGTTTTTACCCCTAGATACATATGTTCCAGAGCCGCCTCTACTTGCTCGTATCTAGAAAGGGATGTATTATATGAAAGATACACATAATCTATTCCTTACCAAAATACCAGGATGTTATTGTATGTATTTCCTCAAAGACTAACTTAGGGACTCTTCCATAATTCAACGTTTTCTAAATCTAGTTTCCAATTTTTCCACTAAACTTCCTCTGATACCAACTGTAAGGACCTGACCCCAGTTGCCCGGAGCTGCTGCCTTATTTGATTATTTTGGCATACATACAAGTAAAATGAATCCTAAAGGACTTAGTAGTTTAGTATTATTGGAAACAAGTTACATACATATGTTCAAATTTACACATGGAAAGAAAAAACAACACTAAATTATTCCACTAGCAACATCATGTCTCCTAGATTATGCTCGCATTTCATTCATAATTTACTTCTTAATATCTTGAGAAAAATTAATCATAATAAAGGTTGAGCTAAAACGCTCAGTAAGAGTAAGAAATACCACGGAATATAGCATAAACATCAGACATGGTGAACAATTGAAAACACATGCCTTTAATAATGAACTCAAACACATTATGGCATAAATATGAGCTGAATAAAACATAATCATGGGTATTATACTAGTCGAATAACCACATGATCTTCAAATACTAGCATCATAATGAGGGAAGTTCATATTCCACACATTCTGAAACATTTTCTCAAGGCCTTGGCTAAGACGTCTAATGATTAAGGCCTCAGCCAAAATCCATATATCACATTGGGAAAGGCCTCGGCCAATTCCATGTCTATTTGTCTCGTGAGACCTACCGATGCATCGAGGGGATATAGCGAGCCCCACCCATAACATAATAAGTCCAATGTATTCCTCATATGAGTGAAGATAAACATAACAACATATACATTCATATTGAAACTATCATATGAAATGTAACTATCTTTCCCCAATCATTAAACATAAAACACTAACCATTATGAGTAATATGGTGAATGGTTTTAGGATAGATCATCCACAATAGAGTTAGTCATAAACCATTAAATAAAATATGTTAGATGACTTCATAAATTATTAAACCCAATGATACCATGGAATCAACAAGAGTGTTGAATTAGATGAAAACACTCTTATGAAATCATTAAAAAATTCTGGAGATAAATACTCTTTCATTATGAAAAGAAGAGTTCTTTTGGAAAAATATTTGTTTAAAAATGGTAGTAAAGTAAGATAGTATTTTCATAATAAAATGAGTTGTTTTATAATGATAATGGTTTCCAAAAAAATTATAGAGTGCCCTTAAAAATTGGGAAGAATTTGAGAAATTCCCTTGAATCTGGCTTGTATTTTGGAAACTGTTTTGAAAGTTTCTTTTAAAATGTGTAACTATCTCTAAAATAAGGAAGTATTATGGTTTTTAAACATATATATGATACTCACACAGAATATATGAGGAGTAAATAACAATAAAAAATAATTTCATTGAGGTATTTAGACAGTGAAAGTATCCCGAATGAAAATGAAAGTTCGGGTGGAAAAACCTTTACCTTAACTCCAAACGTGTTCCGCTATTGAACGTAATCTCCTGAAATATGAAATTATACTTTTTAATAACTTATTTAAGAAACTATTAGGCATGTATTTATTTTACCATAATTCTGGTTAGTTTATTTTTTTTATTGATAAGTTATTGTATTGAATTTCGTCGTTCTGGAGTGTTCGTTTCCTTTATTTTCATATTTGGTTCACTTGTTTTTAAGTAATGAAATTCATGTAGAATGGTTATAAATATCCAGGATTGGAATTATATATTATTTATGAACATAAATAATTGGTAGTGGTCATTTATATCATTTGGTTACATGGAATGAGGATGAATCATTAGATGACAACCACTTCGATTATTTGGTGGTATTTGGATTATTATGAACTAGTTTTGTCATATAACTTAATTATATGTACATATTTTGGTTTATGAATATTAATTATGTTATAATACATATATTATAGTATGTTTCGACCATAAATATGGTTTCATGACCAGTAATGAAGAAGAAATTGACGAACAAAACTTCGTCGTCCACGAAGGTTATAAATCGGAACCTCATGGACGTCGATTTCATTTATAAAAGTAAAAGGGAGCGAATAAGAATATTTATGATGGGTCTTCCATTAACATGATATAAATCCAGTATATAGATGTTACTGGAGTTATCATGGTCATTTGGACAGAGGAGGTTAGGAGAGGATAACAAAAGTATATAAATTTAAATAAAACCAAATGAGAAAGAAGGGTGCTTTACCTCTTGAAATAACCTCCTTGAGAAACTTCTTAAGGGAAGGGGTTTTGGTCTTTTGGAAAGACTAAGAGCTTCCTGGTCGTGGGGAGTGACTAGGGAAGGGTAATTGGGCATAACTTTGAGGAGATTTAATTCTTAGACGAGTGAAGAGAAGAGGTAGTGGTGGGGGGTTTTTATAGTGGAGGAGAGGGGTATATTTTGAATATTTAATTCATTATTTTATTATTTCTCTCAAGACAACCAAATAGTGTTGTTTCATGTGACACCTAATAGTAATAAGTGCATGTGATTTATAACCAAGTGTCATTTCATCACTTGTGATGTCATGAATAGTGTATTTAACTGATAATTTGTATATACGGTATTTTATCGTATTTTACTATTCATCAAAAATTATAGAATTTCAGAAAAATCCCAAAAATTATCGCCTACCATTTTTCAACATGTAGAATTCAAAAGTGAAATCCATTTTTCAAAAATAATTTTATAAATATTATTAATTTAATTTTTAAATAAGGTCATAGTTAATTCAAAAAATAACAATCTTGAAGTGCAGTTAGTTTTATGTGACATTGAAAAATTAATTAAGATCCCATTATCTTATTTCCATAAGAAAATAAAATAATATCATTTTTTAATATTCAAGGGTCATATTACTATTCATATTACTATTCATAAGGGTATGTTACTATTCACCAAAAAGCAGGTTTGTTCTATCAGACTCCAAATGACTTACTGAACACAACTCTAGATGACCATTTCTTGAAATTCAAAACATAGAAGAGACAAAGTTGTGTTTAATAGTTAGATTATAAAATTGCATTATATATTTATTTTCAAAACCTTGGGGTGTTACAATGTCATCCTCAAGGCATAGTTGAAGCAACCAACTATACCCCAAATAGATCTTGATGCAACACAACCATCATACTTAGCCCCACAATTTTCTAAGGTCTTAAGGGAAGAAATCAGAAGTAAGAAGATGAGACTACACCAAAGCCAAAATCATTCTTGACACTTTCAGACTTTATTCCAGAAGACTTAAAGGCATGGGCAATGCTCTGCCTAATGGGACAACAAGCACCCCCCCCCCCCCCACCAAATGGGAAAATGGGCATCGTCCCACCAAATAAGACAACGGGCACTGCCCTACCAAAAGGAACCATCAGAAGAAGGTAGTTAGATAAAATCATTGTCATGTCAAGAACTGATCTTCTTATCCACCAATTTCATTCACTTGATGGGCCCCTTCTCTAATGGAGAATATGGCCAGGAACCCCAATTCCTTGCATCCAACTAGAGAGCCGGAGGAAGAGACCAGAGATGCAGAGGGTTTCCAGGAAGTCGTGATCACGGTAGGAGTCAAATTTTTAGCCACACAGTAACTCAAACCATTAATGTTGTGTAAAATCATAGAAGGAACTTCTAGAAGACACAACAAGAACCAAAGTGCTTCTCTTCCCCTACTGGAAGAAATATGAGCCCAATAATCTTGGAGTATCTGTCGAAGGAAGAGAAGATGTCTAATCGCCCAAGGCATACAAGTAGACCAGTTATGCCAAAATCATAAAGAACAGCAGCATCATTAGCTAATATCATAGAGGTCGGGCCATCCATGTCCAAAGCTCAATCAACTAAAGTGACCATAAAATAGAATCCCAAAGTCAGGAAGCACCGACAGTTAGAGAATAAATATGATATTATAAAGCAACTTGCCTTAGTACGGGTAAAGCTATCAATCCTAGATTCCTTGAGTCTATTAGCATACCTTAGGGAGGCGCTAATCGAAACCTTAATAAGTCCACAGGAATTAGAGGCTGAAGTAGCAGCTGGAGAAGTCTATCAGTCAGAGACCAATCCCGAAGAATTCCACACTGACACCTCCTTCACATATTATGTTAAAGAATCCATCATACCAGGACATATCAAACCCTTATATGTGTCTGGAATGATAAATGGAATTGATATCTAGAAAATATTCATCGACAATGGCTATGGATTCAACCTCCTCCCACTGTGAACACTTTGTTGGTTGGGCTATGATGAGGATAGTCTAAAACCCTGCACCACAACTTTGCTAGGATATGAAAAAAGTAAGTAGAAGTCATTGGGATAAATCATGCTTAAAACTTTTATTGGTTAACTCATGTCTGATTCTGAGTTTCTAGTAGTGTAGAAAGGTATGGCCTTCAACATCTTGTTGGGGAGGCCCTAACTATATCAACACGCTGCAATCCCCTCATCATATTGTTAGTGCGTAAAATATTGTTCTAATGGGAAAAATGGTACATTTCATGATGATAAATCCACATTCAAATCCTATGAGTCGCATTACATTGATGATGGGTTCTATGAATTGAAAAAGAAGCAGTCTTCGGCTGATGATGTTGATTGAATCACTTCCCCAAATGGACAGGAAACAGTTCCTATTGATCCCCTTAAACATCTTGGGAAAGAATACGTATTACCCATAAACTAGGTTGAGTGTATAAGTTCAATCTCAGACATGAACTCAACCATCTTAATGATTTATGTTATGTCCATCAAGTCCAAGGACACTAAAAATCATGTTAATCCCCATGATGATAGTGAAGGCTCAAAAAAAAATGCTCCCAGCCTATCCTTGGGGCCCCGGAAAATTCCTTCCTTACTCACTAAGGAAGAATATGATATCCTATCACTATAATAAAGTAAGGAAACTCCTCCACCCCCATTTCATCCACTTTATAGAATTCCCATCATTCAGCTAGGGAAAAAGGAGTTATTTCAGTTTCCATAAATCATAGTTGTGATTTCTCCTCCAACACTGGAGAGTTCATCTTGATAATACTATCTCCATAAAAAGAGGAATAAGATGATGAAGAGTAAGAAGATGAAGAATAGAAAGAAGGTGACAAAGATGATGGAGTAAAATAATAATAATATCTCAAAGATTCTCCTCCCACGGTTGAAGAAGGCATCTCCACCACGATCGATGAACTTAGGGAGATAAAACTGGGCACCGAAGATGACCCATGGCCCACTCTGATTAGTGTGGCTATGCATTTCAAGGAGGATGAGGCAAATACCTCATTCCTAAAGAATAATTGAGATGTTTTTTCTTAGAACTAAATAGAAATTCCATCCCTCGATCCTGAGGATTCCACTCATCACTTGGGTCTGCCAGAAGACCATCATGGTTACAATAAGGCTGCTAGAAGGACCCACCCAACACATGCTGAAAAAATAGATGCTCAAGTTGAAAAAATGATCAAAGATACCTTCTTTCAGGAAGTCTAGTATCCAATCTTGATGGTGAACATAGTCCATGTCAAAAATATGAATGGACTGATCATAGTCTGCATTGACTTCAGGGACCTTAATCGACACTTCCCAAAAGATTATTTCCTAGTCCCGATCACGAAATCATTGTTCGATGCAACCGCCATATACAAGGACCTCTCTTTCATGGATGGATATTCTGGATACAATTAGATATGAATGGCCCAAGAATATGAAAAATCCACTTCTATTAGGTCCCCTAGAGATTATTATTCTATAAGGTGATGCTCTTTGGTCTAAAAAATGTCTGCATTACATAACAGCACACCAAGTATGGAATTTTTAAGCCCTTCCTGGGAGAATAAGTCAAGTGCTACATTGATGACGTGGTGGTTAATTCATCAAAGTGCTCAAACCTCCTGATAGATCTTGAAACTATCTTCAATAAACTGGGACACCATAGTCTAAAGATGAATCCGCTAAAGTGTGCTTTTGGAATTACCTCTGGGAAATTCCTCAGCTTCTTCATATGCCATCGTGGCATCGAAGTCAACCCTGAGAAGAAAAAATTCATTCATGTAAATTCTCCTCCTCAAAACCTCACTACATTGAGGTTTCTTTAGGGGCACCTAGACAACATTTTCACTTCACAACCAACCTTGCAGGTAAGTGTTTTCCTTTAACCAGGTTTATGAAGAAATGGGTCGCATAATAGTGGGATAATGATTGTCAAGAAGCATTCAACAATCTCAAAAATATATCTTCTAATCCCACTAGTGATGATTCCACCAGTGGAAGGAAGACCACTCATTTTGTACGTAAACACCTTGGAATTTTCATTAGGTTATTTCCTCATAGAGAAGAATTATGTTGGTAGTGAGAATAGTCTCTATTACCTCTATCAAACAATGATTTATGATGAGACTCGATATTTAGAAATAAAAAAGAACTTCATAGCCCAATTATTTTTAGTTCAGAAGCTCATACATTTCTTACATCACCATGAGGTCCATCTGGTCTCCCGCTGAACCCACTCAAGTATATCCTTATCCGTTATATGTTGACTGGGTGCTTATCATAGTGGTAAGTCATCCTACCGTAGTTTGACATAATGTACATCCCCCATAAATCTAGAAAATGATAGGATATTTCATATTTCCTAGTGGAGAACCCCTAGGAAGAAATGACCTCATTGGATACTGAAATTCTTGATGAATAAGTATTCTTCATCCAAGAAGCCCCTCAGGCATGGTAAATGTACTTCGAAGGTGCCTCCAGAAGCCCAAAAGTGAAAATGAGGGAGGATACCAATCTCAAAAAAGTATGGTTGGGAGTTATACTCATAACTCTAGAAAAGGATGTCTTTCCTTACTCCTTCCTACTTTCAAAGGGGTGAAAAAATAATGAAGCAGAATATCAGGCCCTCATTTTAGGCCTAGAGCTAGCACTTCATGCACAATACAAAATCCTAAAGTTAAAATTTTATTAATATATATTCATAAAGAAGTTTAATGATGGCTATGCCATTAATTAAGAAGTACTGGTACTTTCAATGAATCATTATTGAGAGCTTATGTAAGAATTCCCATCAGAAACAATACTAACTTATGTCCCTTGGTCACAAAATGCACAAGGAGATGCACTGGAAAATGCATCCACAACCCAGGATGATCCAAACCGGGATGAAACAGTCATCATCATTTCCCACCATCAGATGGTCTTACCATTCATTCAAAACAATATAGAATAAATTTATGAGATTATTCTTTTTCCTAAGCCTTACTATCACACCATTGGCTAGATGACTCCCATTATAAATTATCTCCATAGGGGAGAACTCCCACCATATAGGGATGGAAGATAACATACCCATAGGCGGACAGTCAATTTATTTTTTGTACTGGTGCAAACCCAGAAAAGGTTCTCTACAAATGTGGCCTTGATAGAGTCCTCCTCAAGTTCATAGATGGATAAGAGACTGTTGTCATCATAAAAGAATTACACACCAGTGAATGTGGATCACACCAATTAAAATCCAAGATCTCCCATAAAATTAAAAGGATTGGATAATATTTTCCCACTGTGATAGATTATTGGGCCACATTCACCATGAAATTCCACCTCTTCCAAGTTCATGCCAATTTAATTCACCAACCCCCAGAGCTACTTAATAAAACTATGTACTCCTTGCACCATTACGTATGGGGGATGGATGTTGTGGGACTATATCCTTCCTCCAAATCCAAAAAATTTAATTTTAATCTCATAGAAACCAACTTTTTCTCCAAATGGGCTGAAGTTGTACCCACTAAAGAGGTCAGGGCATGAAACATTGTTAGCTTTTTGTAAATCCAAAATCATTAAAATATTTGGTGTCCCTCATACAATAATGATGGAAAATGGCACTAAATTATTCTATACTGAGTTGGATAGGTTATACTAGGAATATGGAATCAATGAAAACCATTCATCCCATTATCATACAATGGAAAATGGGTAGATAAAGGCTTTCAAAAAGACTTTGTTCAACATACTCTAAAAAATGGTAGAAAAGGATAAGAAATCATGGCTAGACAAGATTCTCCATAATCTATGGGATTACCTAACCATGACCCTCAATGCTACCCAAAAAACCCCATAATCACTAGTATATAGGAAAAAGGTAATTATGCCCATTGAAGTTCAAGTTCCATCAGTCCACATTTCCATTTGTGATCAGCTTTCCATATATGAGAAATCCCAGAAACGGTTTGATGAGTTGGAGTGACTGTATGAGAAAAGGTTTCACACTTTGTACCATTTGTAAATCTACCAAAACCATATTACATGATCCTTCAACAAAAATGTTTTCCCAATGTATTTCCTTGAAGTACAAATGGTGTTGGTCCTTAGATATTCAATGATACTTGGGAAGAAACCCCCAATTCTTGAGCCAAAATGGGAGGGACCATATGTCATACATAAGGTTTACTCCAATGTATAATATTCCATCATATCAATGGGTGGTCACCTCATCACAGCTCCCACCAATGAAATGTTTCTGAAGAAATACTTCAAAAAATTATGACACATATGTCTTAGCTTTAAAGACATTAAACTGCATAGTGACACAAGAATGTCTGTGATCCATGATGCTAAACTGCATAGCATCTTATTCCTTACCGTATGATGTTAAACTACATGGAGTTTGTAGAAATATGTGTGGATTGATTCCTATCATTGTAGGATTTGTAGTAAATCTCAGATATAATGTCCGGCCCAGCCTCTAATCAAAAAATGCCCTCTCATTTCCCTATATATGGACCACATCTTTGTAAGAAACTTTCAGATCTATGTATCACTTGATTTTTATCCTAATAGGTTATATATCAACGTTGGGATCATCTATCTTGGCCCAGTCATCAGCACCAGATAAAAATGCCTCACATCCCTGTGTATGGAATGGTCCTCTACAGGGATGGAATTTGTAGATCTATGTATGCCTTTATCCCTGTTTCAGTAGGGATATGTAGTGATGCTCAAATACTAGCTTTCGTGCCCAGTCGCAATATGGTTATAATTCACATTGGTTCACCTTCATCCTTATCGTTTGACATTAAACTGCATGGAATCTAATAAAACTATCTATGGATTGATTCCCATCTCAGTAGGATACATAGTGACACCTTGAACCCAAATCATGGTCCAACCACTAAGAAACAAAAATTACCCTTTTCCCTATGTATGGGTCATACCTATATAAGGAATTACTTACCAGAAATACATGTGTCTTGATTTTTATCCTTGTAGGAGTTATAGTGACACCTGGATCCTCCATCTATATCCATCCACCACTTCAAAAAAAGATAAAAAATGAGAATAGAAATTCCCCTTCCTCTGTGCATAGTTCAAACCTGCACTGTGGAATTCTTGAAAGGTCCTAATAGCATGACATTAAACTACAAGGTTCCTCAAGATTCATGTGCGGCCCAATTCTTGGTGTTACAAGATCCTCAACATGCCTCTAATTTCCAGCATAATGAAATTCAAAGAGATGACAGAAATTCAATGTTTGAATTATGACACCCAGAAAGAGTCAAAAGATCATAATTCCCCCTACATATGAGTCAAGTATATGTACAATCTTTTTTAGTTCATAGATAATCTTGGTTTGTATATGTATTATGTTCCCAGCCACACATTTACCATTTTTCAAACTCCATTATTCAAGAAAACATGGGT
The DNA here is from genome assembly GCA_963277665.1 of Viscum album. Classification (NCBI taxonomy): domain Eukaryota; kingdom Viridiplantae; phylum Streptophyta; class Magnoliopsida; order Santalales; family Viscaceae; genus Viscum; species Viscum album. The sequence goes on along the minus strand of OY728143.1, from coordinate 1,535,643,159 downwards.
CCCCATAACCCTTCAGGGCCATCGGAGATGGATGTATAGTGCCTTGAGGACACCTTTGTTTGACTATTCAAATCATTCCCTACTAGCTCTGCATATGTTTCCTACAAAACGGTCTCTAATCAAAGGAAAATTCAACCTCACGAGAGGATTTCCCTATTGTTTATGCCCAATGGCTTCCAAGATCCATGTCATTCCTCTTGATCTAGCCCCCCCTGGGACTATGGTGTACACCTTCTATCATCACTCATGTATAAGGAATACTATAATATCCTGACCATGATTAACTCAAATCTACTTATGGTATTTGTTAAAAGTTGTCTCTATAACATGATGATAAATTGTGTTGCTAATTTCCGTACCACGTGATACTAAACTACAATGCCAGAAGTGTCCCAACTGCACGACATTAAACTGAACTTCACAATGGCAATGCTTAGATTATTATCTTGGTTGAGTCTCCTCAAAAAAATTCCTTTACTTCATATGAATGGGTTAGAACTCCATAATTAATGTTAATTGGGAATCCTATATAACATGGTTTCCCCCAGATAAATGTGTGGTAGAATCAAATCCTACGATCTAGACTCAACCACAGGAAGTATTTAAATGTCCCCTTCTCTGCACAAAAATTGAATCAAAGCAGAGAATCCCCAGACAAGTCCTATCTACAGGGCTGCTCAAGCATAATCGTATTTCCCATATTCCACAATGGGATTACCCTACATCCACCCCACATGATGATAAATTTTTTGGAATTAATCCGTGTTGTACGATGTTAAATTGGTTATCATTGGTCTAAGCATAAAATGATCTCTTCCATTGATTATTCCATTTTTACGTGGTGACCTTAAATCCTCAGAGCCCTTTGTTTCTCACACTGAGCATAGCTCACGTGAGCTTAGGGACCTCAGCAAGAGATCCACCATGACATCATGGAAAATTAGTCCTGGATTTTGGTTCTAGTAGAACAACCCTAAAAGGCATGTTATAGTTCCCTTCCCCATAAGGAACCCCGGAACCTAGTTATACGATGTTAAAATGAAGGTACTCCAAAGATGGGATAGATGCCTTACCCTACGTATGAGCTAGATATTTTTAGGGTATTAATTGATCCCATGGGTGATTCACAACCTAAACATTTCTAATGTATCTGGATATACTCCTGCAACACATAAAACATAGTTCTTTGAGAAATATTAGATCCCCATTACCTTTCAAGGCCATCAGATATAGAAGGCCAGTGTCATGTTAACACCTTTGTTTGACTATGTACACCATTACCTAGTGTCTTTGCATATATTTCCCACAAAACGGTCATCAATTAAATGAAAATTCATCCTTAGGAGAGTCTTATCCTACCTCGGTATGCCTAAAATCTCCCAAGCAACATGACATCCGTCCTAAACAAAAATCCTCAAAGTCCCGGTTTACATTCTCATTCCTACCCATGTGTTGGATATATCAGAACATCTTGGCCCGATTAACCACCGGTTTCTCAATGCTTATACAAAATAAATATACCTCATCCCTATGTGTGAAGATGATCCGCATACAAAATAAAATTTCCCCCACCTATATTCTATCTTCCTGGTAATGTTCTTTCAAGGAAATTACCCCTTTCATGTTTAGGAACACCCCCTATTATAATCCATACACCATGTCCAGAGAGGTCCCAATCACTATAATCCTTCATGTCCATCAGAGATAGAAGTCCATTATCTTTTGGAGACCGCTTTTTTACTTTTCATATCATTCCCTAGTGGTTATTCATATGTTTCCTATAAAACAACCATCAAAAAGAGACAAATTCATCACTATGAGAGTCCTTTCTAGTTTCTGTATACCTAAATAACATTTATTTCCCACCTCACTTACTAAATTCAAAAAACCCCGGGATTATAGTTTACAAAATTTTTCCCCTTTCAAATTCTTAAAAATGAATTGAATTTCTAGTAGATATAACTAATCATTTACTCCCTCCTGGTTAGAAAAATATAATCCTCCATAATAAGTTTCAAGTATCCTGGTTGTATGGTGTTAAACTATACCATTCAATGGATCTCCCTTACACAAGAAAAATATGTGTGGGAACAGTTTCTCATTCAAAGATGATACAAATGTCCCTAATACTTTTGGACATCATCCCTCAGGTAGGCCACCCACTGTGGTCCCCAACCTCAAAACAAATCACAAGTGCCATAAATCTCTTAGGCCATTAGAAATGGATGGCTAGTGTCATATAGACACATTTGTTTGAGTATGAATATAATTCCCTAGTGGATTTTCATATATCGCCTACAAAATAGCCATCAACCAAATCCAAAGTCATCGATAGGAGAGTCCTTTCCAGTTTCTGTACACCTAAATGACATTTATGTCCCCCCTCACTTCCCATATTCGGAAACCCCCAAGATTACAGTTTACATAAGTTTTCCCCTTTCAAATGCCCAAATATTGAAATCATTTCTAGTTGAACCGATGAATCATTTACACCATCTTGGTTAGAGAAAAAAATTACCCCCACAATAAGTTTCATGTGTCCTGGTTGTATGACGTTAAACTATACCATTCACCAGCTCTCCCTTACACAAAAAAATCACAGGGGAACATTTTATCATTCAAATCTGATATAAATTTCCATAATATTTTTTGACATCATCCCTCAAGTAGGAAACCCTCTATGGTCCCAAACCTCAAAACAAATCCCAAGTTTCAAAAATCTCCTAGGCCATTAGAAATGGATGGCCAGTATCCTATAGACACATTTGTTTGACTATGCCTATCAGGCCCCAGTGGATCTGCATACATCTCTTACAAAATGGTGATAAAACCAATCCAAATTCATCCTTAGGAGATTCCTTTCCAGTTTCTGTACACCCAAATTACATTTATTTCCCACCTCACTTCCATAATTCAGAAACCCCCCAAATTACAGTTTACATAATTTTTCCTCTTTCAAATGCCCAAAGATGGAAAGAATTTCTAGTTGAACTGATGAATCATTTACTACCTCTTATTTAGAGAAAAAAATGATCCCACATAATAAGTTTCAAGTGTCTTGGTTGTATGATGTTAAACTATACCACTCACTATCTCTCCCTTACAAAAGAAAAAATCATGTGGGAATAGTTTCTCATTCAATGTCGATACAAATGTCCCTGATACTTTCAAAAATCATCCCTCCAGTAGGACACCCATTGTGGTCCCCAACCTCAAAACAAATCCCATGTGTTATAAATATCTCAGGCTATTGGAAATGGATGGTGTGTTTCTTAGGGACACTTTTTTTACTATGCAAATTTTACCCTGGTGGCTCTGCATATGTTGCCTCCAAAATGGCTGTCAACTAAAGGAAAATTCATCCTTAAGAGAGTCATTTACTACCTTTGTATTCCTAAAATGGATCTCATTGCCAATATATATCCAAAAATCTCAAATTCAAGTTCAATAAAAATCCATCATTCATGTCTGAGAGGTAATATGACATTCCTAGTTTATGAATCCCAAATTGGGGCTCAAGCCCCATAAATTTTGGTCCAATCTATTAAACCTCGAACATCAGTAATATGTATGTTTGAAAAGACTATAAACCGCAAACGGAAAAGAAAAAATAATATATAGAGTAAAAACCTGCAAAAAGAACCCCTAGATAAAAAGTCTATTACTAGCTCGTTAAACTAATACTATGTATGGTTTAAGAAAAAATGATGATCAATAAAATATTCAAAAAAACATAAATCTTGTTAGGTTGAAAACCCACAAATGGATGACTAAGAAGAAGTCATGTTATACCCATTAAGCTCATACCAAACGTGTTTAGCCAAAAATTTGTAAAATAATGAAAAAAGACACCAAAGTTCGTGAAACCCTAGAAATAGTCAAAATATACTCCCTGAGTCCCATTTCATAGGAAAAATTTAGATATTGATTTGATTGTTTCAATTTATCAGTTTTGAATCATGGTTTAAAATTAATACCTGATTAAAATGATATTTATATGGTTGATTGTGATTGATTGGAATTTCAGGGAAAAGTAAAAGGAGAAGTATTGGAGGGATAAATAGTTCCGTTCTGTTCAATAAATATATGGAGGACATCCATATCCTTGAGAATCTCCTTGCGAGTGAGACATGATCATTACAAGAGATGTTTTGTGGATTTTCAAAGTTGCATAAATAGTAGATGGGACTCCTCAATGTCCTAAAGAAGTTCTAATAAGATAATGTTCTTGGCCTTTGCGCCATCCCACAGCACTAATGTGTCCCTCATAGCTTCAAGGTCGATTCGTTCTCCTTCTTCTATATGTCATCACCCCTCCTCAATAGCGAATGTGGCACAATCCTGCGCCTTCTTAACTCTCCTCATATTCTATATATACTACTTCACTTCATTTTCATGTTATTTCACTAAGGACTCTTACTTTTTGATCTTAAGTTGCAGCCTCGCAATAGATCCATTTTGATTAGTGGCTTAATCAATGAGTATTTTCCTCACAGAAGCAAGATGATTCGTCGACTCAATAGTAGAAAGTTGAGATCCAATTGTGCCAATAACTTTCCTAGAAGAAACCACGTGTCTCACTATGTCATAGATTCCAGTATATATGAATCCACCGAATCCTAGGACCACAAACTGGCAGTGTAATTTCATCAAATTCTTCGGTATCTCAGCCAATGGAGTCTGAGAGATTAATCTCCAAACATTCCTCCATGTCTTTAGGAAGATTGGATGGAGGTCAACCAAGCATTCTTGGTAAGTATCAGATTCACTCACTCAGGGGGAAATATAGGCAAGGATGAGCACCATGAGAGAGGGACTCAGTTCACTAGATACAACACGACTCAAGCCCTCAGGGGCCTCGCCTCAGATAATTACAACGGATGATTGAGTGGGAGTGCCCGTCGCAATTAAAAACACTTGTGGTTACAATTATAAAAGTAGTGTAAAGATGGATGAATGTATTCATATCCTAAAAAAATGGTACAAGTGAAATACTGGAGAACTAACCTCCATTTACTGAATATTCAATATGTCCCACCTCCATTAGAAATATCACTTCCTAGAAATGTTGTCACCACTTATTCAATCAAAAGTTTCACCCCACGGTCAGTCAAGAGAACCAATGGCCCAAGACCATACCCAACTAGAAAAAAATCTAGGGAACCCCCTAGAAGTCCACTCATTGATATCAGGCCTGTAGGGATGATCAGTTATGAAAAGGGTACTGGTCTTGAGATTCTGGGGGCCGAGACCACAAATTCTCTTAGAAATGGAGAAAAATACACAATAGCATACTCCAAAATTTCAATTTCTCAAACAATGGCCTCCACTATGGTTGTGACTTCTTCAGAGGAATATTGAACATGTGAAATAAGAGTATCAATCTCTTAAGGGACTCCCTCTATAGGGGAAAGGTCCATTTGATCATAAATGATTAGTTCCTCAATATTTAAAGACCCTTTGACATCCTGTGGGGAATAGTAATCTTCATTAGATTCAGCCCCTACTATAGAAGTTATCATATCTCTCTCTATGGGAACATGCTCAATGTGTTCATACAATGCCCCAACTTCTGAATGTTATTATATTAATGAGGAATAGTTTGTCAGAGCTGGAGTAGAGACGCCCAAAGGGTCTAAAATAACCTTGGCCTCCTCAGTTAGTCATGTTCTTCTAATTCGATCAATCACAATTAATGGTTACTATTCCACTTCTATAAATAGAACAAGAACCATAGATGCTTGAGAAACATCCATCTGGTTACCGATTGGCTCTGCATCAAGATATGCACATAATAGTAAGTCAACTAGATAGGTATTGAGTTTTACTACTAGGTGAACAAAAAATTACTTGTGATTCCCTTCCAAATGAAACTTGATAGTTGGGACACCTCCTTACATTTCTTCATTTTTCATGGAGATGGTTCATGAATAAGATAACCCAGGGGAGCCAGAGGGAGAAATTCCCTAGAAGGGTCAACGATGACTGCTTTTATATGATCTCGGGCTCCAGGAGATCCTTCCACAGCACCCCCCACAATCATAAGGGTACACTCTCTTACTATGGTTCCCCAGGGGAATAAACTGAGAAAAATATCATTTCTTGAGACCCTACAAGCTCATGAAAAAGTAAAAAAATGGGGGGGGGGCATTAGCATCTCTGCAACAATTGAAATTAAATACAGGGTTTTTAGATAAAAAAACCTCCCACTCAATGGTCATAAACCGTGGGAGTACTGACATCAATGCTACTCGGCCAGACCAGTAATGCCTATATTTGGGGGTGTGAAGAAACTTTTCCATTTCATTCAAATAAGTAGCCACTTCATCAAGATCTTCTTTAGCAAAAATATAGGTGGAGGAAATGGCTCCTCTAAAACATGAAAGGTCAAAACGTCCTCCTGTAAGTAGTATCCAAGTATCCTCATCAAAAGTCTTGGCCCTCAGTTTTTCCAAGACCCTAAAAGCTTTTTTAAATACAGCTATGATTGGGATGGCCAATGTTAGAAGATTCGCACAGGGGAGCGAGGTGGGTCTTGTCATCCGTAAATGCTTCCTAGGTACTTTTGTAGTCTTGGGACCCTTAGGAGACAAACAATTATGGATATTTGAGAGTAGGTAAGAGTCTTATACCACTATATCCTTAATCATCAATCCAGTGACATGGTTGTCCTCGTCATCAGTTTCTGGTTACAGCATGGCAAGTACTCGATGCGAGTATTTACAGCGACCATTAAAATAATGGATCAAGGTCTTGATGTCCTCACGGTAATAAACCACCTTCTCAAGATCCCCATAAAAAGATACATAAGTAGATGTTTAAACATAACCAAAGTTGGTAAAAAAAAAATCCCTGGTCTGGAGGAGCTGCAATAAAGAACAAGGAAACTGGTCATGAGTGGATTGACGGCTTTTTAAAAGGTCTCATTGCCTCCAGACCACTAGAAAATCATCCTTATGAGGGATGGATGGTTAGCTCCCACTAGCTGCTTCGACACCTCATTTGGCTATCCATGAAGTCACAACCTCAACTTTTATAACCTTCATTGGGGGAGAGTCAAGAGGATTTTGAAGGAATTCTCTTGGATGAGAGTGCCCAACAATATCCTTTTGATTCTTCTTCCCCCTGGCCTTGAATGCATTATAAGTTGTTACGATAGGTACCAAATCATTTTATTGGTTATCAAGATACAATTTAACCCAGGCCTCAGCATAGCTTCTAGTGAGGAAGGGTATAAAATCCCCAGAATCTGGAAGTCTGACATTGTACTGGGTGTCCTCCCAGTTAAACATCAACCATAGTTGAGGTTCTCTAATTAGATATTTCTCTTGACATTCACTATTTAGAGCAGGAGGAAACAAATTCTAGACACAATTAAATTGACGACTGAACCTGTAAGGTGCATACCCATCGCAGATGATCTCCCCTATGATGCAGGCAACCAGGATGCCTTATCTCATAGAAAAACAGTAGCCTCAGTCGAAAAAGTATTCATATGGAATATTCACAATATTACTAGAAATGTAATAATAAATATGATAAGAAAAACGTTCATGTACTTTGAGATAATCCATTTTGTATTTCTCATTCTTTTCAGTCTACTCCTAGTGCTTATCTTTAGAGGCACAAGCCATTGGCATAACCCTACTGGTAATTTGAAGATACGATCAGAAGATGGAATGTGGAATCGTCAAGGAATTGATAAAGGTATAACCTCCTATGTGAGATCCTAACCAGGCCCAAAATATTTGGAAGAACCCAATCATCTAGTATGGTAGGCCCCCTTCACTGATCTGACCCAGAAAGTGATAAATATTGTCTAGCACCAGAATAGCTAGATTGATGCATCTACCAGTGGCCAGCTGAGTGACCATGATGAATGTTGAGGCTCTCACACCACTATATTCTTGTATTGGTAATAGTTATCTCCTCAAAAACATTTCCAAGGAGGAATCCAATCGAATTAATTGATCAACATTAGGAATGAACCCCCATTCATGAAATGTTTTCTCTTCCAAGGTGGACCAATAGGTGACTAATTATCATTGGGTTGTCTTGGTAGGGCAGGCCCAGGGTCTATACGGATGGGGCCCTAGACCACTTTTCTTAACAAATACACCAAACCACTCAACAGAAGGAATGTACTTATTAAAATAGGGATCAGCTTCTTTCAAAAGTTCATTTTCCTGAACAATGAGTTTCTTGGCCAAAGGAGGAGTCCTCTACTCATTTTCCCAAGCAGAAGAAGGAAGTAGAAACTCATCATACATATCCCCAACAATAGGGACTTCCGAAATTATCTGTCTTTCCTAAAGGATAATTTTGGATTCCCCATGGGTTAAATTAAAAGTATTGGTATCTAGACTCCACTGGATCACGAGATGTGAAATAAGGGAGTTGGGCCGATGAGTGAATGTTTGAGATACTTAGGAAACCATTTATAGTCCCCCATCTTGTTGCTCGGTTTGAAATAATTCACAGATCTGGAGAACCCAGAAAGGCTACCCCCAATCGAAGCTAAATAACCCTCCAGAGGGAAGATCTTTCCTAGATAACCAGTCACGTTTTTCATTCATCGTGGCCTTCTGCACAATGATTTGATAACAATGGGACATCTTGTCTGTCTTCCACTGCACCTCCCCTAAGGTTCGAGGTGCATAGATCAGTAGGGTCATAGAAGCGATATCTCTCTAGAGGTATCGTCCTTTGGAAGAGATCAAGTCCTTGGGGATGGAGGTTTTAGTTATCCAGGCAGCAGTCTGGTCAGCCTGATTTGGTGTAGGAGTCGATGTATCAGACAGTTGACCAATCCCATAAGTTATAAGCCTATCCGAATCCGAATAATCCCTTTGTCTCACCATAAGCAGATTTTCTAGAGATTGATGTAATGGAAATACTATATTTTTTTCATCAACTGAATCTGTTAGGTTCTTCAATCATTCATCAGTGGCAGAAAAAGGGGAAGTAACGGCAGCCTCAGTAGGAACAATTGCATCAGTAGCGGTCTATGAAAGAGCCATTGCAGTCTACAAAAAATGATCCAAAAGACCACAAAAAGACAATCCAATGAGAAAAATTGTTAGAAAGGTCCACAAACATGTCTAAGAGAATTAAAAACAGGGTTCACATGGGGCTATTCGTAGTGATCCAAAAAATGGAATGAAGAATCCATTTCCTAGATACTTCACTGGTACATGGTAGCCATATCCCATGTATGGCCTCAGTATATGAAAGGACCATGAGGCACTACATCTCGGAGTGTTGGATAGCATCCTAAGTGGTTTACAGAAGAAACTAAGAACTGAGGTCTCACTATGCAGATATTCAAAGTTTGCTGATTGAAATTGTATGTGCGGTTTAACAAAGTTTAAATTTCAGTTCTCCAGTTTAAAGTTCAGTGTTCAGAACATGAAAATCACATAGAGTTCTCCTACTCAGAGGTCCAGACATAAGTTCTAAATTATATGGTGTATTTCACAAACACAAAAAAAAATCGGGAAAAATAAATTGTGAAGAGTTCATTTTGTATAACCTACAGAGTGGTTCACAAATATGGATTTATTAAGGAGTGGTCACGGACGTGAAGGATGTTGAGGAGTGGTCATGAGAACTTTTCTCCATGTGAAATGGTAAAAGATAAATGGCTTGGGCCCCTGTAAATTAGAGTGTCCCCCTTCTACTAGACCTACATGATCTACAGAAAACTACTTCAGTTCCAGACCACTTCTACATTGGAATAGACTCCTCTTCGTTCTGATCGGACCCCATTATGATAGGGGAATTTGTAGGGTCCTGAAAACTTCAAAAGGTAATGTAAATACTCCCACAAGCACTTTGAAGTGGGAAGAAAACATTCATATAGGTTCATAATAGAAAATGGATGCAAATGGGATTGAAAATTTTAGAAGAAACATTAAAAAATCAAAATTTTCAAAGGTTTTTAGGCTAACCACGTACTATCACCAGGAAAGGTTTGAATGGAGCATGAACTGTGAAACATAATTATATGAAACGACACATGATGTACTGGCCCATGGAGTGATGGCCAAAAAATTCAAGATGCTATGAACTGCATCATTGGTGAAATCAAGAAACAAATTCCCTCTTCATACCATTCTACAAACTAAAAAATTTGAAAATGAAGTAAGACTGGTAGGGTTCTTCAAACCATGTCTCACGAACCACAACCTCTGTGAACCCTAGTTGACCAAGTATTTCTCTGGTTGAGATATATCTTCATGGGATTCCACAAATGGTGCTACATGACCACAGATATGATTTCCCCAGTGCTCTATAAAATGATAACTATAGGAATTGAACGTGGGTGGATGAAGAGAGAGATGAGATGGGTACAAGAGAGCATGAAGGAGACCCTAGATACTGGAATAATGTAATTGGATGTGGAGGAGATTCTGACTTTGATTTCAAATCATCCATTAAGTAAAAACTATGGATCACTTTTCCATCGGTATAACAAACCACGAACCATAAAAAGAAGGAACTCGATAATAATTGATGAACAGTGAACATAATTGGTTCCATCAAAAACCATAAATTTCTCATGGATGAACACCTCAAGAACTACAGGCTCTAGGACCCTTCTTCAATACAGCGCTCTACATAGTGCATCACAATGCGGATCGAACCCTGCGTTGCATACTATATTAGTATGTGGATTGAACCTGGAGCACTATGGTGAACCACATCCAGGACCATGTACCACTTTAGTACGCGTTGTTCCCTACCCATGATTGTGTACTGATTTGGTATGTAGACAACCCCTCTACCCGTGTAGCATTATCCTATACAGGGCTTCCCCCATCTCACATGAGAAAACAATACGCAGAATGGGGTGTCTTTAGTTTTCCTTCCCTCCTGTTCCAATCATGCCCCTCCATTACAATTCAATACTCTATAGCTCCTTCACAAACCAGTCCATTAGAATCAGGCCAAAGCCTCCTACAAAACCATTGGACCTGTATGAATAGATCATCAAGAGCATTTTCAATACCCTCTGAGTCTGCATACCCTGGGTAAGTAGACTATTGAAGGTTGTCCCCACAATGGTTAAGACCCCCATAATGTCTTTAAGTCTACATTCCCATAGTAACTCGGAGTCCAACCTTGGGATACTAATGTGAGCCTCCCCGTTCTAGGGATCAAGGGGGATCACATGATTTTCTATTCAATTGGGAATAGTGGTCTATCAAGGGAATAATTCTCTCCTTTCATGTAGATAAGAGGCGACATTCCTCCCCTTTCCCAGAACACATTATAGGGCACTCCAACTGAGGTATGTCCCTAACCTTTCGAGAGACGAACTAAATGAATTCCAATGTCATTCCACATTTAAAGTTTCATTTCATTGCACCCTCACCCACCATTGGCTCGACATGGGACCAAGTGAGGGATTTTACGCACCCAATAATCATTCCCTCTCCTATTGATCTCATAGAAACGGCATCTCCTGTTGTCGTCATCCTCATTTCCCGTTAGTGGAGAATAGAAAGTGTGACTTTGTTGAATCTCTCACACCCTCTTGTTTCTCAAACCGATCATGGCTCACGTGGGCTTAGGGGTTTGTGATGATACAGCATTCACCCACCAAGCTAACTAACTACAATAACTCTTATTCTAATTCAAACAAGGATACGTAGGATACCATCATGAGGGACCAATATCGAAGGGGTTCCCTTACAAAAGGGTTCACCCAATTATGCCCCCAACAAATGGGTCTCCCCCAGGTGTAAGCTCCATGATAATGAACTACAAGAACTCTAATTCTTGTTCAAACAAGGATACGTATGACACCTACTTGAAGGCCTAAGCTCAATGGAGTGCCCTTACAAAATGGTTCACCCAATTATGCCCCCAACAAATGGTCCTCCCCCCAAGTGTAAGACTCAAGATAACAAACAAAGAGAACTTTGATTCCTATTCAAACCAGAATACATAGGATGCATTTTTGAAAACCCAAGATCAAAGGTGTAACACCCCCCCAAAACTTGAACCACATATATTGATAATTTTATTTGTTCCATTTTTTTGAATTTCTTCATAACCGAACAAAACCAGTTTCTCATAAAAAGTAATAATATGGTTTTCATGTACATTAATATGAAACTGAGTAAAAAAACACACAATGGACACATGGATTTTTCATTCAAATAAGAACACCGTAGTTTTTAAAATACACTAGGATCAAAAGGGAAATCATGATAACCAAAATTACCTATTAAAAACATTATCAAGATTATATGAAGACCACCCAAAACAACGAGAACCCCAAGAATATAATATGGGTCCTTAGTATCTGTCATAATAAACATAAGAACGGACAAAGACATCATGGCCACGCTAAGCACCAATGGTATGAAAAGAACCATCTTCCTCCTTTTGAGTTTTAGGACACCCTATGGATTGGTTTTATAACACACAAATTTGATCATTTCCTTGGGTAACCATGGAACACTAGCGGCTATAAATATAGTTGTTGGCCTTGTTGAAGAATTAATTGAAAAAAAGTGAGTGTAATTTAGTTCTCCAAATAATCAAGTTATGGATAGGAAAATTATAAACCATCCCTAATCCTGAACTTTAAAAGGACATGGTGAAGTAGATTGATTTACACTTAAGTGATTTTTAAATGTGATAAGGAATTCAAAACACTTTTCAAACATTTCAATTATATTGTAAAGATTTGAATTTCTTAAATAGTATTTTAAATATTTTAATTTCTTTTAATTAAACTATGATTTTGATTAAATTAATATTTGAATTCTATAATACTAGTATAAGAATTTCTATTTTTCAATTTAAAACTTTTTATGTTAAAGGTTTCATGTTTATAAAAAAATTTAGAAATACTTTAAACTATTATGATGTCTAATATGTACTCATTAACCTTATAATTTTTAATAAAATCCATGTTTAAAATTATAATTTCTATATAGTTATAATTAATTTATTTTTCTAAGACTTTATGACATTGAAAGTGGGGATTTTATAAAAAAAATGGGGCCCACTAGGGTTAGCCCTTTCTAGCCAGGCTGAGGGAGGCAGGTCACACTAGGTGGCTGAGCCTAGCCCTCAGCCCAAGCCAAGCCCGACATGAACTTGGGAATAGGTTCCCTGAAGGGCGCATGGTAGTAGGAGCAATTGAGCGTGCCACTGTGGGCATGAGGCCGCAACAAGGCATATCCAGGCCAAGGCCTGCGGGGGCGGATGCCCATGTATAAGGCTCCCTAAGTGTGTGTTTTGTGTTTTTCTGAGCTATAGATAGGAGGCTCAGGATTATAAAGGAGGCACAAACATCCCTTCATTTCAATGTGGGACGTGTTTTTTTGGGTGAAACACAATCTTGGCCATTGTATCGTGTCGCGCGCGATCTAGGTCGTCGATCCTGATAATGCATTTGACCTTCAGCAACCATGGAGCACCACCGCGTTCTTGGACCGTTTGATCAACCTCAATATCGAATCTCAACTATCCGAGATTTTTAAAATGTTATGTCGATCTTGGAACTTCTGATCTTGCCACAGATCAATCTGAGTCGTCCATTACCTTTAAAACATGCAGATTCACCCCGACCATTAGATCAAACCCGAATTAAATCCTGACTGTTTTTTATTTTCCCGATCATCCTCTTCCATGCCATTCTCTTATTCTCTGCTTGTTTTGGACCAGTAACCCTACACCCTACATTTCACCATTTTTTCCCACACTCAACAGCCACTGGTTCCCCCCACCTTTCACATGGATTCCACAAAGACCTCCCTTAGTCTTTTTATAAACTGTTTTGGCCTCATATTCCTTACAAGTTTCATTAAAATAATCATTATAGGATTGGTTTATAAAAAAACAATACACCCAAGTCATGCCCAAGGATTCCCCAGCTCTTCCACAACCCGAACCTCCAGCCCTCCAGTGAACTTCAGCTAATCTTCCTCAATCTCTTCTCTTCCTCGGACCAAGTAAAGGATAAAATATGCTATGTTTTCTTTTTGTAAATCTCTTAAATTATTGTACATATATGGATATTTATATATATACCTATATAAACGTATTCAGTTTCTCGTAAAATCTAATTCAAGGGGGATTTTCTAAATATATTTTTAGTTCAAAACACATTCTCGGGGTTTATGCTCAAACATGAAAATCCTCCCTGACCATTTTAAAGTTTCATGGATTATATAAATATTTCCTAACCCATTTTTAAATTTTAAAATCTTATATGGTTTCTTCTCACAAGCCACTTTGGGATTATGAACTTTGAGTGATCTTTTGTTTTCAAGAATTGATTTCTTTTCGATACATGAAACAATATTCAAGGGTTCTAGTTTATCACGTTTTTTATTTAATATAATTCATGTACCTTTGGTTATGTAAAAGTATATATATATATATATAATTTTGGTAAAAACTGATTTTCCACAAAACCTATACTTATTGGTTTTAAAACATGATTGTGTGAAATACAATGGTTGCAAGAATCTATTTAGTCTTTTTTGGGTTATGAAAGATCTCAACCATACACCTGGTGTACATATATGAAAATATATAATATTTTCCATGTGTTTTAGATTCACATGAATGCATATATTTCGAAACTGATTTCTCAAGTAAGTGGTATGATGGTTTTCATGTTCATGCATAAATATACATTCATACATGAGTACACATGTTTAATAATTTGATCTATGCATAAACACTTCTCAAGAAATAATCTATACCTTGTATTTAAAAATTGTCCCAGAAGATGTTTCAGATCATTTATATTTTATGTTTTAATCTTTTTACCAATTAACTTTTCTTGGATTAAATGAGTATCTAAATAACAAAACATGTAAATGAGGTTTTGGAATATGTCACATTCTTAAGAGTTTAATGCTAATGTTGTTACTTCATGACACATCCCATCACTTTTTGGGTACTAGTTCTTACTACATGTGTATGGGTATGTTGTTTTAGTTCTTGCATGTCATTGTTAAATCTGAAATTAACAAATCTAGTTTTTTTTTTACTCAATGAATAATTCAATTAAAGTATATGAATGTAAGACAGTGATTAGGGATTAAGAATTTAAGTCTCTTACATAGTATGAAAACTATGAAAAGGAGACCATACTAAGATAGATGAGGAATGTATTGGTCTTAAATGATGTGATGGGTGCACCCAGAATTATACAGCGCTCCAATGCATTGGGTAAAGTGATGAAGTCTCATGAGTTAAGTAAAATGATGTTTGAACGTGATGATAGATTTGTTCACAACTATGTGTGGTGGTTGACCAAAATTATTGTGGGATTCTACCCATACGGTCTTGGCGCAAGTCCTTGATAAAGTCCATCATTATACATTCCCTAATTATGTAATGGTAAATGATCAACCAAGGGATTTTTCGACAAATAAAATAACCATTTTCTAAGGATATTCTATGATAATGGAAGTGAATGAATAACGGATAATTATGTAAGCAAATGGCATGCTATACCAGGAATGGGTATCTAATCTTATGGATATATGAGTTTCCTTTAAATTCCAATGATTCGTGATTTACTTATGTTTATAACTATGCTTTCGAAGTTGGAATTTATCATATTATGAATTATGCATGTCTCATGAATTTCCTATATACACATGTGCACTCTAATTCATGATTTATTTGAAGTATTTTTGTAAGCACAATTATCTTGTATAAAAGGGGTCTTTCAGAAAAATGTTTACAAGTAACCTATGAAAATATTGATAATATTTTCCTCTTAATAAAACATTCTAAGATTTTTTTAATGATTTTTGTTTTAAAAGTGGAATTTCTTCAAGTGTT
This sequence comes from Viscum album, assembly GCA_963277665.1. Lineage (NCBI taxonomy): Eukaryota > Viridiplantae > Streptophyta > Magnoliopsida > Santalales > Viscaceae > Viscum > Viscum album. Next base: position 1,535,627,334 of record OY728143.1, on the reverse strand, counting down.
TTAAAAACCATTACTGGGAATTTCTATACTCACCCTACGTTTTTATAAAAAAATCAGGTTTTAGTTTGAGCAAAAGAAGTATGATAGATGTAGAAGGTTTCCCAGACCCCGAAAAGAATTCGATCCTCTATAAGGGAAATGATGTTTAATTTATTCAGTGCATATTTTTTGTTTAAAAATACACATCATGTTCTGGAGACACTGACTCTGGGTATTCCGTGGCAGGGTCCTCATAGTTGGTATCAGAGGATTCAGTTTGGATAACTCTAGAAAACCAGAACAGAAACAAATATAAATTCACACAAGCATTACTAAATATGAGTGTTTCATGATTTTCATAGGAAAATTAGGGTACTAATATTTTTTCTCCTCTAATAGAAACCATAGAAAACATAATTTCCATATCTAGTAATGAAAATTTTATAAACAATTCCCATCTCCAAATGACATATAAACACCTATATGACATATCCAACTCTCCCTCAGTACATCAACTCCACCAAAGAGAGGGTCTAGATTACAACTTTATGATTCAAGCCCAATTTCTATCCTACGTACGATGGGGAAGATACAATGAGGGACTTTTTAGATGCTTCCCCACTGCGGAAGGCATCCCATCTCTTATGACCTTCTAAGAAGCTGCATCGGTGGGAGACCTCCACGCAGCGTATATGTGTCAAGTCATTTCCTATGTCCATTACAGACAAGTAATGTAATTTTATATCCTTGAATATGAAGCCTCCGGTTCAGTGTACAGACATCAAGTGCATACTAATGTCTCTCAGCTATACACCCCACATTCCAGACTCTAGAGACAACACAAGTGCACCCATGATATTAAACCCGACTACTCGGGTTGCATATGGTTCAGGGAGATCAAAAATTTTGAACTATTTTTGGGGATTCGTGTATTAGGTAACTGGGGAAACCATTATCCCTTTATTTTTATGAACCAGAGGTTATATGAGAATATAAATTGTCTTCTCTCCTTTTTTCTATCTTTACATTGTTTATACACTTAGATGGGTATCAACGATTTAACTTTCATAAAAAAATTTGATGTAAGGACGGACTCACATCCTATCACTCCCAACTGATATACTAGAGACCATCTGGGTCAAAACCTGTAAAGAAGAGTAACTACCTTTTACAAACTTGTGAAAAACATGAAAGAAAATTTATGAAGTGTCAAATAGTCCGGACATTTTTTGTTCCTTTCAGGATAATGCTTACAGATACCACCATATATCCAGAGTCCAATTGGCCGAGTACAGGAGGAGGGGAAAATACCACGAAGGACTCTTTCTATGCTTTAATAAGTTCCAGAACGTCGTGGCTAGAGAGATATTTCAAGAGGCTGATTTGGATGGAAACCTTTGTGCAGCTTACATGTACCAACTCCTTAGTTTCAACTTATACGACAATGCCTATGACTTAGATATCCACAATCGAGAGTTGGTCTAGAAAATTCTTCTAGAGTTGGTCCATTTGGACATATCCAAACTTTCCACCTTTCGAGCATCTCTATGGAGGCCCGAATACACTATCCAAAGGTTCAACCATTTATGCTCAAAATGTATCAGCGATAGGGATGTAGATGAGTTGAAAATAAACTTGGGAATTCACCTAGCATCACCGGAGGACCGCCCATGATGGAGTTTTTGGGGAAGTTTTTAATGATTTCTTTTATCGAGGTTAGAAGAAAATAATTGTGAGGAAACAATTCTTTATAGGGGGGATAATTTAACACCCCCAAAACATGAACCACATATATTTATAATTTTATGTGTTCTTTTTTTTTGAATTTCATTATAACCGAACAAAACATGTTTCTCATAAAAATTAATAATATGGTATTCATGTAACTTATGATGAAACTGAGTAAAAAAATACACACAATGGACACAAGGCTTTTTCATTAAAATAAGAACACCGTAGTGTTTACAATACACTGGGATCAAAAGAGAAATCATGCTAACCAAAGATACCTATTAAAAACCCTATCAAGATTATAGGGAGACCACCCAAAACAAGAAGAACCCCAAGAAGATAATATGGTTCCTTAGTATATGTCATAACTAACATAAGAACGGCCAAATCCGCCGTGTCCACAGTAATAACCAATGGTATGATGAGAACCATCTTCCCCATTTTGAGTTTTAGAAAACCCTAAAGCTTGGTTTTATAAGAAACTAATTTAACATTTGCCTTTAGTGACCATGGAACCCTAAAAACTATAAATATATCAGTTGTCCTTGTTGGAGAATTAATTGAAAATAAGTGAGTGTAATTTAGTTCTACAAATAATCTAGTTATGGATTGGAAAATTATAAACCACCCCTAATCCTGAACTTTAAAAGGGCATGGTGAAGTAGATTGATTTACACTTAAGTGATTTTGAAATGTGATAAGAAATTCAAAACACATTGTAAATATTTCAATTATATTGTAAATATTTTCATTTCTAAAACAGTGTTTTAAATATGTTAATTTCTTTTAAATAAACTATGATTTTGATTAAATTAAGATTTTAATTCTATAATACTGGTATAATAATTTCCAGTTTTCAATTTACAACTTTTTATATTAAAGGTTTAGTGTTTATAAACAATTTTAGAAATACTTTTAACAAAGACGAAGTCTAATTTATACTCATTGACCTTATAATGTTTAATGAAATCCATGTTTAAGAAGATAATTTCTATATAGTTATAATTAATGTATTTTTTAAGACTTTATAACATTAAAAGTTGGGATTTTATAAAAAAACAGGGCCCACTAGGTCCATCCCTTTATTGCTGGGACGAGAGAGGCATCTCAAACTAGGTGGTTAAGCCTAGCCCTCATCCCATGCCAAGGAAGTCCCGAGCTTGGGCATAGGTTCTATGAAGGGCGCATGGGAGTAGGAGCGCTTGAGTGCGCCACCACTGGCATGAGGCCACAGTGGGGTATAGGTAGGACAAGGCCTGCAGGGGTGGGACCCATGTATAAGGCTCCCTAAGTGTGTGTTGTGTGTTTTTCTGAGCTATCGATAAGAGGATCAGGCTTATAAAGGGGGTTAAAAAATCTCTCCATTTTGATGTGGGGCATGTTTTTTCAAGAAAAACGTGATCTGGGCCACTTGATCATGTCACACGCGATCTGGGCCGTCAATCCTAATCTCGTGTTCAACCTCCAGCAACTACGGATCACCACCGCGTTCTTAGACCATTCGATAAACCACAAGATCGAATCTCAACCATCTGATATTTTTTAAATGTTTCGTCGATCTTGGACCATCTGATCTTGCCAAAGATCAATCCGAGTTGTCCATCACCTTTAAAACTCTTGGATTCACCCCAACCATTGGAACAAAATCAGATTAAATATTGACCGTTCTTTTTTTCTGGTCTTCCTCTTTCATGGCGTTCTCTTCTTCTCCTCTTTCTTCCGACCAATAACCCTACACCCAAATTTTCACCATTTTCTCCCACACTTGATAGCCGCTGGTTCCCCCCACTTTTCACACAGTTTCTACAAGGACCTTCCTTAGTTTTTTTATAAACCATTTTGGCCACGGATTCCTTACAACTTGCATTAAAATAATTAGTATAGGATTTTTGTATAAATAAAATAATACACCTAAATAACACCTAAGGATTCCCCGGCTCTCCCAAAACACGAACCTCAAGCCCTCCTACAAACATCATCTAATCCTCATCAAGCACTTCTCCTCCTCAGACCAATTAAGGGATAAAATATGATATGTTTTCTTTTAGTAAAACCCTTATATTCTTGTTCATATGTGGATCTATATATATACCTATATAAATGTATTCAGTTTCGTCTAAACTCTAATTCACGTGGGATTTTCGAAATATTTTTTGAGTATATAATAGATGTAAGGGGTTTATTCTCAAACATAAAAATCCCCCTTGACCATAATAAAGTATCATGGATTATATAAATTTTTTCTAACCCATTTTGAAATTTTGAAATCTTATATGGTTTATTCTCACAAAACACTTCAGGTTTATGAACTTTGAGTGATATTTTGTTTTCAAGAATTTTTTTCTTTTCGATACATGAAACAACATTCAAGGGTTCTATTTTATCACGTTTTTTTATTAAATATAATTCATGTATGTGTGGTTATGTAAAAGTGTATATATATATATATATAAGTATGGTAACAACTGAGTTTCCACAAAACCTATCCTTATTGGTTTTAAAACATGATTATAAGAAATACAATGGTTGCAAGAATATATTTAGTCTTATTTGGGTTATGCAAGATCTCTAACATACACCAGGTGTACACATATAAGAATATATAATATTTTCCATGTGTTTCAGATTCACATGAATGCATATATTTTGAACTATATTTCTCAAGTAAGTGGTATGATGGTTTTCATGTTCAAGCATAAATATAAAATCATAGATGAGAACACATATTTAATCATTTCTTCTATGCATAAACATTTCTCATGAGATAATCTGTAGCTTGTATTTCAAAAAATTTCACAAGAGATGTTTCAGATCTTGTATAGTTTATATTTTAATCTTTTTAAAAATAATATTTTCTTAGATTAAATGAGTATCTTAATAACAAAACATTTAAACATGGTTTTGTAATAAGTCACATTCTTAAGAGTTTAATGCTAATTTTGTTACTTCATGTGATATCCCATAACTTTATGGGTACTAGCTCTTACTACTTGTGTAAGGGTATGTTTTTTTAGTTCATGCACATCATTATTAAATCTGGAAGTAACAAATATAGTTCTTTTGAACTCAATGCATAATTCGATTAATGTATATGAATGTAAGAAAATGATTAGGGATTAAGAATGTAGGTCTCTTAGATAATATAAACACTACGGAAATAGGACCATACTAAGACATATGAGGAATGTATTGGTCTTAAATGGTGTGATGGGTGCGCCCAGAATTATACAATGCTACAATGAATTGGGTAAAGTGATGAAGTATCATGAGTTAAGTAAAATGATTTTTGAACATGATGCTATCTTTTTTCATAACTATGTATGGTGGTTGACCACAATTATGTTGGGTTTCTACCCGTACGGTCTTGGCGCAAGGCCTTGACAAAGTCCAGCATTATACATTCCCTCATTATGTAATGGTAAATGATCAACCAAGTGATTGTTTGACAAATAGAATAACCCTTGTCTAAGGATCTTCTATGATAATGGTAGTTAAGTCATAAATAATAATTATTTAAGAAAATGGAATGATATACCAGGAATGAGTATCAAATGTTATGGTTATAAGAGTTTCTATTAAATGCCAATGATTCATGATGTAATTATGTTTATAACTATGCGTTTGAAGTTGAAATTGATCAGATTATGAATTATGCACGTCTCATGCATTTCTTAGATACACATGTGCACTTTGATTCATGTTTTATTTGAAGTTTTTATGTAAGCAAAATTATCTTGTATAAAAGGGGTCTTTCAGAAAAATGTTTGCAAGTAACCTATGAAAATATTGTTAATGTTTTTATCTTAAGAAAACATTATAATATTGCTTTAATGATTGTTGTATTAAAAGAGGAATTTCTTTAAGTGTTTTAAAAACCCTTACTGGGCATTTCTATTCTCACAGTACGTTTTTATAAAAAAAATCAGGTTTGAGTTTGAGCAAAGGAAGTATAAAAGAAGTAGCTAGTTTCCCAGAACCCAAACTGAATTCGATCCTCTGAAAGGGAAATGATGTGTAATTTATTCAGTGCATGTTTTTTATTAATGCTAAAACCATGATACGTAGGAAGCCTTCTTGAAAACACAAGATCAAAGGGGTTACCTTCCAAAAAAGTTCACCCAATCATGTCTCCCCAAATGGGAAGCACCTCATTGTAATCCCTGAGAAACCATACCCTCATGTTAGGATTCCTTATAGTATAAGTCCCCATTCTTATAGAACTCCATAGACTTTGATTCCCCATTTGATCGATATATGTGGGAAGCCTCTTTGAAGTCCAAATATGATCCTCAAATCAACCCTAGTGTTCTCCAAGCCATGTGCTCGATAGGTCCATGTCCATAAAATACAACACATATCTCCTAGTCACTTTGGGGCTACCTCTGCATGAGTCCTAAAACAATTATTTACCAATAATTTTTAACTTGGATGTCCTTACGGCATGATGTTAAACATCATGGATGGGACCTTATCACACAATCTTAAAAGGTGATGTGTCGAGTTAAGTGATACTAAACTATGTGGTCTTTGATTCTGCTCAAATGGATACATAGGAAGCCCATCTTATGGGTCTAACCCCTACATAAAACCACCTTTCATCTTTTCCGAATGATGGTAAACTCCAAAGCACTTCATTACATGTATTAATTCATCACTATCTCCATGGAATTAAATCCATGTATATCTATGATAATCCAGCAACCTGGGGGTAACCCATGGATACACTCTTCAGGAATGGACCGAGTATTCATGAACATATGAACATGGATTAAATCTATAAGAGATTTTCGGAGTATGCAATAATTCCCCCCAAAAGGGTGTGATGATCCCGACCTATCATCCTCTCAAACAATGGGGTCCTAAAGTATTATTGTACAAATCATCATCCAATGACCACCATACTTTGGAATGCGTCTCCATGAATCATGAATACCAGGGCAGTTGGGTGTTTCTGGCACCTTGAATAAACCTGTTAGAGACTATTTGAGGGCATCATACCCATCATAGGCCAATTGCATGGACACATAACACCCTTTTAAATCATCCATCAGGATCATAAAAATGTGGCACATTCTTAATAACATAAAAAATAAGGACATGATGCCCAATCCTAGTGGGACAGTATCTCCTTATCAATACGTGATGTGATGTGAATCGGGTCAAAATAGTCACATCTTCTCTTATGTAATATTTTTTACCAAATCTTAATAATTTGAAAATACATATGTTTTCACATCCTAGACCCCCGTTCCTTATGAAATTCCATTGATTTATTTTACATTAATTTAGAGAAAACACATTTTATCAATGCATTGATAATGATAAATAATTAGCCTTTAAAATTTCATGTAATATTTTTGTCTCCATATAAGATAATCCCCCATGAAACACCTCTACCATTATTTGGTTACATAATAATACACCTAAAAAATCATATGAGTTTATATATTGGTTGATAAATTAAAAAATTTACTAACATTCAAATTACTTAATTATAACTTTAATAACATAATTATTTCTATAATAAAAAGAGTTTATTTTCAATACTTAATAACAAATTTTTTATTTCCAAATGGAAATAAGATATTCTCTATCCAATTACTTGGGTAGATGAAGTATCTCCCTAAATGTAGTGAACCACATCCCCTATTTGACATCCCAAATTCTTAATTTTGACATATGTTATCTGGAAACATCTTTTTATAAGTAAAAAATCTAATTATTTATGCTTCTCTAGCATTAATATTTATAAGTATTTAATTATCACTAAATATCATTGTGTATTCATTTAAAATTTTTAAAAAAATTCTTACCATGTTGTTCTAGGGATAATTTTCTAACATTTCTAAGAGATAAAATATTTTTTTCATTTTATATATAAAAATTATACGTTAGAAATTACATAATTTTAGTAGCATAAAGAATAATTAATTTCAATAACATATATAAAAGGATAACCTTAAAGAGTTGTGTGCTATATTTCTTTTATTAAAGTAGATGCCACTTTTTGAGTGTGTCCATCCATCATAGGGTTGTCATTCTATCTTTTTAGAGTGAAAGAAAATAATTAAGGAATTACCTATCAAGGGAATTTTTCACTCTTCAATGAAGGATAATATACTCTAATAGTAAAATATATTTTCTATGAAATTTATTTTTTTGATCTAATAATAAATTTTAAAATTCTCCCATATACTATGTTTTTAATATACTATGTTTTTTTATCCTATATTTAAATATATTGTAGAAATTTGGTTTACTCCCCAATATATCATATAAAATATTGAAAATATATTATTTTTATTAATTGAATATGGGAAATTCATCAAAAAAAATAATTCCACAAAGTTAATATATTTAATTAGATAAATTATTTTACTTAATAAAAATAATAAATAAATAATATTTTAACTTGTGATGGGGTAGAGAAAGAATTTAAAGATAATTCAATTAAACAAGATACTTACAGTACAATGGATTTCTATGATATGAATTATTTTTTGAAAAGATCCATTTAGTTTTATATGCAAGTTAATATATTTTAAAATTTTATCATCCTTAAAAATCTATAAGAGATCTGGTTGATGTTGGAAAGTAGTAATAGATATAAATATATAGTAAAAAATTTATTTCATACAAATTTATTGTATCATCTATGAAAATATTATAATAGATGTTTATGAAATAATTTATATTATTTTAAAAATATTATGATTTATTTTTATTCAGTGTTGATCGGGATTAATGATAATTGAAACATGATACTTATGTAAATGGATAGAGAAAGAAACTATTTTCATTCATTTGGTTCTCTTATAATTTATCTAAAAATAAAATCACCACACTATTATTGGAAAATAATATCTGATTTTATATGATATCACTTCATCATTATAAATGAACAATGCATTTTGATCAGAATTGATTGAAAACATTTAGTTTTTATTTTACTTTTGAGTGTGATAAGTGAGTGTAACTATCAATGATGTTGAAAAAAAAAGTAATAAATTAATTACTATTTGTGGAAGAGGTTAATATTGATCTTTAAGAGATTTATAAAAATTTAATGTGGAAAAAATGGACACCTAAAATTATATTATTCAAACATCAGTGAACTATTGAAGATTTAGTTTAAGAAAATAATGTTACATGATAGGACAGGATAATAAGTGATTTATTTATTTTACTATTGAAGATATTTATGATTAATATAGTGTTTTAGATTCTGATTTTTTTATCATGAATTTGTGAAAGAATAATGTTTTGATATTTATGAGGAATGTGATGGTTATACATTGACAATGATTTAGAATTCATAGTGAAATTTTTATTATATGTACTATAAAAGATTTTCTATTTGAGTGAGATATTCTAAAACATAATAATGTGATGTATGTTCATTATTTAATAAATAACAATATTTATTTTGGAATTTTGAATGATAACATTTTTGGGATTCCTAATGGAAGTGGCTTTCTCAATCTAAGTAGATTTTTTATTACCATTATAATAGGGTTTAAAATTAGGAATATGTATATGTTTATTCGATCATGTAGAGATTTTATGACCAACCATAGTTCCATTACATGAGTAGTTCTAAAATTTATGACTATACCCTATTATTTTACAAAGAATAAGAGAACTTGTTATATTTTTTATTTCATAGTGTTAGCATAAACATTTTCTCATTATATTTGAGTAGTTATTACAACCATAATGGGTTGAGGAGAAATGTAAATCTTGGATATTATAGAAGATCAATATTTTTTTATTTATAGAGTGTTAAAATTTTATATCAAGTTAGGTATTAATGTGATTGACTTAAATGTTTGAAAAAATATATTAAATTGGATATCCATGGGATGGTTGTGAATTATTTTTATAAATTAAAAATCACAGTTATTTTTTACTTATGAAAATAATATAGTGTGAATTACACTATTTTAGTAGACAATAATGACATGGTAAGTGCCCCAACATTGGTGGTTGGTTGGTAAGGGTTTGGGGGGTGAGGGGCAGGTCGCAGGGTCAAGTCTCGGGCTTGCAATTTAATGTAATTTTCTTCCTTGCGTTGTGTGCCGGTTTCGCGGTTGTACCCAATTTTTAAAAAAATGACATGGTAAGATGCATAATATACCTGAAGAGGAATTCTTATTTTATGTGTACTATATTTATTTTGTTAAGGAATATTTTTTATTTTATTTTGTGTATCCATGAGAGTGTATTCATAGAAATTTTAAAATTGTGATGATAACACTAATATGAATCTATTATATTGTGTGGAAGCACCATTTGAATTAAAAGAATACCATTTGAGAGTTTGATAGAGTTTTTTTATATATTTATAATTTTGATACAATAATGAAATTCATAATTATATCATATTGTGGGTTTAAACTAAACAATTCTATTTTTAGTGTTCTATTAAAATTTTTATTTTGGAAAACAACATTCTTTTTCAACAATATCACCCATTTAAATTATATCCCTAAAATAATTCAATCTTCTTTGTATACATTTTACCAATAAATCAAGAATTAAATCCTTTATTCTTAATGAATATAAATCATTATGAAAATAGATCATCAAAACATATTTAACCATATACTTCAAGCGGCATCAATATATAACCATATTCAGATCTTAACTAGGCTTTAGGAAGCTCTAGAAACCTTTAGGTCAACCCAAATAAAAGTATAAAGTTTTATTCATCCATTTCATAATACACTTTCTTATCATTTGGATCCATCATATAGTTTTATTGATAATTATCCTAGTGTTTTTTTCCTATAAATATGTTATGAAAAGATCCTGAATGACTTCTCATATTATTAACATCCCTCTAAAATTTTTAAAAAACAACCAAAATATCACTACTTCCATATGATGAAATTTTAGTTCCTCTCTCACTTCCTAAAAAAATTATATTAATAAAAAATTTCAACACATCATAGACTAATTTTTAAAAACATGGTAGTATTTATTATTCATTATTGTCAGATGTGAGTAACACATTTTCCACTCTGATTAAGTTACAATTGGAATATCCATATTCACCATAATGTTAGAAATTGTGCATAAGTCTTAACATAAAATAATTAATAAGAATTTATTTTATTAATTTAATGCTCTTAGACATAAATGATTTTAATGACTGGGATTTTGAAAAAATTGAAAAAATATTCATTCATCCAGGCTAGCTTAATTATATGTGCTTTTTTCTTGATTCAATCTATGTTGTTTATTGGAATCATATTGTATTATAGATGGATGGTATTTATTTAGTGATATTTTTGAGTCTGGTAAGAATATTTAAGAGTTTTTTGGGAATGAAAGTATATTTCATGGTCTTGTATACTTTTTACAATTTTCAATGAAAATAGTGAAATAGATTCTGGGGACAATTAGGTTTATATGCTAGATGGACAGCCACCCACAACCATGCAGCTGGACTATGCATGTTGTAGATTTTAGGAACATAAATGTCAACTCCATCAACATATGGTCTTTGGTACCATGAATTTGTGTTAACCATGTATATAAAAACACCCTAAAACATTTCATATTTCATGATTCATGTGTTTCATGTCTCATTCATCCCATCCCACTTAGATTTCTTCAATTATTGGGATTTGTATTATTGATTTTATATATAATTATATCCTAATTCCAGGTTCTTATAGTGTTTTTTTATTTATATTTAGGGTATGCTTTATAAAATTAATCAAAATATTCTACATTATTTTATATATCTATTTGATAATCTAAGAGGGTAATATTTCAGTGAAATTAGTGATTTGTGCACAAAAAGGTTGGACTTGGTTCTATGTATTTGTGAATAAAATTGGGACAATAGATCTTGTGTTTGGTGTATTTTTCTAAATGGAAATATTAAATTTGGTGGATTTTCACTTATTCATGTTTTATTAATCACATATATTTGAATGTGATGTATTATTAAATCATTTCATTTGATTAAAATGTTTAGTTTTTTCAAACTATTAGGTTTTCAAGCCATGGATCACTTGTAATTTTTTTAAGTTCACTAAAAATGTGGTGAATTTATATGTGAATGAGTTTTTTTCTAAAATGAAAAGTAATGATAATGTGGTTTTGATATTATGGCTACATGTTTCATTAAATTTCAGTGTTTTATTTTTTATTGTAATAACCCAAACACAAACAAAATATAAATTCAATCTTTGGAAAATATTTAAATTTCATTAATTTTAAGGATCTTTTCAATTTAGATTATAAGATAATTGGGTCATAAATCTTACATATCAAACCCACACATGACAAGTTGTAGTCTTCTTCTTGGTTTCCATCTTACCCATGATATAAGCTGTTAAAATACATGTTTTGTTTTCATGTCAACTATTTAAAATTTTCAACATGACATCTTTATTATGTATACTCATCCTTAAACCCTATGAAAAAAATTAAAATATGGGATGAGCACAAAATGACTTGTAAGGGAAAAATAAAAATAAATAATGAAACTACTTATTCCATTCTAGAACCATGAGATCATAAAATAGAGTTTTCCTTTAATATATTAGTCTTTGATCTAAGATAATTAATTACTTACACATGAAATCAACTTTATTGTGAAAATTTTTCCATATAATACTATATAATAAATCTTTAAGAAAAAAACATAATCTTGAGGGTTTATTAGATAACATGATAACCCATGAAATAAATTTTCATAAAATCATACCTTTTAACCCTAAAAGGGAATGACCATTCCTTAAAAAACTATCATTATCTTTCATTTTAAAATAAAACGATTTCATTTAAAACTCATTAGTAGGAATACAAAATCTATATAGGTTCCTTGGTACATCATAATTATTTAACCATTACAAGAACACTTACAAGTGGAATAACCAATACAGTCAACTTCCAACATAATTCTATGAGAAGCATAATCATTTTCCAATGCATTAGAGAGCTATATCAGGATCACCCAATCTTAAACAATTTCAAATGACCATAAAATTTATGAAATACATATAAATTTTAATTTCCATTATCAAACTCAAAATGATACACTTTTAAGCATATAAGAAAAAAAATTGGATATTGGAATATCTCATTTCTTTAAAACTATATATTCAAATCTAATATTCCAAAAAAAAGTGATGGAGGGATTTTATCCAAGAAAAATATGGAATATTTTAAATTAAATCAAACATAAAATATTGGTTATGGAAATGTGAAATTCTATTGATGTGGTATAAGTTAAAAACTAACATTCATTTTTCCTTTTTTCAAAACATTCCATAAAACAATTCCGTATGAAAACCTTTGAAAGAAAGTAAAAAAGAAATTAAAATTTCCATTATAATTCACTCATTTCTATTTAAATATATCTAAAAATAAGGATAATAATTTTATAATGCCCCGTGTGTTTGGATAGGTTGGAATTTTCTGAAATAGCTTGAATTTTCAGTTTGGTGGAGGGACTGAATTGTAAACTGAGCATCAGAATGAAATTATTAGAGTTGGAACACATAAATGTCTTGTTTTAGAAATGGATTAAGGCATGAGGTGTACCCTGGTTTTTGTGTCATGTTGTGGGAGCATCGAACCCCAAACCCTCAAATCTGTGGAAGGTTGGTAGGGGTGCATGGTTTGTCTAAAAACAAGCAGCCCTCTAGAAGATACCATGAGGCTAGTATAAAGGGGTTGTTGGTGTTTCACAGTTAGTTCAAACCATTCACACTAGGATACACAATATTTTGGTTATTGAAAGTTTCTTGATAGTGGTAAAGTGCATGGTTAGTGTATGGTTTCCCAAACCGTGTGAATGAAACATGTGTTTCCCCATCATGGGTAGTGGATAAAGCATGATTTTTTAACGGTTAGGACAACAATGTGTCCAAACTATGAACCTCATTAAAGGGACTCAAAATTTCCTTTTTTACCTACATATTTATTTTCTTTTTTTCCTCCTTCTCTTTTACTCTTACCCATGTGCAGTGGGTTCTGTGGATCTCTCGTTCTCCTTCTCTATGTGTGAGGACATATATTTCATTTGGCCTATATTTTTAGCACTACACATCATGTTGGAATAATATCAGTTCTACTAAAACTATGCCTTCCTCCTTATATTTTTTATCTCCTCACCTATCGTGCTATCATTGTGCGAGCCAATTAACCCTATTTTTATTTCTCTAGTCTCTTCTTTAGTTTGTCTTGAATTGGCTCAATTAAAGCCTCCATATTATACAAGTGTATCGTCTAAAACATAAGGTAGGTTATTTATATTTTTACATTTAAATTTGTTTCATTTATATAATATTGTCATTATTTTATTCATTTTAATTTCTGGGTGTCACTTATAATTTATGAAATGCCTTTAATTAAATTCATAAACCACCTTATAGTGTGTTTTAAACCCCTTTTGTATGGTTTATGTTATGACCTCAACCTGAACCAGCCCTTTATGATGGTTTTACTAAATCAAAAAATAATCATGGTTCTCCTTATTAATAAACAAACCTTAGGGTGTGTTAATAAAAAATTTTGTTCTTATAATAACTTTCATGCATGGATTTCCTTATAACTCACCCTTTTTTGGTGTATTTAATTATTTATCTTAAAAAATATGATTAAATTGAAATAAGTTTATTTTTTTTTGAAATTTCATGACTTATAATAAAACCACCTTTTTATGTGTACTATATTATATATCAAAAATTGATTTGATTGATGATGTGCATAGAATTTTTTGTCATTAGGTATGGGTGCTCTCAATGACCTTCGTAGTTTTTGTCAAATGCAATGACCATCTTATATCTTATAAATAAAATTTCCTAGTGATATAAATTGATTTTATTATGGCATGGATGATCATAGGACCTATAACTAAAATTTTAAATTTGATTATAATAAAAAGGGTTTCTTGTGCCTTGAGCGATGTTGGTTACCTCTTTACAAAACATTAGGCTAAGGGCTCATAGGGAAAGTGGGATTACCTTAATTTTTATTATTATTAGAGGGACGTTGGTTAGGGTCATTGAGCATGACGTCTCACACCCCAAGTCAAGGTTGATGGGCATGGAATCTCACGTCACTTAGGTTATTGGGTATTGAATATGATTCCCCCTAGATTATGATGTTGATCATGATAGCCACATCTATGAGCAAGAAGAAGATATTATTCCCATATCCCATTTCATATGCTTGGTCTTATGACCCATTTACTATAATAAAATATTTTATCATTATTAATTTCCCCTTGAAACTGTTAGATGGGATGCCCTTATCCATTCGTTGAGGTATTATAGTCAGGATGTCCCTTACAGAGTATGACACTCTTATGACTATATAAGGATGCCTACGTTATGCCTGGGGTCCTAACTAGTATGATTTATTTATATATATGGATATATAAATTTCTATTTATATAGTATATATATATATATAATTACACACTTATATATATATAGGGGGACATATTTAGAGGAATTCTGTCTTAGCTCAAAGTAGGTATAGTCGGTAAGGTGTCCTTGTGGAACTGGGCTCTGACTTGTAATATTTATTTATTTATTTAAATTTTGTCTATTTATTATCCCTACACACTTATGTATTTATAATAAAATACTAATTTATCTTTAGACACCATTGGTGATTTCTTACAAAGTATATCTCACACTTTACTTGGGATTCCATTAGACTGGGGTGCCCGAGTAGACTGTTGGAGTTGGTTCCCTAGAACCAACATCATTGTACTTTATGATAAACTTATATTCATGGTTTTTAATATTAATAAATTCATTATCACATCATGATAGTTATTTTTCTTTACATAGCATGTGATACTGTCCCAAGATTAGTGGTCGCGCTAAAAGGTCATAGAAGTTCCCCGCTATGATGAGAACCAGGAAGTTCCATGACAGTATTCAAGAATAAATTTTTTATAGCCAGATGATATCATTTGAAGGGATAAAAATGATAAATTCTACAAAGAATGGATACTTGTAGTACCTTGAGGCACCTTATCACGGTGTATTCCCATAGTAATATTCAGTAGGATATTATGAGAATGAGACCTGATAGTATGAAATCCACATTATAAATATCATTATATTTTCATATATGATGATGTGGGTAATGGTCCATAGAATTTAAGATTATTATTAATGGATATTAGGAGTTGCACACTTTGATGTATTGGGTAAAACTGTGATGACATATTCTCGCGGCAAGGTAGGATACATTAGGTGTTCCACGGGTAATATTGCATTAATGAATAATGAGAGATGAAATTTATCTCTTTTCTTCATTAAAGAAAGTAAATAACTAAGTACCTTTGATGGAAATGATATAGACTAAATAAATCCATGTCCATGGTGTTCTATAGGCAAGTTCTATTTCCAAAAATTATGTGAAAGAGTTATCAAGTATATAGGTTGATGATGCTGGCATGCAACCTCCTCGATTAAAGATATTTTGATAAAAGGATTATATTACACAGTAAGTGTTCATATGAGGTTACATGTCATTGCACAATTAACTTATTTCTCTATGGGTTTCTTTGCATGTTTCTAGATGCTAACCATGGAATTTAGGAAGTGTCACCTAATTCCACTGAGAAAGAGGCCTAGAGGGTCACACAATAAGTGTATCCAGAATCTCAGTTAAATAATATATTATTTAACAAGTTGAATAAATATTATTCTCGGTTCTGTTTTAATAATTATTCAAGTATTCTTGATCATATTTTATTTATTTATTGGAAAATAAGGAAGTTATATTTATTTATTTACTTAATAAAAAAATTGTCATTATTAAAGGACAGATAAATATTTCAGAGGATGGGTAGACCGATTTAAAGGGTCCAGTGAGAAAATAATATTAAATATTATTTGATCAAAATAAATCATCATTTTAACATTCAATCTAATCACATATCAAGGAAATAATGGTATTTATGTTATTATTTTATATGGGGGTTTTCTCAAGTAATAATAAAATAAGTAATGTCACTTGTTCTAATTATTTATTATTACCTAGTGAATTAAATTCCCAATTACATATTATTCTCTTATTAGACTATGGGAAACCCACAGGCTAGAGAGAAAAATTTGGTTGTGCAAAACATTTTGGAGAAAAAACTATCAAGCCTCAAGAGATTTGTTTTCTCTAAGAAATCTATCAACAAAAAGGGTGGTCATCCTCCACCAGATCAGAGAATGCTTTGGAAGCAGCTCTCAAGGCGATTTATGGTGGATAGCGCAAGAACAAGGACCTTCCATACTAGAACCTAGAGACTCCTTCAGCGATGACTATAGATTCGCAGAGTACATGTTGATTACCTCTAGAGGACATCTATTCTTGATCTCTACAAAGAAACGAAAGGCTCACCGTAGATCTATGGTCAGATACATCAATGAAGAAAGAAAAGCTTTTAGGTTTTTCTTTAATTTAATTAAATTAATTATAAACAAAATATTTTGATCATATATCAATTTTCTAGGAATATTTATTCTTAATCTAAATATTTGATTTTATTCTGTAGATACTGTCAACTCCTCGTCGTATTGATCCTAGAATAATCATTGATCGTGATAAAATTTAAAGTTGGGCATCGGCCTAACTGTATTTCTACTGCATCGAGAACCTACAAGTGGTGCCAAAGTGATGTAATTTTTTTTATAATTATTTAAATAATTTTTTGATTGTTTATTCTTTAATAATTTAGTTTTTCTATTCATGTTTAATAGTTAGTTTAATCTGAATTTTGAGATTTTTTATTCCTCTTTCATTTCTCGTAGATCTAATATAAATGAATAATTTTATGATTAAAATTAAATCAAGTATCTCATTAGGAGGTGTGAATGATTCTTTCTAGGAAACACGATAGTACATGCCATGTATTCAGAGTTACACATCATGTAATTTTCCATACATGACGTGTAATCTGCAACACACATTATGTAGTTGTCTTTAGCACATCAGGAGTAATTCCGAAATTGCTCAAGCCGTGTGCATTAATGACATGCGGTGTATTTAATTATTACACTGCATGTTTACCAGAAATGATTGGTGCACAATCAGCTGGACTACACACTGTGTGTCCCACTAGACATGGCGTGTAGTCCCTTCAGGCCAGGTTCAATAAGTGCATCCCATACACGACTTGACTAGTTGATGACCATGTAACATGGAGTCTACACGGTATGTGGCCAACTTTACACACCATGTACTCTGATGATTTCTGAAGTACACCTCTTACGTCATTTCCCAAGGAGTTTACTTTGGATGGATGGTGAGGAGGGTATACACAGTGTAGTAAAATATACCCGTCGTGTACTTTTTCTAGATTACACTGATTTTAAAATTTATAATTATATTATATAACCCCTGAGACATGTACCTTTGTGTGGGTATAAAGTTGGGACACAACATGTAATAGTAGTTTGATATGTGTGTGTGTGTGTTTGTGTGTGTGTGTGTCTTTTTTTTAATTAATATATGCGTAATGTTCAAATATTTTTATGTCATATATGTGTTGTATTACAATTATAATTCTGTTTTCATGTTACATGTCACAAATAATAAAGTGTATACAAGTATAATACATGCTGGTTATTTTCTGATGGGTATTCACCAGGTTTCCCCCAAGGTACCTGTTATGTACATAGTTTATTTTAAATGAATTTATTAATTGTTTAAAATTATAATAGATGATAATCTCAAGAAAATTTAAGAAAAATATTAATATAGAAGGATTGTTTAATCAAGGATAATAATTAATCAATTCGAGCATGATTTATCTTAATAAGAATTATTAAATATTTAAATGCTAGTTTTATTAAATTCATAATTCATTTCATGGTTTTGGATGATCATGATCTAGACTATACCTTTATATGTGATTGGTTTTCTTTTTTTTTATTTGTTAAATTTAAATTCTTGACCTGCATTCCTTCTCCTCAATAATATGTAAGGCCTACATGGATATAGTTTATTTTATGTAAACCCCATTTTACCCCTCACCTGCGTGTCAGTTAAATGAATATGTAATGGATGGATCTCCCAAGATAGTCGAGGCAATTCAAGTTAGATACAAGAAGAAACCAATCAAAGGAGATATAAAGATGGACAGGTGGAAAGCTATAAACACAAACCTTAAAAGGTTCAAATTGTTTCTCCCATATTTCTGGGTAGGTTTATTAACCACTAGATAAACTAACCATTATAAAAGCTCATTCTCATAACATTTATTTTATTTATGTCAGTTTCATGGTTATTCATTATGGATATATTATCGCGATCACATAATTAATGAATTAACAAAGCATGAAACATGGAACTAAAATAAAATGTATTATGTGTAAATATTATCAGGACATTGTTAATCACTTAATTATATCCCACTTAATATTAATAAGCATGTGAAAAGATAATAAGATTCAATTTATGCATAAAGGATAAAATCCTTCAATAAAATATTAATTTAGTTTTTCCTTCCATTACTTTCATTAGAATCGAACCAATAGTTCAAAGTAATTTACCAGCCAAAGTTGGGGTGATTTTAATTATCTGGGAATTATAATTTGAGGTTTTGGGTTCACTTAACTTGGTTTACATCAAGGTTTGACTACCAAATCTAGACATGGTGTAACTGAGAGGCAAGGGTTGAGGAAATCTAAAATAATGATTTCAGGATTGGGGAGTCCACTCAACAGATCAAGGAGCTACAAGTTATTATATTTGGCATTTGTAATGCCTACCTAAAACCATTCATGTTTCTTGACTATCCAATGATGGGGTGATGAGAATTTAATATGGATCCTTACCATTATAATATCCAATAAATAGTATATTCGGAAGCCAATGGTGAGGGCTATTGGGTTTCAACACAATTGTGGGAGACAAATGAATATTTATTTATTTATTTGTCATAATTTTATTAAATAAAGTACTAAAACTCAATTTATATTATTTTAGATTCATCATTAAAAATGAAATCCAATATATCATTGTGATCCATATGTGGGAAAGAAACCCTTCTCATGGTCACTAATTTCTAGGAGTGGCAAAGGAACATTCGAGACATCCTCCACAATGAAAGGAAACTATATGTGTTGGAAGAACCATTACCAGTTGAACCTAGGAATAAGGCAAGTAATGAAGAGATATCTTTGTGAAATAAACATATGAATGATTCTAGGGATGTTTAGTGCATCATTATATCATCCATGACCGATGATATCTTCAAGAAACATAAGCAAATGGATTCTTATAACATGATGTCTCACCTTCAAGAGATCAATCAAGAGAATGAGAGATATGAGAGGTATGAGATCTCCAACTCTTTGTTCAATACTAAGATTAGAGATTTTATGTTAGTTGGACCACATGTAGTCATTCTTATTGGCTACATTGAGTATATGAACATCATAGGTATTAAATTCCTAGATGAGTTGCGTATAGATCTCATACAATCATCACTGCCCAAGGCCTTATCTATTTTTTTTTTTGAATTATAATATGATCAATAATGAGAAGATCTTATTATAACTTCTGACCCAGATTCACCAAGTGGATGAGGACATGGGGTGTGACAAAATCACATTCATTATGGGGAATAGGAAGAGGAAGGAAAAGTTAAATGGGAATAAGATATAAAAATATTCTAAATCTCTCGAGCACTGTCTGACCAAGATGAAAAAGATCCAAAGGTAGGGTAAGGAAAAGGAGGCAGTATGATTTTCATGTGGCCAGTCATGACACTAGAAGAGGTACAACACCTAGAGGAAAAGGGAAGCCAAAGGTGTGTTCGTTATCAAGTTAAATATTTCCATTTCTACAAATTGAGTATCAGTTATAGATTTGGGTTCTCACATATATATTCAAATGAAAGAACCAAGTAGATTTTGGAAAATTTACAAATGAGATATAGATCTGCGAGCTGCCAATGGTTCGAGGCTGGCTGCTCTTTCTATTAGTGACTACCACATTTCATGGCCAACTGATATTATTTTGGTTTTACGGGACTGATATTATGTACTAAGTGTTACCAAAAACATAATTTCTGTATCGAGTTTAGATATATATGGATTTATTTTCGTGTTTGGAAATAAATATTGTTTATTTTATAAGGACAACATATGATATCTTATGGAATATTTAAATAATGGTCTGTTTGTATTAAATTATGAAAATCATGTGTTAGAAATCGATAACAAATCATGTTCACATGAATCATATAACAACCAGTTATGGCATCACCTTCTTGGTCATGTAAATGAAAATCACCTAAAAAGCTCTGTCAAGATGGTTATTTAGACTCTTTTGATCTAAAACCACTTGATAGATGTCATGCTTGTTTATAGGGGAAAATGACCAAACCACCATTCAGTGGGTAGTGTGAAAGGGAAACAGATCTTCTTAGGATTGGTACACAGTGATGTGTTTGGAGCATTTCTAGTAGAAGCTAAAGGTAGACATTCTTATTTCATTACATTTACGGATTAATTGAGTAGATATTTCTGTGTCTACTTAATGAGGTATTAGTCCGAGTCCTTTGAGAAATTCAAGGAGTTCAAGAATGAAGTAGAGAATTTCCTTGGTAAGAAGATAAATAATATTCGATCGGATCGAGGTGGATAATATCTTAACTAAGAGTTCGTGGAACTTTTATGGGAGTCTGGGATTTTATCTCAACTCATTCCACCTTATACACCATAGTGGAATGGTGTTAGTGAAGGTAGGAATCATACCTTGTTGAACATAGTAAGGTCGATGATGAGTCATGAAAATCTTATGTTATCCTTTTGGGGAAAATAATTACAAACTACGACATATACATTAAACTGAGTACTAACTAGGCAGAAAATGGAATCCCTTGTGAGTTATGGAGTGGAATGAAACCCATTTTGTCACATACGCATGTATGGGGATGTGAGGCTTTGTTAAGTATTTATCAAGAAATAAAATAGAACCTCAGGGCACGAGGTCTATCTTTATAGGGTATCCCAAGAGAAAAAAGGTATACAACCTATACAACCCCTCATATAATAAAGTAATTGTTTCCAGACATGCTATATTTATTGAGAGGGAGAACATCCTCAAAAAGGATAGTGGGAGCAAGATTGAATTAGATCAAGTTGATGCTCAAGATACATAGATATTGGTATAAGAACAAGTTTTAAAGGCCCCCATGGAATAAGTAGTCCATGAAACACAAGTACTTGGTTGATTGTATGAGAGGTAAGAGAAACAGATATATATATTTTTCTTATCACTGAGGATGGTAACTCATTATTGTTTGACAATGATGAACCTATCTTCTATAAAGTGGTAGTATAGAGCTCAGTAGTTGAAGATGTCTAGAAGTTATCAATTTTGAGATGGATTCCATGTATCAAAACCATGTTTGGGTTTCGGTTGATTCACTAGTTGATGTTAATCCTGTTGGATGTAAAAGGTCATTCAATATAAAACTAGACATGGAAGGTAAAGTAAGTACCTATAAAGGAAGGATAGTGGATAAAGGTTTTAAACATCATCAAGTAATTGCTATGATAAAACCTTTTCACTATTTTCCATGTTTAAATCCATCAGAATCATACTTTCTATAGTAGCTTACCATGACAATGAGATTTGACATATATATTTAAATACTATGTTGCATAACAGGAACCTTATAGATGATGTATATATGCCACAACTATAAGGTTTTGTGACACTAAGTGATTCCAAAATGGTTTTCAAGTTGCAAATATCCATTTATGGATTGAAGAAAGAATCCAAGTCATTGAATATTTGATTCGATAAAGCCATAAGAGAATTTGGTTTCATTAAGAATGAATGTGAGCCATGTATTTAAAAAAGGATTAATGGTAATGTGGTTGTTATCATAGTAGTATATTTTGATGATATATTACTTATTGGAAATGACATACCAGTCTTACAGTTAGTTAAGTTCTGGTTGAACAAGTGTTTTTCCATGAAAGAGTTAAGTGAAGAATCCTACATTCTAGGGATCAAGATCATTCTTGATAGATCCAAGAGGCAGCTTGGTCTAAGTAAGAGTACATACATTTACCATCTACTAAAGAGATTTAGTATAGAACAATCCAAGAGGGTATTGGTTCTGGTGTCCCATGGCATACATATTTCTAGGAAACTGTGTCCCCATACACAATAGGAGAAAGATAGAATGAGTAAGATCCAATATGATTTAGAGCTGGAATAAATCATGTAAGTCGTGATATTTACTAGACTTGATGTTGTTTATGCATTGAGTATGGTATGAAGATATTAAGCAGGTCCAAGAGAACAACATTGGACTGTTGTTAATGATATCCTTAAGAATATGAGAAGAACTAGGGATATATTTCTGGTGTATGGAGGAGATGAGGAGCTTGTCATCAGAGGGTATGTTGATGATGGTTTTCAGATAGACCATAATGATTTAAATTTAGAATTAGGATATGTTTTCTATCTCAATGGGGGATCTATGAGCTAGAAGAGTTCAAAGCATCCAGTTGTCACTAATTCTATAGTAGAGTCTAAATATATTGTAGCTTTTGATGCAGCTAAGGAATCCATGTGGATTCATAACACTTATAGGAGTTTGATGTAGTACTTATCAGTAGAGACTCTATCGCATTGTATTGTGATAATACTACAGTGGTGGA
This sequence comes from Viscum album, assembly GCA_963277665.1. Taxonomy (NCBI): domain Eukaryota; kingdom Viridiplantae; phylum Streptophyta; class Magnoliopsida; order Santalales; family Viscaceae; genus Viscum; species Viscum album. Next base: position 1,535,603,959 of record OY728143.1, on the reverse strand, counting down.
TCTTTCAAAGGATCCATGGTCACATAAATGGACAAATCACATACTCTAGAAGTATCACCTCTTAAGGGATTTTCATTATAGGGGTGAAATTGTAGTGAGAATGTAACGCCCCGACCCCAGCTACCCAGAGTCGGTGCATTACTTCGTAACATTGGCATGATCACAAAAGATCAAGTCTCGAAATACCGATTAGTTTAGTAGCCTTGGAAACACTAGATACATTCGTAAACGTTACATTACATCATAAAGTGAAAAACTACAATAACAAAGTCTCCATAGTCCACACTCATATCCTCTTCTGACTATCCCTGCAGGTCATTCATAAAATACTTCTTCACATCCTGGAAAATATTAAAACATTTAAAGGGGTGAGCTCAGATGCTCAGTAAGGATAACAATAATGCAGAAGCTTTCATAAATAAACATTAACATTTAAGGCGATGTATAACTAAAACAAAAGCCTTTTAAACATGAACTTCAACATAATATGGCAAAAGTAAAATGAGATAATGCCATTTACTTATTCACATGGATATTCTACTGGTCGAATAATCACATGCAATATCAATAACCACTTTCATAATGATGGAATGCATAATTCCAGACTATCATAACCACGTAGCCAAGGCCTCGTGCCAAGACCACAAATAAAATTTTGTCAAGGCCTCGTGCCAAGACACTAGTTTGTCTCATGAGACTTGCCGATGCATCGAGGAGCTATAGCGGGCTCCACCCGTCACTTATTAAGTCCAATGCATTCCTCATATGAATAGGTTTAAACATATCATAAACCATAACATAATCGTATCACATAAAACATGCATAAAGGAAACATAACATTTCCACATTTCAATCACAAGATATAAATACAACACATTGATATAATAAATATGCTTTCAAAACCATTTTCAATACCAAAATAAAAGAAAGTTAAAACTTTTTATTTATTTTTCATTAAAAAAAATGATGTCTTGTAGAGGAATCCGAATCTCAAATAATGGTCACGGCGGCGGAGAAGTCGTTGCTGCCGCATAAGTATGGAAAGAAAAGCATTCCCTTTTGTCCTTTAGTAAAACTCTTCGTATAAAAAAGATTCCTTTTGAATAAACTTAAAAGTCAAAGGGGTTTATACACCGTATAAAAGAAAGTTGTGTATAAAACCAAATATGCCTCAATGAAAGGGGATTGAGACGAAGTCCTTAAAAAGATCATTTTTTTAAATAAAGTACATCTATAATGTGTATTCACTATAAGTAAACATAAATAATGTACAAATACAATATAGGACATAATAATATCATGACATAATTTGAAAGTAGGAGATTAACCCAAAGAATGGAAGTTGGGTTAAGAAATTCCCTTACCTCGTTTCTGACTTGACTCAACCATTATTTAACCTCCTGAATAATAAACTAGAGTTAATATATACCTTATTAAGAACCATTTTCAATTTCATTATCCTTATTATATCACTTATTACAATGATATGAACATTATGTAATTATTTAAGTTAATAACGGTCGTTTTGTTGATCTTTGGTACTTGAGTCAATAATAAACTTCTTATAATTACGAGTTGTTTATATGGTAGAATATCCATTATCTCCAGAATTATATTCATGATTTAGATTTCATATATATCTTATATATCAAGTATATACATTAATTTATAATATTACATAACATTTAGAGGTAAGAAATGAAATGCACCGTTCATGGAGACGGTAAGCCGTACGTACGCATGAACGCTACTTTCATTTCAATTTCATATTTAATGGAACGAAATCATAATGATATAAATGTATAATATAATTCCAGTATAATATAGTGTATAATACCATTTACTCCATCCTTTATACATCCCACATATGGCATTAACGATTCAAATCACTTTGAGGGGGCGGTAGTCCGCACTTCCTAAAATGAAATTATCGCGTTTTACCCATAATGGAAATCATAAAGTATGACATAAATGAGAAATACAGAAGCATAAGTAAAAAATAAACATATTATATATCATATATAAAAATAGTGACATATTAATGGCCACCTTTGAAGGTGTTATATGAGTATTGAACAATCATCGTTTCGTGAGGCAGAAATTCGCCATCCACAGAAACCGTATGTTCTTTAACCATTAGATGTAGGTGTGTGTAAGTGTAGCTCAAATCCTTCTTATAAAAACATCCTAGTATATTGAGGATACTGGTGTTGTTACAAAAGAAATGAATAAAAAGAGTTTAGGGGGTTGGAGAAAAAAAATAAAACAAAACAACATTAGAGAAGACATTACCTCAAAATCGGGTAACTCTTTTTGATTTGAGACAAAGGATTCCTTGGGAAGAGTTATGACCAAAGTGAGGCTTCTAGGAGTAAGAGGGGGAATTTGTGAGAGTATTTGGGCAGAGGTTGGCCGAGCCAAATGGCTTGAAAGTGTAAATGAGGTGGGAGAGGTGGGGGCCTTTTATAAGTGGAGAGGAGGGGCTCTTTTGGAAAGATTGAAATGTTACATTATTACACAATGCTTTTCGGATTCTAAAGATCCCACACTTATATAATTCGTGGATAAGGTGATAAGGGTTCGAAATATATCCATCCAATAGTCTTTGGACAAGTGTAAGCCTTGGATTTTACATTATCTTTTCATTTTATTAAAATCGTTAAATAATGAGGTCATCGCTGCATCATAATGATGTCATAAATAATTTAATTTATTTAATGTCTAAAATTTATAAAAAAAATACTATGATGTATGAAATCTTTTTATCTTTCTAATGAATATTTATAATCAAAATTTGGACTTGTGTAACCCCACCTAAAAATTGTTTTAGTAAAACATTTCATGTTTGTGTCATTTTTTACTTTAACATTAAATAAAAGGTATTTATGTCATTTTCTAACTAAAGTTTCTCCATGGGGTCCCCAAGTTGACCCATGGGTTGTATTGGTCGGCCATGACTCATCCAATAGTAGTAGTACAAGTGTCAAGCTCATCTCATATTATTAAAACATTATTTTTACCTTAAACTACACTAATTGCCTCTAATCGCGATTAAGAACTTAAAAGTTACTATTCACCAAAAAATTATTTTAATCTCATTGAACCACATTTTACTTCTTAATGACAACCATGTATGTCGGATTTTTGAAAATCAAATCACAGAAGTGGTAATATTTCATTTTAACGAAAAATCAGTTTTTAACAACCACTTAGTGGTTTCACTATTCATCAAAAATTGAAGTTTTTCAGAATAAGGCCAAAACTTCACCCTAAGCTATAATTGATATTCCGAATTCAGAAATGATATCTATTTTACAAAATTCCAAACATATAAGTTGCATTAATTAATTTTATAATTAATTCCCGCTGTTACAACAAATAGCGTGTTTTTAAGAAACAATTTATATCAAAAGATTGGCAATTGTTTATGTCCAATTTCAATGTTAAATTAATTCTAATGACCACCATTGGATAAAATGGTAAAAATATATTCTAATTATACTTTAAAACCAATAAACAGTATAATTTATCACTATAAATTATTTTGATTAAAAAATTTGTTTTTAAGTATTTTTCACTATTCATAAAAAATTAGAAGTTCTCAGAAAAATACCAAAATTTCAACATAGGCTAATTTCGATATTCCGAAACCAAAAATGAAGTCCATTTTGAAATATAAAATTTCTATAATTTTAAAAAGTGTTTATTACTATTCATAACGGCTATATTGATTAGTCGCAATGTTTTAGATCTCGAAGTTGCGTACAATGCAAGCTATTGCATTGTTGAATGAGAAGCGTATCGTGGATGCTCGGGGTGTTACATTCTCCCCTCCTTCAATAAATTGCGTCCTCGCAATTTGAAATTTTTCTTTGAAAATAAAAGGTTGAAAAGAGAAAATACCTTTGAGGAAAACCCACATCGGAAATAAGGTTAATAAAATTGATCCTTAATAAGAGGGAAATGGAAATAAGAAAGTCACCACCAAATTATGATCTCGATAAGGAGAACATTGGTGGCAATTAGAGACATATAATTGGAGGAAAAATGTAAATATTTGTAGGGAGTGATTGAGGTCATCAATCACAATCAACTGTCAAATTGAGGGCCTCAAATCCTTCAATCTATGTTGATTTAAAATATCATCAGTTCAACAAGACATAAGGTATTAGGGTAACACATTTTTTTGTTTTAATATCCCTTTACTAAAGTTTAAGAATTAATTTATTCATTGAATAACAGATAGGTATATATATATTTATGCTTGACAATTAGAGTTTCCACCTTCAACTCACCTTTCACTCAAAAAGATAATAGAACCCAAAAATATTATACTTATCCTAATTGTATAAGCTTCCAAATGTTAACACATACCATTTAGATTAGTAAAATTATTTTGTAATAACCAGGGACTTCTTGTAGGCTAGTGGTAGGAAATAAAGGCCTGTCGCACTATGGTTGTGGGTTCGATTCCTGCAGCTTTGTCCGACGCGTCAGGTTATGCCCCACCCTGCAGGTTGTCCTTTTCCTAAAACTATAGTATCATAATATTCCAAAAATAATCTTCATAAATTTTTTAACCTTAAACAATACTATCCAAAGATCAACTTAATCCACTCCAACCTTTATAGTTATCCAAAATACCTCTGTCCAGACTTTCTCTAAAAGGTCTCTTAATTCCAAAATCAATTTATCAGATTCCCCAAACAAAGTAAAGTTTCTCTTATTGTCACATACAAAAATATGATTACCTTAATCATATTAAAACCTTAATGAAATCAACAAGTACTTCAGTACGATCCTTATATATATATATCACATTATTCTAACAACCAGAATATAATCCATTAGTCCAAAAGCACCAATACATTAATTATTCTGCTTCAACTGTAGTAACAGCATAAGATTGTCCTTGATCCCTTGGCCTTTTCTGTGGTAAGTTTCCCTGACGCTTAGGACATTCATTTGCATAATGCCCCATTTCTCTACAATTGTAGCATTCAACATTGATAGCCTCTTTCTTTCCCTTGCAATCACGCACCTGGTGACCTTTTTCTCCACATTTATAACAAAATCCCATTCCTTTTAGGCAAGTACCAGGGTGATTCTTCCCACAATTATCACATAATGGAAAATCCTTCTTTCCCTTTTTCCCTTTATCTGTCTCTTGTTCCACCGTTCTCTTCTTCTCTTGCTTTAATTTGTTGTCATAAGACTTAGAGAATTCCTTTTCTGTCTTGATAGCACATGAGACAATATCTTCGTATGTTGAGAACGATTGTGATACTAAAGCTCGACGGAGAAATGGTTTTAACCCATCAAAGAAACGATCAATCTTACCTCTTGGGTTACGTATATAATCTGCAGCATACCTCGCTAACCTTCTAAATTTGGCCTCATACTTTGCGACATTCTCATCCTCCTTTTGTTTCAGACTCAGAAATTTCCTTTCCATATCTGCTCTATGGTCGTGAGGAAAGTATTTTTCTAAGAAAATATCTTTGAACTCCCTCCATTCCATATTCGATATGTCATCATCTTCCTTTGTGTTTTGAATCAATGACCACCATTGATCAGCATCTCCAGTGAGGCGGTAAACTGCCATGATAACATTTTCCCTTTCACTACTCCCCAAGGCGTGGAATATTTTCCCTAAGGAGTTTATCCATTGCTCAGCTACTAATGGATTTGTACCCCCATTAAATGTTGGTGGTTGTTGCCTCATTAAGCGGTCTAACATTGATCCTCCATGTTGCGGATCAGGGTGCTCCATACGAGTAAGGTTATTATTCATAACCTGAGTGAGTTTTCCCAGTATGGTAATAAGTTGATCAGCACCAGTTGTATCTCCAGCTCCACAATAATTATCTTGAGCAGGAGGGAAATCCCTACACGGAGTGCGTGCATTGATACGGTTTACATTCCTTCCACTAGGCGCCATTTCTAAACAATGGTATAAACTATATTAGTTTATAAATCAAAATACATAATTCCATACTTGTAAAATACTTAACATAAATTGAACTCTTTATGGATATAATCCATAAAAATGTTTTCTTTGAGGAAGTATATACTCATAACCCTTCATAGTGGTTTATAAAGAAAATGAGAATTATCCAAAGCATATCCCCCGGGAGTGTCGTAACCAAGAGTGCAGCAAGGCCCGTTGTCGTGCACCAGTTCCCGTTCGAGTCTAGCTCAAAGCGGTGTTTTCGGGTTTTACCCCTAGGTACATCTGTGCTAGAGCCGCCTCTACCTGCTCGTATCCAGACAGGGATGTATTTCTCGGAAAACTCACAACATCTCTACAATTCCAAAATTCTAGGAAGTTCTTCTATACTAATCCTCAAAGTCTATCTTCGGGCTATGTGCTCTAATCAGAGTTTATCTAAATCTAGCTTCCAAGGTTAGTACTAAACTGCCTCTGATACCAACTGTAATGCCCCGACCCTAGCTACCCAGAGTCGGTGCATTACTTCGTAACATTGGCATGATCACAAAAGATCAAGTCTCGAAAGACCGATTAGTTTAGTAGCCTTAGAAACACTAGATACATTCGTAAACGTTACATTACATCATAAAGTGAAAAACTACAATAACAAAGTCTCCATAGTCCACACTCATATCCTCTTCTGACCATCCCTACAGGTCATTCATAAAATACTTCTTCACATCCTGGAAAATATTAAAACATTTAAAGGGGTGAGCTCAGATGCTCAGTAAGGATAACAATAATGCGGAAGCTTTCATAAATAAACATTAACATTTAAGGCGATGTATAACTAAAACAAAAGCCTTTTAAACATGAACTTCAACATAATATGGCAAAAGTAAAATGAGATAATTCCATTTACTTATTCACATGGATATTCTACTGGTCGAATAATCACATGCAATATCAATAACCACTTTCATAATGATGGAATGCATAATGCCAGACTATCAGAACCACGTAGCCAAGGCCTCGTGCCAAGACCACAAATAAAATTTTGTCAAGGCCTCGTGCCAAGACACTAGTTTGTCTCATGAGACCTTCCGATGCATCGAGGATCTATATCGGGCTCCACCTGTCACTTATTAAGTCCAATGCATTCCTCATATGAATAGGTTTAAACATATCATAAACTATAACATAATCGTATCACATAAAACATGCATAAAGGAAACATAACATTTCCACATTTCAATCACAAGATATAAATACAACACATTAATATAATAAATATGCTTTCAAAACCATTTTCAATACCAAAATAAAAGAAAGTTAAAACTTTTTATTTATTTTTCATTAAAAAAATGATGGCTTGTAGAGGAAGACAAATCTCAAATAATGGTCACGGCGGCAGAGAAGTCGTTGTCGCCGCATAAGTACGGAAAGAAAAACATTCCCTTTTGTCGTTTAGTAAAACGCTTCGTATAAAAAATATTCCTTTTGAATAAACGTAAAAGTCAAAGGGGTTTATACACCGTATAAAAGAAAGTTGTGTATAAAACCAAATATGCCTCAATGAAAGGGGATTGAGACGAAGTCCTTAAAAAGATCATTTTTTTTAAATAAAGTACATCTATAATGTGTATTCACTATAAGTACACATAAATAATGTAAAAATACAAAATAGGACATAATAATATCATGACATAATTTGAAAGTAGGAGATTAACCCAAAGAATGGAAGTTGGGTTAAGAAATTCCCTTACCTCGTGTCTGACTTGACTCAACCGTTCTTTAACCTCCTGAATAATAAACTAGAGTTAATATATACCTTATTAAGAACCATTTTCAATTTCATTATCCTTATTATATCACTTATTACAATGATATGAACATTACGTAATTATTTAAGTTAATAACGGTCGTTTTGTCGATCTTTGGTACTTGAGTCAACAATAAACTTCTTATAATTACGAGTTGTTTATGTGGTAGAATATCCATTATCTCCAGAATTATATTCATGATTTAGATGTCATATATATCTTATATATCCAGTATATACATTCATTTATAATATTACATAACATTTAGAGGTAAGAAATGAAATGCACCGTTCATGGAGACGGTAAGCCGTACGTACACATGAACGCTACTTTCATTTCAATTTCATATTTAATGGAATGAAATCATAATGATATAAATGTATAATATAATTCCAGTATAATATAGTGTATAATACCATTTACTCCATCCTTTATACATCCCACATATGGCATTAACGATTCAAATCACTTTGAGGGGGTGGTAGTCCGCACTTCCTAAAATGAAATTATCGCATTTTACCCATAATGGAAATCATAAAGTATGCCATAAATGATAAATACAGAAGCATAAGTAAAACATAAACATATTATATATCATATATAAAAATAGTGACATCTTAATGGCCACCTTTGAAGGTGTTATATGAGTGTTTAACAATCATCGTTTCGTGAGGCAGAAATTCGCCATCCACAGAAACCGTATGTTCTTTAACCATTAGATGTAGGTGTGTGTAAGTGTAGCTCAAATCCTTCTTATAAAAACATACTAGTATATTGAGGATACTGGTGTTGTTACAAAATAAATGAATAAAAAGATTTTAGGGGGTTGGAGAAAAAAAATAAAACAAAACAACATTAGAGAAGACATTACCTCAAAATCGGGTAACTCTTTTTGATTTGAGCCAAAGGCTTCCTTGGGAACAGTGCTGCCCAAAGTGAGGCTTCTAGAAGTAAGAGGGGGAAGTTGGGAGAGTATTTGGGCAGAGTTTGGCTGAGCCAAATGGCTTGAAAGTGTAAATGAGGTGGGAGAGGTGGGGGCCTTTTATAAGTGAAGAGGAGGGGCTCTTTTGGAAAGATTGAAATGTTACATTACTACACAATGCTTTTCAGATTCTAAAGGTCCCACACTTATATAATTCGTGGATAAGGTGATAAGGGTTCGAAATATACCCATCCAATAGTCTTTGGACAAGTTTAAGCCTTGGATTTTACATTATCTTTTCATTTTATTAAAATCGTTAAATAATGAGGTCATCGCTGCATCATAATGATGTCATAAATAATTTAATTTATTTAATGTCTAAAAATTATAAAAAAAATACTATGATGTATGAAATATTTTTATATTTCTAATGAATATTTATAATCAAAATTTGGACTTGTGTAACCCCACTTAAAAATTTTTTTAGTAAAACATTTCATGTTTGTGTCATTTTTTACTTTAACATTAAATAAAACGTATTTATGTCATTTTCTAACTAAAGTGGCTCCATGGGGTACCCAAGTTGACCCATGGGTTTTCTTGGTCGGCCATGACTCATCCAATAGGAGTAGGACAAGTTTCAAGCTCATCTCATATTATTAAAACATTATTTTTACCTTAAACTACACTAATTACCTCTAATCGCGATTAAGAACTTAAAAGTTACTATTCACCAAAAAATTATTTTAATCTCATTGAACCACATTTTACTTCTTAATTAAAACCATGTATGTTGGATTTTTGAAAATCAAATCACAGAAGTGGTAATATTTCATTTTAACGAAAAATCAGTTTTTAACAACCACTTAGTGGTTTCACTATTCATCAAAAATTGAAGTTTTTCAGAATAAGGCCAATACTTCACCCAAAGCTATAATTGATATTCCGAATTCAAAAATGATGTCTATTTTACAAAATTCCAAACATATAAGTTTCATTAATTAATTTTATAATTAATTCCCACTGTTACAACAAATAGCGTGTTTTTAAGAAACAATTTATATCAAAAGATTGGCAATTGTTTATGTCCAATTTCAATGTTAAATTAATTCTAATGACCACCATTGGATAAAATGGTAAAAATATATTCTAATTATACTTTAAAACCAATAAACAGTATAATTTATCACTACAAATTATTTTGATTAAAAAAGTTGTTTTTAAGTATTTTTCACTATTCATAAAAAATTAGAAGTTCTCAGAAAAATACCAAAATTTCAACATAGGCTAATTTCGATATTCCGAAACCAAAAATGAAGTCCATTTTGAAATATAAAATTTCTATAATTTTAAAAAGTGTTTATTACTATTCATAACGGCTATATTGATTAGTCGCGGTGTTTTAGATCTCGAAGTTGCGTATAATGTAAGCTATTGCATTATTGAATGAGAAGCGTATCGTGGAAGATCGGGGTGTTACAGAGAAAAGTTTCTATGAAGTAGAATGTGGTGGACCCCTTGACTAAATGACTTTCTCAATAGAATAATGAATATCATGTTAGATCTAGTGGTGTTAAGGTTTTTAGTAGTTGGCTCTAGTGAAATTGGGAGTCTGTTAGAGTTGGTTTCATAGAACCAACTTATTTTTTATTTATAATAATCTTATATTCATTTTTTTCAATATTAATAAATTATTTATCACATAATTATTGTTCTTATGTGTAATATAGCATGTGATAATGTACCAAGAGTATATGTTGCACTAAAAGGACATAACAGTTCCCCACTATAATGAGAACTAAGAAGTGCCATGACAGTATTCTTGAATCAATGTTTTATGGTTAGATGATATCATTTTAAGGGACAAAAATGATATAGGCTATCAATGGTGGAGACTCATATGACTTTGATGGATCTTATTATGGTCCACGCCCCAAGTAATATCTAATAGGATATTATGAGAACAATATCTAATAGTAGGAAATCCACATTATAAGTGTCATTGGATTTTTCTATTTTTGGACATGTGTAATGGTCCTTAGAAATTAAGATTATTATTAATGGATATTATGAGTCATTAACTTTGATGTATTGGAGAAAACTATGATGAATTATGCTCGTGGCAAGGTAGTATATATTGGGTGCATCATGAGTAATATTGAATTAATGAATGACACTACAAAATAAATAGCTTTTTCCAACAGGGGTATATTTTTTGGTAAAAGTTCAATTTCTGTTGGTAAAACGTTTTACCAAAAAAAATTGTCATGTCACTAAATTGTTGGTAAAAACTCTGTCGCTAAATGATATTGCGACAGATAAAATAGTTCTCTTGGAATTTTAATATTACCAACAGATAATATATATGTTGGTTAAAATGTTATCTACAGATTAATAAGAAAAATTTATCTGTTGGTAATAGACATTTACCTTTCCATTTATTATAAACAATTCCAACGACTAATATCTATTTTTAAATTATATTTTTAATAAAATATTATATGTGAGTATTTCAATATTTGGTGCTAAAATTTTATATTATATTTATATATAATATAATTATTATATTTATAATATAATTATTATAAAATTAACTTATAAGAAAATTTCAAACTCAACATAAATATTTAAGAAACATGTTCCGAAAATATTTAAATTTATTCAATCTCCAAGAGTTTACATGAAACTCAAAACTCACACACCTGATTTTTCATTCCATGGTTCACACTTGATAAATTATGCTTAGGATTGAAAAACCACCAATGAGCCTCCATGGTGACATCTTCTGCTCAGGCATGACAACACCACCCATGAGTCTCCGCTGTGAAATCTTCTGCTCAGGTTTGAAAACTTCTCAGTCTTGAAAACACCACCCATGAGTCTCCTCTGTGACATATTCTGATCAAGATTAACATCATATGTAGAGGCTTGACAACACCACCCATGCTGCTATGAAATCTTCATCTCTGGTTTGACAACATCTTCTCATGAATGAGAACACCATCCATTTCTATCCATTGTGACATCTTCTGCTCAGACTTGATAGATTTCAAGAAGCTCAATGATGCTCCCAAACTAGCACCTCAATGAACCCTGACAACAAATACTTGTTACATGTAATACTGGTCACATTGTAGAATATTTTAAGAAACAGCATAACATTTTCCAGACCTAATATAAAGAAACATATAAAGGTTCAATTCCATTATCAATCTAAATTCCCAGTAAATCCTTCATCCACATAAAATATGATTTAATCATTGTAAAAACTTACCCATAACAGAACATATAACAAAATGAAAACATGAAATAAGCATTAATTTATGTTTTCTTTACAAATAGTTGTATGAAATTAAAATTTGGGAGTGACACAAACACTAATTAGAATAAGAAATACAATAGATAAAATGAAAAAAAACCATACAGTTGGAACAAAATTTAGAAATGCGTCACTCACCCAAATCACCATCAATTTCTATGGTGGGGTATTTGCATGCAGTTCACCCACTCAAACATGACATCGCCATAATTTCCAGTAGTATTTCAAGGTAATCTACTTGAAACAACACAACACGAAAAAAAATTAAAAAATTAGAATAATGGAAAAGGAATAATGGATCTTTTATAAAATTAGAATGAATAAGGGTTCACCTGAGTAATACCATATCTAAAAATGGAAAAAACATTCTAGCTTTAGAGAACATTGAATGTGCTTCCAAGATCTATAGATTCACACCCTCAACACATATATAATTAAAATATGGGAACTTGAATTAAATGAAATTCAAAATAAAACCTTTTCTTACATAAGAAAAATTATCAAATCAAGATTCCATTCTTTTTCAAACTCACAAATTTCATGGACACAACACCCTTTGTACATGTTTAAATGTTCCTACACTGCTAAAAATAGATCACTACAAATAATGTTATAATACAACACTCCAATAATCCAATTATCCACATAAAAACCATTCTCCACACTCTCAACTATACAAAACACTCTAGAAAGCCAAATCAGAGTGAGCGTATGTTTTCAATATTACCAAATTCCCATCATATATGCCTACAATAAATTTTTTCCATATATATATTGGATAATATAATGTATTCTGTGGTCTATAAAAGATAACAAATGATAGAGAAACATCACAATGAGAAAAAACCACTCGATAACAACCAGTTATATTATCAGTTGGGTTTGAATACTACTTCTCCAAATCACAAACATACTAGTACTTGTCCTCAAGGACTCTTAGACATGTGAATCTGGGAATAAGGTGTTCATTGATAGAATCCAATCATCAAAGGCCGTAACTAACATAATTTTCACTAAAATTATGGTTTAAAAAGAGGTTTCTATTAAGTATATAAAGGTTGAAAATTTCTTTGGAATGCAATTTGAGGATTCTAAGGTTCTTAAAGGTGTAATGTTAAACAAAGACTTTTTCACCCCTATAAAAATGAGAAAATAGATGTGAACCCATGAATCATTCTTCATTTTTCCCTCTGGAGTACAAGAATTTGGAGAATGAAACAAATATTGAGTTGGTGAGAGAATATGATTGGGAAGTATGAAAAATGAAAAGTACATTGAGAATATTTACAAACAGATCCAAAAGTTCAAACATGATTCGGCTAAAACTGAGAGAGGGATGAGTGATTTGGGATGCCATTACTTAAGAAAATTTGGAGTCAGTTCCATCATATTATTTAGAAAAGAAGAAAGCAAGGTAGTGCAGGCTTATGGAACTGTTTTGAAAATAGACCCAATAAACATCAAGAATCCTATGTGCGAACAAAAGTTAAGGTCAAGAGGATCAATGACCAGTTTTTATCTTTTGGTGAGGAGTGTTTAGAGAAAAAAGCTTTCACCATCCTACCAAGGGGTGATAGAAGAATCTTCTAAATAAAGTATAGATTAATTTCCATGTTTTTATTCTCTAGGAAGAAACATTCTCAAGAATAAAAGGCACATACCTGGTGGTACTGCTATTGGGATTACCATGTCTTCCAATTTGAATCAGAAGAGCTCTTCTATTGAAGGCATTGAGAAGTGGCCATACAAAGCTGCTAATATATATTTGGAGACATTACCTAGAAACCTGGCATAAAAAAAGTGGTGATAATGTGATTAGGACTATGAATCCTCTACAAGTACAACATGAAAAAGGTCAAAATACATGTATCAGAAAATATGGGATTACGGGTTTCTTTGTTGCCATGAAAGAACAAAACATATGGTATGATTATAACCTAAAGGTGCAAAATATATAGGATGCCTGCATGGAAAAATCTATTAAAAACTGGATGGAAAATAACAATTATAGGCCAGACTTGAATAACACAGTTCTTACCAAGAGATTGGAGTGAATGTGAGCCTTAAAGATTCGTATTTTGGGAAACTATAACACAAAGATATAATCATCAAAAAATTCCATGAAGAACACCATATTGGACATCATGTATTATCCTTGAATTCCTTTCATCAAAAGGCCATTAAACTAACTCTCTCAAAACATTTACATCAATTCAATCACCATCTTAGATTAACCATGCATACAACCCCTAATTCATAAAAGCACACATGAAAATGAGATAAAAATCTTGAAAAAAAAATAAGTAAAACAAATAAAATAGAACCACTGAAAAAATGTGTTCCCATGTTCATCTAATCATCAAACATCTACAGAGAACATGATGTCATCATCCCCAATGCCCCACCACAATGTACCATAATTAAAATGCATGAGAAATCATAACAGAACCAAGAATAAATGAATGAACATGAATAAAACCTCAAAAACCCAAAACAAAATTGGATTGAAACATTAATTAAGAAACATAAAAATTATAATCACTATTAAGATTCCCATTTTATATGACAACTATAGGAGATGTATCTTCTTCTACGTCAATATCATGAGGAACACGTCTTCCTCACCATGCACTGACCTGGAAGAGAAGATAAATCCAGAAAAGAATTAGTTCCATCTTAATTTTTCAATGTCTTATTTTTGAGTCAAAATCTTGTAAACTAAATACAAGAAAAGACTGACCATATATCATCATGAATTCTATCCAAAAGTACAAATGTAAACCTTGAATCTCGACACAAATCCAAACCAAAATAGGAAAATCATGAACGTGCACACCATCATTCATCATATAATCATTCCAAATCTGCTCATTCAATATCCATTGGAAACAAAAAAAATAGAACATCCAACAATCACTAGCTCCATCATATCCCCTGCCAAATGTATTGCACAAAACAAAAGAATAGCAACCCATAAACTGGAACTAGGCCGGGAACCCTTTGCTACCAGAGAGCATAAGCATGAAGAAGAATCTTGTGCCAGTTGGATCAAGATGGATATACCATCTCCTCCTTGGGTAGGGAGGGCCACATTCATGACCTAGAAGGACTGCTGAAGAAAACATCTGAATCCTCCCTTAAAGACAGAGAAATCGAAACTGTTTGAAGCATAAATAAACATACCACAAAGGGAAATAGAGAAACAAAAATCCAATCCAGCCAAGGGTCTATCTGAAATGATGGGGAAGAAAGCCAAAAAATAAAATACCAAAATAAACCTAAAAAACACCAAAATCAACATACGAGACTAAACTCGCACAGCATCATAGGCACAAAGAAGAAATCATTACCCAACGCGAGTGAAGAGAGAGAAGATGAATAATTAGAAAGATACTAGCAGGAGTTCCATTCCTAGGAATAATGGCAATGAACTAGGTCTGTGAGTGGGAAAAGATTTCTAGTGTAGAGGTGGAGGGTGACGAAGAAGTGGGGAGAAAGTATGTGCAGGGAAGACACACAGATTGATAATATATTTTTCATTCTTTTTTCCCTGTTGTATTATTTTTATTTTTTTCTAAATATTCAATTTGGATAAAAATTATTCTAAATGTAATTTTAATTATATTCCAAAAATAATATATATTGGATAAAATTTATTGTTAAACATATTTTTTTGTTCAAAAAATTGTTGATTTTATTTTGTTCAAAATATTTGTAATATTTTATTGTTAATAACAAAAAAAATTTGTTTGCTTAACTTATAAATTGTACTTATAAACATTTTTATTTTTGTTAATATCAATATATTTTTTTATAAAACAGTTAACTAAAAGTAACAATAATTTTAATTGTTAAAATATTTGTTTGTATTGAGTAAATAATATCTAAGAATTTATATGTTGGAAAACAATTGTCGGTAATAATGAATAATAATAACATATTGATTTTTTGGTAAAAAAATATCGGTGTTAATATGATAAAGTAACAGATTAAATTTTTGGTAAAAACATATGTTGGTATTAAACATTAATAGAAACATATATATATGGTGGTAGAAATAAATGTTGGTTCTAAAATTAAATATTAATAGATTTTAATATCTGTTGGAATTATTCATTTTTACCAACATATATATCATCTATCACTAAATTTCTGTTGGTATAAGTCACTTTTTTGGTAGTGTGATGTGAGAATGGATATGTCCCTTCTTTTCATTGAAGGAAGTAAATATCTCAAGTCCTTTTATAGAAATGATATATCCTAAATAAATCAATGGTCATGTTTTTCACTAGGCAAATTATATTTCAATAAATTCAAAGAATGAATTATCGAGCATATAAGTTGATGACACTAGCTTGCAACCTGACCAATTGGATATATTATGATAAAGTGATTATATTGAATTGTAAGAATTCATATGAGGTGGCATGTCGTTGCAGCATTAAATTATTTCTCTATGGGTGTCTTGGCATTTTCTAGATGCTAACCATGGAATTTAGATAGGCTCACCTACTGACACTGATAAAGAGGCCATGATGGGAACACACTAAGTTTATCCAAAGTTATAGTTAAATAATTCATTATTTGACATTTTGAATAGATATTATTCACGTTTATGGTTTAATAATTATTCAGGTATTCATAATAATATTTTATTTATTTATCAATGAATAATGTGGTTAGATTTATTTATTTATTTATCAAATAAAGATTATTTATTCATGGTTCGATAAATATTTCAGAGGATGGGCAGACCGAGTTAAGAGGTCGAGTGAGAAAATAATATTAAATATTATTTTATTAAAATAATACTTAATTGTAACTTTCATGATAAGAAAATTTCATGGAAATAATGTTATTGTTGTTATTATTTGATATAGGGGTTTCACATGGAATAATAAAATAAGTAACTACACTTTTAATAATTAATTATTATTACCCAGTGAAGTAAATTCTTGGTTACATATTATTCTTTTATTAGCCAAGGGGAAACCCAAAGGCTAGAGAGCCAATTTTAGTTGTACACAATATTTTGGAGAAAAACCTATCAAGCATTGAGAGCTTTTTTTCTCCAAGAATTCTCTCAGGAATTAGATTGGCCATCCTCCACCGAATTAGATACTCTTTCAGAAGCGGCTCTCAAGGTGATCGAGGGCAGATGACACAAGCATGAGGACCTTCTGTGGTAGCACCCGGAGACTCCTTCAACGACTTTTATAGATTCATGGAGCACATATGGATTACCACTAGAAGATTTCTAATCTTGATATATACAAATAAATGAAATCCTCACCATATATCTTTGGTCAGACACATCAATGGATAAGGAAAACATTGGAGGTATTTTTTAAATTTAGTTAAATTAATTGTAAAAAATATATGTTGATCCTTCCTCAATGTTCCAGGCCTCTATATTCTTTATCTAAATATTTTATTTTATTCCATGGATACTGGCATTAATTTTCATTTTGATCCCTAGATAATCATTGATCACAGTAAAATTTAAAGTCCAATGTCGGCCCAACTTTGCTTCTGTTGTACCCAGAACCTACATAGACTGCATGTTCACAGGTCCAATAATTTATCATATACTATTATTCTTCCACCTAGAGAAGGGATTTGGGAGCATGGTACTGATTCAAGGCTTATTATTCTCATGGAGTGTCTCTTGGGGGGTTTTTTATTTATGTTATACTATTTGTGTTCCTTGTTGTATGTTTATTATTGGTTTTGGTAGCTTTATCCAGACATGTATGCATAGTTGTATTTCTAGAATTGGAAATTTTATCAAATATTATGTTTATTCCCCACTAATCTATATTTTTTATATTGAATACAGTTTTGTAGGATTTATCCATCATATCTTACACCGATATGTTAAATTAATCATTAGGGTATAGTCTCTCCACCGTACCAGCATTAGACCCTCATTGTTGGTCGGTTGCCTATGGTGTTCGGGGAGACACACTTGAGGCCATGTAAAGACCGGTATGGCTATTGGTTTCATAGTTAGTTATGTTGAAACATTTCAAATATGTATGGGGAAGAAAAATATTTAGAAAATAAATCATTAAAATATTTATGAATAGATTTTTTAAAGTAAAGCATCCATTACATAGAGTATGACTCATTATATACATTATTTTTCTTCATGAATAATAAACTGATGTAAATTATTTACTTTTTAAATAAAATTTTCATGTTTATTATTTATTTTATTTTATTTATTACTATGTTATATAAATTAACTTAATTAATTAATTCCACATCAGTTGTTTTGATCATATTCAGATCATATGTCCAAAATGACATTAGAAAGAGGATGGTATTCAATGAGTTCATTAGTTAATAATATCCACAATAATAATCAAGAAATAATTTTTTTTATAAATTAATTATACTTTAAAAAAATTAAATATGGTTATGAAAAGTGAATTACATTACAATCATAGAGATGGTACTTCATACGTACTCCCGAGTAACGTTTCTATTTTTCAACAATCATTATGGAATGAAGGTTAGTATGTTTTATCATTACTGTGTGAGTATTATATCATAAATACCATTTTATAAATTTAAATACATTATTTATATCACCCGTGTGATGCAATGATGAAAAATGAATCAAATTTCTTTGTGGAGGTGATAATGCACACATACACGTGAACGATGATATCATTATTCAATGGATTTAAAGTTTAGAAAATAAAAGACATAATATCTTAATATATTTATAAATATTTAATTAATTTAATATATATACATTAAATCCATCAATATAAACATTCATAATAGTTTGTGATGTAAAAATAATTGTATTGGTTTGGGAGACGGTATTTCTCCGTATACATGAATGGTGGAATCATTTCTCATTTAATAAAAGAAGTAGATAGATATAGGTTATTCCATTAACATAAAAACATATAATTATTAAAAATATAATGGTTTTATTATTTTACAGTGGTTGAAGAATATTTTATGGAGGTAGGGGGAAATAAATTGAAAGAGGTTAGTCAGATGATTACCACTTTTTGGTTGACATCCTTTAGATTCCTTCATAAGGATCATTTTAATTGTCTTTTAAGAATACTAGAACCTCTAAATTGTGTATAAGGAAGTTTATAAGAGAATTGATCAGGTTTTTCTCTATCTATAGGTCTCAAAGTGATGTAAAAAATGGGTATAATGAGTGTCCTTTTATAAGGGTGGGGAGGTGAGATTTTTGGAAATTCAGGAAACATTATAATATAATATGTTTCTAACTCAAGTTAATTGGTTCCAAAATTAATTAGATTCAAATATATGTAGAAACCAGTCTTCATATAATCATATAATTAAATTAACAAAAAAATTACATATTTTTAAGACTTATCATTTTTATTAACATCTTGGTTAGCCAATTTTATTCTCAACCATGGTAATGAATTTTTTAATATTAAAGGGTTATAATTTTACATATAAGGTAAAATTGTCTCCTAAATAGACAAGGATTAAATTTTAGAAAAAATTTCATCATAATTGTCCTCATTTAATATTTTTAGGGTTTTTAAATAAATTAATAATATATTATTTAACATAAAATATCATTAATTTTATTTTTAACACTATTTATTTAGATTGGATATAAATTAAAGAAGATAGTAATATATTTCTAACATATACCATTAAATCATCCCCTAAAATTTTATATTTATATAAAAAAAAATTGGGACTCTATATCTCAATCGATCAATATTACATTTAGTGTTTATAAAATCATTTACTTGATTTTTTTATTTAATGTACAAGCACAGTGTCAGTATCACATAAGTATTTAAGGTAATTATTTCTTCACTAAAAAATGAAAATAAAGTAAAATTATAAAAAAAATTATTTAAAATAATCTTTTATAAACGAATATAATTTATTTTTATATATTTCTTAAAATATTAAAAATATTTAAAGAAAGAGAGTGATGTTTTTTACTCTATTCTTTAGTTAAAATTTTATAAAGGTAAATATCAAAGATAAATGTAAACATAAGGTAATATTTTAGAATTGGTATGATTATAGATGACATATACTCATTAAATGAAATCAAGGAAAGTTTTTGAATTAATTTAAAGCAACATCACAGTAGAAGTAACCATAATTACCTCATTTTAACTTTACCATTATAATAAAATTTACTATATTTACTATTTATATCAACCAAAAATTATGTTTACATCATTAAATATAATAATTATTAGTATTAAAATTAAGAAATCCATTTTATCAAATTAAATTCATAGAAGTGGCTTAATTTAATTTCAAATTAAGCTCTTAAAATTCAATAAAAAGTGATTTTATAGAAAAATATCTTTTTAAGAATAAATGTTTTTTATAACAAAATCAATTATAATATAGATTCCAATAAATTTTATTGAATTTTTATTAATCAAATGGAAGAAAATAAATTGTGGAACTCATCCAAAATAAAATATATCTTTTTAATTACTTTAAGATAAATGACATTATTCAATAAAAATTAGTATTTTTCACTATTCATTACAAAATTTAACTTTTAATAAATATCTCAAAAACTCCCTTATGATAATTTTGAAATTATGAATTAAAAAATGAAGTTCATATTTTTTTAATAAATTTTCATAATTTTCAATAAATTATTTATAATATTTTATCCCAAATTGAAACAAAAGCATATTTGATGAAAACATTTTTTTGAAAAATAAAATGACTTTTCTATAAATTGAGTGTTTATTTTATAATAATTAGATAATAAATTTTTTCTGAGTATGAAATTTATATATATATCATAATTTATTTAATCTATTTCATACCATCCTATTTAATTAGTAATTTATAAATATAACATTTATATAATAATATTTAATTATTTTTTTCAACTTTGTGTCACATATTTTATATGATATCAAGCATATTTTTCTTTTAAAATATAGGGATATTACATTTTACCCCATTTAATAAATTGTGTCCTTTCAATTTGAACTTGATTTCTGAAATCAAGGGATTGAAATTTGAAAATTCCTTTGTTTAAATCCCAAATCCTAAAAAAGTTTTGTAAAACATCCTCAAGAAAATACAGAAAGGGAAATATGAATGTAATTTGAAATAATGCATAATAAGGTTTCCAAATAATGGAACATTAAAAGGGATTAAAAATATGTATATGGATGAAAATTAATTTCAATAAAATGATGGATACTTAAAAATATCATTGATCACTAGAAAGTGAATGAACATGTGAACGTTAATGACCACAAAACAACACAGCAAAAAGCTATGAATAAGACCATTGATTTATCATAAGAGAAAGTAATAGGATAAAATTTTTGTCTCAATATCCATTTCCTAGATTTAAGGAATCTGTTTACCATCGAGAATAATAATATAATAAAGTATAATTACTTTAAAAATATAATTTCAACTTTTATCCTGTTTCAACCACAATCTCATCTGTTTATCTAAAAAATAAGAATTCAAGATGAATTTTTGATTCCTGTACAACTACAATCAATATCTAATGGATCTTATAATCCAAAAAAGGATAAACCTATATTTCTCTTTTCATTAGACCTTAACTATGAAACAAAATCTTTATCTCAAGATAATATGATTCCCAAATTAAATAAACCATCAAATGAAGAAATACAACATTAATCTCTAAATCCTCAACAGTAATACTAAAAGTTCAACTTATATCATTTGATAAATATTTAACCATAAAATTATTCTTAATATTCCCAATAATGTTTAAAACATAGAAATCAAATGGTTTTGTTCACATAATTTTTCAAGATTAATTTAAAATTTATCCCCCATCAACATTATCCACTCATAAAGTCATACACTCATAAATGTATATTCCATAACCATATAATCATCAAAATATTCTAATATTTTCATTGAATAACCTTAATCCCCATAAATCCAAAATAAAATCATATATAAATCTGATACATTATTCAACTTTTATTCCTTAAATAAAATATCATATTAGTCAAAAGTATTTCCATATACCATAATATAATAATGCTTCTAAATATATAGTTAAATTCTTCTAGAATAACATTAATCACTTAACCACTAAATTACTTTTCAATCACATGGTTATCTATACAACATGTGTTCAGAAAATGAAAATACCCTTTTATCCCCATTATCTAAATTACCTCAACATCAAGGATAATATAAACCCTAAGTGTTATAGATATATTTCAACTTATTTCAACAAAATAAAAAACAATTATCCATCAAAAAACTATTAAATAAAACATTAGTTAATAATTAGGGTTACATAAACCTAAAACATCTATTAAGACAAAATAAATGTCTCCAAGGTACCCCCATCACATAAAATTTCTAAATAGTATTAATAGTTTTAAACATATTATAATCTTTAAATATACCACTACATCATAACTCTTGAATTACTAAATATAGGAACCATAATAATTAAATCATACTTCATATTCCATTAACCATGATTTTCCATCTTATTCTTTAAAACTTACTTCCAAGAATCAAAAATATTAATCATGTTATAAGATTAAATAATATAATAATATACAACAATTTATAGTCTATACCTTTCTTATTCCATTCACAATTTTCTTATCTTAATATATAATGATAATAAGAATTGCTAAACATCTATCCATACAGTATTTATTATCTAGTTCTTGAGCTTTACAATAAAAAAATTGATTTTCATAATGACCATGCTCCCAAATTAGAAAAATTTAATTGTTTCCTTGGGAAGTACATTATTATTCATTATTATGTTAATTAAAATCATCATTTTTCAATAGAAGATTATTGATTTATTTCCATATTTACTACATAAAAAATCTTTACTTTATTTTAATACATTTTCCAAGGTTATTATTTCCACATTATTGACACTAAAGACATTGAATATTTTTATATTTATGATCATTATCACCTGAATTTCCATGGAACGCATTTTTACTATTATTTAGTGCATTAGATAACTCATGTAGGTTCAAATATTTAATAATTAATCAAGATATATGTTTAATAATAACCATAATAGTTTTAACTATAGGTATTCTTCTATTATTCTTCACATTTATACAATCACCACATTATTCTTCACATCCATTTTTAATTTGGTTCTTGGTAGTTTGATTCATTCCATAAAACCAAATGGTTAGTCTGATTATATCAATAAAATAACAATAAACCATCTTATTGAGTGGATAAACATTAAGATATACTTAAGCATGTCATATTATTTTCAACACTTTTAATTTATCCAAAATAACCAAAATTCTTCCTAACATACAAACCTTTATGGACAAAGAGGACTTCTAACTTATTCTTAAATTACATCCAAAGTACTAAATTTATCTAAACATTTCCTCTAGTTCCAACTCTAATGAACCGGCCTTAAACAATCCATAAATTTACTCTTTATAATGTCATTCACTTTCCTTCATTTTAAAGAGAATTTTAGTTTACTGTTTTAGACAATTAGATCATAAACCATATATAAAAAACCATACCTTATAAGTTGGAGACCTATTCTCAGTATCAATTTTACCAATAATACATTAAATTTAAAAATAACGATGATTTCTTTTCATGAAAAATCATTATGATTTTAAACTTTACTTCTTATTTGTTCCTACTCGCCCTTTAACAATGTGAAAAAAAATTTGAAAATGTGGCATGGGAAACAAAATATTAGTAAGGTTCATATAAAAATAATCAAAGAGAACTAGTAGTCCATTCTAAAACCATGAGATTATAAAAGATATTTTACCCTTAAAACAATAAACATTTCTCTCTTATAATCATTTAATTAAACATGAAATTTTATTTTTAGGCTAATTTTTTCATAAAAAACATTTTAATAAAACATAAATGAAAAAACATAATTATAAGGGTTTCTTAGAAAACATTATAACCTAAAAAACATTTTCATAAAAAAATACATCTTTATCCTAAAAGGAAATAACCATTCATTAAAACAAAATATTAGTAACATACTTTTTGAAATCAAATGATTTCCTTGAAAACTCTTAGAAATAATTGAAAATTAAAGTAGGTTCCATGGGAAATAATCATCATAGAACCCTTACAAGAACCCTTATAAGTGGAAAACAAATATGGTCAGTGTCCAACATAATTCTCTAGAGAACATAATAATTACCCAATGAATTAGAAATTTATACTAGGATCACCTAATAATAAACAATATCTAAGGACTAAAACATGTATAAAGTACATATAATCTCTTTTTTCCATCATAAAACTCATAAAAATAAACTTTTAAACCCATAATAAAATAATTTTCAGATATTTGTATATCCCTTCCCATTAAAATAAAATTTTCAAAACTAAAATTTCTAGAAAAAAGGGAAGGAGAGTTTTTTATTTAAGAAAACATAGGATCTTATTATAAATTAATTCAATAATAAAACATTGGTTATGGTGGTAATAAATTTTAGTGATGTCATAAACATTAAAATAGAATATTCCTTTTCCTTTTGCGAAAAGGTTCTATAAAATGATTCCTTTTGAAGCCCTTTGAAATAAAGAAAAAAGAGACATAAAATATTCTTTATATATAATTTATGCCATTATAAATATATATAAAAAAATTTAAGAATATATATGTGGAATAAGACTATTTAGAAAATAAATCATTAAAATTTTTTAAAATGAGGTTTATAAGGTAATGTGTCTCTTACAATGAGTCCAAAACATCTTGTATGTTCATTATATTCATCAATATTAAACATATGTTAACTATTTAATTTTTTAATAACATTTTTAATGTTTAATATTCCATTTATAATATTTATAACCATTTAATACACAATTAATTAATTAATTAAGTCACATAGGACGTTTTGATGATATTCAACTCATATATCTAATATGGATTTGGTAAGATCTCTATGGTCAAAGATTTCAGTATTATATCCTCCCCAAAATAATAATAATAACATATATATAATTTTTATACTTTAAATATACTTTTACAAAATTGTTAATGATTTTTATAAAAAATGAAATATGTTACAGTCATGGGAACAGTAGGTCATACGTATGCACAAGTGACATTTCCTTTTATCAACGATCGTGATGGAAAGAAAATATGTATATTTAACCATTAAAAAATAATGATAAAATCAGATTTTTCATATTATATATTTAATTTTATATATATATATCATCAATGTGATGAGGTGGTGAAAAATGAATCACATCACTTCGTGGAGGTGGTAGTCCAAACCTACGCACGAATGAAGTTATCATTATTAAATGGATGGATTGGTATGACATTATATTATATAATATATATCCAGAATTATAATTATATAAAGGATATAATATATATAAATTAAATCTATAATTATAAATACTTCTAAGTGTTTATTATAGAAAATAAAGTAAATCTTTTTGAGAGGTTGTAGAATGTCATATGCATGAAAAATGGATTCATATCCCATTTTATGGAAGAAGGTGTTCGATATAGGTTATGAATTTATCATAAAAACAACTTCATATATGTAAGATAATGGTGTTTTTATTTAATAAATGTTTATTATTACTTTATTGAGGTTGAAGAATAAATAAATTAAAAGAATTAAGGTTGGAAAAATTCCTATTTTATAGTAAACCTCACTTAGATACTTTCTTAAGGACCCTTAGAACTGTATTTTAAGAAGAAAAATACTTCTATTTCTTATCTATGGATGTTTATAATAGAATTTATCATGGGTAGTTAAAGGTATATGGGTCAATATGGTGTAAATAAAATAGACAATGGGTGTCATTTTATATTTGAGGTAAGGTGAATTTAGGGAAATTCATGAAATATTATAATATAATATGTGTCTATCTCATGTAAAATTGTTCCAAAATGACATGGTTTCAATGATAAAGAGTATATTGTATTAATATAGTCATCTAATAAGATTTATATAGGTTTGGATGTTATTTTAAACTTTCTCGTTTTGTTTAACCTATTGGTTAGAAAATTATAACCTTAACCGAGTTAATGACTATTTGAATGTTAAAATGATATTATATTAGTTGTATGATGATAATTGGATAAAAATAGAAAATGGATAAAATTATAGATCATTTCTCATACTAATTTTTCTATTTAAATATTTATGTGCCTTTAAAATAATATAATAAATTATTATTTAACATAAATTATCATTAATGTCAATGTTTATTTCAAATTTAAAAGAAGACGATAGAAATTTATTTCAAATTTAAAACTTTAAAACGTACTCTAATATGTTATATTGATCTAAAAATATCATTTTACACCATATATATTGAAAATTTATTTCTTTTATAGTTTTTAAAATCATTTACTTTACTTTTCTAATGCTTTCCCAAGTACAATGTTAGCATAGGGTAAGCATTTAAAGTAATTTTATATCACTAAAAATTAAAAATAAATTACCCTGATAAAAATATTATATTTAAAATAAAATCTTATAATAAAAAATATGTTTTTTTATCTATTTCACAAAATATTAAAAAAATTAAAAGCAAGAGAGTGTCATTTTTCACTTTATCCTTTACATAAAAAATTATAAGGATTAAAATCATAGATAAATTTAAACAATAGTTGTATTTTATATTTTTTCATGATTATGGGTGATATAGACTCGTAAAATGAAATAAATTGTAGTTATTAAATTAATTTTATGCCATATCACATTGGTTTTAACCCTATTTAACGAATTTTACCTTTATTGTAGTAATAAATATTTATTATAGTTATTATTCATATTGGCCAAAACATAATTCAAATCTATTACCTAATATTAATTATGATAATAAAAAATATTTAATCCATTATATCAAATTCAATTCATAGAAATAGTATAATTTAATTTAAAATTAAACTTTTAAAACATGATAAGAAACAAGTTTCCAAAAAAAATTCCTTTTTTAGTATACAAATGTTTTTATACCAATTTCAAGTATAATATTGATTGAAATAAAATTAATTATATTATTTTAATAAAAATTATATAATTAAAATTTAATACTAATCTATAATAAAATGTTATTTTGAAATTACTTGAAAATAAAATTCATTTTCAATAAAAATCAATATTCTTCACTAATCATTGAAAATAAAACTTTTCAGAAAACTCTCAAAAATTACCATAATATAATTTTGAAATGATGAATTAAAAAATTGTTTTAATTTAATTAAATAAATTTTCTATTAGTTTTATATTTTAATTATAATATTTTATAGAAAAATTTAATAAAAATTATTTTTGAAGAGAACGTATTTTTGAAGAATAAAATGAATTTACAAAAAAAAATGTGTGTTTATTTACTAATAATTAATAATTAAATTTTTATTTACTATTACCTATATATATTTTATAAAATAGTAAATACTATTTATACCCTCCAGTTTAATAGCTTTGTCAAAACCATAATATCTAAATAATAATATTTCATGGTTTGTTTATAATCAGTGTTGCATGTTGTATAAGCTATTGAACATAGTGTTCATTTAAAATCTCCAGATATTCTTGTTAGTTTTTTAGTTAATTTTAATAAAATTATTTTTTTTCCTAATTTAGAATTCATTTGTGTGGATATTTATATTATCACGGTTTCATGTATTGAGTTACATAGGTTGAATATCATTATAGTCTTATGTTATTGAGATATCAATTGATGTCTTTTGATATGATTAATGAAAGAATTATGGTTTTATTAATTTATTTTAATGTGAGGTAATATAAATTGAAATTAGGAATTCAATATTGATGTTTGGAGACCTCCTCTATTTGGATGAGGTGAGGTGGTGTAGCTTCCCCACATATGTATATGTCTCTAGATAAAAAAAAGAGGTTTGGGGATAGTCAATCCACTCATGAGTAAGATATACCCATTTATGGAGTTTTACACACAGTCAAATTGTCCCATAAGGTTTGGTTGATATATTAGTGCATTGTGTTGGTTTTGGTTTTTTTAATATATTAAGGTTGTATATATCTCTTATTTGATGAATTCTTGTTAAATAATTTTTAACTATAATTATTTTATTATGGTTTGAAAAACTCTCATGGATATATATGTCTTTGAAAATATATTGAAAGTTTGATATATTTGTTATATACATGGGGTGCACGAGGAGTATTGGGAAAATCCTATTGGGTCTGGTATTCCTTCATTATTCACCCATTTTAGTGGATAGATATATTTCCTATAACATGATATTTCCAAGGGTATGATTTATTTTTCTCATATCCATAGTTTTTATCCACTATAAAAGAGCTATTTGGTTGATGATCTCTAGTTGGTTAGAGGAATCATATGGATTTTATGGGCATGGAGGTATCATGTGACCTCTACATTGGGTTGATTCATTTTATTTCCTTACTAGACTTAAAATGGTTTTTATAACCATTTTCATCATGGTCTTTATTTAAATTTTTTTAGTTCAACCATTTTTCAGTATTTCATCATGTAAGATCAAAAATAAAATTTATTCCACTATATTAATGTTTTAATTTGATGTAAGTTTATAATACTATGTGAATTTTTTTAAATTTTTATTAGGAGGAGTGTCTTTTATCTGAAGTTTAACAATCCCCCAAGTCATTATATCAGCCCTTGGAATTTATTACTAGATATTAGTGATTATATAGATGAACCTAAGGCTAATTAGAATTATTAGAGGACTCCAGTGAGTCAAGTGGTATATCATAATGTCGATAATGGTATCATTTTTTCCATAGTTAGTTATAGGTAAATATATAAGTCAAGAAAGGCTTACAACACAGTTGAAAAAATTAATAATTTTCATCATAATTGCGATATATGAATTACAGAGATGTATTTATAGACAATTTGTTCAATAAACCTAAGTAGAACCCTATTAGTATTTTAAAATTGTTTATCTATGCAGGAATATATGGGAAATATTATTTAATCATATAGAAATTTATAGATTTGAAATGAATCATGGTTTCATAGTTTAGAGAAACTATTAATTCTCATTGAAAATTTATTTTGAAATGGAATTTTTTTAATGGTTAATTTTCACTTAATGTTCTAAAATAGATTTCATTGTAAAAAGGAAATAATTTTTTCAATTCCTAAAAATGATTAAGTTTTAATGTACCCTTCATTGAGGGGTCTATAAATTATATGTTTTTGTGATTAAATGATATCACCCGTTAAAATTAATATCATGGGAAACACTTATATGATATTATAGTCACTATATATGATTTTGTTATATTTTTCAATGATAGTTTCTCCTTGGGTATAATAGAATTGTACAACAACGGAAAAAGGGGATGCCCTTGGTCTGTACTATTTTATACCTCCTAAATCCTGGGATGCCTTGTTGTCCTCCTTATTTGAATAAAACTTTGACTTGGATGGATGCAACAAAGGACATATCTAGTTATTAAATTTAAAGAATTTATTTAGTATTTATTGGATGATATTTTTATATTAGACTAGTGAATTCTATAGAATTAGAGAGAAAAATAATATCATGGTTATAATTAAATGATATTATTGGAATTTTTTTAAGGGAACAATATCCTGGCATTCAGGTATGTGACATACAAGGGTTTCTGATCATTAATATTTTCTCAAGAGATTAGCTTTAATGATATGCAACTTGAGATAATGGTGTTAAAAAATAATTAAATGATTATAAGGGTACATGGAAATTTTTTCTTTCAACATGATGGTATTTTTTATAAATATACCATACAAATGGATTCCCTACAAATATAAACAATAAAAACATTATATTTGTGATATAAATGGTACATGTCTAGTGTATCAATGATTATTGAGTTTATGTAGGTAAAATTCCTTGGCTATTTATAAAAATGTGATGTTTTTTGTATTTATTAGTGTTATATATTTTATAACAATTCTTGGGATTAATGCTTAGATGTTTAGGCTGGTGTGATGTGGATCATTGGGATATAACTCTTAGAAGCCAGAGTTAAGTTGATTTTTTTGGTAGTGTTGGTTACTATACTACTATAGTAATCGGATTTGTATGGAAATTGTATTTCCCATTTAAAATTACCGAAATTGGTCTTTGATTATAACTTACCATGTGAATAAGAGAGTTAAATTTTGTACAATATTAGTGTTATGTGTAATTAATTTTTAGATGATCGGTATTTTGAAATTATTTATGGTTATTAGTTAAACATAGTCACCAAAGTATAGAGTGTGATAAATACTAGTTTTCTACACATGAAGAATAGTAAATTAGTTAAATACTACATATTGTTTAGGACTCTTTAGTTTACAAAATTACATGGAACTATATTGTGATATTCTAATCAAAGATAATGCATACTTAAAAAATTGATGAGTTAAGTAGAAAAATTTGAGAATAAAAATCATTTGATTATATATAAATGGATTTGGACCTGATGGTATAAGGAATTATATATTTGGTATTATATCATGGAGGCATTCATAATGACTTGTAATGTGTTTGTTGTATGTGATAAAAATTATGATATCTATTGATCATAGTGATTGGCTTGTGGTGTGGGATTCAAAAAGTCTAATTATAATCATTTTTAAATGAACAAAATTAATGGATATCGATATATGGTGGTACTGATTCAAATTGGTTGATGATAATAAAAATCCAATGATGTGGGGAACATTATTAGGGGCACATTAGTAGGAACTGTGTTTAGTTGATCAACTTGGTATGGATAAGAGTAATTTGTGGGGTCATACAAAATCAATGCTTGTTGAGATTCCATGTAAATTCATGAAATTAAGAAAACTAAATGTGGTTATAGTTTATAAGTACCCATAAAATGTTCTTTTTTATAGAAATAAATTTTTTCCTCACTTTCTATAACTTACGAGGTGAAAACATCAAAAAGTAAAATAGTGGAATGGTTGAGTTTTGATATATAAACTAATGATTAAATTACTTTATGATCTAGTATAAAAAAACATTTCCACTAATCTCAATATTATTTAGTAAAATATATTTACAGAATAATATAGAGGCTCCAACTATTCTCTTGAATATACCCAACATTGCATTACAATTATTTGAGTAGTTTAATTCCCCTTACATAATTAAAGAAGAATTATTAAAGCTATTTAACTATTCAAGTTGGGTAATTTGAGAAGTTAAGAACAACATGTGCAATAATATGAATCGGTAGTGTTAATAACATGAAAAAACAAGGAGATAACAGGTAAGGTTGTAAAAATACTTATTTAAAGACATGTAATTGTCAAAAAATGATTATAAAAGGGTATAATCATTTCTTTCACATGTTGGGTGATGAATATAATTTTATATATATTATTAAAGGGGATTAAAAATAAAATGAATTGTGGAAATTCAATTTATGTAATAAGGGATATATTCCTGAAGTTAGTATATCATACATTGATTCTAGAAAATCTATTCAATAGAGGATTTTTAAATAATGAATGTGTGATATGTATTTTAATTTTAGGTATCCTTGAATGATATTGTTTCATAAAAAGACTTAAGGATAAATTCTATACTTCATAATACTTACAAGAAGAAATAATAGTGATGTTAATGTCTAATATTTCCTTATATACATATATAGATGTGTATTCTATTATTATAAATAAATATTTATGACAGTATAAAATTATATGTTAAAACTTTTGGTGGATTTTTTGGGGACCATCTTATATAGGCAGATATTGAATATAATAATACACATTGGTGTATTATAGAAATGTACACTTTTAGATGCATTAAATCCAATTCATTTCATTCTTAATAATCTCTCATAGAAATAAAAAAAATATCATTATGGAACATTATATCATATTATTGGTGACTAGGAAAATTTAGTTGGTTAGAAATAAAATAAGTATAATGAAATGTATATATTTACCATTATTTATAGTATTTAGAATTCAATGTAGCCGTATGGTTATTTTTGGGGATGTTACGATAGTGTTTCAAAGATTTAATCATAAGCAGATAAAGAGAAACCCATGACACACAATATTATTTACATTATTATATACATTTGGTATAAAATACATTGTCTTTAATAGTGGCATTATTTTTTAAAAAATTTAAAAAAATTGCCTGATAGATAAAGTTTTTCATATTTTGATAAAGTGGATAAAACCTTTATATGATATATATAAATGATATTGTTCATATAATTAACTATGTAAAATTTTTAAATGATAATTTCCACTAATTGATACAAATATTATCATGTGGATTGTATGATAAATGAATGATTTTTTATTTGAATAATGTATTTATATGCCTATGGGATCTATGCTATAGTATTTTATAGTGATTATGATATATGGATAGTAATGTTATTTTGGATCTTTTAGATTATGGTTCCACTGGAGGTGATTTTCATATTCCATACAATATACCAATAACTTATTCTTATCGATGGATTTCTATATGAATTGTTGGATCTTAGATTTTTGTGGTGTTGGAACAATGATAGGTCCCTATAGATGCTTTAATCTATTATTTATTCCATTTTTTATCTTAAAAAACACTTACATGGTAAATTATTGGTGAAATAGGTGATTCAGGTATAAAAATATTTTTAATTTGTTATATAGTTTTATAAAAGTTATAAATAATTGTGTATCTCAATTTTTGAAGTGTGGTTTCATTAAATCACTAGGATTAAGTTTGTTTCTTCACACTAATGATATATTTCAAATATTATGGATTTTATGGGTTATTTTATTAAAAAATTCATGTGTTTAAAATTGCTAAATAATAGAATTATTTTTTGTTGTTGGAAAAAATCTATTGTGTGATTATTTTTTATGAAATTTAAGTGTTGAATTTATTTGTTCATGTGTTCTATTCAATAAAGTTTTTGAAATTATAAATTGGTTTTGATAATTTCAATTACATTTTTATTGAATTTGACATATTATTATATTATTAAATTATCTTATCAAGATCAAAATATCATTTTAATCTATTAGGATTTGGGTTTTATAGATGTGTGTAATTCAATAGTTTTTTCCATTGAGTTGTATGAGTTTTATATCAGGGATGATTTGTACAATTTAGTAGATTATTGGTGTATTTTGATTCAATTTGTGAATAATAAAAAAATTTGTTGGATTTTTTCCTTTGAGGGAATGGATTCTATTTTGGAAATCTTTCACAAGGGAATTGTGACACCATTAATAATGATGAAATGATGTGGTGGTAAAATCACATAAGGGTGTGGGGAAAATTTCCATACATACAAGGTTTGGATAGTGGTTTTTCTATGTAGATAAGTTTTAGAGATACCCTTCCGTGATGGGTACTTCTAGTTTAAGGGTCCCTTAGGTTTTAGTTGGGAAACAGATACATTATGATGGTTTGGTTTTGGTATTAATTTAGTAATGAGACATTATTTCATTAGAACATATTATTTAATGTTGTTGAAAAAATAAATCTTTTTTGTCTTATGAAATGATTTATAGATGGAATGTTTTATAAATAAAATTGAAATATTTACCAATTTTTTATAGACATAAGGTGCCTTGAAATAATTTTATAAATATTTATGGTTTATGCACTCACACCCAATTTAACAATATTGGTTGGCATAAATACTTCATACATTATAGAACATGTGTAGGGATAATATCTTTCTAACAAGTTGTGATTCATATCCATGGAAGAAGTGATGTGGTTGAGAGGAGTTCTAGAATGATTTAATCTCTCATAAAAGATTGATATGAATGATGGGGTATTTTTATCTCTATTAAAGAGAGATATTTTTTTCCTAATTGTTCATACATTGAGTTTCACACACTTTTATATCTTTGTTTTGGTTTCAATTTAGTTTTTCAGTAAATGTTTCTATATCAGGTTTTATAAAATATCCTAGAATGAATTTATTTTTCAATACATTTTTAATATTTTTTAATATATTTGGAGTATCTGATATATGAATGCCTCATTATGTAAATTACATAAATATCTCACATGAGGAGTGTATGTTATATGAGGTTAAACAATCCCCCATTGGTAATGTGTAAAACCTTAGAAACATTTGATAGCCTATGATGATTAGATGAATATATATAAGTTATACTACCATTTTGACATGTATTGAGTAACATTGATGGGTTATGAGTCATATTTGGATGTTACCACATGGGACATGAAACCAAAAATAACCGATCAAGAGTAAACATGGGTCGGATCATACTATTCCATGTTCAACAATTTTTTATTTCATATTTCCTATTATTATAAAAAAACCAATGAAACCCTAAGAAGAAAATAATAGAATTAAATTTATATAAAATAATTGTATTACATTTAATTATACAAAGCCTCTTTATAAAGGTTAATTTTGAAATAAAAACACTAGTTAGTAATACAAATTTTTTAATAATAAAAACCTATATAATTATTATTTTCAATACTATATATAAAATTGAAGGATGGATAATAATTGATATTTCCGGATTTATTTTCAAATATATATTTAATATATATATATATATATATTAGTTAACATAATAATTGTAATGTATATAAAATAAATAACTTATCGGTAATAGATAGTGTGTGTTTGTGTGAAAATGTGTACATATAAACATATAACAATATTGTTAGTATTATAGTTATTTGGATAAAAAATATATTTAACTATGTAATTAAAAAATGAAAACTATAAGATAAAATAAAAATACAAATAAAAAAATATATATTTTAAAAAAAAATTAAAATAAATTATGGTTATAATATATATTTTATGAAAATAAAATAACTAAAATAATTATAATAGGCCATAAGATAAGTATTTGTGTTTTATCAATGTGTTTTAAAATTAATTAAAATTTAATATAAAAAATTAATCAAAAAATATAATAAATTTTTAAAATATATTCAAAAAGATTAATAATAACAAGAATATTAAAAAAATTATTTACAATTTTATTCATATTTTTCACGTAAAAATCAAAAAACAAGCATTGAATAACTTGTAAAATTTCATAATGAATAGAAAAATAAAATTCCCCCACACATGAGTTTCTATTTGTCCTCATGTAAATATTGTAAACCACATTTCATAAAAAATCCAAATAAATTAATGAATTAGAATTAATTAAATATACCCAGAAAGTTTTATAATTTAATTTAATTACCCATTTCCCATAAAACACACATTATTAATTTTACCATCCTTATGATACTAGTCATTAAACTGATTAAATTCCCCTTAATCACATATGTATTTAATTAAATTGTTGTTTTAAATTTATTCATATTTATTTAAAAAGTTTTGTTCTCTTTCTACAAATACTTATGTAACTTATGATGTATACATGAATCTCACTTTTACTATTTTTATTATATATTTCACCTTTTTTTATTGTAGTTGTGTAAAATAAGTTACAGCAAATTAACCCATGATCAATTTTACACTATGAATCCAAAAGGTAGGGTATGATGGATTTTTCTCACTCCAAAAAATATTTACCTATACCAATAAAACTAAATTATTAAACATCATACATCCTTATGATTTATTATAGTATTAAATTAATTAATTTAATATAAATTTTGAAGTCTCACTAGATTTATGGAATTTTTTATTTCACTATTTTTACATATATTTTTTATAAAGTACATTGTGAAAAAATTAGATTCAATGTTCTTGAGATTCAATTACCAACCACTCATATTAATATAATTAATATTATTTATCATGTTTTAATTTTTATAATCATTTTATATAAAATATTATATATTTAGAAACCAATTAACATATGATAAGTTTTAATAATCAATATTATTTTTCTCTGAAATATTATTTACACATATTTCATTCTGTTATATTTTAATAGTGTTGGTACTGTAAACCTAGAATATTACATTTTTAATTGAATGTGTATCTATAAATGATATTTTATACAATCAATCATATAATATGCATCAAAATCTAGTTCATGACATTTACTTGATGGAATATTTATGAAATTAAAGTAGAAAAATGTTTAGTAATTTAGAATCTTATTAATGTTTAATGAGAATAAAACAAATTGTACAATCTTCCCATTATTTTTATAATTACCATGACACTCACCTACTTGAACCCATTTTGGAAATTTAGTAATAATGAGTTTGGCCACTATTGGCTACCTCTAATAGTATATGGTTTGGAGAGCAGTATCGAGATAATAAAGACAATTATTGGAGGAATTTCTATCATGAAATCCCTGAAAACTAAAATGAACCATGGAAGAACACCAAATAAATTCAATTCCATAATTATATTTCCATAAATTAAATTATTATACAATTTAATATATCTATATATATAATAATAAAAATATACAAAAAATAGATATCTCTGAAACCCCATGTCATCTACAAACTCCATTAAAGCTACCCTAACAATTGGTTAAATATTCATCAATCTATCCTCCAAACACTCAACAATAATTAGGGGTTGATCACATTAGATTACTCAATATGATCATTATTCTAAAAATACTAACATCCCTATTTAAAAAATAAACAAGTTTAATATAGAGTGATGTTAAGAACATGTAAAATAGTAACATATTTAAGATGAATTAAACATATAATGTTCAATCAACAAACTCTATATCCCATGTCATTTAAAAAAATCCCTCCATTTCCCATAACATTATTATCCCATTTCCACAGAAGAACCTAATGACTTCATCATCACCAAATATTAATCATAAATTCCATAACTTTCATCAACTATAACATCTAAAGGGCCTAAAATTTCCCACAACTCATATATATTAGATTAGGGGCCATTATAGCTCAAAAATATACAAATCCATAAGTAAAACCCCTCTCTAATTGACTAGGGATTTTATAATGAAAACTATATCAATAGTATATCATAAATCATCACCAAATTCTATAACTTTCCACCACATCACAAATCTAAATACTACATCATTATTGGAATAACTATATTTCCACCACCACATACCATTCCACCACATATCTATAACTACACCATCAAATATATACTACCACATCACCATATATCTATATTTCCATCAACACATTGATAGGGTAACATAAAAACTAACAGAATCAACCT
The DNA here is from genome assembly GCA_963277665.1 of Viscum album. Taxonomy (NCBI): domain Eukaryota; kingdom Viridiplantae; phylum Streptophyta; class Magnoliopsida; order Santalales; family Viscaceae; genus Viscum; species Viscum album. Next base: position 1,535,566,842 of record OY728143.1, on the reverse strand, counting down.
CATTCCATTCCCCTTCCATGATTAAACCCCACACATAAAAACATATTTACATCATCCTCATCACTAGAACATAAACACCATCACAATCATAGTATGATGTTATGATAATATTGAAATCAAACTCATTACCTCCCCCTAGCATGAAAAATCCCAATAGGTATCATCATTAACTACCCCATAACCGAGTAAAAAGGTTTTATTGAATATTTATAATTTTATTTCATCACAGTGAAGTCCCAAGCCTAGTTCATAGATAACTAAATAGTCTATTTGGGCATAAGGCCTCTTTCACACGTCCCCATATTCCAAATTTTGTTTACTAGTAGTGAGGGTGTATGGTGGTACATTTGGGATACTATAACTTCTTTATCAAAGTGAAATACATCAGTAATTAATAACACATTGGAATATAATTATTAAGGACTTCAAGAAAAGCATAAAAAAATTAGTATCATAGAAATTCCTAAATAATTGACATTATTTTCTATATAAAGGAAAATCAGTTATAAACATATATACATAGATATTAGGCATCTCGGCCACACTTATCATGTGACCCCAAAGAAAAAATTTGATCGCATGAACCTAGTAACATCACACAATGGGATTATGTGCACCACGTGATATATTAATGATCCTGATAAAACCCTTCAGTGATCCCATATAATCATGCGAGTCCCCATAAAACTATCATTGCATCACATGAACCACCTTAGACTATCCCTCCTGATCTCATGAACGCTTCCAAACAAACATTGATGATCATAAAAATATTTCTAGATGACTTTCCCACAATAATGAAACATTTCAATTGATAAATACTTACAATCACCCAATTACATTATAAAATAAAAGATAAAAGGTAGTACATCTATGTGAAGGATAGTTATGCTGATTTTCATGTGAAGAGATGATGTTTTCTGTGTGTTCAGTCGATTGATCATGTGAAGGCCATAGAGACATGTAGGATTTGTCAAGAGAAGGATACTAGATATTTCATTAATCATGTGAAGGATATAATAAAAGTTTTTTTGATCATGATATGACCTAATTTACAACTAAGGATATAATTACACGATCATTATATAATAAATCCATAAAAAGGAATAACCTTTATGTGAAGGGGGGTTACATTTAATTTCATGTGAAGGGCTGATTTTATCCACGTGGTAAGTATATTGATCTTGATAAGGCCCTGATTACATGTTTTATTTATCAAATGAAGTCACTATATGTGTCTCCATCATGTGAAGGAAATCATACATGTCTATTTGATCATGAGATTCTCTGATTGACAACTAATGGGAGAATGGTGTGAATTTTATAAAATAAAATAGAAAAATATGGTACCTTTATATGAAAGAAAGTTAATATATTTTTCATTTAAATGGGTTATGTTTCTTACATTATTATTTTATTTATCATGATACGTCCCTTTGATATGCCTTCTTGATCTCATAAAGGGCCCTAAACAATTTTTCCCCGATCATGTGAAGTCCCTCTAACATGCCATCCAAATCTCATAAAGGGCCCCAGATATGTTAGCCTAATATTGTGATGGCCCTTTTACATGTCAAGTTGGTTATGAGAAATCCAATTTACATGGTATGGGTTCAATAAATATGGAAATGACATAGTTATATCATAGTGATATCATAGTCATAGTTGATCACATTACAATAAGATGAAATCATGGGTGACCCACAGAAGGTTCATGTGAACCGTGTGATGTGATTCTCCCTCCACCGACTCAATCCCATATATGTGATTTTAGTGTAGTGAAAAGTTTCATATATCTAGTGAAGATATGAAAATAAATTATCCCACGACATATAAAAATGGATACAGTAGAGAGTGAATAGGTGAGAGTGGAATTCTTAGAGTGAAGAACTATACAGTCACAAGAGCCTTCCAACATGTGAACTCGGGAAACAACTTAATGGATTACATGGTATAATGATACGCTTCACATGATCACTTCATTTATCCTGAAAAGGAATTTTGACATTCCAAATGGATCATGAAATAGAGTTCCCCTATATCATCTTGGTAACGTGAGGCCCCAATAGTCTAGTGTTTCACAAACATTGAGGCATTTTTTCAATAAAGGCTAAAAAATACAGAATCCTTACATGAAGATTCATATACTAATTTCCATGAAAAGGGTTCATGTGCTTCATGTTAACCATTAATAATTCATGTGAAGGTTCCCATAAATTACATGTGATGTCCTCCAGACAAGTCAACCAAATTGCATGACGCCCTCTTCACATGTCAACCATGTCATGCAAAATTCTTTGGACATGTCTTACACATATTCTTAAATCATCCAAACATGTCAGAAAAGTCAAGATATGTCCTATGGAAATGTCGTACATATAATGAAATGTCCTCCGGACATGTATTCTAGATTAGAAGAAGTCATCTAGACATGTCATTCCAGTCACGTGATGCCCTCTAGACATGTAAACTAGTTTATGAGAATTCTTATGGATATGTCTGCTAGTTTAGGAAAATTCCTTCGAACATGTTCTCCAAGTCACAAAATGTTGTCTAGACATGTTATATGTTTCATGTGATTCCCTCCAAAATATTCAGCTGGCTCAAGATAATTCCTCTAGACATGTCATCCATGTAACACAACTCCCTCTGGACATGTCATTTAGATCATGAGAAGCAACTCAGATATGTCATGAAGATAGCCATAACATGTCATCCAGACACTTGGTACATATCATACAGGAACCCTGTACATGTCAAGTAGTCACCCTAGGACATGTCAACCTTGTTTGGAAGACACACATGGATATACCCTATAAAAAATACCATCAATAATCCTTTGGATTATTACCCCCTTTATGAGGGGAATTCCCTTAATCGGTTAGTGTTATACACTCATATGACCCTATTAGTATCATTATATTGAACAGGCCTCCATGTCGTAGCAAACATATTTAATGAAACTTTTATGGATATCATCTGTCTTTATCCATTAGAGAATATAGAATTCATTTTTAACATGAAAATCCATCCTTTAATAAGTTTCTAACATTACTAAACCTTGAGGATAATAATAATACCTTTAATTTTAATCAACTATCCCAAGCCATTAGTAGTTCAAGTGAAAATTGAACTACAAGAACTCTAATTCCTAATAAAATATGACACCTATGATTCATTACTAAGGCCTGATCTATAATGAGAATCCACCTTGGTGTGAGACCCTCTATATAAGAAACAATTTAACCCATGGGACCCTAACTCTCCTTTGGTTCTATCATTCTTCCTCAACCATTGGAAAATTGACAGCCTTGTTGAACTATAAGGAATTTGATTCCTGATATATGTTGGATATGTAGGACACCTTCCCACGGCCTAATCCCCATATCGAACACTCCAGTAGTTTATCCCTAGTTAATAAGTCTTGTATTTATATATAGGGATTATAATTACTTGTTATCCATTGTTTATCACACCGAGAATGAATCACATGGGATTAGGGATTTGAATCGATCATATCACTAGCATCATAAAATTCCCACAATTATGGAACCTTATTTTGTAATCCCTATTAAGTGATACAATTAAAATGACTCCATACATGGGAAACCACCTTGGTATAAGTCCCAAAGGCATCTCCATATCGGCAAACTCATGGTAAATAACCATCACGAGTACTAATCGTCAATCCCTTCCCATCAAAAGATTTATGGAAGACTGAACTACAAAAAACTAAGATACCTGTTATAATTAGGATATGTAGGATGTATTTCTATGTTTATATCTCTATACTTGATGCCCAAATTCTCACATATATAACATTTCCACATGATGTTAAACTACACAGCTTGTACTTAGATGAACTACATGGGTTTTGATTCTTGTTCTCCAAGGATATATAGGAAACCACATAGAAGTTGAATCCCATACAAAAACACCAATCACCATATTTTATGGTGGTAAACTCTATATTTTCTATTAAAATGGCTTAAAAACAAAAGAAGTTACCCATTGTTAAGAAATAATGGGAAATAGATGGATAAACTATGATATATAAATATTTTCTCATTAATATAACCCCCTTTACATGTAGGAGGATTCAACACCCTATCATTTTATTAGGGGAACCAATATCATATAGAGATTTGGAAGAGATTCACTAACATATCTTAAATATATAATAAATTCCTTGATTGGGAAATAATTCTCCCTAAAAGGGTGTGTAGAGCCCAAATTCACATCCTCTCGACCATTGTGAGTTCTTAAATTTCATTGGGTTTGAAACCCCAAGCGACCACCTACTTTTGGAAAGAAGGATCATGCCTTGTTATATATGTGGGAACTATTGGGATTTTCCATGAGATATGAAAATGGTAAACCCGGAATGAATGATTTTACAACCATACATGAAACCCCTCCCCATAATCAATTGTTATCCCCTGATTTACATCAAAAGAAAAGATAGTGAACTTGATGTGAATATGGAAAAAATAACTCAATATGAAATCCTTAAACTATTTCATTCCATTAATAGGTTAAAATGGATAGATTTTATAATTATTATCAACATATTATTCCAATATACCTTCAATGGAAAAAATGGTGAACCCAATGTGAATAGATCAAATTATAAAAATGATCAGTATACCATTATTTAATCCATTTTATTTTTCATCTCCTACACACACAAAAAATGTAATGCCTGATGTGATATACTTCAATAATATATTAAGTTTCCCATGAAATAGGTCTTTATCAACATAAAAATTTCACATGATAAAAATGGTTGAAATGACAATAAGAATTAATAATTTTGCTACCCATTCATAATTAATTAATCATGTTTCACACTTGTGATGATGCATTGATTGGTGAACTTTTTACTTTTTGTATCTATGATAGAAAAAAAATTCTCTCAAAAACACCACCTTAACCCAATATCTTGTATTTTTCAAGAAAATGTTATGTAACCTCATCTATGATAGTAAACTCAATAGGTTTCAAAATATAATCACCCACCCAACACCTTCATCTTTGAGTGGAAAATTTGATGGTCCAAGAATACCACCAATATAGTATGATCACGAACCTTTAGGTCACATGTAGGGGTATCTAGATGATGAATCCAACAAATCTTTTTCATTCAAGGAATGCTACAGTGAAACTCATATCACCTCTCTCCACCACCAATTTCTTCGAAATCTTATACTCGAAGCGTGGAAATTAGCACCTTCTTTAACTTGGGAAGGTAGACTAAGGAGTCAACTACAGCTCTATCCTGGTTCAGGAGCTTCCTAATATGGTTCATGTCAACCACTATCACCAGCATCATCCCACCAATGTCTCTTAGTCACTGGTTTAGGGCACCATATGGTAGATCTCCACCCTGAACACTCATGCACAAGTACTAAGGGATCTCACAAAGCATAGTGATATTTGGATAAATGGGAGTGGGATCATATCCCTACATCCACTAATGATTTCCATTGGAATATTTCAATGGTATAAAATGTTCATACTCATATCCCTGCTCAGTCATATCAAGTATTCACATATATTCCTATAGCGAGAATGGGGGAGGAACATATCTTTAGCCCCATCCATGAAGCCCATTGGCATATCCTGATGGAAAAAGGAGGACATGAGAAGTCTTATATCCCTGATTAAATTGAATAAATATTCCATTATATCTTGGAGACTAATAACATGTAAGCTTACATTCCTATACACACTTTGCTTAAGTGTCACTACATTCTATCAATATCCGAAGAGCTCATCCAGTATATTCTGACACTAGAAAAGATACATGGGATAAACATATATCCTTATACTAATAACTATATTTGTATAAAACCATTATCAATATGAAAAGGAGGATACTTTGGAGAAAGTGTACATTTATAATCCCATATAGAAGGATTATCAACATATTCTGAAAAAGGATGAGGCATGGGACTGGGCTTATATCTCAATTCCAACTGGTTCTTACAAAATTAGTTTAGCATATGCCTTGGAATGGGCACACATTCATATCAAATAAATCCATCTGCATAATCCAATCTCACAAGACTAGGCTCATATCACCTCTCTAATTGAGTTTTATCAGTTTAGTATGGAAATCACCTCAGGGATGGATCATATTCCTATCAATAATGAAACTAATCATATTCCAGCAACTTATAGAATCTGGAATCATATTCCTACTTTTGTCGATGAATGATTGCACCATCATCATTCATAGGCTATATAAGAGGAGGCTCATATCCATTCTACCCTTTTGAAGGTATATCAATATATTTTTATGAGTAATTCATATTTAAAACAGGCTCATACCCTCACTATTTCCAGGATTGGTTGCATTAATCTAGAAACCACCCAAACAAATGATCTATTCCTATCAATGGTATAGAAGCTCACTGGAATACTCCCATAGCTTCTCAACAATAGGATCATATCCCTGCAGCAGCATAAGTTTATCAATATATTCTAGAAATTTTCATGTAGTGGGTTCATATCTCTGCTCAACCATAAAAGGAATGATTGCATATTCCGACCATGATATAGAATGAGAATCCTATCCTTGATATGCTTAATTTTAGTTTCCATGAGGTTTTACAATTAAAATATGAAATACTTCAAGGGTTCATCATCAATTTGTGATAACTACCTCAATAGTCTTCCTTGAAGTATTGAAGACATGAATCGTAGGTAATCGTCTTCGGATATTCATTGTTGATAACCTCCCCACAATAATATCTCTCCCAAACAATGAAATAATCCTCTTTTTTAGACACCTTCATATATATAGGTGATATAAACCTAGACATATTCAAATATAGATGTTATAAAAAATTAAGGTCAGTAGTATATAGTTCCCCATCAACTATAAGTAACCCCTATCCCTAGTCAATAGTTGACCAAGAGAAGCGATCTCTATGGTTTGACCAAGTGGAGGAATATGAATCCAACAATAAAGATTCCAAGATAGATATATAGCGAGATTTAGATATTAATAACCTTCCAACAATGTTCTTTCCCATCACCACTTATGTATATGAGATCCTACATGTTCTAGAGAAGGAATTAATTCCTTACTTATGATAGAATATATGGGATGATCATTAGCAATTAAAGTTTAGAAACCTCCCCATTCTAGGATATGATGGTCACCTTCATGCCATAAATATACTTTTTTTCCAAATGGACATTATTGATATCTCAATGTCTTAAGACCCAATACTAGAAAGGTACACCAAAATTATATAGCATGCTTATCATGATAGCACACAAACTCTCCTTGAACTGGTCACTGAAGCCATATCATACATTCAAATCTAAGGCTAGGGTGAGTTTGGGGCATTTCACTTCACTATACCTTTGGAACAAAAATTATCCCCAAATATGGAATCATGTAACTTTATAGATGCAAGAGAGATCATGTGATCAGGTAATGCATGGGCCAGTTGGTCAATAAAGAAAGACTCTTCTTCTTTAAGGATGAAAAGATGTCGTGAACAGAGAGAGAGAGGGAAGCTAAAAGACACCTAATCTAGGCCTCACAAAAAATAAGAATATACCTCAAACATAGAATAAAAAAATTTGAAATACCTAAAAAATAACCATAATAAGTGACACCCATCATAAGCATCCATTACACCGCTCCCATTCATGAATACAATTGTGTCTAATCAAACAGATTTTAATAGAAACAACCATAATAGCAGTTTAGGGGAAAACCCTTCCCATAGGGATGGGGGTACTTATAACACCACCTCATCCTATAGGGTTATCAAAACCTAATATGATCCTAGAAATATCATTGGTGTCTATCAACCACCCCCATCCCATAGGGCTGGGGGTATTGATATCTCAATCACCACCACCAAGTTCATCACACCCCAAGAGTATCCTTAAAGTATCAACAAAGATTCCATATTAACACCATTACATAGGGATGGTGGAATTTATTTCTCAATTTTCATCCCATGATTTGTAAAATACTTGAATGGAGTCCATAAATTCTCAACAAGAGGATTGAAAAATGCAAATAATGGTTCCAAATTATCCCCATACCACATGGATGGGATAATTTTTATCAATATCATTATCCAAAAAGGAATTATACTTCTATGATTTGGGAGGTAATCATCAACTTATATTATCCCAATAATTTCTCCCACTATAATATGCATCTCTTTCATTTGGGGCCCACTTGGAATGTATGATTAGAAACTCATGTAGGGTCACTATTCACAGATCAAGATAGGGGGAACATATGAAAAAGGTTGTTAAACCCCATAAGGTTTATAATAAAAAATGATTTGATATGAGTAGGGGGGAAATATAACCTGGATAAAACTATTGAAGGAGGAGTAAGTAGTATCAAACCACCCTATTGCATGGAGATTTATGGGGTAACTACAATTTCCCAATACACCTTAGTGAATTTCATCACTATTAATCTAATAAATGATGTGGACTAAGAAATAAACATAGAGGGATGAAATTTTGAAATTGTTCCTTGAGAGGTTGGTGATTTGGATTCATAAAATGAGGCTACACATATGAAAAATCAGAGAAGAATCTAGAACCTGGCACCTATGAATAATGAATTTCTACCTCCTCGGTGAAACTCTATCGAGGGTAATGGAAAATGGGTAGCTATAATACACTCACCACCAAGAGGATTTGAAATACCCACCATAGAGTCATGACTATCATAATATTATAATGATATATAGAGTCTCAAATACCTCAATGAGGAACTACTTAGGGGAAATATTCCCACTTAGAATTTTCTTTAAACAAAAGTAAATACCTCTCTTATTATACATCTAGAGAGAGATAATCCAACTAAAAGAGAGGAATTTAAGCATCAAGATGGCTCTGGATCTAGGAAGAAAGTCTATATAAATGATAAATTTTTGGATTATTTTGACTTCAATCCATTATTGAAATGGCCTCTATCCAATCATGGTGATCATTCATTCCTGGTACTGATCGAGAATTAGCAGGATATGAAAACAGGGCTACCTCGTCAAGTCTTACCTACTCCATGTAGATGTGAGGTGACCAGATAGTGATATACCCAGAACACCCTAATTTCATTTAATCCCTGGAAACTCTAATGGATGTTATGGAAGGACAGTGTGCCCATCTAAATCCTAAAAAGAGTCCATATCCCAAATGGGTGGATGACACTTTTACCCTACCCAATTTCAGTAATCCTATATTCTCAACCATTTATAGTGTGGGAGATATTGAAAATTATCTCATGCACTTAGTGTATTAATGGATTCTAAAAATACACCCTCAAGATCAGCAGGTGGTGATAAAACCGATATGTTTTGTACAAACTTTGTTAGGGACAACCTTCATTTGGTAAAACATCCTTCCAGCAAGATCCTTCATGGGATGAGAAGACCTTCATCGTCAATTCATTCATCAGTTCAGCTACACATTAAGTAAAACAACGGTTTTTGGCCTCACGAATTCAAAATAACATGGAAATTAGAGGGTTATTACTTCATTACATGATGGAAATTTTTAACCTATTCACATATTTCCCACTCTCTTATAATGAAAATTGAAAGAAATTTGTACTGAGAATCATTGGGATGAGATAAAAACACCTTTGATCCTAATAAAGTATCCTGAATGATTCCATGAGTTAATAAATAAGGAAAAATTACTAGAATAAAACATTCAGTGAAAACAATATAAATATCAAACCATCCTTATGGCATAGGGAAAAAAGGATGGGTAAGGAAGATGTTTGATCTATTTCTCTCAATATATTCTAGAAATTTTCATGTAGTGGGTTCATATATCTGCTCAACCATAAAAGGAATGATTTCATATTCCGACCATGATATAGAATGAGAATCCTATCCTTGATATGCTTAATTTTAGTTTCCTTAAGGTTTTACAATTAAAATATGAAATACTTCAAGGGTTCATCATCGATTTGTGATGACTACCTCAATAGTCTTCCTTGAAGTATTGAAGACATGAATCATAGGTAATCGGCTTCTGATATTCATTGTTGATAACCTCCCCACAATAATATCTCTCCCAAATAATGAAATAATCCTCCTTTTTAGAAACCTTCATATATATATGTGATCTAAACATAGACATATTCAAATATATATGTTCTAAAAAACTAAGGTCAGTAGTATATAGTTCCCCATCAACTATAAGTAACCCCTAGCCCTAGTCAATAGTTGACCTAGAGAAGCGATCTCTATAGTTTGACCAAATGGAGGAATATGAATCCAACAATAAAGATTCCAACATAGATACATAGCGATATTTAGATATTAATAACCTTCCAACCATGTTCTTTCCCATCACCACTTATGTATATGAGATCCTAAATGTTCTAGAGAAGGAATAAATTCCTTACTTATGATAGAATATATGGGATGATCATTAGTAATTAAAGGTTAGAAGCCTCCCCATTCTAGGATATGATGGTCACCTTTAGGCCATAAATATACTTTTTTTCCAAATGGACATTATTGATATCTCAATATCCTAAGACCCAATACTAGAAAGGTACACCAAAATTATATAGCACGCTTATCATGATAGCACAACAACTCTCCTTGAACTGGTCACTCAAGCCTTATCATACATTCAAATCTAAGGCTAGGGTGAGTTTGGGGCATTTCACTTCACTGCACCTTTGGAACAAAAAGTATCCCCAAATATGGAATCATGTAACTTTATAGATGCAAGAGAGATCATGTGATCAGGTAATGCATGGGCCAGTTGGTCAATAAACAAAGACTCTTCTTCTTTGAGGATGAAAAGATGTCGTGAACAGAGAGAGAGAGGGAAGCTAAAAGACACCTAATCTAGGCCTCACAAAAAATAATAATATACCTCAAACGCAGAATAAAAATTTTTGAAATACCTAAAAAATAACCATAATAAGTGACACCCATCATAAGCATCCATTACACCGCTCCCATTCATGAATACAATTGTGTCTAATCAAACGAATTTTAATAGCAACAACCATAATAGCAGTCTAGCGGAAAACCCTTCCCATAGGGATGGGGGTACTTATAACACCACCTCATCCTATAGGGTTATCAAAACCTAATATGATCCTAGAAATATCATTGGTGTCTATCAACCACCCCTATCCCATAGGGCTGGGGGTATTGATATCTCAATCGCCACCACCAAGTTCATCACACCCCAAGAGTATCCTTGAATCATCAACAAAGATTCCATATTAACACCATTACATAGGGATGGTGGAATTTATTTCTCAATTTTTATCCCTTGTTTTGTAAAATACTTGAATGGAGTCCAAAAATTCTCAACAAGAGGATTGAAAAATGAAAATAATGGTTCCAAATTATCCCCATACCACATGGATGGGATAATTTTTATCAATATAATTATCCAAAAAGGAATTATACTTCTATGATTTGGGAGGTAATCATCAACTTATATTATCCCAATAATTTCTCCCACTATAATATGCATCTCTTTCATTTGGGGCCCACTTGGAATGTATGATTAGAAACTCATGTAGGGTCACTATTCACAGATCAAGATAGGGGGAACATATGAAAAAGGTTGTTAAATCCCATAAGGTTTATAATAAAAAATGATTTGATATGAGTAGGGGGAAAATATAACCTGGATAAAACTATTGAAGGAGGAGTAAGTAGTATCAAACCACCCTATTGCATGGAGATTTATGGGGTAACTACAATTTCCCAATACACCTTAGTGAATTTCATCACTACTAATCTAATAAATGATGTGGAGTAAGAAATAAAGATAGAGGGATGAAATTTTGAAATTGTTCCTTGAGAGGATGGTGATTTGGATTCATAAACTGAGGCTACACATATGCAAAATCAGAGAAGAATCTAGAACCGGGCACCTATGAATAATGAATTTCTACCTCCTCGGTGAAACTCTATCGAGGGTAATGGCAAATGGGTAGCTATAATACACTCACCACCAAGAGGATTTGAAATACCCACCATAGAGTCATGACTATCATAATATTATAATGAGATATAGAGTCTCAAAAACCTCAATGAGGAACTACTTAGGGGAAATATTCTCGCTTGGAATTTTCTTCAAACAAAAATAAATACCTCTCTTATTATACATCTAGAAAGAGATAATCTAACTACAAGAGAGGAATTTAAGCATCAGGATGGCTCTGGATCTAGGAAGAAAGTCTATATAAATGAAAAATTTGTGGATGATTTTGACTTCAATCCATTATAGAAATGGCCTCTATCCAATCATGGTGATCATTCATTCCTGGTACTGATCGAGAATTAGCAAGATATGAAAATAGGGCTACCTCGTCAAGTCTTACCTACTCCATGTAGATGTGAGGTTCCAGATAGTGATATCTCCAGAACTCCCTAATTTCATTTAATCCCTGGAAACTCTAATGTATGTTATGGAAGGACAGTGTTCCCATCTATATCCTGAAAAGAGTCCATATCCCAAATGGGTGGATGACACTTTTCCCCTACCCAATTTTAGTAATCCTATATTCTCAACCATTTATAGTGTGGTAGATATAGAACATTATCTCATTCACTTAGTGTCTTAATGGATTCTAAAAATGCACCCTCAAGATCAGCAGGTGGTGATAAAACTGATATGTTTTGCACAAACTTTGTTAGGGACAACCTTCATTTGGTAAAACATCCTTCCAGCAAGATCCTTCATGGGATGAGAAGACCTTCATCGTCAATTCATTCATCAGTTCAGCTACACATTAAGTAAAACAACGGTTTTTGGCCTCACTAATTGAAAATAACATCGAAATTAGAGGGTTATTACTTCATCACATGATGGAAATTTTTAACCTATTCACATATTTCCCACTCTCTTATAATGAAAATTGAACGAAATTTGTACTGAGAATCATTAGGATGAGATAAAAACACCTTTGATCCTAATAAAGTATCCTGAATGATTCCATGAGTTAATAAATAAGGAAAAATGACTAGAATAAAACATTCAGTGAAAAAAATATAAATATCAAACCATGCTTATGGCATAGGGAAAAAAGGATGGGTAAAGAAGATGTTTGTTCTATTTCTCTCAAACTAGTATTTTTGACCATTAAAGAACCCAGGATATCCCTGAATCATCTAACACCTCCCATCAAGTAGAAGAATAAAAAATCACACTTTTCTGGAAGAAAAAAGAGATCATGGTCACCCATGATTTCAGGAATAGATGAACAAAGTGTATTCCTACCAAAATGTATAGGTTCCCAGTTCTTTACTCACAGCTATGGAGAATAACCTCCTCAAGATACCTGAACCCAGGAAGCCAAATGATGTCAAAATCACTAACTACCCTAAATACACCCCTTTCCATATGAGACTAGGCCACACCATATAGGATTGATTTATATTTAAATACATACTTTATATCATGGTTTATTCTAGATAAGTGATACTGGAGAAGGATTTGGCATTGGTGACCTATATAACTATAACCCAAATAGAAGAAGAGGGTGACTGGTAAAAAAATTTAGCCATGTGTGGAAAGAAGATTAATAACTAGATGTCTCAAAAGATAGTTGATTGAGATCATTCCACCCTAATATCATAGCTTCATAATATATTAATGATCCCTCTACCTAGGGAGGTATCATTGAATAAACCTCTTGGTGGTAGACATTATAATTATACATTGGAAAATATACAAGAATAAGATTTATATCCAACTCCCACATAAAACATTACACATAAAGATTTCATTCCTTCAACATCCATAGAATGGGCACCGCCCCACAAAATGGAACCCTATAAGAAAAAAGAGCTCATGTTTGGTTCTATTAATGTAGTTCACTTAACATACATCTTCTTTGATGATGAATATTACCCTAATTATAAGTTCCTTATACCTAACAGGAGAGATGTAGTCTAAGGATGTAGAAGATGGGGATATAGGGGGAGGTTTAGGCATGGCCTAATATAATATTTTATTCAAATCCCCATGGAATACATATGTGTAGTTGAGACCTATGGTATATCAATTCATCAAGACCAATGGAAAATATAGATAAACTAGAAACCTAAATAAGTAATTCAAGACCAGTCATTTTAAATGATCAACTGGTGGGGTGTGATTTTCAGATCAGTCCAAACAAAGGGGAAGACCAGTGCGACATACAAATCTTGCATCAAATAATCCCACAACATCTTCCCAAGAATCAATCTCACCCACCTAAAATACCTCAGTTCTTGAGACACATAAATGGGAGAAACCTCACCCTAATAATCATATACCTTTGGCACAAAAATATGACATTATGAAATAGTTTGTGGTTGTCCTAGATAAAATATAAATATTTGATTCTCTCCATCTGTCAAAATAACTTAGAGAGTCACACATTGAGTACCTACGGAGACCATAGTATTTGGAGACAGATTTTTCTGTAGGTGATGCTTACTGGGTAGATACTATGACATTATAATTTCATAAAACCATCTCATTTATAAAATAGGATCAGGAAGAGGTCATATAGGATTTTATTGGACCCATGTATGTTTCAAGAAAACCCAATAATGCCTACATCTAAAGGGTTCTCGTTGAAAATAGTTCCAAGATTAACCTCATTTTAATATGGATCCTTTGAGGTTTGGGATATATTGATGGAAACTTATATATTATGAAGATAACCATTAAAGGGAACAATAAGATAAATCAAAAGCCTATAGGGAAGATCAAGATTAGAGATCAATTTGGGTATCTCACATCTAATGTTGAGTTAATGGTTATCCATAAAGATCTCGTATATAATGTTCTACTTGGAAGATGTCGTCTCTATATACATGTGACAATACCTTCAATATTTCATCAATTTTTGAAGTTTCCCATCAATGTAAATGTCCACATAATATATGGTGACATAACTCCCTTAAAGACTTGTGAAGATGTATATACATGGGAAAGCTTCTACAATATGGGAGAAAAACAAACAATGATGGATGATGATATACAAGTTTCCAGTCTAAATGGATTGAGATCCACCCCTATGAATATTTAGATCATGATCAATAGTGACTATGTGAGGACTATAAATCTGATTAAGGAATAATATTCAATCCCAACAAGTTATCATGAACCACAAACTTCACTAGATCATTTCCATGTGATATAAATCACGCCAGATAAAATGGATTCTTCAACAATAATTCATACTAATTTTTTATCGGGATTCGATAATTCTATTACAACATTATAAAATATCAATGATATCCCCCAATACATTATATACAACTTAGGATGTCCATGTCCTTCCTTCCCCTAGTATATGTGTAAACAAATACAAGCATCAATAGAATCTCATTGTGATAACTCTGGAAGTTCAGCATATCAATGACTATTCTAATGGATCCTCTTCTCTATATAGTGACAAATATTCCCCTAGATTACCCACTATGTTTGAAAATTCCTCCATGGGCACAGATATGGAAGAATAAGAGGATGACCTCAGAAACACCCCTCTTATATTTGAGGAAGGTGTCTCCATCAACCTCTATAAGACTGAAAAGGTAAATCTGGGACTAGAAGAAGAACCAAGACCTATGATGATTAGTACTTATAAGCCTCTCAAGGAGTATGAGATATATATTTCATTTATAAAGAAACATTGATACTTGTTTTCTTGCAATTATATTTAGATTCTTGTGTTTAACCATGATGTGGATACTCATCACCTAGGCTTACCCATTGACTGTCACGGTTTCAAACAAGACACTATAATAATGCACCCCTCTCATGTTGTTAATGTAGAATAGAATTTTACATTTGGATTAATTCCAACATTATTTTAAAGGTTAATTAACCAAAATGTCTCACCAACATCATCCCTACCATGAAAAATAATGGTTAGATCATGGATTTCATTACATTTAAAAAAAATTAATCAACACTACCCAAAGGAAGATTTCCCATTACTGAGCATAGAAATTTTTATCGATGGAACTATAGAATTCCAAGAAATTTCATTTATGGATGAGTATTTAGGTTATAATTACATAATTATAGCCCCTGGATACAAGGATTCCACTACCATTACAGTATCTTAGGGGAACTTTTTCTACCATTTCATGCCCTTTGGATTAAATAATACTAGCATTACTTACCAATGCACCCTACACCATATCTTTAAAATCATATTGGTATTAATCATGAAATTTCATTTCATTGACATATTGGTAAAATATTGATAGTGATATGGTCACCTAACTGATCATAAAACAATATTTAGAAAATTATAGCTACACAGTATGGAGATGAATCCTTTGAAGTGTTCTTTCAAAGTAACATTGGGAAAATTCCTTGTATTTGTGGTATGACACTTTGAAATAGAGTTCAATCCATAAAATACTAGTGCAATCCTAGAAATGTCACCCCCTCAGAAACAAAATGGAATGGGGGGTCTAGAAAAACTTCACTTATATTCATTTTTTCATAGACAACCTAACTTGAAAATATCTCTCATTCACTAAAATGATGAATAAGGGAGCTTTATACAGATGGTATGAGGACTTCCAAGAAGCTTTTTAGAGTCTAAAGTAGTGTCTAAAACATCCACTAGTCTTGATACTTCCCATATAATGAAATCCCATTATCCTATATTTCACTGCCATGGAATAATCTCTTGATGCTATCCTCACATTGAAAAATGATGTGGGGAATGAAAATAGACTCTACTATCTCAATTGAATGATGCTAGATATGATATTCCAATATCAAGAAAAACTTCCCCACACTCATCTTTATAGTGAAAAGTTATAGGCATTATTTATAGGACCATGAATACCACATGGCCTCTCGTATTGACCCAGTAAAGTAAATATTTGGCTTCCCTATATTGAATGAGAGATTAACCCTATGGGTGGTTATCTTGTAACAGTATGACATCCAGTTCATTTCACAGATGGAAGTTAATGGGTCATCCCCAACTGATTTCCTTATAGAACATCACACCCCTAAAAGCATGTTGGAAGACACCAAACTTCCAAAAAAAGAAGTTTTATTTGTCTATAACACTCACTAAACGTGGGATATGTATTTTGATGTTTCCTCCCAAACTCTTATTAGAAAAATAATAGAGGACCTAAAGCTTATAGGGGTTGGTATATGGATTGTATTTGTTTCCAAATACAATGTAAAATTTCCCTACACTTTCTCATTGTCCAAAGGTTGAATCGATGGTGAAGTAGATTTATAAACCCTCATTTACACTTAGAGCTTGCCCTATAGGTGCAAATATACTACTTGAATATCAAAGGGGACTCAAATCTAGTGATCAAATAAATTAATGGAAAGTATTCAATCAAGAATGAAGAATTGGACCCTCTTTTTGGTTATGTCATAGTATTGGTAGAATAATTCCCTTTTAACCAATATTGCATCATATACCTCTATCAAAAGAAGCTCATGCTGGTGAAATGGATAATAAACCACAACATTGGATGATCTTGATTAGGATGAAGTGGTTTTCCACATCATGCAGTTATGGGTGGTCTCATAAGTCATTATCGTTGACATGGATGAAATCAGTCAAGTCAAAACCATCATAGTGTCGGATGAGCCGATTTCCTCCACTATATGGATGGATCCCATAGTCTATTACCTCTAAAATGGGTCCCTCTCATAATATTGATCCAAAATAGAACAAATTCAGAGCCAATATGCAAACTTGAAATTTAGGTATGGGCCAAATGAGAATAAATTCCTCTATAAATGAGGATTTTATGGATTCCTTCCTATATTAATTTCATAAGGATAGATTCCTAATATCATGGAAGAAGTATATATGGGATCCTGTAGTTCTAATAATTATGGGACCTGACTCTCCCACAAAAATTAGAATGCTTGGTTTCTATTGGAAAACTGTGATCTTGGACTACGTGGACTTCATCAATAAATTTCATGCATTCCAGATTCATGAAACCTTCATCCATCAACCCCCATATGTGCTATATATAGCTAAGTATTCCTGGCTATTTTTCTTCTAGGTAATGGACGTTGTTGGTTCATATCCCACAACTTTAGATAAATATTTTAATTACATCCTTACTACTAAAAACTACTTTTTAAATTTGTCTAAGGAAATACCCCTCATGGATGTCAAGAATAATAATATCATAAACTTCATGAAGCCCAATATTATCACTAGATTTGGTGTCCCTCATATGATATTGATTGACAATGATAGAAACTTCTGTTATTTTGAGATGAAAAAGTTCTACCATGAGAAAATCACTGAGTCTAACCTTTAATTTGTCTACTATGTAGTGGTAAATAGATAGATTGAGACCTTCAACAAGACTTTTTCCAATATAATCCATAAAATTTAGTTAAATTATAATAATCTATTTCTGGACAAGCTCCTTCATGATTTATGGTCCTACTGTATAACCATGTGCACAACTACACATGATACCCTATACTCATTGGTTTATGGGATATAGGTAGTGTTTCCCATAGAAGTTAAGTTTACCACACTTTGAATAGATATCTATGGAAAAAAATCAGGTGATGAGAAATCCCAAAAGTTATTAGATGATTTGGAATGACTCGATGAGAAAAATATTTATACACTACACAACCTCGATGTTCATTAGAATCAGATTGAATTAGAATTCAATAAAAAGGTTCTCCTCTACTCATCCCATCAAGGAGAAATAGTATTGGTTCTCAAAACCCCAATGATACTAGGAAAGAAACCTCTAAATCTAAAACCCAAGTGGTAGGGTCCTTATATCAAACAAAAGGTTCATTCTAATGGAGCTTAGACATTGTACATAATGGATAGGGAACATGTTACCCCCCCCCCCACACACACACACTAATGAGAGGTTTCTAAGTATGTACTTTAAGGAGACTTCATTGAGGATTACATGTCCTGGATGAAAGTCTTTAAACTACATATCTTCTAAAATCCTTAATACATGATGTTAAAATTAAAGGAAGATGTACTTAATCCATGATGATAAATTTCCTGGAATAAATCCCTACCACAAGATGTTAAACTAAATTGAATTATTTCTTAACAAATTAAATTATACTACATATAATATTTCCTTACCACATGACATTAAACTACACAGAATATGTCCTTAACACATTACATAAAACTGTAAGTAATATGTCCTTACCATATGATGTTAAACATCATAGAAGACGTCCTTTCTATATGATGTTAAACTACAAAGATGAAGTACTTACCACATGAAGTTAAAATTCATTTAATTTGAACTTACTATATGATGGTAAAATACAAAGAGGATATTACTTCAATAATTATTCACTGCACATGATCTAGAACTGTGTGAAATCAAAATTAAGTACTTATGCCCCCATGTGTGAGTCAAATATTCATATGGAATTTTATTTTAAAGAGTTACATGTGGCATTATTTCTAATTACCCAAGAAATGGAGTGACACACAAATCTCTAATACTGGGTCTAATCAAAAAACATATGGAAAAAATCCCCTATTTTCAAATGGGTTATGCATGCATAGGGAATTTTCCATTTTAAGAATGATGTGTATCTTGATTCATATTACCATAGGATATATAGTGATGCCCATATCTACAATCCTGGGTCCAAATGAAATATAAAAATATCTCAAATAATTGTAAATGGGTCATATCATCACATAAAATTTTCCATTCAAAAACTATTTTTGGATTGATTCTTGTTTCAACATGATAGGTAGTGATCCCTGATCTCAAATCCTGGGTCCAAACGCAACAAATATAAAAATTCTAGCCTTCATACATATTTTTCAGATCTATATAGGAAACATTACAACTAAGAAATATGTTTGGATTAATTCTAGTTATCATAGGATATGTATTGATTCTAATATCCCTAATCTTGGTCTTATCCTCAATATGACAAAAAAATCCCTCTCCCCACAGAAGAACTCGAGCAGCGTGTGAAATTTTACAACTAATAACTAAATCCATATTGATTCCTGGTATCACAGGATATATTATGACACCTAGATCATCTATTCCTGGACCATCCATGAGTTTCCATCACTCCCAATCATGCCTCTCTATAAGAGTCAGATCCATGTAATGGTTCTAGTCCACAGTAAATTGTGAACACCACAATGTATTTCCCTATCACATATTCTCACATAGCTTAATCGACTACCCAGTTATCCCTTGTTTCTCACATTGAACATGACTCATGTGATATTAGGGGACCTATAAATCTACTCTTACTAGAATGATTTGGGATTACCCAACCAGGATTCGTGTATCACTGAGAGGGGGAGGGGTTAATTAGTGATATATTTTTCTTTATGTTTCATTAATTTTGAAAAAACCTTCACCTCATGATAGAAACTTGTTATCTTGGTGAAAAAAACAAACACATATCAATAAGAATGCAAAAAATTACATGTTTAACTACTCAATAAGAGAAGATACGTCCTTGGTATGGTTTGGAAACAATCCAATACCACATAATCCATTGGAAAACAATCCTTTTTGGATATAATGATTAGGATATGCCATTATGCTCATATAGAACTATTCTCAATAAAAAAAATTGAGTTTTCTTCAAGTATAATTAAAATATGTAATACAATTTCTATAACAAACATGTTATGGTTCTTATTCATCAACTTTCACAAATAAGATCATCAAAACAAGTCTTCACACTCTTACCCTATAGTAGGAAAGAACTTATTCTAGACTTTATAATGAAACTCAGTCTGATTTACCATTCTAATATTCCAGTCTGATTACTCAATATAGAAAATATAATTCTATCAAAATACTATAGAAATAATTATGAACTACTTCTTCTTCTGTTTGAAAATCCAATTTCAATTACTCTGTCTAATTTCAGAAACCATTTTTATAATCTTATACCATCTTCTTTTCTTATTTTGTCTAAAAAAATTCCTTAGGTAATCCCAATCCAAAAACTTATTCTCCCTATAACATAGGAGATTCTATCTCTTCTTTTCAAATAGTTCATGTTTCATAATGTACAAAGTACTTAATCTATTTATAAGTGACCCAAAAGTGGTTTTGGCAGGATCCAAAAAAACTTTCCCACTCAACAAAATTTCCTGAATATTCAATTTCCCATAAATTTTAGAAACATATTTTACTTATTCATCACTTATTAACACTTCTCAAATATTATCATGACTTCAAGTCACTTTATACTTCTCAACATTCTTTAGTCTGATTACAATTTTCAATGTGATTTCCTCATTTACATGGAAGCATATATTCAATAGCAGATTCTTCATTATGTTTCTCCACATATATGGAAAAACAAACATATGTATTCTCATAATGATTCTACATACTAATTGATAAAAACAAAAACTCTTAATTTAACACCCCAAGCTTCCACGATACGCTTCTCATTCAATAATGCAATAGCTTGCATTGTACGCAACTTCGAGTTCTAAAACACCGCGACTAATCAAAGTAGTTGTTATGAATAGTAATAACCACTTTTTAAAATTATAGAAATTTTATATTTTAAAATGGACTTCATTTTTGTATTCGTAATATCGAAATTATCCAAAGTTGAATTTTTTGTAATTTTCTGAGAACTTCCAATTTTTTATGAATAGTAAAAATTACTTAAAAACAACTCTTTTAATCAAAATAATTTATAGTGATAAATTATACTATTTAGTGGTTTTAAAGTATAATTAGAATATATTTTTACCATTTTATCCCATGGTGGTCATTAGAATTAATTTAACATTGAAATTGGACATAAACAATTGCCAATCTTTTGATATAAATTGTTTCTTAAAAACACGCTATTTGTTGTGACAGCGGGAATTAATTATAAAATTAATTAATGAAACTTATATGTTTGGAATTTTGTAAAATAGACATAATTTTTTAATTCGGAATATCAATTATAGCTTAGGGTGAAATTTTGGCATTGTTCTGAAAAACTTCAATTTTTGATGAATAGTGAAACCACTAAGTGGTAGTTAAATAACTGATTTTTTGTTTAAATGAAATATTACCACTTCTTTGATTTGATTTTCAAAAATCAGACATACATGGTTGTCATTAATAAGTAAAATGTGGTTCAATGAGATTAAAATAATTTTTTGGTGAATAGTAACTTTTAATTTCTTAATCGCGATTAGAGGTAATTAGTGTAGTTTAAGGTAAAAATAATGTTTTAATAATATGAGATGAGCTTGACACTTGTCCTACTCCTATTGGATGAGTCATGGCCGACCAAGACAACCCATGGGTCAACTTGGGGACCCCATGGAGCCACTTTAGTTGGAAAATGACATAAATACCTTTTATTTAATGTTAAAGTAAAAAATGACACAAACATGAAATGTTTTACTAAAACAATTTTTACATGGGGTTATACAAGTCATAATTTTGACTATAAATAGTCATTGGAAATCTAAAAATATTTCCTACATCATAGGTTTTTTTTATAATTTTTAGACATTAAATAAATTAAATTATTTATGACATCATTATGATGTAGTGATGACCTCATTATTTAACGATTTTAATAAAATGAAAAAGATAATGTAAATTCCAAGGCTTACACTTGTCCAAAGACTATTGGATGGGTAGATTTAGAACCCTTATCACCTTATCCACGAATTATATAAGTGTGGGACCTTTATAATCCGAAAAGCATTGTATAATAATGTAACATTTCAATCTTTCCAAAAGAGCCCCTCCTCTCCTCTTATAAAAGGCCCCCACCTCTACCACCTTATTCACACATTCAAGCCTTTTGGTTCGGCCAACCTCTGCCCAAATACTCTCCCAACTTCTCTCCCTTCATCCTAGAAGCTTTACTTTAGTCAGAAAGCCATCCTAAGGAGTCCTTTTGATCAAATCAAAAGGAAGAACCCGAAGAAGAGGTAACGTTTTCATCACCCTCTTTCAAGTTTCTTTCTTCTTCCACTCCCTATTTGTTTATTATTTCAATTCTAAAATTATAACTCCAGTATCTTCTATATACTATTATGTTATTATAAATATGGAACAACCATATTCAGTATTCTACCCATCATTTGAATGACATGTCACCATACGTGCGTACATACAGCTTACCGTCTCCACGTCGTGGTGTAATTGTTATTCAATATATTATTATTTAGATGGGTATAATAATGATATGTAATTCATGTAAATAATAAATATAACATGATAATTATTCTTTATATATGATATAATATCCAATTATATATTATTTTAATATCAAAATAATGATATTGTCGCTCGTGCGTACGTACGGACTACCGTCTCCATGAAGGCGATGAGATTCATTCTCCGTCGTATCCATTCAAGTATAATTATCATTTGATGATTTAAAAATAATGTTTAAGGACATGATATCATTCTGGATATGAATAATATACAACCTATCCATGAAAGACATGACTTACGTAACAAAACATATAAAATAAAACGAGTAAGTTAACACCCGAAACAACGATAAATCTAAGATATTGTTAACAAAGAAATGTTAAAAGATCATATATGATATCATATGAATGTATATGATTCTTGTATAATTTAATAACAATTATTTCACCATTATATAGGAGGTTAACCTACCCCAACCAAGGAAAATTACAAGGTAAGGGTTTACTTCACAACCTCTTCATTATCCAAGGTTGTTTATACATAATTATCTACTGGGACCTCGTTATCATCCACATCCATGTTTCTTAAAAATGTCTTTCAAAACATTTGTACTATTAAATGGAAAATGGGTTAAAGTCATTTATACCCTTATAATTTTTTTAAAGGAATCTTACCGTCATTTTCCAAACAATGTAATTTTTGACCTTTTTGACAAATTTAAGGTAAGAATGTTTTTTTAACTTATACGACGGGTGCGGCTATTCTCCGCCATTATAACTTCGTCGAAGCTTCCCTTACAAGCTTATAAGAATATTTTCAAAGTAAATGTATTATTTTATAATTATGGGACTTTTAAATGATTTCAAAAAAGAGAGATATTTCTCTCAAATAGCTTTGATTTCATCCATGTCAACATCCTTTGATGGGTTTTAAGTTTAATTCAAATTGATTTATGATACAAAACTTACATTGAACATTTTGTGAAATATTTGACTGTGGAGGTGTTATTTTTATACCATCCATAGTTTATGGAGAAATTTTTGACATTTCGTATGCTAGTTTTAATACGAATATTTATGTTATGTTTAAACCTATTCATATGAGGAATGTATTGGACTTAATAAGTGACGGGTGGAGCATGCTATAGCTCCTCGATGCATCGGTAGGTCTCATGAGACAACTAGACGTGGAATTGGCCGAGGCCCTTTCCCAATTTGATTTATGGTTTTGGCCGAGGCCTTAATCATTTTAGACGTCTTGGCCGAGGCCTTGACAAAATGTTTCAGAATGTCTGGCATTATACATTCCCTCATTATGAAAGTGGTTATTGATATTTCATGTGATTATTCTTCTAGTAGAATATCCATGTGAGTAAGTAATGGCATTATTTTATTTTACTTTTTCCATATTATGCTGAAGTTCAAGTTCAATAATTCTTTTATTTTAGTTATGCATTTCCTTAAATGCTTATGTTTTCTTATGAAAGTTTACGCTATATTGTTATCCTTACTGAGCATCTGAGCTCACCCCTTTCAATGTTTTAATATTTTCCAGGATGTGAAGAAGTATTTTATGAATGACCTACAGGGATAGTCAGAAAAGGATATGAGTGTGGACTATGGAGACTTTGTTATTGTAGATTTTCACTTTATGATGTAATGTAACATTTATGAATGTATCTAGTGTTTCCAAGGCTACTAAACTAATCGGTCTTTCGAGACTTGATCTTTTGTGATCATACCAATGTTACAAAGTAAGGCACTGACTCCGGGTAGCTGGGGTCGGGGCGTTACACTTAAAAAAACACTTCTTCACAACTCTTAAAATTTTAATCTTCCCTTGAAAAAAACTTTTTCGGTTTCTTGAAAACATTTCATCCTTTCTTTTTTTCTCCAGACCGATGATCCTATGTCTGATGGACATTATTAGAGTTAGATATGGTTCTATATCCTTGATACAATTAATAAAAATATATTAGAATTATTCTTTCTTTTGGCCCACTTAAAAATCATCAATTCATCTTGATGAAAATGGTTTACTATATTGTTGATATTAAACAAGATAATTGGTCTCAGCATTTCATGAACTGATCTCATATAACTTCAACTTACTTTTCCTTTTTCATTGGTATCAAAAATTCCGCAATGAAAAATAATTATTCCTCCATTTATTAGTGGCATACCATGTCTGATGGACTAGTATCAGTAGCTTTGATTTCAGAAACTTCATTTCTTCTCTTAATACGATTCACACCAACTTTTTTCAGAAACGATTTAAATATTTTGTATTATTGGTCTAACAGAAAAATGGTATATTCATCTTGTTATGTTTCTGACAAAAATTCTATTCACTCAAATAATTTTGCATTTAATGATCTCACACTGATCGACTAAGACCATTAAACTTTGACTTCAATAATTTATTTATTTTTAAAAACTCTATCTTGTATCATGATTCTTCATGACTTTTTAGAACACTTAATACTAGATTCAACATCGTCTAAAATAAATTATGAAGTATTATAACTTCTTATTCTTCTATAAACTTTCATTTTTACAACTATACTAAATAAAATTGGAATAATAATTTATTCTACTTTCCTTTATCAAGAGTTGATCACATTTTTTACCAAAATATATCAATTTTGTGAAATAAAAAATAGCAAAGCATCATCATGTTTTCACTGAAGCCAGTATAACTATGATGAAGCTCCCTATTATGATATTATTTTAATCTAGACCTAAAGTGATTCCAGTGAACCTGTCTTTTAGAAAACATCTTCTCAAGCTGATATAATTTCGTAAGAAACTCTAGTTTGGTTTTTTAAATATAATGTTAAGTCAGATTATTATTTTTTACAAATTGAATTTATTTTATTTATTATTTAACAACAAAATAAAACACACTAAAAATAAACTTATTCAACTTCCAATAACACCTTACAACTAACTAAGTCCCAACAATACCCCCTTTTGATTTTTTTCAACCAATGATCATAAATTACTAAACTTTGTAACCTCAATATATGGATTACTTATCAAAAATTGTAAGCCTACTTTCACTAACTCATTATAGGAAACAAGAATTATTGACCTAAAAATTATGTAGTCCAAAATTAGTCTCATGAAACATTTTCATCTCTTATTCAAAACTTTCTTCACTAATTCAACTTTCCTATAAATTTTTTTCTTAGATCCACTCCAACAAATAGTTAGAATAGTTCATACACATACATTATGAATTCATAGATTACCCACAACTCCCCCTTTTTACATGATTTCTTAAGAGTTTTATTACATAAAAATGGATAAATTTATGGAAAAAATTTCCCCATTTAAAAATTATCCAAATACTAGGTGAGACAGGGGAGAAAAACACATACCTCAAACTTGATGAGAAGGTGGTTGGACACCCATGTTAAAACTAAGATTATGAAAATTTTCCTTCAGTAATGGTTTTTTGAAAATGAAAGAAACTTTTTTTTATATAGGAACATACTCCATCTTCTATTCATTGTTCTCCAAATTCTCTTTAGTGAAGTGGTACTTGATGTTAATATTTTTTTAACAATAAAGTTATTCCAGATTCCTCATAAGTTTGATTGCTCTTTTATTATCACAACCAAAGAGAAAGGGTAACTTCACTTCAATAAGTAAATCTTCAAAATTAGTCTTCATCCACATAAGTTGGGTAGCATATTGTGTGAGAGAAACATAATTTTCTTCATCCATACTCGTTGTTACTAAATTCTGTTTCTTTCTATTCCAACTAACACAACTTTTCCCGAAAAGAAAAACTCCACCTGATGTGGATATTCTATCATCAATATTTCTTATCCAATCAGCATTTTAATACCCAAATAAGTCAATATTATCTGATATATCATACCTAATTCCAACATTTTTTGTGCCTTGGATATATCTGAGAATTACTTTTCCATCCAATAAGTGTAATTTTTTTATATCACTTTGAAATATTGCACATAAGGTAACATCATAAACAATGTCGAGTCTTATGGTAGTTAAGTATAAAAAACATCAAATCAGCTTCCAAATCTATTTAGGATAAACTTTTTTACATTTTACAAATTTATACAACTTGGTTCCCACTTAAATCAGTATAGAAGCTGGTTTTGAATTTTCCAGGATGAACTTCTTAAGAAGTTCCTTAGCATACTTTTCTTGAGAAAGAAATATGTGTTTCTTCTTTTTTAGGGTTTGTAACCTAAGAAATTATTTCATTTCTCCTAGCATATACATCTCAAAAAACATTTAATTTATTCATAAAATCTTTTAAATGTTCTTTCATTATTCCCAACAAAGATAATTACATCAATATAATAAATTACAATGACATAAAACACATGAAATTTTTTGATTTAAACATTATTATCAAAACTTCTTTTCTTAAAAATAATCTTTCTTAAGTAGGTATCCAATTTGGAATACCATTACCTTTGAGATTTGTTTATCCCATGAAATTATTTCATTAACCTTTACACATAACTTTCATCTTTCCC
This sequence comes from Viscum album, assembly GCA_963277665.1. Classification (NCBI taxonomy): domain Eukaryota; kingdom Viridiplantae; phylum Streptophyta; class Magnoliopsida; order Santalales; family Viscaceae; genus Viscum; species Viscum album. Next base: position 1,535,539,161 of record OY728143.1, on the reverse strand, counting down.
AAAAATAAATCCACATAGTTATTCTATATATACTTACTCATCAAGACCACCATTCAAAAATGATGATTTTATATTCAACTAAAAAATTTTGTACCTTCATTGTGTAATAATAGAAATAAATATTCTGCTTGTTTCAAAATATTCCACAAGAGAAAAGGTTTCTTCAAATTCAATGAATTAAATTTGTGAGTAACCTTTTCACACTAATCTTGCTTTGTTTTTTGTCACTTCACCATATTTATTTATCTGTTTCAAGAAAACCTATTTTAACCAATAAAATTTTTGTATCTGTATTGGGTATGAGTTCCCACATATCATTCTTTTTAATCTGATCAAGCTCTTCATTCAAATCTTTAACCCATTCCGAATTCTCAAATGCTTCATTCATATGTTTTGGGTTAACTCTTGAATAAAAATAAGTATGTGTAGTATCTTTTTATATTCTTATTTTTTGAACCTTTTGATTTTTATCACCTATAATGTTTTAAAATTTCACTTTCTTCCTTATCCTGGGATGGGATTTTTGAGATTCATTCTCATCACTGGAAATAACTGAATATGATTCTTCTTCTTAAGAAATATTTCAATTGTTGGTATCCTTATTATAACTTTCAATAAATATTCTTTCATTTTACTCATATTCCTTATCTTAATAAGACATCTTATCTTACTCATCTATTTTAATAACTTTCATATTGAATGATTCAACTAATCTTCCTAACATTTTTTGGAAATATTTATATCCTCTTCCATCTGGAGCATAGCTAAGATAAATTCCATCTTTACTTCTCTACTCAAACATTACAAGGATTCCACCTTTGTTCATTATGATGCTATGGGCTCCAAAAAACTCTTAAGTGTCTCAAACCTAGAGTTTTATAATAAAATATATCATAAGGATTCATATTGTAACATAACCTGTATAAACATCAGCTTTGAATATAAACAGCATTTCTCAGGGCTTGCCTCCAAAAATAATTATAGAGACCTTATTTAAGTAACAAAGTTTATCCCATTTTAAGAAAACTTCTATTCTTACTTTCAGAAAAACCATTATTTAAGAGTGTATGTTATATTGAACTCATGCAAAATTCTATGTTTCTCAAGATAACTTTAAAATATTTATTTTTGTAATCACCACCATTATCATTTTTTAACTTTTTCTATAGAAACCCCAGCTTAACATACATGAATATTAAATAATTTTATATGAATATTTAGAACATTGAAAAAATGCATGCCCATAGATTGTAATTTTTTAGTTCCTTGGAAACTTGAAAACAAAATCTTTTATCCTAGTGAAATATCTTCAACATATCCCATAAATATCTACACTATTATCACTTCTACCTAAAAACTTTCTTTATAACCTGGAGAAAGGAAATATAAGAAAAGGGTGAGATCAGATGCTCAGTAAGGGTAAAAAAGGGAGAATTTTAAGCATAAACATAAACATATTTGTATTATAATGTGATCATAACATTAGTCAATCATACCCTGCATGTCAAAGGTCATAAACAAGAGCTATGGGATAAAGCTTGGTAGTTCATAATACATGAATCATAAGGAAATAAACATCATGAGACATGAAATCATAACTAAGTAATAATACATAGGATTTGTGGAATAAATAAGAATAGAAACTTTTATGTCAGTGCTACCTACCAAGACCTTTATAATATGTTAGGCTTGGGCTACATCCTGTGTACCTACTTTGGGCTTGGGCTAGCTACCCATGTACCAACTTTCTTTTAGTCTTAAGAAACAACCCATGTAACTTCTTGTTTTCGGTCTTGGGATAATAACTGTGTACCCTCCTTTATTTAGTCTTGGTATACAACCTATAAACTCTATTTCTTTTTGGTACACAAACAACCTCTTTCTTTTTGGGCTTGGGATACAACCTATGTACCCTCTTTTATTTAGGACTGGGCTACAACCTATACACCCTCTTTCTTTTGGGGATTGGGATACAACCTTTGTACCCTTGGAGCTCATATAAAACATATCATTACCCAAATCCTTATAGTTAGATATTGGTCCCACCCATATCATAGTAAAATCATTCACACGTGTTCTAAAAGATAATAAAACATTCATCCTATTAGGACCCATAAAAAGATATAGGTCTTATAAATATCAAATCATGACCCATAAAATGAAATGGGTATCATTAAAATTTCATCACATCATAACCTATGTAAAATAGATAGGTTTCATATCCATTTAATCATATCATAACCTATGAATGAGAAATGGATTTTATAAACATATAACCTGTGAAAGAAAAATAGGTTTCATAAATACCATGACCTTAAGCATGACCCATTCATATATATGATGTGAATGTAACATTTAAAGAATTTACAAAAAGGTCATGTGTAACAACAATGGATGTAAAATTAGATAGAAAATATATTTGAAATATCTTTCAAAATCTTTTCTTGAGGAAAAAATCCTTTCTTCTTTGAAAAATGACTGTTAACACATAAAAAATTTAAAAATAATTTTATCAGAAAATACCATAAAAACATATAAATAAAACTTGAAACCATTTTGAAAATTTTTATCCTTGAAAATTTATTTCAAAATTTTTCTTAATGATTAACCATTTAAAAATTTAAAGGAATTTTCAAAGTAATGACGGTTGGTAAATTTGTACATGTCGTATGAATTAAAAAGGAAAATTCCTTTTACATAGTAAAAAAGGGTTAAAATGAATGCCTTGTTCAGAAATAGAAAAGAATATTCCCTTTAAGATATTGGTAAAATATAAAAAGGGTAAAACATTATTTAAAATCTTATTTTATAATGTTATAATATTCTTGGAAACCCTTTTTATAAAACATAGATTACCGAACGAAGAAAGGGGAAAATTGGTATTTTCTAAAAACACTTTCTCAATTATATTATGTACCAAAGTGTAGAATATGGTACTAATAAATTATTATATCATGAAATAACATAGGATAATGAAAATCATGAATATTCTTGATATATGGATCATAATATTTCTTCAAGGTAAGCAATAATATAAACAATCTCAAAAATCATTGAGATTGTCTCAGTAAACTCTTATAACTCGGTAACCTCAGATCACGCTTTCCATGTAAAAAAATGGAAATTAAATGAATCTTAATATATAATTAAAATACTTATATTCATTAAATAAATAGTAAAATTTATGTTTATACACCCTGAGGAATATTTTAGGTTCATAACAAGATATGAATCTCAAAGAAGGCAATTCGTGACAAAACTATTTTACTGATTTCATAACATTTTAAAGCTAAACCCCATGGAAGAAAAATCATAAAATGGGAATGTGAATACCCAAAATTTATATTATTATATACATATAATAAAATAATGTTCAGTACATACATCACATAAAATTAAATATTTGAAAACATAGATTTATCTTAAAGAAATTAAAAGTGAGATGAAATCCCCTTACCTTGTGTCTTGACTCTCTCTGTAATAATACAATCTTACTGTATAATAAATATAAGTTTATTATAAATATTTTATATAAATATATCCTTATACATAATATCATATATGGTTTTATTATGAAATTATATTATCTTCTTGTTAATGATCCTATGTTAAGTTTTCACTTTGGGTAATATTCATTTTGTTCTTTGCATGTGTCTTAATTTGTAATATCGTTGATCCTAATACTTATATCATGATTATAGAATGTATATGATGATATAAATATCAGTTGTATCCAATATATTAATATTATAATAATTTATATTATATATAAGTATTAATTGTATTACACCGTTCTTGGAGACAGTAAGTCGTACGTACGCATGTACGATATTTCTGTTTTTATTTTCGTGTTGAAAGAAAGTATGTAAATGATGTGTGTGTGTGTGTGTATATATATATATATATGTATGTATGTATATATACATATATATAATTATTAAATTAGAATTATTATACCATATATATCATATAATTTCATTAATCCCATCTTTAATACATTCGATGTGGTGTGTGAATGAATCACATCGCTTCGAGGGGGTGGTAATTCACACTTCCTCAAAAGAGATTATCATATTAACAAAAAATGGAAAGTAAAGAGATGTGTTCTGTAAAATTAATAAATAATATTAAATACATATTTAATATAATATATAACATATATAAATATAGTTTCCATAATGGCCACCGTGATTGGTGGTAAAGAATAAATGAACAATCATCATTTCGTGATGTAGTAGTTCACCGTACATAGAAACAGTATGTTCAACATCCATTAGATTGATGTGTGTGTAAGTTTAGGTCATGCCATTTTAATAACAAAATAATATTATATTTATGATACTTGTTTTTTCACAAAATAATGGAATAAATATAATTGAGGGTGTGGAGAATGAATATAAGGAAAGGATCTTGAGAGAAGACATTACCTCTAAATTGGGTAACTCCTTTTGGTTTCTTCAAAAAGTTTTCTTTGATAAGATTTATGCCCAAAGGGAGGATTAAATTTCAAAGGAAGGATTTTTTGAAGGCGAATTATTAAGATCTTGCACAAACATAAATGGGTTAAGAGGTGTGTGGAATGTGTAGAGGTGGTGTCCTTTTAGTGGGAAGGAAAAGAGCTCACATGGAAGTTTTAGAAACAAATCAGGTGTGCACATGTTATTACCTAAAAAAGTATTAAAACCCAACAAAACTCAATACTGGAAGGTTTATGGCCGAACTATGGACATACAAGGGGTTTTTTACAATTTTCTTGGTCATTTGGGCTCTTAATTTTAAGGTTTAGTCCCTAATTAATCTTAATTTGACCTTAACAACTTTGATTAATTTTAATCACTTTTACTAATAATTTTGGTCAAAAATTGACATGTTCTTATTAGACTCTAAATATTAGACTTAATACAATGGTTTATTAAGGATTTTTTAAATTCCACTCACAAAAGCATAAAAATTAAGATTAGTTCTAATCTCGCATATGGGACGAAATAACTGGTTTTCAAAGTATGAAAAGGTTCAAAAATTTGTTAAGATTTTATATTCAGTTTCAAAGTAAAATTGATAATAATTAATAAAATTGTATTAATAGATGTAATATTTATCTAATTTTACCTTAAAACATATTTACAATATAATTTAGCATTAATAATTAATTAGATAAAAATTCGTCTTTTAACTAAAAAGCATTATTCTTCACTATTCATCAAAAAAATGATGTTTCTTAGAAAATACCAAAAATCACCCTAGGATAATTTTGATATTGTGAATTAAATAATGATGTTTTTTATCAAATTAAATTTCAAAATCTGTCTAAAATTACTTTCATTATTAGATGTGGATCATTTGAGAGAACATTATTTTTTAAACATATAAGGACTTTACCAAAAAATGTATCTTTCATTATCAATATGTTTTATTTATATAAAAAAATATAAACCATATTTGTAAAGTAGTTATTACTATTACTATAAATATTTTTAATGGTTAGTTTATAATTATTTCATTTAATTAATTATATATATATATATATAAGATGTTTTGTAAAAACTCAATGTTGTGTGCATCGTACGCCAAGTCGGTGTTTCTTATAGTGAAAGATAAGTTAGTATTGTGTGTAGTGAAAGTCAAGTTGGTATTGCATGTGAAATGAATTTTTGACTTAGATTTTTAATATATATATATATATAAAGAACTATTTCTAGTGTCATGTGAAATGAAAAATATTGAAAAGATAAATTAATTTGAAAAAAAATTATCAAAATCTAGGGGTGTTACATTCTTCCCCCCCCCCCCCCATAAAATGAATTTCACCCTGAAAATATTTCTAGGTAATAAAAGGTTTACTACTTTAATTTTTCATTCATATAAACCCACATCATAAAAATAAATACTAAAACATCCCTTAAAAGGGAAATTTTGACCCATAACGGTCGCCCAAAGTAACATATAAATATGTTTCCACATGGGAGATTATAGGTGGAAAGTGAAAACATGGATATGGAAGAAAAATCATACCATCAAGTTATGATGTAGAGTTATATATAATAAGTCCAGGATAAAGTTAACAAATAGAAATCCATAAATCTATAATGGCCTAAGGGACCTTTTGATTCATCTAAGATGTAGGTATATGACAACATTTTTTGTTTCAAGAAAAGTTAATGAGTTTTCATTAAAAGATATACTTGCATGGTATCTTGACAACATATCCCATTATTTTTTATTGATCCACTTTACCTCATTCTATAATAAAAGGTCACATTTTTATTCCTGAAGTACTAACAGATCAATAGTTCCATGATATTCCATCTCATTATTCATTAGTTACTATCCACACAAGGTAGTTTGTACAGGCTATACAATATGCATAAATCCTTACATGGAAGATAACTCTTTTATCTTACTGGATTAATCTGAATATTAACTTTAACATAACCTCATAACCCCTATGAAATATGTAAATTCAAGGATTTATAAATAATTTTTTGAAATTAACTTAACATTGATTCCCTTGTATCACCCAAAGTAGCTTTTGGTTTTCACTTTCCAAAAATGTGAATAACATGATCATATATTCCCTTGAAACATGGTAATAACCTCAATTACCATAAATACTTTTTTAAAACATATATTATTCCTTATTCCAATGATTACTGGATACATACCTTAAATCCAAGAAGTTTTAAACATCATCCTTGATGACATAGAAAACTTTTTCAATAATAAGTTCTAGGAAAATTTGTACTATCTAATTTAATTAATCATATATTATATATCTTTATTAAAGCATCATAATAATGGAATTAGTAATTAATTAAGAATTTCCTTCTCTTAATAAAAATACCACCTTTCCATGAAATCAATTTTCCAAGTCTTCATCACCATTCAACATGTCTTTTCCAATACTTAATGAAAATGCATACTAAAAATAATTATATACTGCATTGTTCATATAACATAGTCTCTGAATTCCAAAACATAAACTCATAATTCGTCAAATTTTATTCATAAACCATTACACAAGCTTCATTAAATTATTTCTTAATACCTATTTCTGATAATATAAAATAATAATCAAGTATTATCATTTATCAAACTCAATTTAATCATGCTTACCTATAATAGCACATACATTTCATATGTCATTCGTGGTTTCTTCATCATCCGTAGAAAAACCATTACATGCACCACCTTGTTGATTCTCTTCAAGAGCCTTCCACGGAGGACATTGATTTTAATAATGCACATACTTTCCACATTTAAAGAAATAATCAATTGACCAAATCCATTTTTTTCTATTTTCAAAATATCCACTTTAAGGAGAAGTGGGAACCATTAAAAACACTAGTCAGAAGTCGAACTCATCCCAAAATCCACATTCTAAATTCAAAATATACCAAAAATATCCACATTCAAAATTCAAAATTCAAAACCTCGAGTCATGAACCTTCCACGAAACGAGGCCACGCGCCGCCCAGGCCATCTACATCATCGTTGTTGTGCATGTTGACACCATCGTCGCCAGAAACGTTACACCACACCAGTAACACCAAAACATCACTGAAATATGCCTGAGGCTGCATCAATGCATCAACGCTGGCGAACCTCCATTGCAGAACCAAAACCTACCCCATCACCACATTATCACGTCACTGGAAGGACACCTCCTTCAACATCACCATCCAATCAACACATGAAGCACCGAATAAGACCATCATCGGAGAACGAATGCCGATGAGATCACCATGACGTCGATACTCTCAAACTCACATCCCAAGGCACCATCAAGACTACCCCTCAGATCCCCCTCAGATAGAGAGGTAGATTTTTGGAGCAAAGAGTAGAGAAACGAGCGGACAGAGACCGGTCATAATGTCGGTGAGACTCACCGGAAATCGCCATCACCAAGAGACAAAATCAACACTACCGAACACAAAAACTACCATAAAAGAAAATTCTTTCAAAGAATAAACCTCCATCAAAGAAGAAACACGATGAAACAAAGGGGAAAACTAGTGGGATGAAACCCTAAAATAAAAGGAAGGAAGACACCAATAAGAACCATGACCACCAAACTATTTGGGAGCCCAATATTTCCATCCATTTCATTTACCGAACTCTTAATTTTTCCCTTGCAGACACTTTATTTGTGTCCTTATTTTCCACCATAAAAACATATTATTGTTCCTATAAAATATTCTCTTAGGTGATGTTTTACACACTTTTGACACAAAAGAAAATTGAATATTCTTTCCTCCATGTTCTCCATTACCCGAACTCTTAGCGAACTCTTTTATTATCTTCTTTGGTGAGTCTGAGAGTTGGTTAAGGTAAAAATTATTAATCGTGTTCTGTGAAAATAATTAGGCATGATCTCAACATCTCTTACTATAGTGATCATCCCACTTGACTTCTCATAATAAAATATTCCATCACATTTAACATTTATCCAGTTCTTTTTGGTTCCCACCATTGACTAAAACTAGAATCATAGTGTGATCATTACTTTTCATAGAAGAAAACCACATAGTCATGAAGATAATTACATATAGGATGTATAAATAATGAAACATTTCATAATATATGATAGATTGGGGTTATACTATGTTATTCATTGATATCTTATATCTAAATCCTTCATGATTTTTCATGAAGTGTTTGTGAACTCCCAAAAAATATCCCCCAGGAGTGTCAAACCAGGTAAGCAGTAGGCCCGTTGTCATGTATCAGATTACCCCGAGTTAATCCCATAACATATTATCGGGGTTTTTACCCCTATGTAATTTTTTTCCAAATCCACATCCACTAGTATTATCTAGATAGGAATATATTTCTTGTAAACCACTCATTCTATCCTTTACCAAAATTCTTGGACATTTTCCTAAACATTAACTCATCCTTACACTTATCCTTAGAGACATCCCAAGATATATCCTTATAAATAAACCTAGAGATGTCACTAAGGTTTTCTCATCCTATTTTACAAAGGTTGACTAAACCATTCCTTTGATACCAACTATAGAGACCTAGGATTAACATACATGGATATTAAATCATTTTAGATGAATATTTTGTATATTGCAAAAATATATTCCCAAGGACCGTAATAGTTCTGTGTCTTTGGAAACATGGAAACAAAATCTTCCATCCTATTGAAAATCTTCAACATATCCCATAAATATCTACACCTTATCACTTCTACCTAAAACCTTTCTTTATAACTTGGAGAAAGGTAACATAAGAAAGGGGTGAGCTCAGATGCTCAATAAGGGTAAACAAGGGAGGCATGTAAGAATAAATATAAACATAGTAATATAATATCACGATCGTAACATTAGGAGATCATACCCTACATATCAATGGTCATAAACATGAGCTATGGGATAAATCTTGGCAGTTCATAAGACATGAATTATAAGGAAATAAACATCATAAGCCATGAAATCATAACTATGGAATAAGACATAGGATTTGTGGCATACATGTAAGAATAGAAACTTTTATGTCAGGGATACCTACCTGGACCTTTATAAAAAGTTAGGCTTGGGATGAAACATGTGTACCTACTTTGGTATTGGTCTAGCAACTTGTGTACCCACTTTATTTTAGGCTTGGGAAACAACTCATGTAACTTCTTATTTTCGGTCTTGGGCTACTACCAGTGTACCCTACTTCATTTAGGTATGGGATACAACCCATACACCTGCTTTTATAAAGTCCTTGGGATACAACCCAAACACCATCTTTCTTTTTGGGCTTGGTCTAGAACTCTTGTATCCTCTTTCATTTATGCTTGGGCTATAACCCAAACACCCTCTTTTTTGGCTTGGGCTATAACCCAAACACCCTCTTTATTTTCAGGCTTAGGCTATAACCCGTGTACCATTTTATCTCATATAAAACATATAATTATCAAATGCATTGAAGGAAGATATATGTACCACCCATATCATAGTAAAATCATTCACACATGTGCCACAAGATAATAGAACATTCATCATATCAAAACCCATAAAAATATATGGGTCTTATAAACATCAAATCATGACCCATAAAATGAAATGGGTATAATTAACATTTCATCACATAATAACCTATGGAAAAGATATAGGTTTCATAACCATTTCATAAAATCGTAACCCATGAAAGAGAAACGTATTTCATAATCATATAACCTGTAAAAGGGAAATAGGTTTCATAAAGACTGTCTCATTAAGAATGACCCATTCATAGAAAGAATATTAATGGAACCTTTAAATAATTTCCCAAAAGGTCTTGAGTAACATCAATGGATGTCATATAAGATGTAAAATAGTTTTGAAATGTCTTTTAAAAACTTTTCTTGAAGAAAATATCCTTTCTTCATTGAAAAGGGATTGTTAATACATAGACCCTTTTAAAAATCATTTTCTCAAAAAATACCTTGAAAACATATAAAGAAGTCTTGAAAACATTTTGAAAATATTTTTCCATGAAACTTAATTTTAAAACAACTTCTTAATTATTAACCTTTTAAACATGAAAATGAATCTTCAAAGGACTGATGGTGGTTAAATATGTACATGTCATACGAAGTAAAAAATGAGAATTCCTTTTTCATAGTAAAAAAGGTTAGAAGAAATGCCTTGTTCCAAAAGCGATAAGTAGATTACCTTGAAGATATTTTTAAAATACACTAAGGTAAAAATGTATTTAAAATATTATAGGATAATGGTATAATATTCTTGGAAACCCTTTTTAGAAAACATAAATTTTTGACCGAAGAAAGGATAAAGTCAAGCTTTCCTAAAAACACTTTCTTAACAATATTATGTACCAAAGAGTATAATATGGAACTAATACATGATTATATCATGAAATAACATATTCTAAGTAAACATATAAATATTTTTGAAATATAAATCATAATATTTCATCAAGGGAATCAATAATATAAACAATATTATAAAGTGATGATATTGTCTTAATAAACTCTTATAACTCAATAACATGGGATCATACTCTCTATGTAAAAAAATGAAATTAAATAAAGATTAATATATCATTAAAATAATAATATTCATTTTATAACATGTAAAATTGATGTATATACACCTCTAATAAGTGTTTAGGTTCATAACAAGAAATTAATCTCAAAGAAGGAAAATTGAGACAAAATTGTTTTACCGATTTGGTAACTTTTGAATGCTAAACCCCTTGGAAGAAGGATCATAAATGGGAATTTGAATACCCCAAATTTTAATTAAAAGATACATATAATAAAATCATGTTAAGTACATACATCACACAAAAATAAATATTAGAGAACATAGCTTGTATCTCATAGAAATTAAAAGTGAGATGAAATCCCCTTACCATGTGTCTTGACTCTCTCCGTACTCATACGAGATTCTTATATAATAAACATAACTTTACTATAAATATTTTAAATAAACATGTACTTATATATAATACCATATATTTTTTTATTATTACCTTATATTACCCACTTGTAAACGATCCTATGTTAAGTATTCACTTTGGTTCATATTCACTTTGTTCTTCGCTTGTGTCTTAATTTGTTATATCATCAGACCTTATACTTATATCATGGTTCCAAAATTTATAACATGATTTAAATATCAGTTACATATAGTATATTAATATTATAATAATTTATAGAATATATAATTACAAAATGGAATACAACATTCATGGAGACGGTAATCCCTATATACGCATGAACGTTGTTTTTGTTTTTATTTTCGTATTGAAGGAAAGTATGTAAATGACATGTGTATATATCTGTATGTATATATGAATATATATATAATTATTACAGTATCATTAATATGTAATATATATCATATAACTTTATTAAACCCATATTTAATACATTCCATGTTGTGTGTGAAGGAATTACATTGCTTTGAGGGGGCAGTAGTCCACACTTCCTCAAACGAGATTATTGTATTAACACCAAATAGAAAGTAAATATATGTGTGTTTGAATAGAAATAAATAAGATTAAATGCATATTAAATATAACATATGATATATATAAACAGATTTTCCATCATAATTTCCACCATGATTGGTGGTAAAAAGAGAATTGAACAATCATTGTTTCGTGAGACAGTAGTTCACCATACACAGAAACAGTATGTTCAACATCCATTAGATGAAGGTGTGTGTAAGTGTAGGTCCGGACCTTTTCATAATAACATCCTATTATATGTATTATATTGTTTTATTAACACAATAATGTAATAATTATAGTTTAAGGGGTGTAGAAAGAAAATAAATAATGGAGCTTGAGAGAAGACATTGCCTCTAAACCAGCTAACTCCTTTTGGTTTGTTCTAAAAGGATTCTTTTAGAAGCTTTATGCTCAAAGAAAGGATTCAATGTTGAAGGAAGGATTGTTGGAAGGATAATTGGGAAGATATTGGATGATCTTAAAAGTTTTTAGAGGTGTATGGAATGGGTAGAAGAGGTATCCTTTTATAGGGAAGGAAAATGACTCACATAGAATTTTTATGAAACAAATTAGGTGTGAACATGTTCTAACCTAATAAAATTATTAAAAAAACAAAAAAAACTCAATAAATAAAGTTTTTTGGACTAAATATGGACAAAAATGGGTTTTTTGCAAGTTTCTAGTTCATTTGAGCCCTTAATTTTAAGGATTAGTCCCTAATTAAGCTTAATTTGGCCTTAACCACTGTGATTAATTTTAATCAATTTTACTAATCATTTTGGTCAAACATTAACATGATCATATTAGAATATAAATATTATACTTAATAAAATGGTTTGTGTCATATTTTCTAAATTCTCATCACATGAGTAGAAAAATTAAGATTAGTGTTAATCCCACATACAGGATGAAATAACAGGTTTTTAAAATAGTAAAAAAGTTCAAAAGTTTGTTATGATTTTTTATTTAGTTTCAAAATAAAATTGATTATAATGAATTAAATTGTATTAATATATGTAATATTTATCTAATGTGAACATAAAACATATTTAAAAGATCATTCAACATTAATATTTAATTTTATAAAAAAGAAGTGTTTAACTAAAAAGCAGTATTTTTCATTATTTATCAAGAAAATGAATTTTCTCATAAAAATCACAATAACTTACCTTAAGCTAATTTAGATGTCATGAATTTAAAAATGATGTTTCTTTTATCAAATTAAATTTCTAAATTTTACTAAAATTAATTTCATTATTATAATTAGTTCACTTGAGAGAACGATGTTTTTTAAACATAGAAAAACTTTACCAAAAATATTATCTTTCATTATCAATAAGTTTTATTTATGTAAAACAATTATAAACCATGTTTGGAAAGTCATTATTACTATTCCTATAACTATGTTTGATTATTATGTTATAATTATCTCATTTAATTAATTATATATATATAAATATGTTTCATAGCAACTCAGTGTTGCATGCATTGTACGCCAAGTCGGTGTTGCTTATAATGCATGATAAGTTAGAATTTTGTGTAGTGCAAGCCAAGTTGGCATTTCTGGTGAAAGTTATGTTTTAATTAATGTTTTAATATATATATATATATATATAACTATTTCCAATTTCATGTGAAATAAAAAATATTGAAAATATAAATTAATTTGAAAAAAGAAATCTCAAAATCTCGGGGTGTTACATTTTCACTGAATACTAATATTTATTCTCAATTTTCCTTCTAAAATTTTTAATATTTTCATAGAAGATGAATTATGTTTTATTTAAATAACACAAGTAATTCATGTAAAGTTATTAATTAAAGTGATTAAGTACTTATCTCTATTATTTTATTGTTTTATCATTGTCCTATAGATATCATAATGAATAAGTTCTAGGGTTAATTTTGAATAAATCTAATCATTATTATGCATTGAGTTTTTAAATTTTACTTAATAAAAAAAGTGCAACACCAATATATTCTTATTGAAATATCATTAATTCCATGAACATTGTTTCACTTTGATAGCTTTCTCATGTTTCTCTAGAATAAGTGTCCCAACCTTTTATGCCACAAATGACTTTCTTCTATCATGCCCAAGTAATAGGAGTTTTTTATTTAACCAACTTGGAACAAGTTTCATTTTGTACGTTGTCCTCTTATGAATATCTTTCCATTTTTCTATATTTTCACAAAAAAATCATATTTTCTGAAAACAGCTTTATTTGCATCATCAAAAAAATTTAAAACACTTAGAAAGTTGTGTTTCATCCCATAAAAAAATAAAGCCCCTTATATTTCAATTTTTCTTCCCTAATTATGGATAACCCAACATATTTAATTATGAGTGATTAATAATTGAAAAATGTCAATTATCCTTATTTAAAGTCTTTCACATTCTTTAAAAACATTAAATATTCTATCATATGAGAAGAAAAACCACTATCCAAGATCCAAGGTCACTCTTTATTTGTATATTTAAGAGAGGTTTCAACAACAAGAGCCTTTTCTTTTCCTTTATCATTTTTCACATCTGTCTTATGATAATTAATAAACTTTTGTTGTATCGATAAAAAAACAATATATCCTTTTGAAATATTTCTAGGTTGTTCACATCTTTCAAAAATAGTTTCAAAAGTATGGAACCTATTTTCAACTTTTACATCAACCTTCTTAGGTTTCATTCGAACATCCTTCTCAAACTTCTTCCTTTGACAGGATCTACTCCCCCTCTAACATCCTTCTCAAATGTTCATTTTGATTCTTTTATTTATAAATATATTTATTCATATCATCAATCTCTTCTAAAAACTTAAATTTCTCATCATGAACTCATTCTTGATTATTTGTTAAAGATTTTTAACTTTTCAACTTCTTGGTTTCCTTTTCAAGCCTCAAAATATTCCTCAGACCTTATTTCAATTATTCTTTAAGATGAAATTTTAATTTTGTTTATTCTCTTTTATATATACTACTTCAGAATTATTCATTGTTAATTATGGAAGTCAAAGTATTATCCCCAACATTCTTAGTATATTTTTCAAATTTAGATTCATTATTTTATTCTTCTTCATCTTTAGATGCAAAAATTATCCTTTTGTATTTTGATAAATTTTTATATTTACCGCTAGAAAAGGATTTATCTTTATCACCTTATTTCTTCCATGACCTACTTTCCCTTCTTTCTTCTTCATCTTTATCCTCTTCTTTCATTCATCGAGTAAAATTAGCTGCAAAGTTTCCAATATATCCATATTAAAAGCACTTCAAGGGAAGTTTTACTTTATATTTACATGTGCTTATTCTCACATTTTTTGAAAACAAGGATAAAATTTCATCAATATTTTTGCATACCTCATTTTTGGATTTAGATTCAACAATATCAACTTTTTCAAAAAACATATTAAACTTTTCTTTCATGGTGTATTTGAAATGCATTTCTCAATAATATTTTTTCCCTTCATAAATTTCTCCCTTCCCATTTCATAAGAATGAGAGTACTATGAAGATCATCCAAAGATATAGTTTCAAGATCTCTATCTTCCAATGAGAATACTTTGGCATCAAACTTTTTATGAATAATTCTTAAGATGTTTTCAACAACTTTAGAATCCTAAAAATTTTCACCAAGACATCTTGTTGTGTTGAAGACATCATTCACCCTTGTAAATAAATCCCCAACATATTTATACTAACCCATTTTAGGATCTTAATACTCCAGCCTCCATATTTGTAACTTTTCCTTATTAACTTTTTTATTACCTTCATAAATGTTCTTCATCTTATCCTAGAAACCTTTGGTGGTGGAAACACCCTTAAATAATAAAAACTCACTTTCATAAAGTGATGAAATAATATCTTTATTATCTCTGTCATCATTCTCAAGATTCTTCTTGTAAACAAATGCAAGAGGAAATTTTTCATCAATAGGAATAAATATATCTATTTCATATTTAAGAACATCATACCCAATTTACATGAGATAAGGAAACATTTTATCTTTCCATATATGATAGTTATTATTGTCAATGAATAGAATCCCCTTACTATTCCAAGATTTTGTATTCTACATAACAACTTCTCTTTCAAAAACATCAGTAAAGAGTATATGAAGGTAACCTTACCTCTGATACAAATTGAGATTACCCATCTAGGACTCAAGTATCATTGAGGGTGGAGGGGTGAACTAGTGATATATTTTTATTTTAAGTTTACTTTTGAAAAAACCTTATCCTTCTATAAAATAATTTTACCTTGCTAAAAACAAAACAACCACACATCTATTAGAATAAAAGAAATTATAAGATTCACTACTCAACAGGAGTAGCTACGTCCTTGGTATTTTTTGGAAACAATCCAATACCACACAATCCACTAGAACAAAAATCCTTTTGTGTGGATACAATGAGTAGGATATTCCCTTATACTCACGTGGAACTATATACAATAAAATAGTGCAAGTTATTCTGGTAGCATGAAAATATGTAATATAATTTTTGTAATAAACATGTTATAGTGCCTCTTGATCAACTTTCACAAATAATAAATTCAAAAACAATTCTTCAAATTTTGTGCCTAGTAGCGGGAAATAACTTCTTATATACTTCATAATGAAACACAATCTAATTTCATAGTCTAATCTGCTAGTTTTTTTAATCAATACAAAAAATATAATTCTATCATATTACCATAGAAACAATTTTGAACTTCTTCTTCTTTGGTATAAATATAATTGTCTAATTACTCATTATAATTATGAAAACCCTGATTATGATCTTGTCTCTTTTCCTTTATTCCTTTTTTATATAAAACTTACATAGGTCAGCACGATCCTAGAAATTATTCTTTATATAACTTTGGAGATTTTTATCTTCTTTTTGAACAGTTCAAGCATTAGAAAGTACAAAGTACCTCCACAATTTATAGGTGACCCAAAAGTGGTTTGGGTGGGATCCTGAAAAACTTTCCCACTCAACAAAATTTCTTGAATATTTAATTTCCATTAAATTTCCTAACCATCTTCTACTTCTTCGGCAATTCTTAACTCTTATCTATTCTTATCACAACTTCATCTCACTTCAAACATCCCAGCATTCTTCAGTCTGATTCTGATTTTCAATATAATTTCTATATGATGATGGAGGCATATGTTTAATAACATATTATTCATGAATTTTCTCTAGAATGATTGAAAAACAAACATATGTATTCTAATAATGATTATCTGTACTAACTGATAAAAACTAAAAAACATTAGTCAAAACACTTATGCTCAACTCTTCAAACTTCAATCTTCCTTTGAAAAACACTTTTGTGGCTACTTGAAAAACTTTATTCTATTCTTAATTTCTTCAGATTGACGATCTTATATCTGATGGACCATATTGTTGTTAGTTCAAGTTTGGTAGTCTTGATCCAATTAAAAAACATATATGAGAGTTACTATTTCTATTGAACTACTTGAAAAACAATTAGCAATTCATATTAATGAAAAGGGTTGACTATATTATTAATATTCATCAAGATAATTGATCTCTGAATTTTAGGAATCAGTATTATATAAGTTAAAGTAATTTTCCTTTTTCATTGGTCCCAAAAAATAACCCAATGAAAAACAATTCGACCTCAAAGGACTGATGACATACCACATCGGATGGACAGGTATTAACAGCTTCGACTTTAGTAACTTCATTTCTTCTCTGAATACGACTCACAACAACTTCTTCCTCTAAAGATTTAAATCTTTTGGATTATTGGTTAGACTGAAAACCAACATCTTAATCTTCTTATATTTCAATCAAACCTTCCTATCCCTCAAACCATTCTTTATTTGGTGATCTCACACTGATGGAATGAGATCAAAAAAAATTTACATCAGCAACTTCCTTCTTCTTAAAAACATAAACTTATTTAATGACTTTATTATGACTTTGTAGAACCATTAAGACCAGATTTAGTATCATCTAAATTATATTATGAATTATTATAACTTCCTATTCTTCTAGAAACATTGTTTCATTCCAACCAGCCTCAATATGATTGGCAACATCATTTCTCATAATTTTCTTTATAAATCTGGAATTATAAGTTTTATAGAAAAACATATGAATTTTATAAAATAAAAAATAGAAAAGAATCATCAGGTATTCATTTGATCCAGTATGACTCTAATTCAGCTCCCCATTATGATCTTCTTTCATTCTAGGCCTAAAGTGAGTCTGATGAACCTATCTTCCAAAAAACCTCTTCTCAAGCCAAGGGACTTTCTTAAGAAATTGTGGTCTGATTTTTTTAATACGATGGTGAGTCCAATGATCAGATTTTAAAATTTTTATTGACTTATTTTCTTCTTTGATAGAAAAATACAACAGACTCAAAACAAATTTATTCATCTTTCAAAAACACTTTCAATCTAACTTGGTCCCACCATGATTGACACATGCTCATGATAGGGAATAATGTCCTAGACATATGACATTAAACTGCATGACAACATCATAATCACTTGTTGTTAAACTATGTGAAAACATCTTAGTCCCCTGATGTTAATAATAATCACAAGAGATATTCATGTGTAATATATCATCCCCCTAATGGATGTGTATTCAATAATTTTATATCTTTTCCCTCCACCCTAAAAATGTGTTCAATACACATTGATTTATCCTTTAGGGTGCTCAAAATATTATTGAATCTTACATTCCCCATAAACTAGCTTCATATCATCGATATCTGAGTCGATACCAACCAATTACTCTTGTTGATATCCTTATATTGGAACCCCATGGACATTGGGATTCCATTATACTAGTTCTCCACTATATAAAGCTAGTAATAGGGACTATTTAATCCAAAGGGGAACCACTATCATTTGATGGTGAATAACACAGTTCCTAAGAGCTTGGTCCTAGTGAGTATTTTGGTCCTAGATGAGAGTCCCCCTTAAATCCAAGAGTTATTATCACGAATGTGTGGAACATATGGTTCTACCATTATTAATGGTTGACCCATACCCACCAGTATCCACATCCCATTAACTCATATACTCTTGGGTTATGATTTACACAACCCATAACCCAACTATTCACTAAGATTTGGATACTCTCGATATTACACATCTATGCATCATACCCATTTTCAAAGAAAGATTATGATATCACATTCTTATACACTTTTTATTTCAAGATATGAATATCTTATGAATAACTAAATTCCTCATGCATCAAAATCCATCTAGACAACCCTTTTTCACATAGGGACATGATACATTTCATCCATTTTTTCCCACATCCCTGAGTAATCAATAATGACTTTGTAGTTTATGCCGTTATATTTTAAGTCTCAGTAGTAGGAATCGAAACTGCATAGCATTCATATCAAAACTACATGTGGATTGATTCATATTACCACAAGATGTGTAGTGATTACTGAGTCTTCAATACTGTGTCCAACCTTAACATGATGATAAAATGAACCTTCCATACTGATGTTCCTAATAGGTTTATGGATCTTTGTTTCTAAGAACCATGAGTTTCATGATTCCCATACTATAGTCTATGTAGTGATGCATGGATTTTCCATTTTAGGCCCAGTCACAAGTTCACATCACTCCCAACTAAGTCCAATATTGAGAGCCAAATTTGTGTGGGGATTATCTCTCATACGGAATTGTGAGTGCCCCTGCATATTCCTTATCATGAAATCTCACACGACTCAATCAAATGTCTAGTCGTATCTTGCTTCTCAGGCTGGGTATGACCTATTAAAGGATAAGGAACTAGAAAGTTGCTCTGACCATCATGATTGAGTTTCCTTATATATAAATATAGGGAACCAAATCCTAGTCACATGAAGTTAAACTACACAATGATGTCCTTGTTGTATTAAATTAAAATTCATGGAAATAGGTTTTCACCAAAAATGGATCATCCCCTCTGATGGTTGTGTTCAAGAATAGCTTGTTTTATCCCACCACCTAGAAATGTGCTCAATATACACTGGCATAGCCTTTAGGGTTATCTAACCCTTATTTAATCTAATGTTATCCATGATGTAACTTGATATATTTTATATTTGAGTTCAAACCACAAATTCCTTAAATTGATATCCTTATCTTGGAACCCAATGGACCTTGGGATCCCATGATCCTAGTTCTCCCCTATAGAAAACTAGTTACATGGACAAGTTAATCTAAAGGGAACCCACTAGGATTTGATGGTGAATAACAAAATTCCTAATAGATTACTCCTTATATGTGTTTTAGCCACATAATATAGGTCTTACATAAATCTAGGAGTTGTTGCCCTGACTGCATGGGATATGGGATTACACAATTATCAATTGTTGACGTGTACCCACCAGTTTCTACCTCCAGTGAACTTAGATATCTTGGGTTATTATTTACAAATCCCATAACCAAACTATTCATGAATATTTATATACTCTTGATGTTACACATATGTGCATCATAACCATTGTCAAATAAATATTATAAGATCATATTATTATTCCCCTCCTCATGGGATATGCAACTCCTGTGAAGACCCAATTGCCCCGTGTTAGTCACTCCTCTCGATGATATATCCAAGTCACATGACATAAAACTACATGAAAATATCCTAGTCACAATATGTTAAACTTCATGTAAATTTCATTGTTTCACAACATTAAAATTCAAGACATATGATTCATCCTATATGACCTAAATTTTTTTAGATTGGTTCATTCTATCCTTTAATTTGTGCAAGGGATGAATCATTCACCTCCATACTAGAATGAATTATTGAGATTACCATTCCCTACATATGATACTGATCTATGTAGAGGACCCCTTATCCAATCATGATTTCAAGTCTCACTAAGGGAAGAAAAAATATTCCCCTCTTCCCTACATATGAGTCAAATCTACATAGAGGTATCTCCTTAAAAGAAATGACTATGACATGATTCCTACCATTACAAATCATGGGAAACCTATGGAATACCAAAAATAGAAATACAATATTCCTATTTTTAAGGATGGTATATCCATACAGACTCATGTTTCCTGTGTGTAAATCTGATCTATGTACAGTTTCCTTTCACATGAGACAGATATGTGAAGTAATGAATATAGTATATGGCTACCCACAAATATTCTTGGGTGTGATTAAAATATACCTCTCGCATATAAACATCCCAAAAGATTTCCAATTATCTTTAAGGATATCTTTCACAATTTCATTTTGGTTCCTACATCCTTACTGTATGATATTAAAATGCAAGGAAAACATCCATGTTTCTTGATACAAAACTACATGATAGATGAATACCCACTAAAATACATTAATTTATGCATACCATATCCCGTCATATCTTCTTATTAAAATTCCATAAGAGCCTGACCTTGTTCAACCAAATTTTGGGGTGCTTCGATCATCTTTCTAATAACCTTAATCCATAATTCACACTTCTTGTCTTGAGCACCATGGGTGGCCAAAAACCTTACACGGACCTTGGAAAGGAGAAAATATGCCTCTGTTTGACCATGTAAGATATGGATCTATATAAGGGCCTTAGACTAGTCAATCAGAGACATCTTGGCCTTATAGGAAAGGCCTTCTGATCCTTGTGATCCCTAACATCATTGTAGTATATTTCATCACCATAGAGGGATTCATGATCATCCTCAGCATGATTTTACCATATCATTACTCATAACATGAGAATCTTGATCCATTAATTAAAAAAAATCTCATATTCTCCTAAACATAATGTGGAGTACTCTTGACCCTGGTAAACCTAATTAGGTTGTTTTGTAACACTCCCCTCAAATCAGTTCCATGTGCATCATGACCTTAAACTAAATGCACTTTGGTGTAAAGCTATATGACCTTAAAATTTATATTTTTAGGGCCCAAATCTAAATACCCTAAACTTATAGTGAAAGAAAAATAAAATTTGTCTATATGGAAACCCATAAAGGGTGGTATGATAAAAATTATAGTCTCCTATCACTAAACACTCCATATCTATATCTTAATAAAAAGTCATAGTGTAAATAAAAAAATCATAAATCTCATGGTGGAAATCTTGTGGCCCTAGAAAAATATGATCCATGCACGATGAACCCCCCGGTATAGGAAAAAGTTAGAGTACTTATTTATCACATATTTTAAACATGAAAATGTTTTAACTAGGTGGAAACACAATATTTAGGGTTCCTGAAACCTTCTTTAATATTACATCTTCCACAAATCACCTTCAAGTCTTCAAATATAGATATAACATAAACCAATTCCTTGAGTTTATACACCTATCCTCGAAACCTATATCCTCAGGTTCATTCTATTGGCTCTTCTCTATAGTGTATTGGGAACAGGGAAAGACTATTTTGAAGGGGGCCCACTAGGATTCATTGGTGAATAATGAAACATCTCAAAGCTTGTGGCTCATGGTTGTTTTAGTCTTAGAGGAAAGTTAACCCTTTAATACAAAATCTATTATCTTTTCAATTTGTGATATTGGTTTACACCATTACTAATGGTTGACCTGTAGACCCTATTTTTAGTTGACTCAAAAATTCCTAGACTGTGATTTACAATCACCATAATTATACTATTCAATAGTATTCCAAATCGTTCACATTACATCCCATGTATTTTTTCCATTCTCAAAGTATGAATGTGATATTCTATTTCTAAACATTTTGATGGAATATACCACATAACCTGAAACCACATGGTGTAGGGACCAAGCTTCCCAGCCATATACTAAACTATCATAGGGTTCCAAAACACTTCTTGGATAGCTCTGTTCTCTATATCCCACTTCATTATCCAAATACTTTAATATTAAAAAACCATTTAAAACCCTAGGAATGAAGAAGGGAACCCCTTGAATAACTATGCATGTACACCCTCTGGGATCATGAAAAAGTAATATTTACCCATTAACTAGAGGAATTTCCTCCATACAAGAAATGACCTCTCATCCTCATGTTCCCTAGCAACATCATGGTAGAACTCGACATCCCAGAATGTTTTGAGATCATCCCTGATGTGTCTACCCCATCTCATCACCTTTGATTGAAACTTTTGGGATATGATTTACACAATCCATATTACAACTATCCAATTATATTTAGTGTCCCTAATACTATTCCACAACAGATAAAATCGTATCATAGCGAGGATGCAGGGTGTCACAACCCATCATGGATACCCATCATTCATAATTTCTTCAAAAATGTAGGGTGTCATAACCCTTCATTAATTTTCATTATTTAGAATGAAAATTAAGAATTATGGGTATTAAAACACTTTATGGATACTCATTCTTTAGAATCTCAGCAAGGATACAGGGTTCCCAAACCCTTCATGAATACATATCCTTCACAATCAAAAATGTGTGGTTTAATCTAGAATACCCTAAACTACAACAAAACATGGTCTGATATAGAAGCCTATAAACTAAAATAATAGATGGTCTGACATAGAAGACCCTAAACTAAAGTAATAGATGGTCTAACCTATAACACCATAAACTAAAACAACATATAGTCTAATCAATAATACCCTAAACTATAAGAATATAAGGTTCGAACTAGAAGATCCTAAACTACAAAAAAAGATGGTATTGGCTATAATAACATAAAATATAGTAGAAAATGTTCCAATCTAGAATACCCTAATCTAAAATAATGGTCTTGTTTGAGAGACCTTAAAGAGAAAATTTAATGTGACACAATACTCGCCATGTTGAAAATTCCTAAAGGGAACCCTGGGAAAAATTTGAGTGTCTTCTACCTGGATTCACACTTTTTGTGACCTGGGAAATATTGAGTGCTCATGAAATGGAAAAGGAACAAAACATTTCATGATGAAAACATGAAAAGGGTGGCCTAAAAAAGTGAATTCTATTCCTATTAATATTTCCCCATATTAAACATTGAAAAAATTTAGAGAAATATAAAAAAAGAGATACAAATATTGTAGTGGTCATTATCTTCCCCTAGAAGAAATACAATTATACTTTGTAAGTACACTAATATAGGAAAAAATATATAGCACTCTACCTTTGGGATATATTATAGCAAATTTTTTATTCTGACGAGGTAATATCTAGACACCAAAAAATAGAATCCCATATGGCTTAAGATGGAATTTAATTCCTCATAATTGATTCCTTATTCCTTCATGCATCGCTTCTAAAGGGGGGAATTTTTTTATTCCTTCAAGAAAATCAACAATTTTAGGATTGGATAAATACCCAAATAATGGACATTATTTTTTCCGTAGGGGGAAAGAAGGAAGAGACATGGATACATTGATATTTGGTGGATGGGTCATGTGGATCATGTGACCCCCAATAATACACACAATCACATAAAATAATGAATTTTATGCAATGGGGTTATTTTTTTCATAATATATTAATGATCATGTGAATCCCCATCATCATGTCCTTATGATCATTGAAATCTTCCATCAGACAACCCACTTCATCACATGAAACCCCCCAGACTAGCCCTTCAAATCTTGCAAAGGCTTTCAAAAAATCAATGATGATCATGTGAAGGCTGCCAGATGAGTTACCCCAATCATGGGACATTTTGATCGATATATTCCTAAAAATCAACCAAAAAACTAATAAAATAAAAGATAAAAAATTATTTACCTATATGTGAAGGAGATTTGTTCTAATCTTCATGTGAAGGGAGGATTTTATCCAGGTGGTCAATCCATTGATCACATGAAGGCCCTAGATACATGTTAGCTTTTTCAAGTGAAGGCTGATGGACATGTCACATTAATTATGAGAAGGACCTCAGCCATGTTAAAATAATCATTCAATTCCATAATGTAAAACTTATGGTAGTATTTCATGTTATTTATAAAATAAAGTCTGAAAAAGGTGGTACTTTTATACAAATAGTAGTTATAATGATTTTCATTTAAGGGGATGATTATTTCCATGCGATCATTAAATTGATCATGTGAATTCCCTAGGGGTATTTTGGCCTTATCACAAGAAGGCTACTGGACATGTCACCATAATCATGAGAAGGACATTGGACATGTCTTTTTGATCATGTGATTTTCTGATAAACAATTGATGGGAAAATTTCATGAGATATATAAAATAAAATTTGAAAAATTAGATACCATTATGCAAAGGAGAGTTATGTTATTTTTCATGTGAACGGATTGTGCCCCTCACATGATCAGTTTAATGATCATGTGAATTCCCTTTGACATGCAATACTAATCTCATAAAGGGCCCTAGACAAGTCCTCTATGATCACGTGAAGGCCCGCTGACATGACATCCTGATCTTGTGAAGTCCCTTGACATGTCAGCCTGATCCTGCAAAGGCCACTTGACATGTGGAGTTGATTATCTGAAATAACTTTTAAAATAAATAGTTTCAATAAATATGAAAATTAAATAGTGATATCAAGATCACTATTTATCACACAACATGAAGATGAAATCATGGGTGACCTGTGGAAGGTTCATGCAAAGCATGTGATGTGATTATCCCTCCACTAAATCAAGCCAATATATGATATTTTAACACTATAAAAAGTGAAATAGATCCAAGGACAAAATGCCTTTAAATCCCACCCATGGAACATAAAAATGGATACACATAGGATCACAAAGGTGAGACCGGACTTATCGAAGTGGAAAACTATGAAATATTAGGAGTCTTCCACTTGGTAAACCCATGGTACAATTTAAAGGATTACATGGTATGATTATATGCTTCACATGATCACTCTATTGGTCATTCAAAGGACTTATATCATTCCTATAGGATCATGAAAAGTATTTTACATGTTTGGAATTATTTGTGTATGGTCATAATATGCTAGCACCACTACGGGAAAAAAGGGCATTTGCGACGGGTTATTTGCGACGGGAATAAATCCCGTCACAAATAGTCCTGTTAAAAACTTATTTGCGACGGGGTTATTTGCCCGTCGCAAATAAGTAGCCTTTTGCGACGGGACAGCTTTCCCCGTCGCAAAAGGACTGGCGCGGTTTGCGCGCCAAATCGCGGGAAACTTATTTGCGACGGGGGAATATTCCCATCGCAAATAACCGGCGGCGGTAAAAGGTATTTGTGACGAAAATATTCCCCCGTCGCAAATTGTATGTCGGCAGGTGGTTATTTGCGACGGGTCCCGTCGCAAATAACTATTTACCCGTTGACCGTAATAAATGTTGGCTAAGGTATTTGCGACGGGATACCCGTCACAAATGGGCCCGTCGCAAATAATCTAACCTATAAATACCCCCATCCGTTTTTTTTCATTTCATTCTCATTCTCTATCTTCTCCTTCTCTCAAAATTATATTTCTAGAGTTCAGTTTTTTTTCCAGTTTAATTTTTTTCTCTGGAGCTGATATTAAAGTTTTGAAGAACGATCAGAGCAGATCAATTTTCAAGGTATTTATGTTCATTTTAATTTAATATCTATTTTTAATTTTTTATTAGTTTCAATTATTCTTAATTAGTTGTAATTTAATTATGTTTACATTGTTTTATTACTTAATAAATTTAAATTATTAGTATTGTTCATAGTTAATGGTAATTAGGAATAATTAGTAATAATTTTTAATAATTAAGAATAAATATTAATAATTAGTAATAAATACCAATAATTAGGAATAATAACATTATTACATTATTAGTCTATTTTATTATTAATATTAAAATAATATAATTTTTTATATATATACAATTCTCTTTTCATCTGTGTGTTTGCTGTCTTCACATGTATTATTTGTATGTGGAGATAGAAAACGCACAGATGAAAAAAGAATTGTATATAAATTAGAAAATTATATTATTTTAATATTAATAATAAAATATATTAATAATGTTATTATTTGTAATTATTGGTAATTATTCCTAATTATTGATAATTATTCATTTAATTACTAATAATTAGGAACAATTATCAATAATTATCAATAATTAAGAATAATTAGTAATAATTAGTAATAATTACCAATAATTAGTAATAATTATCAATAATTAGTAATAATTACCAATAATTAGTAATAATTACCAATAAGTAGTAATAATTACCAATAATTAGTAATACTTACCAATAATTTGGAATAATTACCAATAATTAACAATAATTAGTAATAATTAGTAATAATTACCAATAATTACCAATAATTAGTAATAATTAGTAATAATTACCAATAATTACCAATAATTAGTAATAATTAGTAATAATTAGGAATAATTAGTAATAATTAGGAATAATTAGTAATAATTAGTAATAATTAGTAATAATTAGTAATAATTAGTAGTAATTAGTAATAATTAGTAATAAGTAGTAATAATTAGGAATAATTAGGAATAATTAGTAATAAGTAGGAATAATTAGGAATAATTAGGAATAATTACCAATAATTACCAATAATTACCAATAATTACCAATAATTACCAATAATTACCAATAATTACCAATAATTGCCAATAATTAGTAATAATTAGCAATAATTACCAAAAATTAGGAAAAATTAGGAAAAATTAGGAATAATTACCAATAATTAGTATTAATTACCAATAATTAGTAATAATTACCAATAATTAGTAAAAATTAGGAATAATTACCAATAATTAGTAATAATTACCAATAATTAGTAATAATTAGTAATAATTACCAATAATTAGTAATAATTACCAATAATTAGTAATAATTAGTAATAATTAACAATAATTAGTAATAATTACCAATAATTACCAATAATTAGTAATAATTAACAATACTTACCAATAATTAACAATAATTGCCAATAATTTCCAATAATTGCCAATAATTACCAATAATTAGTAATAATTAACAATAATTGCCGATAATTACCAATAATTGCCAATAATTAGTAATAATTGCCAATAATTAGTAATAATTTCCAATAATTACCAATAATTGGTAATGATTACTAATAATTCCCAATAATTAGTAATAATTAATAATAAATATTAATAATTACTAATAATTAGTAATAATTACTAATAATTAGTAATAATTACTCATAATTAGTAATAATTACTCATAATTAGTAATAATTACTAATAATTAGTAATAATTACTAATAATTAGTAATAATTAGTAATAATTAACAATAATTAACAATAATTACTAATAATTAGTAATAATTAGTAATAATTAGTAATAATTAGGAATAATTAGTATTAATTACCAATAATTAGTATTAATTAACAATAATTAGTAATAATTACCAATAATTAGTAATAATTACCAATAATTAGTAATAATTATTATTAATTACCAATAATTAGTATTAATTACAAATAATTAGTATTAATTACCAATAATTAGTATTAATTACCAATAATTAGTAATAATTACCAATAATTAGTAATAATTAACAATATTTACCAATAATTACCAATAATTACCAATAATTACCAATAATTACCAATAATTAGTAATAATTACCAATAATTACCAATAATTGGTAATAATTACCAATAATTGGTAATAATTACTAATAATTGGTAATAATTACCAATAATTGGTAATAATTACCAATAATTGGTAATAATTACCAATAATTGGTAATAATTACCAATAATTAGTAATAATTAGTAATAATTACCAATAATTAGTAATAATTAGTAATAATTACCAATAATTAGTAATAATTACCAATAATTAGTAATAATTACCAATAATTAGTAATAATTACCAATAATTAGTAATAATTAACAATAATTAGTAATAATTAACAATAATTAGTAATAATTACCAATAATTAGTTTTAATTACCAATAATTAGTATTAATTAACAATAATTAGTATTAATTACCAATAATTAGTATTAATTACCAATAATTAGTATTAATTACCAATAATTAGTAATAATTACCAATAATTATTAATAATTAGTAATAATTACCAATAATTAGTAATAATTAGTAATAATTACCAATAATTACCAATAATTAACAATACTTACCAATAATTACCAATAATTACCAATAATTAGTAATAATTACCAATAATTAGTAATAATAATAATAATTAGTAATAATTACCAATAATTAGTAATAATTACCAATAATTAGTAATAATTACCAATAATTAGTAATAATTACCAATAATTAGTAATAATTACCAATAATTAGTAATAATTACCAATAATTAGTAATAATTAGCAATAATTAGTAATAATTACCAATAATTACCAATAGTTACCAATAATTACCAATAGTTACCAATATTTACCAATAATTACCAATATTTACCAATATTTACCAATATTTACCAATAATTAGAAATAATTACCAATAATTGGAAATAATTACCAATAATTAGAAATAATTACCAATAATTTGGAATAATTACCAATATTTACGAATAATAACATTAGTACATTATTTGTATATTTTATTATTAATATTAAAATAATATAATTTTCTATATTATATACAATTCTCTTTTCATCTGTGTGTTTTCTGTCTCCACATGTAATATTCACATTCTTTTTCAAAATTATCAACCTACTCGCCAATGGAGAGGTGAAAGTGAATGAAAATATTACATGTGGAGACAGAATGTTAAACACACAGATGAAAGGAGAATTGTATATAATATAAAAAATTATGTTATTTTAATATTAATAATAAAATATACTAATAATGTAATAATGTTATTATTATATAATTAATGTTTATGAAAAAATTATATTAGTATTATTAAAATAATAAAAAATCAATATAATATTAAAATTATCAATATTTGTAACATGTTTTGCTTTATTCTCAATATATTCAATCTTTACTTGAGTGTTTTTTCTAACAAATTATTCAAAACCAGTAATGCTTTTATATTTTATAGAGAAATATAGAACAACGAGGTCGTCAACAATCATTATTAGGTGACCGCATATGGATAAATCAACGTAGAAATCCAAACGGTTCTGGTTTAAATCCAGTATATGTTGAGGGTGTGGAGACTTTTTTATCATTTGCGGCATCAAATTCAAAATTTGTTTCAGAAGGCAAAATAAAATGCCCTTGCAGAAAATGTGCATTGAGAACGTTTGACACGTTTGAAAAAGTGGGAGAACATCTCTTGCGTTTTGGTTTTCAACCAGATTATGTTTTTTGGTATCAACACGGTGAACGCAGTTCCAGAGCAGGTGATACCAACTTGATTCCGGATCCATCCCGGTTTCAAGATTTAGTACATGATGTTGCAGGTTCATTTGTTCAACATACAGAAACTCCGGCTGATATAGCTTCAAATCCTGAGTTGGCACCGTCTGAATTTTATGAGTTGTTGAAATCTGCTGAGGATGCATTATATCCTGGCTACAAGATGAGAAAATTAGAAGTAGTTTCAAAATTTATGGCTATCAAATCAGATAACGGAATGTCAAACACCTGTTTTGACCAGATATTTTCTTTGCTGAAAACACTGTTACCCGAAGGAAATGTTTTACCTGCAAATTACTATGAGAGTAAGAGGCTGGTTCGAAATTTGGGACTTACTTGTCAGAAGATTCATGCATGTTCAAATGACTACATTTTATATTCTGGGGAAAATGAGTCGTTGGATAGTTGTCCTACATGTGGGAAACTGAGATATAAAGAAGGACAACACGGGAAGTCTGGTTTGATTCCTGTAAAACAGTTGAGATATTTTCCGCTTACATCCAGACTTCAGCGTTTATTCATGTCTAAGAATACAGCGAAAATGATGTCATGGCATAAAGAGAATATTTCAACCGATAAAAGCTTGAATCATCCAGCCGATGGTGATTCATGGAAACATTTTGATAGAGTGCATCCATCCTTTGCTTTAGAAGCTAGAAATGTTCGACTGGGCCTTTCTACTGATGGTTTCTGTCCGTTTGGATCTTATGGTAGTCAATATTCATGTTGGCCTGTTTTTTTAACTCCGTACAATTTACCTCCATGGATGTTGATGAAGGAGCCATATATATTTTTGACTTTACTAATTCCAGGACATCCGAAGATAAATATTGATGTTTATTTGAAGCCATTGATTGATGAATTAAATTTATTGTGGAGTACTGGTGTCAGTACATATGATGTTGCAATGAAACAGAATTTCATACTGAGAGCAGCATTGATGTGGACAATAAGTGACTTCCCGGCTTATGGGATGTTATCTGGTTGGAGTACACATGGTCAGAAATCATGTCCTTACTGTATGGGAGGGAACAAAGCATTTATGCTCATTCATGGAAAGAAACCTTGTTATTTTGACTGTCATCGCAGATTTCTTCCAGCTGATCATCCTTTTCGCAGAAACAGATCTCATTTCAGAAAAGGAACAGTTGAAAGGGATGGACCTCCAAAAATGCTATCAGGTTCGGAGTTAAAATCAGTTGTATTTTCATTACCTCCCATCACTTTTGGTCCCACAATAAACCAACAGAAAATTTCTGGTTTTGGGAAAGAACACAATTGGATTAAACGTAGCATATTTTGGGATTTTCCATATTGGTCTGATCTGTTGGTCCGACACATGTTAGATGTCATGCATATTGAGAAGAACTATTTTGATAATTTGTTTCATACAGTTTTGGATACGCCAGGAAAGAGCAAAGACAATGTAAATGCACGTTTAGATCTTGCCCAAATTTGCAGGCATCCAGAATTGGAACTGTTTGAGAATGTCAGAACAGAAAGGTTACTGAAACCAAAAGCAGCTTATACACTGTCTAAAGAAAACCATTTATTATTTTGTCAGTGGATTATAGATTTGAGACTTCCAGATGGCTGTGCTTCTAATTTGGGTAGATGAGTAAAGAATGGTCATATTACTGGATTAAAAAGTCATGATTGTCATGTTATAATGGAGAGACTTCTACCCATTGGATTAAGAGGTCTGTTGAATTATGTGATTTGGGATTCCATAACAGACATGTCTCATTTTTTTTGGGAAATTTGTGCGGCTACGACAGATTATGATGCTCTAGGCAAACTTGAAAAAGATGTTGTTGTAATTATATGTAAACTGGAAAAAATATTTCCTTCGTCTTTCTTCAACTCAATGGAACATTTGATGTTACATTTGCCATATGAATCCAAATGTGGAGGTCCGGTACAGTTTCGATGGATGTACCCATTTGAAAGATGCATGCAAAAATTGAAAAGAAAAGTACGTAACAAAGCATCTGTTGAAGGATCTATTGCAGAAGCTTATTTGCAAGAGGAAATATCTTTTTTCTGCTCCCATTATTTTGAATCTGAGTATCCTTCAAAACACAACCAAATGGGACAGAACGAGAGGAATATTGATGACATGAACAGTCAATTATCTATTTTCAACCAGTCAGAGCTTGGTTTTGGTGGATTTTATGAACGCTGACTTTCAGATGATGAACATCAGAGAGCTCATACGTATGTTCTTCTCAACTATGAAGAGATGACATCAGTTGTACTGTAAGTGTTTATATCACTTATTCTATTATTTATGTTACAGTAAATAACTTTGGTTTTTATAGGTTGTATGATAATCATATCAAGAAACAAATTCCACAAATTACAGCAGCTGCTCTCGAAGAACGTCGACTGAAAAATTTCTCTCAGTGGTTTCAAAAACTGGTAACATAAATTCTTTATCTTTTAGCAACTCATTCAATGTATAGTTTACTATATTGATAATTATTTCACAAATTTTCAGGTGTCTCGACATGCTGATAAAATTGACAAACGGCTGTGTGTATTGAGTAACCCACCTTCCAAACTTGTTAAAACTTATAATGCATATGTGGTGAATGGATTTCGATTCCACACACATGCATATGGGGAATCGAAAAAAACAATGAACAGTGGAGTTAGCTTGAGAGGATCTCATCATCGAGAAAATGAAGTTGACTTTTATGGCATACTTGATGAAATCATTGAACTCTGTTATCTTGGACAACATTACATAACCATGTTCAAATGTCGGTGGTTGGATACAGAGAGAGGCGTGCGTGTTTATCCGACTCATGGAATCATCGATATTAAATGTAAAAGTATTCTCGCAGTAAATGAACCATTCTTATTGGCTCAACAGGCATATCAAGTTTATTATGCAAAGTACTGTGCAACATCAAGATACTTGACTGATTGGTGGAGTATAATAAAAATCAAAATTCGAGACAATCAGTTTAGTCAAAGTGAATGTGCTTTCACTGATGTGCAAAGAATTGAAGTTTTTCAAGAGAGTACTCAAAATCAATCTTTTTTAGAAATAGACATGAGTATCGATGACGACACCCCACATTTAAGAGTCGGTGATGACGATGATGTTAATGATGTCACATATGAATTTGAAATGGTAAGAGATGAAGCAACTATAACTCGAATGGATATCGATGATGTTGAGGAGGAATATGAAGATGACATTGATATATATGAAGATGATGATGAAGATGAACACTGATAGAATTCCATGGTATTTATATACAATCATAATATGTATATATGTATATATGTATATATAATAGTAATTATCAATTATTTGCTAACATTAACATTTTCTGTTTCAGATTGAAGAGGCCACATTTCGTGAGTTGGCGGATGCTGACCTGACTTTCGATGCGGATGTGTTGCTGACAGATGACCCTCAGCCTACAGGCGCTCCAGGGAGTACGCGGAGGGGGCGCGGTCTTTCACGATTGATGATTCCTGACCCCGTCCCTGAGCGACGTCCACGTCTTGGGTTTGATCCACGCACACGGAGGTGTGATAACCTGTGTGATAACCTGTGGATTTGACTAAGATTTCATTAATCTATTCACATAATAAATGTTTATTATTTTTTCAGTTTTCCGCATATAGCAGTCGGATAGGGCAGCGCTATTTTGCGCAACTATTTATCTCAGTCGTGGACCACATGGGAGCAGATTCCCATTGATGTGCAGCAGGCCATGTTCGGCCATTGGTTGGTGGGTACGTAAATAAATAATTTTTATTTTGAAAATTATTTCATTTCTAACTTGATATTTTGATTTATTTGTAGGGTTTATGGTATCCGATCGAGGATACCATGCGTGACGCCATCCACGAGGCATGGGAGGTGGCCATGCGTGATCGCCTTCGTCAGTTTTTGCACAATTTAAGAAAAACTGCGATGAAGAAAGCAGGACTGTCAGATTTTGAGGAGTCATGTAGAGCACACCGACCAGAGTAAATTTCATCCCATGTATGGGATGGATTATGTGCGCACTGGTTGAGTGGTGCCTTTCAGAGGAGATCATCGGTGGGAGGCAGAATCGGGGGAGACAGGAGGTGACTCATCGAGCTGGGAGTCGTTCTTTCAGTACTCATAGACAGCATCTGGTACGTACATTATTTATAAATATTTTATATAACTATAAATATTAACAGTTTATTTTTTATTCTTATAGGCTGTCGAGCACCCCGATATTACAGAGTACGACGTATATCGGAGGATGTATAGTGATCCTGCTACTGGGGAGCTCAGAGGTGACCGTCAGCATCATATCGTGGTCAGTATTATTTGTTTTCAAGTTTAAAAATTAACTGCATATAATATATTCACAATTTTAATTTTAAATTGCAACTATAGGAGTCATATGAGGCCGCAGCGTCACAGGCCCGGCCTGAGAGTCAGGCCGAGTCATCAGATCAGACCACTGCCCGTCAGTTTGATGAGGCGGCATGGATGCAGGCCACCCAGTATGCCTTCCAGAAGGGTCGGGTAGTTGGTATTGGCTCTCGACTGACTCCCGGAGATTATTATGGCAGTGCTGCGATGTCGGCGTCCAGCTCGAGAGGAGCTCGTGTATCTTCTTCTACTACACAGTATGAGGATCAGTTGCGATCTCAGACTGCACAGATAGAGAGTCTCCGACAGGAGCAGGAGCAGATGCATCAGCAGCATGAGGAGGAGCTTCGACGCCAGCAGCAGTTGTACGAGGAGCAGACGAGTCGGTGGCAGCAGCAGCATCAGGAGCAGATGGAGTACATGCGCCGACTCACTCGTGCTTTAGGGATAGAGTTTCCTCCACCACCATCTGTAGATCCCCCACCTCCCCTCCCCTCCTTCAGATTAGAGTTTGTATTTATGTTATAAAATTTGGGAAATCAAAATATTTTTTTTTTTCTATTCTTAGTTTTTGTCTCATTATAAAATATTAATAATATTATATTTTTAAATAACAATATTAATATGAATAATAATATTATTTATATTTTATAATATTAATATATATATATATATTAAAATTTTATAATATTATAATTTAATTATATTTTTTGTAATACTTGAATTATTTTAATATTTGAATGTAAAATAATTCTATTATTTTTATATTAATTAAAATAACTTATTAATATTTTTTTTTATTTATGAATTATAATTCTAATATTATTATATTAATTAAATCATTTATTAATATTCTATTATTTTTTATTTTTGAATTATAATTCTATTATTATTATATTAATTAAAATAATTAATTATTTTTATTTTTGAATTATAATTCTATTATTATATTAATTAAAATAATTTATTAATAATTTATTTTTTTTATTTTTTTATAGTATTTGCGACGGGATACTATGATCGTCGCAAATACTAGTATTATTAATAGTTTTTTATTTTTTTAAAAAAATAGTTTTTGCGACGGGATCCGTCGCAAAAACTATTTATAGTATTTGCGACGGGATACTATGCCCATCGCAAATACTAGTATTATTAATAGTTTTTTATTTTTTAAAAAAAATAGTTTTTGCGACGGTACCGTCGCAAAAGGTATTTGCGACGGTACCGTCGCAAAAGGTATTTGCGACGGTGAGAATGACCGTCGCAAAAAAAGGCTTTAGCGACGGGCCCGTCGCAAATAAGTGTTGTTGCGACGCCGTTTTCAGCAACGGGCTATTTGCGACGGGCCCCCGTCGCAAATGCCCCATCGCAAATACCTGTTTTTCTAGTAGTGCACCTGGAAAACCTTTACATATTTATAAAATAAAGCCTAAGAAATAAAGAAGCCTTATGTGAAGATAGTTCCACTAATTATAATGCGAATGGGGTCATGTACCTTGCATAGATCATTCATAAGTCACATGATGATGTCTAGAAATTTCATATGAAGTCCTCTGGACATATCATCCAATTCATGTGATACCCTCTAGATATGTCATCCAAGTAATGTAATATCTTCCAGACTTGTTATCTAGATCATGTGAAGTCCTCCAAACATTTTGTCTAATTCACTCGATGTCCTCCAGACATTTTATTCATATCATGCTATATCCTCAAGACACGTAAGATACTTTTTGAGAAATCATTTGGAAATGTCATCCAAGTCTTGTGACACCATCTTATAAAGTTATATAGTTCATAAAAAGTCTTCCAGATATATCAGTTGGTTTTGGTGAAGTCCTTCAGACATGTCCTCCAAGTCATGTGACACCATCTCGACATGTCATATAGTTCATGTGAATTTCTCCAGGCATGTTAGCTGGTTTAAGTGAAGTCTTATAGACAATTCATCCAAGTCATGTTAATTCCTCTGGACATGTCAGCCAGATCATGCGAAGAACCTCATACGTGTTAAGTAGACACCCACAAGGTGTCATCCATACACTTAGGATATGTCAAGAAGGAACCCTAGACATGTTAGAGAAGCACATTAGTACATTTCAACCTTGTTTCAAATACACACTTGTACATACACCATGTAAACTTCTAGCCATAATCCTTCCTCTAAGTTCCCTATTTACAAGGTTAGTGCCCTTAATAGGTTTGGGTTACGCACTCATGCGACCCTATTCAGTGATCTCATATGAGCCTCCATGTCATACCATACATATTGGGTGGACCATTTATATACATAAATTATCTTTATCCATTATAGGACAGAGAATGAATGTGTTACATAGGTATTCATCCTCATATAAGTCCCTAACTTACCTAAAAATTAGGGATAATAATAATCCCTTCGAGTGTAATCACCTATCCCAAACCAGCAATGGTTTAGTAGGAAATTGAACAATGAGAAATATGATAAATTTTTAAATAGGATACATATGATTCCTTCCTAAGGCTCAATATCTAATGGGAATCCACCTTGGTGTCAGCCCTTATATATACCAAACACTCTAACCCATGGTACCCAAACACTAATGTGGTTCTATCATTCATCCTCATTCATTAGTTTATTTAGAGTCATATTGAACTATGAGGACTCTTATTCTTGTTATAAGCAAGATATGTAAGACACCTTCCGAAGTCCTAAGCCCCATATTGAACTCTCCATTAGGTTCTCTCTAGTGTATAAGTACATTATATATATGCAGTGAGTCTAATTATATTCTATCACTTGTTTCTTACACCATGAATGACTCCCATGGGCATAGGGATTTACAATGATCATATCTCTTGAATAATATAATTCCTCTAATTAGGAAAACCTTAGTGTGTAATCCCCATTAGATGAAATATTTAAAATTCCATAATACATGGGAATCCACCTTGGTGTACGTTCTGAAGGAATCCCTATATCGGTGAACTCTAGTTCAATAACCCTAATGGGTAGTAATTATTTTTCCTTTCCCATCAATAGGTTGAAGGAATAACTAACTATAAAGACTCTGATTCCTATTATAATCAGGATGCATAGGATTCCTTCTTAAGATTCGAGATCTATAGTTGATGCCTATGTTCCATCGTATAATTCCTTTCCATATGAGGTTAAACTAAATGGATTAGACCTAAACAAACTATGTTGGTTTGGATTTCTGTTCTCACAGGATATATAGGACTCCTCATATAGGTTCAATACCATCCTTGGAACACTGATTACCTTCTTTTATGGTGGTAAATTCTATAATTCTTGGTTATATGGCTTAAAAACACAAGTAGCTACCCATTACTAAGAAATAATAGGAAATGGATAGAGAACCTATGATACATACATATGGTCTCTTTAAATAGAACCCCTTTTACATGTATGTGGATTCAACACCCAATAATTTTATTTGGGAAAACACTCTAGTATCATGATATGAAAGGGATTCATGAACATATCTTAAATCTATAAGAGATTCCTGGAGTAAGACATAATTTTCCCCAAAAGGGTTTGATGAACTGGACCTCTCATCCACTTATACAATGTTATTTCCTAAGTGTCATTGGGTTTGAAACCCCAATAAATAACTTTCTATTAGAATGCAGGATTTTTACTTATTATAGATGTGGTAATCATTGGGAGTTTCCATAAGAGATGAAAATGATAAACATGATTTGAATGATTGTGCAACTATACTTGAGACCCCTTTACATAATCAATTTTCAGACCCTTGTTTTTTCAAAAATAAAGATGGTGAACTTCATGTAAATCAAGAAATAATAACCCAATATGAAATTCTTTAACTATGTCATAACATTCATAGGATAAAAATGATATATTACCTAGTTTCCATTAAGCCATTATTTTTCTCCAACTTTAAGAAAAACAATAATAAAGACAAC
Organism: Viscum album; assembly: GCA_963277665.1. Classification (NCBI taxonomy): domain Eukaryota; kingdom Viridiplantae; phylum Streptophyta; class Magnoliopsida; order Santalales; family Viscaceae; genus Viscum; species Viscum album. The sequence continues at coordinate 1,535,500,710 of OY728143.1, read as the reverse complement.
ATGACACATAAACCATCCAAATTACAAATAAAAGAGATAGGATGTAAATGATATTATATATTTTTTATGTTATGATGATACAAAATATAAATAAGGAATACATTGTAGTAGGAATACAATAGAACTAGTATAAAAAAATAAATTATCTTCAGGAGCATCATGTGCATTGGCTCAGTCATCTTCTACCCTATATCTCTTCTTACAATTGAGATCAAGTGTCCACAGCTAAGTTCCTCCCTTTATCCTTACCTGCACTAATATAATCTTCTAGGGTAATAAGTGGAGGCTATAATAGGGTGAGAGTAAAAATCAGTAGGCTATCAAAAATGGTGTGTAATGAAAATATTAACTATGAATATAATATTTATTATTGTATGATAATAAATAATAAATGTGGTAAAAGTAAAAAACAAGCCTTTTCAGCTCAGGTTCCTCCTGGGATACCTATCCAGCCATACCTTTTCAGCTTAATATGGATGCCTCATAGAATATTCCATTTTAATTCAACCCAATACCTAAGGAACACATCTAAGGAATCTAAGTATAATAATTATTGGAGAATCCATGGTGATCCTTGGCATTCATGGCATTTGGAAGTTGATCCAACTGACAGTGATCAACCATGATGTTTGGCTATTTGGGGTTGAGTATAATCTATGGGTTTAACCCTTCACATTCCACTCATAAAATCTCATAACAAAACTAAGTTAAACAATCCTCATGAATTGGGTATGCCTCTATTGGAATTTAAGGGTATAACCCAAGGCATTCCTTGTCCAAAGACATCAGACCAAACTATGAGAGATCATCCTCAGTGTTCAATATTTTTTAGAGAGGTGGATGAATCCATGATATAGGTTAAGAAATTCATCAAAGTAATAATAATACCTAATCTAATAATGGTGTTCCACATTTAATTCATATCTATGAATTTATTCGCATCCTATGAGTTCACTCAAGGAATTCTAGGTCGATATTCAATGATTTTCTCAATGAAATACAATCATTTACCAGTGTGTTCAAGGTCTATAACAATATATAAACATATATTTAGTAATTAACAAATGTTCCAAGTGAAGTAACCATATAATTTTAAAATTTAATTATAAATTCCTCTTTAAATTGGCCATCCAAGCACACCCTAAGTGGTGGTTTGGTTATTAATAGAGTATAGTTAACCTGTTCATTATGCCAAACATGCCATAAGGGGTTGTTTGGGTTGATTTTGGAAACCTCCCAAGATGTATAAGGGTCTCATAAAACATATAATTCAAGGTATAAGAGACTAATTAGGTTAATTACACATTTTTATGTAAATGCAAAAATGGTTCAGTGTGCATCACAACAACCAGACTTATACATATATAGATTTATATGGAAAAATATACCACCTACATAAACCCCATAGAAGACTCTTCATCCATTACCAACCTTAGGTTTGGGCTAAAAAGGGATAAATCAAGAAAAAAACCCTAAAATAGGGTATATTAACTCACATGGAGATAACACTAAATATGGTAAGAGAATGTGAGAAAGGAATATTATGTTGCTTTATCCTTATTGAGGGTAATCCAACGTGACCTACAGTGAAAAAAAATAGAGGATGGATATAGGTGATCTACCAATACCTAGGGGAGAGGATAAGGGAGTGTTATATGAGTAATTTCACACAAATTAAGGAGGAAATTTGAAATATGGTTTAAAGGAAAATGGGTAAAAGGTAATTTTTTTGTATTTTAATAGGGAACCCAATTTGGAAACACATTTGGCCAAACCATGTGCCAATCATGTGATCCATACTATCTGAATCCAATACTTTGTATGGTTTAGGAACATGGTTAGACAATCCATGAACAAACCATGATTTATGAACTATAATAAATTATAGAGGTTTAATGGTTTCCTAGAACCCTTTTCATAGTTTCCCAAGCCATGATCCTCTCATTTATTGAACACACGGTTGAGGTTTATGGTTGTCCAAACCATAATCTAATCAATAACATCATCCATATTATCTAAAAACCTTTCTTCATTCCCTAAACCTTTCTAGATTCTCTAAGAGCCTCTTTTAATGCTTTAGTAAATTACATTTAGGTAAAAAAAGAGGTGTGGTGTGAATGAAAAACAGGGGTCATACCGTAAGGAAAAGTTGAGATCTTACAAACTCTTCCCCTTAATATAACTTGTCCCTGAGTTTCACTTCAAAGGGTGGTTGAGCTGCATCCAAGAATAACTCTAGGCATTGATCATGTGTGTCAAACTCTCTTTCCCATGTATCTTTATATATATATGTGTGTGTGTGTGTGTGATTCCATAGCACTTGAACCAATGGAACTATCCTCCATTGTAGATTCTTCATGATATGGTCAAATATATGAACTATATACTCCTCAAATAAAATCATTAGCCTCTTACTCAACTTCCTCAACATTGAAAACATGATATGGGTCAGAATAATAATGATGGAGCTGAGAAACATTGAAGAAATATTTCATTTTTTTAAAGAAGATGGGGGCATGAATTGGTTTCCCAATTCATGCCCCTAAAGGAATTTATTAAAAATAAGAGTATCATTACAGACTTGAGGTGTAAATGGCTTACACTAGCAGGGAATAAAAGTGACAACATATAAAGAAGTAAATACAAACCAGCAGCAATAAGCAGCAATCCAATATCAAATCCATCCTTCATCATCAACAATTCTAGAACTTAATAATAATGGAGAGAAAATTTAGAGAGGTAGCTATGCATCCAGCCTCCTCACGAGTCAGAAATCCAGAAAAATAGAGAAAAATAACCAGATAAAAAGCACACTCAAGCCAGTAAAATAGTGAATGAAAACAGATTCAACTCCATTTTAAAGAGAGGCTAAAATATAAACTGAGAGTAGGAAAAAAATTCAATATGAGAAGAATATATCACAAAATAATCTCCAATGAAATCCAAAAATCCATTCTGCTAAACAGTCTCATAACCAGCATAAAAAACCATAACCGATGCATAAAAATCCTCCAAAGCCATTAGGGACCAAAAAATGAAAATAGCTACATCAATACACTCATTGACCTTCATCCATTGGTGGTAACAGCATTCCAAACAACTGGACAAATTCTACGAACCAAACCAGAGGAATAAAAAACCATGTAAAGGAGTTCATAAGCTCCAAAGTCAAATTTTCAAATCTAGAATAAGAAAAGAAAAGGATACTGAAGATAAAGTCCAAGATTATGAATGAGAGGTCCAAGAGTAATCAGGTTTCTAAAGAAGGAGGTCAAAACAAATCTAGATGGCATACAATTTTTAATCGACAGAAAAAAGCAAATAAAATTCCCAAACCGAATAGAAAACTGAAAAAACTCCAAATAACATCCTTTTTCTAATAAGGCATGTCCTTAAAATCAATGTTTGGATCTTTCTTAAATTCCTCATCCACTCTAATAAACATCCTTTTTCTAATATCAATATAAGAATTTTCATGGTGATTTTGTCCCATTTCCACTCTAGGATGGGTAGTGTATTTAAAGGTCCAACATTCCACTGATGTACTGCCTTGACCTTATGACAAGCGAAACATCGATTAACAAAACCTACAATCTCTATTTTATTCCTAGGCTAGAAATACTGGTGGCATAAGTCATAATACATATTTGTGATTATTTTGTTTACTTCCGATTTTTAGGCCTGATATTCTCATATAAACTTTTCCAATATGTCTATAGGAAACCATATATTTCTATGGGTATGTAGGATATCCTCCCCATTAACAAACCAACCTAGAAGTGGTTCTTCTCCAAAAATACTATCCCTCAGGGATAACACTTTGGGATATAAAAATTTCCTTCTTTTCAACAAATCCATATGTGATGAAGATAAAAATAAATAAGTGATGATAGTATGTCGATGACATTCCTGGACATCCACATTAATTTTTTAAATATTATTTATCAATTTCTATCCACCATTAGCTTCCTAAACCACTTGTATCTAAGTTTTTAAGATGAAATCATCATCAGCAACATTTCATTTACCTGGAATGTAAGAAATCTCAATGTTTAAATATTAAAGATATTCAACCCATATCACTGCTGAAGGTTTAAATCCCATTATGAAAATATGGATTTGAGGATATTATGGTTTGTTTATACCTTTAACCATTCCCACATTAGGTAATGTCTCCAACAATGAAAGTCATGAATAAATAATGAGATTCATATTCCATAACTCATCCCCCTTTCATCAAAACAGCTCTTAAATTAATTATTGATGTGTTACAATACACTTTATAGCCTCTTATGGGATTAGGTATGATCAAGATCATTTTTGAGTCTAGAATTATTCTTAACTCCTAAAATTCCTTATCACAAGCTTCATGCGATGTGAACATTACACCTTTCAGGGACAGCCGTGTAAGTGGTGTTGCAAGGTGCAAAAAGTTATAGATGAAGCATAAGTAGTAACTCAATTGTCTAAATAATATTAATATATAAAAAAAATTCATTTGATGCTCCCATGAAATAATGGATCTTACCTTCTTTGTATCCATAGTAACCCATACTTTTGATATAATGTGTCTTCAGAAGTGAACTCTATCGATCAAAAAAAGTGGAACTTAGTGATCTTATCATATAGTTTTATTGATCTTAGTGTACTCAATATGATTTCATGGTATTTAGAATTATTTTTACTTTTTTGGGTGTACACTAAGATATAATAAAAAAAATGTCCACAATAGAATCCAGGGATATGTGGAAAACTTGATTCATCAAGTTGATTAAAATTGCATGGTCATTCGTAAGATAGAACAAAATCATAAAATATTCATAAATGATATACCTGGTTCTGAAATCGTTTAATGGTACATATAATTGTCTAAAACCCACATGATGATAGACCTATCTAAAATAAATTCTTGAGAACACCCAAGATCTTTGGATCTGGTCAAGGAGATAGTATATATGAGGAAGTGTGTACGTTTTCATAATGGTAAAATGATTCAACTATCAGTAATCCATAAATAGCCTTAGGTTTCCATACGTATTCTTGGATAAAGTACAAGATAACCCCAAGGATATATAGTTGGTTGTATAAACCCCTTAGCCTCAAGGTCCTCCAAATTCCTCTTGAGTTTCTAAAGCTTAATAGGATCCATCATGTATTGATGGTTATATACTAGTTTATCTCCTAAAATAAGATTAATGATGAACTCAACCTCTCACTCAAAATGTATTGAATAAAATCATTAGGGAATACATATATGAATAATTCAACTAAGGGAGTAAAAAATTCCTATCACCCTTTCTTATTATCAAGAAAAAAGGTGGAAATTTGGTCCATCTCTCCACCTAGACCAAGATGTTAATGGGACATATTGATTTTCTTGGATATCCCATTCTCCCTTATGACCATATATACTACCCACAAATGATGATAAATATGCCCTATAGTGATAAAAATAAATATGGTCTTGAAAATTCATTAATAGGTTAATTTCTAGAAATATGTTTAATCCTTTCATCATATTATGAAGTGGTTCTATAAGAAATATTAACCACCAATCTCAAGATGGCACTCCTTTCATCAAGAAACACCCTCTAAATGTATTTCCAACATAGTGTTAAGATAAGTCACCCAACAAAAGTATTAATTTTTGAGGCCAAGACTTACCATTAAAGACAAAAATATAAACAAGTATAAATCACCTGATTCAAACAAATAATTTACTAATGTTTAGGTTTCTAAGATAATACCTCATACTATAGATGGTCTAACACTCCACACTATAGGTTTTGAAGGCACTGTAGGTTTTAATCTAGATCCATGGCCTTGAGTTATAACCTAACCTCTTTAAGTATGTACGCCCATATTGAACTACAAAATTTATGTCTAGATTCCTTGGCATCCACCACCACCTCATCCTAAATGGATAGCAGTACTATATATCCCTACATCAAATGGATCCAATTACCCACCTCTAGGGAACAAAACTAGTGAAAATAATATCTCTCTAGGAATTAGTGGAATGGTCCCAAAAAATATCTAGATAATGATGATTCTTACATAAGGTTTACAATCTATTGGGTCTATTCTATAATGGGGATTCATGTGACCCTTCAACACTGATGGCATACCACATTCCCACTAGTGTGTACACTCTATTTTCCACTTCCCTCACCAGAATCCTCAAGGAAAAAATTCATTCCACTAGGTGAATGACATCCCTACCTAGTTGCTAAACCATCCATCCCTATACCTTCATCATCTCTTAGATTACTCTTGTATATGAGGTACTTGTTCACCATCTCAGAGATAGTATTTAGTAAAAAGATGTTCACCTAAGATCAAATTTCATGCCTAAGTCTATCCTCAAATTTCCTTATCTTAGATAACTCATCACCAAAAATATTTGGTGAAAAGTTATAGTTTTTCATTAAATTAGATAAGTAATGAATGAAATACATAGTACCCTTCTCCAGGTTTCTTTAGTTCTCTCACTAGATTGAACATTAGTTTCTTTGACAAAAAGTTTTCATAGAAACTATTCTATAAGTCCCTCCAAACCATTCCCTAACACTGATATTAATGAGTAAGAATATCCCACAATTTCATGGAAGATATAAAAAGAATATAATATTTTACCTTCTGACTCATTTATGGATGCATCACTAGGCTCTCTAGGATCAAAATTATATCCTCTAACAAAGATTTTGTATCTTAGGAACCACTTTTCCCTGAAAAAGTATGTGGGTGATATGGAAAGAATTACCTTGTAAATTTAGACATGGTAAGTGCATCTCATAAGGATACCTCTATAAACTATAATAGATATAGGAAATACTACCAAATTAGAGAATTAATGCCCAATATATGAATAGTATGTGGTACTATGGGGGCTTCATAAGTGTCACTACATGTGTTACCACAATTGGATCAGGTCTCACCACCTCAAGAGTATGATTTTCACCATCCTCTTGACACTCAAATTATGGTATTCATTGAGAAATATATCTACAATTCCAATAAAACACCTATGAATAATATATAAGGTGGAAAATATTACAGATATAAAAACAATATAGGTAAAACACCTCATTGTATAAGATATGCTACTAAAACTGTTACTCACTCCTAAAGTCAATTTAAGGTGAAATTTCATGTCCTATCATAAGGTTTAGGTATATGAGGTTCAAAATCCATGTTATAGAAGAAAAACCTTTTTATGTTTTAATTAGAATCCCTATTTAAGGTAAAACTATTACATTAAGTGTTATGATTTGGAAAATTCACATGTAATGGTTTAGTTGTACAAATTTCCATTACCATATTATAAATATGAAACATTATAAGTTGCAATTATCACTTCATTTAATTTCAACCAACTATAAAAAAATTGGTATTAAAATGTAAATGGTGAATATATGAGGGTTCAGTTATATAGATTTCCATTTCTAATTTATATACACATAAAAATATAAATTATAAATGTAAATCGATTTAACTGCAACCAACTAAAATTTTCAGCTTATATAACCAAGGTTCCATAGCTTTAACCATGTTAAATTTGTTTAGGTAAGGCGATATCATCAAGATATACATGAAAACACCATTTAGGTTGATACAGACACCTTAATTAACCAATTTTTTTCTTCTATACCTACAAGAATCATTATAAATTAAAATCATTGAATCAATACACATATAATAGGAAACAATCATAAAATGTTATGTGATATTCATGGTATTCCATATGTAAGACATATAAATCCTTACATTTATATGATGATGCATGTGATAATTTTCCCTTTTCATATTGGATAAAGGGTATAAATTCATAATATGAATAACCATCATAAATCATATGCGATATTTGAAAATAAAAGTGGTACAACTATACTAGATGAAATCTAGATAAACAAGTACCATCACTGAAAACGTTTTTCCCCCATGCGTGGGTTAGCTACTCCCAGGAAAATTATATTAATATGTTTATACACTTCCTAATCACCTTTCTACCAACCCAAAATAGTAATGAAAAGGAAAATAAACATATTATACCACTTTTTGAAATCCCCAGACTAGTTCTTAGACAACTGACTACTCGAATTGGTCATAAGGCCTAATGTAGACCTCCCTGTATGTTATAGACTGCCGACTAGTAGTGAGGGTGTGAGGTGTTAATTTGGGGAGACTATACCCTCTTTATCAGAGAGAAACACATCATTGAATAATAAAAATATCTAATATATTAAAAAATGTGTCATAAAAACCATATTGATGATAAATAACCAATATAAGAAGAAAACAATATCACATATAGATGATTTCATCATGATAAAGAATATGAAGCAGGTAGAAATGTTTGCAAACATACAATAGTATGGGAATAAAAAAAGGAAAAAAGAACCAATGTGATCATATCCATGAGAATCAAAACCACTAGATCGGTCATCTTCTCCCTATATCCAATCCTATAAAGGAGGTCAAGCGTATATAGTTGGGAAATTCTCTTTATCCTTACCTACATCCAATAAATCTACTTGGGTCATAAGTGGCATCCCAAATAGGGTGTGAGTACAACATAGTAGTAATCCACCAAATATGTATAATTAAAACCCTATCTATGAATATAAGATGTAATAGTGTATATGTATAGATAATAAAAGTGGTATAAGTAAACATAAACCTTATTGGATCTAATTTCTCATTGGATACCCAATTGACTATATTTTATTTTTCCTAATTTGTATTTCTATGGGTATAGGACCTTTTAATTTATCCTAAGACCTATGTAATATATCCAAGGCATCCAAGTATAAATACCATTGGAGAATCTATGGAGAACCATTACATTCATGACTTTTGGAAGTTGATATAACTTTTTAGTGATCAAACATTATTTTAGGCCATTTTGGGTTGAGTGTAATTCAAGGGGTAAATTCTCATCATTCTACTCCAAAAAGTTTCTAATAGAATCAAGGAAAACTATCCTTTTGAATTAAGTAAGTCTCTATTAGAATCAAATTGGATAACCTGAGGCATTACTTTTATGGGTACATGAGACCAAACATGGGGAGATCATCCATGAAATTCTAAATTATCTAAAGATGTGGAATAATCCATGATATATGTTAGGGAATTCATTAAAGTAATACAAATATTGAATCCTAGATGTGTGTAACACATAGGATTTATATCAATGAATTATGTCATATCGTATGAGTTCCCTCAAGTCATTCCATATCGATAATTCAAGGACTTATCATGGAAATACAAACCTTTAACTATGTGCTAAAGGTATATAACAATATCCAAAAGTATATTTAGTAATTAATCATTAGTCCAAGTGAAGTATCTATACCATTTTACAGTTAAATTAATTCCATTTTGTTATTAAATATTTAATTCACCATCCAAATAATAAATGAGGGGTTATTTGGTTATTAACAAGTTATGGTTAACCTTGTAATTATTCCAAAAAACTCCCTAATGTATTGTTCAGGTTGAGTTCAAAAACCACAGGTGGTGTTAGAGGGTCTCATGAAACATATAAGAAAATAAATAGGTTAATAATTAGAGTAATTACACATTTTAAGGGATGAAAAAATAATGTACATCATGTGAAACAATTATAAAATCTATGAACATCTTAAATTTTAGGGAAACAATTTTATCACCTACATATAAGCCTCGTAGAAGACTCCTCATCTGGTATCAACTTCAAATTTGGGGTAGAATGGGAGAAATCATAAAACCAGAAAAAAAACACTAAAAATGTAGAAACCTGACCCCTAAAATCCTAGATCTAGTGTTACGCTACCATTACATTAGCATGATTATACGGAATAAAATTATGAAAGACCAAAGAGTTTAGTAGACTTGGTAATTCGGCTACATAAATTAGAATTTTATTACAAATAAATACACTAATGACAACATATTTTTTAATTTGAGGATAAATTTATTCTATATAGTATATAACTACACATCTTTCATAGTACGCTTCTTGAATTCCTGTGGAAAGGAAAGAAATGTGAGATCAAATTCTCAGTAAGGGTAAAGTATATTAGAATCCATAATGAATCAATGAGAATAATAATTATGGCATGGTAAATAATTGAACACACATACCATTTAATCAATAAATTGAGAATTAAATGCATCCATATACTTTGTCATAATGAAAATATCATGGATAATAAATACTTAATAAAAATTAAGGTGATGCTTAATTATTGGACATCATATCTCAAACACATTAAAACCTCTACTATCAATACCCATCTTCCAGATAGTTTAAAACAATATGTAGAAACCCATTTAATTTGTACAACATATTTGTCTCATTAGAATCTATCAATGCATTGAGGGGATATATTAAGTCTGAGATCCTCCCATCATTGAATGTCCAAATTAATCCACATATCGAATAATCAATTTAATTAATAAACAATATGCCTTATCAAATATATATATGAAATAAATAATATGTATTTATCAATATTTCCTTGGATAATAAATAACTATAAAAGTAAACATCGAATGTAAAATGATATAAAATTTAGACAATAAACATATCCATGATAAATGATATGGATAATTAGGAGAAATTAAATGTCTAATTATCATAGGAAATTGACTATTTTAAGGGGATTAACAAAAGAATCAAGTAAGTGAATGTGAATACTATATTTTCCCAAATCAATCATAAACTATCTAGAGGAAGAATATAGATGGTATCAAAACAACATATCCTAAGTGGAGTAAAAATAAAGGGTTGTTATCATTAATAAATAGTAATACTATAAAAATATCTTTTAAAAACAATCTTGGGGAAAATAACCTTTTGTTTTGAAAACCCTTTTGAAAAAAAAAATTCATTGAAAATAAATTTGGAAGACATTTTATTTAAAAAGTAACCTTTTAATCATGAAAAGGGATATTCAAATAAATGATGATGGGTAAATCCGTACATGTCATATGAGGTAAATAGAACATTTATTTTCCACAGAAAAAGGGTTAGAAAAATTCCTCTTTCAGAAATAGATGAGAAGATTCCTTTAAAACAAGGTTAAAATACAAAAAGGGTACAAATGTATTTAATACATCATTTTGGAAAGCCTAAAAACCTTTTTTGAAAACCTTTTTTGAGAAAAGGTCTTTGAGAAGAAAATCAGTTCTCCGACTAATGAGAGAATGAATTCGGGTTTTCTTAAAAACATTATCTAAAACATTTTACATACCAAATAGTGGGGAAATGGTAATATTATTTGATAAAATTTATGAATAAATAGAGGATAATAAAATTAAGGGTTTATTATACAATGGTCAAATAATTTCCCCTAATGGAAATTCAGATGTAAAAATCCCATAAAAAATAAGATTTTAAAGTAAACCCTTGAAAATATTATAATAGTAAAGTGAGAATCAATCAATGAGTAGATTATGTGTATCAACTATAAATCCACATTAGAAAGTTTAAATACATCAATAGATATTAATATTTATTATACACATGATCATAGAATATTAACAACAATTAGTCATTAGTATAACCCAATGAAAAGAAATTGGTTATGAAATTCTTTTCCACTTGTTAAATTTTAACTCAAATCCCCTTATATGAAATAATTCAAATTGAAACTCAAGATATCATGAATAATGAATGAATCGTGATATTATATGAAAAATTGACAGTATGTGCACCATATATAAGAAATTAGGTGAAAAAAATAATGTGATTGTTTCAATGTAAATTTAATAATCACAAAAGTAAGTTATATTTAAAATATAATCATTAAAAATGTTCTCTATGAGAATAATACTTAAACATTCCAAAGTGTCCCATGCCACTTTAAAACATTTGAATCATAATATCCATTAAGGAATAAAATTAAATGAAACATATAATATAATGAGAATAAATATATTCACGATATATGATGTCAACTGGTATTTTATACATCATATAAAAGAAACTAGGTACATAACAATAAATAAGTCTCAATAGAATGTAAATTGAGACGAAATTTCTTTACCTTGCATTTCATTTTGTGTGAAAAGAATTTAAAATTATTTATAATGATTTTAAAAGTGTTAATAACTAATTTCAGAACCATATTAATTTTTATAATATCATATATTATCTTCTTATAATATCTTATTATCTGTTTGATAACAATATTAATTATTTTCACTATTTTCAGGTGTTAATTGATTAGTTTGTCGAGTATGTTTTAACTTGTTACTTATTGTTCCTCTGATGGTTTAATAATATCAATAATTTAAAACATTATTAAAAAATAATATATATTCATTATATATGTACTTATAATAATCCATAATATTTTTAGATAGGAAATTGAATGCACCGTTTATGGAGAGGGTAGGTCGTACGTACGCATGAATGCTACATTGATTTATATACTGTACCAAATGAATGAAAATTAAATGATATATATTTTTGTTGTCATTATATTATCATATATATGTCATATAATTAAAAACATTTATTAAAACAATCCTTTATATGTTCCATGTCTATTGTAAATGAGTTTTGTCACTTTTAGGGGGCAGTAGTCCACATTTCCAGATACGATGTTATCATATTTACACAAAATGGAAAGCATAAAGGTATTTCTTATAAAATAATTAGAGAAGAATAAATAAAATATAAATATTATATACATAATATATAAACATATTTTCCATCATAATACCCAACCATGAGATGTGGTAATGGAAAAATGTATAAACATCGTTTCGTGAGGCGGTACTTCACAGTACACAAAAAATGGTAAGTTCATTACCCATTAGATGGAAGTGTGTGTAAGTGTCAGTAAAAAACTTAACATAAAAAATATAAATATATTTATTATACTAGTGTTGTCATATAATCATGGAATAATAATAATTGAAAGAGTGGAGAAAGAAATAAAACTAAAGAGCTTGAGGAAGGATGCTACCTCTTAATTGGGTAACTCATTTTGGTTTGAAACAAAGAGATTACTTAAATGGATTTATAACCAAGGTTAGGATTATAGGTTGAGGTCAGAGATTTTTAGAATCTATTTGATCAGAACTTGGTTTATACAAAGTTGAATGAGAGGTGTGAGGAAGTGGGAGGCTTGAGTGCCTTTTTATAGTGGAGGAGGAGTGTCACTCTTGTACATTTTGGAAAAGGGAATTCCACCAACTTTTTTCCCATTTAAATTGGATATAATAATCAAAATAATTTGATAAAATTCATTATAGGGTCGAAATATTTCCATCCAATGTATTTTGGACAAGTTTATAGGTAATTTTGGTCCTTATTTTTAAGGTTTAGTCCCTTGTTAAGCTATTTTTTCTCCTATTCGTTGTAATTAATTTTAATCACTTTCACTAATATTTTTTTTAAAAAACTAAGTTGAAATTATTATAAATTATAAATTATTATTATTATTAAAAATATGGAATTTATTATTCCAAATTACAACCACATAAGTGCAGAAATTAATTTAAAATTAATCCTGCATACAGGACGACAATGCGGGTTTTTAAAGTAAAAATGTCCTAATGTTTGAGATGTTTTTATATCTAATTTAAATGTGAAATATATTATAATAACCTAGATTGGATTAATTAATAAAAAACATTCTCTAATTAAAAATTAAAACAAGTTTAAAATATAATTTAACCTTATAAATAAATTAGATGAAAGTCAGTTTTGAGATAAAATTCAATATTTTTCACTATTTATTAAAAAATGAAACTTCACATAAAAATACCAAAAATTTGTAGGATTGGTATAGAGTATGAGGTTTCCAACCTCTGATACCAATTGTAGGATCGAAATAGTGATGTAGATGCTCAATATACAAGAGGGGGGGTGAATTGTATCCTTTAAAAATTCCTTTGGAACCTTTAAAGTTAGTTAAGATTAACTATGTTTTCCTTAAGAAAAGGAAAGGGCTAAGTTTAACAAAGTCAAACTTAAGCAAATTCACAACACCTCTAACACCAAATGAAAACTTGGAAAGAGATTTCGAAAGTAGGTTCCGGAAATTGAAACTTAAGAAAATATTACAATATGAGATTCTACCTTAAAGCATATAGAATCTAAATGAAACAGAGTACAAGTAAGGAACTATAAGAAAGTACTTTCCTTACGATACAAAATTCAGCGGAAATAAACAAGTAGTAAAACTAATAGTAACAAGATGTAAGTCTTTTAACCCAAAGAGAAGGGTATCCAAAAACCTTGGATAAAGGTCCCTTGATTTATACTTTCAAGAAAGTCTGTCTTACCCACACCAGGGTAAGCCCTCGATATGAAGATCGGAGTCTCTGTCTTGCTATCCCCATAATCCCTCAACTTCAAGGTAGTTGTCCACCTCTATCTTCCTCAGTAAGGAAGCCCTAAACTTCAAGGTGTTGGAAACCTCTGTCTTCCTATCCTCGAAATTCCTCGAATGTAATCACCAACATTCGGAGTCGCACGAAGCTTTTAGAGTTAATAAGAGCCTCTCTCTCTAGAAATCACTTCAACAGCATGTATGCACAATGTTGAAGAAGTTATCCATCAGCTTTGAGCACTAAGCTCTTTCAAATGATCTCCTATTTATAGGTAAGGTCGGCCTCCTTTCCAACGGTCATATTTTCCTTAAAAATCGGAGGGACCTGTACACGTGTAACTTAACCAACGGTTAGTTTATAACGGAATGGATGACATCATTTTATAACGAAACAAGTGTAATAGAATGTACGACATTGTTTTATTTCAAACTCAAAATTTCGGAGTGAAGATTCAGAGTGAATGTTCGGAGTGTAAAAATATATTAAAGAGTAGACAAATTATAAAAGCGTAAGCAAAATGAAAGTTCGGAGTCTGACCAAAAATAATTTTCGGAGTCTAAATAAATTCAAAGTGAATAAAACAAAGATGATCAGATTCTGTTTAATAGGTGAATTTGGAATGAGAATTCGGAATGAGAATTCTTCATCAGAATTCGTAGTGAGCATTCCTCATCAGAATTCATAATGGTAATTCCTCATCAGAATTCATAGTGAGAATTCCTCATCAGAATCTGTAATGAGAATTCGTCATCAGAATTCGTAATGAGAGTTAATCATCAGAATTTGTAATGAGAATTCGTTATCGAACTTCATAAGGATTCATATCCTGAATTCGGAGTAGAACTTAATCAGAGTTTGTATCCAGAATTCGGAGCCTAAAACAGAATGCTTCATATCAAAGTTTCAATGATTCCGAGAATATAGAAATGAATCTGAATCTTATACTTAAGAAAAATATGGATGAAAATATGATAAGGATAATTTTTCTTACAAAAGCGATTTTCCTTATAAAAGCAATTTTGTTAAATATAAGGTGTTTGTGATTTTCAAAACAAGAAGGAATGGAAAAGTCATACGGAAAACCTTATTGACTCAAAAATCTCCCCCTTTTGGAAAGCACAAACATCCTTACAAAAAAGAAATTCTAAGAAGAAAGAAAACATTAAGGCTTATCTCCCTTTGCTTATGGATGTAGATGAATACGACTAACTCCCCCTTAGGCTTTGAAACTCTAAGGATCGTATTCTAGATTTCCAGAATGATATTTCATTATGAATAAGAATGTCTTCTTTAATGAGAAACTCCCCCTTAGATAAACTATATTGGAGTTTGTTTTCTTTCTCACCCTTTGTTAAGATTCTTTTTCCCTTTTCTTATTAGGGTCTTTTCCTTATCCCCCTTTGTGATTTTCAAAAAGAATTCGAGGGAATGGAAAATATAACAAGGTACCTGAAAAATTAGTAGCAACAACAAAATAAACAAGCAAGAACAAATTTTCTGTAAAGACCCGTAAATTTCAAGGAATTTTTTTTTTAATTTTCTTTGGAATTTTACAAGAACGCAGTTTCTGACGGCACCTGATTCTGAGGCCCGGTGTGCCCGGAATCATTTTCCGAAGTTTTGGCTCGGGTACGTTCAGTGAACGGACGAGCGGGTTTTTCTAACTTTTGAACCGGTGCCCGGAATCGAATTCTGAGGGCACCGATGAAATCGCAGCGCCGGTTTTTGCCTAGAAACGCCTCTTCTGGAGTTGCGTTTGCTCAGGTGTGGTTTTTAAATTTTGGGACTTAAGGTTAAGAAATAAAATAAAGTTGTTACGACAACTTTATTTTTATTTCACTTGAAGCCACTTGAAAGCCATATTAAGCTGGTTAAGCTTAGTGGAATCGGATAGGGTGCAACTGAAATATCCTATCCTCTTGATAGGATATTTGTGGGTGGGGCCCGCACGAGCCCCGCCGTTTCTTCCGCTAAGTAACGCACCCGCGAAAACCCGTCAAAGAAACTGAAAGTCAACTGACGCGGTTTCTTAGTTTCTTAACAGACCATTAAATTGGGATGTTTCTTTCGTCCAATTAATTGGGCGGTTTCTTTGGTAAATTAATTCTTGGAATTAATTGTTCGTTTCTTTTTTTTTTAATCGTTGCTTGTGCGTTAATAAAATAAGATTACTCTTATTTTATTTTGGGTGGAAGCTTGTGGCGTGGGGAGAATTTGGAGGAGAGCGTTCTTCTTCGGCGAAGAACGCGAAGAACGCCGGCCTCCGGCGAAGAACGCCGAAACCGCAGAAATCAACGACGCTTCTTCCGCGACGTTTCTTCCGCGACGATCGTTCCTTTCCAAGCGACGTTCTCCCTTCGGACGCACCTTGACGACAACGGAATCAACGACGTTTCTCCGGCGACGTTTCTTCCGCGACAATCGTCCTCTTCCGCGACGAACTCGCGAGCGACAACGCTTGAGGTAGGGGTTTTAAACCTTTTTAAAGTTGTTGATCTTTCCTTCGATCTTGAAGGTTCTTTTTTTTTGTCGGCCCTTGTTTCCGAATATTTTTATTTATTTTTAAAAAGATTGTGATGGATTATCGTTCTAGAAAGGCCGATTGTTATCAATCTAATGCGAGGGGGGTCGGGCCGCACAAACACGGCTGAACCCCCCCCCCCCCCCCCTTATTCTTGTTGTTTCTTGCGGATGGAGCGAGATGGCGTGGTGCCGTCGCACCACGCGGGAATCGTACGGCAACTATTGAGCGGCGCCGTCGCGCCGCGCCAAAGAGGCCGCAGATTAAATTAATTTTATTTTGTTCTTGAGCGCAGATTGACGGGCGACGACAAACGAGGCCGCAAGTTAATTTTGAGGCCTCCGCAGTGAAGGTCGGGTCCCGGGATGACCGTAGGCGCAGACGGGAAGCAAATCGGACCACCGGAGCGTCTCCGGTGGCCCGCGGAAGCCGGCGGCGGCGCGGGTCGCCGGCGCGGCGGCGCGGGTCGCCGGCGCTGCGGCGCCGGCGGCCGGAGGCGGCGGCACCCCGCGGGTGTCCAAGGTGGCACCCCGCGGGTGCCGCGGGGTTGTCTGGCGACACCCCGCGGGTGTCCAGGGTGGCACCCCGCGGGTGCCGCGGGGTTGTCTGGCGACACCCCGCGGGTGTCCAGGGTGGCACCCCGCGGGTGCCGCGGGGTTGTCTGGCGACACCCCGCGGGTGCCGCGGCGTTGTCAGGCGGCACCCCGCGGGTGTCCAGCGCGACACCCCGCGGGTGCCGCGGGGTTGTCAGGCGGCACCCCGCGGGTGTCCAGCGCGACACCCCGTGGGTGCCGCGGGGCTGTCAGGCGGCACCCCGCGGGTGTCCAGCGCGACACGCCGCGGGTGCCGCGGGGTTGTCAGGCCGCTCGGCTGAGCCGAGCCGGACCGGCCCTGGCCGGGCGGGGCCGGGCCAACCGGGTCGGACCCGGTTCGGGCCGACCCAGGGGGGGTCGGGCCGGGTCGGCCCGGACCCGGACCCCCCCCCCCCGTTTTCGGACCATTTCGGTCAAATTCACATATCTTGAGCTCCGGACGTCCGAATGACGTACCGTCAGCTTTGTTGAATTCCTCTCAGTGAGACGGAACTTTTGGCTTACTCTGCTCGAGGTTTGGATGCCGACGGAGTACGGTCGGGTCGGTTCGTACACGAAACCAACCGGGCCCCTGGAACGAAAAAGCCAATAACTCACAGACCGGGCGTCCGATTGACGCGCCGTCTGTTTCGTTGACTTCCTCTTGATGAGACGGAACTTTTGACATACTCCGCCCGAGTTTTGGATGCAGTCGGAGTATGGCCGGATTGGATTGTACCCGAAATCCAACCGGGCCCCTGGAACGGAAAAGCTGATATCTTTCAGCCAGGACGTCTGTTCGACGAACCGTCAGCGGCGTTGGTGATTGCGTTGAGTAACGGTCCCTTTGAGTATACCCTATGGGAGTTCAGGGTACAGTTGTGATACGGCCGGGATTGGTTCGCTCACGAAACCAACCGGGCCCCTGGGACGAAAAGGCTAATAACTCACAGACCGGGCGTCCGATTGACGCGCCGTCTGTTGCGTTGAGACCCCTATGATGAGGCGGTCCTTTGAGACACTTCTTTGTGGGACTTTGTGATACTTGGAGTATCGACCAGTAGCTCGTGGAGCGGACCCTCCCGGAGACGAGCGTGCAGAGTACGGAGACCGTGTAGCCGACTGAGACCTGACGACTGCTTGACCGACTCGACTTGGAGTGAGTCGACTAGCCCAGTGGACGGAGCGCCCGGTATTTGGCGGCAGACCCACGGCGGACGGAGCGCCTGGTAGTTGGCAGCAAACCCGCGGTACTCGATAGGAGGAGTACCTCAGTAGGCTATTTGGGTGAGCGCCCGGTATTTGGCGACAGACCCTCAGTGGACGGAGCGCCCGGTAGTTGGCCGCAAACCCGCAGTACTCGACAGGAGGAGTACCTCAGCAGTCTTAGGTTAGTGAGCAGTACCTCGGAGTCGTGACAGGACCACTGTACACTCTAGAGACGGAGCTCCTCAGTAGTTACGGTTTCGATAATGAAAATCCTGGTTTGAGCTGAGTCAATGAATCTTTGTGTTTCCTCATGATTGAGATGGGTCGCTTGATAACTTAGGTAAATGTATGGGCATATACCTGGGTGATGGTTATCCGTTGATTTCATGATTTTTGTGTATCCTTCTGATTGGATGGGTTACTTGATGACTTAGGTATATGTATGGGCATATACCTAAGTAGAGTCTGATGTTACTTCATGATTGTTGTCTTTACTTTGTGGATATCCATGTTGGATTTAGTGAGACTTTAAGGGTCTCGGGGTCCCTACTGAGTAGCTTATACTCACCCCTGCACGGGCTATGCCCGCACTTCGTTGTGTTGGTTGCAGACGACGGACAGCGCAGATCGCAGTTGAGTCTTGCGGAGCAGGTCGGTACCCGGAGGAGGACCACTGGGTGGACGTACCCGGAGTAGACGACAGGACCCGAGGAGTAGAGGAGCTATCTGTACCTACCCTTCAGGTAGGATCCGTGGTGGACGATCCAGGAGCTGAGCCATCTGTACCTACCCTTCAGGTAGGAATCGAGGAGGACGACCCAGGAGCCGCTTCGTTCTTCCAGCTGCTGTTTTTCCCTTTCGAGTTGTACTTTACAGTTGGGCTTGTATTTCCGGCCCTTTTACTTTTCTTCGCTTGTGTTTACTTTTCCGCTTGCTTACTCTGTGGTGTTTGTTTGCTTTTGTAATGGCAATGCCTTCCCAGTTATCAGGATTTACGCCATTGGTGCTAGTCGCCAGCCCCTGGCCTATGGAAGGTGGGCTTGGGGTAGTCACGGCACGGGCCCCGAGGTCGGGTCGTGACAGATTGGTATCATAGGTGGTCGGTTCTACCGCCGATTCTGATCTTTCTTTCTGTGAAGCAATAGTGTTAAGGGTACCGAGTATGGTTTTCAGTTCAGGGAGTCCAGTGTTGGTGCGGGTGACAACTGAATTCCGACTTTGTGCACGAAAACACTGATTGCGTGTGTGTTTCCAAAGTTTAAAAATATCAGCTCAAACCAGGTCAGCTCACCAGGTTTAATCGTTTGACTGTGTTACGATGTTTCTTTCAGGATGCCTTTTCTCGGACGACCAGCTTTAGCCCAGAGGGATGTGCGTACTGACAGCCTGCCGACCGACGAGGCTTCGGTTCAGGGCCCTCTTGCAGTCGAGGCACCAGCAGAGGCACCAGCGGTACTACCATGCGTTGGGCCACCGATGCCACCAGCCCCAGCAGTAGGCGATGCACGACGCTTGAGTGCGCTGCATGAGTTCCAGCGCCAGAGGCCACCCAGGTTCAGGGGAGAGACGGACCCGCAGGCGGCTGAGGATTGGCTGGAGGCTGTGGTGGGAGTCTTCAGGCTAGTGGGGACGCCATCGGACTTTATGGCGATCTTTGCGGCTAGCCTTCTTCAGGCAGCAGCAGGCAGGTGGTGGAGCCACTTGTTCCAGTTTTGCCGTGGGATGGCCTTCTCTTGGGAAGACTTCGAGACCTCCTTCAGGTTGGAGTATGTGCCAGTAGCTCTACACCCCGAGCGTGTTCGGGAGCTGCTGCATTTGTCGCGTGCTTCTCGATCAGAAGCCGAGTCATCTGTGGGCAGTAGACAGATAATGCAGAGGCCCAGAAAGACCAGACCAGCAGTTGGGCGATCTCGGGTTTTAGGACCGGTGGTGCAGGGCACCCGGAGTGGGAACAGAGCCAGCCGTGCAAGGAGCAGGTTGTGTTACTCATGCCGCGGAAAGGGTCATCTGGCACGTGACTATCCGACTCCCGATCCGAAGGCTTTGGGGGAGCCACCGAGATAGAGGCAGCGACAAATGCTTGAGCAACAGTAGAACTCTTGGAGCAGGTGGACAGGAGCGGAACTAGTGGATACGTCTCTTGTACTTCTAGTTCCATGTTTGATGTTGTATTCGTGTCTTTGTATTATGAGCTGCAATAATAAAGAAGACACTTATCTCTTGTGATGTTTGCCTTCCTGTCCTCTTTTGTGATGTTACTGAGTGGTCCCGGTTAAACTGTTGACTTGACCCTCACTTTCGAGATTTCAACTGGAGCAGACCCAGTGACCTCACACTGATGCCGACAGTGTGACTCGACCCTTGGAGGCGAGAGTGACAGTTGGATCTCTTAGTAGTTACGTCGAGGCCTTACGACGTCATCCATGGCATGAATGCATCCTTCATGCCAGGATTGACTGTATTAGGCAATGGGTGTGGTTCATCTAGAGAGGGGATGAGACCAGGTTTCTCTTTTCGGCAAAGGATAAATTTTAGCAGCTCTTCCAGATCATATGCAAAGGAGGTGCAGTTCATCCAGGAGCGGATGAAGACTGCACAGTGCAGTAAGAAACAGGAAACCAGTGCCAGTCTTAGAGACTCGGGCGTGTTAAATGTTTCAAGAAGAGGAAGCTTAAAGGACAGATGAATCTGCGGAGTAGCAGACGTGGAAGTGGGGCCTTGAGAGCAGCAGGTGGTGGTGTACATCTCAACATGTTACAACCACCCGCCTTTGAAATCCCCGCCAGGGTCAGGGAGCAGGAGGGCTGGGAAGCAGAGTAGCTGCATGCGGTCAAGTAGTGTGACCCAGGGGCTCTAAGAATGATTCGGGGTATGGGCTATGTCTACTATGAGCTGCCATATCCTTAGACATAGGTACCAATCATTCTTTCCTTCCACGAATCTTGTCCCAGACCTAGAGGTTCCGGGTAAGCCGTTGACTTGACCCTCACGTCTGGAGATACCTTTGGGAGGAGACTCGATAATCACACTTACGCCGACAGTGTGATCTGACCACGAGGCGAGAGTTTCGGTTGGAATCTCTTGGTGGCAGCGTCGAGGCCTTGCGACGTTGGTCTGGTTATGGATCGAATTCACAGATCATACCCAGGTTGACTGTTTTAGGCAAAAAGGTTGTGGTTTATCTACAACGTTGGGATAGGTTTTCCTTGGTCAGCGAAAAGGAAACCCTGGGCAGCTCAAGATAAACTCATGCACAGGAGGGTGTAGCCGATCATTCTTGGGTCGACCCACCTTACCTTCGTGGCAGCAGGAGTTTTGAGTTTCAGTTCTAATCAGAAATGGAGACCTCTGGAGTTCGAGGATGACGACCACGTCTTCTTATGGGTCTCACCTCGACGAGGTTTACGGAGATGTGGCCTGGGAGGCAAGTTATCTCCGAGGTTCAACGGACCTATCTAGGTCCTCAGCTGGGTAGGCGAGGTGGTTTACCGCTTGGCCCATCCACTTCAGTTGCACTAGGTGCACGACGTTTTCCATGTATCCCAACTGAGGAGATACGTGCTCGACCCCCCTTCGCATATCATCGACCATGAGGAGCTAGACGGTTGCGATGAGTGTCTTATACGGAGGTTCCTGTGGGGATCGATGATCGACAGGAGCGGATCCTAGGAGGATGGTCGATTCCTCTTGTGCACTGTCTTTGGCAGCGCGGGAACCTCCAGGTGAGCACATGGGAGCGGAAGGCTCAGATGCGTGCTCAGTACCGCTTTGTTTCCCTAAGTCTGTGGTGAAGCTTTACGGGGACGTAAAGCCCTGTGGTGGGAGTAATGTAAAGACCCGTAAATTTCAAGGAATTTTTTTTTAATTTTCTTTGGAATTTTACAAGAACGCAGTTTCTGACGGCACTTGATTCCGAGGCCCGGTGTGCCCGGAATCATTTTCCGAAGTTTTGGCTCGGGTACGTTCAGTGAACGGACGAGCGGGTTTTTCTAACTTTCGAACCGGTGCCCGGAATCGAATTCTGAGGGCACCGATGAAATCGCAGCGCCGGGTTTTGCCTAGAAACGCCTCTTCCGGAGTTGCGTTTGCTCAGGTGTGGTTTTTAAATTTTGGGACTTAAGGTTAAGAAATAAAATAAAGTTGTTACGACAACTTTATTTTTATTTCACTTGAAGCCACTTGAAAGCCACATTAAGCTGGTTAAGCTTAGTTGAAGCGGATAGGGTGCAACTGAAATATCCTATCCTCTTGATAGGATATTTGTGGGTGGGGCCCGCACGAGCCCCGCCGTTTCTTCCGCTAAGTAACGCACCCGCGAAAACCCATCAAAGAAACTGAAAGTCAACTGACGCGGTTTCTTAGTTTCTTAACAGACCATTAAATTGGGCTGTTTCTTTCGTCCAATTAATTGGGCGGTTTCTTTGGTAAATTAATTCTTGGAATTAATTGTTCGTTTCTTTTTTTTTTAATCGTTGCTTGTGCGTTAATAAAATAAGATTACTCTTATTTTATTTTGGGTGGAAGCTTGTGGCGTGGGGAGAATTTGGAGGAGAGCGTTCTTCTTCGGCGAAGAACGCGAAGAACGCCGGCCTCCGGCGAAGAACGCCGAAACCGCGGAAATCAACGACGCTTCTTCCGCGATGTTTCTTCCGCGACGATCGTTCCTTTCCAAGCGACGTTCTCCCTTAGGACGCACCTCGACGACAACGGAATCAACGACGTTTCTCCGGCGACGTTTCTTCCGCGACGATCGTCCTCTTCCGCGACGAACTCGCGAGCGACAACGCTTGAGGTAGGGGTTTTAAACCTTTTTAAAGTTGTTGATCTTTCCTTCGATCTTGAAGGTTCTTTTTTTTTTGTCGGCCCTTGTTTCCGAATCTTTTTATTTATTTTTAAAAAGATTGTGATGGATTATCGTTCTAGAAAGGCCGATTGTTATCAATCTAATGCGAGGGGGGTCGGGCCGCACAAACACGGCCGAACCCCCCCTCCTCCTTTATTCTTGTTGTTTCTTGCGGATGGAGCGAGATGGCGTGGTGCCGTCGCACCACGTGGGAATCGTACGGCAACTATTGAGCGGCGCCGTCGCGCCGCGCTGTGGAACGAAATCAAACAAGATCGAGACGCCTTCGCGCCACACCGAGAAGTCGTTCAAGCACGCGACGTCGTCGCGCCGCGCCAAAGAGGCCGCAGATTAAATTAATTTTATTTTGTTCTTGAGCGCAGATTGACGGGCGACGACAAACGAGGCCGCAAGTTAATTTTGAGGCCTCCGCAGTGAAGGTCGGGTCCCGGGATGACCGTAGGCGCAGACGGGAAGCAAATCGGACCACCGGAGCGTCTCCGGTGGCCCGCGGAAGCCGGTGGCGGCGCGGGTCGCCGGCGGCCGGAGGTGGCGGCACCCCGCGGGTGTCCAGGGTGGCACCCCGCGGGTGCCGCGGGGTTGTCTGGCGACACCCCGCGGGTGTCCAGGGTGGCACCCCGCGGGTGCCGCGGGGTTGTCTGGCGAAACCCTGCGGGTGTCCAAGGGGGCACCCCGCGGGTGCCGCGGGGTTGTCTGGCGACACCCCGCGGGTGTCCAGCGCGACACCCCGCGGGTGCCGCGGGGTTGTCAGGCGGCACCCCGCGGGTGTCCAGCGCGACACCCCGCGGGTGCCGCGGGGTTGTCAGGCGCCACCCCGCGGGTGTCCAGCGCGACACCCCGTGGGTGCCGCGGGGCTGTCAGGCGGCACCCCGCGGGTGTCCAGCGCGACACCCCGCGGGTGCCGCGGGGTTGTCAGGCCGCTCGGCCGAGCCGAGCCGGACCAGCCCTGGCCGGGCGGGGCCGGGCCAACCGGGTCGGACCCGGTTCGGGCCGACCCAGGGGGGTCGGGCCGGGTCGGCCCGAACTCGGACCCCCCCCCCCCCCGTTTTCGGACCATTTCGATCAAATTCACATATCTTGAGCTCCGGATGTCCGAATGACGTACCGTCAGCTTTGTTGAATTCCTATCAGTGAGACAGAACTTTTGGCTTACTCTGATCGAGGTTTGGATGCCGACGGAGTATGGTTGGGTCGGTTCGTACACGAAACCAACCGGGCCCCTGGAACGAAAAAGCCAATAACTCACAGACCGGGCGTCCGATTGACGCACCGTCTGTTTCGTTGACTTCCTCTTGATGAGACGGAACTTTTGACATACTCCGCCCGAGTTTTGGATGCAGTCGGAGTATGACCGGATTGGATTGTACCCGAAATCCAACCGGGCCCCTGGAACGGAAAAGCTGATATCTTTCAGCCAGGACGTCCATTCGACGAACCGTCAGCGGCGTTGGTGATTGCGTTGAGTAACGGTCCCTTTGAGTATACCCTATGGGAGTTCAGGGTACAGTTGTGATACGGCCGGGATTGGTTCGCACACGAAACCAACCGGGCCCCTGGGACGAAAAGGCTAATAACTCACAGACCGGGCATCCGATTGACGCGCCGTCTGTTGCGTTGAGACCCCTATGATGAGGCGGTCCTTTGAGACACTTCTTTGTGGGACTTTGTGATACTTGGAGTATCGACCAGTAGCTCGTGGAGCGGACCCTCCCAGAGACGAGCGTGCAGAGTACGGAGACCGTGTAGCCGACTGAGACCTGACGACTGCTTGACCGACTCGACTTGGAGTGAGTCGACTAGCCCAGTGGACAGAGCGCCCGGTATTTGGCGGCAGACCCACGGCGGACGGAGCGCCTGGTAGTTGGCAGCAAACCCGCGGTACTCGACAGGAGGAGTACCTCAGTAGGCTATTTGGGTGAGCGCCCGGTATTTGGCGACAGACCCTCAGCGGACGGAGCGCCCGGTAGTTGGCCGCAAACCCGCAGTACTCGACAGGAGGAGTACCTCAGCAGTCTTAGGTTAGTGAGCAGTACCTCGGAGTCGTGACAGGACCACTGTACACTCTAGATACGGAGCTCCTCAGTAGTTACGGTTTCGATAATGAAAATCCTGGTTTGAGCTGAGTCAATGAATCTTTGCGTTTCCTCATGATTGAGATGGGTCGCTTGATAACTTAGGTATATGTATGGGCATATACCTGGGTGATGGTTATCCGTTGATTTCATGATTTTTGTGTATCCTTGTGATTGGATGGGTTACTTGATGACTTAGGTATATGTATGGGTATATACCTAAGTAGAGTCTGATGTTACTTCGTGATTGCTGTCTTTACTTTGTGGATATCCATGTTGGATTTAGTGAGACCTTAAGGGTCTCGGGGTCCCTACTGAGTAGCTTATACTCACCCCTGCACGGGCTATGCCCACATTTCGTTGTGTTGGTTGCAGACGACGGACAGTGCAGATCGCAGTTGAGGCTTGCGGAGCAGGTCAGTACCCAGAGGAGGACCACTGGGCGGACGTACCCGGAGTAGACGACAGGACCCGAGGAGTAGAGGATCTATATGTACCTACCCTTCAGGTAGGATCCGTGGTGGACGATCCAGGAGCTGAGCCATCTGTACCTACCCTTCAGGTAGGAATCGAGGAGGACGACCCAGGAGCCGCTTCGTTCTTCCAGCTGCTGTTTTTCCCTTTCGAGTTGTACTTTACAGTTGGGCTTGTATTTCCGGCCCTTTTACTTTTCTTCTCTTGTGTTTACTTTTCCGCTTGCTTACTCTGTGGTGTTTGTTTGCTTTTGTAATGGCAATGCCTTCCCAGTTATCGGGATTTACGCCATTGGTGCTAGTCTCCAGCCCCTGGCCTATGGAAGGCGGGCTTGGGGTAGTCACGGCATGGGCCCCGAGGTCGGGTCGTGACATTTTCATTAAGTTTGAAGAGCTCAACAACAAAGAAATTTAGACACAACAAAAGATCGGATCTGTCTATTTTGGATCTTTTTCCTTCGCCATGAGACCCTTAAGAATAGTCTTTATCTTTTTCAAGTCTTTATGGTCTTCCTCGGCTTGCTTCTCTAACACAACAATTCTTTCAATTTGGGCTTCAATCTTTTCTTTTTGGGCTTAAAGCTTTTCTTCCTGAGATTTAAGATTTTCTTCCTGAGCCTTCATCTTTTCTTCAAACTCAATCCGATGATCCCTTTCATATTTCCAATTTTGAGAGACGGAATTTAGCTTCCCATTCAGATCTCCGACTTCTTGAATCTGGAAATTCTTTTCATTTGTCAATTTCTCTTCAAAGGAATAAGTTAGCTCATTTATCTTCCTGTCCTCAGTCTCAAAAGCATCCTTCACATTATCTTGAAATTCATCAAAGAGACTCATTTCTTCTACAGTCTTCCTCGACCAACTGTTCATACTCTTGCAAGATCTTTTGTGGGCTTCATAGCCGAAAAAGAAAGATTTGAATTGAGCTTCTATCTCAACACACTTATCCATAACCATGGATATGGAGTCTGATTTATGATTCAAAGCATGTTGGAGCATTGACATCTTGAATCAATGCTTGAGAAGGTCGGAATAGAGCCTACCAACTTCTTTAAAGACTGAACAACAAAGTCATGCCCCAACGAAGATGACTCTGAATCCGAGACTTTGCTTGGAGAATTTTCTTCTTCAACTTGGTCAATCTTTCTCTTTGAAGAACTACCAACTTCCTTTCTCTTCACCACTACTGAGCTCGGAGTATCAACAAGAATTTTCTTTCCCTTGTCTTTTTTCAGAATAGAATCTTGTTCTGGAGTTCTTTTTTCACTATCAGTTACTTGAATAATATTTTCTTCATCATCAGCAACTTTTTGAGCTACATCCTCTACGTTCTCCATTTGAGCAACATCATGTAGAAGTTGTTCTTATTCTTAATGATAAACTACTTCTTCTTCTCCTTCTTGCTCATCGTTTCCAGGAGTGACTAATTTCGAAGATTCAGCTTCTGAAGTTCGGAGCGACAGATGTTCCGAAGGTGTTCCCTTATAATCATCTACTTGCTTCAACACATCTCTGGTTTCACCACTCCGTCAGCAACAGCTTCTTCTTCTTCCACTTTCTCAACTTGCTCACCTTCCTCAACAGGCTTAGCTACTGCCTCTTTCGGAGCGACAAAATTTCTTCCTGGAGTCTCAGGAAGAGAGTCCAAGGAAAAAGATCTCGGAACAGGAATGTTCGCAGAAACCATCTCATTGAACTTCAAAAATGCCTGAGCTACCTCTGCTTCAGACAACTTCTTCTTAAGCTTCTTTTCTTTGACTTGTTTTTCTAACTCATCCGCAATTTTTTCCTTCAAGGCCTTAGCCTCCGCAGGATCCAAGCCAAACGGAGGCTCCCCTTGCACTCTTTTTTCTTTAATCTCCCTCTATTTAGAAACTACCTCATCTGGGTAATATTTCTTCTTCTTTGGCTTTGGAGGTGCGGAATGAACTTCCTTAGACTTGGGATTCTCTGCTTTAACTTCAACTTCTTTCAACTTTCTCTTCCTTACTGGCTTAGAGGATTCTGGATCAGCAACTTTCGTAACTGCTTCTTCTTGAGCAGGTAAATCAATAAACCGACCAGTCTTCTTGTCGAAAGATACATCCATCCTTTTGAGAGTGCCATAACTTACCAACATAATCTTTAAAACTCTTGGCTTAGACTTGCAATCCTCCTTGAAAGACTCAAGGCACCGAACTATCAACTTTGAGAGGATTGTGGGATACATTATGATCTGAGCTCTTAGATTCCCTTTCTTAACATTCTCAAGAGTAATGAGAATGTGCTTCATCATGTTAAACTTCTTCATATTTATCATAAAATCTAGGATGTAGATCTCACTCTTCTTCAGACTATCTTTTTCACCCTTTCTCGGTACGATAAGGCCTTGTACCCATAATTCTAGGATCTGGAAATTTGTAGACAGAGAAGCAATCTTCGGAGCCTTATCATCTGACAGTCCGAGAGTTTCTAATGCTTTTTCCTTGTAGAAGCTACCCTTTGAATCCGGCAACACATGAGATATGAATTCAGATTCTCCTTCATTATTCAGCCCTAACAAGCTAGCTGCCTTGGCATATGAAAGCTTATAAGTCTTACTATAAGACTTAAAAGGAAACTTTTCTCTTCCATCTTCCTTAAGAAATGAGAGTGTCTCATACAACTCTATAAGCAAATCTGAATAGACTTCATCTTGAGTCCCAGGTTTCGACACAACAACATCTTCCCATCCATCAAGCTTAATATTCTTGGATATAAGAGAGTCATACTTGTTGAAGAAATCAGGATGAACCAGCCTCTCTCTATATACTAACCACTTTGAAATCGGCTTAGAGGAAGACATGTCTTGAGAAGCTACTTCCACAGACTTTCGGATCTGAAGACCTCTAAGAAGTTCGGAACGGAGAAATCTGAAGTTCGGAACGGCTTTAAAATAGAGAGGCAGATATTTGGGACGCTAGAGCTTGAAAACTGATGTGGTACAACCATTTGTAGTCCCCTTTATATAGGCAACGAGAAAACGGTTCAACTTCCACAGTTGATCGAACGGTTGTGATAAGATGAGATTAGATCTGACGGTCAAAAACCAATTCTCATGAAAACTTGAATCCAATCTTTTGAGGTTTTATTGAAAACAAAGATTTAAGAAAATTATAATCCAAAACCAAAATATAAGAGAATGCCAGCAAGTAAAGTATGACTATGAAAACTTGAGTAAGGAAATTATACCTTTCGGATTGGCTTAGGAGGATTATTCGTAATGGGTAATATAAAAAAAACTACGAAAAATCTTTATTACGAAAAGACATAGTTCACAGAACTCACTACGAAAAATAAACTCAGTACAAAAAACATTATAAGAATTCAGGGAAAAAAAATTTAAAAAAATTTGAATAAGAAAAACTCATTATGAAAGACTCGGTACGAAAATGTCATTATGAAAATACCAGTACAAAATTTCCATTCCGGAAGTGTTCAATAAGAAGTTTTTGATTCCAGAAGTCTTCTATATGAACATATCCATTCTGGAAATTTTAGTTCCGGAAATTTCCATTCCGAAAATTTAGTTCCGAAAATTTTAAAAAAAAACTTTGGGGAAAAAAAATTTGTTACATTAACAATCAAATGTACTCCCCCTATAAAAAGGAGTTTATTACTATAAGGAAACTTTTTCAACAGAAATTTAATTAAGAAATATTACCTTACGGTTGTCATTCCTAACTTTTGTTTAATGTATTCAAATCTATCAGAAGGCAAAGATTTTGTGAAAATATCAACAAGTTGATCTTGTGTTCTGATAAACTGAAGAATAATATCTCCTTTTTGTGTGTGATCCCTAAGAAGGTGATGCCTAATATCTATGTGTTTTGCACGAGAGTGATGTGTAGGGTTCTTACTTAAAGCAATGGAACTTGTGTTATCACACAAAATTTTAGTTTTAGTAAAACTCAAGCCATAGTCTGTGAGTGTGTGTTGCATCCACAACACTTGAGCACAACAACTTCCAGCTGCTACATATTCAGCTTCAGCAGTGGAGAGTGCTACAGAATGTTGCTTCTTGCACGACCAAGAAACTAATGAATCTCCTAAGAAATGACAAGTTCCGGATGTACTCTTTCTATCCATTCTACATCCACCAAAGTCAACATCAAAAAAGCTTTTTAGAACAAAATCATTTCCAGAAGTATAAAATAATCCTAGATCCATGGTTCCCTTAAGGTAGCGAAAAATTCTTTTTACTGCCTTTAAGTGAGATTCCTTAGGATTGGATTGATATCTTGCACATAAGCATATTGAGAACATTAAGTCTGGTCGACTAGCTATTAAGTAAAGTAAACTTCCTATCATACCTCTAAAGGATGTTTGATCTATTGGATTCCCAGCTTCATCAAGATATAAAGAGTTTGAGGTGCCAATAGGAGTACTAATAATCTTAGTGTTGTCATAACCATACTTTTTGAGAAGATCTTTAGTATACTTATGTTGAGATATGTAGGTTCCTTCTGGTTTTTGAGAAATTTTAAATCCAAGGAAAAAAGTTAACTCGCCCATCATACTCATTTCAAACTCAGATTTCATTAGACTTGCAAAAGAGTCGGTCAAAGATTGCTGAGTTGAACCAAATATGATGTCATCAACATAAATTTGAACAATCAAAACATTTTTCTTATCTTTCTTTATAAAAATGGTTGGATCTGCATTTCCCTTAACATAGTTATTTTGAAGCAAAAATCCAGTGATTCTATTATACCATGCTTGTGGGGCTTGTTTAAGACCATATAGAGCTTTGGTAAGTCTGAAAACATGATCAAGATGTTTTGTATCTTCAAATCCAAGAGGTTGTTCAACAAAAACTTCCTCTTAAACATAACCGTTAAGAAAAGCACATTTCACATCCATTTGAAAAAGTTTAAAATTAAAGAATGCTGCAAAGGCAAGTAGAATACGAATAGATTCAAGTCTGGCTACTCGAGCATAGGTTTCTTCATAGTCTTTTCCCTCTTGATGATTATAACCTTTAGCAACAAGTCTAGCTTTATTTCTTACTATGACTCCATTTTCATCACATTTATTTTTGAAAACCCATTTTACTCCAATAACAGAAGTTTTCTTAGGTCTTTCAACCAAAGTCCAGACTTTATTCCTTTCGAATTCATTTAGTTCATCTTGCATGGCTTTGATCCAATCATCATCACCTAAAGCTTCATCAGTGCTTTTAGGTTCTAATTGGGAAAGAAATGCTAGATGTTCTACTTCATTTCTTAAGGATCTTCTAGTCCTTACAGGTTGATTTACATCACCAATGATACTATCACTGGGATGATTCTTAAGAAACACCTGATTTGGGTTTTGAAAAGCATGTTCATCAACATAGGGTAGAAAGTCATCTGGAGTAAATGTTTCAGAATTATTTTCTTGAACATTATCCTTATCAGAGGGTTCTTCTATCAAAGGTTGACAATCAGTTTTTAAAAACACATCCGAGGATGTAGGCTGGGATGGTTTAAAAACAAAAGGATCAGACTCATCAAATTTTACATGCACTATTTCTTCAACAGTACAAGTGTTTTTATTAAAAACTCTAGAAGCCTTAGATGTTGTGGAATATCCTAAGAAAATTCCTTCATCAGATTTTGGTGCGAATTTATGTAAGTTATCTTTAGTATTCAGAATTAATACTTTGCAACCAAAAACCTTGAAGTAGGATAGTATTGGTTTTCTACCATTCCATAACTCATAAGGAGTTTTATTAAGAAAAGGTCTAATCAAAACTCGATTTATAGTATAGCAAGAAGTACTTACAGCTTCAGCCCAGAAATGTCTAGCTATAGAATATTCACTCAACATGGTTCTAGTTATCTCTTGAAGAATTCTATTTCTTCTTTCAACTACACCATTTTGTTGAGGAGTTCTAGGTGCTGAAAAATTGTGAGTAATACCTTTTTTACTACAAAAAGTTTCAAAATCAGAATTTTGAAATTCTCCTCCATGATCATTATGAATAGTTTTCAATGGAAGGTTTTTCTCATTTTTAACTTGAGCTCTAAAACTTTTGAAATAATAAAAAACTTCATACTTATTTTCTAGAAAATAAACCCAAGTAAATCTAGTGTAATCATCAACTAGAACAAACATATAGTATCTTCCTCCAATACTTCCAGTTTGTGTTGGACCAAAAAGATCCATGTGCACTAACTGTAATGCATCAGTTGTTGAGACTTCACCGATTGATTTAAAACTAGATTTATGTTGCTTTCCATATTGACAAGGATCAAAAACTTTAGAAGAATAAAATCTAAGCTCCGGTAGATCCTTAACTAGTTTCTTCTTATAGAGTTTGCATAAGTTCCTAAGGTTACAGTGACCTAGTCATCTATGCCATAACCAGGAATGATCTTCCATTGCACTTAGGCAAGGTAAATATTGACTCATGAGGTCTTCTAAGTTTAAGGTATAAACATTCTCATGCCTATTGTCTGAGAGAATAAATTCTTCCTTGAAATTATGAACTAAGCACTTATCATTCCTAAAATTCAGAAGGTAACCTTCATCACATAACTGACTTATGCTAATGAGGTTGTCTTAAGACCCTTAACAAAAATAACATTTGAAATTAAGGTTTTACCAAGAAAAACAATATTACCAATACCAACAATTTCTCTCTTAGCATTATCTCTGAAATATACCTTTCCTCCTTTCGTTTTGATAATCTTTTCAAAATAGATTTTGTTACCAGTCATGTGCCGGGAACATCCACTATCCATGTACCATGTATTGTTACTGGTACTCTCTTTATTTTCCTGAAATCAAGAAGAGAATTAGACTTTCGGAATCAAAACTTGTTTAGATCCTAGATTACCAGATGACAAAATTTTAGGAACCCACATCTTCTTAGAAAAGTAAGATTTGTGAAATCCTAGAGATTGGGTTTTGTTTAAGGAACAATTCTTTTCCCAGTGACCACCACATTGACACTTAGTACAAAATGTGGCACTTTGAGGAACAAAATAATTGTTACTAAAAATTGGTTTTGCATGGGTATAACCAAATCCAGATTTATTTCTTAAAGGTCGTATTTGGGAATACATTTTATCAAAATTTTCCTTACCATGGGTAAAGTTTGATAAACACTTCTTTAAGGAAAAAATTTTGGACTTGAGTTTTATAATCATGTTTTTATTCTCAAAATCATTAGTTTTAGAACTAGAGCTAGGCTTGAAAATATTTTTCTTAGAAATTACTTTTTCTAATTCTTTAAAAAGTTTGTTCTTGTCAGAACTTACTTCCTCAAGATTTTTTGAAATAATCTCAAAATCAACATTTTTCCTATCAAGATCTTTAGAAAGATCTGATATCTCTTTTGTAAGAATAGAATTCCTAGAGTTTGATTTATCAAGTTTTTTATTGAGTTTGGAATTCTCAATCTCAATAAGTTCAGCAAACCTAGAGACTTCTTCATAAGTAGGTAAAGTATTTTCTTCATCAGAAGAGGATTCTTCATCAGAAGAGTTATAATACTTACTATCATTTGAATTTAAAGAAACATTGGTCAATGATTCAGCATTTCGTACCTTATCCATAAAACAATGATTATCAATAGGTAATCTGGCTATAAGACCAATATTCTTCTGTCCTGAAGATTCATAATCAGAAGATTCATCTGAAGAGTCACCACCACTGGCACTCCAGGTATCATTAGCTTTCAAAACATTCTTAGCTTTGGCTTTATAATACTTATTTCTGTTCCTGTCTGAATGCCTTTCCTTCCTTTCTTTCTTTTTGAGCAAAGGGCAATCTGGTCTAATATGTCCAGCTCTCTTGTACTCATAACAAGTAACTTCTCTATCTTTCTTATCTTTCTTGTCCTTTTTCTTATACTTAGATTGGAAATTTCTCTGGCCATCTATCTTGTCCATCCTTCAAGAAAGATTTGCTAATTCATTTTCATAGACTTCACTTTCAATAGATTCAGATTGGAAAATAACTTTCTTAGACTTGGATCTGGTTACTCTCTCAGGAGTCTTAGCTTTCATTTGATTTGATGTTGTTGTAAAAGCAACAGTACCATTTCCATTTTTCTTTTTGATGTTGTCAGCATCTCTCTTCATTCTGGTTTCATGTTGTAGAAGAGTTCCAAATAACTCATCAAGAGAAATTTGAGTAACCTTCATGTTCTCATCTATAGCGGTTCTTTTGGATTCCCACTCATTGGGCATAATATCAATTATCTTGTCCACAAGTGCTTCATCATCTAACCCTTTTTCTCCCATAGATTGTAGACTGTTGACAATAGTCATAAATCTCTGTTGAACTTTACAAATTGGTTCACCATAAGGAAAGTTTAAGCCATGATATTCAGCTCTAAGCATAGCTCTCCTAGTCTCAATCACCTTAGAATTTCTAAAGTGTGTAACCTCTAACTTCTTCCAGATACAATTAGCTGCTTCACAAGAAGAAATTTGGCTATATATATTTCTAGTTATTGAACAAAGTAGAGTATTGCGTACCTTATAGTTGAGTTGATACTCTTGCTTTTCCTGGTTAGTAAAAGTTCTAACTTTCTTATTAGGAATTTTATAATCACCAGTAAGCATAACAAAGTTTTCCACTCTAGTATTGATAACAAAAGTATTCATTCAATCTCTCCAGTACTCATAATCATTACCATCAAATATTGGTGGTCTTGTAGGATTTAGATTATCAATAGAACCAACATTAATTCCTACCATACTTAAAACAACCTTCGGTACACAAACTTGTTAGTAGAAAAAGTTCATAATCACAAAGTTAGGAATGAGAATGTTCAGAATGAGAAAGTGAGCAAGAAAAACTTATAATTGAGTACAAGTATTTCAGAGACCTCCTCTGATACCAATTGTAGGATTGGTATAGAGTATGAGGTTTCCAACCTCTGATACCAATTGTAGGATCGCAATAGTGATGTAGATGCTCAATATACAAGAGGGGGGTGAATTGTATCCTTTAAAAATTCCTTTGGAACCTTTAAAGTTAGTTATGATTAACTATGTTTTCCTTAAGCAAAGGAAAGGGCTAAGTTTAACAAAGTTAAACTTAAGAAAATTCACAACACCTCTAACACCAAATGAAAACTTGGAAAGAGATTCCGAAAGTAGGTTCCGGAAATTGAAACTTAACAAAATATTACAATATGATATTCTACATTAAAGCATATAGAATCTAAATGAAACAGAGTACAAGTAAGGAAGTATAAGAAAGTACTTTCCTTACGATACAAAATGTAGCGGAAATAAACAAGTAGTAAAACTACAAGTAACAAGATGTAAGTCTTTTAACCCAAAGAGAAGGGTATCCAACAACCTTGGATAAAGGTCCCTTGATTTATACTTTCAAGCAAGTTTGTCTTACCCACACCAGGGTAAGACCTCGATACGAAGATCGGAGTCTCTGTCTTGCTATCCCCACAAGCCCTAAACTTCAAGGTAGTTGGCCACCTCTGTCTTCCTCAGCAAGGAATCCCCCAACTTCAAGGTGTTGGAAACCTCTGTCTTCCTATCCTCAGAAGTCCTCAAATGTAATCACCAACATTCGGAGTCGCATGAAGCTTTGAGAGTTAATAAGAGCCTCTCTCTCTAGAAATCACTTCAATGGCATGTATGCACAATGTTGAAGAAGTTATCCATCAGCTTTTAACACTAAGATCTTTCAAATGAGCTCCTATTTATAGGTAAGGTCGGCCTCCTTTCCAACAGTCATATTTTCCTTAAAAATCGGAGGGACATGTACACATGTAACTTAACCAACGGTTAGTTTATAACAGAATGGACGACATCATTTTATAACGAAACAAGTGTAACAGAATGTACAACATCGTTTTAATTCTAACTCAAAAGTTCGAAGTGAAGATTCGGAGTGAATGTTCGGAGTGTAAAAATATATTAAAGAGTAGATAAATTATAAAAGCGTAAGCAAAATGAAAGTTCGTAGTCTGACCAAAAATAATTTTTGGAGTCTAAATAAATTCAGAGTGAATAAAACAAAGATGATCAGATTTTGTTTAATAGGTGAATTCGGAATGAGAATTCGGAATGAGAATTCGGAATGAGAATTCGGAATGAGAATTCGTCATCAGAATTCGTAGTGATAATTCCTCATCAGAATTCATAATGGGAATTCCTCATCAGAATTTGTAGTGAGAATTCCTCATCAGAATTCGTAATGAGAATTCGTCATCAGAATTCGTAATGAGAGTTAATCATCAGAATTCGTAATGAAAATTCGTTATCGAACTTCATAAGGATTTGTATCCTGAATTCGGAGTATAACTTAATCAGAGTTCGTATCCAGAATTCGGAATGAAACTTTATTACAGTTCTCATCTGGAATTCGGAGTGAAACTTCCTTACAGTTCTTATCCAGAATTCGGAGCCTAAAACAGAATGCTTCATATCAAAGTTTCAACGATTCCGAGAATATAGAAATGAATCTGAATCTTATACATAAGAAAAATATGGATGAAAATATGATAAGGATAATTTTTCTTACAAAAGTGATTTTCCTTATAAAAGCAATTTTCCTTATAAAAGCAATTTTCTTAAAGATAAGGTGTTTGTGATTTTCAAAACAAGAAGGAATGGAAAAGTCATAAGGAAAACCTTATTGACTCAACAAAATTTACCCTAACTTAATTTTTATATTAATATTTAAAATATTAATTTTATTTTGACATATAATAATTATAAAAGATCCAAATTTTTATTTAAAATAGGTTTGCTATTTAAAGGCAGTAAAAGCGCATTAATAAAAATATAGAATTTATGTATAATATTATGTTTGTTCTTATCTCATGATTATAAAATATATTTGATTAATATATAAAATATTTTATTAAATATATATATATATATATTCCATTAATATCACTCACTAATTTTAGTTAATTTAATTAATTAGGATACAACAACTTTGTGAGCATAAAAATATTTTTCTATAAAAACATTCCCTTTATATGAAATTGGTTACTATATTAATTTATAATTAATTTGTAATCAATGAATTCATTTCATATTTTTCTAAACCATATATTTTCATAATTTAGTTAATACTATTCACAATGGCTAGTTTATATCTTATTATATTAGATAATAATATTTTAATATTATATTTTTGTTTAGTTAAACTCGACCATGCATGTAACGCTAGCCATTGAAGAAACTCATTATTGTGTGTGACGTTTTCTAACTCATTTCCACATTAATTTCAAGCTATAAAATATATTTACTTTAATTAAAATAATAAATATATTATAAATTCTTGGGATATCATATTCTCTTACGTACTTGGTGTTGTGTGTCACCCACACTATCGAATAAAATGTTCCTACTTTAGATTCATATGCCATTACATTATCCTCACCTTAATTAAATTTAATGATCACATTTTAGAAATAATCTTTGTGATTAATTATTTTAAATTTCGTATTTTTTGAAATCGCACATTGTGAGAAGGGTTTGTAATAAATCCTCTAAAAATAAAGAATGGGATGTACAATGTTCACATGGAATAACATATAACTAGGTCTCAAAGTAGGATAAAAGTAGTGGAAAGTATATATATATATATATATACATGGAAGAAAAGAATAAATATTTATAGGGAGTCATTAAGGTCATCAATCACAAACAATTAAATGATCAATGGAAAGTTGAGGGCCTCAAATACAGAAATCTGTGAGGATTTAGAAGACCATTGGTTCAAAAAAAATTAAGGTATTAAGACAATATTTTTTTAAAGATATTTTTACTCACGTTTAGAAATTACTTTACTAACTAATAATATAAGTAAATTTACTTACATGATACATTTTAATTTCATATAAACAATTCTGTATTTTGGTTGTGCTTCGATCAAATTCTAATTTATTCTTACTTCATGAAATGGGTGTCCAAAAATTAACTTTGATCCCTAAATCTCTAAAATAAACATTTAACATATCCTAAGGCCCATAAAAGAGTGAAAATTATTGAAATTTGTCTCTAAAAAGTCCAATATGGTTAAGACATTAATCTATAATCCTAAAAAGTTACAATACCAGTTTATTATTAATATTTATTTATCAGAATTGTAAAACTAAAAACAATGAAATATTAACCAGGACATTATGTAGGTCTGTGGTTGATATGAAACCCTTATCATCCTTCAGTCAAGGTTTTATGACCTTAATCCATTCTCAATTTTATGGTTTTTCTATAGGCATATAGGTTTTACTTTTATAAAACCATATTAATATAATTTCAAAAATAAATATGATGGTTCTACTTAAAATTTATTCATTAAATAGCCTGTAATTTTCAATACAAACCTAATGTGTAAATACATCATCCATTTATTTCCACATAGGTTCTTTATTGGTTTATGTTTTTTCCTATTTTATTCATTTTCATTACCTATTGAAATCCTCTATAATGTTTTATAAAAAATGGGAATTATCCTTAGAATATCACTCTAGAGTGTCGAACTAGGTGCGTAGTAAGGAATGTTATCATGTATCAGGTTATGATGAGTTAGGCATGAATCACCTTGTTGGAGTTGTCACCCCTAGGTACATCTGTGTCAGAACCACATCCACTTGTTGTATTCAGACGAGGTTGTATTTCTAGAAAGACCCATATAATCTCTACTTTACCAAAATTCTATGGTTTTCCTCTCTACTTATCATCAAATTCTACCATAGTTATATTATCTCTAATCTATGTTTTCTTAAATCTAGTTACCAAGGTTTCTGCTAAACATACTTTTATAACAATTTTAGTGACCCGACCCTTGAAAGCTCGAAGTCAGTGTCGTGCTACCATTATATTGGCATGACTATAAGGAATCAGATCTTGAAGCACCAGAGATATTAGTAATCTTAGTAAACCAATTACATACATAAGTATTGTATTATAAATAAATACCCTAATTACAACATAATTTTTTTTCTTTCAAGGATTACTTTATTCCATATAGTATATCCCTACATATCTTTCATAGTACGCTTCTTGGATTTTTGGTGAAAGGAAAAAAATAAGGGTGAGATCAAATTCTCAGTAAGGGTAAAGTATAGTGGAATCAATAAAGAATCGATAAGAATAATAATTATGACATGGTAAATAACTGAACACACATACCATTTAATCAATAAACAGAGAATGAAATTCATTCATATAATTTTTCATAGTGAAAAATATCATGAATAATAAATACTGAATCAAAATTAAGTCAATTATTAATTATTGGATGTCATGTCTGAGGTATATAAAAACCTATACTATTAAGATCGATCCTCCAGACAGTTTAAAACAATAGGTAGAAACACATTTAATTTATACAACATATTTTCTTCATGAGAACCTGTTAATTCATCAAGGGGATATATAAATTACATTACCCACCTATCATTTCATGTCCAAATAATTCCTAATATTCAATAATTGATTTAATTAATAAACATTATGACTTATCAAATATATATATATAATAAATAATACTGATTTATAAATATTTCCCTATATAATCAAATAACAATCAAATTAAACACCGTATGTAAAATTTTATATGGTTTAGGCAATAAACATATCCATGAAAAACTATATGGATGATTTTGGCAAATTCAATGTCTAATGATCATAGGAAATTGAATATTTAAAGGGGACTAAAAAAGAATCAAGGAAGTGAATGTGAATACTATCTATGATCAAATCAATCATAAACCATCAAGAGGAATAATAAGGATGGTATCAATACAACATATACCAAGTGGAGTAAAAATAAAGTTTTCTTGTCCTTTATTAATATAAATACTATAAAAAGATCTTCTAAAAACACTATTGTGGAAAATATCCTTTTGTTTTGAAAAACCTTTTGAAGAAACTTTTCCTTGAAAATCAATTTTCAAAAAAAAAATCTTTAAAAAGTAACCTTTTAAAAATGAAAAAGAAATTTCAAATAAATAATGGTGGGTAAATTCATACATATAGCATAAGTTAAAAAGAAAATTCTTTTTTCAAAGTAAAAAGGTCATAAAACCCTTTTTAGAAATAGATAAAAATATTACTTTAAAAACAAGGGTAAAAGACAAAAGGGTAAAAAATAAATAAATAATTTTGGAAAGGTTAAAAAAATTAAAACATTTTTTAGAAAACAAGTATTTAGAAGAAAATAGGTTATCCATATAAATTTTGAATGAATTATAGTTTATTAGAAACATTATCTAAAACATTTTAAGTACCAAAGAGTTGGAAAATGGTAGTATTATTTGATAAAGGTCATGAATAGACATAGGAGAATAAAATGAAAGTGTTTATTAGAAAATTATCAAATAATTTTCTCTGATAGAAATTCAGGTGTAAAAAATCTCATACAAAGGAGATTTTAAAGTAAACTCTTGAAAAGATTGTAACATTGAATTGATAATCAATTAAGAAGAAGATTATGTGTATCACCTGTAAATTCACATAAGGAAGTGGGGATAAATCAATATATAGTCAGAAACATTATACAAATAATAATATAATATTAATTACACCTAGGTAGTTGTATAACCCAATGAAAATAAATTTGGTTATGAAATTATTTTTCACTTGGTAACTTCTAACTCAAATCCCCTTAGATGAAATAATTCAAATTGAAACTCAAGATATCATTAAGAATGAATAAATCATGATATTATATGATAAAGTGGAAATATGTAGACCATATGTAAGAAATTCGATAAATAATAATGAATTTATTGTTTCAAGAGAAATTTAACAATCACAAAAGGAAGTGAGATTGAAAATATAATCATTAAAAATGTTCTCAAAGAGAATAATATTAAAATATTACAAAGTGTCCCATAACACTTTGAAACATTTGAATTATAATATAAATGAAGTAATAAAATTAAATAAGACATAAAATTTCATTAGAATAAATATATTCATTATATAACATGTCAAAGGGTAGTATGTACATCATATAAAATAAACTAGGTGCATAACAACAAATAAGTCTCAACAGAAGGTAAATTGAGATGAATTCCCTTACATTGTGTTTATTTTTGTGTGAACGACCTTTAAAATCTTATATAATGGTTTTAAGAGAAATAATAACTTATTTTAGAACCATATTCATGTTTATAATATCATACATAATCTGTTTGTAATATCTTATTACCCGTTTGATAACAATCTTTCATTATTTTCACTATTTTGTGTGTTAATTACCTAGTTTGTCGAATATGTTTTAACTTGTTACTTGTTGTTCATATAATGGTTTCATAATATAAAAAATTTAAACCATGAATTAAATATAATATATATTCATTATATATGTATTTATAATAATCAATAATATTTGTAGATAATAAATGGAATTCACCGTTCATGGAGATGGTAGGTTGTACGTACACATGAATGCTGCATTAATTTCTTTTACATATTAAAAATGAAAATTAAATGATATATATATATATATATATTATAATTCCAGTATCATATATTTTTCATATATATTATATAGGTTTATTAAAATCATCCTTTATATGTTCCATGTATAGTGTGAATGGGTCACATCGCTTTGAGGGGTCAGTATTCCACACTTCCACAAATGATGTTATCGTATTTACAAAAAATGGAAAGCATAAAGGTATGTGTTATAAAATAATTAAATATGAATAAATATATATTATATATTATATATATCATATACAAATAGATTTTTCATCCTAATTCCCAACCATAATAGGCGTTAATGGAAAAAATAACAATCATTGTTCTATGCGGTGGGAGTTCATCACACACATAAACGGTAAGTTTGTTACCCACTAAATGGAAGTGGGTGTAAGAGCAGGTCAAACCCATAACATAAATGAATCTAATTATATTTTGGATACTGGTGTTTTTATATAATTATCGGATAATAATAATGTAAAGAGTGTAAAAAATAAATAAAACTAAAGATCTTGAGGAAGGATGTTATATCTTAATCAGGTAAGTCCTTTTGGTTTTAACCAAAGGTCTTACTTGGATGGATTTATAACCAAGTTTAGGATTCTCGGTTTAGGTATGGATATTAAGGATATATTTGAGTAGATATTATTTGATCCAAAGTTCCTTGAAATGTGTGAGAAAGTAGGAGGATTGAGTGCCTTTTTAGAGGGGAGGAGGAGTGACACACTTGTAAATTTTGGAAAAGGCCATTCCACCTATTTTTTTCCCATTTAAGATGGATCTAATAATGGAAAACATTATATAAAAGTGATTATAGGGTTTAAATATGGTTATACAAAATATTTTGGACAAGTTTCTCGGTCATTTGGCCCTTAAATTTAAGGTTTAGTACCTCGTTAAGCTAATTTTTATCTTAATCGTTGTAATTAATTTTAATCACATTCACTAATATTTTTTGTCAAAATCTAATTTGACTGTATTAAAAATTATAAATTTTAATGATTAAAAATATGGAATCTGTTTTGAAAAATTCAAATGGCAGATGTGGAAAAAAATAATTTAAAATTAATCCCGTAGATGGGACAACAATGCAGGTTTTTAATATAAAAACATTCAAAAGTTTGAGAAGTTTTTCTATCCAATTTCAATGTGAAATTGATTAAAATGACCTAAATTGGATTAATTAATAAAAAAATCTCTATTTAAACTTTAAAACTAGTTTAAAATATAATTTATCCTTATAAATAAATTATATGAAAATTAGTTTTGAATTAAAATTCGTTATTTTCTATTATTAATTAAAAAATGAAACTTCACATAAAAATAAAAAAAACACCTTAACCTAATTTTTATATTACTATTTAAAATATTAAGTTTATTTTGACATATAATATTCATAAAATTTCCAAAATTGGATTTTAAATAGGTTCTCCATTAAAAGGTGGTAAAAGTTCCTTAATAAAAA
This sequence comes from Viscum album, assembly GCA_963277665.1. Classification (NCBI taxonomy): domain Eukaryota; kingdom Viridiplantae; phylum Streptophyta; class Magnoliopsida; order Santalales; family Viscaceae; genus Viscum; species Viscum album. The sequence continues at coordinate 1,535,457,772 of OY728143.1, read as the reverse complement.
TATTGGTTTTAGGTTTAATATTGGATTTGTTCTTATCTCATGCCTTTCAAATATATTGGATAAATATCAAAAATATTTGATTGAATATAATATATATAAATATATATATTAATATCACTCACTATTTTTAATTAATTTAATTTATTAGGAAAAAACAACTTTATGAGCATAAAAATAGTTTTCTATAAAAACATTCCCTTTATATTAAATTAGTTCTTATAATCATTTATAATTTATTATTAACCAATTAATTCATTTCATATTTTTGTAAACCACATATGTTTATAATTCATTTAATACTATTCACAATGGCTAGTATATATCTTTTTATATTAAATAATAATATTTTAATAATATAATATTGTTCGGTAAAACTTGGTCTTGCATGTAACGAAAGTTGTTGAAGAAACTCATTGTTGTGTGTGACATATGATAAATTAGTGTCATTTTCATTTAAAAATATAAAATATATTTAATTTATTTAAAATAGTAAATATATTATAAATTCTTTGGATATTATATTCCCTTATTCTCTTGGTGTTGGATGTCATACACGTTATCAAATACAATGTTCCTAATTTATATTTTTGGGGCGTTATAGAAAATAGTGTATATTATCTCAAATGGATATTGAAAAAAACATTGTAAGATAAAGTGATAAGGGGGTATTATGGATTTTTAGCCTTATTTATGGTGTTCCAACATGATCGATAGAGAATGAAATGAAGTTTAGAGAAGGGAGATCCACCAATTCCTAAAGGATAGAAGTATAAAGAGATATGGTGGATACAATACACAAATGAAATAAGGGGAAATAATAAATAAGGTTGGAATAAAAATGGATAAATTTTTAGTTTTATACTCTTTTAATAGGTTTCATGGTTTGTTAAAGTGGTTGGTCAAATCACTTTCCAACCATGCAATACCAACTTTCTTGAATCTCGCACCTTACATGGTATAGGCGCAATATTAAAAGAACCCTACACACACTATTTGGGATGACCAATAATAAATAGTATAGGTTTCATGGTTTCTTATATCCATTCTCTTGGTTTTCCAAACCATTATTCACCCCTTTATAAACAACATGATTCAGGGTCATGGTTAACCAAATTATATGCTAATTGTTCACCTTTATCCTACTTATTTAAAAAACATAACTTCAGGCCCCAAACCTTCCTAAGAACTTATAGATCCTCCTATATCCCATTGGTCACTTCTATTTTGTTAATACAAGAGTTTTTATAGAAAATAAAAATGGGTTCATTACTCAATGAAAATATTATATCTTAAAATCCCAACCCATTTACACATTCCCACTTTGAGGTATCAATCATCAAAAAAATTTATAACTTCACTAACCTTAACAACATTGATTTACATCATCCACTTAACTAAATTTTTTATTAAAATATATCAACCACACATTAATGCAACACTTTTCACAATCAATACATCATCAACAATATCTCAAAAATCCTTAAGAAAATAATCCACATAAATAGAAAACTCTAGTTTATACACCTTTCCCACCTCCCCTAATAACAATTTTCTACCTCATTTGATCTATTGTTCCATAAATTTTTCGTTTTACATTTATTTATCAATAAACAAACAATTTAAAGTGGTTAATTTATCATTTTTTCAATAAATGTATCCAAAAAATATTTCACATCAAACTCCTCTCAAACATTTCAGTAATGTTTTCATAATCCCCCAAGCACTATGTTATTAATGGATGACTTCATCAGTATCATACGTAATTATAAAATTATATTTACTTATTAAGTTAATTTCAACTACCCTATAAATATTAAAACTAGTTTATAATATGAAATGGAATCCAAAATATAAAAAAAATTATATCAACACATATTCCCACATCATCATTTATTTCAAGATGTGATTGACTTATGATATTGTCATTATTCATCAAGATTTAAACTTCCCACTCTAATTCCTCGCTAGCATTAAATTTACATAAACCATTTATCCATATTTAAATATATATGTCAAATAATATAAGTACACTATTGTGTAAGAATTTATACTTATTACTTTTCCATTCCATTGGTTTTGGAAATCACGAACTCTTTCTTAAAAACATATTTCGTTAACTTTTTTATGTCCAAATTGTTTTATAATTATTTTATAGAAAATGTTATATATTAACATACATAGAATAATATATTAAATATTATGAGTATAAAATTTATACTCTTTATTAAAATTATCATAATGAGTATGTTTCTGATTAATCAGACTCACCTTTATTAGTACTTGAAGTTAGACTTTATGTCATGACTATCGTAATGAAAAATTCCAAACAATTGGAGTGATACTAGTGTCGATAACATTGGATTAACACTCATAAATATTATCAAAATGAAAATCATAATGAATTACATTGGACTGACTTAAATTTTCAATTATATTTGGAATACTTTTTCATTATGTAAGGAAAATATTTTACACTATAATAGTGTAAATCAGTACAATGTCGGACATTAAGTTATGTCATATTGTTATAAGCTATCATGTTACAAGAGTCCAAGTAATTTTGAAAAAATAGGGGAGATATGATAGTTGGGAGAGAAATATGACCTTTTTTCAGATGCCTATAAATACCAACTCATTCGAAGATTTTGGTGGGGATGAATTTCATTTTTCATTTTTTTTCAATTTGCGAGAAATCTGGAGATTGTATAGTGTAAACATATTTTTCTTAGTCATTTTATTTGTTTAGAGATTTTTATTTCAAAGGAAACCTTGTAATGTTGTATCCTTTTGAAATTTTGAATTGTAATCTGTGTTTGATCACCATAATGATTAAGGGATTTGGGGGACAAGAAGATGGAGAATATGATTCATTGGATCGAGGGTTGTCGGAGCTAGGTAGATAGAGAATCTGATCATCGAATCGAGGGATTCAGGGGATAGGAATAAAGATCTATTCTGATCATCATATAATTGGATTCCCTAGTAAGGGAAGATAGAATTTATTATAAGTATAAAATAAGGGATGATTTTAGTCTGGGTTATAGACTACCTTTCTCTTAAGGTTAAAAAAGTTGTCTTTTTAATAGCTTCAAAGTCATTCTTTCTTTTTGTATGCTATTGTATTACTTGTTTCTTACAAGTTTTTATATTTTCACTACATATATAATAAATAGTGAAACAACTTATTCATATTTATATTCTGATTTTTTTATCTATACTATTCTAATTACGATAATAAAAAATATATTTGAATTAATTGTATCCATCATGATTATGATTCTTATACTCTTATTGATCGTATCCCTAGTGATTCCAATATTTCACTCTAATTTAATTGTATGGACCAAAATTATGATTCTATGATTACTATCATTGGACTAATGTCCAAAAATGATAATATACATTATGATTCTTTGTGTATTAGTTAGTTTAATTATTTTAAACTAAGATTTTAAAACTATAATTCAACCCCACCCCTCTTTTAAATTATCCATCTAAGCATGTTCTTATAATTCTAATTATTATTCTAGATATAATGGTCTAAAAATTGGTATCAGAGAAGGATTACACTACTCATATATTTGATGAATTTTTCAATTTCTACACTATTTCAAGTTACCATAATTTTGTTATGAACTTTTTTGTTTATAAAACTTTTGTTACACTAATGTTTTTTGTGGAAAATAATATTTTTATTTTTTTAATATGTAATGAATGAATATCAGATTCATATATAATTTCAAACCTAATAGACCACCTATTTTTTATGGAGATGATTATGAGTACGGGAGGGATATGATGAAAACCTTTTTTATCAACAAAGGAGTTGAAAGTTTTGTAATGCTCACTAAATATTATAAAATTATGGATAAGGATGAAACATGTTTTAATCATTAATAAGAAGAGTAATATCAATTAAAATATAGAGTTAGAAATACTTTGGTATGTTCTATGACAAGAATAATTTATAGTCATATTTCTTCTTGTGAAGCTACCAAAAATATTTGGAAAAATATTGATATCACACATTTTTCTATATCTAAAGTTATTGAGACCTGTAGAGTTGTGTTAAGAGTACACTACCAAACCTTTGACTTCTTAGAAAGTGAACCTATTGCAATGATGCATCATATATTCATGACTATTATTAACAATTTACAATCTATTAGTGACAAATTACTTTATGATGATATTCTTGTTGATAAGGTAATATATATCATACCCAAATATTGGGAATCAAAGAGGAATTTTTATTATGAGATAAGAAAGTTGAATAATCTTACCTCGGATGGTCTTTTTGGAACTCTTATACAATATGAGGAAAGATTAAAATGAGATGTTGAGAAAAAAAATGGTGTTGTTGCCTTTTCTTTAACATATACCATGCCATCTAAAGTACAATGTACTAAAATGATTGTTAAGTTTTTAAGAAAGAAGAAATTTGTTATTCAATCTATTTAAAGCATTTCTGAACATTCTGAGAATGAGTTAGAAAACTTATCCATAAGGATGAATAAGATATTCATCAAGGATGGTTTCTAATACTGATATAAGTAATGTAATAAGGGTATAAGTTACAAGTAAGATGAAGTTACTTGTTATGAATGCAATAAAGCTAGAAACATAAGACTAGATTATCCAAAGATAAAGAGAAACTATAAAAAAGAAAAGAATTCAAAGTGGATTACTAAAAAATGTTATAAATATAAAGTCAAGAAAGTGTTAAAATCTACTAACATATTGATTTCTAGTGCAGGTGATTCTTATGAGATCCCTATAGGAAATGAAAGTTCTAGTCAGAGGAATATAGGTCTTTATACCAATGTACATAAAGTAAATCAATGTTTCATGGCTAGGGTATGAACTACTGATAACCTTAAAAATATGTATTTAAGTGAAAACTATCCAGTTTAAAAAAATTATACATCCTTGTATGAAGAATCTTCCTCATCCGGTGAAGATAATATTATTCCTTCTTATGAAGAAATTTCTAGATTTTCTAAACTACTTGAAAATAAAAATTGTAAATTTTTTAAAAAACATGACAATGATAAGGAAAAACTTATTAAGGCTAGTTCAAGAATTGATTTTTTTTAAAAAAAAATATCATAAATTAAAAAATATATTTATGGGAATAATTCCAAAAAGAAACTATTTCTAAAGATTTAGAAAAAGTAATTTATGAGAATTATGTTTTAGAAACTAAACATACTTCTAAAACTAATACTAATGAGGATAAATATTTATTTGTAAAACTAAAATATGAAATCTCAAGTTTGAAAAAAACATATCAATCTTTACCACTATAAATTAAAATTTTAAAAAAAATGTATAAAAAAATCAATCATCATGGAAATGGTTCTATAATGGGTTATACTTATAAAAAACTAGTTTTTGTAACAATTTCTTTATTCCAAAAAAATACCATTTTTTGTAAAAAATGTCAAAGTGGTGACCACTAGATATTGAATTATTCCTTAAATAAATTTCAATTTCTAGTTTTTCACAAATAAAATTTTTCAAAAGAAATGGGGATTCATAAAGATTTATTTTTTGACATTACTGGACCCAAAAGGTTTGGGTGCTGAAAGTAAAATGTTTTTATTTTCCAGAAAATAAATAAAGTACCAACAATAATAATTCATGGTATATGGATAGTGTATGTTCTCATAATATAAATAGTAATAAATACTTTCTTCAGAATATAATAAATAAGAAATGTGGAAACATCACTTTTAGAGATAATGATCAAGGGGTGATTATCGGTATGGGTAATATTTTTCTTCTTAATAAATCTTTAATTTCAAATGATTTATTTGTTAAAGGTCTTAAGAACAATATTATATTAATAATTAAATTATGTGATGAATGATACCTTGTGAACTTTATAAATGATAAGTTTTTAATACATAGTTCCAAGGATGAATTTATTATTTCTACCAATCAATATGAGTATGTTTACACACTTAAATTAGAATATCTTAAGAGCAAGGACTTACCTTGACTTAGTGAAATGGAATATCATTATTGGTTATGGAATACAAGTTAAAGACACTTTAACATAATAAATTTATCTAAGTTGAATATTAATGAAATTTTTAAGGATCTAAGGGAACATAGGTTTGGTTCTTCAAAAGTATGTAACCCCTATTATTACAGTATGCAACATAAGTCATGCTTTAAAAATATCAATGAAGTCTCAACTTCTAATGATTTATAGTTAGTGCATATGGATCTATTTAGTCCTACACAGACTGAAATTAATCATGTAAAATACTATGTATATTTTATAGTTTATTATTACACTAGATATACATGGGTTTATTTTCTCATAAATAAATCTAAAGCATTTTTTTATTTTGAAACTTTTATAGAAAAGTTAAAAATGAGAAAAACCATCCCTTGATAAATATTTGTAGTGATCATGGTGGATAATTTTTTAATTATGATTTTGAAACTTTTTATAGTAATAAAGGTATCGAACATAACTTTTAATCACCTATAACACCCCAAAAAATTGTGTAGTTTCAAGAGGAAATAGAATTCTTCAAGAAATAACTAGAACCATGTTGAGTGAATACTCAATTGCTAAAAAACATTGGTATGGACTGGTTTGTAATAACTTCTATAATATAAATCAAGTTTTAATTATACCTTTTATTAATAAAACTCCTTATGAGATGTGGAAATGTAGGAAACCAAAAGATTCTTACTTCAATGTTTTTGGTTTCAAAGTATTAATCTTGAATCCGAAATATAACTTACATAAATTTGCACTCGATTACAATGAAGGTATATTTGTTTTCTTATTACATTACTTATAAATCTCCTAGAGTTTTTAATAAAAATCCATGTACTTTTTAGGAAATTGTGCATGTAAAGTTTTATGAAACCAATCCTTTTATTTTCAAACAATCTCAACCAACATCCTCAGATATTATTTCAAACATTTCTTTTAAACCTTTGTCAAAAAGATATTATCATAGGGATATGACTCAAGAAATATTTTTTTAATTTATTCCTCAGGAATATTTTCTACCTATTTTTGGAGAACAAACTTTTTAAAACTGAAGAATTCGGTTTTTTCTAATGAATCGTCCTATTGATTGTATCATTGGTGATGTAGATCAACCAGTTAAGACTAGAAGTTCCTTAAGTAATGAAATTGAATATCTAGATTTATTATCTCAATTTTAACCTTAGATTCCTAATGTGGATTTAGCTGATAAATATTTGATTAAGGTAATTCAATATGAGATCAATGAATTAGAGAGGAAAAAATTATTAACATTAGTAGAACAACCTCAAAAAACTTCTATAATTAGACTAAAATGGGTTTTTAGAAACAAATGTGATGAAAATGGAATTATTGTTATAAATAAAGGTAGACTTGTTGCTAAGGTTTATAATCAACAAGAAGTTATATACTATGAATAAACCTATGCACTGGTAGATATACTTGAATCAATTAATATATTACTATAATCTGTAGCATTATTTAATTTCAAACTTTTTTAAAGGATTTGAAGTGTGATTTTCTTAAAGGATATGTTCAGGATGAATTGTATGTTTAACAACCCCATAGTTTTGAAAATAAAAGACATCTTGAATATGTTTATAAACTTACAAAAGCTTTATATGGACTTAAAAAATCCCCTAGGGATTAGTATGATAGATTGACAGTATTTTTGGTAAAAAATAATTTTGTTAAGGGAGTTGCGGATCCAACACATTTTTAGAAAATAAGTTAATAAAAATATTTTTAATTCTCAAATCTATGTTGATGACATTATATTTTGATCGACTTAACAATATTTAAAAGATTCTTTTGTGGTTCTTATGAAATCTATGTTTGAGATGAGTATGATGGATGAGTTAACTTATTTTATTGGTTTTCAATTTTCACAAAAACAAGAAGAAAATTTTATATCTCAACATAAGTATATAAATGATCTTATTAAGAAATTTGTATATGATAATAATTAAAGTGTATGTACTCTCATCGGTACCTCAAATACATTAGATCTTCACGAGGTTGCACAACTAGTTGATCAAATTAATTTTAGAGGTATGATAAGAAATTTACTTTACTTAACTACTAGTCATCTTAGATTTTATGTTTTCTATATGCCAATGTGAAATATATCAAGAAAATACAAAGGAATTGAATTTAAAATATATAAAAATATTTTTTTTTATTTTAAAGGAACTATGGATTTAGGAATTTTCTATTCCTATAGAAACATTTTTGAACTAAAAAGTTTTTTTGATGTTGACTTTGGTGGTTGTAGAATGGATAAGAAAAGTACATTCAGAACTTTTTATTTATTAGGAGACTCTTTAGTATCTTGGTCTTGTAAGAAACAAAACTCAGTATCACTTTCCACTCTTGAATCCTAATATGTGGCATCTGGAAGTTGTTGTGCTCAAGTGTTGTGGATGCAACACATGCTCACTAACTATGGAATGAGTTTTACAAAAAATCAAATACTTTGTGATAAAAAACATGAAATTTTATTAAATAAGAACACAACACATCACCCATGTGCTAATAACATAGATATAATACACCATTTCCTTCAGGATCACACACTTAAAGGAGTTATCATTTTACAATTCATTATAATGCATCACTAGCTTTCTGACATTTTTAGGAAACCTATTCCTTCCGATAAATTTTAATACATTAAAAAAAAGTTAGTAATGATCAATGTGAAGTAATCATTAATATTGACTTCTTGTTTACCCATCTCTTTATATTATGTTACAGCTTTTTATTGGGAAAGTACATATGTTTATTATTTTTTCAAAAACATTTAGTTCTTATAATTTTAGTTTTTCTATAATTTTCATCATAATAATTTTTTTGGAATTAGATATTATTATAAAATTTTTAGATTTAGATATCTCAAAAGAATCCTTGGACTCATAAAAAGTTACAAAAATTAAGGACACAGATTTTCTTAAAACATTCGGATTCATAATTTTCTTTATAATAAAGTTTTATCATAATCAAATTTTATTAATTTGAGTATTCTATGAAAAACTATTGTAATTTGATTTCCTAGTGATAATATTATAATTAATTTCCATGTTAAAACTATTGTAATCTATTATTTTACAAAAACCAAGAACAATAGGTTATTCATACCAATGTATTTCTTTACTTTGAAAGGTATTTCGATATTATTTTACTTTATAATCTATTTCATTATGTTAGTAATTTTAATCTTTCTTGTAATATATTTAGTTTTATAAAAAAATTGTCTTCAAAGTTTTTTTCTAATCAGGTTCATTCCCAATATTGTAAAAAAATTTAAAACCATGAGAGTTCAAAATTTATTAAATCTTTCTTCAAATCAATATAAATCGTTAGATTAGATTGGTTTTATTCTCAAAAATTGTTTTTATTTTTAAGTTAAACTGATAACCTGAGTGCTTATATAAAAGAGGGTGACCCCCATCCCAAATTGGTTGATTCCAAATATTTTTTCCAATCTACTGACCATTTTAAGTTTTCTAGGCTGATAAATCATCTTTTCATTTGATCCACCGGCTTCAATATCATTCTAATGGCCACAAATAAAATATTTTTCAAAATGGTATTATTTTAGAGAATTATTGATAGAAATATAAAAAAATAATAAGTATGATTCTATATTGAATAAAATTATTTCTTTTCAAGGATTAGAGTCCATCTATGTTGAAAAAGTTGATAAGTATTTTTACTTGTTCTATCCTGATATTGTTCATGAGTTTTATGACTCTACTAAATTTTTCATATATATTAAAGATAAAATTTCATTCTCGATGTATGTAAAGAGATATAATATTTCACATAAGAAACTTTCAGACTTGATGGAATTATCTTCTGAGGAAGAAGCACATTGTCTATATCATAAACTCCTTTATACTCTTGGTAATTTTGATAGAATAAAATATAAAGATTCAATTTTTGATCATCAAGAGAAAATTAGAAAAGTTTCCCATATGAAACTGGGAAATAAATTCGTTTCATTATGGATGCAAGGATTCCTCATTCTGAGGAAAGGGGATTGAGATACTCTAAAGGTTTCAGATGTGTTCATATTATATTATTTAGTCAATATGAGGAATATTGACTTAGTAAAGTTTGTTATTATAATAATTGATAATATCAAAACTAGAAATATAAAATATTATATCATCATGTTCCATGATTTATTAAGTAATATGGTTGTCGAATAAATGAATGTTTTTAATTTGGAAAACAAGTCGGCTTTGATGAGAGAAAAAATCTCCTTCATAAGTGATGATACGATGAATAGAAAGAAGTTATTTTTTGATGGTAATTCCAAAAACATTGTTTGTAGTGAAACATAAAAATAATAACCTTAAAATAAATTAGTAAATTCATATAATAAAAAGAAATTGAAATTTTAAACCTCCCCACTAAAGAAGTAAAATAGATAAAAGAAAGTTCATGTTGAATTTAGAGATGAATGGATGGGAAAATATGAAAGGAAACCTAGAGATCTAGTAATCAGAATAGACCCTACTGAGTCCATGGCCTTAATAATTCATGCTGTTAATACACTTAGAGAAGAATAAAAGAATAAAAAACAAATTAAAATTTTCATAGATGCTTAACTTTTTGATAATTTGTTAAAATGTGTTGAGATAGCCTATGGGAATGTTGTTCCAACTTCTCACACAAATCAGGTTAATCCTAATGTTGGATTATCATTTCAAGAAACATTTCTTCTGCATTCCAAAATTCAATCAGGACCTGATAAAGGGAAAGGAAAGTTTTTCAAAGAAGAATAAGTTCCATTTATTCAATCAAATCCATCAGAACCAAATCCCATAGGAAATAGTGTTTTGAGAATTACCAGAAAAATAGAGGAGGGACTTGATAAAGAAATTGAAGAAGAGGTTTATAGGAAAGATAAATAATAAAAATAATGTGATGAAAAATAATAATAATAATAAGTATTAGAAGAAGTGGAATTTAATGAAGAGGTGGAAGAAGAAGAAGAAGATCAAGATAATTAAGAAGAAGAATATGAGAATGGGGAAGAAGATGAAAATGATAAAACTCAATGAAATAAAAAAAATATCCGAAGAATCATCATCATACTACCTTATAAGGATGATAAAGAAGAAAATTCTAGAATTTTTGTAGAATAATTATCAGAAGAAGAAGCACATTCATCATCTAAGAAGGTTGAAGATAATCAGAATTCAAAGACTCTGTCCAATGATAAACCCCACACCGAAGATTTGGATATCATAGAAATTTATGCTGATAAGGAATTTGAGAAAAAAGGTTCTAATAAAGTCATAAAATTGGTTTAAAATAAATAAAATAAGAATCTTAAGGAAGATAAATTCAAGTAAAGATGAACTAACCCTCCCGAGATACAACCAGAATAATAAAACTCAGCTGGAACAATTTCTTTTGATGGATTTGACTTTATTGTTCATGCTTCGAAAATGATTGACGAAACAATCCCATACTTTTTTAATCTTTAATATTGGTGTCAATTGATTTAAGAAATTTTTAATGATATATTGGAATCCATCAAGGTTTTAATTCAAAAAGTTATTCAGCTTGAGGATCAGTTAAAAGTTTACCAAGAAATATACCATACTCATAATAAATATTGTAATAAAATGGTGAAATGGGCTCATCAATTTGATTCTTATATAAATTTACATGATGAGAATTTTTATGATATAAATAATCTTATGAATGAATCAGCCTAATATTTCAACCAGTTATAAAAAGACATGGAAAATGGGTGAAGTTTGTGGAGAACTTTAGAGATGAAAACGTTGATTAGACTGGGAATGTAAATTCTCTGAAAGGTAATATCTAATATATGCAGTTGGAGTTGACTAGACTCAAATATTATGAATATGAAATTATCATTTTGAGGAATCAAAAAAAATAATTTTCTGGAAATGTTTTGACTCAAGAAGAGAGGCTAGTGAATATGGTGCTGGAATGAAAAGAGTTCAACAATATGAAGACTTTTGTAAAAACTCTAATGAATAAAGATTGATTTTTTTATTTTTAACTCTTGTTGTAATTGTTTTATAAAACATTTTAATTTTTTTGAATGAATTACTTCTTCATCCAATTATGATTTGTCTAAATATTTTCTAATTCTGATTGGTTGAATGTTCTTTTTTATTTTTTTATGGATGATAAGTTAGTTCATTATATTATTTTGTATGTTTATTTATTTATCTAACTTCTTAAGAAACTTAAATATTTTCCCTCATTAATTTTTGAAAATCAAAAAGGGGTGGAAAATTATAGTAATATGAAGAAATCTTAAAAGGCGATATTTTCTTAAATGAAGATAAGTTCTTACAAAGAATTAGATATTTCTTTAAAATGAAAATATGATCCTTAACTAAGAGATATTATCCAAAGGGGGAGTTAATCATATTATACATCATAATACTCATTGTATTCATTTATAAACTCAGGGGGAGTTAGGGTTTCAGATAATAACACCAAGAATGAAGTACTTAAAATAAATGGACTATAAGTTTTTCAAAGTTATTTTTTCATTTAATTCATGGGGTTTGTTCTTTCCAAAAAGGGGGAGATTGTTGAGTCAAAATTTATACTTATTTTTCATGACCCGCCTTCACCAAGATGTGGGAAGGGATATAAGATTTCTAGAACCTTTCTTCCTCTAGTTGAAGGAGAGATAATAACCCCCGAGACCCACCTTCAATAGACCCTAGAGTGGCAACTAGCACCAACGGTATAGAATCACACATAATATGGGTGGAATTTCCCTTTTTATTTAGTAGTATTGGGAGATAAGATAGTAAATCCCAAACAACACCAAAACTTGAAGTAAATTTAAAGCCAAAAACAATCCATTTCCATTTGCATGTTCCATCAATAAGTACTACAACTACAAGAAAACTCCAAAGGGGAATACCAAAAGAAAAGAAAGATAGCAACATCAATGGTCCCAGAGTCAGAGATAATAGGGTCTGTCACAGTCCTAGAAGTCCTCCTAGAAACTTGAAAGTAGTATTATATACATAGGGTGAGTATATAGGTATACTCAGTAGGGAAAAACCAAAATATCTCATGCACAAGTGGGGAGTCATTCTAAGGCCCCGTGAGAAAAGAAGATAACCAAAGTACCTAACAAGGAAACTAACCACCCAAACCTCACCAAGGCACACTCCCCAATAACACAAGTCAAGTAAAGTAATAGTAATAACACATCGATGTTTGGGTACCCTACACCACTTTCCCACTATTATTGAAGACATTCTATGCATCATACCACCCCCACCATTCTCACCGCAGTCCCACTACCTACCCAACAAAAACCCTTTAGGCCGCCACAACCACAACTACACCCGCAAACACCTGGTCCATCACTAGCACACATAACCACACCCTCAAACACCAAGGCTAGAATAACTAACACCACACCCTAAGAAACCTGGGCCTAAACAACCACCGCCATGCCTGAAGATACCTGGGCCTCATCCCAAAGACACTTGGGAAATAACCAGCCCGCACACACTTGGGCCAACCACCGCAACATACCCTGCCCAAAGAATCGTGGACTATGATGAACCTCATCCCAACACAGCCTGCCCGAATATTCTTGGGCTACATGAGAAAGGGAGTAGAAAAAGATCTACTAACCATCCACTCATAGGAGTGTTGGAAAAAACACTGTCATTACTATTCATTAACAAAAAGCACAATAGCCACAACTAAGGGACAAATAATTCCTAGAAAACAATTCCTCATCGAACACATTCTTGTTATCATATTCAAGTGATTCCATTTAAATAATTCTTCACTATCGGGTAACTAATAGGAATATCCACAATCCAAGGAAGGAAAAACATCCAAGCAGTAAATTAAGTATTCACACCCGATTCTCTTATAAAGTCACAACAAAAAAAGGGATCTGTGAGATTCCTCAAAGTACTAGATCCAACCAAGTCCCAACATACGGACCCACATAGCCCCAAACCCACAAACAACAACTGCACAATAGGGGATCCCATCCCCATCCATGTCACCTCACAAGTATCAAGACGAACAACTATAAACATTACTAGAACAGAGTAAGGGAGTTTTCAAATTTAACACACCATTCCTTTGGTTTATTCTTTTTGTTTAGTTAACCGAGGTGACCACACAAGGATTCTTATTCATTGGGAATCCATTTAATCAACTGATTTTATGTGATTAACCAGTTCCCATGTTACATCCATTCAATCATAGAATTATCCAAAAAAACAGAGGTTCATTAGTGTATAAGAAAGGACCACCAATGGCCACGATTTTCAGTAGACATAATCCCATACAATTCACAACATATAATCTAGGTAAAATAGTACATCACCGTCATCAAACACACCCCCTTCATTATTTAAAACCCATTTATTATCTTCATTAAGGTTTGGTTTCATCCATCCTTGAAGGAAACATTATCATACCCACCCTGCATGATACACAATAAAAAGAGACGAAGGAAGAACCCTACTTGGATGATCAACGATCGAAGTTTTTCTCCATGAGCCAAGAACTAGGGTTGCATGACTTGAAAGGGAGGAACTCGAACGACTCTAAGAGTGAGTAGAAAATTCTCCTGCATAGGCACACCACTAGACTCTAGAAGTGGGGCTCTAAACACACCAAATAAAGTAAAAGCGACTAGCCAAGAAGAAGAAAAAATCACGTGCGATAAAATATTAGATCCTGGAGTTACGAGATATGAATTCTTGAATAGATTTAAAGGTGGATCGTGGTTTCGCCACATGGTTGGATGGTTACACATGATGGAATTAATTTTTATTTAATAATTCTCATCATAGAGGTGTCCATAATGGCTGTGAGTTAAAGGGTTACCTTTAAATAGAGGAAAATGTGTAACTGGGGCAACACTGGAAAGTACAGGAAAAGGGTGTGATACTGATGGAAAAGCCCCACGTTTTTGTAAGTCAAGGGTCTCCTAGATCTTGGGGGATTTTAGATATCATTTATGAGATTTAAATATAATTTAAATTGGTAATAAAAAACTTTTACATCAAAAGATACATTGCGGGGGTGGAACTGTAAAAAAGTCGAAAACTGGAAAAAACAACAGAGGGTGGGACACCGTTTAGTGAGACACTGTAATGGTGTCATAGTCATTGTTTCACCCTAACGGTGTCCCCATCACAGTGCCACCCTCACGGTGCCACCGTTACGATGCCACCATCACGGTGCCACTATTTTGGTGAGTGACAGTGATGGTGCAACCGCTACAGTGCCACCATCATGGTGCCACCATGACCGATGCCATCGTCACGATGCCGCCATGACCAGTTCCACCATTTCGGTGGAACCATTTGATGGGACCAAGTTTTTGGAAAACTCTTTACTGAGTCATTGTCCTGACCATTACATCAGATACCTCTCAAACTATTATCTCCCTTGAGAATCGAAACTAGACCCAAAGAAAAGAGAGGGGTCCAAACAACCACCTCGAAAGATACCTCTTAGAGTAAACCTCCTCAAAATACAGGAACACCTCTCCTTTAAGAGACCATGCAAACATATAAAGGTCATACCATATAGTCATATGGATTAGATATTCCCTTCCTCCATGTCAAGATACTATCTGCTTTGGGTGGTATTGACTCACCCACATGGGTTTAATCACATCCACCTTAATGCTTCTCGATTATGGATTAGGTTCTCCCATACCCACAGTCAGTACTCTTCACACACAGTTAGAGTACAGGGAAAACAAAAAAATTCATAGTTAACAAGGTCAAGCACAACATGACAAACAAGTACGAAAAAAAATAGAACAAAACTCAAAATAGCTCTAGGTACTGGGAGTGCATTTGTGCCTCTCATTCCTAGGTACTCTCCTCGAGGTCACCATGCCTCCATAACACATGAAACAAGGGATGGTTTATCCATGAAGCACCTTCTCTTCACGATCCTCAACCCTCACTGGTCACTCTACAAATGTCACATCGTCCTCAATATCCATCTCCCCTCAATCAAGGACATGAGAATCATCGTGTAGATACCAACGAAGCTGAGACACATGGAAGACAGTGTGCACCTTCTGTAGCAACGGTGGTAGCACCAGCTGATAAGCTACTTTGCTGATCCACTGAAACACCTCGAAGGTTCTGACAAACCTGGGAGAAATATTACTTCCCATTCTAAACCTCCATTTCCCATGCTAATTGGAGACCTTCAAGAACACATAGTCCCCAACCTCGAACTTCAAGGATCTCCTCCTCCGATCGGCATACGACTTCTGCCCATCCTGAGCCGCCTTTAACCTCTCCCGTATAAGCTGAACCTTCTCCATCGTGTTCTTCACCACCTCCAAGACAAGAACACATGCTTCCCCAGACTCTGTCCAGAAACAGGTGATGACATGACCTCCCATACAAAGCTTTTAATGGATCGATTCCAATGGTAGAGTGAAATATATTGTTTTAGGAAAACTCTACTAGAGGTAAGTGTCATACCCACGATTCCCAAAGTCCAAAACACATGCCCGTAGCATATCCTTCAACGTATAGATGGTGTGATCTATCTTCCCATCTGTCTGGGGATGGAAATTAGTTCTTAGGCATAGCTGGGTGCCAAAAGCATGTTGCAATCCTCTCTAGACCCGTGAGGTAAACTGGGTATCCTGATCGGAGACTATGGACCTTGGAACTCCATGCAACCACACCACCTCGTCCACGCACCTCTATGGTAGGGTATCCACTGCACTTGACTCCTTGATTTCTAGGAAGTGAGCTAACTTCATCAACTATTCAACCACTATCCAGATAGAATCGTAACCCCCCCTTGAACTCTGGGTAGTCTCATGAATAAATTCATCTAGATGTCATCCCACTTCCACTCAAGGACATTTAAAGGTTGTAACAGACTTCCTGGGACGTGGTGTTCAGCCTTCACCTGCTGACACACGAGGAAATTCGCCAAAAACTCTTCCACTACCCGCTTCATCCCGGGCCACCAAAACTGACCCCTCAAACCCTGGTACATCTTGGAAACTTCTAGGTGTACTGAAAGGGGTGATTTGTGGAACTCACTAAGAACTCTCTTGTGCTTTTCCACCAGGATGAACAACTTTCCATGAAATAGAATTCAATTCTTCCCATCTTATGATCATCCTCTCGGAGCATCACCCTGGCTAACACGATTTTGCATCACTTAATCCTCTAAGTCCCCCCTAAGACTCCTCCACCTACTAAAACAAATAGGACTTCATTTCCATCTAGAACAAACAGCCTCTTTCATCCCCCAACATTGTATCCAAGTGTAGGGCTTCCAACTCCTCCATCACCTTCTAAGAATCTACCAATTCTCGAACCACATCCTTCTATGAATTCCTAATCAAGGCATCAGAAACCACGTTCCCCTTTCCTGGGGTGTAGGAAATCTCGAAGTCGTAGTACTGAAGAAACTCCATCAACCTCTGCTACCGCATGTTCAGGTCCTACTGGGAGATGATATACTTCAAGCACTTGTGATCCATGAAGACCACAAAAAACTCCCCTATGAGGTAATTCCTCCACAACTTTATTGTGAACATGATTGATAAAAGTTCCAGATCATGGGTGGTATAGTTAAACTCATGGGGACGTAACTTCATAGACCCATAAGAGATCACCCCCTACTGTTTCATCAGCAGACACCCCAAGCCTTAGCCTGAGGCATTATAGAACACCTCAAACATCACCCCTTCTTCTGGAAACATCAGTACTTGGGAACTAACTAGATGCCACTTCAGATAACTAAATGCTTCTTGGCACTTCTCACTCCATATAAAAGTCTTTCCTTTCTTTGTCAAGGCTGTAAAAGGTGTTTCCACTCGGAATAAGTTGGAAACGAATTTCCGATAGTAACCTGATAGACCCAGGAAACTACAAAACTTTGTCACATTCTTGGGTGTGTCCCAAGAAATAAATGCTTCAGCCTTTAACGGGTCCTCTACTATTCCCTGATCTAACACCACGTGTCCAAGGAAGGGAACATCTCATGTCTAGAACATTCACTTGGACAACTTCTCGTAGAGCTGGTGCGGTCGGAGGACCTCTAAAACCGTCCTTAGATTCTCAGCGTGATCATCCTATGATATTTTGTAGATCATGATTTCATTAATAAACATGACTAAAAACCGGTCGATATTTTCCCAAAATATGGAGTTCATGAGCCCCATGAACATGGATTGTGAAATCGTAATGTTGAACGGCATGACCATGAACTCAAAGTGCCCATATCTACACCTGAAGGCAGTATTCAAGATTTCACCCTTCTTCACCCTAAACTGGTGATATACTGACTATAGCTCAATCTTGGAAAACCATCATGTCCCCTTCAACTAATTAAAAAGGTCTTCGATCCTCGGTAGGGGGTAACGGTTCTTGACTGTCACCTGGTTCAGCCTTCGGTAGTCAATACATAGCCTGAGACCACCATCTGCCTTCTTTTCAAACAGGACTAGAGCACCCCATGGTGATGCTCTTGGTTAGACAAAACCCTTTTTCATCAGATCATCAATCTTATTCCACAACTCTCACAACTCACAAGGCGCCATTTGATTGGGATCCATCAAAATTGAATAGGCACCAGGTTGCATGTATATCCCGAAATCTACATCACATCGAGGGGGTAGAGTCACCACCTCCTCAGGGAAGAAGTCCATGAACTCACTAATGATCCTTGGGATATAAACCATCTTTGTATCCACCGAATCCATTGATATCTTAGCTAACAAGTAAAGGAGAGGATACACTCACTGGATTCCCTCCTGGAAACCCCGCTCGCCTACAAAAGCTACATGTTGTCCACCCATATCTGAAAACACGATCCTTCTTCGGAAGTAGTCAATAATGGAACACACATAGAAAATCCATTCAATGCCTAGAATTAAATCATATGGTTGCATCTACAGAAAAAGAAGGTCTCCACTTGACTGATGTGGTCCCAACATCAGTCAACATCCTTGGCAAACATGATACACGATGGTCTGACCTCAGACTGGTGTACTCAAAACTAGGGGCATGGGAAGTCTCTCTATGTCTAGACAGAGAGCATGGGATAGAATGGGTGAAAAAAAGGAGTGTGAAGCACCTGAATCAAACAAGGTGTAGGCAATATTTCAAAACAAGATGATCGTACCTCGAGCGACCTCTAGCCCTGCTGGAACTGCTACCTCTACTGCATGTAACTACCCACACCCAGCTTCTTTTACCC
Organism: Viscum album; assembly: GCA_963277665.1. Classification (NCBI taxonomy): domain Eukaryota; kingdom Viridiplantae; phylum Streptophyta; class Magnoliopsida; order Santalales; family Viscaceae; genus Viscum; species Viscum album. Next base: position 1,535,438,508 of record OY728143.1, on the reverse strand, counting down.
TCGACTATCATATTCCTCCATGACCATGCCCTTTTTGAGGTCCCTGACCATAACATTGAGGTTATCCACCTCTTGCAATGTCTTCTCTTGGAGGATCGTGAGCTCACTGCCCCTACTGCTATTGATGAAAGGGTCTAGCTAGAAATTACTACTGCTGAGGTGGGTGCTAAACCTGCCCACCCCCACTGTATTGCACTCAGTCCGGGAACTGATTCTAAAGGTTCCCATAACATCAACATATGAAGCATCTCAGTCCTGGGCCCTCAAATAAGGTTCAAGGACCGGGAGATCGAAATTGTAATTGTTGGGGCATGCTTCCCACTGGTCGAAACCTGGAAGGCCCTGACGTTGTAGGCCTACTGCTGATGGACTTCCCCTTTAATGAGCCCAATTGGATCCCCTCTCATGGTACATATCCTAGTGTGTGCATCCTATCCACCACTTTATCTTTCTTCTGGACCTCCAATTATGTCATTTGAGTGAAGGGAGTAACAACATACTAAAGAGAAGGTCAGAGTTCCTCCTCTAAATGTCTCACCCGAGACTCCCTATCTGGAAAGAGGTCTGGATAAAAATGAAGGAAATCCTTGAACTTGATGTCCATGTCCCTCACTGACACACTCCCCTACTAAAGGGAGAGTATCTCCTACCTCTTCTCAGCCTTCATTATGGAAGAGAGAAATTCTGCCTGGAACTCCTTCTTGAAGTTAGCCCACGAAACTTTAGCCTCCCTCTTCTCCCCAAGATAGGGCATCCGCCACTGACATTCCAATCCCACATTTGGATTACTTCTAGAGAAACCTAGTACTCCATCAATGCACAGATCAATCTGAAAGATATCATTATCTCCTCAAGCCAGCTCTATGTATCCATGTTTGAGACGATACCCTCGTACTTCCCGAGGGTCAATCGCTGAAAGGCATGAAGCATCCTCTGCCACTAGTCTCCCTCCTCCTATAGATCAGCCCTCTGCAGATCAGTCAAATCAACCCCTTGGGCCTCTATTTCCTACACTACCTATGGTCACCATCCAGGTGCCATAGCTACAAAGTAAACAAGGAATGCCTAAGTCCAAGTAGTGTAGAATATTTCTTTTAAATTTTTCATAAACATTTTATTTATTTTAAATCCCCAATATACCCAAGACACACTAGAGAACAATCCATTATGATTCATGTACCTTTCCCTAGGGTCTCTACCCAACAATCAGTGTAGCCTCACTTGGTCATTCGGTAGGTCCAAAGTCTTTGCATCAGATCATGGGGGCCCTAAAACCCCATTTCCTAACTGGTCTTCCCTGGCCTATTTCACATTACAAGATTGCCTAACATTGTTTCCCTACCATCCCATTCAATCCTCACTATGCCTAACTCTGAACTTCATCATATCTCTCAACCTCCACCTTTGATACCATTCTGTCATAACCCGCCTTTACCAAGATGAGGGAAGGGATAGTAGATAGCAAGACCCTTCCTTCCTCAAGTTGAAGGAGAGATAATGACCCCTAATATCCTCCTTCAATAGGCCCCGGAGTACAGACTAGCAATGAGGGTATGAAATCACACATAATATGGAAGGCATTACCCTTTTTATTTAGTAGGATCGGGAGATAAGATAGTAAATCCCAAACAACACCAAAACTGAAAGTAAAAGTAAATCCAAAAACAATCCATTCCCATATGCATGTTCCAACAATATGTGCTACAAGTACAAGAAAAAATCTAAATGGAAGTACCAAAAGAAAAAAAATAGCAACATCAACGGTCCCGACGTCCAAGCTAATAGGGTTTGGAATGATCCTAGAAGTCCTCCTGGATACCTAAAAGCAATTTTATATACGTAGGGTTAGTATACAGGTATAATTAGTAGGGAAAACCAAAAGTTCTTGTGCGTAACTGGGGAGGCATTCTAATTCCCCGTGAGAAAAGGAGATAACCAAAACACCTAGAAAGGAAACTAACCACCCTAACACCACCAAGGCATACTCCACAATAATGCAAGTCAAGTAAAGTAATAATAATAACACATCAATGTTTGGGTACCCCACACCACTTTTCCACTAGCTTTTGAAGACATCCTATGCGTCGGACCTCCCTATCCATTCTCACCGTAGTCCCACTACCACCCCAACAATAACCCTTTAGGACACCACAACCACAGTTATGCTCGTAAACACCTCGACCACTACAAATACACATAACCATGCCCGAAGACTCCTGGTCTATATCAACTACCACCACACCCGAAGACATCTGGGGCCGAACAACCACTTCCACGCCCGAATACACCTGAGCCTCAACCCTAAGACACTTGGGAAACAATCTTCCCACACACACCTGGGTCAACCACCACAATATACCCTGCCTAAATAATATTGGGCTATAATGGACCTCAAGCCATCACAACATTCCTGAAGAGTCTTGGGAAACTCAGGAAATGGAGTAGAAAAGAAGGTAATAACCAGTCACTCATAAGAGTGTTGGTAAGAACGCCCTCATTACTATTCATTCATAAAAAGCACAACAACCACAAATAATGCACAAATCATTCCCAAAAAACAATTCCCCATCGAACCCATTCTTGTTATCATATTCAAGTGATTCCATTTAAATAATTCTACACTAATGGGAAACAAACAGAAATAGCCACAAGCCAAGGAAGGAAAAACTGCCAAGCCGCAAATTAAGAATTCAGACTCAGTTCACTTGTAAAGTCACAACAACAAAAGGGATCTGTGAGATTCCTTGAAGTACTAGAACCAAACCAAGTCCCAACATACAGCCCCACACAGCCCCAAACCCACAAATAACAACTACACAATAGGGGATCCCATCCCCATCCATGTCACCTCACAAGCATCAAGCAGAACAACCATATACATTACCAAAATAGAGCAAGGGAGTTTTCATATTTTAACACACTATTATTTTAGTTCGTTCTTTCTGTTTGGTTAACCGGGGTGATCACACAAGGATTCTTATTCATTTGGAATCCATTTAATCAACTGAGTTTACATGATTAACCAGTTTCCATGTTACATGCATTCAATCACCAAATTATCCAAAAAATAGAGGTTAATTAGTGTACAAGAAAGGACCACCAATGGCCACAATTTTCAGTGGACATAAGCCCATACAATTTACAACATATAAGCAAGGTAAAAGAGTACAAAAACCTAATCAAACACACCCCCTTAATTATTTAAAAACAACATATTATCTTTGTTAAGGATTGGTTTCATCTATCCTCTAAGGAAACATAATCATACCCACCCCGTATGATACACAATAAAGATAGATGAAGGAAGAACCCTTCTTGGATGATCAGCGATCAGAGATTTTTTCCACAAGCCAAGAACTATGGATGCGTGACTTTCAAGGGAGGAACTCTAAGGACTCCAATATTGAGTAGAAAATTATTCATCATAGGCTTACCACTATCCTTTGGAAGGGGGCTCCAAATGTACCAACGAAAGGAAAAAAGACTTGATTGTACCAGGATTCATAGTTTTATTTCACCATTATACTAATGTATTAAACTAGTATGGTATTGAAAATTAAAGGTATAATAAAAAAGTTAACTCCATGTTTGATTCAATTATTTTTTGTTTAAAACTATTAAAAAGGGTAATGTTACTTGTTTTGATAATTATATTGTAGGTGGAGGTGATTTGGAGGACTTATGATGAAGTCCAAGAAAAATAGGCAAATCTACACATGATCTAAGCACAATAGTGGACTAAAAAAAATTCTTCTACTAAACCATGCATTAAAATGGGCTGAAACTTTTTCTGATGGTCCTAAATTCAATGTTACCCATTTCATTTGAAGGAACGGAATCCCAATTCATCCATTAAGAGGCCCATAAAAACTGATCTATCCAATAAAGTGGATCTACACGGGGTCAAAACTTTGCCTCTGTATTTTGGTAATATATCTTATTATATTCTATATCTGGCTGAAACATTTTACATGGAGGTATAAATGGTGTTACCAACAACTCTTTAGTTTTTTACAATTTATTTAAGTCTTTATAACCATCCAAAACCATGTACCAAGAGGATTCGTGAAATCAGGGTGCCCAAAATCACTTCCCACTTTACCTATAAATTGGCACCTTGGGCTCCCCAATTGGGAGTTCGGCCAAAAGACAAGGTTAAACCATTTTGTAGTCCCAAATCTTTCTCCCCATAATTCCTATATGTTTTGGAGGCTATGGTAAGTGCTACTTCAACGTCTTCTTCTTCCTCCCCTCCTATGGGTTTCTAAACCCCTTGTGATCACTCGGGGAAGAACGTGATGTAATCCCGAGCTTCATACTTGTATTATTTTGAATGATCTATTTAATTTCAGGTTTCATGTTGTATTTATTCATCCTATATTTTTATTTAATTGAGTTATATACTGGTATGTTATAATCAACCTCAAATGATCATGTTTGGGGGTACCCTTTCATGTGATGTTTCGCACACCATTCATCCCTTTTTCCTCCCTCATTCAATTACGGTGTTTGTGTGGTTCATATTGGTAAATTAAACTACAATAAGCACTTTCCAGTCCATTTAAATTTATTGCATGGTATCACAAAGAAATAGCATACAAACCTGGATAGAACATCGAGTTCTTTGTGTGTTGCCTTGGTGAGTTTCAGTTATGAAGTCGAACACAAATAACACAATCACCGGCGGTGTCCGGTGAATCATTGTGTGTTTCTGACTAAACCCTATGAGGTATACTTGTATAAAATTAGTAAAAAAATATTTCTAGGTGTTAAAAACTAGGGATTAAAAGATCATAACCCTATATGTTGAAGCGATGAAGGATGGGCATCATTAGATTTCCCCGAGTTGATCACACTTATTTAATCTTGTTCATTCCTACTTTGTTTTATCACTTTCGTTTTCTATTGTCATATTTAATCATCAAAACCAGGTTTTATTAAATCTCATTCCCATTTTATTTTCATAATCTAAACCATATTTTTAAATTAATGATCTAAGTCTCCATCGAGAGATGACCTAGGGTTGTTGATGTACTGCAGAAATTCTAGTAAAAACTAAATAACTAATTTGATGCGCTCGACAACGCGATCAAATTTTGGCACCGTTTTTGGAAATACATGATCATTTTATTCTATTTTAATTATTTTTATTTTTTTATTATTACTCCTTTCAATACCCCACCCTCATTTGATTGTTTTAGTTTTAGTTTTCCATTTCTATTTTTGGTTTTTATTTGCGTGTTCTTTATCTCTCTCTCTCTTATTCTTCTCCATATATCTTTCTATAATTATGTAGTATAACATTACATTATCCTTTCACCGTTATTAAGTGATTTTATCCATAACAAATCATAAAAAAACAAACTTCACAACTTATTTTCATGACCCGGTCAGAAAAAAAAATTGCTTGAATTTGACCCTGAAATTCAGAAGACACTTCACACACAAATCAAGGCATATAGAGAAGGTCAATCAAGTAACAATAGAGAACCCCTTGTGAAATATTAAGTGGTTATAAACCAATAAAAAATTGATCCCAATAAAATCCAAGATAACATGGCTACAAATAATCGAACCATAAAAGAACTTATCACCTTGTATGTGGAGTACCAACCAGCATACATCCAATATCCCGAGGAAGCAGCCAACTTTGAGATGAGATCAGGCCTTATCCACCTACTTCCCAAATTTCATGGTCTTCCTGATGAGGACCCTCATAAACACCTTAAGTATTTTTTCATAGTGTACTTCACTATGAAGCCCCAAAATGTGTCTAAAGGTTAAATTAAGTTTAGGGTCATCCCTTTCTCCCTTGATGGTGTTGCAAAATATTGGATATACTATTTTCCTACCATGATTGGGGGCTGGAATGACCTTAAAAGACTCTTTTTAGAGAAGTTATTCCCTACCTCTTAAACTGCATCAATTAGGAATGAAATCTGTGGAATTAGGCAATCACAAGGAGGGACCCTCCATGAATACTGGGAGAGATTCAAAAGACTTTTCTCAAGCTTCCCCCACCACCAGATTAGGGAAAAACTATTAATCTAATACTTCTATGAGGGACTTATCCCCATGGATCATGGAATTATTGATGCTATAGCTAGTGGTTCCCTAGTTGATAAAACTCCTTTCGACGCTCGTGACATAATATCCAACATGGATCAAAATGCACAAAAATTTGGTACACGAGCAATTTCACTAACCTGAGGAGTTCATGAGGTAATTCATTCAGCCCTATAAAAAAGGTATATAATAAACATGATGAGATTCATACCCTTATAAGGTTATTATCTCATGAAAAAGGTAACTCATACTCTTCTTTAGTTCCATTACACTGTGGTATTCACTCTCACAATACTCATTTTTCTGACGAGTTCCCACAACTTCAAGATTCATTTGAGTCTTGTGCAGCCTTGTTCCCAGGGCATCCATACCAACAAATACATCCCTTCAAGAAAGAGCCATTTAGGCCAAATCCAAACCCTGGGTGGCAAGCACAACCCCAGTACCGATAAAGAGGAAACTCAACTTACCCAAACCAGAATTGGTATCAACAAGGCCAAGGTATGCAACCTTATTATCCTTAAACTTCTCAAAACAATCATTCTCCTCCTCCAAAATTTGAACCAAGCCTCGAGGATATGGTGAATAAATGGAAACCTGGAACCTACAATTCCAACAAACCACACAATCAGATATTCAAGACCTATTAACTAAAGTGGGGCAATTGGAGAACACCATTGGTGAGCTTAAGATGAAAGGTTATGTAAAAATATCATCCCAACCCATTGCCAATCCAAAGGATAATGGTAATGTATGTTCAATTACACTTAGTAGTGGTAAAGAATTTTATCCTTCTACTGATTCTAAACAATAGGTATGTACCCCTCTTAAAAACACACTTTCCCAACCATAAAAAATTTCAAGTAATGAAAAACAAGATAAAAAGGGTAATCAAATTATCATTGATGATTCAAATTATCAATCCATTCCTCTTCCTTTACCCAAAAGACTCCCTAAATCTAAGAAGAATTTTGATAATGATATATATAAATAAATAATGGATACATTTAAAAAGTTAAAAGTTAATATCCCTGTATTTGATGCAGTTAAACAAATTCCTTGATATGCCAAATTTCTTAAAGAGATTTGTACCCACAGAAGTAGACTGAAGGGGAATAAGAGAGTCAATTTGGGAAGGAATGTCACAGCCTTAATTCAACTATAAATGCCAACCAAATTCAAGGATCTTGGTATATTCACAATACCATGTACCATAGGGGAGAAATTCTTTTCTAATTCTACATTAGATTTAGGTGCTTCCATTAATGTAATGCCTCACTCTGCATATACTACTCTGTGGGTTGGAGAGATTCAACCAAAAGGCATTTTCATGAAACATGCCGACAGGAGTACAACGCATCCAATATGGGTGATTGAGGGTGTCCTTGTCAGAGTGAATAATCTCATCTTTCCCGCTAATTTCTACATTCTTGATATGTAAGATACTCGAACCCAAGGAAATTATCCTCTCATACTTGGGAGGCTATTCCTCAAAACAATAGACAATCATCAATGTTCAAAATGGTATGATTTCCATGCAGTTCGGTGGAGAAAATGTAAATTTTAATATCCTTAAGGATATGAAACACCCCATTGAAGAGTACTCCACTCTTCCTGTATATTCTATGGAAGTGATCTCAAACAATGCACACACACAATTCTATCCTCAACCCATACTCTGATTCATTTTCCTCTTCTTCACCCTTAGAAGATTGGAGTTTTTAGTTATGTTTTTAGTATTATTTAGGTTCTGGAAATTGTAAATTTTGTGCTTTAATTGATGAGTGTGTTCATTCTGAGGTACCCATGATAGTCGATGATTCTGAAAATCTCATTTCAATAGATTCTCTATCTTTAGATAATAAACATGAGTAGATAGACAGTTTAATGGACCTTACTCCACCTAAATCCCCTCCCTCAGTCCAAAAACCCCCAGTGTCGGAATTAAAACCACTTTTATCTAATTTAAAATATGCCTATCTTGAGGGTATTGACAAATTTATTGTCATTATTTCTAATAACCTCTCTCAACAGCAGGAATCAAAACTTCTTGATCTTTTGAAAGAGTGTAAAAATAAAATAGGATGTACATTTGATGATATTCCTTGGATTAGCCCATCTATTTGTATGCACCATATACTTTTGTATGATGAGGATAAACTCATAAGACAATCTCAACACCAGTTTAATCCCACTCTCCTTGATGTAGTAAAATTGGAAGTCAGTAAATTACTTGCTGTAGGGATCATTTATCCTATATCTGATGGTAAATAGGTTAGTCTAGTGCAAATTTTGCCTAAAAATAGTAATAACAGTTGTGTCAAATGAAAGGAATGAATTGGTTTCAACATGTGTGCAAAATAGTTGGAAAATCTGCATTGACTACCTTCAAGTGAATCAATCCACACGGAAGAAGCACTTTCCTCTACCTTTCATTGACCAAATGATAGAAGATTGGCTAGTAAGTCCCATTATTGTTTCCTTGATGGCTATTTGGGTTATTTTAAAATCTATATAGCCCTTTAGGATCAAGAAAATAAAACATTTATCTATCCATCTGGCACATTTTCATACAGAAGGATGCATTTTGGTCTTTGTAATGCTCCTGGTACTTTTTAGCGTTTTATGTTGAGTATATTTTCAAAGTACCTAAATAATTTCATGGAATTTTTTATGGATGATTTCATAGTTTATGGAACGTCCTTTGATGATTGTTTGGATCACCTAGGTTTTATCCTATATCATTGTATAAAATAAGATCTTGTATTACATTACAAGAAATTTCATTTCATGGTTTAACGGGGGATAGTTCTTGGGAATGTTATATCAAAAGAGTGAATTCAAGTGGATAAATAAAAAAATTGAATAAATTTCAAACCTTCCATATCCAAAATGTGTTCGTGAGGTTTGATCTTTCTTAGGTAGTGCTGGTTTTTACCGCTGATTCGTTAAAGACTTCAGTATGATCGAACTTCCCTTGTCCCGGTTATTACAAAAGGATTCTGAGTTTGTGTTTGATAAAAATTGTGAGGATTCTTTCAATTCACTAAAAACTAGTTTATATCACCTCATATCATTCAACCACCAAGGTGGTATCTCCCCTTTGAGATTATGTGTGATGCCTCTAACTTTTCTGTTGGGGAATTTTTTTTCACAAAGGTTTGAGAAGGCTCCTCTTGTCATTGTGTATGCCTTATGTAACCATGATCCGACCCAAGAAAACTACAGAACCACTGAAAAATAACTTCTGTCTATTTTTTCCCTTGGATAAATTATTTTCATATCTTATCGGGTCAAAAATAAATGTCTTTTATGATCATGTTGCCCTTTGTTTTCTCCAAAAGAAACCTGAAGCTAAACCCCACCTCATTCGGTGGATGCTCCTCCTCCATAATTTTGACCTTGAGATTAGAGATAAGAGAGGAGTGTAAAATGTGTTAGTTGACCACATTAATATAATTTTTCCACCATTGGACCATCATGTTGACTCACCCCTCCCCATTGGATAATTATTCTCTCATAAGAACCGTTGTGATGTTGTGGACCTTACCCCTTAGTATGCGGACATTGTGAATTTTCTAGAAAAATCTGGGGTCCCCACTAATTTTAGAACTTCAGAATCCCAGAGACTTAAGCATGATTCTAGGTGGTACATTTGGGATGACCCATATTTGTGAAGAATTTTTGGTGACCAAGTAGTTCATCGGTGTGTCCCTGACCATTAGTTCACCTCTGTTTTGACCTTCTTCCACACTTTGGCCTATAGGGCCCACTTTGGATCTCAACATACAGCTCAAAGGTCCTTGACTCAAAACTTTATTGAAAAACAATTTATAGGGATTCCCATAGATTTTTAAAGTCATGTAGTCATTGTCAATGCACAAGGAATATCTCCAAGAAGAATGAAATTCCCCAACAACCCATGTTATTCTATGAAATTTTTGATGCATGGGGAATTGAATTCATGGAGCCTTTTCAAAATTCATTTGGATTTTTGAACATCATAATGTTTGTTGACTATGTATCTAAATGGGTGAAATCAAATGCCAAAAGGACCAATGACTCTCGAGTGGTTGTTGATTTTGTGAGGTCCCAATTTTTCAGTAGGTCTGGTTTACCTAGATTCATCATTAGTGATAATGGTTCGCATTTTTTCAATCTCAACAAGAAAAATTTGTTTCGTAAGTATGGGATTGTACATAAAGTCTCTATATCATATCACCCCCAAAATAAAGGACAAGAAGAAATCTCAAATTAATAAGTTAAACGAATCTTGGAAAAAATGCTACAACCCAATAAGTAATATAGGACTTTTCACATGGATGATGCATTTTGGGCGTACTGTACAGATTTTAAAACCCCAATCGAAATTTCACCATATATAATTGTGTTTGTAATAGATTTAAACCTCCCAGTAGAGGTAGAAAACCATGCATATTGGGCTTTTAAACAATTTAATATGAATCTTTCAGATGCAGGTGAGTATAGGAAGCTTTATATTCAAGAGTTGGAATAAATTCAACATGATGCATATGAGAAATACCAGATATATAAATAGAATACAAAGGCTATCCATGATATCATGATTCATCAGTGGAAGTTTTATATTGGTGAGAAGGTTCTCATGTACAATTCTAGGCTAAAGCTCCACCTAGTTAAGCTTCGTTCCTGATTGCTTGGTCCTTATACTGTTACTGATGTTTACCCTTTCGGTGATATACAGGTTTTTCATGAGAAGATTGGACAAAGGATTACTGTCAATGGGAAGAGTATCAAACACTTCTATAAGGATTTTCTAATGAATCTTGTGGAAGAAATCCAACTGATAGAATCCACATATGACATCACTTAGAAGGTTATACCTTCTCCCTACCTTTATTTACTTTTCTATTTATTTAAAATACATTCATTGAGTTCAATGTAACTTTTAGGTGTGGGGGAGGGTGACATGTCATAATTTGGATTAAAAAAACAAAAAAAAAATCATTTTTTGATTTCATTTTCCTTATTTTTTGTTTTTAGAAAAAAATTGATTTTAAAAAAGAATGTCCAAAATCATTTTTCATGCATGAGTTGATTGTGTGGAAAATTCCATTGTTTTTGGAAAAAAAATTAAATGAATTTTGATATGGAATCTTTTTCTATAATTTTTATTTTCAAATCTTTCATCGGTGTTTAATGGATTTTTGAATCCCATGCCTCATTAGCACTAACCAATATTTTAATCCATTTCCCAAGAGACATTATAAGCCCTTTATTGGATATTATTCCTTTTAATCACTTTCTTGAGAGTCTCGGGTCATGTAGGAAAACTATAACTTTCCTTTATTCTATTTGAATCCATAAAATTCAAGTATGCTACATTCATTATAAAGGCAATCGTTCATTGAAAATCCCTTTGTACAATTATCCTCTATTTTTTTCCACCTTTACATTATATCCTTCTTAATCCTTAGAGACAATGAAATGCCAGTTAGGTAGCCACATTACAAGATAATTTATCCCTACCTACCCATATCTTGTGTGTATTATTGTTTATTTTCATCAAGTGTGTGTGAGAGGGTGTTTCCATGGGAATTATGGGGAGATAATCATTATTATGGGTTGATATAAAAGTTGCCTACATTTTCCTTGGGAAATGGGTTCACAAGCCATATTAAATCATTGTTTTACACATGTTTCCCTCTTTATCTCCAAAACAATATACAAAAAAATAGTTCTATACATTGAAAAAAATAGAACAAAGGAAAAAAATGCATAAAATATGATGTTTACTCATTATTATTCATTTATTGGTTGTGACCCACAAAAATAAACAATGGGGATAGTGAGTTGGAGGTGATACACTTTGTGAGGGATTGAGTGTGTACATTCATTGTGAACACTTTCTGAATTTTGAAATGTTTTGTACATAAGATATTAAACACTCCTATTCTGCCTCAGATTTTTAAACATTAAATCCTACCAACCCTTGAGCCTCAAAACAACCTGTTGTAAGTCCTCTTGAGTAGCACACTAGTTTTTGCAGGTAGAGAAATGAGAATCTTCGAAATCATATGGTAATATCACATGAACTTTGAGAAAAGAGCATAAATACACTTTCATATGTTCCTTGAGTGAAGAGGGAACATTTTTAGGTGAGGTAGGATGCGACATGTTGCATGGGTGAACAAATAAAGTTCAAAAAATTTGAAAGTGAGAAAAGAAAAATAATATAAAAATTGATTCCATAAACAAGACATGATGAATTTCATTTAAAAATAATCTTGTATGTTTTCACACCTTTTATTTAGGAATGGGACATGATTAGGATATTATACTTTTCTCAGGAGTGCAAATGTTTAGGTGTGGGGGTGTGATCATACCACGATTAACTGTTTTATTTCACCCTTATACCAATGTATTAAACTGGTTTTGTATTAAAAATTAAAAAGTATAATAAAAAATTTCACACCATTTTTTATACAATTATTTTTTGTTAACCCTGTTAAAAAGGGTAATGTTACTTTTTTAGATAATTATATTGTAAGTGGAGGTGATTCGGAGGACCTATGATGAAGTCCAAGAAAAAAAGGTCAATCTACACATGATCCAGGCACACTAGTGAACTAAAACGAATTTTGATACTAAACTGTGCTTTCAAATGGGATGAAAATTTGTGTGCTGGTCCTAAATTGAGTTAGATCTATTTCATCTAAAAGAACTGAATCCCAATTCGTCCATTAAGAGTCCCATACAAACTGATATGTCTAATAAAGTGGATCTTCACGGGGTCAAAACATTGCCTCTATATTTTGGCAATATCTCTTATTATATTCCATATCTGGCCACCAAATTTTACAAGGAGGTGGAAAAGGTGTCTTACTGAACTCTTTAGTTTTTTAAAAAGTGATTTAAGACTTTATGATCATCAAAAACCATGGACCAATAGGATTTGTGAAATTAGGGTTCCCAAAACCACTTCCAACTTTTCTTATAAATTGGCACCTTGGGAACCCCAATTGGGAGTTTAGCCAAGAGGCAAGGTTCTTCCATTTTGGAGTCCCAAAGGTGTCTTCCCATGATTCCTAGAAGTTATAGAGGAAATGGGAAGTTCTACTTCAACATCTTTTTCTTCCTCCCCTCCCATGGGTTTCTAAACCCCTTGTGATCACCCGGGGAGGAATGTGATGTAATCCCAAGCTTCATACTTGTATTTTTTTTAATGATATTTTTAATTATAGGTTTTATGTTGTTTTTCTTTATACTAACTTCTTATTTAATTGATTTATGTACTGTTATGTTATACTCAAACTCAAATTATACTATTTGGGGGTACCCTTTCATGTGATGTTTCACACACCATTCATCCCTTTTTCCTCCCTCATTCAATTGCGGTATTTGTGTGGTTCATATTGGTCAATTAAACTCACATAAGAATTGTCAATTACATTTATATTTATGTCATGGTATCACAAATAAATAAAATACAAACATGGACACCACATCGATTTCTCCGTGTGTTTCCTTGGTGATTTTCGGTTATGAAGTCAAACACAAATCACCCAATCATTGGCGGTGTCCGGTGAATCATGGTGTGTTTCCGAATGAACCCTAGGAGGTATCTTAGTATAAACTCAGTAAAATTTTAGTTCTAAGAGTTACAAACCAGGTATTAAAAGATCATAACTATATCTCTATAAGCGATGAAGGATGAGCATCATGAGATTTTCCCAGGTTGATCACGCTTAATTGTTATTATTCATTCCTACTTTGTTTTATCAATTCCGTTTTCTATTTTAATATTTAATCATCATTCCCAAGTTTTATTAAATCACATTCCCATTTTATTTTCATAATCAAAACCCTCTTTTTAAAATTAATGATCTAAGGCTCCATTGAGAGAGGACCTAGGGTTGCTTCTATACTACATAAATTCTAGTAAAAACTAAACAATTAATTTGACGTGCTCGGTAACATGATCAAGAATATCCAAGAAGAGTAAAGAATCATGTGTGATAAAAAAATGAGATCCTAGAGTTACAGGATATGAATTATTGAATATATTTAAAGGTAGACTGGGGTTTCACCATGAGGTTGGATGGTTACACACGATGAAATTAATTTTTATTTAATAATTTTCATTGGAGAGGTGGTCATAACGTCTGTGAGTTAAAGGTTTTTCTTTAAATGGAGGAAAACACGTAACAGGGGAGGAACTAGAAAGTACAAGAAAAGGGTGTGACATTGAGGAAAAGGCCACACATTTTGGTAAGTCAAGGGTCTCCCAGATCTTGGGGGATTTTAGTTATCAATTATGGGCTTTAAATGGATTTGAAATGGGTATTAAAATACTTTTACGTCAAAAGATACATTATGGGGGTGGAACTAGAAAAAAGTCAAAAACTGTAAAAAACAACAAAGGGTGGGACACCATTTGGTGAGACACCGTAACGATGCCATGGTCACAGTGCCACCCTCACGGTTCCACCCTCACAGTGCCATTCTCATGATGCCACCGTTTTGGTGAGCGATCGTGATGGTGTGACTGCTACGGTTCCACCCTCACAGTGCTGCTATGACTAGTGCCACTATCATGGTGCCACCATGACTAGTTCCACCCTCATGGTGCCTCCATGACTGGTTCCACCATTTCGGTGGAACTTTTTGATGGGACCAATTGTTTGGAAAACTCCTTAATGAGTCACTATATCGGCCATTACATTATTAATTTTCCATTATTTTAGTTTTGGAAATCACACACTCTTTCCTAAAAACATGTTTCACAAAAATTTCATGTCCAATGGTTTTTAGAATTTTTTTTAGAAAAAATTATTTTTTACCATAATTATAATAAGATATTAAGTATTTTGAGTACAAATTTATATTCTTCATTAAAATTATCATAAGGAGCATGTGACTGATTAATTAGACTTTCCTTTATTGGTAATAGAAGTTAGACATTATGTATTTACTATTGTAATGACAAATTCTTAAAAATCAAACTGATACTAGTACCGCTAACATCGTATTGACACTCATAAAGATTATCATAATGAAAATAATATGGAATTCCATAAAACTGAGTTAAGTTTATAATCATATTTGTAAGACTTTTTTCTAATTTAAGGAGAAAATTTTACATTGTAATGTTGTAAATCAATATGATGTTGGACTTTCAATTACTCTAGATAATTATGAGTTATCAAGTTCTAGGTGTCCAATTTGTTACGAAAAACTCGAAGAAACATGACTATTGGGAGACAAATATTACTGATGTGAATTTTCCTATAAATATCAAGTCATTCAAAGAGTTTTTTGGGGGTGAATTTTATTTTTCATTTTCTTATGTTGAGATAGATTTGGAGATTACATAGAGTGAACATCTTGTTCTTAGTCTTTGTAATTGTTTACAGTTTTTTAGTTCTAAGGAAACCCTACCAGGTTGTCTTTTTATGAAATTTTTCATTGTGATCTGCATCCAATCATCATAATGATTGATGGATTCTTGGGATATGAAGATAGAAAATCTCATCTATCAGATCAGGGGCTAACAGGGCTAGGTAGATAGTGAATCTGATCATCGTATCAATGGATTCCAAGGATAGGAAGACAAATCTATTGTGCTCATCATATCGAGTGCTTCCCTGGTAATGGAAGACTGGAATTATTGTAAGTATAAAATAAGGGATACCTTTATTATGGTTTATAGACTTCCATTATCTTAAGTTTAAAATAGTTATATATTTAATAGCTTGAAATTCATTATTTATTTTTGTATACTATTGTATTACTTTTTGCTCATGAGTTTTTATATTTCTGGTGCACATATAATAGAAATTCAAACATCACATTCATCTTTTTATTCTAATTATTTTATATGTACTATTCTAATTAAGATAATAAACAATGTATTTGAATTAATCTTATCCATTGTGATTATTATTCATGTACTATGATTAATCAGATCCATAGTGATTCTGATATTCCACTTTGATTTAATCATATTGATTCTAATTACGATTATGTGATTATGATCATTATAATGAGGTCCAAATCCAATAATATACTTTAAGAGGATTTGTGTATTATTTAGTTTAATTATTTTAAACTATGTTTTCAAAACTACAATTCCCCCCCCCCCCCGCTTGTAAGTTATCCATCTAATCATACCATTAAGATCCTAATAAGTATTTTAGATATTCTGATCTAACATACACACCCTTGAATGACATGGAAAATAATTATAAAATACAACATTGTGCATCATCATGTAGCTACAATATAACTCTTGCACTTCATTTTTTGGATTTTCCTTTTTTACCATATATAAATTACTATCCAATTATGAAGATGATATGGATCTCAAATTATTATTAAAAAAATAATGCAATGATACTGTGAATAAGTCAATAAAAATAAAAAAAGTAAAAATAATATAGAATCACTAAGCATATGGAACTCCCTTTCGCATAAAATTTACATTTATCTTATTTATCATACTTAGGAAATTAAAATATTATTTAAAGGTTGTTCTATATATTTTCATCCCTCTCCACATAATCCTAGAAAAAATAATAATCAAAAAAATATAGAAGAACAACACAATGGAATATTAAAAATGGATCACATAAAGCTAAATAAAAACATATATTCTATAAGATTGAATATAAATTTAGAAATCCCCTACCAAAATATATTCTTCACAACCTCTATAATATCATTCATAAAACAATGATAGTAATAAGACTTAACCATGTGATAATAAATTCAAATAAAGATAAACCACACCATTATCCCATAAAAAGAAAATAAAAATTAATACACAACACATCGATGATGAATTAACTGAGAGATGAAATAGAAGAATGAGGAGCAAACTAGCCTTGAATAAAAACAAATCAATATCAAAATGATGAAGGATACATACAACCAAAGTTTATTTAATTGAATCCAAAATATATCCTATGAAAACCTAAAGATGATTTGAAAACAAAAAAATAAAAGGAATTATGTGTGAATTATGAATTTATTATAGATTTGGAAAAACATTATGTCACAACATAAAATACCATGGTAACGCCATGATGAATAAAAATATATTGAATCTAAAAAAATTGCATCGTGATCCACCATGTCACTCAAAATTTGATAGTCAATCAACATTATCTATCGAAATTATAAGAGAAGGGTCACATCATAAACCTTATCAAAATTCTATGACATCTACTAGGAAGAGAAACTAAAAAAATACAAGCAA
The DNA here is from genome assembly GCA_963277665.1 of Viscum album. NCBI lineage: Eukaryota > Viridiplantae > Streptophyta > Magnoliopsida > Santalales > Viscaceae > Viscum > Viscum album. Next base: position 1,535,421,203 of record OY728143.1, on the reverse strand, counting down.
GAATTATCAACTCAATCATAAGACTGCACCATGATATCCCCCAAAAAACAAATGGAATCGATTCCTTTGGTCTATGTTCCATGATATAAGTGGATACCCCATGAATACCTTCTATGGAAAATCTCCAAAAATTCCATAAATCACACACCACATCACCTGAAAAATCAACCTATACTACAACCATCTCTTCATGTCATGACTAATAGGGCCACGATGTGACTATCATCTCTTATATGAAAACACTTCTCTAAAAACACTTCTCTTGATTCATAATCTGACCCACACATCAAACAACTAAATGAAAAAATTTAATCGGTATGAGAGTTCTGGTATGTTACATTAGATACCAATCAAATGATTCTCATGCCATAGAATAAAAATCAACATGAAAATAAAGGAAAACAACTAAGTCTGAAACACTCTAATATGAAATGTAATGTCCTGACCTGGATTCCACTAAATACTTCCTCCATCTGGTTGGTAACATGGCCTCAAGTTCTCCTCCCTATATTCCATAGGTTTCTAACTAGTAGAGAAATACTAGGGTGTGTCTATGGGGAGATTTTTCCCTTATGTCAGAGTGCAGCATAGTGGTAGTAATCATAGTAGTCAATAGTGTAAGTTGTATCCAGCCAAAAGATAGACATCTGAGATAGTAATAGATAAAAAATTCCATAAGTAATATCATATACAAAATTTTGTATCACTTCATGTCTCTACAAAGAAAGAAAATACTTATATAGGCATCCAGTGCAATACATGTATCAAAATAAAAAAAATACAAAAAGGAACTATCTCTAGATAGTATCACAACTGATGATCAATCTGATGATCCCCTGATCATAACAATGAACAAGTCAAACATTATATAGGGGAACTTTTCTCAGTCCCCACATGCATCCATGAAGTCTGTCCAGGTACCAAATAGCGGCCTAAATAGGTTGTGAGATAACAATCAGTAGGCCACCACCAACGATGTCTATAACAAATCCATTCTGGGTGATATAATCAAAATTAGTGTGCAATATATATATATATCATAGGTATAGTGGTAATAAAATTAAAGTGTACATTTCCAATAAAAAAGGCTCCCTATATACAATAGTCAATCTCCCTTAACAAAGGTATCTGTAAAATAGAAATAAACAAGTAATATTGTCCAGTCTACCCACTAGAGTCAACTACCCATACCAAGGATATCCGCATGAATAGAAAAAATATCCACCACGGCCATGATGTATAATAAGTGTAAATATCCTCACATCCATGCTATATTATCCAGTGTAAAATACCACCATGACCACGCCATATAATCGAGTTTCATCCATAATGGTCGCACAGTGTTATTAAAAGTGTCTGACCATGAATACCCAAATCCAAGGTATATAAGACCATTACATCCATGTTGAGTCCCATGACCATCTTGATGGAAGCTCAGTAAAAACATGGGTAGGTTATAAGGATCATGTCAACATTCCATTTCCACTATGAGCCAAAGAAAGCCTAATCTAAGAGTTAGAAAGGACCAAGGTATCCTATAGAATCAAGATCTAAGGAATAAACAAGACCAAGGAATCCACTACCATAATCAATATCTATTGGATAAACATCCCTAACATCCTATGGAATTAGGATCCAGGGTATACCAACTAAGGAATCCACTACCATAATCAACTCATCAATCCATACATTCATCATTTCATAATTAATCACATTCCATGATCTCATCCAACTCATATTTACAACTTCTATCAAATCTAATTAAACAATTAAACAATTTTCATCATTTCAACACATGAGGATTTATAACCTTCTTCTAACATCTCAATTCAATTGTCATTTAGTTTAAAAATGATTCCCCTAACTAAGAAAGCACACTCACACCCCATGTGTGGTATAACAAAATAGAAGATAAAAAGGAACACCCCATGGGTGTCCTAGGTTGGGGAAAAATTCCAACAATCTCAGTGGAACTAGTGGGAATCCCTAATAGGTTCCAATTCATTCAATTCAATAATTCAATTAAATTTAGGGATGATTATAGAATTTTTTGTGTGTGGAATGATAGAAACTATGTTTACAAAACACCAAACCCTGTGAGAAAATTATATACCACTTAATATAGGTCTATAGTAGATAAATCATCCAATATTGACCTCTGATTCAATCCATAATAGAAGAAAAATGACTAAAAGACAAAAATATTGAAAATAGGGTATGTTAGCTTATACCTAAATAACTCTTTCAATAAAAATTCAAATAAAGAATGACACAAAAAATGAAGAACTCACCAGTTTGAATCTAATGAGACCAATGGCATTCAATTCTAAGTCCAGATGAATGATTGGAAGCAAGTCTTATCAATTGACTTCAAAGAGGAGCTCCTAAGAATGAAGGTTCTTTCAGTATTATGAAATAGAAAATAGGATCAATTTATACATATTTTTAAGTTTGAAAGGGTAATTTCCCCAAGAAACATTTTTCAACATGTTTTGGCTACATGGTTGTCCAAACCTTGCACTAACTATGCACCCTTCACTATGCTAAGGGGGACCTCACATGGTTTAGAAAACCATGTGAAAAATGTGTCTTATCCTCTTTAAAAAAATTATAGCCTCCCTCAAGGGTGTGTGTCTGAGGTTTCATGGTTTCCTTAAACTGTGTGACCTCTTACACACCTCTGTCATGCCCCACCCAGTTAGAAGTAACCATGCAGCATGTCCCGCATGGTTTCTAATAATTGTTCTACCTACCTTGATTTTTCCAAGAAATGGGGATCTGGGCTCTAAAAAATCCCTAGACACCCCCAATACACTCATGATATCATTAGTCACTCAAATTAGACCATAACGAATCATTTAAACCAAAAAAAAAGATTTTACCTTATAGGAAAACCTGGGATCTTAAAATCTTCCCCCCTAAAAACAATTCGTACCCAAATTGCCCTTCCAAGAGTGGTCAAAAATCTCTTGATAATAACTTTAACCATTGAACATGTGTGTTGGACTCACACTCCCAAGTCTCATCCTATAAATGGAAGTGCTTCTATATCAACCATACCAGAAGAACATACCAGTCATAGAGAACCTTCAAGTTCTCATTAATGATAGGTATTGGATGATCCTCAAAGAACACATATACCTATAAATGCACCTCCTTAAGATGAATATTATGAGATGGGTCCCAATGATAATGGTGAAGTTGAGATACATAGAAGACATCATGCATGGATTGGTACCTATGAGGTAAATATAACTAGTATTATACAAACCCGACTATACCCAAAATCTCAAACGGACTAACATATTGTAGAAAAATCTTACCCTTTATCTTGATTATCCTATGTACTAGCCTTGGTGAGACTCACAAAAAGACCTGATCCCTAACCTTGAACTTTAGAGGTTGTCGATAGATTTTGGAATAATATTTATGTTGAGACTGTGAAATAGCCATCCATTTCAGAATCAACTGAACCTACTTTATAGTCTCGTGAATGATACATGGTATAAATATAGCTACCTCACATACCTCTAACTAGAATAGGGGTGATCAGCTTGGCATACCATACAGAACCTCATAATTTTCCATCTGTATAGTCACCAGACATATTTTATTTTAGAAAAACTCAACTAGGGTATATGTCTATACTAGGAACCCCCAAAATCTAAGGCATATTCTCTCAGCATGTCCTAAAGAAGATAAATTGTGTACTCTGACTAACCATCAGTATGTGGGTGGTATGCCATGATTAGAAGCACCTATGTACCCAATGCCCACTACAAACTCTTCCAAAAACAAAATGTAAATTTGGAGTCCATATTTGATATAGTGTTCATAGGAACCCCATGAAGTCTTATTATCCCACAGATATACAACCTAACAATATCATCTACTGAGAAGGCCTCCTTGATTGGAATAAAATGATCAGCCTTCATGACCCTATCCACAAAAAACCAAACAACATCACTACCTCAAGGATACATCAATAAACTAGTCACAAAATCCATCACAATGTCATCACACTTTCACTCAGGAATGTGTAACTACTATAAAAGCATATATGGTCATTTATGTTCCAACTTCAGCTACTAATTGGTGGAACGCGTCGTAAAAAAACTAGCTACATCACGTTTCATGCCTAGTCAACAATACTAGTGATGTAAATCCTAATACATCTTGGTAACACTAGGATGTACTTCTCAAACTAAGGAACAAAACTCTCACATCATCTCCTTGGATATATACATTAGAACCCAAACACAGCCATAAATACACAAAATATCATCCTCTCACATAGTCCAGCCAAGAGGCAGGTCCTCACCTACCACACTCTCCCATAAGACTAGGCCCTCAGAATCTGATAAATACCACATTATCACCTATCTAGAAAATTAGAGGTCATAGAAAAATAATAAAGGATATTTTTTCCATGATTATACTACACCTCAAAGTTCATCTCTAAAAGCAAGTCCATAAGTTGTCACTCGCTACTAGCCCCCTGAACTACCTGCATCTAAGTCCGCATACTCAGTGAATTAGTAGTTTCATTTACCTTTCTAGTCATATATGAAATCTTGAAATCAAAATATTGTAGATATTCAACCCCCCCTTTGTTGTCTCAATTTCAATTCACACTATTTAAATATATACGTGAGGCTTTTTTGGTCCGTATACACCAAAATTTCTCTCCCAATAAATAGTGTCTCCAACAACACAAAGCTTGTACCATAGAGGCTAAATCGAGATCATGAATACAGAAAATATTTCATGTATTCTCAACTATCGAAACATGTATGACACAAATTTATCTCCATACATCCAAAATTCACTTATCCTAATACCTAATGCATCAAAATACATAGTGTAGATCTTACTTAGATCTGGTCCAATCCAGACTGGCACTGAATCCAGTCTCCCTTCTAGGTCCTGAAAGGTTGTCTCGTAGGTATCAGACCATACAAACTTCACACCATTCTTATTCATGACCTTAAGATGTGATTTTAATCATGATAAGTACTATATGGAACACTTTTAATATCTATCCATACCCAAGAAAATCAATATATCAAAAATTTCATAGTAAGATCCCAAGAAACTAAATCTCTCACCTTCTCTCAGTTAATTAACATTCCTATCTCTAATAAAATATGACCTAAGAAGTGAATCATATCTATCCAGAAGTGTCACTCTATGGTATTATCATATAATTTATTCTATATCAGTGTATCTAATGAGATCTTAATATTCTTAGCATGGTTGTGTTGATTATGCTAATATACCAAGATATCATCCAAAAAAACATGGAAAAAATATAGATAAGAATGGAAAAAATGGTTCATCAGCACCATGAAAACTACTAAAGTGTTTGGGAGACCAAACAGCATAACCAAATACTCATATAGACCATACCTGTTATGAAAAATTGTCTGAGGTGTGTCTATAGGTCAAACACACACCAAGTGATAACCCAATCTAAAATCAATTTTCATGAACCCCTAAGCACATCAGAGCTAATAAAAAAAGGTCATCTATCCATAGAAAAGGATATTGGTTCTTAACCATCAACTAGTTCAATTTCTAATCATCCACAAATTTCCTAAGGGTATCATCTACCTTTTTTATAAAAAGGAATGGTGAACCCCATGGAGAAGTACCGGGTTATGTAAACCCCTTTTTCTCAAAGTCTTATAACTACCTCTTGAGTTCATACAACTCTATATTATCCATCTTGTAAGGAGAAATTAATATTGGTGAAACTCCTGGAACTAGATCTATAGAAAAATCCACCTCTCTCCCATATGGTAAACCAAAAAATACATCTGAGAAAACATCCATCAAATGATCAACCACTAGAGAATAGTAGGCCTGATGTGATCCCTAGTCATCCAGTTATAAACTAGCAATCTAGGCTATCATCTCTCTCATCCCACAATTCTCAAGTCCATATCTACTAGCCTAGACATCCCATTCATCCATGTGAATAAAAAATCCACCCTATGGTGATGTGAAAGTCTCCCTCTGGTGATATAAATTAACATGTGATCAATAAGAAATCATCCAATCCATCCCAATTATGATGTAAAACTCGATCAACTTGAGGAAAAAAATATCCCATATGAAGTGACACCCACCAATCTCAAGGTCAAACTCCCTACACTGGCATACACCCTATGTTCTAGTCCCCAACGAGGTATCCAAGGTCATAATACCATCAAAAAATTGAACAATGATCCCAAAGATCTCCACCATAGGTATATATATAAAACTATTTGATTCACTTATATCAAAAAATGAAGATACAAGAGTAGAGGATACTAAGATTATACCTCTCATCAAAGAAATCCTGATGCTATGCTCCTCAGGTGTAGGTTGTACAGAATATATCGGGCTTGAATTGAAACCCTGTGAAACAACCTCACTACCCAAAATAGGCCCACTCTACTATCTAGGTATAACTAGTGCATGGCTGCCTCATCCACGACCACCACCTCAACCTAAACAACTGACACAAGCCCAACTCACAGCATGATGCAGGGCTATAAAAACTGCTCCTAAACATGGATTTGGAGCTAACTCCATTTAACTAACCACCAGAGGGAAGGTCCTTTAGAAATACTACACATGGCCCATCCTAACACACTTTTATCACTCGAATGGGTCTTGATCACAATTATTTCTCATATATCCCAATATGCCACACTAATGTTAGAAAATAGAGCTACGAGCACTAATAGTCTGGATGGTACTCCCCTCATGAGAAACCTTAAAGAAACACTTCCTTCCAATGGAAGCTAAACCACTGGGTTGAGAGACTACATTGCTTTGCTTGGTGCCCCCAGAATCCCTCAGGTTCCACTCTATAATAAGTACTTGATTCACTATCTAAGTAATAGTCATCAACCTGAACATGTTTACATGCAATTGAACAGAATTCATGAGACCTTCCTCAAAACATCTTTCCCTTGGTATCTCATCATAAAGGTATATTGGTGAAAAACACTAAAACTCTATAAATCATACTAAATACTTCATAACAATCATAACACCCTACTCTAGATGCATAAACTCATTGGCCCACACTGCTCTCAGAGTCTTGGGAAAAAATTAATCATAGAACCTAGATTAGAAATCCCTCCAACCCATATCTAGTAGAGTATCAACCTCACTCAAAATATCCCACCAACTCTCTTTTTTCCTCAAATCATATATGTCACAATATTCACTCTCCTCTCAAGAGGTGTCTTTAGATGCTAAAAAAAAGTAGTCCCAATCCATAACTTAGTATCCTATAGACCACCATCCCCTAAAAACATGGGTGGATTCTGATGTTGGAACACATACGTCATCTCAACCATAGACGAGGCTGGCTGTGATGCTCCCCATACAATCTGCATGAATTGTATAAAAACCTCACCAAACTATGTATCGACACATATGTTTGATAAAAACATTGGTTATACAACTGTTACTGATCTACTGTTAGCTCATGGAAAACCACCTTTAGAATATGGTCATCACCGCTAACCTGACATACAACTGGAGGTCTTCATGGTTTCATGTCTCTATAATTCCAAACACATGCCTTATAAAAGATCAATTAGTGGTCAAGTCAAATATATAAAATCATATGATAGGTCAAAACCATCCTATAACCCAGTCACACCCCTCTTCCAACTCGTAAAGTTAGGACTAGGTAAAAATAATATCCATAAACATCACTAGAGACACTACCTACTACCCACTTTAAATCTGGGTCTAGTTTGAGTTCTCTATTTCACCAATTCGATTTCATTTTAAATTCATATTCATTCACAATTCTCTTTAAATTATTGAATGAAATAGTAAACCACTTCTGATCCATATGGGACAATACAACTCATGAACCGAAGTGCAGTGTACACTTAATCCAAACCATAACACATTCCAGTCCATGTGTCTAATGGTCCATGACTCAATTCCCTACAACAACACTATCATGATAACAAATATATCACACAAGGAAATATCACAAATTCATGCATTCAAACAATTCATACTATATGGCATGGTATAATGAATGGCATGTGAATCCTAATAGGTTACTAAAATGATGCATGAGATTCATACCATTATCTCAATGGGAAACAATAAACTATATCATCAATCATATCAATAATAACATCATAATTCAAGTGCATCACCCAATAAAGTAATCAAATCAATAGTAATAGTCAAAATCTATAAAACCATGTTTTGTTTTAGTAAATTTGGATTTTTTTTATATGTGGGATATATACTCCTAGTAACAAGTCATTAATAAATTCCAATTCCTTCTTAATCCCTATTTATCATCTCAATATAGTAAGGCAAGAAAAGAACCCTCTGATACCACTTTTTATCATCCCTACTCAGATTCCACTAAACGGTTCCCTGATCCTATGGGTCACATGGTCTCAATAATGCCTCCCCATATGCCAGAAGCTTCAGAATAGAATTAGGGGACTAGGTTGTGTCTTTAGGGAGACTATGCCATCATGTTAGAGAAAATCAAAATGGTAGTAATCACAATAGTCAATAGGGGAAGCAGTAAATCATCCAGATAGAATATAAAATTCTAGGATAGTAATAGATAAAATATACTAGAAGTAATCACATATAAAAAATGATGTGTCATGTCATGTATCTATAGACAAGGAAAATATGTATGCGGGAATCCATTACAATACATGTATCCAAATACAAAAAAAAATACCAAAAAATAGAACTATCTCTAGATAGAATATCGAGAGATGCTTGGTCATGTGATCCCATGCTCCTAAAAATAAATAAGTTAAGCATCGTACAATGGGTGTTTTCCTCATTCCATACCTATATCCGGAAAGTTTTTCTAAGTACCCAACGGCTACTCGAACAGGGTGTGAGATAACACTCTATAGGTCACCACCAACAATATATATAACAAATAAAGTCTATGTGATATAATCGAAATCAGTGTGAAATATATATATATATATATGTGTGTGTGTGTGTGTGTGTATTTATATATATCATAGGTATAGCCCTGATAAAATTAAAGTGAAACTGTTTAGCCAAACAAGACCCCCGGAAAACAATAGTCAAGCTCCCTTAACAAGGGCAGCTGTAAAACATAAATAAACAAGTAATATTGTCTAGTCTACCCACTGGAGTCAACTACCCATATCATGGATACCTATAACCATATAAATATTATCCAACATGACCATGTTGTATAATAAGTGTAAATATCCTCATAGTTGTATCATATTATCTAGTGTAAAATACCATCATGGCCACACTGTATAATCAAGTTTCATCCACAATAGCTATGCTGTGTAATCAAATTTATAGACCATGAAGGGTTGGATCCAAGGTATAGAATACCAAGGCATCCATGTCTATTCATATGAGAATATTTATGGAAACTTAGTAATGACTTGGGTGGGTTTCAAGGATCATTTAAATGGACTATGTCCACTACGAACCCAAGAAAGCTGGATCTAAAGGGTATCTTAGACCAAGGAATCCTACAAAATCAAGATCCAAAGAGTAAAAAAGATCAATTCATCCACTACCATATTCAAGATCCATGTGAGAAACATCCATGGAATCCTATGGAATCTATATCCAAGTTATAACATACCATGAAACCACCACCATAATCAAATCATCAATCAACACATTCATCATTTCATAATTAATCACATTCCATGAGCTCATCCAACTCATTTCCATAACTGCTATAAAATCCAATTAAACGATTAGAATCATTTCAACACATGGAAAAGGATGAATAACATTCCCCTAACATCTCAATTAAATTCTCATTTATTTTAAAATTGATTCCTCTAAATAGGTAAGAACACACACACCCCACAGATTGTATGAAAAAAGGGAACAAAAAAAGGCACACCCCATGGGTGGCTTATGTTGGGGAAATAACCTCTAACAATCTCAGTGGAACTAGTGGGATTCCCTTTCAAGTTTAAATTCATTCGATTCAATCATTTAATTAATTTTAGGGGTGACACCGGAAAGTCTGATGCATGGAACAACATAAAATATTCTTATAAAACACCAAACCCCAAGGGAATGTTATAGACAGCCTACCGTAGATCTTTAGTAGATCACGCATCTAGTATCAACCTCTGATTTGGTCTAGATCAGAAGAAAAATTAAGAACGGATGAAAATACTAAAAATATGGAATATTATATTGTACCAAAATAAATCTGTCAATATGAATTCAAAAAAATAATGGAACAAGAGGAATGAGGAACTCACTGAGATGAATCCAATGAGATCGACAACGTTCGATTCCATGTTCGGAAAAATGATCAGGAGAAAATCGTATCAATTGGCTTCAAAGTAGATCTCCAAAGAATGAAGGTTATGTACATTAGAAGAAATATAATATAGGTTTATGTTATAAATATTATTAAGGTAAAATGGTAATTTCACCAAGAAACACTAGGTCACACAGTTTGGCTGCATGGTTGGCCAAACTGTTTTCCAATTTTGCACTCTCTGCCATACTAAGTGGGGCTTGCATGGTTTCATACGCACAGTTTAGAAAACTATTCCAAAACTGTCTCCCATCCTCTATCAAAAATTTTAGATCCCTATGTACAGGTATGAGCCTGAGGTTTCATAGCCTAAGGTTGTACGGTTTCCTCAAATCATGCAACCTCCTACACCCATATGTCAATACCTACACTATTAGAAGTAATTGTGTGGAATGTCTTGTATGATTTCTACTAATAATTCAGCCTGTTATGTTTTTATAAAAGTCGGGGTTTTATGGTACAAGCAAGGATTTTTCACCCTGATACACCTGTCACTACAAAAAATATATAGTTTATCTAGCACTATGTCTTTAACAGCGCTAGCTAAAAATGCTGTTAAAGACCCCCCTTTTCCAGTGCTAAAAAGAGCACTATTAAAGGGGGGGTCTTTAATAGTGTTTTTTAGTGCTATTAAAGGGGGTCTTTAACAACATTAAAAAAGTGTTGTAAAAGACCAACCTTTATTAGAACTTTTTTATAGTGTTGATAAATAGTGTATTTCATCAGCGCTTGAAAAAAATCAATTATAAAGGGGGGAGGGTTATCAGTTCTTTTTTAGAAGAACTGATAAAGACTCCCCCCCCCCATCAGTGCTTTTTTACTAGAATTGAAAAAATTATACTCAAAAAAATATTTTTCATTAAAAATAATATATTAATATATAAATATATTTATAATGATATAAATATAATATATATTTTTTGAAATACGTTTTAGATAATGTAAATAGGCATTTACACTTAATATATAAGATATTTAGTGAAAATGGATTATAAAATAACTAAATAAATATTTTCAATTAATAATTTTCTTATTATTTCTGAGTAATAGTCATTTAATATCAATTTGAAGATAACAAGAATCAAAAAATTAAAAAAAATATCTAAAATAAGTTGAAAACATAACTTGAACTTCAAACGACCATAACTTTTGATCTGGGTGCTCGTTTAGGCACTACCACATATCAAATCGAATTATTTGATGATATCTATTCCCTAACTGACACAAGTAATCCTATTTCACATATTTTGAGGCCTAAAAAGGACCTGAAGGCCTCTAAAACTATGTTTTTAGTTGCGGTACCCTTATTTTTTAACATTCGATGGATTTCAATCCTCATTTAAAGGGGTATTTTTGCCCTTTTCTAGTGGAGACTTAATTTATTACTAGTTATTACATTAATATTGATATTATGGATTTTAAATATTATTATTTTCTACATTGTAATTTTATTTATAATTAAGTATATGCATTTTTTCTTATATTTACTTATAATAAATCACTCTTATAAATACTTATATCATCATGCTTAGGTAAAAATGGATATTCTAATGTATCTAAATAAAAAATATATTCTAAAAATGTATTTAAACAATATATAACCATTTTTAAATTATAAAATTATATTTATAATGTTTATATATGCATATGTGTGTGTATTAATAAACAGATGTATATATATATATTATAATGTAATATATGTAAATGAATATAATATATAATATATTTAAATAAATATAATATATATAACACACCCATATATATTATATAAATCTATTTAAAGATAATTATATAAATATATGTAAATATATATGTATATATATATATAAACATAAATATGATTAAACAGACAGTAAAACAACGTGGTGTAGTGGTAAAGGCATTCCATCTTTGAAGGAGAGGTGTAGGGTTAGAATCGAGGCTTAAATTAATGAGAATGGGAATTCCCAATGTCTTGATAAAATGGGTGATGGGTTGAAAAGTGTTGATAAAGGGGGTGTGTGGCACTATTAAAGGGGTCGTGGAAGTGCTGGTAAAGGGCTCAGGCAGATAGGTGTCCAAAAAAATACCCCCTTTAACAGTGTTGCCTTTATCAATGCTAAAAACACTATTAAAGGGTCCTTTTAATAATGATTTTGTTATCACTATTAAAGGGTTCCTTTAAGAGTGTCTTTTTAGCAATGATAAAAGTTTTGGGATTTTAACTACGCTTCAATTATCGGTGCTTTTTTAGCGCTGATAAAGGCCTTTTTTAGCACTGTTAAAGTCCTTTTTTGTAGTAGTGAATGATATCATTGGAAACTCACATTAGGCCATAAACAAGCAATTAACCCAGAAAAAAAATATTTTCACCCCACAGGAAAACTCAGGATCATGTAGGAAATACCTCTCAAATGGATCAAATAAACAACTAATGTCCTTAGAAAGTGATGGGCCACACCAAATTATCTATGAAAAATACCTAAGAAGCCTCGTGAATGTGGGGGATTCCTCTTAAACAATAACACCACCATATATAATACATTTCACCAACCACGCCTTATAATAACCAACTGATCATTAGCTAATTATTTTACCTATTAAATTATTCAAAATTATTACCCCTTTTATTCAAATGAAATGAGTTTCATGTATTTAAATAAAATCAAATGTACTCTGAATTTTAAATCCCAATCAACACAAACTAATAATATCAAAATATATTAATTTAATTTAGTTAACGGGGTTGATTTGATTAAAAAAAATCAAAAACTAACTCTCTCCATATGCCAAATCAATATGTAGATTCCTTTTATAGTCATATTGATGGTGCCCCAAGACATTACCTTAAAAAAACCATCTCACTAGACACCAAATTACTTTAGTTTCTCTAGAAAAATACACTAAGTTCAACTTTTTCTCTTTAATGTCACTTTACTCTCCTCTTCCATGTTCTATGAGTCCCTTGACATAGAGGATTCATCTCAACCATTACAACCACTAGGGAGGGACTTCATCAGAATATCCCATTATAGTTAAACCTCTCTCCATGGTATCCATTAGATCCCTTTACACTTCCCAAGACAATAACAAGATAATTATGAATGATCAGGGAATATACAATCTCAAGGAATACTCAAAATTTTACACTGGTTATCCTTCACAAGGTAGAATAAATAGAACCCCAACAAATAAATATCATGAATTGGTATCCAAATACACATATTAATATTACATAACTACGTCTCTTGAATATCCTTTATAAAATCATGCATATTAACCTATAAAATAAAATACGACTTGAATAATTCATGAAATTCCACCCTATACATCTATTTTGGAATTCTATGCTTTATCTACCGCTATCATCAATAAACCATCCAAAACAACCCAATCCCCAATTCAAATCTAAGTCGATCTGAAGCCTCTAACAATATAAATAAAACCTCCATTTCTTCCAAAAAATCATAAATAGTGGGGATGAAGGCTCTATAAAAGAATATCAGTTCTTTTATCCACTAAACTATTAGTAAGTCCATATCCCAAGATTACTCTTTCCCCCTTGGTTTCTAAACATCTCAAAAACATTTTTATTGAATAACATTCATTAATAAAAAAAATTAGTATAAACCACAAAAATCACTTCAACATTAAAATGAAAAAAAAATCCAAAGAAACACAGCTTCCCACATTATATCCTCTCCAACCAACTTTCCCACACAATATTACACACATCCCCATAACCACTTCCCACCAATATAAACATCATACCACCTCTATCACATCACTCATACCAACCAAGTAAACAAAGTGAAATTGGTAATATAGATCAATGTTCAAAATACCTCATAGTATTCACTAGACCATCTATCTTCCACATAACCAATAATTCATATGTTTCTAAAATATATTGTATCCTATCAAACGCTACCAGAATACCTACTACTATAACCACACATCAATAACCCACTAAACAAAACAATACATAGCATCATGATGACATCAATAATCAGAACCCCTCATGCCCACCAAGTAGACCAGGCATAACCATGTTATCAAACATATCCCAGAACTAAAACTAGCCACAATAACATTAAACAAATTAAATATAATTCATATAAAGTGAAGAATAACCAATAAAATCAAACCAAATAATAATAAAAGATAATAAATCTCCCATTTTTATCATTATTTCATAAGAATTAGTTTGTGATACCAATAACATCATCAAAAATATTCATATTTCCAAATGACATTTTTATTTAAAACATTAAATTATTATTCTATTATAGTATGTGATCCCATAAACTTGATACTAAAAATAAAACATAATCACAATAATAGAAATCATAAACAAAAAATAATCACTTCATTCCGATTCTAAACATTTACTGACTGAAAATTGTTTTTTATTATTATTCAAGCACTTTTGAGGAAAAAGTGAGACACCATACATGAATTTACCATTTAACCACTTCAACACATCCCACAATTAAAAAGGACAAGCCTTTACAAAAAACAACATTCAAGCACAATGGATGGACAGAATCATTCTGATTCTAAATATTGAATATTTGACTTCTAGGAATAAACATTATTATAGGAAAACCTAAAATTAGATATCATTTAGAATATAAATTTATATAGGTTGGAGAAACTATTTCAACAAAACACATCAATACCTCAAGGAAATAATTATACATCTATAATATTATGTCCCACTCTCTATTTTCATTAATACCATTTTGATGAAGTCATTATAACCAACACTTGAATAATACCAATCAAATATGATTTCAAAATAGAAATTATAATATACTCGTTCATTATTTTTAAGCATCATGATTATCATACTCAAATTAAAAATTAATTAATCATTTTAAAATCATGGATTAATTCATTAGTATTAAATAATTGTGGTATTATTTTATTTCCATATTTAGGTACATCATTCTCATAACACAACTCACCTGTAAAAATGCATTCATGTGTTTTAATAAAAAATATCACAAACATTATTTATCATTAGTTATGATTCCATGAATAAAAAATCCATATATTACCATTTAACATTCTCATCTATATTTTAAACACTATTTATGTCATTGAAATATTTTTTATACATATATACTATAATATATTTTCCTCAAAAAAATTAAAAATTCTTGAAAAATAAGTTACCAATTTATTAATTTTAATGTTTTCAAATTTTAAATGTCCACCACATGTATTTATTTCCATCTTCCAAGAATATCAGAAATAAAAAACAAAATATCAATTCTGTGATATATTATAAATAAATGAATATAATAAGTCAAAAGTGTACTATAACACATTAAATACCATCATTTATATAAATTAAACCACTCATAAGTGTCACTCTAAAAAATCAACCTAAACTATCAACATGAAATTTACTTTTTGAAACATTCTTTATAAAATCATTTGTAAATCAAAAATTAAGAAAATAATGATTTACTAAAAATTCAATAAGTTAAGGAAATAAAATAACATGCCACACTCAAATAATGAAAATAAAAATTAATTTAAGAAAAATCCATTTTTAGAAAGCATAAGGACTATATATCCATGTTTTAATAAGGGTTTAGATAATTAATATATTCTAATTAATCACCATTTTATACTTTCTATAATGTAATATGGTCAAATAAATAAGAATTGTGAAAATCATAAATATCTAAATCACAATAGTATAATTATCAAAACATTTATAATATCTTTAATAGAAATTTCATTATAGATAGAGGTAATTATGGATTTACCTACCTATGATTTTTATCCTATAACATTTACACATTCAACATAATATCATAGCATGTTATCACCTCAAAGTTATATTTTTATTTCAAAAACACTTTTATGGAAAAAGTGTGAAACCACCAAGTTCAAAAAGGAAAATCAAAAACTATAGTAGATAGAAAAGATATTAAAATCCAACATGAACCTATTAGACATAGTCTCCCTATATAATTTCTAGGAAAGGAAATTTACCTTTTTCTTCAGTTCATCTTTGATAATGTCTTCGAATTGATAGGCTAATTTTTTCCAAGATTTCATGAACTCCTCCACCATTGTCTTCTTGTTGTTGAAGCCACTGGTTAGAAGTAGATATTTATTATTGATCCACTCAATATGCTCCTCATTTTTGTCCACTTTAATTGTTATCCCATTGATCCTTTCTGCCCTATAATTAGAAGAATCAATAACTAAGACCTTGTCCAAAATCTCTTCCTCAAAGTTCATAAGAGGCTCACGGGGTTTTTCCATGGCCATAGTATCTACAGCCCACTACAAGTCAATCGTGATCTATAGTGAATCATCACCAGCATTATCCTCCTTACCTAACATCCCCTAAGGAACTAAAGTATCATAAAAAGCCATAGGTTCACCCTATACCTGATTCCTCTCTCCCACCATATCGCCCATCTTGTCCATAACTTGATCCTTATATTCACAAACTTCAACCCTTTCACTTCTAATCACTAGATTCATGATGAAATCCTTCACCTATTCATTCTTGGATGGCTCACCCTCCATTACCTTGTTCTTGAAATTTTTATCTGATCTAGTCTCCATTAGTCTAGGAAGGTAGGAGTAATCCTTATGTACTTTGGAATTACTCCTCTTTCTCAAAAATAAATGACCTAGATCCCTATTTTCCTTTTGTACCTTATTCCTCCATGGGATGTGAAGACATATACCGGATAATAACTTTGTAAAATCTTTCGAGAGTTGTCCATAACTCTCTCCCCTGGACTCTACCCCTGAGAAGCTCCCTGAACCATTTGTCTCTTGTTCAGGTGTATCAGAACCCAAACCATCAAACCTATTACTAATGTTAACATATGACAAGATCATTATTCAATTTGTTCTTCCCCCAAAATTCACCCCACTCCCCATCTCATCTAACATTTCCTTCACTTGATCTTTATGGATTTTATTTTCCAATATCTCTGGTACGAAGTTGTTTCCAATACTGGAAACATTTGAATAAGAAGAAACCTTTAATCAAATGGCCTCTGATTGTAGGGGACCAACAACAACAGTATCCCTTAACCCAATAGGAACCTTCACAGTCAAATTTCACTCAAATAAATCATTCCTCAACCTATTAAAGATTTCCACCATCATAGGGTTAGAATTGTTCAGCCTAGTCTCTTTCTAGATGGGAATAGAACTTGAAGCTTCCTTCCCATGTGATTTGTCCACTGGGATGGAACCCAAGGTTTCTGAACCAAGATACTATCTAGAAAAATGAACCCTAAGTGTATCCCTAATATACTGATGGGAACAGTGTAAAGAGTGCCCTAGGTGATTGCATATTGGTCAAAAGTCAGTCCAAGATTCAAACACTACCTCCTATTTACATTTGAATTCTTCCCCAATAGCTATCCAAATCCACTCCACTGGGGGTCTTGAAACATTGACTTCAAAACATATTCATGGTGAAATTGGGTGAAAAACAACATTGGTCCTATTGTCAAAGCATAAATAACATCTTACCATGATCCCAATCATCTGTAAAATAGATGGGTTTTTTAAGGGAAGCGGGTGTTTAGGAAACCATAACCATATAACCGTTATAGGAGAGTCTTGATTCATATGAAAATCATATGACCAACAGAATAGGTATAAGGGGATGTCATTGTAGACTCTCAGAGCTCTGGAACAAGCTAGAATCTAATAATTATCCAAAGCAAAGCAAACCATCATCTGATGATTGTCAAGAAGTCCCACCACCACACGATCTTGAAGACCCCAAGATCTGAATATGAACCTACTAAAGGAATCAACTAAGGGATTTTGATTTATGAAATGAGACACCAAGGTGAGATTAAGAATTACTGAAGCATCTGCAAACTATGAAGTCGAGATTTCTAGTTGAGGTGAGTCATTAAAGAGATCAGGAATTTTTGTGCTGAGAGTGAAAGCGAAGAATATCAGGAGTAAATCTGGGTTAGAAAGGGGGAGAGAAGGAAGTGACTTAAGAGGGATATGGGGTGGATTAATATCTTCTCCATGATCATGAGGAGTGTTGGATAGTGGAACCATATCCATCCTAGCCTACGGAATCACAAAGAGAGATTATTGTGGCCAAGAGAATCAATGATACCTCATAGTATGTTATCAAATTCCATTCATTGGATATCTATTTCCCAGCCAATCACTTGGGTATACATCACATGTTGGTCTTCTTGATCACTCTATACCTTCCAATAAAATGTAACCCTCTCATTTTTCTAACTCCAAACTCATAAATAACTCTCAACCAAAAGCTCTGATACCACTCTTTTAGGACCCACCCCTACTAGAAACCATATTGGGCCTATAATGGAGGTGAGAGTGGCCTCTAAATTCAACTCCATTAGGGCCTAGGTTACAAACAAGAAAAAATTTATAAAACATGATTATGGGAATTATTTTCCTCAAACAATCATAGGAATAATAGAACAAACCATTGATCAACACTAAATAAAATAAATTCCTAAATTTAATTTCGATAACCCAAATGATAATTATATGTGAAATATATGTGAATAAGAATATGCACATAGGGAAAAGATATAAAACTACATGATATTTACTAATTCTAACCAAGATACATAAAAATGATCTAATCCTAATTGGTCTATCCTGAAAACATGGAATATACTATGGTGGGGGTGAGCACATAGGATCACTATGTACGATCATCCTTATAAAATAAATCAATATCATTTTATAATATATATTAAATAGTATACAAAGGTGAAATCAACCAAATAAATAAAAAACATATCTAAGATTATATAATCATATAAAGTACAATGAATAAATTTTTCATCCAACATCATTTAAAACAATTTCATCAATTGACAAGGAAATTCTCATCCAACTTTTGAATATAGAAATCTGATGGATTCCATCATCAATGCCAAATAATAATTATAAACCTAATAACCATCAAAAATTCCCACAAAACTAGGGTCTGTAAATTTCACACTGCTATTACTTATCAGTTCATAGGTTACTCCAACTCATAATAAAATAAATTCATTTGAAAAATACCTTAATAAAATAATATGTATTTAATAATGAAAAAAATCAATAACATATCATCAACCATCACCCCATTCAATCACAAACCACCATAACACATATCCAAATACATTATCATCTTATAAATTCACTATTATGACACCACCATATATATTATCACCACATACATGTAACCACATGATTACAAATTCACTATTACATTACAAAATATAATCCATTATGACCACTTATCAGTAGGGTAACCTAATATTGATGGGAATCAACCTCATGGCCTCCCCCTTGTACATCCTCCACCCATAAACACATATCCTCAATCTCGTGATCACATAAAGAACCACATCATCACTATAATAGTAAGGTATCAAGAGAATGTACGTCATTGACCTCATTCATTACCCTAACCATTCATGAACCCCACCATATATCATTATTCACAACACAATAATTGAATCGGGCAACATATTTCATACTAATATCATAAAAACATTATATTATATAAGCACATGCCAATTTCATGCCATAACAACTAATATAATTCCAACATTTCATCCCTCATTCCAATATATTTTTCCCACAACGAAATTCAAAAATTCATCAAGATAGTATAACCACAACATAACAAAGAAACAATATTCACAATCAAATAACCATAATTTATATCTCATCTATCCCACACTAAAAGAAACCACCTAAGAAACAACATATCATCTGTAAACCATTACCACTCACACAAATTTTCATTTACCAACCTTATGTCATTATATCACCCACAAAAAACCTTTTATCTATGGAAAAACCATTTCAATTCATTAACATATAATTTGTCACATTAATTCCATCCATAATTCATTTTTAATCAACCAACTCCCAATAATTTCTTTTATGTCTAACAATCCATCAGGGATTCTATAGGTAAGGATGAATTCAGTTTCAGCATACCTCTATAACCCATTAAATTAACATATCAACCTCATTATCATTACCTTATTTAAATATAAACTAGTTTAGCTATATTCAATATTAATTGAAATAAACACAACACATCGACCTCAAATTTCACACCATCATTTATATCAAGATGTGTTAAATTTATCATATTATTAGTATTCAATTCAAACATCATCTTCCCACGTTAATTCCCCACAAAAATTACTATTTTATATATATGATGTAATTTTTTATATATAATATATCAAACCACATCACTAAACTCCCTTCCTTAGTAAGGAAAACCAGCATAAAAACAACATGAAGAATCATCATGTAACATCAATAAAACTCATCTATTCCAATTTTAATTATATCCATTTCTATCATTATTAAATGATTATCCAATTATGATTATTGGAAGGTTCTAAAATGTCTCTAACAATAATAAATACATGGAAGGAATCATCAATAAATAAAAATAAACACTTGGAAAAATAACATGGAATCATAAAGAAGATAGAACCCCTATTATTTTTAATTTTTTATTATTTGGTTAATCATACTTTCTTAATTCCATTCATCATTATAGTTTTCTCTACATAGGTTATTAAAATTGTAATTAAATCAATATCACTGAATAGGCTATAAAAACAATATACAAGAACAATACAATAACATATTACGAGGGAATCATAACAATATAATCAATAAAATATACTCTATAATATTGAAGATGAGTTTATAAATCCCCTATGTTGGCCCATAGATTCTATTGGCCACTATCTCTAACTATAATAGTTTTAATTATCACAAATGATGTCATATATTAACATATATATTATTTTACGTTAGATCCTATATTATGACAAAACATTATCTTGAATATTAGATCATTTACTTCATATATTAACATATATATTATTTTATGTTAGATCCTATATTAATAGAATTTATGCATGTAAAATAGCCTATGAAAGTAGGGATAATTTTTCTATTTCACACGAAGGAATGTCAAGTATTAAGGAAATGAGACTTAAAACACATACTATTAAGTATGATAACTTTAAGATAAATCCTAATGATCCTATTTATGATATTTATATCAGGATCAATGAAATAGTGAACAATATGATCTCTCTGGGAAAAGATATTACTGCTAAAGAAAAAATCAGGAGGATTCTCATATGCTTACCTAATATATGGAGAGGAACCTCTGACTCAATTAGAGAATCATGTGACATCATAAAGTTACATGTTAAAGAACTCATTAGAAAGATTATGATGTATGAATAATATTTGAAAGTCAATAAGGAAGAAAAAGATGAACCCAAAATAAAATTTATGGAAGTTAAGACTAATACCTCTAAGAATAAGAAAAACAAGAAGGTTCTAAACTCTGTTGAAATCTATAGTATTGATTAATCAACATCTGATAGTAATGGATAGATGGATCAGTTTTCTAGAAGATTCAATAAATTCAATAGAAAGAAGATGTTTTTAGAAATGCCAATTATAAAGGAGAGTATGATAACAAGGGAAGCTGGAAGAAAGACTGGAAAAGATATGATAAATAAAATCAGATAGTATGCTATGAATTCAAGAGGAGAGGACATGTAAAAGATGACTATACTAATCTCAAATACAAAAATAAGTATGAGAATAAAGATAGAAAATATAATAAAGCTATGCAGGCCACCTGGAGTGCCTCTCATGATAGCTCTAGTGAATCTTCTTCTCATGATGAGAAATATGACATGGAAAATATGTGTTTTATGACAAACACATATGAGGTAACTCTAGATTCACCTGCACATAATTTTTATTATTCTGAAAATGAAAGTGATTCTAAGAATATTTCAAGTGAATAATTATTTGAAAACTATAACATGTTGGAAGAGACATGTAATGAACTAAATAATAAGTATAAATATTTAAAGAAACATTATTCTTTTACTATAGTTGTTAAATTTGAACTTATTACTGATAAATAAAATAATTCTTAACTACTTAAAGAAAACAATGAATTAAAATTTTCTAATGAGAAATTGAATAATGATTAAGAAATGTTTACCAATGGGAAAGACACTCTTACTCAAATTCTTGGTAAATAGATAGATCATATGTACACATATAATATTGGATATCAACCTGGACATAGAAACTTATCTAAACCACATTTTATAACTAAATATAGAAAATATGTTCTTTTACCTAAAAATAAAAGCTCTCTTACTAGTACCAGTTCTGAAAAGTCTTTTATTGTATCTAGTTTTTCTGGACCAAATAAAGTTTATTTTTCAAATATGTTGCATAATGCTTATAGGAAACCCATCTGTAAAATGTGGGTGCCTAAAGCATTGATTAATAATGTCACTAGACCCAAACATGTTTGGGTACCAAAATCTATTTTTGTTTGATTATTCTATAGAAAATTTGTCTAAAGAGATCTTATAAGAGTTAGTGGTACTTGGACAGTGGATGTTCAAGACACATGATAGGGGATTACTCAAGCATCAAGAGTCTTATCAAAATTGATGGTGGATATGTCACATTTGGTGACAATTCTAAAGGAAAATTAATTGGCCTAGTTTAGATTGGTAACTCTAACTCAGTTTTAATTTCTAAA
This sequence comes from Viscum album, assembly GCA_963277665.1. Taxonomy (NCBI): domain Eukaryota; kingdom Viridiplantae; phylum Streptophyta; class Magnoliopsida; order Santalales; family Viscaceae; genus Viscum; species Viscum album. The sequence continues at coordinate 1,535,398,266 of OY728143.1, read as the reverse complement.
GTAATTTTTGTTGATAGATTAAAGTAAAATCTACTTAGTATTTTTCAATTTTGTGATGATGGATTTCATGTTATGTTTGAAAATGATGCTTTCAATGTTTTTAACTCTAAATATGAATTATTATTTTCTAATTTTAGAAATGAAAATGTATATTATACTAATTTAGATTCTTTAGCCTCTAAAAATGTTTCTTATTTAATTGAATGTCATAAAGAGTATTGGATTTTTAATAGGAGATTAGAACACAGTAATATAAACTCTCTTAGAAAGCTTACTAGAAAAGGCCTAGTCAAGAATCTACCCAAACCTAAGTTTCCAAATGAAAAAGTCTGTAATCTTTTTCAAAAGGGAAAACATCACAATATATCTTTCAAATAAAAGAAATAAGTTTCAGCTTCTCAACCTTTAGAGTTGGTTCACATGGATTTATTTGGACCATTTCGAGTTTCTAGTTTAAATGGGAATCACTATGTTCATATCCCTGTAGATGACTATTCTTGGTATACAAGAACTTATTTCTTAGCTCAAAAAAGTAAATCATGTACTTAATTCACTAAGTATGATAAAACTGTAGAAAATCTTAGTGGACATAGAATTAAATCTCTAATAAGTGATCATGGTTGTGAGTTTGAAAATCAAGACTTTGAATCTTTTTAATCACACAATGGATATAGTTATAACTTCTTTGTCCCTAGGACACCTCAATAAAATGGAGTTGTATAAAAAAGAAATCAGACCTTATAATAAATTGCGAGAAAAATGCTTAATGAATATGATTTACCTGTTTACTTCTGGGCTGAGGCTGTGAATACATCTTGTTACATAATTAATAGAGTCTTAATTAGAACTATCCTAAAGAAGAATACTTATGAGTTAGGGAACAATAGAAAACCCAAATTTATTTATTTCAAAGTTTTTGGTTTCAATGTATATATTCTTAATACAAAGAATAATCTTGAAAAAATCACATCCAAGAGTGATGAAGGAATCTTTCTAGGTTACTCAACCTCTAGTAAATCTTATAGAGTCTTTAATAAAAGAACCAACTGTGTGAAAGAATCTATGTATATAAAATTTGATGAAACAGATCCACATGAACTTAATACCTCTCTAAAAAACCTTGAAGAAGATATATCAAATATAGACATAAATGTGAAATCATCTAATCATTATGCCATTAAATCTGTGAAATCAAAAAAATGGAAATTATTTAGAATCTAAACATGATGAACCCAGACCTATAGATAAACATTAAATAACTATACCTACATTTTCTAGACCAACTAGAACTCTCAATAACCATCCTCTAGTTGTTTTTCATTTGGAGACTTAGATAAAGGAACAAAAACTATAGCTTCTCTTAGAAATCAGGTTGAACATCAAGATTTCTTATCAAAGATTGAAACTAAAAGAATAAATAATACAATAAAAGATGGATTTTGGGTCATGTCTTTGAAATAATAACTTAATAAAATTTAAAGAAACAATGTTTGGAAACTTATAGATAGACCAAAATAAACCTTGAACATAGGAACTAAGTTAGTGTTTAGAAATAAATTAGATGAAGCTATAAATATTATTAGAAACAAAGCTATATTAGTTTCACAAGGTTATAGTCAAGAGGAAGGAATTGACTATAAAGAAACTATTTCACATGTTACTAGACTTGAAGCCATCAGAATCCTGCTTGCTTATGCAGCCCATATTAATTTCAAACTGTATCAAATGGATGTTAAAAGTGAATTCCTAAATGGATATATACATGAGGATGTTTATGTTGAAAAACCCCCTAGTTTTAAAAATCATCATTTTTAAAATCATGTTTTCAAATTGAAAAAAGATTTATATGGTTTAAAACAAGCTCTAAGAGCTTGGTATGATAGATTAAGTAATTTTCTTATTTCAAAAGGTTTTACAAAAGGAATTTCTAATCCTACTCTTTTTATAAATATAATGTCTAAATATGTTTTAGTAGTCTAAATATATATTGATTATATTATTTTTAGATCTTCAAGAAATTCTTTATGTATTGAATTTTTTAAAATGACGAAAAATGAATTTAAAATGAGTTTTATGGGTGAACTAAAATTATTTCTTGGATTATAATTTTTTTAAAATAAATAAGGTATAACTTTAAATCAAAGTAAGTATAAAAAAGATATTTTAAAAAGATTCATCTTTGATGGCATTAAAAGTAGTGACAGTCCAATGAGTACTACTTGTAAGTTGGATCTAGATAAAGATATTAAATTTGTTGATCAAACCACTTATAGAGGAATGATTGTAAGCTTTCTTTAATTTACTACTAGTAGGCTAGATATAATTTTTATTGTGTGTATGTGTTCCTATTTTCAAGCTAATCCCAAAGAATCTCGCTTGAATGTTGTTAAAAGAATTTTCAAATACCTCAAACATACTACCAATTTAGGCTTGTTTTACCCCAAATAGAAATCATTTGATATAGTGAATTATTATAATGATGATTTTGGTGGATGCAAGTTATATAGAAATATAACCTCTAGGATGTGCCAATTTTAGGAAAATCCTTGGTTTCTTGGTGTAGTAAGAAACAAAATTCTGTTGCATTATCTACAATCAAAGTTGAATACATAACTACTAGTAGCTATTGTGCACAAACTTTGTGGATAAAACACACTCTTATAGACTCTGGGTATAAATTTATACATGTACCTATAAAATGTGACAGCACAAGTGATATTAATATTTCTAGGAACCCATTTTCTCACTCAAGAACAAAACATATTTATGCAAGACATCACTTTTTGAGAGATCATTATCAAAAGGGTGATATTAATTTAGAATTTATTGGCACTAAATATCATCTTGCTGATATATTCACTAATCCATTGAACTTTAATAGGATAAATTAAATCAAATGTGAGTTAGGAATGATCAACCAGTAAGATCCTTTGTTTTCCTTTCCTTTAATTTTTTTCTATGAAGTTGTCATGCCGACACCGTTTTCATGCCAAAACTATTGTCATGCCGACACCATTGTCATGTCGACACCATTTTCATGCTGACACTGATGGTTCATCACTTTTATATGTTTTATGTTTTTATAAAAATGACATTGTTTCATTAATTCCAGTGAACCCGACTCATTATTTTTCGATTGTAAAATCTTAAAATCCCTAAATGATATAAATTTGAATCTATCTACTCTACTCCATTTACCGATACTCTCTATCTCTCAAACTTTATCCTTATAACCTCTAGACTAAACTGGTCAAAATGGCGTGAGTAAAGAGAGCTCCGGAATAGGGTGAGTCACGTGTGTCCAAGAAACAAAAAGGGGAATCAAGAAAATCGTCAGGTCCTATGAATCCTAGTCTAGTAAATCATGTTGTAACTTTGGAGAATGAAGTTTTGGTGGAATGGCTCTTGGAGAGAAAATATTTTTTATCAAAAGTGATGAAAGATCGAGGATGTCAGGAATGGTTTGAAAATAATGATATAGTATTTTATTCGAAGCTAATTTATGAGTTTTATATGAATATAGAACTTTTTATGGAAGGAAGTGATGTTTCATGGGTGAAGTTGATTTTGAAAGGGAAGATAATCTCATTTGCTTCAAGGCATTGGGATGAATTTCTTAATATACCTCATGAGGGAATGTTTGATGATTACCAAGGTACTTATCCTCCTAAAAGTGAATTTTTATTCTATGATATTTCTTTGAAAGAGCTAACTGGAAATGAAGAGCACAGGAGACCCATCACCTCAGAATTGAATGGTGAATGCAGAATTCTTTTCAAGTTTATTCAGCATCATATTTTTCCTAGAAAAGGGGACTTTTCTTCTATCAAGTATCAATATGTATACTTGGTTTGTTTTCATTATAAAGGTGTTAAATGTAATCATTGTAGATATATGATGGTTCACATAAATGAGATGATAAAACATGGGTGTAAGTCAAATTCTCTCTTCTATTTAAGAATGATTTCAACTATGCTAAAGAAGAAAGGTTGTGTAAATGAAGTTGAGGATTTGGTAGTTAGTAAATGCAGTGTAATCTACTTAATCCATGACATCTTTAAAATAATGAAAATAAATTGGAACCCTTGGAGGAAATAATGGGTTGGTGATGAAGAGAGATTGTATGAGAATTTCAATCCCATATACCATACAGTTAGACCAAGGGATCTAGTGGATCATGGTCTTAGTCCAGATGAATGAGTAACCTATTCTTTAGATGAGGAAGAGAAGCCTGCTACCCCTATTAGAGATTTGGGATCACCAGTTTATGATTGAAGTGACCCAAACACTACTGGACCATCAAAAAGTGTCTCTATTGAACATGTAAGTCCACCTCTGGATTTACCCTCTCATAAACCTATTCTCAAATCTTTTGGTAGTGAAGAAACCAAATTTGAAGGCAGTATAGAGTATTTAATGGAATCCAATGAAGAAGAAAATGAAGAAGAAAATGAAGAAGAATATGAAGAGGAAGAAGATGGTAGTGGTGAATATGGTTCAGAATTAGGAAGGGAAGAAGATGATGAGAAAGTTGAAGATGAGTATAATGAAGATGGTAATAATGAATAATGAAGTGAAAGAAAAAGTGATAGTGACTCTGGTCACCCTGATGAAAATCTCGATGCTGGGAGTATGGATGTTTCTAATGATAATACTAGTATCTCTATTGAGGTTGTTGTTCAAGAATAAAATATGGCTCCATATGAACCTATTTCTCAATTTGTTTATACTAGGAAAATAACTCTACTTTAGGAAAAGAAACCTATCTTGGAAACCTTGACTTAGGGGGATAAATCTTTCAAAAGAGCTGACACTGATGGGGAGCCTCAAGTACCAGTTTCTCAAGCTAATTAAGATCATCAAAAAAGAAGAGTAAGGCTTGATACTATTTCTCCTTTGAATTCTAATATTCTTACTGAATGGATAAGGAATTATAGTTATGTATCCTTGGGATTGGATTATGAATATTCTGATGATGAAATTGTTTCCCTTACTACAAAGGAACCCGTGGATGAGAAAACTTCTAGTGACAATGTCACTAAATCCAATTTTGAACAATTCAAGGAAGAGATATGTGCCTCTATAAGATACTTAGTGAAATCTAAAATGAGGTATGAGATTGAAAAATCCATGAGATAGAATCCTGAGCTAACTAAGAATTTGAAAGAAATCAGATCTGTGGTTTATGGTGCAAAGCATGCTGGTGCTTCTAGTTATTCTCCTACCTCAACTAGACTATCTCAAGATAATGTTGCTTCTGTTTAAAAGATGGTGATAAAATAGATTCAGCCAAATCTAATCACAACTATAGGGACAATTATGATAAGAAATACCAAGATCATAAATGATATGAAGAATTTGACAACTGGGATAAATTCCTTGACAACAAAGTATAGGAATACAATGGAAACAATGAGGAAATGTCTTGAGAGACTTGTTTCTCATTTTCAAGATCTTGAGTTTTCCGATATGTGAAAAAAAAATCATGATCACAACTCCTCTACTCTATATTCAAGTTCTTCTCCACCTGCTCAGTCCTCACAATCTGAAGATCTTGCTATTATTATTTCAGTGTTAAAATAGGAGCTACATGTTTTTACTGAAAGTATAGCAAAACTTACGGACACTTTAGATAAAGTGTGTGATCGTGTAAAGTATTATACAAGGAGTTCTTCATAGACTCTAGAAGAATTGACCAAGAGGATTAATGAGTTTTTCTCCAAAATCATCACAAAAAACCAAATGAACAATTTTTTTAAGTATTTGGCCACAACTCTTACTCTTCCTATGGAAAAAAAGGCCTTTAAGGATTAGATTCATAAATTCAGAAAATTTACTCATTTTTTGGATAATTTTATAGAAAACAAGGATGATTTTAAAAAATCTATTAAATATGGTGAAGAGATCATTGAAGAATTCATCAAGCTATTGAAACTATATCTTCGTAACCAAAGTGATGCCATTGTGGTACCTCTTGCTACAACACTTGGCCATGCTGGTTCTATGACTTCTCAACCTCAAATATTAGTTTCTCAGGATTTATCTCACATCAGACCAGTCATCAAAAAACTTGTTCAATCTTGGGTTTTTCTCAACACAGACCTACCCTTGATTCTATAATTCCTGAATGACTGCCTCTACCTCCTCTCAAAATCAGTTAAAACCCTCCTACTCCTCAGCCTAACACTCCTGATAAACCTTCTATTGATCCTTATGATAAGGTTAAGGAGCCCCTTGATCCTACCACTTGATCCTATTTTGTATCATTGACTGATTTTAATTTGATAGGGTCGAGTCATTGTAAGTCTGCTTTTTCAGTGTAATCAGTTTGTGAATGATATTTTATTGTTTCTAATTTACTGTTTTTCCTATTCTATTCTCCTACCACTTTTTTCTAATCCCAAAAGGGGGAAAATTTTTATTAAGAATTATTAACAGTGATAAACCTTTGTGAGATTCAATAATTCCATGATTTTTTATTATCAAAAAGGGGGAGATTGTTGGCCCATAGATGCGGCTTCCCAATATCTCTAACTATAAAGGTTTTAATTATCACAAATCATGTCATATATTAACATATATCTTGTTTTATGTTAGATAATATATTATGAAATAACATTATATTTAATATCAAATCATTTCATTCATATATTAAAATATATCTTATTTTATGTTAGATCTTATATTATGACAAAAATTTGTCTTGAATATCCTATCATTTAGTTCATATAACTATTTATGTGTGCTTAAGTCTAAACAATATTTTAATTGATTATATATGTGTAATTATGTGGATTACTGGTTTCTAACTTTTTTGAATTACAAGAAAGACAGAACATCTAAAATTTTCTATGTATGAGTCACTAACATTGACAGATAGATGACTCACCATCAGACATATGTCTTACTGACATATAGATCAAACAGGAATATTTTCTATGTATGTTAAGCTGAAACTGTTGGAAAAGACTCACCATTGTACATGACACCAACAGACAAAATATTCACCATTGCACATGATACCGACGCAAATTGACTATCGTTAGTTCAAGTGACCTACCGTTGAATGATTCTAATGATGCAAGGACTCATCATTAGTTAAAATGAGTCACTGTTGGCTCAAATGTCTCACCAATAAAAGGAAGGACGCACTGTTTATATGAGTCATCATTATTTCATCTGTCTCACTGATGAAAGGAGACACTAACACCCAGAGTCATCAATACCAACTGACCGATGATGAAAAACTGATGCCAATGAGACCCCGATACTTATCACTCACTGATAGTCATAAAAACTATTTTTAATTTATTAATTAAAATTTATATCTAACAGTCATATTTAGACAATTTAATTTTGATGACATTATTTAATGTTGTCTTTAGAAATTTTGGAAGATAGTGTGAGGAATGATGATCTGATGCATGTGGAATGTACATGTTATCTATAAGCCCTTGAAAATAAGAAGGATTTTAAAAATAAAGAAGATAGATAAAACACAGAGATTTGGGTGTGGTCGTGCATGCTTGCAAGGGAGACATATAGAAGAACATAAACTCTCATACAACTACTATGATTTAAGAATAGAAAAACATGAGGAAATCTCAATCAAGTTGAACACTAAATTGAAAACTCACTTCGGCATCTCATGAAGAATAAGAACATACCTGCATACCCATACCTGTAGCTCGAAGGCATACTACGATACTCTATTTTGGAGCCAACTTTAATAAGAGGACTCAAACTTCATTTTTACTACATCAAACAATTCTAGATCTTTACTTAATAACACACAGAGACTTATAAACATTATTCTACCTCTTTATCTATGTTGTTTTCTTTTGTTTACATTTTTGAGCAGTGTGTGTATATTTCGGTTACACACACACTTACTCTTGTGCATAACTAAAGGATACTTGATATACTCAAACTCGCTCTCTATTTTACTAGTTATATCCAATATAGAATACTGAAATAGGTCAAGTGTGACATGTTTATTGTTTTTACCACAAATAATTGTGGTAGAGGTAAAGTGTGACCTGGACAGCATTGTCTGTTGTTGTGAACCTCTATCCAGGGTGTGGATCAAACTGTTTATTTATTTAAATTGATTGGTGGTAGGTGATCAGCATGTGGAGAGTAATATGTATCGTCTTAATACGAAAACTCTTGTTTATTTCTTTTGTGTTTTTCTATTTAGTTTTACTCTATTTTATCACAATTTATTAAAACTAAATTTAACTTTGATAGTTAGTTTAGAAAGTGTTAATAATTGTTTTGAACTAGTAGGTTAGTTTCAGAAGTTTTATTAATCATTAGATTAATCTAGATAAGAACTAATCAATATTTTGAGAAACTAACTGAACATTCAAGGCTCTTATAAATTCACTACAAACTGAATTAGACTATATTTTTAATTGGGGAATTTTCAAAGAACCAATTTTTAACAAAAATTTTTATAGATAATTAATTCACCCCCCCCCCCTCCCCTCTTTAGTAATCTACTCCTACAACAACCTATATAAATTGTTTATTCACAATTATTTCACTACTAAAGATATTTAGAATATTTCCACAAGACCATTCCACACGAGGTGTCACACCTGGATTTTTCCTTTCACCCTTTATATTGTTTATCTTTTGGATCTTGGGTTCTCTCTCGAGTTCTAGGTGTAATGAGGCTTAAATATTGAGGTGTATCTTTGTTTAGTTTTATCCTTGTGGTTATTCCTTCGTTTTTTTGTGAGTTTTTGGAGAAGAGTTGAGTTTTGAGCTTGGTAGTATCATGTTCATGGTTGGATCATAGTTTGGTAAACTGTGTGGCTCATCCCAGCTAACTATAAACTTATGTTTTGGTGGTAGAGGGATGGCACATGGCTTGTACGTGGTTTTTCAAACTGTGTAGCAAGCATGTGGTGAGGTTTTGTCTTAGGATAGTGATATTTGGCATGGTTTTTTTATGGTTTGGAAACTGTGTGGCCAAACTGTGTGGGTGTTCATGTGTTCCCAGTGATGGGTGCATTTTTTCCGCACAATTTGGTGAACCGTGTGGCCAAACCATGTGGTCTTCCCAGACCTTTAAAATTGTGAAATTAAAAATATTCCCTCTTAGGATTATTAACACAAAACTCCTACCCTCTCCTCCCTCTAGTTTTTATGATCCTAAGGGGACTCCCAACTTGTTATCCACAGCTCCCCTCTTCTCTCATGGTGTGGATCTAGGTTTTTCTTCAAGTTTCAAGGGTGATTTCTCAAGGTATTCTCTTCTCCTCTCTCCCTCACCCTTTTTCTTCCATTTTCCTTAGATTTCTTCTTCTCCTAAAGTCTCTTAATCATAGGTTTCATGCTTCCCGTTGGTTTATGTTGGTGTTTTTTTTATTTATGGTTCATCTTGGTAGATCTTGGGCATTGGAATCTTCATGGAGATGTTTAGGGTGTGCATTTTCGTAGCATCATGAGATTAAGGTAGGTTTCCATTTTCACTTGCCATTATAATTTAAGATTCACTAGTTTATTACTTTTTTCACATCCCTTATTATCTAAATAATGAAATTTGATCTTTTAAATGTTTTTTTGGTATGAAAATTAGTGTTTTCTTCTTTGTTATGTGATAAATGGAATTGTTTTGTTAAACATTGCACTCCAACTGTTCGATTAAATGCCTGTTTGGATTTTTCACGTGATTTGTGATATATAAAGAATGGTTTGAATTTGTGAATATATTTATGATATGTGAAATTTTTATTTGTGTTCCTTAAATATGTTTTCAAAGTTATTTTTAATTAAAGTAATGATGTATTTAGATTTTAAGAATGGTTTGGCATGTGGTGGTGGTTAATGGATCATTTGGCATTTTAATGAAAATGGATTTGACTTGAAAAAATTGATATGGATATCAAAAAAGTGGATTTTATGGAAAGGTTTTGAAATGGTAAATGGATTATTTTTACCTTTTTTGGAAAGGTGGATTTGGTTCATTTAAAAATTATGGATTTGCGAAGTGTGCTTAATGCCCGTTTGACACTTTTGTAAAAGTGGTGAAATTTTTTATCAGGAAAACCCCTACATAGATAATCCTCTTGATAAGTTTATTTTTAAATGGTTTGGATTTCATCACTATGTAACTCTCATGACTCATTTACTTAGTGAAAAAATGGCAGATCCTTGGTGTGGACTCCTTTGTGATCTATGAGTTGAATGGTAAGAGGTTAGCCATTGGGGAGATTCAGTTGATACCTATTGTGTTAATAATTATATATGTGAATTTGATTGAATTCTTGGTTGGAATCTGTTGGATCACCCTATTCATTACATCTTGATATGGATAACTTGGCATAGCTATTGAATTTTATGAGAACAATTGTTTCACTAGTTAGGTTACACACTAGCTAGTGGCCCCTAGTAGGGAGATATTTTTTATTATTATTATAGGATTGGGTCCCTCATTCTATACCATGTGGTGTGTGGATGAGCGTGTTAGGGTGATTTGATTTCATCGAGTGAATCATGCTTTCTAGGATGAGCCAACATGTATTGGTATGTTCTGTATTATTCACAAGCTCCTAGGATTTTTCTGGTGTCTATTGGAACTTAGTGTCTTGTAGTTATAATTGATATGATTATTGGTTGGATACTATTTTGTTCTTATTTTCATTGCCCTTATTATATGACTATTGTGGTGTTCTCATGGGTGTTATGTTTCTTTGGGAAGTGATGTGTTGGATTTCAATGGTTGTTGAAAAATGTTTTAAAGTAAATTTTTTTTATAATCTCTTGTTCCATTTTGAAATTAAAGCATCACTTTCCCCTTGAATGTTTAAATATTGATTTAATGAAAAATAATCTATATTTGGAATGGAAAAAACGGAAATATATTATGATTGGTTTTAGAGTGAAAAGTTTGGAAAATGATACATTTATATATTGTATTCAAAACATGAAATTGATGTTTCTTTTATTTCAATGGAAATGCATTGAGAATAGATTATTTGGGAACACCTATAGATTTTTAATACTCACGCATGTGGTTATTTATTATTTTTAGCATTTGGTGCAGGTTTTAGATTAATTCCAATCACCGTGGGCGACAGTCGGTCTTAGTGTTAGAGAGTGACCCTCAGGGTCACATGGAGATGTTGTTGTTGTCAGGGTCAATTAGGTTATGTTGTTCAGTTGTTGTATTTTCATATTCTTATATAAAATATGTTTTCTTAGAAAAATATCTATAGTGGGATTATTTGTTTATTTCCATTATTTAGTTAATTTATTTATATTAGGTGAAATCATTCCTTTATTTACTCTTTTGATTCCCGGTACTAGTTGTGAGCCTATAGGGACTAGGAATACCCTTTGGTCCTATCGTGGATTGGATTAGGTGACTAGTTCGGGGATTACTCGGGTTGGGTTATAAATAAATGGTATTAAATTTGTTTTCTATTAGAGGACCTTACTTTTAGAGTGACCTATGTTATTTGGGATGTCAATGTAGATGTGGTAGGACTATCAGAACCTCAGGGTGTAGGTATAAGGGATTTTATGGAAAAACCCTTCTATACCAATCCTTGGGTTTCCATGGGAAGTCTAGTTTTATTTGGTTTCTTTGGTTCTTGTTTTTTGTTTTGTGTTTAGGATATGAAATGGGAGTTGTGATAGTAGTCTTTGTGAGCTCGTAGGGCATAGAAAGTCACATAGACCTGGGGAAATGGTCCTAGAATACTCTTTATACTAGTGGTGTGATCGATGTATAGCTACAAACCATATGGCCAAGTCACCCATTGACACTAGTTTTCCTTGAGAGTTTCTTTGGGACTTATCTAATTTTGATTTTTTTTTTAGAAAAATATTGTTTTGGAATTATGGAAATGGATTTTAAAATGGTGATGGTTTTGTTTTAGGAATATGGAAAATGAATTTTCATAATCGTCTTGAAGAAGGTATTGTAAAATAGATTTTTATCAAGTGATCATTGAGTAAATGGGGTTGAGTTCACCAAGAGGGAATTTTTATATTTGAAAAATCTAGGAATTTGAAATTATTGTTTGGGAAAATATAATTTTTTCTTAAAGATGCCTTGGAAAATTGTTTTAAATAAGAATAAATGGGTTTTTAATCAAATGGTTTTTAATGAAATTATATTTGAGGAGTTGTTAGAAAATATATTAAATAAAATGAATTAAATTATTGGATGTAAATCCAAGGGATTTTATATTTGATAATGATGAAATGGATTAAAAAGTCGAATTTGGAAATGATTTTCGACTTGGTGGTTAGTGATCTTTAGAAAATATTTGTGAATTTTGAAATTAGAATATTTTTTTTGACCTTTGGTGTTTTCTATGGGTGATCACATGCATGGAGATGTGTGGAATGTGGATAGATGGTTATGTGGGTGGATGAGTGCCTGGTATGGCATGAGTTGATATGTTCTTGGATTGGCATGGGAATGTGCATGTGGGTGAGACTCTATTGAATACCATTGGTGACTATGAAAAATCCACCATGTTTTTTTTACTTTTCAAAAGTGTTTTGAAGAGGAGAGTTTTTTGGTGTTTCAAAAACTGGTAATTTTATGTTTTGTTCTTTTTTCATGACTTTTGGAAGTTTTTTTATATGGCATGTTCTCTTGTGATTTGAAAATATTATCCATGTTTTGTTCTAAGATTGGATTCTATTTAATGATTTGGTTTTGAATCAGTGTTTAACAGGATTCTAGAAAAGTTTTGGGAATCATTGAGCTGGTTTTTCTTTATGTTTACATCTTTTCAAGGTGAGTTTTGGTTATGAGATAGTTTTTATCAAGATATTTACTTTCTTGTTTCCCAATTTTACCCCCATAAATATTTTATGGATGTTTTTAGTACAGATACAGGTGATTCCCCATTAGTTTTATTTCCATTTGATCAACCTAAGGATCTCATTCTTGAGTTTTGAAAGTTATATCCACCTCTTAAAAGGATAACATAGCCCATTTGTTGGAGTAGAGAGCCGTTTGGGCTCAATTTAAAGTTCTTTCCTATTATAATGTTCCTTTATGTTATGTAAGTTATTCTAAGTGGTGGTCCTTTTTATTATAATGTAAGTTATTTTCATAGTGTCATGATCCTCTGGTTTTTCCTGGGTGTTGTGTATCCACTTGTGGTGCCAAAAGGATTCACGATTATAGATTTGCAGCTCCTGACTACATGGTAGTGGATGATTAATTCATCAAGACTCCAGCCACAGGCCTTGGAGTGAATCAAGTGCATAGTCAAGAATCCCAGTGGTGTGGGGAGTTTGGAACAACTCTTGTCTTTTTCATTGGGGTGAGGTAGTTTTTATGTTCCTATTATGGTCCCTCTATCACTACAAGTTTCTTCTTATTGCAAATTACATGGTGGATTTATCCCTCATGCAATGCCTGTGATTGTAACTTCTTGGATTCATGTTCCTGAATGGTTTTCCTTGTGTAGATGACCTATGTGAATCAGGTGTGTATTTTATTTATGCCCATATAGAAGTGATGAGTCATGGGTTAGTTGTTGTTTGGTTCGGTGTTCCTTTTGTTGGGTCCATCCCCTCCCTTCCCCATGTGGTGGGAGTTTTTTATCATTGTGAAATTTTTTGACTTTTTTTAGGACGGTTGGTTCTTAATGGTGGCTAGTCCCACTATGGGTCTTATTGAAATTACCATTAGGATAGATTAGTGATATTTGGTTTCTAATGGGGGGAGTCCATTTGGGCCTCCCCTATTGACGATTTAGTTCATTTTTTGGTTTTCAATTGGTAGTGAGTACTCTAATTTAGATCTATCTAATTTTAAGTTCCGCCCTTAAGAAAATGTTGGGGTTAGATAATTCCTCGTGGTTTTTTGAATCAAGGTTGTGGATGTATTTTCTAGAAGTGGTTTGGGCTTGTTGGATCATTTTAGGTAAGAGATTTTGGTTTTTTTGTGGTGGTTGAGGAAATATGTTTTAGAAAGGTTGGGTTAGGGGATGTGGTAATCCTTAGTCTTTGATCAATCAACTGGAAATTTTATTTCTTTCCAAGGGTGGAAGGCTTTAATGGTGGGGAGAATTGTCACACTTGGATTTTTCTTTTCACCGTTTATCTAGTTTATCTTTTGTATCTCGGTTTCTCTCAAGATTTTTGGGTGTGATGACTCTTAAATTTTGAGGATTATTTTGTTTAGTTTTTTTCCCATGTTTATTCCTTATATTTTTCATGATTTTTTAGAAAAAAGTTGATTTTTGAGTTTAGAATTAACCTACACACGTTTGGAGAACCATTTGTTAAAACGTGTGTCTCTGCCTAAGTAACTGTGCGACTTAAGTTTTGGTGGTAGAGGGATGGCACATAGCTAGCGAACGATTTTTCAAACTATGTGGTAAGCATACAGTGAGGTTTTTCTCAGGAAAGTGGTGTTTGTAATGGGTTGTTCTTGATCTAGAAACCATGTTCCCAAACCATACAGATGCCCATTTCTGTTTAGTGAGGGGTTCATGGTTGTCACATGATTTGGTAAACCATGTAGGCTATCCAAATCTTAAAAATTAGGAAATTCCAATTATTCCCTCTTGGGATTTTTAACCCAAAATTCCACCCCCACCTCCCTTTATTTTGTGCAACCATAAGGGACCTCCCCTGTTATTCTTTATGCCTCCCATATTCTTCTATGGTGTGAATCTAGGGTTTCTTCAGGTTTCAAGGGTGATTTCTCAAGATATTCTCTTCCCTCTTCCTCTTTCTTCCATTTTCCTTTGAGTTCTTCTTCTCTTATGGTCTCTTGGTTCTAGTTTTTATGCTTCCCCTTAGTTTATGTTGGGATTTTTGGTTTTTTAGGGTTCCTCTTGGTAGATCATGGACCTTGGAACCCTCTTAGAGTGGTTTTAGGTGTGCGTTGTCAAAGTGCCATGAGATTGAGGTAGGTTTCCCTTTTCAATTGCCTTTATAATTTAATATTAATTGGTTTCTTTCTTTTATCACCTCCCATATATGTAAAATAATGATATGTGATCTTTAAAATGATTTTTTGGTGTGAAAATTAGTCGTTTCTCTATTGTTATGTGATAAATGTCATTATTTTGTTAAATATTGCACACAAAGTGTTCGATTAAATGCCAAGCTTCCTTTTTTCAAATGATTTGTGATATCTAAAGAATGGTTTGGATTTGTTAATACATTTATGATATGTGAAATGATTATTTGGGTTTCTTAAATGGGTTTTCAAAGTGATTTTGGATTAAAGGAAAGGTGTATTTGGATTTTAATAATGGTTTTGCATGTGGTGGTGGTTAATGTACTATTTGGCCTTTTAATGAAAATGACGTTGACTTGAAAAATGTGATATGAATGTCAAAAGGGTATTTTAAAAGAATTTTTTGAAGTGGTAAATAGAGTATTTGTACCTTTTGTAAATGTGGATTTGGTTCCTTTAAAAGTGATGGTTTTATGAAGTTTGATTAAGGCATGTTTGGTACTTTTGTAAAAGTGGTGAAACTGTTTATCATGAAAGCTCTCCTTGGATAATCCTCATACTGGGTTTATTTTTCATTGGGTTGGATTTCCTCACTATGGAATCATCATGACTCATTTAATTATTTCATAAATGGTAGATCCTTGGTGTGGATACCTTTGTGATCTATGAGTTAAATAGAAATATATTAGTTCTTATGGTGATTCAGGTGATGCATGCTGTGTTAATTATTATATATGTGTATGTGATTAGAGGCTCAGTTGGCATCTGTTAGCTCACCCTCTTATTTACATATTGATATGAAGAACCTATCACAGCTATTGAATTTTCTAAGAATGATTTTTTCACCAGTTAGGTGACACACTAGCTACTGTCCCATAACAGGGGGATATTTTTTATTATTGTTATGGGATTAGGCCCCTCGGTCTGTACCTTGTGGGGTGTTGTTGAGTGTGTTAGGGTGATTTTATATCATCAAGTGAAGCCTGATTTCTAGTATTAGTCAACATGTATCAGTATATTCTATATTATTCACGATCTCCTAGGATTTCTCTCATTTCTATTGGCACTTAGTGTCTTTCAATGACGATTGAGATGCTTTTTGGTGGGATACTCTTGTGTGATTATTTCCAATGTCCTTATTATATGAATATTTTATTGTTCTCATGTGTGGTATGTTTCTTTGGTAAGTTATGTGTTGTCTTTCAAAGTTTTAGGAAAAATGTTTTAAAGTAAAAATGTTTTATCCTCTATTTTTTCATATTTAAATGAAAGAATCACTTTCCCCTTGAAAATGTAAATGTTGTTTTCTTGAAAAAGAATCTATATTTAGAATGGAAAAAAGGGAAATGGAATATTATTGGTTTTAGAGTGAAAATTTTGGAAAATTTTACATTTGTATATTTTATTTCGAACTTGACGTTTATGTTTCATTTATTTTAAATGAAGCGCATTGGGAATAAATTGTTTGGGAATGACTACTATGTTTTAATACTCATGGATATAGTTATTTATTATTTTTAGAATTTGGTTTAGGTTTTAGCTTGAGTTAGATAATCATGGGAGATGGTTGGTCTTGGTGTTGGAGAGTGAACCTCAGGGTCACATGGGGAAGTTATTGTTGTAAGGTTCTATTGAGTTATGTTGTTTAGTAGTTGTATTTTCAGATTCTTGTATAAAATATGTTTACTTGAAAATTATCTATAGTGGGATGATTTTTTTATTTCCACTATATAGTTAATTTAATTATATTTGGATAAATTGTTCCCTATGTTTACTCTATTGATGCCCAACACTAGTTGTCAACCCCTGGATATTGGGAACACCTTTCAGGCCATGTCATGGATCAGCTTGGGTGACCGATTTGGGGTTGACCTGGGTTGTTTTGTGACATTTGTGGAACCTCAAGTAAACCTAAACTACAACGATCAATCATTAAAACCAAATCCAATGCATTGAAAAACCCTTCCATAATGACTACATAAGGAGATAATGAAGATAAAAAATGAACAAACTCACCTTAGATCATATGGAATAAATATCCTAATGTAGAGGTATATAGAAAGATAAAGAGTATTCATAGGCCTCTAAAATCACACCTAGTTTCACCTGAAGTTTGAGGGAAAATGAGGATACTAAATAAATTATAAGGTATTTCCAAATGTATACTAGATTTGTAAAAACTATGTCATTACACAACATACCATAGTCATGCTGTGATGGGAAATCTCTATTGAATCCAAAAATATCGCACAATTCTCCCCTATATATATCCTCATTAAAAGTTCATTCAAGCTTGAAATTTCCTCTTATGATGATTTTTTTGTTAATTTAATGAAAAAAACCTCTTTTAGGGAAAATTGGTAACCACACATAATCGATTACACCTTATAAATTCAAAATTAAAAAAATAAGTCCCAAAATCAAAATTCAAAAAATTAAGGCATCATTGTGGGAACCATCACCTTAGTGAAAAATCTAGAAAATTACACTGCCACCCAAGTAATGTGTTGTCTTCATCATCATCACAACATAGTCTCCATCATCACATCATCATCATTCACATAAAATGTAGATCCATTGCCTCCTAAGTCACCACATGGGTGAGAACCCCATTAGAGATCACACCAGCATCATCATCATTTTACCCTCATATTCATCATACCAGAAAGTTTTGATATCACAGAAAAAATATTCATAAAATTCTTTACATATTCATCATATCCAAAATGGGATGCATCAGAGTCATCATCATAGAGGACTAAATCTGAATAACAAACCACATTGAAAATATGACTCTGGAAGCGCCTAAAATTTTGTCGAATACTGGCCCACAAACCCAAACCTCTTAGATACCACTACTCTAAATCTGGCATAGAGAGGATTCGTTGAATGAGAGGTCAGATCTGGGGAATATTTTCTAGGGCATTTCCAAAAAACCTCCTTCGTTTCCACTACTGAAACAACCTTATGGAACTGTAAACCGAAAAAACAACTTCTTGAAATTGCCAACATCAATAAGGTTAAAGTGAAACCTGTATTGAATCCAACATAGGAAACTCCTATCAGAACACCGAAGGTCGATCGAATCGAACATCCCAAATCCTTCATGAAACCACCGTCACAAACCAACAAGGAGAGAAACACAGGACCCTAAATCCAGAGCAGTGAGAATCAGAAAAGGGAAGAAAAAAATAAACACATCCACGACTGAGCCACTAACTCACGTTGATGAAGCCACCACCATGAGAAACCCAACCTAAAACAACAAAATTGGAGATACAACACCAAGAATAAAGCACTGATAAGTGATGAGACTATAAGGAAGGATGGAAGGGGGAGATGAATCTGAATAAGCAGTGCACCGACCTCCCCCCACCAAAGCACCACTAAGGAACCCTAACGGAGAGCATCAAGTGAGAGATGCCACTCAGAGGCCTCCTAAAATTCACTTCCTCATAAAGTTTTAAATTTTATATGACCGATGAAGGGTCACATAATGACCCTTATCACCACACCATGACATCATCAAGGTAGAACCAATAAAAATAGACCCTTATAAAAACAATTTGGGAACCAAATACAATGGTGTGATGATCCCCGATAATATAATCATTGGTGTCCAACATCCCCCTATCCCAAAGGTCCCATATTTCTATAGAATTTTTGGTGATGTGATTATCATCCATGGAAATATCAAAACTTTCTAGAAATCCTTTCACCTTGATAGAAACCCCTATGACACTTCTCATCACTATCAAAATAATCTTCTTTTATAATCATATCTTCATACCACAACATACAGGGAAAGTTATGATAACAATTTTCATTCTACAAACTCAACTCCAATAACATTTATCTTATTCCAAACACATCCTCACACCTTCAAAACCAAAATTACATAATTTAATGGGATGATAATGTCTAGGAAGATGCAATAATCCATCGTACATAGGTTTCATGGACTCATTTTAAATTCCCATCTCTCCATTTATTCTTTCCAAAAATTAAAAACTTTTATAAAATAATTTTATGATCTTGGGTATGAAAAAATAAAAAAAATAATAAAAATAAAGGAAAAACTCATGATCTTAGTTTTTCTACCAATAATATTATATTTGTATTCTATATAAATACTTCCTCTTATTCTTACTCTCCCAAGGTTAATGCTTATGTTTTCATCAAAGTGTACCCTTTTATTTATTGTATCAACACCTTACCATTGATAAAAAATAGAATTTCTTATATTACCAATATATATATATATATATATAATCATGTATATAGAATATATATAATTGTCCAGATCCTAAACATTTCACTTTCTGATGTAGTAGATTTAATCTTATGTTAAATAATATTAAAATTTTAACCTTATTGAATTATCTATATTGATTATTATCATAATTGAATGTTTTCCCTTAAATTGAATATTATAGAAATATAAAAGGATTAAATTCATAAATCTATAAACTTACTCAAATGCAACAACCATTATTCTATAACAGTCATAAAATCCCAATTAATTATTTATAATATCATATCATAACTTATATTTTATTTCCATAGGAAAATGAATAGACTAATGAAATACTATTCTATGTAGTTATATTAACATAAATGTTTTTCAGGTTTTTCTATAAGAAAATAATGCATTTATAACTTTATAGACTAGTAAATTCTTAAAATGATTACAGTTTTCTCAAAATTTAATAAGAATTTATTTTTTAAAACCACAACATGAGTACTTTTTAAAAAGTGATATGTTGTTAATGTTTTGTGAATTCACCCATATTTTTTTATTTAAATCCTGAACTAATGATTATAGAAGTGCAATCAACTACATATAATTATTTCTCATAAAACTCAAAATTATTTAAAACTATTTCTTCTCAAAAAAATGAAAAAATATTCTCCTTTGTAATTAGTTGTGAAAATACCTTAAACCCAATTTATCATATAGTCCATTACAATAATTATTTAACACCCATATAATTTAGTATTAATATCCCTTTTAGACACTACATTCAATAACTTTCCCATCACACAACACTAAAATAAATAAAAAATATTATAATTTATATTAAAATTATTAAATTTGATTGTTACAATATAGTCATGGAATAATAGGGTATAAATAGAAATCACTTAAATATGTAATATTAGAAAAATAAGCAATGACATTATGTAGTGGATGTAATGACCCAAAGTTTTATTAATGGAATTCCCTTATTATAATTATTCCCTATAGTATAATCACATTAAGAAGAACAATGAAATATCATTATACTAAATATTATGTGACCATTAAACATAGTTTTTCCACTTCTATGTTTTGAATTTCGAAAATCCAACATACACGGTTGTGTTCAAGATGATTTTTTGAGTATAATAAAACAAAAATAATTTTTGGTGAATATTAACCTATCCTTATGAATAGTAACCTACCCTTATGAATAGTAATATGACCCTTATGAATAGTAAATCGTCCAAAATAATACTAACCTTACCTATTAATAATTAAATAAAATTAAGGCATCTTATAAGTGACAATTTGACCATAGTAAAAGTAATGGTATTTTTGTAAGTCATAAATAAATAATTATAATTAACTAATTAAAAATAAAATGTATTTTCTTAAAATGTTTTCATAAATTAACAAATCTATGTCTTATAGATTTAAGATAATTTTATAAAACCTCAAGAAATTTTTGAAAGCATTATAAAATCAGTTTTAATTTTAAAAACTATTTTCTTCAAGTAAATTGGGATTTTAATTTTTTATTAAATTAATCATATTTATAAATTTATTTTTGAAAAATTAAAATAATTTTTTGATTCTACACATCTATAAATGGTAGGGATTAAATTTTTGGTATTTTTCTAAAATACTTGAATTTTTTTATGAATAGTTAAATACCATAATTTACAAAATAAGCTAAATAAGCTAATTATAGAGCCATGTATGATGTTATGCTGATGTAAGCCCACTTGGTTTTGGATCACATTATAAAATTACTATTCTTGTTCATGGAATACTCACTATTCCTTGTCCTGTGGGGAAATAATAAATTAATGAATTCTATATTGAGAAATCCCCTCTCCCCTCCACTATAAATATCACACTTCACACCCTCATTTCCTCACACCTCTCAATCTTCAAGCCTTGTCTAAACTCTGACCAATAATCTTCCCTATCCCCTCCCCCATTTCCAGGAGATTATGTTATCATCAAAATACCAATCTTAGGCGTCTTAATGAGGATCTCAAGAGGAGAATTCAAGAGGTAATTTCTCTCCCTCTTCTCTTTTAATTCCCTTTCAATTTCAAGTTCTTTTCTCATTCTCTTCCCACCTATCTTTTTCAAAATGGTATGGTAACTATAGTATCATACATATACTGGAATTTTATGATAATAATGGGATATTATACCATCCATCCCCCTTCTATTATTCTTTTTATTTTATAAAAGAAAACATTGTTCGTGAGGTATTAATCTATGACCTTCAAGAATGACATGTTTTGTTTTTTCATTTCTACCTTCAGATTTGGTCATGAAACAATTTTTATGGTTGAACCAGATTATATTATATGTATTAAGTCCTATTTAATGTTTTGGAACTAACTTATGTACATATTACTAAATGATTAATCAAAACAAGTTCGTTGTGGTCGAAAAACCGCCCAAATTAACTCAAACAATCATCATTTAATTTTTATCTAATGATTCATCCACATGGAATAAAATTTAATTCAATATAAGATCATTTTAACTTCATTAATATCATTAATAACATGGAATATATGTTTGGGATGTTTATCCATGTTCTACACGAACTTCAATACATTAATACATGTGAAACGCTTAAGAAAACCATAAAAACGAACATTCCCGAACAATGTTTTTAAACTCTATAACTCATCAAAAGGACCATAAAATAACACAATGAAACGAAAATTACCCCTATTCATGTATAAAAGGTTCAGTAATTTATAATTAATGAATATAATGTAATTATATAGGACATTAAAGCAAAGGAAGCCTTCAAATATAAGGTAAGGGGAAATTCTCGAACCCAACTTTCATCCTTTGGGTTCTCCCTCTCACTCCGTTTTGATATGGTTACTCCTTAAAAATATTTTTTTCATCATTGTATTTAATTTTCTGGGATATAAATTTTTTTCACTGGTGTTTATGTCAAACAAATTTTTTTCCAAAAGAACTCTTCTTTAAAGAAGACACCTTTTACTTCTCATTCAAGATTGACGTTTCTTGTAACATGTATGTTATTCCCTCATTCTTTTGGGAACCCAATGTTTATGAATGTGTTCTTATGAGATGAAACAAATTCCATTTCATGGGTTAGTTATGTTCATTTTTGTTATATGTTTATTGTTTCATGCATGATAAATGATAATGTTATGATGTGATGGGTGTGCCCAGGATTATATAGCACAATATGAATGTTTCAATGTGATGGGTGTGCCCGGAATTATACATCACTCCAACGCATTGGGTAAAGTGATGAATCTCATGATTAAATGTGAAATTATGAGTGAATGAGATTCTATATTTGTTCACAAGTATGTGTGTTATTTAACCACTAAGACACGATGTTTCATTTTTATGCATTGCCACATTTCAAGTCTTTTATTAATAATTCCCCGAACATTCATGATCTTTTGCCTACATTATGATTATGATCACCCATTGTTATATTGTTCTTATATATACTCTTACTGGGATTTTAGTATTGAAATAGTGGGTTCCCTAGACCCAATTATTCAGTGCTTTTGATTACCATATCGTGTATATAGTAAGCTATACATGATGTCATCTTACCATTATAGTGTATACTTTTCTGCATCCACTATTGAAATGGTAATTTCCAAAGATTAATTGTTGTATAGAAAGGTTATAGTAGTTCCCAGACTATAATGAGAACATCTAGATACTATGACATTAATATTAAATATATGTTTTATGGTATAGATACATCTTACTAATTAGACATAGTAGATGTCAGACCATCAGGTGCTGGGGGATCATAAGCATTGAGACTTCTTCTCATGAAGTTCGCACTTGTTGATCTCTAGTAGTGAGATCATGAGGACTGACCTGCCAATATGAACACCACATGTTTTGGGTGTCATTGGATGTTCTTATCTATGATCATGTGTAATGGTCTCCTGACTTTAGATCATTACCAATGTATATAATTGGATTTCATACTTTGATGCAAGATGAAAACCATGGCGATGAAGTCATGGAAAGGTAGTTTGTGTTGGGTGCGTCATTGGTGTCATGGCATTGGTTTAATGGTCAATAAAGGATTTGTCGCTTCCGGGTTATGGACGTAATATATCTCATGACATGTTGATATAGATGGTAGTAACTTTATAATACCATGTCCATGGCAGTCGAGGGTAAATCCATCTATTTACATCAACAAACTATAAAGCAATAAAAGGGTGATGACACGTTATTACATCCTTCTTTATGAGATATTACAGACAAAGAGATTATATTACACAGTGCGTGTTCGTAGGTTTGTTGTCGCTGATGTGACCATCCTTATTTCTTTTGGGGCATGATGAGTTGCTAGATCCCGCTCTTGGTGTATGAATACTATTCATGTCTATCGAAATAAGGGCCTAGAGGGTCACACACAACAGCGTATTCAAGAATCTGTACTATTCAGTTGAATAGAAGTTTTGGACATGGTGATCCCCACCACAGGGGTTCAGGAATTCTCCAAAGTAAAACGATCACCAATGCAATAAATAAATTCATATTATTCGAGTTTAGAATAATGATTATTTAATTTATTTATTAAATGTATTTATGAATTTTAGTAAATACATGAAAAAATATTAATTGACGAATATTAAATTATTCAAAGTTCAATTAATATTTATGGGAGCGACAAGTCGATATGATGACTTAATTATGATCATGTAATATATTTTAATATATTACAAGTAATTGATAATAATATTTATGACTCAGACAAGTAGTCTTAAAATTTAGTTGATAGTGCGTTAAGTATTTGGGGTCGGTGAGGTGATACCGGGTATTTAATTAAGCACTATAAATAGAAGAGGATGGGATTTTGAAAAATACTATTCATGGGGCTTCTCTATCCTCTTCTCTCTCCCATGGTCTAAAGAGAGATGTTATGGATCCAAGGAGCTCCGATGGAGCTCTCTCTTAAGAATCTCTAGCGATGTGATGCGGTGGTCGTTGGAGCGTCGAAGGCATCGCCGCAAATCCGCGTTAGCACCCGGATTACGATGAATGGTGCTCCCGCGGATTCCTTGAAGTGTGTGTGGACAATCTAGAGGAATTCGACTTCGGATTCTTCAAGCAGCGATCACCAATGACAAGAAGACGTCGTGCGCAAATTCAGATATAAACTAGGTATTTTATGTTTTAATTTTGTGCTTAAAACTCTTCACACGAGATCCTCAGATTTAATCGGGCTTCTCTTCACCGACATCTATAAGTTTACATCAACCGTCGGTGGAAAAAAAATTTAAAACCCACCTGTTTGGGGCTTCCACTGCATGCCCAGTTCCAACATTTAGCTCACCCGTTTTCATGTATATCCTTAAGTAACTACATATATTAAGGAGGGTTCAAGTTCCAATAAGAAGCTTGGGAAGAATAAATTTAAAAAAATGTTTATTCTTGATGTTGTAATTGTTATGTATGATCCTAGTTTTTCTAAGACACTAAACCTTTTGATCCTCTATGAGTAATACTATTATGTTTTTTATCTTTAAAATGATGTAATAGTAATGTAAGAAAAGGTTGGATTGCTATATTTGGTATCAGAGGAAAGGTTCAGTTAATTTGGGAATTAGGATTAGTGAACCCTAGAGAAAACCTATAGTATGAGACTAAGTACAAATATGCACACAAGAATCTTTACATAGAGATCCCATATGTTATGATTTTAGTATAAATTTTTTAAATGAATAATTTATTCATGAATTGTTTACTTATGTTTTGTTCTAACCTTCTATATTTTAGAAAATGGTGGGAACCAAGAGAAACCAGGCCGACAACTCGTGTGAGGGCCAATGAAATGATTGCTCGAACGACATCCCCAATGATTTAGGAGGTGGAGTTTAGAACATCATGGTGGTGCTTACCCAACTATCTCAGGTTATGAACTATAACAATAATAATGGGGAATGTCCTCCTTCACCAAAGAGGGAGAAACTGGCTGTCGAATGTTTTATGAGGAAACAACAACTGATGTTTAGTGGATCTTCTGATCCACTAATTTTGGAGCAGTGGTTCAACTACATAGAGAAGATATTATATGTGCTTCACTATTCTGAGATGGAGAAGGCGACTCTAGCTATTTATCATCTAGATGGGGAGGCTGATCAATGGTGGGCTTTGATAAATAACACCAAGCCAAGGGAGGAAATTAAAGAGATGGAAAGGAGAGACTTTAAGATAATATTCCTTAACAAGTATTTCCTAAGAACTATTCACACAAAGATGGATAGATAATTCATAGAGCTCAAGAAAAAAGAAGGAGAATCTATCACAGCCTATGAAGCAAATTTCACTAGGCTTGCAAGGTATGATTCAGGTTTTTTATCAATAATGATAGAAAAATTGATAGATTCTTTAGTGGATTAAAACCACACCTTCGAAAGGCTCTTACAATTCGTGACTTTGGGAGTTATGAAGAAGTTGTTTGGTGTTCTCTAAAAGTGGATATGAAGTTTTGAGAATGGTCCTACAGCTATGGTGATAAGAAACGAAAGATAGAGTTTCAATCTAGAGGATCTAATGACAAAGGTGGGAAGAAAACTCAACGACCCATATGCCAAAAATGTGGGAATTTGCACCATGGGAACTGCCTCAAAGGGATGGTGAGGTGCTTCATGTGTGGGAAAGAAGGAAACCATGATCAAGAGTGTCAAAAGGACATGAAAATGAAGGATAATGTAGCCAAAGAAAGGAGAGAACCCCCCATAGTTCAATGCTACAACTATATGGAGCTAGGGAACTATGCTAGCCAGTGAACTAAACCTTGAGTTCTCGAGGGTAATCAACATCCGCAGCCACCAAAGAAAAAGGAACAAGTGAAGGCTTATGCCATCACTACCATGGAAGTGGAGCAAGATAATAAAGTTATACAAGGTAAACTTCCTATTCACTCAAGAATGGGAAATGCCTTATTTGATTCTGGTTCTACACATTCCTTTATATCTTGCAAGTTTTCTAGAACTATAGAATCGAAGACTCGAAAAGTTGAAGTAGATATATCTGTAAAAACACCAAGTGGTTCAATCATTGCACCCAAGTGTTTGACTCTTCTCCTGTTGGAATATGTGGGAATATTCTTCCAGCGAATCTTGTAATACTTCCTTTGGTGGAATTTGACGCTATAATGGGAATGGATTGGCTCTCATTATATAGAGAACATATCAACTCTCTGGAAAATGAAATATCTTTTCATATTCTGAATCATCCCATGCTCCTCTAAAAATGCAAGGAAGATCATGAATATCATTTGTAAAATCCTTCAATGGTGTGGGTGTTGATTCCCTATGAAGAAGCATGCCTCTCCCAAATGGTTGGGTCAAAGGAAAGTTCCAACCTTGCGGAAATTCCCATTGTGAGGGAATACGGTGATGTATTTCCTAAAGAGTTTCCCAGAATTCCCCCAGATCGTGAGGTAGAGTTCTAAATTAAACTCATACCCGGGGCTACTCCTATCTCAAAGTGTCCCTATAGTATAGCTCCTATCGAACTGGAGGAGTTAAAGAAGTAGCTACAAGAGCATCTGGACAAAGGGTTTATATACCCTAGTGCATCACATTGGAGTGCACCAGTGCTCTTTGTAAAGAAGAAGGATGGAACAATACGGCTGTGTATCGATTATCGGGAACTCAATAAGATCAACATAAAGAAAAAGTATCCACATCCAAGTATTGATGACTTGTTCGACCAGTTAAGAGGATCTCAATACTTCTCAAAGGTGGATCTTCATTTTGGATATCATCAGCTAAAGGTGAAGAAGGAAGATATTCAGAAGGCTGCCTTCCATACTAGGTATGGGCACTATGAGCTTCTGGTTATGCCCTTCAGACTTATTAATTCCTCTGCAATCTTCATGGATTTTATGAATATAGTCTTTATATATTACCTCAAAAAAATTTCAGTAGTGTTTATTGATGATATTCTCATCTACTCCAAGAGAAAAGAGTAACATGAAGAACATAT
Source organism: Viscum album (assembly GCA_963277665.1). Taxonomy (NCBI): domain Eukaryota; kingdom Viridiplantae; phylum Streptophyta; class Magnoliopsida; order Santalales; family Viscaceae; genus Viscum; species Viscum album. The sequence continues at coordinate 1,535,371,063 of OY728143.1, read as the reverse complement.
AAGACTTGTGTTGGCGACATTGAGAAAGGAGAGGTGTACGCCAAGTTCAGAAAATGTGAATTTTGTATGAAGAAAGTTACATTCTTGGTACATGTGATCACAAGTGAGGGAATTTATGTAGATCCTTCAAAAACAAATGTGATTGAGGAATGGACCAGGCCCTCTAGTGTCACATAAATCCATAGTTTTCTTGGATTAGTTGGGTACTACCGACGTTTTGTGAGAAAATTCTCATGATTGTCAAGCCTGCTAACTAAGTTAACAATGAAAGGGGTAAAGTATGTCTAGATGGAAGAATGTGAGGGCATCTTCAAGGAGCTAAAGAGAAGTCTGATCACTACACTTGTACTCACACTACCAAAAAATGGAGAACGTTTTGTGATATACAGTGATGATTTAAATAAAGGATTGGGTTGTGTACTCATGAAAAATGATAATGTGATAGCCTAAAACTCATGAAAGTTAAAGATCCATGAGCAGAACTACTCGATGCATGATCTAGAGATGGAATCCATGATTTTTTCCTTGAAAATCTGGTGGCACTACCTTTATGGAGAGAAGTGTGACATATACACCGACCATAAGAGCCTAAAGTATATATTCGCACAAAAGTATCTCAACATGCTTCAAAGGAAATGGTTATATCTAATCAAGGATTATGATTACTCTATTCACTATCATCCTGGAAAGGTGAACAAGGTAGCTGATGCTCTAAGTAGAAAAGAACCTGCTACTCTATCCATGTTACAAATTGAGAAAGACCCTATATTCTTGGATATGAAAAGGATGGATTTAGAAATCATAAGGGTAGTGGATACATCCTACCTTTCCCAAATGATTGTGAAACCATCCATCCAAGATAATATTAAGGAACCACAAAGGGATGATGTAGAGATACAAAATAGGGTGAATGCAGTAAAGGAAGGGAAGCTGGAAGAGTTCCATATCGACGATGATGGTGTAATTTGGTTTGGAATGCAGCTTTGTGTGCCTTCATCACCTGGGATAAAGGAGATATTGGAGAATTCACATAGCTCAACATTCTCGATCCATCCTAGGAGTACCAAGATATACTGTGATCTCTAAGAACACTTCTGGTGGGATAACATGAAAAAGGAGATCGCAGAATATATCCCAAGGTGCTTGGTATGTCAGCAAGTTGAAGTAGAGTGACAAAAGTCTAAAGGGTTGATGAAACCATTGCCTATACCCATGTGGAAATGGGATAATGTTACTATGTAGTTTTTCATGGGTCTCCCGAGGACATCGAAGGGAAATAATGCAATATGTGTTATGGTTGACCGACACACCAAGACTGCCCATTTTATCGCTACTCGAGAAGACATCTTGCTTGAACTACTTGCAAATATATATGTCAAGGAAGTAGTGAGACTGCATGGAGTTCCACTCTCAATTTTCTCTAATCATGATCCAAGGTTCGCATCTATATTCTGGAGGAGCCTTCAATATGCTTTGAGTACTGAATTAAATTTCAGCAAGTCATATCACCCCCAAACTGATGGCCAATCTGAAAGGACTATTCAGATGCTTGATGATATGTTAAGATCCTGCTCTCTATAATTTAATGGTGGATGGGATCATCATCTCCCATTGGTTGAGTTCTCATATAATAATAGCTTCCACTCAAGTACTCAGATGGCTCCGTATGAAGATTTGTATGGAAATCGATGTAGAACTCCAACCAGTTGGGATGAAGTTCAAGAAGGAAAGCTACTTAGACCCGATATGGTGGAAGAGATGATAGAGAAGGTTCAATTCATCTAAAAACGCATCAAAGCTGCACTGATTCGGCAAAAGAGATACAGTGACAACCGTCGAAGGGACTTGGAGTTCGACATTGGAGATAAAGTCTTCCTTTGAATATCACCATGGAAGAGAGTCATGTTGTTTGGAAAGAAATAGAAGTTAAGCCCAAGGTACATTGGTCCCTTTGAGATACTTGACTGCATTAAAGTTGTGGCCTATCGGCATACACTTCCACCGAATATGGCTCAATTTCATGATGTGTTTCACGTATCACTTCTGAGAAAGTACATACCTGATCCCTCACATGTACTGAACTCAGAGGTGGTACAGCTGAAAGATAATCTCTCCTATGAGGAGCAGCAAGTAGAGGTTATAGACAAGAGAGATAAGGTTCTACGCAACAAGAAAACCAACCTTGTAAAAGTGTTCTGGAAGAACAATAAGTTTGAAGAAGCTACATGGGAATCGGAGGAGGTGATAAAGGATAAGTACCCTCACGTGTTTGTGTAAAATAAAATTTCAAGGGTGAAATTTTATAAGGGGGAAGACTATAACAACAAAAAGTTTTATTAATGGAATTACATTCTTATAATTATGGCCTATAGTATAATAACATTAGTGTCACGACCCCCTCCCACCAAAGATGCCCCTCCTGAGCTGGCAATGGCGAAAGGGAGATAATGACCCCCGAGTCCCGCCTCCAGTAGGCCCCAGGGTGGCGACTAGCACCAAGGGTATGAGTTTTTCACAAATATGGGAGGCATTACCCTTTTTATTTTTAAAGATCGGGAAATAGGACAAGTCAACCACCAAAAAGGAAAAAGAACCAATGTATATAAATAGACCCAAAACAATACCACATGCACGTTTAAACAATTTTATAACAAGGTACAAGTACAAGAAAACTCAAAGTACAATACCAAAAGAAAACAAGAGAACAACAACTGCAACAACTCCAACTGTCCGACTAGTAGGGTCCTGCACGGCCCTGGTAGTCCTCCTAGAAACCTGAAAGTAAATGTAGGGTGAGCATACAAGTATACTCAGTAGGGAAACCTAAAGCTCTTGTGCACAAGTGAGGAGACATCCTAATGTACCGTGAGAACAACAGAAGAAACCTAGCAAGGAATTTAATCCATCCAACCTCACCAGCCACACTCACCAAAACAAAAACACAACAGGTAGTATTAGTATATAAGAACAAGAGTATTGGGTACCCCACACCATTTCCCTTTAGTTGGATTCTCTTCCTAATGATGAACGTCCTGACGCTGCCACACTCTCCCCGCCCGCACACACCTGGGCCTCACAACCACGTATCCCGCCCGCACACACTTGGGCCTCACAACCACGTATCCCGCCCACACACACCTGGGCCTCATCCCGAAGATTCTTGGGAAACAGAAGAACCTGTCTGAAGAGTCTTGGGCTAAAACCACCCCAATCGAAACCTACCCAAAGATTCTTAGGTGTAATGTCACCTCAAGCCATCACAGCCTAGGGGAGAAGGAGCAGGAAGGAGCTAGTAACTAAGGGAAAAACACCCTCCCCCATAAAATGGGATTGTTCGGAACTAAGTGCTCAACATGGGTGGGGTGCGATAAAACACAACAGATATAGATATATATATATATATATACCAACCACACAGCCCAACCTATGGCTTCTAAAAAGAGAAACTGAGCACATGCCTCGGCACTGCTACTACGAAGCATGCATACAACAAACAAACTCAACCCTCTTTATGTTTTCACATTTCAGTAGAAATTTATTTATTTAGTTCCTTAACTACTGGGAAACTATCCACAACCAACCACACCAAACGTTCATAAAACATATCCCTGCCATCCACAAATCAAGTTAGGAAAACACAAGCAGCACAACCAAGCCCTTATTATCAACCAACCAACCCCATCGATTTATGTCTCCGTTTCATTACCATGCCCCACTATTCATTAACTCTTCCACATTTTATTTATTAGTCACAACCCACTGTCCATTCAGTTTTAAACCCAACCCAGCAGCCCCGATGCCAACCACCATAACCACAACCCTATCGTACATCATTATCCCTTTAATACCATTTATTTTAGCCCCACATCCTATCACCATCATAACATTCACACTAACCCACAACCAAGTCAACCGCAGCCCTGTTGTTCACCCGATCCACAATAGCCCACAAAACACCCCCAACACATGTCTCGTAACCAAGCCAACATCCACATGTTCATTATTCCATTTTGTTCAACCGGGATGATCACACAAGGGTTCCAGATTTTAAACATCCAACTTTACGTGATTAACCAATTTCCACATTCCACAAGGTTTCTACCCATAAGAAAATCTAGAAGGAGAGGGAAAAATTTAATTGCGTAAGAAAAGGCCCCCAACGACCATGATTTTCAGTAGGTAGAATCTCATTCAATTCACAACATAATATTATAGGATATAAAGTAACAGCAATAATTAACTTCCCAACCCCATTCTTTAACCAGTTATTATCTTTATTTAATGGTTCTTCTGCTTCTCATGAAAAAAAAGGATACCCACCATGCATGATACACAAATTAGAGAGACAAAGGTGAGATCCCTACCTCAACAGGTTCTTGATTGCAATGCTCCCTCGGATCAACCTTAGAAGACATCCATCGGCGTCTGTCACCTCTGTCGGGTCCTGACAAAACCTCCTCGGGTGGAAGTCGGAAAGGAATGTCCAAAGGAAAGACAACAGACCCAGGCTCGGAAGTTCCGCCTCATCGTTACGATCCCGTGGCCACTGATGGATCGTAAATTGGAGGTCGGACGAAGTATTTATGGTAGGAAGAGCCTTCGAGTCTCTTGAGAGAGCTCTACTCAGAGGAGAGGGGAGGAGAGGTGTGAGTTGAAAGGATGAGGGACCCCCCCCCCCCCTTTATAGGCGTGAAAAGAAAAAGTACACGGCGTGTAATTTATGGTACATGGCGTGTACTCAGTTCTTTCACACGGTCTCCACGCGGATTTCAACATGGCTCTGCGGCCGTTGACTGGTCAACACACGGTTTGAGGGTAACGCATACGCGGGGAAGGACTACACGGCGTGTAGTTTAGACACACGGCGTGTACTCATTTATTGAACACGGTAAGGACACAGCTCCAACACAATCCATGGTCGTTGACTGGTAATGCGTACGCGGGGAAGGACTACACGGCATGTAGAACTGGACACACGGCGTGCACCCATTATTCCACACAGGAAGGACACGGTCTACAACACGGAGTATACCCGGGAAGGGGGTACACAGAGTGTACTCAAACTACATGGCGTGTAGTTTCAAAATTCTGGAAGGTGTGGGAAAAGTCTATTTTACCCTCCAGAACACTTCTTGACCTTCTTTCTGACAAAGGAATGGGTCGGAGAGGTCTGGGTCATTACATCAGATACCTCTTAAAACATTCTCGTCCCCGAGAATTCAAAAACCAACCCAGAGAAACCTGACAAGATACCTCTTAGGGTTCTCGTTATAACAGGAACCCAACCAACAACCCTAATCATGTGTGTTAGGAATTCCTTCTCCTATGTGGAGATATTATCTGCTTTAGGCGGCACTAACTCGCCTGCACGGGTTTAATCGCATCCTCATTAATGCGTCTCGATTAAGAATTGGGTCTCCCCACTTCCATACATTAGGATTTTTTTCAACTCGCACTAACCCCAACACCACACAACCGACACACTTCCCGAACACGTGGGTTTGGGAAATTCCTTCACCTATGTTGAGATATTATCCACTTTAGGCAGAACTGACTCACCCGGACGGGTTCAATCGCATCCGCGTTAATGCGTCTCGATTAAGGGTCAGGTTTTTTCCTTTCCCACACATCCGGACATCTTACACATTACAAGGGAACAAAGAAACAAAAGGTCTCACAACTGAAAAGCCAAGCATTCCATATATCAAACGTACAAAGTACAACATCAACACTAGCTCAGAAGAACAAGGGAAAAACACAAGTCAAAACAACTCTGGGTACTGAGCGTGCATCTGGGTCTCCTGCTCCCAAGTGCTCTCCTCGAGGCCGCCATGCCTCCACAACACACGAACCAAGGGAATGGTTCGTCCACAGAGCACCTTCTCTTTACGATCTTCGATTCTGACTGGTCGTTCCTCGAAGGTCGCATCGTCTCCCATATCTAACCCTCCCCAGTCGATAACGTGGGAGTCGTCGTGTAAGTACCAACGAAGCTGGGAGACGTGGAAGACATCATGAACCTTCTCCAATTGAGGTGGCAGGGCCAGCTAATATGCCACCTCGTCGACTCGCCTAAACACCTCAAAAGGTCCGATGAACCTGGGTGAGAGCTTTCTCCCCTTCCCAAACATCCGCTGCCCCCGTCGAGGGGAAACCTTCAAGAACACATGATCCCCCACCTCGAACTCCAAGGGCCTCCTCCGACAATCAGCATAAGACTTATGTCGGTCCTGAGCCGCTTTCATCCTCTCACATACAAGATGGACTTTCTTTGTGGTGCTCTGCACTACCTCTGACTCAAGAGCACCTGTCTCACCAACCTCTACCCAGCAAATGGGTGAACGACATGGCCTTCCATACAAAGCCTCAAACGGTGCCATGCTAATAGTAGAGTGGAAGCAGTTGTTGTAAGAAAACTCTACTAAAGGCAAGTGTCGTACCCATGATCCTCTGAAATCCAGAATGTATGCTCGCAGCATGTCCTCCAACATCTGGATAGTCCGCTCCGTCTGCCCATCGGTCTGGGGTGGAAGGCAGTGCTAAGGTGTAGCTGGGTGCCAAAAGCATGTTGTAACCCCCTCCAGACTCGTGAGGTAAACCGAGTATCCCGATCTGATATGATAGTCCTCGGAACTCCATGCAAGCGCACCACCTCGTCCACGTACCTCTATGCTAAGGTACTCACTGGGCCCGACTCCTTGATTGCTAAGAATTGAGCCGATTTCGTCAGTCGATCCACCACCATCCAGATAGTATCATAACCACCCTGAGCTATGGGTAGTCCTGTGACGAAGTCCGTCGAGATGTCATCCCACTTCCACTCGGGGACATCTAAAGGATGCAACAAACCACTGGGAACACGATGTTCAGCCTTCACTTGCTGACACACTAGGCATTTAGCCACAAACTCTGCCACTGCCTGTTTCACCCCAGGCCACCAAAACTGATCCCTCAGGTCTCGGTACATTTTTGAAACTCCTGGATGTACCGCCAAGGCTGAGCTATGGAACTCATGGAGAACTCCCTCACGCATCACCTCTGGAACAAACAACCTTCCATGGAAAATAATCTGATGTCGGCTGTCCTCTGACCATCCTTATGAAGCGTTCCCCTGATCGACGCGATCCCGCATCACTTCCGCCTCGGAGTACCCCCACTGAGACTCTTCCACCTGCTGCAACAAGGAGGACTGCACCGTCATCTGAAACAAAAATCCTCTAACACCTTCTACCCTGGCATCCAAGTGCAAGGAAGCCAACTCTCTCATTGCCTTCCAAGCATCAGCAGATTCCCGAACCACTTCCTGATGTGACTTCCTGCTCAGGGAATCATCCACAACGTTGCCCTTACCTTCAGTGTAAGAGATCTCAAAGTCATAGTCTTGGAGAAACTAGACCCATATCCGCTGTCGTAAGTTCAGGTCACGCTGGGAGAAGATATAACGCAGGCTCTTGTGATCTGAGAATACCACAAAGTGCTCCCCAAGGAGGAAATGTCGCCACAACTTCAGTGCGAACACTACTGCTGCAAGCTCCAGGTCATGTGTGGCATAGTTACGCTCGTGAGGGCGCAACTTCCTATACCCATAACAAATCACACCCTTCTTCTGCATCAGCACACACCCTAGACCAAGGCCGGAAGCATCACAAAACACTTCATACAACAACCCTTCCTCTGGAAACCAGAGTATGGGAGCACTAACCAACTTCTCCTTCAGGTAGTCAAAAGATTTTTGGCACTGCTCGCTCCACAGGAAGACCCGGTTCTTCCTCATCAAAGCTTTCAAAGGAGCAGCAACTCAAGAGAAGTCTAAAACGAACCTCCGATAGTAACCTGCTAACCCCAGGAAACTACGAACTTCTGCCACGCTCTTGGGTGCTGCCCAATAAATAACTACCTCCACCTTTGATGGGTCCACTGACAATCCATGCTGAGACACCACGTGTCCAAGGAAGTGTACTTATTGTGTCAAGAAATTACACTTCGACTATTTCCCATAAATCTGGTGGTGTCGAAAGACTTCCAAGACTTCCCTGAGATGCTCAACGTGCTCCTCCTCTGATCTTGAGTAGATCAGAATATCATCGATAAACACAACGAAGAACCGGTCCAAAAACTCTCAGAAGACAAAGTATATAAGTCCCACGAACACAACTGGTGCATTCGTAACTCCAAATGACATCACTACAAACTCTAAGTGCCCATACCTGCACCTGAAAGCCGTCTTCGAGATTTCATTGTCCTTCACCCTCAGCTGATGATATCCCAATCATAGATCAATCTTAGAAAACCAACCTGCTCCCCTCAGCTGGTCAAAGAGATCATCTATCCTTGGGAAAGGGTAATGGTTCTTGACCGTTACCTGGTTCAACCTTCGGTAGTCTATGCATCGCCTAAGGCCACCATCTGCCTTCTTCACGAAAAAAACTAGAGCACCCCATGGCGACACGTTGGGTCGAACAAAACCCTTCTCCATCAGATCGTCAATCTGAATCCGCAACTCCCACAACTCCGAAGGTGCCATCTGATAAGGGTCCATCGAAATCGGACGGGCACCAGGCTGTAAGTCTATCCCGAACTCAATATCACGTCGGGGGGTTAGAGTCACAACCTCCTCAGGAAAAACATCGAGGAACTACACAACAACTTCCGGGACATCCATCATCTCTATATCAGCTAGAACCACTGATAACCCGCCTAACAAGGAAAGGAGAGGCTCCAAACATCGGATTCCCGCCTGATAGCTCCTCTCGCCAACAAAAGATACGCGCTTCCCATCCACGTCGGAGAACACGACTCTTCTTTGGAAGCAATTGATAATGGCACTAACAGAAAACAACCAGTCGATGACTAGGATGACATCGTATGGCTGCATCTGTAACAGAAGAAGGTCCCCACTAGATCGATATGGTCCCAACATCATCCGACATCCCCGGCAAACACAAGATACGTTGGTCTGGACTCCAACTGGTGTACTCAATACCAGTGGTATGGAAAGTCTCTTTATGTCTAGTCCTAAAGCATGGGCTAGACTATGTGCAACAAAAGAGTGCGAGGCTCCCGAATCAAACAAAGCAGAAAAAAGAGTATTGAACAAACAAATCATACCTCATACCACCTCTGGTCCCGCTGGAGCTACCAACTCTACTACGTGCAACTATCCACTTCTAGCTCCTCTGCCTCTCTGATGTCATCCACCTCCCCGACCATGCCCTGGTCGAGGTCCCTGAGGATCACCCTGAGGTCGGCCTCCTCCCGCAAAGTCTTCCCTCGGAGGAGCATGGTCCTGCTACTGCTGGAAGGGCCTAGCTGGCAATTGGTGCTGCTGAGGTGGGCGCTGAACCTGCCCACCTCCACCGTACTGAGCTCGGGTTGGGCACCGACTCTGAACGTGCCTGAAATCTCCCCAAGAAAAACACCTCGGTCCCGGGCTCGTGAAAAAGGGACGAGGACCCGAAGATCTGAACTAGAACTGCTGGGGCCTGCTCCCCACTGGCATGAACCTGGAAGGTCCCGTGGCAGGAGCCCTGCTGCTGACTTCCTTCCCCTTCGATGAGCCTAGATAGATCCCCTCTCGGGGTGTACCTCCCATCAAGTGCATCCTTTCTACAACCTCTGCCTTCTTCTGTACCGCCAAGTACGTTGGAAGGGTGAAGGGGGTGACAGCATACTGGAGCGAAGGACAAAGCGCCTCCTCCAAACGTCTAGCCTGAGACTCCACATCCAGAAAGAGATCCGGAGCAAAGCGCAGGAGATCCTTGAACTTGGTTCCCAGCTCTCGTACTGACATACTTCCCTGCTGAAGGGAGAGTAACTCCTGCCGCTTCTCCGCCTTGATCATGGAAGAAAGGAATTCCTATCAGAATTCCTTCTCAAAGTCAGCCCATAGAACCTCTGCCTCTATCCTCTCTCTGAGGTAGAGCGTCCACCACTGTCGTGCCGCACCTCTCAGCTGACTGACTGCTAGGGGAACCCAATACTCCCTCAGAGCACGGATCAAGGTAAAAGTGATCTCTAGCTCTTCAAGCCACCCCTCTGTCTCCGTATCTAAAGTATTACCCTCATACTTTTTGAGGGTCTGCCGCTGGAAAGAACGGAGAGTCTTCTGCCACTGGCTATCTTCCTCCTCTCGGTCAATCCTCAACTAATCGATCGCCTGAATCTGCTAGGCATCGGCCGTCTGAGCTGCCTGGGGACGATGTCCAGGTGCCATAGCTGTACGGTAAACAAGGATATCCTAAGCCCAAGTAGTAAGGAAAAATTCAAGGTTTTATTTCATCATTTTATTTCAATTTCTATCCCATAACACCCAAATCAAGTAAAACAAAATCATGATGATGCATGTACCTTCCCTAGGGTCTCTACCCTGCAATCAATGTAGTATCACTTGGTCTTTCGGTAGGCTCAGAGTCCTTACATCGGATAACGGGGGGGCCTAAAATCTTGTGTCCTTGCCGGTCTTCCCTGGCCTATGTCACACACCAATATTAACTAAAACTGTTGCCCTACCATCCCATGCAATCCTCACTGTGCCTAACTCCAGACTCCATCCTATCTCTCAAACATCACCTATGATACCATTCTGTCATGACCCCCTCCCACCAAAGATGCCCCTCCTGAGCTGGTAATGGAAAAAGGGAGATAATGACCCTTGAGTCCCACCTCCAATAGACCCCGGGGTGGCGACTAGCACCAAGGGTATGAGTTTTTCACAAATATGGGAGGAATTAACCTTTTTATTTTTAAAGATCGGGAAATAGGACAAGTCAACCACCAAAAAGGAAAAAGAACCAGTGTATATAAATTGACCCAAACCAAGCCCACAAGCATGTTTAAACAATTTTATAACAAGGTACAAGAACAAGAAAACTCAAAGTACAATACCAAAATAAAAAAAGAGAACAACAACTACAACAACTCCAACTGTCTGACTAGTAGGGTCCCGCACGGCCCTGGTAGTCCTCCTGGAAACCTGAAAGTAAACGTAGGGTGAGCATACAAGTATACTCAGTAGGGAAACCTAAAGCTCCCATGCACAAGTGAGGAGAAATCCTAATGTCCCGTGAGAATAATAGAAGAAACCTAGCAAGGAATTCTATCCACCCAACCTCACCAGCCACACTCACCAAAACACAAACACAACAGGTAGTAGTAGTATATAAGAACAAGAGTATTAGGTACCCTCACCATTTCCCTTTAGTTGGCTGCTCTTCCTAATGACGAACATCCTGACACTGCCACACTCTCCCCGCCCGCACACACTTGGGCCTCACAACCACGTATCCCACCCGCACACACCTGGGCCTCATCCCGAAGATTCTTGGGAAATAGAAGAACCTGCCCGAAGAGTCTTGGGCTAAAACCACCCCAATCGAAACCTACCCGAAGAGTCTTAGGTGTAAGGTCACCTCAAGCCATCACAGCCTAGGGGAGATGGAGCAGGAAGAAGATAGTAACTAAGGGAAAAACACCCTCCTCCATAAAATGGGAGTGTTCGGAACTAAGTGCTCAACATGGGTGGGGTGCGATAAAACACAATAGATACAGATATATATATATATATATATATACCAACCACACAGCCCAACCTATGGGTTCTAAAAAGAGAAACTGAGCATGTGCCTCGGCACTGCTACTACGAAGCATGCATACAACAAACAAACCCAACCCCCTTTAGGTTTTCACATTTCAGTAGAAATTAGTTTATTTAGTTCCTTAACTACTGGGAAACTATCCACAACCAACCACACCAAACGTTCGTAAAACATATCCCTGCCATCCACAAATCAAGTTAGGAAAACACAAGCAGCACAACCAAGCCCTTCTTATCAACCAACCAACCCCATTGATTTATGTTTCTGTTTCATTACCATGCCCCACTATTCGTTAACTCTTCCACATTTTATTTATTAGTCACAACCCACTGTCCATTCACTTTTAAACCCATCCCTGCAGCCCCGCTTCCAACCACCATAACCACAACCGTACCATACATCATTATCCCTTTAATACCATTTATTGCAGCCCCGCTGCCTATCACCATCATAACATTCACACCAACCCACAACCAAGTCAATTGCAGCCCTGTTGTTCACCCGATCCACAACAACCCACAAAACACCCCCAACACATGTCTCGTAACCAAGCCAACATCCACATGTTCATTATTCCATTTTGTTCAACCGGGATGACCACACAAGGGTTCCATATTTTAAATAGCCAACTTTACGTGATTAACCAATTTCCACATTCCACAAGGTTTCTACCCATAATAAAATCTAGAAGGACACGACAACATTTAATTGCATAAGCAAAGGCCCCCAAAGACCGTGATTTTCAGTAGGTAGAAGCTTATTCAATTCACAACATAATATCACAGGATATAATGTAACAGCAATCACTAACTTCCCAACCCCGTTCTTTAACCAGTTATTATCTTTATTTAATGGTTCAACTGTTTCTCATGAAAACAAAAGTATACCCACCCCACATGATACAAAAATTAGAGATAAAAAGGTGAGATCCCTACCTCAACAGTTTCTTGTTCGCAATGCTCCTCCGGATCAACCTTATAAGACATTCATCGGCGTCCGTCACCTCTGTCGGGTCCCGGAAAAACCTCCTTGGGTGGAAGTTGGAAAGGAAAGGCCAAAGCAAAGACAACGGACCTAGGCTCGGAAGTTCTTCCTCGTCGTTACGATCCCGTGGCCACTGACGGATCTTAAATTGGAGCTCGGACGAAGAAGTTATGGTAGGAAGAGCCTTCGAGTCTCTTGAGAGAGCTCTTCTCGGAGGAGAGGGGAGGAGAGGTGTGAGTTGAAAGGAGGAGGGTACCCCTCCTTTTATAGGCGTGAAAAGAAAAAGTACATGGCATGTACTTTATGGTACACGGCATGTACTCGGTTCTTTCACACGGTCTCCACGCGGCTTCCAACACAGCTCCGCATCCGTTGACTGGTCAACACACTGTTTGAGGGTAACGCATACGCGGGGAAGGACTACACGGCGTGTAGTTTAGAAACAGGAAGTGTACTCATTTATTGCACACGGCAAGCACACGGCTCCAACACGGTACACCGCCGTTGACTGGTAATGCGTACGCAGGGAAGGACTACACGGCGTGTAGAACTGGACACACGGTGTGCACCCATTATTCCACACAGCAAGGACACGGTCTACAGCACGGGGTATACCCGGGAAGGGGGTACACGGCGTGTACTCAAACTACACGGCGTGTAGTTTCAAAATTCTGGAAGGTGTGGGAAAAGTCCATTTTACCCTCCAGAACACTTCTTGACCTTCTTTTTGACAAAGGAATGGGCTGGAGAGGTCCGGGCCATTACAATTAGGAAGAACAATGAAATATCATGATACTAAATACTATGTGACCATTAAACATAGTTTTTCCACTTCTATGTTTTAAATTTCAAAAATCTGACATACACGGTTGTGTTCAAGATGATTTTTTGAGTATAATAAAACAAAAATATTTTTTGGTGAATAGTAACCTACCCTTATGAATAGTAACCTACCCTTATGAATAGTAAATCTTCCTAAATAATAGTAACCTTACCTATACATAATTCAATAAAATTAAGGAATCTTATAAGTGACAATATGACCATAGTAAAAGTAATGGTATTTTTGTAAGTCATAAATAAATAATTATAATTAATTAATTAAAAATAAAATGTATTTTATTAAAAAAAATCAAAAATAAACAAATCTATGTCTTCTATATTTAAGATAATTTTATAAAACCTCAAGTAATTTTTGAAAGCATTATAAAATCTATTTTAATTTTAAAAACTGTTTTTTCATGTAAATTGTGATTTTAATTAAATATTAAATTAATCATATTCATAAATTTATTTTTGAAAAATGGAAATCATTTTTTGTATTCTACACATTGAAAAAATTTAGGGGTGAAGTTTTGGTATTTTTATGAAATACTTGAATTTTTATGAATAGTGAAATACCATAATTTACAAAATAAGCTAAATAAGCTAATTACAGAGCCATGTATGATGTTCTGCTGATGTAAGCCCACTTGGTTTGGGATAAAATTATAAAATTACTATCCTTGGTCATGGACCTTGTCTTTTTTAGAAATGATAAATTAATGAATTCTATATTGAGAAATCCCCTCTCCCCTCTATTATAAATACCACCCTTCACACCCTCATTTTCTCACACCTTTGAAGCTTCAAGACTTGTCTAAACTCTACCCAGAAATCTTCCCTATACCCTCCCCCACGTCCAAGATCTTATGGTCTCATCAAAAGACCAATCCTAGTCCCCTTAAGGAGGATATCAAGAGGAGGATTCAACAGGTAATTTCTCTCCCTCTTCTCCTTTAATTCCCTTTCAATTTCAAGTTCTTTTCTCATTCTCTCCCCGCCTATATTTGTAAAAATGGTATGGTAACTATAGTATCATAAATATACTTGAATGTTATGATACTAATGGGATATTATACCATCCAACCCCCTTCTCCTCTTCCTTTTATTTTATAAAAGAAAACATTGTTCGTGAGGTGTTAATCTATCACCTTCAAGAATGACATGTTTTCTTTTTTCATTTGTACCTTCAGATCTGGTCATGAAACCATTTTTATGGTTGAGCTGGAATATTTTATATGTATTATGTCATATTTAATGTTATGTAACTAAATTATGTACATATTACTAAATAATTAATCAAAACAAGTTTGTTGTGGTCGAAAAACTGCCCAAATTAACTCAAACAATCATCATTTAATTTTTATCTAATGATTCATCCACATGGAATAAAATGTAATTAATTATATGATAATTTTAACTTCTTTAATATGATTAATAACATGTAATAGATGTTATTTATGTTTATCCATGTTCTACATGAACTTCAATTAATTAATACATGTGAAACGCTCAATCAAACCATAAAAATGAACATTCCCAAAAAATGTTTTTAAACTCTATAACTCATCAAAAGGCCCATAAAATAACATAATAAAAGAAAAATTACCCCTATTAATGTATAAAAGGTTATGTAATTTATAATTAATGAATATAATTTCATTATACAGGACATTAAAGTGAAGGAACTGTTCAGATATAAGGTAAGGGGAAATTCTCGAACCCAACTTTCATCCTTCAGGTTCTCCCTCTTTCACTCCTTTTTTATATGGTTACTCCTTAAAAATATTTTTTTCATAATTACCTTTAATTTTCTGAGATATAAATGTCTTTCACTGGTATTTATGTCAAATCAAATGTTTTCCAAAAGGACACTTTTTTAAAGAACACACCTTTTACTTCTCATTCAAGATTGACAGTTCTTGTAACATGTATGTTAATCTCTCTTTCTTTTAGAAACCCAATGTTTATGAATGTGTTATTATTATATGAAACCCATTCATTTTCATGGTTTAGTTATGTTAATTTTTGTTATATTTTCATTGTGGCATTCATGATAAATGATAATGTTATGATGTGACGGGTGTGCCCGAAATTATATAGTGCAATATGAATCTTTCAATGTGACGGGTGTTCCCGGAATTATATAGCACTCTAATGCATTGGGTAAAGTGATTAATCTCATGAGTAAATGTGAAATGATGAGTGAACAATATTATATCTTTGTTCACAAGTATGTGTGGTAGTTAACCACTAAGACATGATGTTTCATTTTTATGCATTTCCACATTTCAATTCTTTTATTAATGATTCCCCTCACGTTCATGATCTTTTCCCTATGTTATGATTATTCTCACCCATTTTTATATTGTTATTATATATCCTCTTACTGGGCTTTTAGATCACCAATTTTCATGTATATCCTTAGGTTACTACATATACTAAGGAGGAGTCAGGTTCCAATAAGAATCTTGGGAAGAAGAAATTAAGAAAAATGTTTGTGCTTGATGTTGTAATTGTTATGTACAGTCCAAGTTTTCCCAAGACAATAAACCTTTGGATCCTCTATGTGTAATACTATTATTTTTTTTATTTTTAAAATTATTAAATATTAATTTAAGAAAAGGTTGGGTTGCTATAGTGTAATTCTTCTATATAATACTCATTTATATGATATTGGGATGAAGGTAGCTTCACTAGGGATTTTTCTAAACCAATCCCTTGATGAACTCAAATAATTATGATAATTAGGGAAATTGTGTGTAAGATAAGTTCAAGAACATATAAATTTCCATAAGTTCCACACTACTTGAATCACCACCTGTAATGGCCAACAGAGCTTATCTTATGCATAGGTCTTACAAAGATATGTTGATGGGTTATATAAGTATAAATTAAGGTGATATAAACAAGTAATTTTCAATTAAATAAAATATATATATCTCATTTATTTCATAAATTTACAATATTTAATTATAAAGTAAAATAATGTTTATTTTTAATAAAAATTCATTAATAAAATTCAATTAATATAGATAAATAAGAAATAATAAAATTTTATGCTAAAAATGTATTTTTATAAAATTGGATTCTTAGGCGCTTTATTTTATGTAAGTAGATATATTATATATAAAATATATTTTTTATATTACTAAAATATTAAATTGGTAATAGATAAGAAATAAAAAAAATTGACATTTCAAAAAATTCACTTCCTATGAAAATAGATTTCATTAAATTTTTATGTTTTTATTTGAAATTTAAATTATAATATATTATAATATGAATTTTACCATGTTTAATTAATTTTTTTATTTATAAAAAATATTTTACCTTAGAATAATGATTTTGGACTTTTCTAAAAATAAATTATTTTTAGGTTAATAGTGGAAAATATGTTTTTAACAAACCATACCCTTTTGACTTTATTCTTATAAGTAAGACCTATAATATTATGAATATATATATAATTAATAAAATATTTTTTTAAGGAGTAAAATTTTGTTATTTAAATAATATTATAATTCTACAATTCATAGGTTTAAAATTTTATTACATAAGTAACATTCATTTTAATTTAAAAAACAATTTTTGGTCTCATCCTTTAATTAAGAATGATAATTATCATATTCATTTATGTATTTCATTGAAAACCACATAAAATTTATTTGGTTTTTAATAAAATATTTAATTATATAAATTTCAGTGAAATTAATAAATTTATATAACATATAAAGTTTAAGCATCAAACAACAGTTTTTCTGAATATAGTTTTAATGTGTTATGTGTGTTAATGTTAAATGTAAATTTTTCTAACATTTTTAAATATTATTTGATAAAATTATTTTCATATTTGATATAATCATGTTCAAATTATGTAATAAGTTTAATTCTATTTTTTCCATTAAAATTAATTACCATGGTTAAAAAATAAGTTATTGTAGTAAAAGTAATAAATGGGTAAAAATTAATTTTACTAAGTTTAAAATAAATAAAGTATTTAAAAAAATTCCTCCATGTGTGTGTATTATTAGTGCCACAAACTCCCCTATACCACTCCCTTATTTTATACTATTTTTTCCTTTTACCCTTTAATAGTGACATACCATTTTTTGAAATGAAATGAGTAGTTCCAGAATTACTCTTATCTTCACTTATAAAATGAGATCAATTCAGACACTTCATGCTACACCTATACCTTCAAATTTTATCCTAAAACACTTAAATTTTACAATTACTAGGAAATTTTTCATGTTTCTAATAGTATAGTCTCGATTATTTATCTAAACGCCTCCATTTCAAGGGGGGTATTCAATAGATATATCAAGTTATCCATGTGAGTATTTCGTACTCCTTTGACTTTTCATCTAATTATTTAACTACCAAAAATATTATAGTCATCATAATATTATGAAATAATTATTATTAATAGAATTTAATGTTATCATTATAATAAATATTCCATTAATAAATCATTTCCATCCATTAAGAAATACAACCCAACATTGATTGTGCGTACGTGCAAACTATCGCCTCCACGAAGTGAAGTTGATCATTTTTTCACCACCTCACATAGATGGTAAAAATGATAGATTTTATGAATTTTATATAGTTTATGATTTCTTAATTATAATTATGAAATGGTAATTTATCATATATCATAATTCCATCCCATTTATTTTTAAATCAAATCATTAATATTGGGTACATTCAAACTACCACCTCCATAATCAATGAATTTTATTTCGCATCACCACCCTTCATGGATTGTTCGTAAAATATATTCAATGAATGTATATGAAATTTATGACATGTTTATTATTTTTTTAAATTCAAATTAACATTATATGAAAACATGTACTTTCTCATTTAAATCATTATAACATGCCCTTGTTTGCGCCACTTTTTCCACCTACCTAAATGATGTTATAATATTTTTATCATGAATGATAATTAATTTCATTTAATGGTAATTCCATTTAAAAATAATGTATATAATTTGTATTAATGATTCTGGAAAGGTGTAATTGATATAAAATATATTTATTAATATACCACCTTTTGATCATTATGCAGTTTCATTTTTCACGAACCATATCTATGTCTTTCACCTTATAAAATGGGATATAAGAAATCATTGAAAAAATAATGATTGTATATTTAATAATATGGGGGTGATTAAATTTTAACCAATATGTTCTAATAGGACCCCTCACTGCAAAACATATAAGGAACAAATGACAGAAAAATATTAGCTTCTAGTGATGAAAATAAACTATAAATGGGATACATATTTATGATAGATGGTTATAAATGAAGAGTATAAAAAGTAAATATATTTTAATAAGTCTATAAAATTATCTATCAAGTTAGATATTTTCATTTTATTGTAGGTTAGAGTACATTCAACTAACTGGGTTTTAAGGTAAGGGGTTCTTTGAATCAAATTTAAATTCTTGTAACATATTTAATATCATACCCATTGATATATTATATATCATGTGATTAAAATTAATGAATTTATTTTACCATATTACAATAGTTCATGGGTTTTAAATATTCATACCTTGCTCTCTATATAAATTCATTTTGATTCAAAAGTTTCCAATGTTGAAATTTTTTTTGTTAACTCAACTTCCGTCATTGAGTTGTAATTCTTATTCATGAACATCATTCTTAAAATTTTGGTTTATTCCACCCTATAGTTTTATTTATTTGTAATTTTACTTAATATCTGGAGTAAAATTACTTTTTAATTCAAATAATTTATGTTGTTAAAATTTATTTCTCAAAATATATATTATAATTGAGGATAATTATCATCCCCTGTAATGGTTGTTTCCAATAATTGTCCATAATTTTTTCCTCCTAATGTCCTCCTTTATGTATTTATTGCCAATTATGTGTTATTTCATGTGTCATTCACATTTCTATTTTAAACTATTCAAAAGGAAGATTTATTATCAATTTTTACAATGTGGGTTTCAATAAATATATTTTAACGGATTTTCCTTCAATGAATTTTTATATTATTTTCCAATACACGTTTCCTTTAAATAACCATTATGAATTTTCTATTCTAAAATAATAAGAATTGTTTTTAAATGAATGTGTTTTCAAAAAAAATCACATCACATTTCCAAAAAAAAATATTTGGGATGTGAATAGTAACTACTTGTTTTTTTGATAATGTTAAAAATGTTTTCTAAAATCACTTTTATAAACACTATATATTCCCTTATATTTATTTTTACGGTGTTCACTAATATACCATACATCAATAAATCATGGAAATTATTAACTTAACTGTATAGTCTTTATCTATAAAGAATAAATTACATATGTTGTATTATCTTGATTGAAGGATGATTAACTAGAATATTAATAAATATATTTGGATACATGTTTATTTTCCATAGGGATATCATGTTATGATTATTGATGTAATTATGAATGTTTTTCATAAGTAATTACATTATAAAAGGATGTGAAATATAATTTTATTACACGGTTTCTTCTTTAATTCCACAGATTTTTTTACATTGATGAGTGGGGCCCTATTTCACCCTCTAATGCATTGGTGATGGATATATATCTCATGTGATGATAAAGCATGACATGCATATATTTAATCACAACATAATCCATGGACATGTTTATATTTTTTCAAAACATAGAAAGTGTAAATGAATGTATTTGTTCCCAATATAAAGGGTGGAAATTTTGGATTTATTCAGAATATAAAGGTTGGATATGCTTGGATTTTTTCATAAAATTAATTTTTATATGCTTATATTTTTTAAATAATTCCTTTTTATGTTATACTATTTGATTACATGCAACTTTATTATGTAATATTCCAATGATTATGATCCATGGATCATGTTTATTATATTGCATGCTTGTTCCATGGTACATGTTTTCTCATTTGAGATTACATGTCCTTTTATAATTGTGAGGATCAATGGTATGATAGATATGATACTTACTATAGTATCAAAATATGGTGTAGATACTCAATATACAAGAGAGGGGTGAATTGTATACTTTAAAAATACTTAAGGAAATTTTGCATAAACAAAATTTACAACACCTCTAAGTTCTAATAACTTGCTTGATTCCAGAAAAGTGATTCTGGAAATGAAACTTAATAAAAGTTTACAACAACTAAGATTCTACCTTAAAGTATATAGAATCATATAAAATCAGAGTATAATCCTATGGAAGTATAAGAAAGTTATACTTTCCTCAACAACTAAAATTACAGTGGAAAACAAACATACAACACTACAAGTAACAAGTAGTAACTCTTTTAACCCAAAGATAAGGGTATCCAACAACCTTGGATAAAGGTCCCTTGATTTATACTTTCAATAAAGTCTGTCTTACCCAAACCCAGGTAAGACCTCAATCCGAAGATCGGTATCTATCTTTCTATCCCCGCAAGCCCTCAATTTGTAAGGAAATTGGCACCTCTGACTTCATAACCTGAAGTCTCTGATTTCAATGAAATCACACCTCTGCACAAAGCAAATATACACGAAGAAAATTATGAACAAGCCATTCAAACTTTATACATGAAGCTTGAGAGCTTATAATATCCTCTATCTCTAGAAATCACTTCAACAACATGTAATCACAGTTGTATTTGTAAGTACTGATCTCGTTCAAATGAGTTTCTATTTATAGGAATGGCTTCAGTGGTCGGATCCCTCCTACAACAGTCATATTTTTCCTAGAATTTCGGAGGGACCTATACATGTGTAACTCAAACAACGGTTAGTGAGTAACCAAAATCACAACATCATTTTGTAACAAAAACAAATGTAAGAAAAAATATGGTTACATAACTAAAATCAGTTATTCGGAGTGTAAGAAAATAAAAGTTCGGAGTCTAACCAAAAACACATTCGGTGTCTATAATACAAGGATATTCAGATTCTATTTTCTAAGGAATTCAGAAACTGAACTCTATATAATTTTGGTGTCTAAATTTCAAGGAAATTCGGAGTCTGTTTTCACAAGAATTCAGAACATGATCTTACAAAGTTCGGAGTTAGAGTTCATAAGAATTCGGAGTCAAAACTCACAAAGTTCTAAGTCAGAGTTCATGATAATTAGGATTCAAAACTCAGAAGAGTTCAAAGTCTAAATTCTATGAACTCAGAGTCAGAACTCATAAGAGTTCGGAGTCTAAATTCTGAGAACTCAGAGTCAGAACTCATAAGAGTTCAGAGTTGGAATTCAGAGTCTGAAAATAGAATGCTTCTTTATCTGAGTATTACATGATTCTGAGGTTTTAGATATGAAACCGAATTTTACACTTAGACAAGATAATGAACAATGAAAAATGTGGTAAGGATAAATTTCCTTGGGGAAGGAAAATTTTCCATAGGAAAGTAAAACACAGGGTAAAATGAGATTTTCCTTGAGATAAGGTGTTTTTTATTTTCAAAACAAGAATGAATGGTAAATTCATAAGGAGATCTTATTGAATAAACAATCTCCCCAAAACATGAAATAATGAAAAATTCATACGGAAAACCTTATTGACTCAACAATATTTGCCTTTTTGGAAATCACAAACATCCTTACGAAAAAGAATAAAAGGACTTAGTCAATATTTTTCTAGACTTTGAAAATAAAACTTATCTCCCTTTAAAAATGGACAATGGTGAATATGACTAACTCCCCCTTAGGATTTGGAACTCTAAGGATCGAATTATAGATTTTCAGAATGAAATTTTTCATAATCTTGAATATGGAAATCTTCTTAATGAAAACCCCCCCTTAGATAAACTCCCCCTTACGTAGGGATATTTCTTCTTTTCTTAGTATTCTTTTTCCCTTCTCCCCCTTTGTAATTTTCAAAAATAATTTGAGGGAATGGAAAAGAAATTATAGTACCTGAAATATTAGTACAAAGCATCCAAACAAAAATGAGTAACCAAAAATTTCATTAAGATATGAAGAATTTGTACAAGGAAAGAATACAACAAAATATCGGATTAGATCTATTTTCCTTCCTTCTCCTTGGGTATCAATTTCTTCACTATGGTCTTCAGCTACCTTATTTGACCATCTAGTCACTTTCTTACAATATTTTTTGTGGGCATCGTAGTTCATGAATAAATTCTTGAGATCAGCCTCAAGCTTGATACACTTTTCCATCACCATAGACACTAAATCCAATTTTTGATTCATGTTGTCTTGGATCATATGAAATCTCGTGTAAATGATTGGAAAGATCATAATGGTGTCAACAAGCTTCTTTAGATATTAAATGACGAAATCATGTCCTAAGGATAATGATTTTGAATTTGAGACTTTTCTTGGTGAGGACTCTTTTTGTAGCCCAACAAGTTTTCTCTTGGAAGATCCACCATCTTCCTTTCTCTTTAAAAAAAATTTAGTAGGTTTGTCCCCAATCACATGTTTCCCCTTGTCAGTTCTTAGAAAAGCTTCCTCATCTGGAGATTCATGCTCACTGTCAAACAGCTGAATAATTCTGTCTTCATCAATCTTATCCTTTTCATCTCCTGCCTCAGCATATTCAGGGTGAATGAAATCATGATTATAAATTTCTTCCTCATAAGGCTTATTCACTTCATCTTATTCTTATTCATCTAATCCAGGAGTAGAAATCTTTGAAGATCTTGCTTGAGAAGTCTGGATTGACAATTTCTTGGAGGCACTTTCCTTCTCATGAAAGTATTCCACTTGCTTAATCAGATCAACTATATCACCACTACTTTCATCTTCTTCTTATACTTCTCCCACAACTTCTTTTTCTTCAACAACTTTTTCAAGTATTTTTTCTGGAGTGATAAATTTCTTCCCTAGTGTCTTGGGAAAGGGTTCTACCAATAAGGATTTCGGTACAGGGATATTCTCAAATAATTTTTTAGTATCCCTCAGAAGGTATTGAACAATCTCAGCCTCTATCATCTTCTTCTTTTACTTCTTTTCCTTGGATTGCTTTTCAAGGTCATTAGTGGTCTTTTCTTTTAAATCCTTGTCCTCAGCAGGATCCAAGACAAACTGTGGCTCCCCTTCCTTATGGTTTTTATTATCCTCCCTCCACTTTTCAACAACCTCATCTGGATAATCTTTCTTATTCTTGGGCTTTGGAGGTGCAGATTGAGCTTCATTATCTTTAGGGGTTTTCTTTTCTTCTTATACTTCCTTCAATTTCCTTTTCTTTCCAACCTTTTTTGATGGTTTTTCCACTTCTTGCTTCTTCGGAACGGCTTATGCTTCTTCATATGGTAAATCATAGAATTCTATGGAGTCACTAGAAAATCCAATGTTCATCCTTTTCAAAGTGTCATCATTGATAAGCATAACTTTACAGTTCCTGGGCTTCGAGCTGCAAGGTATTTTAAATGATTCTAGAAATCAAACTATCAGTTTTGAAAGAATGGTCGGGTACATTATAATCTGAGCCTTCAGATTCCCATTCTTGATATTCTCTATCGTAATGAGAATATTTTTCACCAAATTTATCTTCCTTAGATTCACTAGAAAATATAAGATATACATGTCACTTTTCTTCAAGGTGACTTTATCACCTTTTATCGGAATGATGAAACCTTGAACCCATAATTCAAGAATCCAATTATTTGTAGATAAATGAGAAATATTCAGAGACTTTACATTTGTAAGACTGAGTAACTCCATTACTTTCTCCTTTACAAAACTTTCTTTAAAATCCGGCAGCTTGTGGGAACAAAATTCAGCTTCTCCTTCATAGAGAACTCCAATCAAACTGGATGCCTTTGTGTATGAAAGAGCATAGGTTTTACCATAACTTTTGAAGGAAAACTTTTCTCTACTATCTTCCTTGAAAAAACTAACTGATTCATAGAAATCAATGAGAAAATCTAGATATACTATGTCTTGAAATCCTTGCCTTGATATGAAAATGATTTCCCATCCATTCAACCTGATGATCTTGTATATAATGGAATTGTACTTGGCAATGAAATTCAGATGCACCAACCTCTATCTGTAAATATGACACTCCAAAATCAACTTGACAGTTGACATTTCTTGAGAAGGAACTTCACCAGACATTTGGATTTGAGCAAGATTTGAGAGGTTCGGAATGGGCTTTTGAAAGGGGGTAAAGCTTCAGCACGCGAGAGTTTGAGATCGATGTGGGACAACCCTTCAGGGTTCTTTTATATAAGTGTTTTATGTGATGGTTCATCTTCCCATCTCAATTAAATAGTTGAAAAATATTCTGATTTGATATTAGGATTTAAATTATAGTCACCAAGAAAATTTAGTAGGATCTGATCTTTTGAGGTTTTTAAAGGAAAAACATTCATATTTAAGGAAAATAGAATCTGAAAAAATTAAAACAAAAAAGAAAACACCAGCAAGTAAATGATGACTATAAAAATTTAAAAAAGGAAACTTTCCTTTCAGAATGACAGGAATATTATTCATATTGAGAAAAAAATCCTTGTTGAAGAAATTTAGATTTCAAAAATTTTGATTACAGGAAAAAATCCATTACGAAAATCTTCATTATGAACACTTCATTACGAAAAATTTAAGAAACTTAAATAAGAAAAACTTGAAAAACATCATTATGAAAAACATGAAAAACTTCATTATGAAAAACATGAAAAAATTCATTACAAAAAACTTGAAAAACTTCATTACGAAAAACTTGAAAAACTTCGTTACGAAAAACTTGAAAAACTTACTAGAAAATGTACTCCCCCTATGAAAATTATTTTATTACTGTAAAGATATTGGTTCAACAGAAAGTTAACAAGGAATATTACCTTATGGTTTCCATTCCTAACTTCTGTTTAATGTATTCGAATCTATCAGAGGGTAAATATTTTGTGAAAATATCATCAAGTTGGTCTTGAGTTCCGATAAATTGAAGAATGATATCTCCTTTTGCGTTATCTCCAAAATTTACTTTTCCTCCTTTCGTCTTGATAATATTTTCAAAGTAGTTTTTATTACCAGTCATATGCCAGGAGCATCTACTATCCATGTACCAAGTATTTCTATTGGTACCTTATTTATTTTCCTGAAAATAATAAAGTTAGACTTTCAGAATCCAAACTTTCTTGGATCCGGAATTGTTAGACAATAAAATTTTGGGTATCCACATTTGTTTAGAAAAATAAGATTTATGAAACCCAAGAGATTGAACATTATTCAAAGAAAAAATTCTCTTCCAATGCCCAGCACTTTGACAATTAGTATAAAAAGGGGCTCTGGATGGAATAAAATATTTGTTTTTGAAAACAGGTTTTTGGTGAGTATAACCTACTCCAGTAGTATTTCCATGAGGTTTGATTTGAGAATACATCTTGTCAAAATTTTCCTTACCATAGGTAATGTTTACAATAAGTTTCTTAAGGGAATGTATTTTTGATTTTAGTCTGATGACTAGGTTTCTATCCTCATGAATTATTTCCATAGAGTTAGATTTTTCCTTAAAAACATTTATTTTTTAAATATCATTCTTAAGATCTTTATAATGTTTTTACTTTTCAGAATTTACTTCCATAAGGTCTTTAGAAAGTTTTTCTAAAATCTCATCCCTATCTCTAAGATATCTAGAGAGGTATGAAATCTCTTTTGTAAGAATTTATTCCCTAGTATTTTCCTTGTTTAATTTCTTAGAAATTTTACAATTTCTTGATTCTAACAACTTTGTAAATCTAGATACTTATTCATATGAAGTTATTTCTTCATTATATGAAGATGACGTATCTTAATTAGAAGTAATATCTTCATAATAGTAATTCTTATTAAGAGATAAATTCGTTTAACCCTCGGCAGAGCGTACCTTGGCCATAAGACATGTATTTGGGAAAGAAGTAGTAGTAATGAATCCCATATTTTTCCGTGCTGATGATTTATATTCAGAAGATTCGCTTCCTAATGAATTTCCATAGCTAACACTCCAAGTATCATTTGATTTAAGACTTTTCTTGTGCTTCGAATGAAAGAACATCTTCTTGTTTCTTTCGTAATTCCTTTCCTTCTTTTCCTTCTTCTTCAATAGAGGGAAATCAGGTATAATATGACCCATTCTTCTAAATTCATAAAAAGTAACTTCCCCATCTTTATTATCTCTATAATATCTCTTCTTGTACTTATTATGATAGTTCTTTTGAGATATTATCCTGTTCATTCTCTGAGCAAGATT
Organism: Viscum album; assembly: GCA_963277665.1. Lineage (NCBI taxonomy): Eukaryota > Viridiplantae > Streptophyta > Magnoliopsida > Santalales > Viscaceae > Viscum > Viscum album. The sequence goes on along the minus strand of OY728143.1, from coordinate 1,535,344,477 downwards.
AGAAAATTCATTCTCATACTTTTCTTTATCACTAGATTGTGATTGAATAGTAACTTTCTTTGACTTTGATCTAGTTACTCTTTCTGGAGTCTTGGCTTTCATATGTTTAGAATTAGTTGTAAAATCAGATCCTCCATTCCCATTCTTCTTTTTAAAATTATCAGGATATCTCTTCATTCTATTCTCATGCTGAAGAAGAGTTCCAAACAGCTCATCTAAGGAAATCTGGGTAACTTTTCTGTTCTCATCAATTGTTGTCCTCTTGGACTCCCACTCATTTGGAATGATGTCTATGATTTTTTATACAAGGGCCTCATCATCCAAAAAAATTTCTCACATAGAATGTAAGATATTCACAATAGTCATAAACCTTTGCTGAACTTTACTTATAGGTTCTCCATAAGGAAATTTAAAGCCATGATATTCAGCTCTTAACATAACTCTTCTTGTCTCTATGACTTTAGAAGTACCAAAATGTGTAACTTCAAGTTTTTTCCAGATACTGTTTGCAGCTTCACATGAAGATATTTGACTATATATGTTCCTAGTCATGGAACATAGCAATGTATTTTTGACTCTGAAGTTTTCTTGATATTCTGATTTATCTTGATTATAAAAAGTTCTAAATTTATTATTTGTAATCTTATAGTCTCCTATCAGTATTAGATAGTTATCAACTCCAATGTTAATAAAAAAATTCTTCATCCTATCTCTCTAGTACTCACAATCATTTCCATTAAAAATAGGAGGTCTGGTAGCACTAGTGCAGAAAACGTTTTTTACGTCACCATTTTTTACGTCGGTTATATAAAACCGACGTCATAATATGTAAAACGAGGTTTTTTACATCGGTTATTAAATAACCGACGTAAAAACCTATGTTTAGTACACCTTTAACATCGGTTATTTTTATAACCGACGTTATTAATCGCGCGGCTTCGTTTTTTACGTCGTTTATACATTAACCGCCGTAAAAAACAGAAGCGGGGGGGCGTTTTTTACGTCGGTTATTCAATAACCGACGTAAAAAACGCGGTTTTTGAAGGCCTTTTTACGTCGGTTATTTTATAACCGACGTAAAAAAAGAATCCGCAGATGTTTTTGACGTCGGTTATGGAATAACCGACGTAATAAAATGCAGATTTTGAGCCCTTTATAACGTCGGTTATAAAATAACCGACGTAAAAAAAGAATCGGAGGAAGGTTTTTACGTCGGTTATTGAATAACCGACGTTATAAATGTTTTTAAAAAAATTATGACGTCGGTTATTGAATAACCGACGTGATAACTCATTTAAAAATTTACCCAGACCCGTGGATTGTCATTCGCGAGTTTACCTTCGACAGTCGCGACTCGTCTCTCTCGCGCGTAAACCCGAATCGGCTCGTCCATTTCGTTGGTTTAGATTCATTTTGCGATCATCGTTTCTCATATTTAATCTCCTCGGATCAATCATCTAAACTCGCAGCACTCAGGTAATCCTCCCACTCATTCGTTTTTTTTCGCGGATAGTATATATATGTGTGTTGTGATTTTTTTGTTGAAACTAGCTAAGATTCTTCGATTGCGAACCCTTTTAACTCGTTTTGGCACCATAATCTTATTTATCATCCCTAGATCTATTAGTTCGACTTGCAATATTGACTAATTTTATGATTTCACTAATTTTTCATCGTTTTCTATAAATCCCCGAGAGGGTTGGGGCGTGTCCATTTGGATGGGTTGCCCTTTTACAGTTGTTACTACTTTATTCACACACAACCATGGCATAGGTGCATGGATTTGGGATCACATCACCATTTTCACCCCCTGCAAACAAAGTTTCACGAGGAGGAATCGCCAGATTTCCCCTCGGCATGTTAAAAATTTTAGATACCCTCTTTTCAGCAAGTAAAAAATTAACTAGTTTTTTCTTCACTACTTATCCTAAACAAATAAAACCACCATTCTTTCTAGAACCTCTACTAGATCTATTGCATCCATCAACATACATATTTGGATCTGAAATCATCCCTTAAGCCTTATGTTCGATGCTAACATCCTTTACTGATCTATAGAAAATATGATGGTCTGCTAAGCTCTCCATTTAAAAGTCAAACCCCACCAATTATTCATCCTCATCATGAGAAAATGGCACAACATCTGAATTTCTGATTCAATCTCTTGGGTCACTGAACAAACATTAACTCCTTTAAATCCACACCTGGAATAGACAACCTAATGTCGAGTTCCTTCTCTATCTATTGAAACTTAGTTCTTCCTCCACACCTAAAAACATTCTTTGAATGACCCAACTTCTTGTTATGGTAAATTTTCAGTGATTCCAGGGGGGCGGGAGGGCTATCAAGAGGGTTGGGGGGTGTCCAGGGGGGTGTCCAAGGGGGTAGGGTGTGGGGGTGGTGTCCAGGAGGGGTGGGGGGCTGTCCAGAGGGGTCGGGGGGTGTCCAGGGGGGTTTACAAGGGGGTGGGTGGGTGTGGGGGGCTGTCCAAGGGTGTGGGTGGGTGTTGGGGGGTGTCCAGGGGGGTGTCTAAGGGGGGTAGGGGGTGGGGGTGGTGTTTAGGAGGGGTGGGGGGCTGTCCAGAGGGTTGGGGGGTGTCCATGGGGGTGTCCAAGCAGGTCGGGGGTGGGGGGTTGTGTCCAGGAGGGGTGGGGGTGCTTTCTAGAGGGGTCGGGGGCCGTCCAGAGGGGTCGGGGGTGTCCAGGGTGGTGTCCAAGGGGATGGGTGGGTGAGGGGGGCTGTCCAAGGGGGTGGCGGCCTGTCCAGAGGGGTCGGTGGGGTGTCCCGGGGGGTATCCAAGGGGGTGGATGGGTGTGGGGGGCTGTCCAAGTGGGTGGCGGCCTCTCCAGAGGGTATTTGGGGTTGTCCGGGTGGGTGGGGGGGCTGCCCAGAGGGTTGGGGGATGTCCAGGGGGGTGTCCAAGGGGGTAGGGGGTGGGGGTGGTGTCCAGGAGGGGCGGGGGGCTGTCCAGAGGGGTCGGGGGGTGTCCAGGGGGGTTTACAAGGGGGTGGGTGGGTGTGGGGGGTTGTCCAAGGGTGTGGGTGGGTGTTGGGGGTGTCCAGGGGGGTGTCCAAGGGGGGTAGGGGGTGGGGGTGGTGTTTAGGAGGGGTGGGGGGGCTTTCCAGAGGGTTGGGGGTGTCCAGGGGGTTGTCCAAGGAGGTCGGGGGTGGGGGGTTGTGTCCAGGAGGGGTGGGGGTGCTTTCTAGAGGGGTCGGGGGCTGTCCAGAGGGGTCGGGGGGTGTCCAGGGTGGTGTCCAAGGGGATGGGTGGGTGTGGGGGGTTGTCCAAGGGGGTGGCGGCCTGTCCAGAGGGGTCGGTGGGGTGTCCAGGGGGGTGTCCAAGGGGTTGGATGGGTGTGGGGGGTTGTCCAAGTGGGTGGCGGCCTCTCCAGAGGGTATTTGGGGTTGTCCGGGTGGGTGGGGGGTTTTCCAGAGGGTTGGGGGATGTCCAGGGGGTGTCCAAGGGGGTAGGGGGTGGAGGGTGGTGTCCAGGAGGGGCGGGGGGATGTCCAGAGGTCCGGGGGTGTCCAGGGGGGTTTACAAGGGGGTGGGTGGGTGTGGGGGGCTGTCCAAGGGTGTGGGTGGGTGTTGGGGGGTGTCCAGGGGGGTGTCCAAGGGGGTAGGGGTGGGGGTGGTGTTTAGGAGGGGTGGGGGGCTGTCCAGAGTGTTGGGGGGTGTCCAGGGGGGTGTCCAAGCAGGTCGGGGGTGGGGGGTTGTGTCCAGGAGGGGTGGGGGTGCTTTCTAGAGGGGTCGGGGGCTGTCCAGAGGGGTCGGGGGGTGTCCAGGGTGGTGTCCAAGGGGATGGGTGGGTGTGGGGGGCTGTCCAAGGGGGTGGCGGCCTGTCCAGAGGGGTCGGTGGGGTGTCCAGGGGGGTGTCCAAGGGGGTGGATGGGTGTGGGGGCTGTCCAAGTGGGCGGCGGCCTCTCCAGAGGGTATTTGGGGTTGTCCGGGTGGGTGGGGGGGCTACCCAGAGGGTTGGGGGATGTCCAGGGGGTGTCCAAGGGGGTAGGGGGTGGGGGGTGGTGTCCAGGAGGGGTGGGGGCTGTCCAGAGGGGTCGGGGGGTGTCCAGGGGGGGTGTTATATCTTACTATATTTTGTTTAAAAAATAATATTCAAGCATATTTTTTTAAATACACATCGATTTGTTTTATATTTCAAAATTGTTTACATTCAAATTATGATTTTTTTCATATAAACATATATTTGTCTTATCTAAAAAATATATATATTTTTGCTATTTGTTATAGGTAATAATGAGTCGAAGTTGGATTACGGCACATCGAATGAGCAATGAATATGAGGAAGGTGTTCATGCCTTTTTGGAATTTGCTAAACGAAATGTTCCAAGTAGTGACATTTTTTTCTGTCCATGCCTGAAATGTCTGAATATGAAGAAGTTGAAAAGTAGAGAGATAAAAGATCATCTGATTTGTCATGGTTTCAATCCGAGTTACAACCCTTGGATTTGGCATGGCGAAACTGGACAGAATGTCACTGATGATAATGAATCGCAAGATGGTAACTCCGATGGAATTGAAGAAATGATTCGCGATATTGTAGCAGAACAAATTGAGATAGAACCGAAAGTTGCACGTCTATATGGTGATGCCGAAAAACCATTATATCCTGGTTGTACAGATTTTACGGTTTTGTCGGCGGTGTTAAGATTGATTAACCTGAAGGCGAAACATGGATGGAGTGACATAAGTTTTACAGAGCTGCTACAATTGATGAAAGACATTCTTCTAAAAGATAACGATCTTCCAGATTCACATTATAAGGCCAAAAAAATATTATGCCCGATGGGATTGGGATACAGGAAAATACATGCCTGTCCGAATGACTGCATTATATATAGGAAGGAATATGAATTTCTGAAAGAGCGTCCTAAATGTGGGACATCACGGTATAAGGTGAAAGAAAAATCACAAGCTGATGTAGAGATTACAAAGCTCCCTTCAAAGGTATTTTGGTATCTTTCTATAATTCCTCGTTTCAAACGTTTATTTGCTAATTCACATGATGCAAAAAGGTTAAGATGGCATGCTGATGAGCGGTATGTGATGGAAAAATACGTCATCCAGCTGATTGTCCACAATGGAAGAAAATTGATGCCCAGTACCCTACATTTGGAAATGAAATTAGAAATCTGAGACTAGGCTTGTGCACAGATGGAATGAATCCATACCGAACCCTCAGTAGCACACATAGTTCATGGCCTGTTTTATTGGTAATTTACAACCTCTCTCCTGAAGTTTGTATGAAGCGCAAATATGTCATGTTGAGTATCATGATCTCTGGTCCAAAGCAACCCGACAATGATATTGATGTATACTTGTCACCGCTGATTGATGATTTGAAACTGTTATGGGCTGATGGTATTAGGGTGTATGATTCTTATAAAATGGAATATTTTCAACTGCATGCAGTGCTTCTATTCACTATAAATGACTTCCCAGCATATGGAAATTTGTCTGGATACAGTGTTAAAGGGCATAAAGCATGTCCAATTTGCGAACAACAGACGTCATATTGTCAATTGCATCATGGGAGGAAAACAGTGTACATGGGTCATCGAAAGTTTTTTCCTATGGATCACCCTTATAGAAGACTAAAAAAGGCATTCAATGGCTCACAAGAATTTGATACTGCTCCAAAACCTTTATCCCCATATTTGTATTTTGAGAGGGTGAAAAACCTTGATGTGACATTGGGAAAGACACAGAAATCTCGTAATGATAGACATATTTGGAAGAAAAGGTCATTATTTTTTGAGCTACCATATTGGAGGTATCATGAAGTCAAACATAATATTGATGTCATGCACGTGGAGAAGAATATCTGTGATTCTTTGATCGGAACATTGCTAGATATTAAAGGAAAGACAAAAGATGGGTTGAATGCAAGGTTAGACCTACTATCAATGGGAATACGTTTGGATTTAGCTCCCACTCCTAAAGGAAGACGAACATTTCTTCCCCCGACTTGTCATACATTATCGAAGAGGGAGAAAAGTAGCTTCTGTCAATGTCTTCATGATATCAAAGTGCCTCAAGGTTATTCTTCAAATGTAAAAAATTTTGTCTCATTGAAAGACTTGAAGTTGATAGGTATGAAATCACATGATTGTCACGTCATGATGCAACAAATTCTACCAGTTGCACTGCGTGGAATATTGGCCATCCGTGTCAGAAAGACTATAATGAGGTTGTGTTATTTTTTCAATTCAATTTGTAACAAGGCGATTGATGTGAATGCTTTGAACATTTTGGAAAAGGATGCAATTTTTATACTTCGTCATTTGGAAATGTATTTTCCTCCAACTTTTTTTGATATGATGGTGCATTTAATGATTCATCTGGTTCGAGAAATAAAGCTTTGTGGACCTGTATATCTTCGTTGGATGTATCCTTTTGAAAGGTATATGAAAATATTAAAGGGATATGTTAAAAATCCATATCGACCTGAAGCCTCCATTATTGAAAAGTATATTTCTGAGGAGGTAGCAGAGTTTTGTACGAGCTACTTGGCTACGGCGCAACACATAGGTTTGCCTCCATCTCGCCATGAACGGGTTAATAATGAGGGAAAGGGGATTCGTGGCTTGAAAGTCAAATCACTGTTAGCTGAACAGATGAAGAAGTTAGAATCATACATCTTGAATAACATAGCTGATGTTCAACCGTATATCACATTGCATATTAATGAGTTGAAACAATGTCATCCAAAGAAGAAAGAAATGTGGATTTTGAATGAGCACAACAAAACTTTTTTGCCATGGTTTAAAAAGACCTTGCTTGGTAGATCAGATGTATCAGAGACATTAAAATGGATAGTGGGTGGTCCATCTTTAAATGTGATAACATGGTCCGCTTATGACATTAATGGCTATACATTTCATACGAAAGCTCAGGACAACAGAAGTGCAGTTCAGAATAGTGGTGTATTGGTGTTTGCAGAAGCAATGCATTTTTCGATTGCTAAGGACAGAAACCCAATTTTGGCATCAAGTGCATATTATGGAGTGATTGAAGACATATGGGAGGCTGATTACTTTAAAATTAAAGTTCCTGTTTTTAACTGTAAATGGTTTATCGGTAACAAAAGTGTCAGACACGATGAATTTGGAATGACACTTGTTAATCTGAATAGATTGGAAGACACAGGTGATTCTTTTATAATGGCAACACATGCCAAACAAATTTTCTATGTAGTAGATCAATCAGATATGCAGTGGGCTGTTGTTTTACAAGGGAAAAAACAATATGTTGGTGAGGATGAATTTGATGAAGATGCTGATTTATGTGAGATCCCTACTTCCATGGAAATATTAACAGAACATAATGATGAGTATGTTGAAGACATGGTTTGTGCCATAAGGAACGATCACGACGAAGGAATTTGGGAAAACAATCCAACTGTACATTCCTAAAATTACAGGTAACACATGTTTATTTCTTGTTTACATTTAGTTTTTTCATATAATGTTAGATATTGTAAATTTTTTACTTATTAAAACATGTATCAAACCAAAATGATAAAACAATAAAAACCGTAAAGAGGAGAAGTCCTGGGCGCACCGGCCGGCCGGTGGTGGATCACCGGCAGGCCGGTGGTCCAGACAGCAAAGCTCTGTCTGGTCCACCGGCCGGCCGGTGGTGATCCAGCGGCCGGCCGGTGGTCCAGAAAGAGGAAGGCTCTCTGTCTGGTCCACCGGTCTGCCGGTGGTGAGCTAGCGGCCGGCCGGTGACACCAGGCAGTGGGCAAGTCTACTGCCTGGGTCCTCCGGCTAGCCGGTGAGCTCACTTCGGCTGACCGGTGGACTCAGTGAGTCCACTTTTCAGCTTTCTTGGGCCAACTCCTTGGCAACCTTTTGCCTATCAATAAAAACACTTGAAAACAAGTTAGAACATAATAAGAGTGATTGTGATCATTAAAATCCAAGAGAGAGGGGTACAATAGACTGTGTTTACCATGTTTATCATTGTTTAACATGCTTACCATATTACCAATGTTTACTATTTTGTAATTTAGTACACTTTTCTATTTTCTTATTAAGTAGTATTACAATATTTGAATTTGTATATTTGTGAACTAATGTTTGTTTTTTTGATTTGAAGGAAAATGACAGATCAATCAGTTGATCAGCCACATGATTCTGGAGATGAGCATATTGGTCATACATCTGGGGAGGAACATTCACATGCTCCTATTACGAAAAAGAGTTCAAAGGTTGGTAAGCGTGGGTGCACACGTTTACCAAAATTATCACTTGCCCGTACGAAGGAGGAGAGGATAGTCGTGGAGTTTGATGATGATGATCTTCCTAGAGGTCCAAATGATAAAGATTTTAAGGGTTTTGTAGCAACTCAGGCTAAGAGAAAAGTAAGAATTCTCTATGATGATTGGAGAAGTGTGGATAAGGCGATAATTTATCAGCTGTGGGAGACCATTTTGGTAAGATCTTTTTCTATTGTTTGACTGTTCTTTAAATGTTTCTAGTATATATAATATTTTTAACCTCTTTTTTATCAGATGACATTTGATATTCCTGACACTGGAGGAGTCAGGAAGAAATGCTTATCGTTGGCTGCTAGGAGATGGAGGGATTTCAAATCAACCCTCTCATCTGATTTCATTTATGGTCATAGGAGTCGTGAGAATCCATGTCGTATATATCCTTTTATAGATGAAGACACATGGAGACAATTTTTTGAAAGCAGAAGAAAAGAATCATTTTTGGTAAGGGCAATGTAAACTTTTATAAGCTTTCTTATATAAATGATCTTATTATTGTTTTGTTAATGATTACTTATTCTTAATTTACAGCAAACAAGGAAATCTCATCAAGAGATCCAATCTAAAAATTTATACCCTCATAGTTTATCTCGGGGAGGGTATGCATTATTGGAAGAACAAATGATGGCAGAAAAATTTCAACAACTAAGAGCTGAGTCTTCAAGCTCTGGAGAGGTGGCCCCTCCATCCCCTCCATCTAGACATGAGAAATGGAAAAGAGCTCGGAAGGGCAAAAAAGGACAATATCTTTCGGAAGAATCGAGACTCGTAGTTGAGAGGATTGTAAGATATCTATTTTATTTATTTAAGTTTACTATTTTCGTCATATATTTCCAATCATTATAGAAATGTTGAATTAATTATTACAGGACTCTCTTGAGGAGCAGAGTTCACAGGGGACATTTACACCATCTGGGAGGGAAGATATTTTATCTGTGGCATTGGGAAAGCCCGAACATCCTGGCCGTGTAAGAGGATATCCGGCAGGTGTATCGGTAAGAAAAGTGTTGCCACGTTCCTCAACTTCTAACGTTGAGGGAGTTTATAAAAAAAAATAGAATCCTTGGAGGCTGAAGTCCATAATATTAATGCGACAATGGAGGACAAGATTAGAGCATCGGTGCAGTTTATGTTTGCAGACTTGCAAAGACAATTTCAGGGTGCATCTCCCACTCCACCTCTCCCAGTAGCTCCCACTCCCCCACCTCAGCCTGCGGACCCCATTTTTGATCCTCCTCCTCCGCCGCAGCTACCTACTTATTGTGAGTTGTATGTTGATGATCCTCAACATCATGTAGTTGCATATGGGATGGTATATTTTATAGGAGATACAGTTCATCATCAACAGTTAGAGGTAGAGAATCAGAGGGTCACTGTACAGGATATTATAGATAGATCAGCTCGGATACCATTACTTACAGATGAGGTGACGACAGTTGGACATAGTATCGGCCATTTTTTACTTTGGCCATCCAGACTTCTTCGACTCATTACCATAGAGGTATGGATGTTATATCTTTTATTTTATATTTTTATTAATGTTTTATCATTTGAAAACTAATATATTTTTCAATTTATTTTTACAGGAATACTTCAAAGGTAAAGAAATATTGTATAGACAACAACAAAGACAGATAGTTATGACATCAGATGCAGATACTAGCAGTCTTGACAAATTGTCAAGATATTCAAATTTGTTGGCGGATCATTATGACTTTAAAATGGAAGCTCATGTCTGTGGATGTGAACTAAGTGTGGGGATTATGAAAACTGATATCATGGAGTTTGTCACTGGAGATAAGTTGGGCATCAACGTGGTGCAAATTTTTATCATGTAAGTCTTAACACCTTTTCCTTGCGTTATATTTATTAAAAATGTATACTTATGTCTGCTTTGTATTAGGTATCTGTATAAAATTTGTGAGTGGAATGAGCTGACAGATTTATATGGATTCGTGGACCCACAATTGATTTCCCCTGAAGCATGTGCATTGGATGAGGAACAAAGAATGCTTTATATTGCTGATAGATTTGAAAAGAATGTAATCACACAGTGTTGGATGATGCCTTTTTGTGAGAGGTATGAAACACATCCCTCTCAAAGAGTTAATTATCTTTTAACATAAAAACCACTAACGTTAAATTTCCTTTTATCAGGGATCATTGGATGTTAGGGGTTTTTTGCCCTAGGGAGAAAACACTTTATTGGATATGCTCTCTCCATGATGATGTGCGAGAAAGTTTTAAGAATATATTGGAAACGTAAGTTTCAATTTCACAATAGTTTTATATATTATAATGAATTTTAAATTTACCCCATTTGTATTATTTTCTAACAGGGCATGGGTCCACTTTCGAAAAAGCGCAAAGAAAAGGAATTTCAAGATCAAATATGTACATGCGAAGGTAAATATCCATTTGTAATTTGTACATTTTGATTTATTACATAAAAATAATATATTGAATTTACACTCATTCAAACAGAAATGTCATGAGCAACAAGGCATCATCGAATGCGGATATTACATGTTAAGATTTATGTATGAAATAATAACAACTGGGACAGTTCTGAGTTTTGACCTGGTAAGATTTCCTCTTTCTCATAATATTTCAATTTGATTTATTCATTATACACGTTGACTACTATCCTTTTCCTTTGTAGCTTTTTGATGACCCTCAACCCTTTACTGCTGAAGATATCAAACACTTATAAGTGGAGTGGTCAAATTATTTTACAGGTTTGATTGACTTTTAGTTGTTTGTAATGTAAAATTTAATTTTGAATATTGTCAATGTAATTGTGTATTTCGTAGTCGTTTAGGTTGGATTTAGTTTTTTTTGAAGTTGACAGTGTAAGTTTTGAATGTTATATAAGTGAATGTTTAATTTTTCTCTACTTCTTGTTTTGGTCTACTGTTGATGGTTTTTTTGGTCTGGATTTTGGTATGGGGGGAGAGGTTCCAAGGGGGTGGGTGGGTGTTTGGGGGGTGTCCAAGGTGTGTTTGGGGCTGTCCTAGGGGTCGGGGGGGTGTAAATGAGGGTGGGGGTGTCTAAGGGGTGGGGGGTGTCCAAGGGATATGGGAGGGGTGTCCAAGGTGTGTTTGGGGCTGTCCAATGAGTCGGTTGGGTGTAAATGAGGGTGGGGGGGGGGCTGTCCAAGGGGTGGGGGGTGTCCAAGTGGTGGGGGGTGTCCAAGGGATATAGGAGGGGTGTCCAAGGGGTGTTTGGGGCTGTCCAAGGGGATGGGGGGGGGGGGGTTTCCAAGGGGTAGGGGGTTTCCAAGGGGTCGGGGGGGTGTCCAAGGGGTGGGGGGCTGTCCAAGGGGTGGGGGGTGTCCAAGGGGTGGGGGGTGTCCAAGGGATATGGGAGGGGTGTCCAAGGGGTGTTTGGGGCTGTCCTAGTGTTCGGGGGGTGTAAATGAGGGTGGGGGGCTGTCGAAGGGGTGGGGGGTGTCCAAGGGGTGGGGGTGTCCAAGGGATATGGGAGTGGTGTCCAAGGTGTCTGTGAGTTCTGTCCATGGGGCCGGTTGGGTGTAAATGAGGGTGGGGGGGCTGTACAAGGGGTGGGGGGGTGTCCAAGGGGTGGGGGGTGTCCAAGGGATATGGGAGGGGTGTCCAAGGGGTGTTTGGGGCTGTCCAAGGGCTCGGGGGGGGTGTCCAGGGGTCGGGGGGTGTCCAAGGGGTCTGGGAGGGCTGTCAACGTGTGGGGGGGTGTCCAATGGGTGTTTGAGGCTGTACTAGGGGTCTTGGGGGTGTAAATGAGGGTGGGGGCTGTCCAAGGGGTGGGGGGTGTCCAAGGGGTGGGGGTGTCCAAGGGATATAGGAGGGGTGTCCAATGGGTGTTTGAGGCTGTACTAGGGGTCGTGGGGGTGTAAATGAGGGTGGGGGGATGTCCAAGGGGTGGGGGGTGTCCAAGGGTTGTGGTGGGGCTCCAATGTGGTGGGGGAGGGCTGGCCAGGTTGTTAGGTGGGTATAGATGAGGGTGGGGTTCAGTTGGGGCTTGGGGGAGGGCTGGCATTGTTATTTTTGTTGTTTGGTTTCTGGTTGCTTTTTGGTGAGAGCAGTGCAATTATTTTAAAAAAAAATATCGCTTTCACGTCGGTTATTTTATAACCTACGTGGTAAATAAATCGGTAGGGGTTTATCACGTCTGTTTTTTTGAGAACCGACGTGATAAACCGTTCCCGGGCCTTTTATCACGTCGGTTCTTAATATAACCGACGTGCTAAAAGGCCTGGGAATTGATTTACCACGTCGGTTATTGGATAACCGACGTGCTAAAACGTTTCCCAGGCCTTTTTATCACGTCGGTTATTTAAGAAAACGACGTGATAATAGGCCCGGGGAAGGGTTAATCACGTCGGTTATGTCATAACCGACGTGATAAACGATATCCCAGGCGTTTTATCACGTCGGTTTAGAAAATAACCGACGTGATAAACCCCCCCCCCCCCCCCCCCCCCCCCGCGCATATTTATCACGTCGGTTATTAATGAACCGATGTGATAAACACCGTGATGTTAGGGATGTTACGTTGGGTTTTAAATAACCGACGTAAAAAACGTTATTTATAACGTCGTCCGTATTAACGTTGCCTAAAAACCGACGTAAATAATGAAAAATAACCGACGTAAAAAATGGATGTTTCCAATCATTGTCCAAAATTTTTTCCTCCTAATGTCCTCCTTTATGTATTTATTTCCAATTATGTGTTATTTCATGTGTCATTCACATTTCTATTTTAAACTATTCAAAAGGAAGATTTATTATCAATTTTTACAATGTGGGTTTCAATAAATATATTTTAACGGATTTTCCTTCAATGAATTTTTATATTATTTTCCAATACACATTTCCTTTAAATAACCATTATGAATTTTCTATTCTAAAATAATAAGAATTGTTTTTAAATGAATGTGTTTTCAAAAAAAATCACATCACATTTCCAAAAAAAATATTTGGGATGTGAATAGTAACTACTTGTTTTTTTGATAATGTTAAAAATGTTTTCTAAAATCACTTTTATAAACACTATATATTCCCTTATATTTATTTTTACGGTGTTCACTAATATACCATACATCAATAAATCATGGAAATTATTAACTTAACTGTATAGTCTTTATCTATAAAGAATAAATTACATATGTTGTATTATCTTGATTGAAGGATGATTAACTAGAATATTAATAAATATATTTGGATACATGTTTATTTTCCATAGGGATATCATGTTATGATTATTGATGTAATTATGAATGCTTTTCATAAGTAATTACATTATAAAAGGATGTGAAAGATAATTTTATTACACGGTTTCTTCTTTAATTCCACAGATTTTTTTACATTGATGAGTGGGGCCCTATTTCACCCTCTAATGCATTGGTGATGGATATATATCTCATGTGATGATAAAGCATGACATGCATATATTTAATCACAACATAATCCATGGACATGTTTATATTTTTTTCAAAACATAGAAAGTGTAAATGAATGTATTTGTTCCCAATATAAAGGGTGGAAATTTTGGATTTATTCAGAATATAAAGGTTGGATATGCTTGGATTTTTTCATAAAATTAATTTTTATGTGCTTATATTTTTTAAATAATTCCTTTTTATGTTATACTATTTGATTACATGCAACTTTATTATGTAATATTCCAATGATTATGATCCATGGATCATGTTTATTATATTGCATGCTTGTTCCATGGTACATGTTTTCTCATTTGAGATTACATGTCCTTTTATAATTGTGAAGATCAATGGTATGATAGATATGATACTTACTATAGTATCAAAATATGGTGTAGATACTCAATATACAAGAGAGGGGTGAATTGTATACTTTAAAAATACTTAAGGAAATTTTGCATAAACAAAATTTACAACACCTCTAAGTTCTAATAACTTGCTTGATTCCAGAAAAGTGATTCTGGAAATGAAACTTAATAAAAGTTTACAACAACTAAGATTCTACCTTAAAGTATAGAGAATCATATACAATCAGAGTATAATCCTATGGAAGTATAAGAAAGTTATACTTTCCTCAACAACTAAAATTACAGTGGAAAACAAACATACAACACTACAAGTAACAAGTAGTAACTCTTTTAACCCAAAGATAAGGGTATCCAACAACCTTGGATAAAGTTCCCTTGATTTATACTTTCAATAAAGTCTGTCTTACCCAAACCCAGGTAAGACCTCAATCCGAAGATCGGTATCTATCTTTCTATCCCCGCAAGCCCTCAATTTGTAAGGAAATTGGCACCTCTGACTTCATAACCTGAAGTCTCTGATTTCAATGAAATCACACCTCTGCACAAAGAAAATATACACGAAGAAAATTCTAAACAATCCATTCAAACTTTATACATGAATCTTGAGAGTTTATAATATCCTCTATCTCTAGAAATCACTTCAACAACATGTAATCACAGTTGTATTTGTAAGTACTGATCTCGTTCAAATGAGTTTCTATTTATAGGAATGGCTTCAGTGGTCGGCTCCCTCCTACAACAGTCATATTTTTCCTAGAATTTCGGAGGGACCTGTACATGTGTAACTCAAACAACGGTTAGTGAGTAACCAAAATCACAACATCATTTTTTAACAAAAACAAATGTAAGAAAAAATATGGTTACATAACTAAAATCAGTTATTCGGAGTGTAAGAAAATAAAAGTTCAGAGTCTAACCAAAAACACATTTGGTGTCTATAATACAAGGATATTCAGATTCTATTTTCTAAGGAATTCAGAAACTGAACTCTATATAATTTTGGTGTCTAAATTTCAAGGAAATTCAGAGTCTTTTTTCACAAGAATTCAGAACATGATCTTACAAAGTTCAGAGTTAGAGTTCATAAGAATTCGGAGTCAAAACTCACAAAGTTCTAAGTCAGTGTTCATGAGAATTAGGATTCAGAACTCAAAAGAGTTCAAAGTCTAAATTCTATGAACTCAGAGTAAGAACTCATAAGAGTTCGGAGTCTAAATTCTGAGAACTCAGAGTTAGAACTCATAAGAGTTCGGAGTTGGAATTCAGAGTCTGAAAATAGAATGCTTCTTTATCTGAGTATTACATGATTCTGAGGTTTTAGATATGAAACCGAATTTTACACTTAGACAAGATAATGAACAATGAAAAATGTGGTAAGGATAAATTTCCTTGGGGAAGGAAAATTTTCCATAGGAAAGTAAAACACAGGGTAAAATGAGATTTTCCTTGAGATAAGGTGTTTTTTATTTTCAAAACAAGAATGAATGGTAAAATCATAAGGATATCTTATTGAATAAACAATCTCCCCCAAACATGAAATAATGAAAAATTCATACGGAAAACCTTATTGACTCAACAATATTTGCCTTTTTGGAAATCACAAACATCCTTACGAAAAAGAATAAAAGGACTTAGTCAATATTTTTCTAAACTTTGAAAATAAAACTTATCTCCCTTTAAAAATGGACAATGGTGAATATGACTAACTCCCCCTTAGGATTTGGAACTCTAAGGATCGAATTATAGATTTTCAGAATGAAATTTTTCATAATCTTGAATATGGAAATCTTCTTAATGAAAACCCCCCCTTAGATAAACTCCCCCTTACGTAGGGATATTTCTTCTTTTATTAGTATTCTTTTTCCCTTCTCCCCCTTTGTAATTTTCAAAAAGAATTTGAGGGAATGGAAAATAAGTTATAGTACCTAAAATATTAGTACAAAGCATCCAAAAAAAAAAGAGTAACCAAAAATTTCATTAAGATATGAAGAATTTGTACAAGGAAAGAATACAACAAAAGATCGGATTAGATCTATTTTCCTTCCTTCTCCTTGGGTATCAATTTCTTCACTATGGTCTTCAGCTACCTTCTTTGACCATCTAGTCACTTTCTTACAATATTTTTTGTGGGCATCGTAGTTCATGAATAAATTCTTGAGATCAGCCTCAAGCTTGATACACTTGTCCATCACCATAGACACTAAATCCAATTTTTGATTCATGTTGTCTTGGATCATATGAAATCTCGTGTAAATGATTGGAAAGATCATAATGGTGTCAACAAGCTTCTTTAGATATTAAATGACGAAATCATGTCCTAAGGATGATGATTTTGAATTTGAGACTTTTCTTGGTGAGGACTCTTTTTGTAGCTCAACAAGTTTTCTCTTGGAAGATCCACCATCTTCCTTTCTCTTTAAAAAAAATTAGTAGGTTTGTCCCCAATCACATGTTTCCCCTTGTCAGTTCTTGGAAAAGCTTCCTCATCTGGAGATTCATGCTCACTATCAGACAGCTGAATAATTCTGTCTTCATCAATCTTATCCTTTTCATCTCCTGCCTCAGCATATTCAGGGTGAATGAAATCATGATTATAACTTTCTTCCTCATAAGGCTTATTCACTTCATCTTATTCTTATTCATCTAATCCAGGAGTAGAAATCTTTGAAGATCTTGCTTGAGAAGTTTGGATTGACAATTTCTTGGAGGCACTTTCCTTCTCATGAAAGTATTCCACTTGCTTAATCAGATCAACTATATCACCACTACTTTCATCTTCTTCTTATACTTCTCCCACAACTTCTTTTTCTTCAACAACCTTTTCAAGTATTTTTTCTGGAGTGATAAATTTCTTCCCTAGTGTCTTGGGTAAGGGTTCTACCAAGAAGGATTTCGGAACAGGGATATTCTCAAATAATTTTTCAGTATCCCTCAGAAGGTATTGAACAATCTCAGCCTCTATCATCTTCTTCTTTTACTTCTTTTCCTTGGATTGCTTCTCAAGGTCATTAGTGGTCTTTTATTTTAAATCCTTGTCCTCAGCAGGATCCAAGACAAACTGTGGCTCCCCTTCCTTATGGTTTTTCTTATCCTCCCTCCACTTTTCAACAACCTCATCTGGATAATCTTTCTTATTCTTGGGCTTTGGAGGTGCAGATTGAGCTTCATTGTCTTTAGGGGTTTTCTTTTCTTCTTATACTTCCTTCAATTTCCTTTTCTTTCCAACCTTTTTTGATGGTTTTTCCACTTCTGGCTTCTTCGGAACGGCTTATGCTTCTTCATATGGTAAATCATAGAATTCTATGGAGTCACTAGAAAATCCAATGTTCATCCTTTTCAAAGTGTCATCATTGATAAGCATAACTTTACAGTTCCTGGGCTTCGAGCTGCAAGGTATTTTAAATGATTCTAGAAATCAAACTATCAGTTTTGAAAGAATGGTCGGGTACATTATAATCTGAGCCTTCAGATTTCCATTCTTGATATTCTCTATCGTAATGAGAATATCTTTCACCAAATTTATCTTCCTTAGATTCACTAGAAAATATAAGATATACATGTCACTTTTCTTCAAGGTGTCTTTATCACCTTTTATCGGAATGATGAAACCTTGAACCCATAATTCAAGAATCCAATTATTTGTAGATAAATGAGAAATATTCAGAGACTTTACATTTGTAAGACTGAGTAACTCCATTACTTTCTCCTTTACAAAACTTCCTTTAACATCCGGCAGCTTGTGGGAACAAAATTCAGCTTCTCCTTCATAGAGAACTCCAATCAAACTGGATGCCTTTGTGTATGAAAGAGCATAGGTTTTACCATAACTTTTGAAGGAAAACTTTTCTCTACCATATTCCTTGAAAAAACTAACTGATTCATAGAAATCAATGAGAAAATCTGGATATACTATGTCTTGAAATCCTTTCCTTGATATGAAAATGATTTCCCATCCATTCAACCTGATGATCTTGTATATAATGTAATTGTACTTGGCAACGAAATTCAGATGCACCAACCTCTATCTGTAAATCTGACACTCCAAAATCAACTTGACAGTTGACATTTCTTGAGAAGGAACTTCACCAGACATTTGGATTTGAGAAAGATTTGAGAGGTTCGGAATGGGCTTTTGAAAGGGGGTAAAGCTTCAGCACGCGAGAGTTTGAGATCGATGTGGGACAACCCTTCAGGGTTCCTTTATATAAGTGTTTTATGTGATGGTTCATCTTCCCATCTCAATTCAATAGTTGAGAAATATTCTGATTTGATATTAGGATTTAAATGATAGTCACCAAGAAAATTTAGTAGGATCTGATCTTTTGAGGTTTTTAAAGGAAAAACATTCAGATTTAAGGAAAATAGAATCTGAAAAAATTAAAACAAAAAAGAAAACACCAGCAAGTAAACGATGACTATAAAAATTTAAAAAAGGAAACTTTCCTTTCAGAATTCCAGGAAGATTATTCAAATTGAGAAAAAAATCCTTGTTGAAGAAATTTAGATTTCAAAAATTTTGATTACAGGAAAAAATCCATTACGAAAATCTTCATTATGAACACTTCATTATGAAAAATTTAAGAAAATTAAATAAGAAAAACTTGAAAAACATCATTATGAAAAACATGAAAAACTTCATTATGAAAAACATGAAAAAATTCATTAGAAAAAACTTGAAAAACTTCATTACGAAAAACTTGAAAAACTTCGTTACGAAAAACTTGAAAAACTTACTAGAAAATGTACTCCCCCTATGAAAATTATTTTATTACTGTAAAGATATTGGTTCAACAGAAAGTTAACAAGGAATATTACCTTATGGTTTCCATTCCTAACTTCTGTTTAATATATTCGAATCTATCGGAGGGTAAATATTTTGTGAAAATATCATCAAGTTGGTATTGAGTTCCGATAAATTGAAGAATTATATCTCCTTTTGCGTTATCTCCGAAATTTACTTTTCCTCCTTTCGTCTTGATAATATTTTCAAAGTAGTTTTTATTACCATTCATATTCCAGGAGAATCTACTATCCATGTACCAAGTATTTCTATTGGTACCTTATTTATTTTCCTGAAAATAATAAAGTTAGACTTTCAGAATCCAAACTTTCTTGGATCCGGAATTGTTAGACAATAAAATTTTGGGTATCCAAATTTGTTTAGAAAAATAAGATTTATGAAACCCAAGAGATTGAACATTATTCAAAGAAAAAATTTTCTTCCAATGCCCAGCACTTTGACAATTAGTATAAAAAGGGGATCTGGATGGAATAAAATAGTTGTTTTTGAAAACAGGTTTTCGGTGAGTATAACCTACTCCAGTAGTATTTCCATGAGGTTTGATTTGAGAATACATCTTGTCAAAATTTTCCTTACCATAGGTAATGTTTGCAATAAGTTTCTTAAGGGAATGTATTTTTGATTTTAGTCTGATGACTAGGTTTCTATCCTCATGAATTATTTCCTTAGAGTTAGATTTTTCCTTAAAAACAGTTATTTTTTAAATATCATTCTTAAGATCTTTATAATGTTTTTACTTTTCAGAATTTACTTCCATAAGGTCTTTAGAAAGTTTTTCTAAAATCGCATCCCTATCTCTAAGATATCTAGAGAGGTATGAAATCTATTTTGTAAGAATTTCTTCCCTAGTATTTTCCTTGTTTAATTTCTTAGAAATTTTACAATTTCTTGATTCTAACAACTTAGTAAATCTAGATACTTATTCATATGAAGGTATTTCTTCATTATATGAAGATGATGTATCTTCATTAGAAGTAATATCTTCATAATAGTAATTCTTATCAAGAGATAAATTTGTTTAAGCCTCGGCAGAGCGTACCTTGGCCATAAGACATGTATTTGGGAAAGAAGTAGTAGTAATGAATCCCATATTTTTCTGTGCTGATGATTTATATTCAGAAGATTCGCTTCCTAAAGAATTTCCATAGCTAACACTCCAAGTATCATTTGATTTAAGACTTTTCTTGTGCTTCGAATGAAAGAACCTCTTCTTGTTTCTTTCGTAATTCCTTTCCTTCTTTTCCTTCTTCTTCAATAGAGGGAAATCAGGTCTAATATGACCCATTCTTCTAAATTCATAAAAAGTAACTTCCCCATCTTTATTATCTCTATAATATCTCTTCTTGTACTTATTCTGATAGTTCTTTTGAGCTATTATCCTGTTCATTCTCTGAGAAAGATTAGAAAATTCATTCTCATACTTTTCTTTATCACTAGATTGTGATTGAATAGTAACTTTCTTTGACTTTGATCTAGTTACTCTTTCTGGAGTCTTGGCTTTCATATGTTTAGAATTAGTTGTAAAATCAGATCCTCCATTCCCATTCTTCTTTTTAAAATTATCAGGATATCTATTCATTCTATTCTCATGCTGAAGAAGAGTTCCAAACATCTCATCTAAGGAAATCTGGGTAACTTTTCTGTTCTCATCAATTGTTGTCCTCTTGGACTCCCACTCATTTGGAATTATGTCTATGATTTTTTCTACAAGGGCCTCATCATCCAAAAAAATTTCTCACATAGAATGTAAGATATTCACAATAGTCATAAACCTTTGCTGAACTTTACTTATAGGTTCTCCATAAGGAAATTTAAAGACATGATATTCATCTCTTAACATAACTCTTCTTGTCTCTATGACTTTAGAAGTACCAAAATGTGTAACTTCAAGTTTTTTCCAGATACTGTTTGTAGCTTCACATGAAGATATTTGACTATATATGTTCCTAGTCATGGAACATAGCAATGTATTTCTGACTCTGAATTTTTCTTGATATTCTGATTTCTCTTGATTAGTAAAAGTTATAAATTTATTATTTGTAATCTTATAGTCTCCTATCAGTATTAGATAGTTATCAACTCCAATGTTAATAACCAAATTCTTCATCCTATCTCTCTAGTACTCACAATCATTTCCATTAAAAATAGGAGGTCTGGTAGCACTAGTGCAGAAAACGTTTTTTACGTCACCATTTTTTACATCGGTTATATAAAACCGACGTCATAATATGTAAAACGAGGTTTTTTACGTCGGTTATTAAATAACCGACGTAAAAACCTGTGTTTATTACACCTTTAACGTCGGTTATTTTTATAACCGACGTTATTAATCGCGCGGCTTCGTTTTTTACGTCGGTTATACATTAACCGCCGTAAAAAACAGAAGCGGGGGGCGTTTGTTACGTCGGTTATTCAATAACCGACGTAACAAACGCGGTTTTTGAAGGCCTTTTTACGTCGGTTATTTTATAACCGACGTAAAAAAATAATCCGCAGATGTTTTTGACGTCGGTTATGGAATAACCGATGTAATGAAACACGGATTTTGAGCCCATTATAACGTCGGTTATAAAATAACCGACGTAAAAAAAGAATCAGAGGAAGGTTTTTACGTCGGTTATTGAATAACCGACGTTATAATTGTTTTTAAAAAAATTATAACGTCGGTTATTGAATAACCGACGTGATAACTCATTTAAAAATTTACCCAGACCCGTGGATTGTCATTCGCGAGTTTACCTTCGACAGTCGCGACTCGTCTCTCTCGCGCGTAAACCCGAATTGGCTCGTCCATTTCGTTGGTTTAGATTCATTTTTCGATCATCGTTTCTCATATTTAATCTCCTCGGATCAATCATCTAAACTCGCAGCACTCAGGTAATCCTCCCACTCATTCATTTTTTTTCACGGATAGTATATATATGTGTGTTGTGATTTTTTTGTTGAAACTAGCTAAGATTCTTCGATTGCGAACCCTTTTAACTCGTTTTGGCACCATAATCTTATTTATCATCCCTAGATCTATTAGTTCGACTTGCAATATTGACTAATTTTATGATTTCACTAATTTTTCATCATTTTCTATAAATCCCCGAGAGGGTTGGGGCGTGTCCATTTGGATGGGTTGCCCTTTTACAGTTGTTACTACTTTATTCACACACAACCATGGCATAGGTGCATGGATTTGGGATCACATCACCATTTTCACCCCCAGCAAACAAAGTTTCACGAGGAGGACTCGCCAGATTTCCCCTCGGCATGTTAAAAATTTTAGATACCCTCTTTTCAGCAAGTAAAAAATTAACTAGTTTTTTCTTCACTACTTATCCTAAACAAATAAAACCACCATTCTTTCTAGAACCTCTACTAGATCTATTGCATCCATCAACATACATATTTGGATCTGAAAGCATCCCTTAAGCCTTATGTTCGATGCTAAGATCCTTTACTGATCTATAGAAAATATGATGGTCTGCTAAGCTCTCCATTTAAAAGTCAAACCCCACCAATTATTCATCCTCATCATGAGAAAATGGCACAACATCTGAATTTCTGATTCAATCTCTTGGGTCACTGAACAAACATTAACTCCTTTAAATCCACACCTGGAATAGACAACCTAATGTCGAGTTCCTTCTCTATCTATTGAAACTCAGTTCTTCCTCCACACCTAAAAACATTCTTTGAATGACCCAACTTCTTGTTATGGTAAATTTTCAGTGATTCCAGGGGGGTGGGAGGGATATCAAGAGGGTTGGGGGGTGTCCAGGGGGGAATCCAAGGGGGTAGGGTGTGGGGGTGGTGTCCAGGAGGGGTGGGGGGCTGTCCAGAGGGGTCGGGGGGTGTCCAGGGGGGTTTACAAGGGGGTGGGTGGGTGTGGGGGGCTGTCCAAGGGTGTGGGTGGGTGTTGGGGGGTGTCCAGGGGGGTGTCCAAGGGGGGTAGGGGGTGGGGGTGGTGTTTAGGAGGGGTGGGGGGCTGTCCAGAGGGTTGGGGGGTGTCCAGGGGGGTGTCCAAGCAGGTCGGGGGTGGGGGGATGTGTCCAGGAGGGGTGGGGGTGCTTTCTAGAGGGGTCGGGGGCCGTCCAGAGGGGTCGGGGGGTGTCCAGGGTGGTGTCCAAGGGGATGGGTGGGTGTGGGGGGCTGTCCAAGGGGGTGGCGGCCTGTCCAGAGGGGTCGGTGGGGTGTCCAGGGGGGTGTCCAAGGGGTTGGATGGGTGTGGGGGGCTGTCCAAGTGGGTGGCGGCCTCTCCAGAGGGTATTTGGGGTTGTCCGGGTGGGTGGGGGGCTGTCCAGAGGGTTGGGGGATGTCCAGGGGGGTGTCCAAGGGGGTAGGGGGTGGGGGGTGGTGTCCAGGAGGGGCGGGGGGCTGTCCAGAGGGGTCGGGGGTGTCCATGGGGGTTTACAAGGGGGTGGGTGGGTGTGGGGGGCTGTCCAAGGGTGTGGGTGGGTGTTGGGGGGTGTCCAGGGGGGTGTCCAAGGGGGGTAGGGGGTGGGGTGGTGTTTAGGAGGGGTGGGGGGCTGTCCAGAGGGTTGGGGGTGTCCAGGGGGGTGTCCAAGCAGGTCGGGGGTGGGGGGTTGTGTCCAGGAGGGGTGGGGGTGCTTTCTAGAGGGGTCGGGGCTGTCCAGAGGGGTCGGGGGGTGTCCAGGGTGGTGTCCAAGGGGATGGGTGGGTGTGGGGGGCTGTCCAAGGGGGTGGCGGCCTGTCCAGAGGAGTCGGTGGGGTGTCCAGGGGGGTGTCCAAGGGGTTGGATGGGTGTTGGGGGCTGTCCAAGTGGGTGGCGGCCTCTCTAGAGGGTATTTGGGGTTGTCCGGGTGGGTGGGGGGGTTGTCCAGAGGGTTGGGGGATGTCCAGGGGGGTGTCCAAGGGGGTAGAGGGTGGGGGTGGTGTCCAGGAGGGGCGGGGGTCTGTCCAGAGGGGTCAGGGGGTGTCCAGGGGGGTTTACAAGGGGGTGGGTGGGTGTGGGGGGCTGTCCAAGGGTGTGGGTGGGTGTTGGGGGGTGTCCAGGGGGGTGTCCAAGGGGGTAGGGGTGGGGGTGGTGTTTAGGAGGGGTGGGGGGATGTCCAGAGGGTTGGGGGGTGTCCAGGAGGGTGTCCAAGCAGGTCGGGGGTGGGGGGTTGTGTCCAGGAGGGGTGGGGGTGCTTTCTAGAGGGGTCGGGGGCTGTCCAGAGGGGTCGGGGGGTGTCCAGGGTTGTGTCCAAGGGGATGGGTGGGTGTGGGGGGCTGTCCAAGGGGGTGGCGGCCTGTCCAGAGGGGTCGGTGGGGTGTCCAGGGGGGTGTCCAAGGGGGTGGATGGGTGTGGGGGCTGTCCAAGTGGGTGGCGGCCTCTCCAGAGGGTATTTGGGGTTGTCCGGGTGGGTGGGGGGGCTGCCCAGAGGGTTGGGGGATGTCCAGGGGGGTGTCCAAGGGGGTAGGGGGTGGGGGGTGGGGGGTGGTGTCTAGGAGGGGTGGGGGGATGTCCAGAGGGGTCGGGGGGTGTCCAGGGGGGGTGTTATATCTTACTATATTTTGTTTAAAAAATAATATTCAAGCATATTTTTTAAAATACACATCGATTTGTTTTATATTTCAAAATTGTTTACATTCAAATTATGATTTTTTTCATATAAACATATATTTGTCTTATCTAAAAAATATATATATTTTTGCTATTTGTTATAGGTAATAATGAGTCGAAGTTGGATTACGGCACATCGAATGAGCAATGAATATGAGGAAGGTGTTGATGCCTTTTTGGAATTTGCTAAACGAAATGTTCCAAGTAGTGACATTTTTTTCTGTCCATGCCTGAAATGTCTGAATATGAAGAAGTTGAAAAGTAGAGAGATAAAAGATCATCTGATTTTTCATGGTTTCAATCCGAGTTACAACCCTTGGATTTGGCATGGCGAAACTGGACAGAATGTCACTGATAATAATGAATCGCAAGATGGTAACTCCGATGGAATTGAAGAAATGATTCGCGATATTGTAGCAGAACAAATTGAGATAGAACCGACAGTTGCACGTCTATATGGTGATGCCGAAAAACCATTATATCCTGGTTGTACAGATTTTACGGTTTTGTCGGCGGTGTTAAGATTGATTAACCTGAAGGTGAAACATGGATGGAGTGACAGAAGTTTTACAGAGCTGCTACAATTGATGAAATACATTCTTCCAAAAGATAACAATCTTCCAGATTCACATTATAAGGCCAAAAAAATATTATGCCCGATGGGATTGGGATACAGGAAAATACATGCCTGTCCGAATGACTGCATTATATATAGGAAGGAATATGAATTTCTGAAATAGTGCCCTAAATGTGGGACATCACGGTATAAGGTGAAAGAAAAATCACAAGCTGATGTAGAGATTACAAAGCTCCCTTCAAAGGTATTTTGGTATCTTTCTATAATTCCTCGTTTCAAACATTTATTTGCTAATTCACATGATGCAAAAAGGTTAAGATGGCATGCTGATGAGCGGGTATGTGATGGAAAAATACTTCATCCAGCTGATTGTCCACAATGGAATAAAATTGATGCCCAGTACCCTACATTTGGAAATGAAATTAGAAATCTGAGACTAGGCTTGTGCACAGATGGAATGAATCCATACCGAACCCTCAGTAGTACACATAGTTCATGGCCTGTTTTATTGGTAATTTACAACCTCTCTCCTGAAGTTTGTATGAAGCGCAAATATGTCATGTTGAGTATCATGATCTCTGGTCCGAAGCAACCCGGCAATGATATTGATGTATACTTGTCACCGCTGATTGATGATTTGAAACTGTTATGGGCTGATGGTATTAGGGTGTATGATCTTATAAAATGGAATATTTTCAACTGCATGCAGTGCTTCTATTCACTATAAATGACTTCCTAGCATATGGAAATTTGTCTGGATACAGTGTTAAAGGGCATAAAGCATGTCCAATTTGCGAACAACAGACGTCATATTGTCAATTGCATCATGGGAGGAAAACAGTGTACATGGGTCATCGAAAGTTTTTTCCTATGGATCACCCTTATAGAAGACTAAAAAAGGCATTCAATGGCTCACAAGAATTTGATACTGCTCCAAAACCTTTATCCCCAGATTTTTATTTTGAGAGGGTGAAAAACCTTGATGTGACATTGGAAAAGACACAGAAATCTGGTAATGATAGACATATTTGGAAGAAAAGGTCAATATTTTTTGAGCTACCATATTGGAGGTATCATGAATTCAAATATAATATTGATGTCATGCACGTGGAGAATAATATCTGTGATTCTTTGATCGGAACATTTCTAGATATTAAAGGAAAGACAAAAGATGGGTTGAATGCAAGGTTAGACCTACTATCAATGGGAATACGTTTGGAGTTAGCTCCCACTCCTAAAGGAAGACGAACATTTCTTCCCCCGACTTGTCATACATTATCGAAGAGGGAGAAAAGTAGCTTCTGTCAGTGTCTTCATGATATCAAAGTGACTCAAGGTTATTCTTCAAATGTAAAAAATTTTGTCTCATTGAAAGACTTGAAGTTGATAGGTATGAAATCACATGATTGTCACGTCATGATGCAACAAATTCTACCAGTTGCACTGCGTGGAATATTTCCCATCTGTGTCAGAAAGACTATAATGAGGTTGTGTTATTTTTTCAATTCAATTTGTAACAAGGCGATTGATGTGAATGCTTTGAACATTTTGGAAAAGGATGCAATTTTTATACTTTGTCATTTGGAAATGTATTTTCCTCCAACTTTTTTTGATATGATGGTGCATTTAATGATTCATCTGGTTCGAGAAATAAAGCTGTGTGGACCTGTATATCTTCGTTGGATGTATCCTTTTGAAAGGTATATGAAAATATTAAAGGGATATGTTAAAAATCCATATCGACCTGAAGCCTCCATTATTGAAAAGTATATTTCTGAGGAGGTAGCAGAGTTTTGTACGAGCTACTTGGCTACGGCGCAACACATAGGTTTGCCTCCATCTCGCCATGAACGGGTTAATAATGAGGGAAAGGGGATTCATGGCTTGAAAGTCAAATCACTGTCAGCTGAACAGATGAAGAAGTTAGAATCATACATCTTGAATAACATAGCTGATGTTCAACCGTATATCACATTGCATATTAATGAGTTGAAACAATGTCATACAAAGAAGAAAGAAATGTGGATTTTGAATGAGCACAACAAAACTTTTTTTCCATGGTTTAAAAAGACCTTTCTTGGTAGATCAGATGTATCAGAGACATTAAAATGGATAGTGGGTGGTCCATCTTTAAATGTGATAACATGGTCCGCTTATGACATTAATGGCTATACATTTCATACGAAAGCTCAGGACAACAGAAGTGCAGTTCAGAATAGTGGTGTATTGGTGTTTGCAGAAGCAATGCATTTTTCGAGTGCTAAGGACAGAAACCCAATTTCGGCATCAAGTGCATATTATGGAGTGATTGAAGACATATGGGAGGCTGATTACTTTAAAATTAATGTTCCTGTTTTTAACTGTAAATGGTTTATCGGTAACAACAGTGTCAGACACGATGAATTTGGAATGACACTTGTTAATCTGAATAGATTGGAAGACACAGCTGATTCTTTTATAATGGCAACACATGCCAAACAAATTTTCTATGTAGTAGATCAATCAGATATGCAGTGGGATGTTGTTTTACAAGGGAAAAAACAATATGTTGGTGAGGATGAATTTGATGAAGATGCTGATTTATGTGAGATCCCTACTTCCATGGAAAGATTAACAGAACATAATGATGAGTATGTTGAAGACATGGTTTGTTCCATAAGGAACGATCACGACGAAGGAATTTGGGAAAACAATCCAACTGTACATTCCTAAAATTACAGGTAACACATGTTTATTTCTTGTTTACATTTAGTTTTTTCATATAATGTTAGATATTGTAAATTTTTTACTTATTAAAACATTTATCAAACCAAAATGATAAAACAATAAAAACCATAAAGAGGAGAAGTCCTGGGCGCACCGGCTGGCCGGTGGTGGATCACCGGTGGGCCGGTGGTCCAGACAGCAAAGCTCTGTCTGGTCCACCGGCCGGCCGGTGGTCCAGATAGAGAGGAAGGCTCTCTGTCTGGTCCACCGGCCGACCGGTGGTGATCCAGCGGCCGGCCGGTGGTCCACACAGAGGAAGGCTCTCTGTCTGGTCCACCGGCCGGCCGGTGGTGAGCCAGCGGCCGGCCGGTGACACCAGGCAGTGGGAAAGTCTACTGCCTGGGTCCTCTGGCTGGCCGGTGAGCTCACACCGGCTGACCGGTGGACTCAGTGAGTCCACTTTTCATCTTTCTTGGGCCAACTCCTTGGCAACCTTTTGCCTATCAACAAAAACACTTGAAAACAAGTTAGAACATAATAAGAGTGATTGTGATCATTAAAATCCAAGAGATAGGGGTACAACAGACTGTGTTTACCATGTTTATCATTGTTTAACATGCTTACCATATTACCAATGTTTACTATTTTGTAATTTAGTACACTTTTCTATTTTATGATTAAGTAGTATTACAATATTTGAATTTGTATATTTGTGAACTAATGTTTGGTTTTTGATTTGAAGGAAAATGACAGATCAATCAGTTGATCAGCCACATGATTCTGGAGATGAGCATATTGGTCATACATCTGGGGAGGAACATTCACATGCTCCTATTACGAAAAAGAGTTCAAAGTTTGGTAAGCATGGGTGCACACGTTTACCAAAATTATCACTTGCCCGTACGAAGGAGGAGAGGATAGTCGTGGATTTTGATGATGATGATCTTCCTAGAGGTCCAAATGCTAAAGATTTTAAGGGTTTTGTAGCAACTCAGGCTAAGAGCAAAGTAAGCATTCTCTATGATGATTGGAGAAGTGTGGATAAGGCGATAATTTCTCAGCTGTGGGAGACCATTTTGGTAAGATCTTTTGCTATTGTTTGACTGTTCTTTAAATGTTTCTAGTATATATAATATTTTTAACCTCTTTTTTATCAGATGACATTTGATATTCCTGACACTAGAGGAGTCAGGAAGAAATGCTTATCGTTGGCTGCTAGGAGATGGAGGGATTTCAAATCAACCCTCTCATCTGATTTCATTTATGGTCATAGGAGTCGTGAGAATCCATGTCGTATATATCCTTTTATATATGAAGACACATAGAGACAATTTTTTGATAGTAGAAGAAAAGAATCATTTTTGGTAAGGGCAATTTAAACTTTTATAAGCTTTCTTATATAAATGATCTTATTATTGTTTTGTTAATGATTACTTATTCTTAATTTACAGAAAACAAGGAAAGCTCATCAAGAGATCCAATCTAAAAATGTATACCCTCATAGTTTATCTCGGGGAGGGTATGCATTATTGGAAGAACAAATGATGGCAGAAAAATTTCAACAACTAAGAGCTGAGTCTTCAAGCTCTAGAGAGGTGGCCCCTCCATCCCCTCCATCTAGACATGAGAAATGGAAAAGAGCTCGGAAGGGAAAAAAAGGACAATATCTTTCGGAAGAATCGAGA
The DNA here is from genome assembly GCA_963277665.1 of Viscum album. Lineage (NCBI taxonomy): Eukaryota > Viridiplantae > Streptophyta > Magnoliopsida > Santalales > Viscaceae > Viscum > Viscum album. The sequence goes on along the minus strand of OY728143.1, from coordinate 1,535,315,069 downwards.
CTCGTAGTTGAGAGGATTGTAAGATATCTATTTTATTTATTTAAGTTTACTATTTTTGTCATATATTTCCAATCATTATAGAAATGTTCAATTAATTATTACAGGACTCTCTTGAGGAGCAGAGTTCACAGGGGACATTTACACCATCTGGGAGGGAAGATATTTTATCTGTGGCATTGGGAAAGCCCGAACATCCTGGCCGTGTAAGAGGATATCCGGCAGGTGTATCGGTAAGAAAAGTGTTGCCACGTTCCTCAACTTCTAACGTTGAGGGAGTTTATAAAAAAAATAGAATCCTTGGAGGCTGAAGTCCATAATATTAATGCGACAATGGAGGACAAGATTAGAGCATCGGTGCAGTTTATGTTTGCAGACTTGCAAAGACAATTTCAGGGTGCAGCTCCCACTCCACCTCTCCCAGTAGCTCCCACTCCCCCACCTCAGCCTGCGGACCCCATTTTTGATCCTCCTCCTCCGCCGCAGCTACCTACTTATTGTGAGTTGTATGTTGATGATCCTCAACATCATATAGTTGCATATGGGATGGTATATTGTATAGGAGATACAGTTCATCATCAACAGTTAGAGGTAGAGAATCAGAGGGTCACTGTACAAGATATTATAGATAGATCAGCTCGGATACCAATACCTACAGATGAGGTGACGACAGTTGGACATAGTATCGGCCATTTTTTACTTTGGCCATCCAGACTTCTTCGACTCATTACCATAGAGGTATGGATGTTATATCTTTTATTTTATATTTTTATTAATGTTTTATCATTTGAAAACTAATATATTTTTCAATTTATTTTTACAGGAATACTTCAAAGGTAAAGAAATATTGTATAGACAACAACAAAGATAGATAGTTATGACATCAGATGCAGATACTAGCAGTCCTGACAAATTGTCAAGATATTGAAATTTTTTGGTGGATCATTATGACTTTACAATGGAAGCTCATGTCTGTGGATGTGAACTAAGTGTGGGGATTATGAAAACTGATATCATGGAGTTTGCCACTGGAGATAAGTTGGGCATCAACGTGGTGCAAATTTTTATCATGTAAGTCTTAACACCTTTTCCTTGCGTTATATTTATTAAAAATGTATACTTATGTCTGCTTTGTATTAGGTATCTGTATAAAATTTGTGAGAGGAATGAGCTGACAGATGTATATGGATTCGTGGACCCACAATTGATTTCCCCTGAAGCATGTGCATTGGATGAGGAACAAAGAATGCTTTATATTGCTGATAGATTTGAAAAGAATGTAATCACACAGTGTTGGATGATGCCTTTTTGTGAGAGGTATGAAACACATCCCTCTCAAAGAGTTAATTATCTTTTAACATAAAAACCACTAACGTTAAATTTCCTTTTATCAGGGATCATTGGATGTTAGGGGTTTTTTTCCCTAGGGAGAAAACACTTTATTGGATATTCTCTCTCCATGATGATGTGCGAGAAAGTTTTAAGAATATATTGGAAACGTAAGTTTAAATTTCAAAATAGTTTTATATATTATAATGAATTTTAAATTTACCCCATTCGTATTATTTTCTAACAGGGCATGGGTCCACTTTCGAAAAAGCGCAAAGAAAAGGAATTTCAAGATCAAATATGTACATGCGAAGGTAAATATCCATTTATAATTTGTACATTTTGATTTATTACATAAAAATAATATATTGAATTTACACTCATTCAAACAGAAATGTCATGAGCAACAAGGCATCATCGAATGCGGATATTACATGTTAAGATTTATGTATGAAATAATAACAACTGGGACAGTTCTGAGTTTTGACCTGGTAAGATTTCCTCTTTCTCATAATATTTCAATTTGATTTATTCATTATACACGTTGACTACTATCCTTTTCCTTTGTATCTTTTTGATGACCCTCAACCCTTTACTGCTGAAGATATCAAACACTTACAAGTGGAGTGGTCAAATTATTTTACAGGTTTGATTGACTTTTAGTTGTTTGTAATGTAAAATGTAATTTTGAATATTGTCAATGTAATTGTGTATTTCGTAGTCGTTTAGGTTGGATTTAGTTTTTTTTGAAGTTGACAGTGTAAGTTTTGAATGTTATATAAGTGAATGTTTAATTTTTCTCTACTTCTTGTTTTGGTCTACTGTTGATGGTTTTTCTGGTCTGGATTTTGGTATGGGGGGAGAGGTTCCAAGGGGGTGGGTGGGTGTTTGGGGGGTGTCCAAGGTGTGTTTGGGGCTGTCCTAGGGGTCAGGGGGTGTAAATGAGGGTGGGGGTGTCCAAGGGGTGGGGGGTGTCCAAGGGATATGGGAGGGGTGTCCAAGGTGTGTTTGGGGCTGTCCAAGGAGTCGGTTGGGTGTAAATGAGGGTGGGGGCCTGTCCAAGGGGTGGGGGGGTCTCCAAGTGGTGGGGGTGTCCAAGGGATATAGGAGGGGTGTCCAAGGGGTGTTTGGGGCTGTCCAAGGGGATGGGGGGGGTTTCCAAGGGGTAGGGGGTTTCCAAGGGGTCGGGGGGGTGTCCAGGGGGTGGGGGGCTGTCCAAGGGGTGGGGGTGTCCAAGGGGTGGGGGTGTCCAAGGGATATGGGAGGGGTGTCCAAGGGGTGTTTGGGGCTGTCCTAGTGTTCGGGGGGTGTAAATGAGGGTGGGGGGATGTCGAAGGGGTGGGGGGTGTCCAAGGGGTGGGGGTGTCCAAGGGATATGGCAGTGGTGTCCAAGGTGTCTGGGAGTTCTGTCCAAGGGGTCGGTTGGGTGTAAATGAGGGTGGGGGGCTTTCCAAGGGGTGGGGGTGTCCAAGGGGTGGGGGGGTGTCCAAGTGATATGGGAGGGGTGTCCAAGGGGTGTTTGGGGCTGTCCAAGGGCTCGGGGGGGTGTCCAGGGGTCGGGGGGGTGTCCAAGGGGTCTGGGAGGGCTGTCAAGGTGTGGGGGGGTGTCCAATGGGTGTTTGAGGCTGTACTAGGGGTCTTGGGGGTGTAAATGAGGGTGGGGGGCTGTCCAAGGGGTGGGGGTGTCCAAGGGGTGGGGGTGTCCAAGGGATATGGGAGGGGTGTCCAATGGGTGTTTGAGGCTGTACTAGGGGTCGTGGGGGTGTAAATGAGGGTGGGGGCTGTCCAAGGGGTGGGGGGGTGTCCAAGGGTTGTGGTGGGGCTCCAATGTGGTGGGGGAGGGCTGGCCAGGTTGTTAGGTGGGTATAGATGAGGGTGGGGTTCAGTTGGGGCTTGGGGGAGGGCTGGCATGGTTATTTTTGTTGTTTGGTTTCTGGTTGATTTTTGGTGAGAGCAGTGCAATTATTTAAAAAAAAATATCGCTTTCACGTCGGTTATTTTATAACCGACGTGGTAAATAAATCGGTAGGGGTTTATCACGTCGGTTTTTTTGAGAACCGACCTGATAAACCGTTCCCGGGCCTTTTATCACGTCGGTTCTTAATATAACCGACGTGATAATAGGCCCGGGGAAGGGTTAATCACGTCGGTTATGTCATAACCGACGTGATAAACGATATCCCAGGCGTTTTATCACGTCGGTTTAGAAAATAACCGACGTGATAAACCCCCCCCCCCCCCCCCCCCCCCGCGCATATTTATCACGTCGGTTATTAATGAACCGACGTGATAAACACCGTGATGTTAGGGATGTTACGTCGGGTTTTAAATAACCGACGTAAAAAACGTTATTTATAACGTCGTCCTTATTAACGTCGCCTAAAAACCGACGTAAATAATGAAAAATAACCGACGTAAAAAATGGTTGTTTCCAATCATTTTCCATAATTTTTTCCTCCTAATTTCCTCCTTTATGTATTTATTGCCAATTATGTGTTATTTCATGTGTCATTCACATTTCTATTTTAAACTATTCAAAAGGAAGATTTATTATCAATTTTTACAATGTGGGTTTCAATAAATATATTTTAACGGATTTTACTTCAATGATTTTTTATATTATTTTCCAATACAGATTTCCTTTAAATAACCATTATGAATTTTCTATTCTAAAATAATAAGAATTGTTTTTAAATGAATGTGTTTTCAAAAAAAATCACATCACATTTCCAAAAAAAATATTTGGGATGTGAATAGTAACTACTTGTTTTTTTGATAATGTTAAAAATGTTTTCTAAAATCACTTTTATAAACACTATATATTCCCTTATATTTATTTTTACGGTGTTCACTAATATACCATACATCAATCAATCATGGAAATTATTAACTTAACTGTATAGTCTTTATCTATAAAGAATAAATTACATATGTTGTATTATCTTGATTGAAGGATGATTAACTAGAATATTAATAAATATATTTGGATACATGTTTATTTTCCATAGGGATATCATGTTATGATTATTTATGTAATTATGAATGTTTTTCATAAGTAAGTACATTATAAAAGGATGTGAAAGATAATTTTATTACACGGTTTCTTCTTTAATTCCACAGATTTTTTTACATTGATGAGTGGGGCCCTATTTCACCCTCTAATGCATTGGTGATGGATATATATCTCATGTGATGATAAAGCATGACATGAATATATTTAATCACAACATAATCCATGGACATGTTTATATTTTTTTCAAAACATAGAAAGTGTAAATGAATGTATTTGTTCCCAATATAAAGGGTGGAAATTTTGGATTTATTCAGAATATAAAGGTTGGATATGCTTGGATTTTTTCATAAAATTAATTTTTATATGCTTATATTTTTTAAATAATTCCTTTTTATGTTATACTATTTGATTACATGCAACTTTATTATGTAATATTCCAATGATTATGATCCATGGATCATGTTTATTATATTGCATGCTTGTTCCATGGTACATGTTTTCTCATTTGAGATTACATGTCCTTTTATAATTGTGAGGATCAATGGTATGATAGATATGATACTTACTATAGTATCAAAATATGGTGTAGATACTCAATATACAAGAGAGGGGTGAATTGTATACTTTAAAAATACTTAAGGAAATTTTGCATAAACAAAATTTACAACACCTCTAAGTTCTAATAACTTGCTTGATTGCAGAAAAGTGATTCTGGAAATGAAACTTAATAAAAGTTTACAACAACTAAGATTCTACCTTAAAGTATATAGAATCATATACAATCAGAGTATAATCCTATGGAAGTATAAGAAATTTATACTTTCCTCAACAACTAAAATTACAGTGGAAAACAAACATACAACACTATAAGTAACAAGTAGTAACTCTTTTAACCCAAAGATAAGGGTATCCAACAACCTTGGATAAAGGTCCCTTGATTTATACTTTCAATAAAGTCTGTCTTACCCAAACCCAGGTAAGACCTCAATCCGAAGATCGGTATCTATCTTTCTATCCCCGCAAGCCCTCAATTTGTAAGGAAATTGGTACCTCTGACTTCATAACCTGAAGTCTCTGATTTCAATGAAATCACACCTCTGCACAAAGAAAATATACACGAAGAAAATTCTAAACAAGCCATTCAAACTTTATACATGAATCTTGAGAGTTTATAATATCCTCTATCTCTAGAAATCACTTCAACAACATGTAATCATAGTTGTATTTGTAAGTACTGATCTCGTTCAAATGAGTTTCTATTTATAGGAATGGCTTCAGTGGTCGGGTCCCTCCTACAACAGTCATATTTTTCCTAGAATTTCGGAGGGACCTGTACATGTGTAACTCAAACAACGGTTAGTGAGTAACCAAAATCACAACATCATTTTGTAACAAAAACAAATGTAAGAAAAAATATGGTTACATAACTAAAATCAGTTATTCGGAGTGTAAGAAAATAAAAGTTCGGAGTCTAACCAAAAACACATTCGGTGTCTATAATACAAGGATATTCAGATTCTATTTTCTAAGGAATTCAGAAACTGAACTCTATATAATTTTGGTGTCTAAATTTCAAGGAAATTCGGAGTCTGTTTTCACAAGAATTCATAACATGATCTTACAAAGTTCGGAGTTAGAGTTCATAAGAATTCGGAGTCAAAACTCACAAAGTTCTAAGTCAGAGTTCATGAGAATTAGGATTCAGAACTCAGAAGAGTTCAAAGTCTAAATTCTATGAACTCAGAGTCAGAACTCATAAGAGTTCGGAGTCTAAATTCTGAGAACTCAGAGTCAGAACTCATAAGAGTTCGGAGTTGGAATTCAGAGTCTGAAAATAGAATGCTTCTTTATCTGAGTATTACATGATTCTAAGGTTTTAGATATGAAACCTAATTTTACACTTAGATAAGATAATGAACAATGAAAAATGTGGTAAGGATAAATTTCCTTGGGGAAGGAAAATTTTCCATAGGAAAGTAAAACACAGGGTAAAATGAGATTTTCCTTGAGATAAGGTGTTTTTTATTTTCAAAACAAGAATGAATGGTAAATTCATAAGGAGATCTTATTGAATAAACAATCTCCCCCAAACATGAAATAATGAAAAATTCATACAGAAAACCTTATTGACTCAACAATATTTTCCTTTTTGGAAATCACAAACATCCTTACGAAAAAGAATAAAAGGACTTAGTCAATATTTTTCTAGACTTTGAAAATAAAACTTATCTCCCTTTAAAAATGGACAATGGTGAATATGACTAACTCCCCCTTAGGATTTGGAACTCTAAGGATCGAATTATAGATTTTCAGAATGAAATTTTTCATAATCTTGAATATGGAAATCTTCGTAATGAAAACCCCCCCTTAGATAAACTCCCCCTTACGTAGGGATATTTCTTCTTTTCTTAGTATTCTTTTTCCCTTCTCCCCCTTTGTAATTTTCAAAAAGAATTTGAGGGAATGGAAAAGAAATTATAGTACCTGAAATATTAGTACAAAGCATCCAAACAAAAAAGAGTAACCAAAAATTTCATTAAGATATGAAGAATTTGTACAAGGAAAGAATACAACAAAAGATCGGATTAGATCTATTTTCCTTCCTTCTCCTTGGGTATAAATTTCTTCACTATGGTCTTCAGCTACCTTATTTGACCATCTAGTCACTTTCTTACAATATTTTTTGTGGGCATCGTAGTTCATGAATAAATTCTTGAGATCAGCCTCAAGCTTGATACACTTGTCCATCACCATAGACACTAAATCCAATTTTTGATTCATGTTGTCTTGGATCATATGAAATCTCGTGTAAATGATTGGAAAGATCATAATGGTGTCAACAAGCTTCTTTAGATATTAAATGACGAAATCATGTCCTAAGGATGATGATTTTGAATTTGAGACTTTTCTTGGTGAGGACTCTTTTTGTAGCTCAACAAGTTTTCTCTTGGAAGATCCACCATCTTCCTTTCTCTTTAAAAAAAATTTAGTAGGTTTGTCCCCAATCACATGTTTCCCCTTGTCAGTTCTTGGAAAAGCTTCCTCATCTGGAGATTCATGCTCACTGTCAGACAGCTGAATAATTCTGTCTTCATCAATCTTGTCCTTTTCATCTCTTGCCTCAGCATATTCAGGGTGAATGAAATCATGATTATAACTTTCTTCATCATAAGGCTTATTCACTTCATCTTATTCTTATTCATCTAATCCAGGAGTAGAAATCTTTTAAGATCTTGCTTGAGAAGTCTGGATTGACAATTTCTTGGAGGCACTTTCCTTCTCATGAAAGTATTCCACTTGCTTAATCAGATCAACTATATCACCACTACTTTCATCTTCTTCTTATACTTCTCCCACAACTTCTTTTTCTTCAACAACCTTTTCAAGTATTTTGTCTGGAGTGATAAATTTCTTCCCAAGTGTCTTGGGTAAGGGTTCTACCAAGAAGGATTTCGGTACAGGGATATTCTCAAATAATTTTTCAGTATCCCTCAGAAGGTATTGAACAATCTTAGCCTCTATCATCTTCTTCTTTTACTTCTTTTCCTTGGATTGCTTCTCAAGGTCATTAGTGGTCTTTTCTTTTAAATCCTTGTCCTCAGCAGGATCCAAGACAAATTGTGGCTCCCCTTCCTTATGGTTTTTCTTATCCTCCCTCCACTTTTCAACAACCTCATCTGGATAATCTTTCTTCTTCTTGGGCTTTGGAGGTGCAGATTGAGCTTCATTATCTTTAGGGGTTTTCTTTTCTTCTTATACTTCCTTCAATTTCCTTTTCTTTCCAACCTTTTTTGATGGTTTTTCCACTTCTTGCTTCTTCGGAACGGCTTATGCTTCTTCATATGGTAAATCATAGAATTCTATGGAGTCATTAGAAAATCCAATGTTCATCCTTTTCAAAGTGTCATCATTGATAAGAATAACTTTACAGTTCCTGGGCTTCGAGCTGCAAGGTATTTTAAATGATTCTAGAAATCAAACTATCAGTTTTGAAAGAATGGTCGGGTACATTATAATCTGAGCCTTCAGATTCCCATTCTTTATATTCTCTATCGTAATGAGAATATTTTTCACCAAATTTATCTTCCTTAGATTCACTAGAAAATATAAGATATACATGTCACTTTTCTTCAAGGTGTCTTTATCACCTTTTATCGGAATGATGAAACCTTGAACCCATAATTCAAGAATCCAATTATTTGTAGATAAATGAGAAATATTCAGAGACTTTACTTTTTTAAGACTGAGTAACTCCATTACTTTATCCTTTACAAAACTTACTTTAACATCCGGCAGCTTGTGGGAACAAAATTCAGCTTCTCCTTCATAGAGAACTCCAATCAAACTGGATGCCTTTGTGTATGAAAGAGCATAGGTTTTACCATAACTTTTGAAGGAAAACTTTTCTCTACCATCTTCCTTGAAAAAACTAACTGATTCATATAAATCAATGAGAAAATCTGGATATACTATGTCTTGAAATCCTTGCCTTGATATGAAAATGATTTCCCATCCATTCAACCTGATGATCTTGTATATAATGGAATTGTACTTGGCAACGAAATTCAGATGCACCAACCTCTATCTGTAAATCTGACACTCCAAAATCAACTTGACAGTTGACATTTCTTGAGAAGGAACTTCACCAGACATTTGGATTTGAGCAAGATTTGAGAGGTTCAGAATGGGCTTTTGAAAGGGGGTAAAGCTTCAGCACGCGAGAGTTTGAGATCGATGTGGGACAACCCTTCAGGGTTCCTTTATATAAGTGTTTTATGTGATGGTTCATCTTCCCATATCAATTCAATAGTTGAGAAATATTCTGATTTGATATTAGGATTTAAATGATAGTCACCAAGAAAATTTAGTAGGATCTGATCTTTTGAGGTTTTTAAAGGAAAAACATTTAGATTTAAGGAAAATAGAATCTGAAAAAATTAAAACAAAAAAGAAAACACCAGCAAGTAAATGATGACTATAAAAATTTAAAAAAGGAAACTTTCCTTTCAGAATGCCAGGAAGATTATTCATATTGAGAAAAAAAATCCTTGTTGAAGAAATTTAGATTTCAAAAATTTTGATTACAGGAAAATATCAATTACGAAAATCTTCATTATGAACACTTCATTACGAAAAATTTAAGAAACTTAAATAAGAAAAACTTGAAAAACATCATTATGAAAAACATGAAAAACTTCATTATGAAAAACATGAAAAACTTCATTACAAAAAACTTGAAAAACTTCATTACGAAAAACTTGAAAAACTTCGTTACGAAAAACTTGAAAAGCTTACTAGAAAATGTACTCCCCCTATGAAAATTATTTTATTACTGTAAAGATATTGGTTCAACAGAAAGTTAACAAGGAATATTACCTTATGGTTTCCATTCCTAACTTCTGTTTAATGTATTCGAATCTATCGTAGGGTAAATATTTTGTGAAAATATCATCAAGTTGGTCTTGAGTTCCGATAAATTGAAGAATGATATCTCCTTTTGCGTTATCTCCGAAATTTACTTTTCCTCCTTTCGTCTTGATAATATTTTCAAAGTAGTTTTTATTACCAGTCATATGCCAGGAGCATCTACTATCCATGTACCAATTATTTCTATTGGTACCTTATTTATTTTCTTGAAAATAATAAAGTTAGACTTTCAGAATCCAAACTTTCTTGGATCCGGAATTGTTAGACAATAAAATTTTGGGTATCCACATTTGTTTAGAAAAATAAGATTTATGAAACCCAAGAGATTGAACATTATTCAAAGAAAAAATTTTCTTCCAATGCCCAGCACTTTGACAATTAGTATAAAAAGGGGCTCTGGATGGAATAAAATAGTTGTTTTTGAAAACAGGTTTTCGGTGAGTATAACCTACTCCAGTAGTATTTCTATGAGGTTTGATTTGAGAATACATCTTGTCAAAATTTTCCTTACCATAGGTAATGTTTGCAATAAGTTTCTTAAGGGAATATATTTTTGATTTTAGTCTGATGACTAGGTTTCTATCCTCATGAATTATTTCCTTAGAGTTAGATTTTTCCTTAAAAACATTTATTTTTTAAATATCATTCTTAATATCTTTATAATGTTTTTACTTTTCAGAATTTACTTCCATAAGGTCTTTAGAAAGTTTTTCTAAAATCTCATCCCTATCTCTAAGATATCTAGAGAGGTATGAAATCTCTTTTGTAAGAATTTCTTCCCTAGTATTTTCCTTGTTTAATTTCTTAGAAATTTTACAATTTCTTGATTCTAAAAACTTAGTAAATCTATATACTTATTCATATGAAGGTATTTCTTCATTATATGAAGATGACGTATCTTCATTAGAAGTAATATCTTCATAATAGTAATTCTTATCAAGAGATAAATTTGTTTAAGCCTCGGCAGAGCGTACCTTGTCCATAAGACATGTATTTGGGAAAGAAGTAGTAGTAATGAATCCCATATTTTTCTGTGCTGATGATTTATATTCAGAAGATTCGCTTCCTGAAGAATTTCCATAGCTAACACTCCAAGTATCATTTGATTTAAGACTTTTCTTGTGCTTCGAATGAAAGAACCTCTTCTTGTTTCTTTCGTAATTCCTTTCCTTCTTTTCCTTTTTCTTCAATAGAGGGAAATCAGGTCTAATATGACCCATTCTTCTAAATTCATAAAAAGTAACTTCCCCATCTTTATTATCTCTATAATATCTCTTCTTGTACTTATTCTGATAGTTGTTTTGAGCTATTATCCTTCTCATTCTCTGAGCAAGATTAGAAAATTCATTCTCATACTTTTCTTTATCACTAGATTGTGATTGAATAGAAACTTTCTTTGACTTTGATCTAGTTACTCTTTCTGGAGTCTTGGCTTTCATATGTTTATAATTAGTTGTAAAATCAGATCCTCCATTCCCATTCTTCTTTTTAAAATTATCAGGATATCTCTTCATTCTATTCTCATGCTGAAGAAGAGTTCCAAACAGCTCATCTAAGGAAATCTGGGTAACTTTTCTGTTCTCATCAATTGTTGTCCTCTTGGACTCCCACTCATTTGGAATGATGTCTATGATTTTTTCTACAAGGGCCTCATCATCCAAAAAAATTTCTCACATAGAATGTAAGATATTCACAATAGTCATAAACCTTTGCTGAACTTTACTTATAGGTTCTCCATAAGGAAATTTAAAGCCATGATATTCAGCTCTTAACATAACTCTTCTTGTCTCTATGACTTTAGAAGTACCAAAATGTGTAACTTCAAGTTTTTTCCAGATACTGTTTGCATCTTCACATGAAGATATTTGACTATATATGTTCCTAGTCATGGAACATAGCAATGTATTTCTGACTCTGAATTTTTCTTGATATTCTGATTTCTCTTGATTAGTAAAAGTTCTAAATTTATTATTTGTAATCTTATAGTCTCCTATCAGTATTAGATAGTTATCAACTCCAATGTTAATAAAAAAAATCTTCATCATATCTCTCTAGTACTCACAATCATTTCCATTAAAAATAGGAGGTCTGGTAGGATTTAGATTGTCGATAGAACAAACATTTAAACCTGACATATTGAGGAAAATCTTTCCACACAAACTTGTTAGTAATAAGAGTTTATAAACCAGAGAAAATATCCTAAGTAAGGAAAATATAACTAGAGTATCTCTAAGAAAAAATTGAATCCAAACTTTATGGATATGGAAATATGATTCTGAAAAAGTTAATAGGAAGACTTATCTTCTGAATCTAATCGTGATATTAATTTAGATTGAACCAATGCTCTGATACCAATTATGGGATTGGTAGAGTGTATGAGGTTTCCAACCACTGATACCAATTGTGAGGATCGATAGTATGATAGATATGATACTTACTATAGTATAAAACTATGGTGTAGATACTCAATATACAAGAGGGGGGTGAATTGTATACATTAAAAATCCTTAAGGAAAATTTTCATAAACAAAATTCACAACACCTCTAAGTTCTAATAACTTGAATGATTCCAGAAAAATGAATCCGGAAATGAATCTTAATAAAAGTTTACAACAACTAATATTCTACCTTAAAGAATTTAAAATCCTATACAATCAGAGTACAATTATAAGAAAGTATAAGAAAGTTATACCTTCCTCAACAACTAAAATTACAGCAGAAAACAAACATACAACACTACAAGTAACAAGTAGTAACTCTTTTAACCCAAAGAGAAGGGTATCCAACAACCCTGGATAAAGGTACCTTGATTTATACTTTCAAGAAAGTTTGTCTTATCCAAACCCCGATAAGCCCTCAATCCGAAGATCGGTATCTGTCTTTCTATCCCCACAAGCCCTTGATTTGTAAGGAAATCGTCACCTCTGAATTCACAACCCGAAGTCTCTGATTTCAAAGAAAGGTCACCTCTGCACAAAGAAAATCTACACGAAGCAACGTATGAACAATCCGTTCAAACTTTCTACACAAATATTGAGAGTTTGTAAGAGCCTATCTCTCTAGAAATCACTTCAAGAGCATGTAAGAACAGTTCTAGTTGTAAGTAATGATCTCGTTCAAATGATCTTCTATTTATAGGCACGGCTTCAACAGTCGGCTTCCTCCTCCAACGGTCATATTTTTCCTTGAATTTTGGAGGGACTTGTACACGTGTAACTCAAACAATTGTTAGTGAGTAACTGAAAGCACGACATCGTTTTGTAATAAAAACAAATGTAATAAAACAATATTGTTACATAACCAAAATCAGTTATTCGGAGTGTAAGCAAATAAAAGTTTGGATTCTAACCAAAAAGAAATTCGGTGTCTATAATACAAGGATATTCGGATTCTCTTTTCTAAGGAATTCAGAACCTGAACTCTATAGAATTTCGGAGTTTGAATTTCAAGGAAATTTTTGTCTGGTTTCACAAGAATTCGGAACCTGGTCTTACAAATTTCGGAGTCAGAGTTCGTAAGAATTCAGATTCAAAACTCACAAAGTTCAGAGTCAGAGTTCATGAGAATTCAGAGTCAGAACTCAGAAGAGTTCAGAGTATAAACTCTAAGAACTCGGAGTCAGAACTCAGAAGAGTTCGGAGTCTGAATTTTGAGAACTCAGAGTCAGAACTCCTAAGAGTTTGGAGTCTGAATTCAGAGAATTTGGAGTATGAATTCAGAGAATGAAAACAGAATTCTTCTTTATCTAAGTATTACATGATTCCGAGGTTTTAGATATGAAACTGAATTTTACACTTAGACAAGATAATTAACAATGAAAAATATGGTGAGGATAAATTTCCTTGGGGAAGGAAAATTTTCCTTAGGAAATTAAAACACAGGGTAAAATTATATTTTCCTTGAGATAAGGTGTTTGTGATTTTGAAAACAAGAATGAATGGTAAAGTCATAAAGAGATCTTATTGACTCAACAATCTCCCCCAAACATGAAGGAATGGAAAAGTTCTAAGGAAAACCTTATTGACTCAACAATAATGAGTTATCAAGTGATATTATTGTTACATGTTATTTTTTATAATATATTTCAACCATTATCATGTTTTCTCATATGTTGATGATTTAACCCTTGATGGGATGTTGATGCAAATTACCCTTTACTAAGCATTTTAGATGACCCATATATTATGTTTCTATTCACTTGGTTTTTAAGATGAATATATCATATGATAAATCTCAAAGGGGTTCTATCGTGGCTTTATTATGGTGAAATTTTCACAAGTTTGGTAAAATAATATTCTTATATAGTTAGTCCTCAGAGACTCTAAACATTTCATTCATTAGATTGTGTGAATTTTTTAATATGTATTTCTTATATTATGGAAATGATTTGTAATAAAGATGTGTTTATCTTTGGCCACTTTAGTTGGTATTAGAGAAAGGGTTAACTATTTATAAGGGTTAGTTTAGATATTTTTGGGGATTATGGTGAGATTAATTTATTGAAAACCCTATGGATGATTCTAAAGGAAGATTCTAGGTATAGAATAAAATTGTAAAATTTTATTAATGTTTTGAGTATGTAGTTTTTGAATAAATTACATCCATGTATTTATATTGGCATGTGTATACTATTTCGGCACATATTTACTTAGGGATAATTACCCTAAAAATATTGGAGGGGTATCTACATGATCATCACTTAATGTATAGGACTAACACTATACTCCTTACTAGACACTCTCGAGAGATATTCATTTGTCAATAATATTATCTCTAAAACCCACTAGGGGGGATTAAATAGAATCATTATAGTATGGTTAGAAAACCTAATCGGATATAACCAATGAATAACCTAAATTGGAACCAATAAATTTATAATTTACGGTATGTATTTCATTTATGATATATCCATTTTCTGTTTAAGATTAAGTATTCTTGAATTTAACTTTTATTTATTTATGAAATGGTAGGATCATGGAGAAACCAAGTTTACAATGGGTGTAATGGGAAATGAAAATATGATTTTAATAACTAACCCAATGGGATAGTAAATTATCATACTATACCAACTCTCATGTATTATTATTAGCATCAGACACATTGTTGACTTCATAAAAACACTGAGGAATGGAAGGATGAGTCTCATAGAAGTTTAGAGGATGAAGTGATAAAAGAAATAATATTTAATTTCCTACGTGTTATAAATGTTATAAGAACCCAAGGGAATTTTTCAATGGAATAAGAAATTGTTTCACCTATGGAAGGATTAGTCATCAAGATCATAATTTTTTTAGAGTGATAAAGAAGTTTTATAGAAAATAGAAGGTATAAAATTCTTAAATAATACTTCATCCATACATTAATTCTTCAAACTAAAAGAGTTTGGGTTTTATGAAAATTGTTGCACAAACCCTATACTACCATGTGTCATAGGCATTAACAACCTTCTAGACAAAGGGAATGACAAAAAACCTATGTGATGAGTTTTAATAAAGTAGATCGTTGATGTGTTATTTATTTGATGTTTTTTTCACATCACTTTTTTGTTCAAATTAATTTTTTATTAATAACTTTTCTTTAATTTTTTTAATTATTCTAAATTTTTAATTTTGTAAGTAATGTTTTAAAATAATGATATTTCTATTTACAACTGCGTTGTTGTGCATAATTTATAGAGTGGATTGAGATTTTAGTTTTTCATTTCAATATGATTTTTTTAAATTAATTTTAAGTTCCTTTTATTACTATATGTCTTTATTAA
Source organism: Viscum album (assembly GCA_963277665.1). Classification (NCBI taxonomy): domain Eukaryota; kingdom Viridiplantae; phylum Streptophyta; class Magnoliopsida; order Santalales; family Viscaceae; genus Viscum; species Viscum album. The sequence continues at coordinate 1,535,299,542 of OY728143.1, read as the reverse complement.
ATATAATCATTTCTTTTTTTCAAATTAGTTAATTAATCACCAATTTATATGTAAATTGTATTGAATTTTTAATATCTCATTGTTTTAACTTTTTAATGAGTTATAATTTAATTTTAAATCCTTTTATTTTTAATAAATAAATGATTTATTAATTTAATTATTAAATTGATTAAATTTTAATTTAATTATTAGTTTTTTATTTTTATTATTCAATGTCAACTTTTTTGTTTTAAATTTGCATGGATTTTTTCTCTTATTCTATGTAAGACAGTTATGCTACCATCAATGGACTTACTATCTCCAATTGGATCTTTGCTATAATGGAAAGGGATTGTTGTTTTATCATGTGATGGTTCCAGTGGGGAACCCACTTCTGCCACCGTGCCACCAAATTCTGCTATAGTTGCTTCATTTTTATTCTACTATAAAGATCATGTTAACATTGTTTAGAAAATAGATCTAGTTTGATTCTTCATTTTTAAAATTACCAATGATGGATATCCTTTATGTCGAGGAGAAAATTCATGATTTCATTATCTGAGAATTTTTTATTTTTAGATGAATAAATTTTGGGGGGAGCCGATTTGGCGATTCAAGAAAGTGTGGTTTTACAGTTTGAGTGTCTATGTTGAAATCTATGTTGTGTATAAACCATACAAAGGAAAGATGGAACCTAAACCTGCTGTAAGTCAATATATAAGGTGAGATCAACCAGTTTTGTGGAGGATGAATCTCTAGGGGTTTGACTCAATGTTTTGTGAGGATTTAAAAAAAGTTAAGAAATGGTTAGAAAATTTATAACAGAAAATAAATGAAATGAAATTATTGGAATTTATCTCTTTGTGTTTTGATCAATAACTTAGTAAAAGAAAAGGAAATGGTTTGGATATATCTCCATCGTGTTCAGTGAAAATTTTTAAAAGAAAAGAAACTGTTTGGGTGAAAATGACACAAATAACCTTTGTTAAAAAATAGCACATACACACAGGATTAAATGGAATACTTACCCAAGATCAAAAAACAACCACATATTAGATCCCCATAGACATCTCACCTACCACTATATCTTCCCAACATCAAAAACGAAGAATCATCCTCCATAGACATCTCACCTACCACTATCTATAATAAAAATTATTTATAAATTATTTATGATTATTTTTATAAACATGATTAGTTATAATCAAAATTATTTATATAAACATTATAGAAATTATTTATATTTGATTTTTATTATTATTTATAAAATATTTTGAACTTAGAAAATCAATATTTATAAATTATGTTGAAAAAAATATTTATATACCAATGTAAATATTATTTTTTGTTATTATTAATAATTAAAATGAGGTTCATTTATATAAATATTAAGTCAAGAAAATAGTATATCCATGAATAAGGTAATAATTTATCTTTTTTTATGAAATTTAAGGCACCACAAATTTGAATTTATCAACCAAATAAATTTTCTTTCTCATTACACTGAAAAAATTTAATTATCAAGGAAAATATTTTGCCTATACATGTACTCCATAAGATATTTCATGAGTACCTCAAATAGTTTTAAAACATAAACATGAATAAAGAAACAATTCAATAGGATTATATAGCATTCAAACCGTAAACATATAATAATCATAAAATAACAAATTAAATGATAAAATATGACACAATATATAATAATCTAATCAAATGGTACCATTATTAAAAAATTTCATAATTAAAATTAATAACCAAAGCATATTTCATTTCAAACACAAGATAACATAACTCGAATAAATGAAATTGTTTGAAACTGATAGTTACCAACAATTTTTGGGGATCATACATCATAGAATCTAAAGTCACCTTCATAAATTCCACTAGGAAATTTAAGAATTAACTTGTACTCTCTGTATTCTTGGCAAGAAAAAGATATGACTTAGTAATAAATTATAGAGCAATTTTTATTTCTTGTAGTTCTTGTTGCACCTCTCCACCTAGTCACCATCCTTGAGGTCTATCCAAATATGAATCCCCCCCCCCCTCATGACAGCTACAATTTCATGAAATGTCATCTTTAGTACTTCATTGTCTTTTTTATTACAATTTGAGCCCTTTAATTTCATTTTTCATAATAATTTCACCTGGAGGAGACACTGCATCTGAATCTACATTCGGTACGCTGAAAATTTTCAGGTTTTATACATTTTGAAACATCATTTCTTCAATATATTCAATTGTATCTTCATTGGCGTTATTATATGAGTAGTTCCACTCTTTCACTTTCTCTATAGAAGTTTGATCGTCTGCACCTATCGCTCTGTATTTTCTAAAAAAATTAGCAATTTACTCATAATTACCAGTAAGAGTATGCTTCCATTTCTCATTATAAGGCTTTACCTTTTATGGGAATATATATATATACACAAGCAACAAAATGTTATAATTGTGCATAGCTTTTATTTTCAATAAGAAATTAAATTAAATTACAATACATACCTCAATAAATGTCTTCCATACTTTAGGTTTAATAGTAAACATTTGTGAGATTGGACTCCATGCAAAACTGCTAGTAAGCATAAATAAATCATAACATTCCACAAAAAAGTTTTTTTAACTATATTCAGTCAATTTTTTATCTTAGATTTATCTAAAGATAAGTTAATCTTCTCTCGTAGTTCTCTAAAAATATTATCATATGCCAAAGTAGTGAAAGTAACATTGAAATTATTCTCTTCAATATATTCATGATATAAAGAATCAATCAGTCCATTGTCCATTTTATTTTTCCATGATAACTTTCCTCTTTTACAATCCTCTCTCTTTTCATTTTTTTACTACTTGCAAAACCCTACATTAAAAAAAATTAATACAAAAGTATTCATAACTAATAGAAGTTGAAAAGTGTTTTATATCTCCAATAATCTATTAAGATGAAATAAAATCATAAATATTAAAAATTAAAAACAAGGAATATCATACTTGAATAATGAAACCATGTTGGTAAAATAAATACAAAACATGAGATAGAAATGGTTCATCTTTAATTATTAACATAATCAAACCAAATATGAGTTACAATTTCATCTCTAATTTTCTCCCCTTTTTTGCATCCCCATCAGTGTCACTTCGCTTACTAGCTACTTGTACAACTTCATAGTGATTTTCAAGGGTATTATCCACCTTGAAAAGAAGATTTTCATGTGGATCTACAACCATTATAAAGTTGTGTAGTATGAAAACAACTAATATAATATTTTATTGTGTCGTCACTGAGTACATAGAGTCTGTTGTTGTTGATATAATTAGAAATCGTTTCTTTAAAATTCCAAAATCTCTCTCAATAGCATTATACAAAGAAGCATGTCGATTATTAAATAATTATCGATCATTTTTGAGAGGATGATTGGAGTAATATTTCAAATGATAACATACACCTCTATAAGGTGGTATAAGGTCACTCCATAACATATATCCCACATCAACAAGATAAAATTTTCCTATTTTAGATAAAAAATTCGTTACACAATATAATTCAATTTATATATCTTAACAAGTAAAATTAAGATAAGTAGGAGTTACTAGTCGGTATTTTCAATTTTTCATCTCTATATAATGAATTTTTAATAATTCACGAGTCTGATGAGGTTCCCTCCCATCCAAGAAATACATAGGTAAACATTAGATCAAATTTACATGCACATAGTACATTCAAAGTGGGATAACCTTTTTTACCATGGTATGTTGGTGCATCATTATTAGAAAAATTGACACAAACATGTGTTCCTTCTAATGCTCCAATACAGTTCTATCAATTAATATAGTTTATGATAAATTTGTTAAATGTAAAGATAAAAATAATTGAAAATTGAACGAATGATTTTATTATATAAAATGCACCTTAAACTATATGTGAAATCTTCCACTATTGAGTATCGCGAGAGAAACTTAATATCCATCAGGATCGCATATAAATTTATCTTCTAATTAAATCATTACTCCCAAAAAAAATTTACTTGTTGTTTCACCGGATCGATGAAAAAAAAGGAAACATTTATATTTTTACATTATGTGACAGAATATAAATACATTTTGAAACTTTTTCTTCAGTTTTTGAATACTTTTTTGGTTTCATACCGCCATGTATTTTGAGCATAGAACATAAATTTCAAAAATCATGTGGTCCCATACAAATTATGTTACAATAATCCTTGTCACATTTAAGTTGATCCATGAGTTCAACTCAAACTTTTTGACATTTCACATAATAAGTGGATTGGTTTATCTATTTTTTATGATGATAAATTTTACGAGAATACCAAAAGACCACTACACAATATATAAGTTCAACAATTTATATCATCCAGCTTACATCCCATTTAATCAAATAATTATTCAATTCTTCATCTTGTTGATCCATAAGGCCTAAAAAAATTTAAATGATTTAATAAAATTTATTTAATGAAAACATATAAATATATATATATATATAATTGAAAATTAAAATATAATGGAATGTGATATATAGAAAATAAATAAATAATATTTCATATAAAAAATTATGTTACAACTTTCAATTTTTTTAACATTTTTTAATATAATTTATAAAACTGTATTTATATTATTAATATTCTATTTTAAATAAAAATTTTAGGTTTTTTATAGATAATAAATTAATAATATTCATAATTTTACTTATTTTTATAAATCATAAATTTTATAATATAACCTAATTATAAATTCATATAATCCATTATAAACTATATAAATCCAATATCATAATTTATACTATTCATATCTCACTTTTCATGATTCCAATCACTATTTAACATTATAAACAAATATATTAATCAAATCATTTCATAAAAATTATAATACAATATTTTTTTGTTTTTTGATAATTTATTTATCTAACACATAATTGATAATTTAAAAAACAATGGAGTTAAACTTATTAAAAATTAATAACTAAAATTTCATACAAAAAAAATTTTATCCCCTATAATATATTTTGTTTTTTTTCATTATTTGAAAAATTATATTTATAATATTAATATTATATATTGAATAAAAATATAATATTTATTTTATAAATTTCTTATAGTAATATAAATGGCCGGTCATATTCAAAAAATTATATTAATATTAATATTTAATTAAATAATTCATTGATATTATTCATAATATCAATTATTTATATAAATCATAAATTTTGTAATATAAAAAAATAATAAATATATGATAAACCTATAGCACAAATATAAAATATAATTGACAATAATTAATAAAAATTTGATCTTATGAAATTTTAAATAATATATAAATTAATATGACTCATATATCAATAAATAATCACAAGTTTTAATTTTTAATGCATTCTTATACTCATTTTAATCTATATGACTATTTGAATGTGCATTACATAAATCTCTAAAAAAATATTCATAATTTAAATAGTAATCTTATGTTGTAACAACAAAACAAGTTTCAAGTATAAATCATTAATCTAAAAAAACCAATTATAAATCAATATATCATTAAAAATAAAATATAATAATTCAAAAAAAATGAATTACTTACAACAATAATGTACAAGGCGAAAGCTAAGAATGGGTGAAGATGAAGTGGATCAGCTGAAAACTCAATGCCAAAAAATAGTATTCAGATGATGGAAGGAATTAATTTTAGGGTAATAAAATTATATTTGAATGGGAAAACGGGGTATGGTGGAAGTGGAAAGGTAATGGTGTTGCATCATAAAGGGTAATGATGCCACATCTTGAAATAATGTTAGTAGAGGACTAGTGCACTGGTGGAAGAACTGGACGACATCATATTGAAGGGGAATGGAGCGGTAGTGTGAGGAAATCACAGCCATGAGCAGACTGTTTATATAGAAATCTAGGGATAATATGGGGATTTTAAAAAATACCTTTAAGGGGAGGAGGATTCCCATCTAAATCATCTTGATTTTGGGATGATTCTAAATCTAAATAAATCTTTGATTAGAGAGAAATATTTTTATCCCCCTTTCCACACCTCATGTTTTTCTTGGTGACTTTGACCACACCAAATGGGATGTATGGGTTTCAATAATCCCATATATTTTCTTTTCCTCCCAAAACAGTGCTGAAAAAAAAGCTCTAAAATAATTTCTTTCTGAGTGCAGGAAATGAAAAATCCAACATGGAGTATATTCATAGTTGGATTTGGGCGTCTATGGGAAAGGATTTAACTCAAACTAAAATTTGAAGATATCCAATCTTGAATATGATTTAAAGAGGGAAATATTTTCAATCGTGTTTCACTAGCATTGTTTGTGACAAACTTGGGATTTCTCAAAGCAATCTAATTTAGATGATGTTTCCTGAAAAAGATGAACTAAGTGTTTTGGTGATAGAAGTGTAGGTGGTGATCTAATTTTGGATTTTGGGTGAAGTCGATTGAGGATCATGGATTTTTTGGTGAGCTTGGTGGAATGAAAAATGGAATCTAATCTAACCATGGATTCCTACAGAAGATGGTAGGGTTTCACCACTATAATTAATGAATGCAAATCAAGCCTAGATATTGTCTCAAATTGGATAAGTTGACTTATTGTCTATCTCAAGAAGAGTAATCAATGGTTTTTTATCTTTTTGAATTTAACTACTTGATTTTACCATGACCAAATCTATGTTCGAGGTATAGGTCCTTATTCATATTCAATGTTACGGAAATTAAGACTCTTGATGGCATAACCTAGGTGCATATTGAAATGTCATTGAGGAAATTGGTATAAATAATTTGGTTGATGCAACAGTTAAGTGTAACATTGATCCTAGAATTTTTCTGCACCATATGACGGTGATGATCTCTTTGGAGATGACTACCTGATATATTGAAGATGTGATCTTGGGTAATTGATGAATGTGTTTGTAGAAAAAAAATTCAAAATAACTACATTTATTTATGACGAATATCTTCCTTGAGTAAGGATGATTTAGAAATTAAATATTATAGAAGTCTTTGAGGTCAAGGAAGAGTTTATGTACACATGAGGTGTTTTGTATTATTCATCAATGAAATTTTATAGTTATATTGTTAGCTATAAATGATGTAAGTATCCAAGAATCATGTTTTAATGATTTTTAATGAAGTTTATAAAAACTACTAATAATAATTAAGGGGGGATATAACATCCTAGGTTCATTTATAGTTTGAACACAACTGATGTTGTAACTAGAACATGTGACTCTATAAAATTAATTTGAATGCTTTATTTTAGTCACATGGAGGTAAAATGGGCCTTTAAAAAGGGATCCCCATGGAATTTTTTGAATAAAATACAAGGATTAATTAGGTTCTTGGAGAAATGAGGTAAAAAATAGGAATAAAAAATCAAATTATCACACAAATAAAGTGGGGGATTCAACATTTATCTAAATCTCAAAATAGTTATGATAACTGAATTAGAGTCAGAAGAAGACTGGGAGCAGGAGGGAAGAGCCATCTTCAATCAGGGGGTCTTCTTTACTCTTACACTCTTAATTATTGTTCTTTGGTTTTCAATGTTATTTCATTGAATAAATTCATTTATTTTAGTTTAAATTTGTGTAGCTAACTAAATTTAGCATAATTAGACAAAAAGGGTTAAAAAATAATAACCTATTTTTATCCTATTACTACAAATGATTTGGTTCTTATTAAGTTCAGTGTTCTTATATAGATCCATTATTTTAATACATTAACATTATATAAATTTTTTTGGAATAATTAAAACATTATAAAAACAGACGCCCATAGTCTATATTAGTCTAGTTCCTTTAGAAACACAGAAACTTAAACACTGATATATAAGTGAGCTACATTATCTCCCATTAGGTTCTTCTCAACTAGAACCCTTCTTATACATATAAAACATAATACATATCTTCATAACCTGGGGAAGTAAACATAGAAATTGGTGATATAAAATGATCATTAAGAGTAAACAAGTGAGATATGTAATCATAATCATGACCATAAGGGTATGAGAACATGATCATGAAAATAGAAGATCATACCCTGCATATCAAAGATCATATACATGAATCATGAAATAAATCTTAGTAGTTCATAAGATGCGAATCATAAGTAAATAAAGAACATAATCCATGAAATCATAACATTGGAATAAAACATGAAATTATGTCACACACATAAGCATGTAATATTATTTCAATAGTAGTGAAGGCATTGCTACCAAGACCATCTTGGTAGTATAAGTTCACTCCCCATACCATCTTGGTAGTCATGGTTCACTCCCATGGACATATTCATAGCATGAGTTCACTCCTCATAACATCTCGGTAGTCATGATTCACTCCCATAGCCATCTTAGTAGTCAAGGTTCATTCCCAAGACCATATTAGTCTATCTCATGAGATATAAATTTTTACCTAATGCATTATAGAGAGATATATGTCTCACCCATCACATAATTAAATCATAAATACATATTACACAAGATAATAAATAATAATATCATAACCCATTAAATAAAATGGGTATTATAAACATTTAATAATAATATAACCTATGGAAAAAATATAGGTTTTTTTATCATTTCATCATAAACATAACCTGTGAAAAGCAGTAGGTTTCAAAAGCATATAACCCTTGAAAGGGATAAGAGTTTCATAAATATCATGATATCAAAACATAATCCATTCAGAGAAAGAATATGAATGGAAACATTGAATAATTTCCCCATAAAGGCATGAGTAACACCAAAGGATTTTATCTTAGATGGGAAATAATTTTGAAATATCTTTTAACAACATTTTTTGAGGAAAATATCATTTCTATGTTGAAAATTATTTTTAAAACATAAAACCTTTTCAAAACTCATTTATTTGAAAATAACTTTTAAAACATATGAAAAAATAATTAAAAACCATAAAACATGTTTAAAATACTTTTTCCTTGAAAATGGGATTCAAATATCTTTTGAAAACATTTTTTAAAACATTTTTGAAAACATGGTTTTTGAATACAATAGATTTCCGACCGAAGATAGGGATGGTCATATTTTACTTAAAAACATTATCTTAAGAACCAAAGAGTGGGAAATGGTACTAATAAAAGGATGTATCTTGAATAAACAATGGATAATAAAACTCATGAGAATTCTTGAGAGATAGATCACAAGATTTCATCAAAAGATGCATAAACATAAACAATCTTGAAAACTGATGAGATGGTTTCAATAAGCTCTTATCACTTAGTAACTTGGGATCATACTCTCCATATAAGAAAATGAAATTACATGAATATTATAATATCATTAAAATAATTTTATTCATTATATACCATGTAAAATAGAAGTATATACACCTCAAAAATATTTTAGGTGTATAACAATACATGAGTCTCAAAGAAGGAAAATTAAGACAAAACTATTTTACTGATTTGGTAACTTTTGAAACATAAACTCCATGAAATAAATATCATAAAATGGATATTTAATACCCATAAATTTAATTATAAGATACATAGAATACAATCATGGTCAATGCATACCCCACACAAAAAGAAAGAGTCGCAAACATAGCATGTATCCCATGGAAATAAAAAGTGAGATGAAATCCCTTTACCATGTGTCTTGACACTCATCATACTCATTCAAAAAACCTATATAATAAATATAAATTTATTATAAAAATTTTACATAACCAAATTATTATATATAATACCATATATTATTCGATCATGACCTTATATTTTCCTCTTGTTAACCATCATGTGTTAAGGTTTCATTTCGGATAATATTCTCTTTGTTCTTCACATGTGTCTTAATTTGTTATATATTTAGTCCTTATACTTATATAATAATTCTAGAATGTAAAAAATTACATAAATATCATGTATATACAGTATATTTTTATTATAATAATCTATATAATATATAATTATGAAATAGATTACACCATTCATGGAGACGGTAAGTCGTACATATGCATTAACGTTGTTTCTGTTTTTATTGTCGTATTGAAAGAAAAAAATAAAATGAAATATATGTATATATGTATATAATATAATTAAATTAGAATTATAATTTCATATTTATTATATAAGTTCTCTAAACCCATCCTTAATACATTCTATGTAGTGTGTGAATGAATCAAATCGCTTTGAGGGGGCGGTAGTCCACACTTCCTCAAACAAAATTATCATATTTACACCAACTGGAAAGTAAAAAGATATGTGTTGTAAAAGTAATAAATAAGCCTAAATACATAATAAATATAATATATAACATATAAAAAAAGATTTTCCATCATAATTTCCATCATGAGAGGTGGTAAAAGAAGAATGAACAATTATCCTTTAGTGAGGCAGTAGTTTGTCACACATGAAAATAGTATGTTCATTACCCATTAGATGGAAGTGTGTTTTAGTGTAGTTTGATTCCTTAGTATAAAAAATAATAGTATATTGAATATAATGGTTTTTTATACAATAATTGAATAAAGATATTTTATGGGTGGATAATGAAAATAAAAGAAAGAAGCTTGAGAGTAGGTGTTGCTTCTTAATCGGGTAGCTCCTTTTGGTTTGTGCCAAAAGGATTCTTTGGGTTTCTTTCTACCCAAATGGATGATTCAAGTAATAAGGGAGGGATATTGTTAAGTTTATTTGGTATATAGTGGACGAAATTATGTGTTTTGGGAGGTATGAAGAATAGGGAGAGGTGGTGGCCTTTTATAGGGAAGGGAAATGTCTTACTTCGTATTTTTTAAAACAAGTTAGGTGTACTGACATTTTTATCTTAAAAAGTCATAAAAACAATAAAAATCAATTATGGAATGTTAATTACCGAATATTGGCCATCCAATAGGTTTTTGACAAGTTTATAAGTTGTTTTGGGACTTAAATTTAAGGTTTAGTCCTTAGTTAAGCATAATTTTACCTTAATCAATGTAAATAATTTTAATTACTTTCACTAATATTTTTGGTCAAAAACTAAGATGAGCTTATTAAAAATTATAAATTATTTTGACTAAAAATATGTAATCCATTTTTTTAATTCCGATCACATAATTGGTATAAATTAATTTAAAATTAATCTTGTGGTTGGGTAGACAATGCGGGATTTTAAAGTAAAAATGATCAAAAGTTTGCTAAGTTTTTATATCGAATATCAATGTAAAATTGTTTAAAATTACCCAAAATGGATTAATAGATAAAAATATGATATAATTAAAATTTTAATCCAAATTAAAATATAATTCAACCTTATAGATAAATTATATAAAAAACAATTTTGAATTAAAATTCGTTATTTTTCACTATTCATCCAAAAATGAAGTTTCTCGGAAAAATCCCAAAAAATCACCCTAAGATAATTTTGACATTATAAATTAAAAAATTAATTTTATATTATCAAATTAAATTTAAAAATGTGTCTAAAATTAATTTTATTATTTTTCATATAAGCACATTAGAAGCGATTCATTCGAGAAAATGGTATTTTTGAACATAAAAGGAATTTACCAAAAATTATATCTTTCATTATCAATATGTTTTATTTATATAAAAAATTTACAAAAAACATTTGAAAAGTATTTATTACTATTCATACTACTAAGTTTAATGGCTAGGTTATAATTATCTCATTTAAATAATTATAACAATAAAATGATGTTTCGTAGAAACATTAGTGTTGCGTTTAACATATGAAAAATCGATGTTCCATGTAATGTACGCCAAGTCAATGTTCTATGTAATGTATGACAAGTTTTTTCCATGAGAAAAGAATTTTTTACTTAGTTCATTAAAAGAAATAAATAAAGATTTAATTTATTTGAAAAAAAGGTCTATAAAAACTCAGGGTGTTACATTCAACCCCCATTAAAATAAATTTTTCCCTCAAAATTCATCACTCAGGTAAAAAAAATGGGGATACTTGTGCTTCATCATATCCTCAATTTTCTACATAGCTTCCTCTAACTGGTGATTTCTCCACAAAACATTTACAAGGTGAGTGGTCTTGTTTCATTGAAATTTCTCTGATCGGTCCATAATTTTAACAGGTTGGTCTTCATAAGATAGATTCTTCTCTAGTGGTATGACATATGAGTTTAGTATATGTGAAGTGTCAGATATGTAATTCCTCAAGATAGATACATGAAACACATAATGGGCTTGAGAGAGATTTATAGGAAGTTCCAAGTGACAGACTATCATCTCGATATGATTAAGAATCTCAAAGGGACCAATATACCTAGGGAATATTTTCCCTTTCTTCCCAAATCTCATTACTTTCTTCCAAGATTAGTTTTATAGAAACACATTTTCATGAACATTAAATTTCATTCATTCCAACGGTTATCAGCATAACGTTTCTACAGAATTTTTGCTTCCTTGATATGCTACTAAATGGTTCCAACCTTCTTGACCATTTCTTCATCAATATTAGGTCCCAATAGCTTTCCTTATCCAACTTTATTCCAACACATTGGAGCTCTAAATTTCTTCTCATAAAGGGCTTCATAAGGTTTCATTTGAATGATTTAGTTAAATCTATTGTTGTAAGAAAATTCAAATAGATGAAGGTGTTAATCCCAACCACCTTTGAAATTCAGAGAACAAGATCTCAACATATCCTCTAGGGTTTGAATTGTTCTTTCAGACTGACCATCTGTCTGAGGATGATAAGTTGTGCTGAAAATCAATTTTATATCAAGTTCTTATTGAAGACTTTGACAGAACTTTGAGTTAAACCTTGAATCCCGATCTGATACAATAGAATGTGGTACTCCATGAAACCTTACCACTTCCTTAATGTATTTCCTGGAAATTTGGTCCATATAGAATTCTTCTATAATATCAATGAAGTATGATGACTTAGTAAGGAGATCGAATACTACCCATATAGAATTAAACGCTTTAGAGGTTTTGGGTAGTCTAACAACAAAATTCATAGTGATGTTCTCCCATTTCCATTATAGTATGGGTAATGGAAGTAACACCCCCTCTGACTTTTTTCTTTTAGCCTTAAATTTTTGGCATACCAAGCACCAAGACAAAAACTCTGTGATATATCTCTTCATGTCATCCCACCAGAAGTATTTTTTTCAAGTATTATACATCTTCGTACTTCAAGGATGAATAGAGAATAAAGAACTGTGAGCTTCCTCTAATAGATCCTTCTTCAAATCTAGTATGGAAGGAACACATACATGGTTTTTAAATCTTACCATTCCATCCTAATCAAGGTTAAACTTGGGAACATTTCTAACTTTCTTTTTTAACTCTTCATATTCCTTCTACACCTTCTTAATCTTCACTTTTATAGAGGGTTGAACATTCATTTTAGAAAGATAATATTTTTTCCCTTCTATCACGATTTCAATATCCATCATTTTCAAATCTATAAATATTAGATCTTTTGTGATCCTCATCATGGATAATATAGAATGATCCTTCTAACTAAAAGCATCAACCACCTTGTTTTCTTTCATAGGGTGGTAATGTATTGAGAAGTCGTAATCTTTTATCAAATCTATCCATATTCTCTGGTTCATATTCAACTCCTTCTATTTGAATATATATTTCAGACTTTTATGATCAATATATATATCACACTTTTCTCCATAAATATAATGCCTCCATATATTTAATGAAAAAATTACCACTACTAAATCCAAATCGTGATTTGGGTAATCTTTCTTATGAATCTTCAACTACCATGAGGCATAGGATATAACCATGTTGTTCTACATAATAACATATCCTTTTCCATTCTTTTATACATCTCTAAAGATTACAAACCCTTCTCCACTATAGGTTAATGTAAGAATAGTTGCAATAACAAACCTTCTCTTCAGTTCCTTGAAATTTTCCTCGCATTCATATGTCTAGAGGAACTTGAAACCCTTCTGAGTTAACTTAGTTAAAGGATTAGATAGTCATGATAAATTCTCCACAAACTATCAATAATATCTAGTTAAACCAAGAAATCTACATATATGAGTCATCATGGTTGTTTTAGGCCCGCATTCAATAGTCTTCGTCTTATATGGATCTACTCCTATACCATATCTTGACATTATGTGACCCAAAAATGAAACCTTTTGCAGAAAAAATTCACAATTTTTAAATTTTTCACATAGATTATCCTTCCATAGGGTCTTTATTAAAATTCTAAAGTGATATTCATTTTCTCCCTTTCTCTTTTAATATATAAGAATATCATCTATAAAGATGACCAAAAACTGATCGAGGTAATCTCTAAAGACTCTATTAATTAAATATATGAATATTGTAGGGTAATTAGTAAGATAAAAAAGGAATCACTATATATTCATAGTGTCCATACCTTATACGGAATACTGTCTTGGGTATATGCTCTTTCTTGACCCTCAATTGATGATATCCAGAATGAAGGTCAATCTTGGAAAAGTATTGATCTCTGCATAGTTGATCAAACAAGTCATCAATATGAGGGATATGATACTTATTATTGATAATGATCTTGTTCAACTCTTGATAATCAATGTAGAGTTGCATTTATCTATATTTTCATTTTCACAAAAAGAACTGGTGCACCCTAAGGTGAGAAACTTGGTTGAATGAATGCCTTAACAAGGTTTCCTTGGAGTTTCTTCTTAAATTCTTGTAACTCAATTGGACCCATTCTATAAGGAGTATTTGAAATTGGTGTGGAACTAGATAGGAGTTCTACTGAGAACTCAATTTCATGCTTTGGTGGAAGACAAGGAAAATATTCCAAAAAGACAACCACAAATTATCGAATAATAGGCATATTATCGATGTCAATTTCTCCTCAACCATTCGAGACAAACAGCCCTTTTGAATGGGAATTAATACCCTATAATAGATGTAATATCCACAGGAAGTTTATACTTATCATTACATGGATGGATGATCATAGGAGGGTATGAAATATCAAAATTAACTTATATTCCTTGATAATTGATGTGGGATTTATGTAGAGGAGACCAATCCATTTCTAAGATGACATCAAATTCAACCAAAGGAAGAATGAAAAGATTTGGTGGAAGCACATTCCAAAATCTTCAACTAGAGAGGAATCATAGACTTGAGATGCAATCATCATACCATTAGGGGTTTGCACTACTAATTCCACATCTAATTATTTTGGTGGAATCTTAACACACTTATAAAATTATTTAGATATGAAATATTTGGTATATCCATAATCAAATATGAAATTAGTAGCTCTAAAGTTGATGGTAAGTGTACCTTTCATCATGTCGTTATCACACACTGGATCAGAAATAGAAATTGCATGAGATTTCCCCTTATCCCTCGACTTAAGAGGTTACTAACGTCGATAATCATTACCAGCCTTTGGGTTTGAGCATTGGTTAGAATAATGCCTATTCTCCTTACACTTTTAGAACTAAATCATGGGAGGTGTATTTTGTGCCAGTTTTTCTCCATTCACAGCATTGGCTAACTTATTCCCATCACTTCAGTAATCAAAAGACTGATGGCCTTCCCTTCCACAGTTAAAAAATTTATTAAACCCCTTAAGGTAATTTACTTTATGATTATTCCCACACTTAGAGCATAAAGGTAAGCTTATCTTCTTCTCTTAATGGTTTTTATATTTTCCTTTAAACTAAATCTTCCTCATCTTGTTAAACACATGAGATTGATACATGACTCCGGCCTCCATTTCAACCTTGATTTCACCGCACACAATCTCTTTGTAGATACTAAAGTATATTATGGATATTTTCCTTCTATTACTTGGATTTAATCCACTTAAGAACCTATCAACTTTACTTTTGGGTTGGATGATAATTCTTGAAGCATACATCAAAAGTCTCGTGAAATTTTCCTTTTTGGTACCAACATATTCATCATCCCTTTTCTTCAACTCAAGGAACTCTTTCTTTATATTGTTGAGGAGAATATGAGGAAAGTACATATTGAAAAATAAGTTCTTAAACTCATCTCAATCCATGGATTCAATCTCATATTACTTCCTCATATTCTTGATTAGATTCCACAATTGGTCTTCTTCACCTTGTAATTGATGGATAGCCAGAATGACTTTCTCATGCTCCAAACACTGGAGAAAGGATAATATCTTCTTAGTAGTACTGATTCATTATTTAGAAATAAGTGGATTAGAAGTCCCTTTGAAAGAAGGTGTATGTTGCCTCGTGAAAGACATAATATAATGTTGTTCCCTCCTTTGCTCATTTGGAAGTCCACCATGGTTCATATCTTGAGAAATATATGTGAGCATAGCAACAAGGATTTTCATTCCAGCTCCCATAGAATTTAGTTTCTCAAGAGGATAATCATTTAATTTTCCATTGTAATCACCATTAGCATGGTTCCTTAGAGTTCCAGCTATTGACTAAAACCAAAACGAATAAAGTAAGAAATAGTTATCATAGTGGGGAACCACATAATCATGAAAAGTCACTTATAGGATGTATAAATTATGACACATCCCTTAATATATGAATTATTAGGTTTATACTAAGTTATTCATAGCCAAACTATATTTAAATCCTTTATTATGGTCCATGAAGAGTTTGTAAATTTCCAAAGAATATCCCTCGGGAGTGTCAAACTAGGTTTGCAGCAAGGCCCATTTTAGTGTACTAGATTACCCCGAGTCAGGCCCAGAATATCTTGTTGGAGTTGTTACCCCTAGGTACATTTGTTACAAAGTTACATACACTTGTAATATCTATACATTGATATGTTTCTAGGAAACCACTCACTCTATCATTTACCAAAATTTCAGGACATTTTCCTAACATTTTTCTTATCATTATACTTATCCCTAGACGTGTCCTTAGGGTTCTCACTAAGGTTTTCTCATCCTAGATTCCAAATTTTAACTAAAACATTGATTTGATACCAACTATATAAACCCTCAGTTTTCATATATTAACATTACATAACATTTGAGAAATACTTAAAATATTCTACAAATAGATTCCTGAAGACTGTTCTAGTCTAGTGCCTTTAGAAACATGGAAACTTAAACATTGATACATAAGTGAGCTAAATTATCTCTCACTGGGTTCTTCTCGACTAGAACCCTTCTTATACATATCAAACATAATACATATCTTCATAACCTGGGGAAGGAAACATAAAAATGGGTGAACTCAAATGTTCAATAAGGGTAAACAAGAGAGATACGTAAGCTTAATCATGAGTATATGGGTATGAGAACATGATCATGAAAATAGAAGATCATACCCTACGTATCAAAGATCATGTACATGAATCTTGGTATAAAGATTGATAGGTCATAAGACAGGAATCATAAGGAAATAAAGAACATAAGTCATGAAAGCATAACATAGGAATAAAACATAGAATTTTGGTAGACACATAAGTATATAATATGATTTCCATAGTATCCAAGGTATTTCTTCCAAGACCATATTGGTAGTATAGGTTCACTCACCATACCATCTTGGAAGTCATGGTTCACTCCCATGGGCATATTAGTAGCATGAGTTCACTCTTCATACCATCTTGGTAGTCATGGTTCACTCCCATAACCATATTAGAAGTCAAGGTTCATTCCCAAGACTATATTAGTCTATCTCATGAGATATGAATATTTACCCCATGCATTGCAGGGAGATATAGGTCTCACCCATCTCATAATGAAATCATACATACATGTTCCACAAGATCAAAAATAATCATATCATAACATATGAAATGAAATGGGTATTATAAATATGTAATAATATCATAACCTATGGAAAATATAGGATTCATTATCATTTCATCATAAATATAACCCGTGAAAATAAGTTGGTTTCAAAAGCATATAACCCATGAATGGGAAATGGGTTTCATAAACATCATTCCATCAAAACATAATCCATTTGGAGTAATAATATGAATAGAAACAATGAATAATTTCCTCAGAAAGGAATGAGTAACACCAACAGATTTTATCTTAAATGGGAAATAATTTTGACATATCTTTTAAAAATATTTCTTGAGGAAAATATTCTTTCTGCGTTGAAAATGCTTTTTAAAATGTAAAATATTTTCGAAAACATTTTTCTTTGAAAATAGATTTGAAAACTTATAAAGGAAGCATTGAAAACCATAAAAAGTTTTCAAAATCCTTTTTCCTTGAAAATGGGTTTCAAATATCTTTTAAAAATATTTTTAAATTTTTTTTGAAAATATGGTTTTTGGATACAATATATTTCCGACCGGAGAGAGGGACTATCATATTTTAATTAAAAACATTATCTTAAGTACCAAGCAGGTAATATAAGGTCATGATAAAAACATATACGGAAGGGATATGACTCACTTGATTGGAATTTGGAAAAATGGTTTGAGAGGTGTGAAGAAGAGGGAGAGGTGGTGGCCTTTTATAGGGAAGGGAGAGGACTCACTTGATATTTTTTAAAACAAGTTAGGTGTTGCCACATTTTTACCTAAGAAAGTCATAATAAACCAAAAAAACTAAAGAATGTATGTTTTATGTTAGAATCATGGACATATAATTGGTTTTGGATAAGTTTATAAGTCATTTTGGGTGTTAAATTTAAATTTTAGTCGTTAATTAAGCTTAAATTTACCTTAATTGATGTAATTAATTTTAATTAATTTCACTAATATTTTTGGTCAAAAATTAAGTTCATATTATTATAAATTATAAATTATTATGACTTAAAATATGGAATAAATTTTTTCAAATTACAATCACATAAGTTGCAGGAATTAATTTAAAATTAATTTCGTAGTCGGGTCGAGGGTGTTGGTTTTTAAAGTAAAAATGATCAAAAGTTTGCTACGTTTTTATATCCAATTTCACTGTGAAGTTGGTTCCAATTACCCACATTGGATTAATTGATAAAAATATAATATAATTTAACATTTAAATCAAATTAAAATATAATTTAACCTTATAAATAAATTAGATGAAAAATCAGTTTTGAATTAAAATCTGGTATTTTTCATTATTCATCAAAAAATGAAGTTTCACAAAAAAATACCAAATATTCACCCTTAGATAATTTATACATTATAAATTCAAAAATTAGATTATATTATAAAATTAAATTTCTAAATTTGTCTAAAATTAATTTTATTATTTTTCACAATAGGATATTAAAAGCATTTCATTTGAGAGAATGGTATTTTTGAACATTGAAGGACATCACCAAAAATCATATCATTCATTATAAATATATTTTATTTATATAAAAAAATTATAAACAATATTTTAAAAGTAGTTATTACTCTTCATATTACTAATTTTAATGTCTAGGTTATAATTATCTTATTTAAATAATTATAACAATAAAATGATGTTTCATAGAAACATAGGTGTTGTGTATAACATACGCCAAGTCGATGTTCCATGTAACGTACCCCAAGTCGATGTTCTATGTAACATATTCCCAGTTCATGTTGTGTGAAAGGAATATTTGACTTAGTGTATTGCAAGAAATAAATGAAAATTTAATTTATTCGAAAAAAACTCCATAAAAACTCAGGGTGTTACAGTTCTCAATTACATTCATTATGAGTATCATTACTATTCTACACTATGAACTGATAAGAGATGGTAGTCGATACCTAAATCTTGTGCATCTATCAAAGTACTAAAAATAGAAAAGGTTTATGTATCTATTCTCCTAATTGGACAAATAAATTCATAGTTGTTGATCAAAATATCATCACTAAGGAAGAACTATTATGTTGAACATTGAGCAAAAACTCAGTGAATCAACACATATTCTTATTTTCACTATTTAATTTCAATTAATATGAGTAAAAAAAGAAACCATTATAAATAAAATCAGGATAGTTGGATACCCCTGTTATCATTTTTTGGTCAGTTTCTTTTACTCCAGTTTATCTCCTTTATCACCATCAATTTTCATTGATTCAAACAACACTTTAATTTCCTTCAATGTACACCAGTTTTTTTCACAATATCCACCAAAATCATAGCCTATTTCATCCCATTGTCCCTTTCTTGGAGAGACCTAAAAATAGGGAGTTTCAACTTTCAAAATTTTCTAACAATATTTTATGTATTGAGCTATCATATAGGTCTACGAACATTATGATCAAGAATCCAAACTTTCTGTGCTACATTCATTCACTAGTTTTATTGGGGATGATTCACTAGAATTCATTAGATATTTTTATTGTTTAGTTAATCAATTTCCACTATGAGGGTTGGGTGAGGAAGATTATAGGTTGATATTCTTCCCCTTCTATATCAAGGGTAGGTCTATGATATGGTTCTAGAACATAAATTAGAAAATTTTTTAAACTTGGGATGATCTTTTCAATGATTTTGTTTTAAAATTTTATCTTAATTAGAAACACAAATATCATGGTAAGGCATTGGATAATAGGGTTTTTTTAGGTTGAGGGAGTGTTGATTTATAAATTATGGGATAAGGTTATAGTTCTTCTCAAAAAGAGTCTCAACCATCAGTTTTCTTCCCATATTATCATGGATACATTTTACAATACTCTCACAACATACAACCGAATTTAATTGATCAATCATATGGTGATGATTTCTTTGATGTGATAGTAAATGTATTTAATAAAGTATTTGACAACCTAGGACAAAAAATAGAACACAAGTATACTATAAAGAGAATCATTCATAGGGATAAAACCAAAAATAATGCTACTATTATTAATGAACAAACACATAAAGAGTAGTGTTATCATATTAGGATGTATGTCCATACTCAGAACTAGTGCCTCATATTTGGTCTCCCTATCTAGCTTTAGGAGAGTGTCTAGTTTATTTATTATAGGGATATTAATCAATGGAATAATGACCCATTTTCTATTTAGAACAATGAAGGATATAAAAATCACCCCACCCTATCTTGGAGGGATCAAGGTGTTATGAAATAGTCTACTTATTTTTAGTTGCAGCCTAAACAACATTTACAAATAATTTTTTGGGATAAATCATCCAATTCAAATGCACAAAATATTCAAGAGGGAATGATGAGCCAAGTGTTTAATAAATTGGATTCTCAATAGTCTAGATTAACGTCTATAATTGATTCTCAGGAGGTTAGTCACAAAGATGAAATGGAATCACAAAAATCTATCTTAAACAATTTGCATGTCCAAATGGGATAGCTTTCTAGTGACATAGAAAGTTGAGAAAAAGGAAAACTACCTAGTACAATAAAACTAAAAATGTTGAGAATCCCATGCTGAAACTGAAACAAAAATGAGAACTAGTTAGGTGTTAACCTAACAAAAATGAGAACTAGATAGAAAAATGTTGGGTTTAAAAAAATGAGAACTAGTTAGGGGTCAACCTAAGGATGTTGAAATTGTAAACATGCTGAAATTGAAATTAAAAATCTAGAAAATCCAGATATTGGAAATCTTGATAGATTTGTTCAATATGATAAAAATTATAAAGAATCCCATGAAAAATAATTTGATTAAAAGAAAATGATGTGGTAATGAATTAAGGAAGGAAAATAAAAGGTAAGGTGTGTGGATGATTAAAATAATCAACCAGTATTGAAGAATTATTCCCCTCCCATTCCTTTCCTGCAATGGCTGAAAATGAATAATGAACATGATTATCTCTTATTTATTCAAATGTGTAGTAGCATTAATATGAATATTAATTTTTTCAAGAATTATTTAAAATCTCATCTTATTTTAATCTCCTTAAAAAAAATTTGGTTAACAAAAGGGATTGGGGTGAGAGTTCAATAATTAATCATAATGGGGATTGTAGTGAATTTGTTCGAATGAATATTCCTCCAAAACTAAAAGAAACATGAAACTTCTTAATTTATTATATAATTGTTAGAAGTGGGTATTTTAGGCGACATTGTGACTTTATTACAAGAATTAACCTTATTACCTACTCCTTGTGAAACTAGATAGGTCTTATGGATCTAAAACAAACTTTTTTTCCGATGCAGTTAGCTGATAGATCACTTTTTTATCCTTTTGTAAGGATAGATGGTGTATTGGTTGATGTAGGAAGACTATATTTTTTTGAAAATATCATCATTCTTGATATGGAGTGTGATAAAAATGTTCTAATCTTTTTAGGAAGGTCGTTTATAGAAACTTTTGGGGATATAATTGATGTTTCCAAGGGTAAACAGACCATTTAGGCAGGTGAGGAAAAAGAGGAATTATTTGTTTTCATTGAGTCCCCTCTTATAGTGATTTGTATGCTGATTGAGGTTTCTAAGGATGTGTTTAGAGATGATTTTAAGGATGAGAATTATCATCCTTTTAATGAACTGATCACTGAATCTATCACTGGACAATTTAATTCATGCTTTTTTTATCCTGGATCTACTCAGGAATTGTAAAGATTATGGAGAATTGAGAGTCAAATTAGGAAATACATTTCTCAGGAACCTGAATGGTCCATCCCAAACCATGTTTTCATGATGATATTGTTTCTTAAACTATTCAATGTTTACATCCCTCCCATGTACACAACCCTAGTTCAGTTTCCATTTCAAACCAATTTTATTTTCATAGGTAAATTTTTTGTACTTTTTATATATAAAATAAAGGTTCTAAAGATGAGTTTTAGTGTATAGTAAATTATGTTCAACTTGGGGTTGAAAATGAGTTTTCTTAATTTTTTTAGAGTGACTTGGAAAAGTTTTCGGACGTTTTACTAGATATAGACAATAGGTGTATCCCTGCTTCATTGAATTTCATTGATGATGATTTTTCTATCCAAGAAATTGAGGAATTATTATATGAGTTTGGGGAAACTTCATACACTTCACATAAGGAAGTATCCTCAATGTGTCATTTTTGTGGTTAATAATGAGTTTCCTTCTTTCATTACTGTATCTTTTTCTGAACCTATGAATGTCTCAAGTGTCAGGAAAAGTGTGAGGGTGAAAGTGAAGTGTGAGGATGGTTATTATGATGTTAGTTTTGAGCCGTTTTCTCCTTTTCCTCATTCCATGAAAAAAAATCTAGCTCTTGATACTACTAGTAGATGGAGGCTTAGTCCTAGAGTTTTGGAATATTTAGGGGGAATTCTTCAGGCTGTTGAGTTGTTCAATTTTTTTGAGTAAACATTCCAAAATTTCTAAACAAAATAGTCAGATCCAAGTTAATACAGAATCCTACCCTTTAAATGTCCATGGATAGATTTTTAGGTAGTTATGTTTTGTTGAGTACTTTAAATTTAGCATTGTATGGGTGGAAACCCATAGTTTTTTTGTTATTGTTTTCAGTTTTGTGTTTGAATAAATCACTCTTCCTCTATTGTGTGCTACTCTTGTCATTGTTATCCTATTTTTCTCAATGTTTTATTATCAAAAACTCCCACTTATTCTTGGTCATGTTTGATAGTTATTAATGAACAGATTTAATGATCAATCATTGGTTTTATTTTTGACTCTTTTTTGGAGGTGGCTAAGTGTATTCTTTTGTTAAGGGGTGACATTTTTGTATACATGATTTGCTAATGAATTTTTCATGATAAATGTCGGCATGGTTGATCATATGATATAAAGAGGGAATGGTAGGTGAATCACCAAAGGTGAAGTGGTTGTGTGGTAGGTTGATTGTTTGTGCAATATGAAGGCAAGAATTGGCCTCTTCTCTTCCTTGCCTTGTGTACCCCCCCCCCCCCATCAATGAATAAAAAGTTGTTTTTGAGTGAGTTAATTCTAGTATCTCATGTTAATTTGTTCATTTTGTAGGAGCATTAATTTTCAACCAAAGGATTATCTTAGTTATTTTTTCAAGACATGTTACAAATGTTATCATTAAATGGAAACACCTTCTTCAAATTGTAGAGTAATTTTTTTTCTCGCTATTCCTTAATTGTTACCCTTAATTATTTTAATTAAGGCTTCTTGTTTTGTGGTATTAATATTATTTAATTTATTTGTTTATTTTTTTAGCCTGATGAGGTTTTTGATTAATCACTATTGGCCACTGGTACTCTTCAAATTACCTCTGAAAACTGAATTGTACCGATTACTTTCTAGAATTGTTTTTTGAAATTAGTCCTTGAACATTCCTTTATCTTCTCTTAAGCTTAATTGTTTTAATAAGTGGTCAGTGGAGACCATTGTTTATGTTTTGTATTGTGTGGTTATTGTGCGGAAAAATACTTTTATGACATTTCATTTCACCCCTTAGAATAGAAATTTTTATGTTCTTTTTTGTAAATATGATATGTAAATCATTTCCTATCACCCACTTTGAGATACAACATTGTGGGTAATTCTTGGTTTTATTTGCGGGGGAGGGTATAAATTGAGCTAAACTGTCCTTAAAAAGTACCACATCAAAACCCCCATAAAATTTATAAAAAATGTATGTTTTTAAGTATCAAAAAGGTATCTTCACTGTGTGATTTTCTTTTAATTTTATAGTTTGTGATGCAACTTTGAGAAGATTAATCTTTATTACTTTATGAATTTAAACGGGTAAACCAATTTTCATGCCCTCCAGAAAAATGGAATTTGGTAAAACATTTGGAAAATGTTATACAATAATCATTGTCTTTGAACATTTTAATTAGAATTAAACTCATAAGATATGTATCTAGATAGACTATGAAATGAAAAACCTAATCCAGGTTGATCCTCTTTTCCTTCATTCAATCATTATTCTATTATTTAAGTTGTTGGGTGGTTATTTATGCTCCCTTTAAACTAGTAAGTTTTCTAATCCAAACAATGCGTCTTTTTATTATATATTTTAATTATGCAAGTCTGTTCTCTTGGTGGTAAAGTGAATTTTGGACTTTCATATTGATTCAATTTGATGTGTGTTGAATTCTCTTTAAATCTTTCAATTTAAATCATTTTTGTAAAAGAATGACCAATTTTGCACTGAAAACATTCAATTTGAGTGGAAAATAAGACAATCGAATTGAGAGAATCCCTGAGGGAAAATAATTTTAAAAATCAATTCATTGTGGTAATATGGTTTTTCAAACATGAAAATAAATTTCTACCAATGAATCTATACTATGTGGTTTATTGATGATAAACAACATATTAGGTATGAGTGCGTTTGATGTGACCATTATTTGATGTTTTTTCCACATAAGACTTTTTAATTATGTTTTTAAGGATCAAATAATCATTAATCTTTTTAATTACTATAAATAGTTATTTTGGTAAGTAATGATTTGAATTTCGAGTTTTATGTTTACAATTGTGTTATTATGATTAAATTATAAAATGTGTACCTTTTTATTTAATTATGAATTTTCTTTTAAATATTAATTTGAAGTGCTTTTGTTGAATCTATGTCTTCATTAAATGTAATTATTTCTTTGTTTTTACTAATTTAATCATTAATCAAATATTTAAAATAATTTTTTGTTTAATTTTTAATATCTCATTGTTTTATCATTTTAATGAGTTTGAATTTAATTTCAAATCATTTATTTTTTAATGAATAAATGTTTTGTTAATTTAATTAATTAATTGATGAAATTTGAAATAATTTAATAGTTTTTTGATTTTAATATTAAAATTTAATTTATAATTTTTAATCTACTTGAATTTTATCTCTGCTTCCGTGCAAGGTAATTCTGCAACCTTCAAAGCCCCTGCTACTGCCAGTGGAACTGGATCGATCGCGAGCCTTCAGCTTCAAAATTAACATGCCCGGATCTCGTTCAAGTTGAGGAGGCGATTCATGAATTCTTTGGTGGAGCATTTATTGTTTTTAGGCGAATTAGTTCAGGGTGGGGTCGACTTAAAGGTTGAAGAAATTAGGGTTTCACTGTGTAACTGTCCACGCTGAGATCTACATTGTGTATGAACCCGAAAGATGAATGATGGAACCAGAACGGGTCGGAACTCATGTTAGAACGTGAGCTTGACCAGTTCTATAGAGGATGAAATCACGCGAGACTGAAAGAATTGATTGTTCGATGCAGGAAATGAAGAAACCAGAGTTTTCGAAGTTGGATTTGGACGTCGACGGGAATGGATTGAACTCAAACTGGGATTTGAAGATGCCTGAGTTCGAAGATGATTTAAGGAGGTCGAGTTCGTCAACCGTGTTACACTGGGATTGTTTGCGGCTGGCCTAAGATCCATTGAAGCGTGGTGATTTAGAAGACGGTGCTTGAGGAAGATGAACCAGTTGTTTTCGATTGGGGATATGAGATTTGCTGGAGAGTTCCGTGGAATGAAACATGGGATCCAATCCGACTAGAGATTTCCAAAGAAGATGATAGGGATTCTACTCCTTCAGCGATAAAGGCAGCTCAAGCCTGGAGATTATCTCGAATTGGGGAAGATGACTTATTGTGGATGAGTTCAAAATTCAAGTTTACAGAAGTCTTTGAGGCCGATGAAGTTGTTGATGTGCACATGAGGTACTTTGTATTGTGACTCAATAAAATCTGGTGGTTATCTTGTTAGCAAGAAATAATAAAAGTAACAAGGCATCATGTTTCAAGCTTTGTTGAAGAAGTTTCTGTAATCTATTGGCGATAATTGAGGGGGTACTGTACCAAACTGGGTTCATGTCCAGTTTCAATACACCTGAAGCTGTTACAGGCTCATGTGGGTCTGCTAAACAAGTCCGAATGTCTTATTTGAGTCATGTGGAGGGGAAAGAGGCCAGAAAAATGGGAGCCACATGGAAGTTACTGAAGAAAAGAGCAATATAAAGTCAGTGCTCAAGGTAGTGAATCAAAAAAAGGAATAAAATAACAGAGTATCGCCTAGAGAGTAGGGGGGATCCATCATTCATCCTAAGAACACGATAGATAGGAGAGTTGAAACAGAGTTGGAAAAAAACTAGGAGCAGGGGGACGAATGGGAATTCAATTGGAGGAGCTTTTCACTCAAACTGTCTTTATTCTAATTCTTCGGTTTTCAAGATTTTTTCATTGAATAAATTCATTGTTGTTGTTTTGAATATGTGTAGCTAGATAAGTTTTAAGTGAATCATAGGGAAATGATTTAAAAAAACATAATCAGTTTCTCTCTTTCTATTGAAACTGTTTCTGTGATGATTATGTTCATTGTTCTCAATTTCATTCATTATGAGTATAATTTCTATGCCACTATGAACAATCAGGATACGGTAGTGGATACATAACTATTGAGAATCTATCAAAATGGAACAGATAGATGTATTTCTTCTCTATATTGAACAAATCAATTCCTAGTTATTGATCGACAAATCATCACTATGGAAGAACAATTAAACTGTTGAAAATTGAGCGACAACTCAGTGAATCAACACCCATTCCTCTTATCATTGTTTAATTATTAGTAATTTGAGTAATAATAGAAAACATCATAAGTCAATTCTGGAATGTCTGCCACCCTTATTGTCATTTTCTGGTCAGTTTCAAATATTCTAATTTAACTCCTTTGTCACTACTTCACACACCTCTTCCATTGCCTTTACAGTACAACAGCAAATTTCATGATCTCAATTACTTATACAATATTAAGGTGTTTTTTTTTGTTTGGTATGCACATCATTTATATTTCCCTATGGATATGATACCAGCTCACCATTATACTAGTAGTGATTAAGGTTTCAAAAAAAAAAAAAAAAAGACCACATTCAATGACATTCGAGATCAATCCTGATGATCAATGTACACATATCCTCCCCTCTAGAGTTGTGGATGTATTGCTGTAGAACAATTCTAGGCACTGCAGTGTATCTAGAAAACTTCCTAAGAACATTAAATCACAACCCTAATGATTTATTTAATAATAAAAAACTTCAAATTATATGATTATTACATTCCATGTTTGTGTTTATAGGGATTTGCCTTGTGGAAATCTCATTATACATTCTTCAAATAAATCTAATGTGTTTTTTCGAAATAGATTGGTTCTATCCACTCAGAGGAAAAATTATTTGGATTAAAGAGATCACTATTCATATCAATCTATGATAGTCTATTAATGTTAGTGTGGTTATAAACACCATTTAGATGAAAATTATATAATGCAGGTCTTGATACTGAATAAAAATACAATCTTGGCCCAAATGGTAGGACAAAAAGTCAATATAACCGATATGTCTATTCTAAAGGAAAACATGTTTCGTAAGTTTTCAAGGATAATCTCTCTCTAGAGATTATATCTTTAGTCTTGACTATATTTTTGATACCCATCGTTATTTTCATTAATAAGTAAAAATTAAAATTGTGAAGACTCAATTTATTTAAGTGTGGGAGAATGTGATGTACTGAAATTTTAGTATTACTTTCCCTTTTAAATACTATATTTAAATGCTTTCTCTACACACAAAACCAAACAGTAAAGAAACTATGATACTTTAATAATAATTTACTAAATTTGATCATTATAATATATCCATTAAATTAGTGGGTATAAACAGAAGTAGCCGTATTATGAAATTTTTTAGAATGAAACAATAATGTTAAGTAACAAAAGTCTTCTCTACGAGGATCATTTATTTGAGCTTGAGAAGAAGACAACTTCAATATAGTTTGCTCTAGACCAATCCCAAGATGAACCCAAACAATTACAATATGTGAGAAATCTTATGCAGGATATGTTCAAGATCATTGGATTTTCCACGATATCCAAGCAAGTGAAATCACCACCTATGATGAACACTAGAGTTTATCTTATGCTTAGGTCATACATGATGTTCTAAAGGGGGTTTATAAGTGTAAATTAAAGGGATATAAAAATACAATTATCAATGTAATAAATTATTTTTGCATGACATGTATTTTATACATTTCGCATCATGAATTTAAGAGAAAAATAATGTTCATTTTTATTAATAACGCATTAATAAGACTAAATTAATTTAGCTAAATATAAAATAAGGCTATTTTATGGAAAATGAATTTTTCTAAAACTTTTTTATGTACTTCATTTTAAGGAACCAGTTATATTATAATTAAAATATATTTTTCATATGAATAACATAACTAATTGGAAATTGATATGAAATAATAATAACATTTGATTTTTTAATCTTTTTTTATTTTCCTATTAATACAATTATCATTATGTTTTAATTATTTTATTTAATTGCTAAATTCTCAAATTCTATAATTTTAATTTCAAAAAAATAAATTCCTTTTTTGATTTACAATAAATTTTTTAGCCTCTGACATATTTTTGGGACCTTTAAAAAATAAATGATTTTTAAGTGAATAATGGAATGTAATGTTTTTACCAAAATTATACCTTTCAGGAATTTATTATTTTATGTAATTCAGTTTATAAATCATTTTAATATAAAATATCTATTTACATAGTAGTATTATGTATTTTAAAATAGCATTTTAATCACAGATAACCTTTGTTCAACATATTAGAACATAAGTAACATTTTATTCTAATTTAAAAATTGTTTCTAGTATTTTATTTTAATTAAATATTTTAAAGATGATATTCTATTTTGGAATGATTTGAAATCCACATAACTACTCTTTGTTTTCTATTAAACAAATTTATATTATGGAATTCAATGATATTTGCAATGTTATAGTACATGTTGGCCCATAAATGCTGCTGGCCACTATCTCTAACTATAATGATTTTAATTATCACAAATCATATCATATATTAACATATATCTTACCATATGTTAAAGACTATAAGTTATGTCAAAGCACTATCTTGAATATCATATCATTTCAATCATATAACTATTTATGTGTGTTTAAGTCTAAACAAACTTTTAACTGATTATCTACGTGTTTATGGATTTTAACATTCTCTGACTCACTGACTGACAGTTCAAACAGACATATGTTCTAAGTATGTGAAGCTGACACCGTTGGACATAACACTGACAGAAAAAAGACTCACTGTTGGATATGACATCGATAGACAAACGAATCACTGTTGCATATGACTCACCAATGCAGACGACCTACCGTCAGTCCAAGTGACCTACCTTTGCATGATGCTACCGACGCAAGGACTCACTGTCAGTTGAAATGAGTCATCGTTGGTTCAACAGTTTCACCGATAGTTCAACTGTCTCATCGACAGAAGGAAGGACTCACCGTTGAAACAAGTCACCGATGTAATGAGTCACCGACGTATGCCGAGACCGACAGACTGACATACCGACACCGACATAATGAGACATCGATAGATGGAGACACCGATAGACGAGTCACCGATAGACTGTTTAAATCTGCATTTATTAATATCATTTATAACGGCCGTATTTGTGTTATTTAATGAATCTGACATAATTAATGCCTACTTGCAGGTTTGACAACGAACAGTACGATGTATGAGGTATCTCCACATGCACATTGTCAAGCAAAAAAGTTTAAAAGAGGCAAACAAACATGTGAGCAAAAAGGTGGACAAGAAGTGATGCATGTCGTGTGCGAGATATATACTGAAGAACATCAACTCTCATACAACCACTGTGAACCCAAGAACTAAAAAGGGAGATCATACGGGAAGATCAAGAAATTCAACTTAAACCTACTGAGTTGACCTTAAACATCTTTTGCACAAGAAGCTGAACATCTCATACTCTTGGAAGCTAGAACAGAACACAGAGGTTACAACACTCTGTTTTGGAGTCAACTTTTAGAAGAGGACTTAAACTTCAAATCCATTTCATCAAACGAGTCCAAAACTGCACTGCATTAACACACAAAGCCTATCTCTACATCTTTATCTCTGTTGTGCTCATTTATTTACGTTTCTGAGCAGTGTGTGTATCTGTCTATTACACACACACACTGACTCCTGTGTATAACTGGAGGATACTTGATATCCTCAATCTCACACTCTTTTTTATCCATCTGTATCCCACGTAGAACCGTGGAAGAGGTTGTGTGTGACCTGTTTGTTGTTTTTCCTGCGAAAAATTGTGGTAGAGATCAAGGGTGACCTGGACATCCCTGTGTGATGTTGTGAACCCTGATCCAGGGTGTGGATCAAACTATTTATTAATTTAAACTGCTTGGTGGCACGTGATCACCAAGTGGAGAGGATTAAATCTCTACTTGAGACTACATCTCTTGTTTTATTTCTACTGTGCTTACATTTTAGTTTTACTCTGTTTTATCATGTAATTCATAAAACTAAATTTAACTCCGATAGTGTTTGTCTTAGCAAGTGTTTATGACAATATTGACTTATTAGGTTAGTTTCAAAAGTTGTATTAATTATCAAATTAATACAACTGGGAACTAATCAATCTCTTGAGAAATTAATTGAACAATCAAGCTCTTATAAATACACTACTGGCTAACTTGCCAATTGAATTTTAGATATTTGGGGAATTTCAAATAATCCTTTTAAACAGAAATTTTTATAGATACTCAATTCACCCCCTCTTGAGTACTCTACTCCGACCAACATTTGGTATCAGATGATGTTAAGAAGTTTCAATTTTCAAAGCTTTCTCAATCTTTTTCCACTGTAATTTTAATTGTATTTCAAAGATCTTAAAATTTCTGTCAAAACTAAAATTTTATCTCTTTAAAATATTCTTCTAAAATTTCTATTATGGATTATAGACTGGAAGGTGCTGTACCAACAAACCTCCATTCTTTAATGGAACTAATTATGCACAATGTAAAATTAAAATGAAAATGCACTTAGAAAGTATGAGTTTTGAAATTTGGTTTTCAATTGTAGATGAGTATAAGACTCCTGCTACTACTAGATCTACTTGGGATGACCCAACTAAGACTGCTTATAACAATATTTGCAAATCCATGAATGCCTTATACTACTCTTTAGGAGATGAGGAATTTAACAAAATTTCTGCATGTAAAACAACCCATGAAATTTGGGATACTTTGTCTATTTCACATGAAGGAACCTCTAGTGTTAAGGAAATAAAACTTAACACATATACTATTAAATATGATAACTTTAAAATGAAGTATGATGAGGCTATTTTTGACATGTATCTCAGGTTTAATGAGACAATGAACACTATGATCTCTTTGGGAAGAGATGTTACAGCCAAAGAACAAATTATGAGGATTCTCAAATGCTTACATGATAGATAGAGAGGAAATTCTGTCTCAATTAGAGAATCATGTGACATCAGCAAATTACCTGTCCAAGAACTCATTGGAAAATTGTTGATGTATAAAGAAGAGATGTAAGTCAACAAAGAAGAGGAGAATGAATCTAAGACAAAATCTGCAGCCTTCAAGACTACTACCTCTAAGAACAAGGAAAAAGAGAAGGTGCTAGCCTGTGTTGAAAGCTCCAGTAATGATGACTCAACATCAGATAGTGATGAAGAGATGGCTCAGCTGGCTAACAGATTCAAGAAATTTTATAGAAAGAAGAATTTTTTCAAGAATCCCAATTATAAAGGAAGATACAATAACAAAGGCAACTAAAAAAATGACTGGAAAAGAAATGAAAAACCAGAGGATATTGTCTGCTATGAATGAAAAAGGAGGGGACATGTCAAAACATACTATCCAAATTAAAATACAAAAAGAAGTATGAAAACAAAGACAAGTAGTATAAGAAAGCTATGAAGGACACTTGGAGTGCTTCTGAGGATAAATCTAGTGAATCAACATCATCTCATGATGAGAAATATGACATGGAAAATATGTGTTTTATGAAAAATACATATGAGGAAACCTTAGATTCACATGTACACAATTCTTACTATTCTGAAAATGAAAGTGAGTCTAAAAATATGACATGTGATGAACTGTTTGAATACTGTAACATGATGGGAGAGACATGTAATGAACTAAAAGATAAATATAAATCGTTAAAGAAACAACATTCTCTTACTACAACTATTAAATATGAACTTACTACTGAAAAGGAAAAGAATGCTCAACTACTAAAAGAAAACAGTGAATTAAAAATGTCTAATGAGAAATTGAAGAAAGATTTAGAAAAGTTTACCAAATGAAAAGATAATCTTTCTCAAATGCTTGGTAAACAGATAGCTCCTAAGTACACTTCTGGTATTGGATATCAGGCTGGACAAAGAAACCTATCTAAAACACATTTTGTAACTAAATCTAGAAAAAAATTTCTTCTACCTAAAAAATCAAAATTCTGATGCTAGTACTAGTTCTGGAAAATCTTTTAATACCTCTAGTTTTTTAGACCAAATAGAATCTATTTTTCAACTATGTAACCTAATGCTTATAGGAAACCCATATGGAAAATGTGGGTACCCAAAGCATTGATTACTAATGTCACTAGACCCAAACAAGTCTGGGTACCAAAATCTATTTTTGTTTGATTATTCTGTAGGAAAACTATTTGAAGAGCTCCTGTAAGAGTCAACGATACTTGGATAGTGGATGTTCAAGATATATGACAAGAGATTATTCAATCTTCAAGAACCTAATCAAGATATATGGTGGATATGTCACCTTTGGTGACAATGCTAAAGGAAAAATAATTGCGTTAGGCCATATTGATAACTCTAACTCAGTTTTAATTTCTTAAGTACTTTTTGTTGATGGATTGAAGTATAATTTGCTTAGTATTTCACAATTATGTGATGATGGATTTCATGTTAAATTTGAAAATGATGCTTGCAATGTTTTTAACTCTAAAAATGATTTAGTATTTTCTGCTTTTAGAATTGAAAAAGCATATTCTCTTAACTTAGATTCCTTAGTTTCTCAAAATGTTTCTTGTTTAAGTGCCTTTCATAAAGAGTCTTGTATTTAGCATAGGAGATTAGGCCACTGTAATGTACACTCTCTTAGAAATCTTACAAGAAAAGGACTGGTCAAAGTTCTACCCAAACTTGATTTTTCAAATGACAGAGTCTGTAATCCTTGTCATAAAGGTAAACAACACAAGATATCTTTTAAATCAAATAAAAAAGTTTCAACTTCTCAACCTTTAGAGTTGGTTCACATGGACTTGTTTGGACCATCTCGAGTTTCTATTTTAAGTGTGAAGCACTATGTTTATGTTCTTTTAGATGACTACTCTAGATATACCTAGACTTATTTCTTAGCTTACAAAAGTGAATCATGTACTTACTTCACCAAGTATGCTAAAACAATGGAAAACCTAAGTGGACTTAGAATAAAATCCTTAAAAAGTGATCATGGTTGTGGTTTTGAAAATCAAGACTTAGAATCTTTTTGCTCACAATGGATATAGTCATAACTTCTCTGCCCCTAGGACACCTCAACAAAATGAAGTTGTAGAAAGAATAAATAGAACTTTACAAGAGATACCTCGAACAATGTTTAATGAATATGATTTACCTATTTAATTTTGGGCTGGGGCTATGAATATAGCTTGCTACATAATTAACAGAGTCTTAATTAGACCTATCCTCAAAAATATTTCTTATGAGTTGTGGAACAGTAGAAAAACCAATGTTAGTTATTTCAAAGTTTTTGGTTGCAAAGTCTATATCCTTAATAAAAAGGATAATCTTCAAAAATTCACATCCAAGAGTGATGAAAGAATCTTCCTAGGTTACTCAACCTCTAGTAAAGCCTATAAAGTCTTTAATAAAAGAACCAAGTGTGTTGAAGAATATGTGCATATCAAATTTGATGAAACAGATCAACATAAACCTAAGAGCTCTCTAAACAACTTTGAAGATGATCTGTCAAACCTAGATATAAATGCAAAATCATCTAATCCTCTTGTCAATCAATCTGTTAAATCAAATAGTTTTGGAAATTTTTCAGAATCTAAACATGATGAACCTGAACCTATAGGTGAACTTGAAGTTACTAGCCCCTCCTTTTCTAGACCAACTAGAACTCTCAAGAACCATACTTTAGATGCGGTTGTTGGAGACTTAGATAAAGGGACACAAACTATAGATTCTCTTAGAAATTAGATTGAACATCAAGCCTTCTTTTCACAGCTTAAACCTAAAAACACCAATGATGCAATTAAAGATGAATTTCGGGTGATGACTATGCAAGAAGAACTTAATCAATTTGAAATAAGTAAAGTTTCTAAACTTGTGGATAGACCCAAAGACACTTTGACCATAGACACTAAGTGGATGTTTAGGAATAAAGTAGATGAATTTGGTAATATTGTTATAAACAAAACTAGATTGGTTGCACAAGGTTATAGTCATGAAGAAAACATTGACTATGAAGGAAATTTTGTACCTGTTGCTAGACTTGAGGCCATTATAATCCTGCTTGCTTATGCTTCCCATCTTAATTTCAAACTATATCAAATGGATGTTAAGAGTGCATTCCGAAATGGATATATAGTTGAGGATGTTTTTGTTGAACAACCCCTGGTTTTACAAACCCTCATTTTCAAAATCATGTTTTCAAATTAAAAAAAAGATTTATATAGTTTAAAACAATCTCTAAGATCTTGGTATGATAGATTAAGTAGTTTTCTTATTTCTAAAGATTTTACAAAAGGAATTGCTGATTCTATTATTTTTATAAAACAGATTTCTAAAGATGTTTTAGTCATTTAAATCTATATTGATGATATCATTTTTGGATCTTCAAGAAATTCTTTATGTATTGAGTTTTCAAAAATGATGTAAAATGAATTTGAAATGAGTTTAATGGGTGAACTCAAATTCTTTCTTCGATTTCAGATTTTTCAAAATAAAGAAGGTATCATTTTAAATCAAAGTAAATATACAAAAGATATTTTAAAAATATTTTTCTTTGATAGCATTAAAAGTAGTGACACTCCAATGAGTACTACTTGTAAGTTGTATCATGATGAAGATGGTAAATCTGTTGATCAAACCACTTATAGAGGAATGATTGGAATCTTTCTCTACTTGACTTCTAGTAGGCTAGATATAATGTTTAGTGTGTGTATGTGTACCTGTTTTCAAGCAATCCCAAATAATCTCACTTGAATGCTGTTAAAAGAATATTCAAATACCTCAAACATACTATTAATTTAGGTTGTTTTACCCTAAAGGACAATCATTTGATATAGTGAGTTATTATGATGCTGATTTTGGTGGATGAAAGTTAGAGAGAAAAATAACCTCTGGGACATGCCACTTTTTGTGAAAATCTTTGATTTCATGGTGTATTAAGAAACAAAATTATGTTGCATTATCTACTACCGAAGCTGAATACATAGCTGCTGGTAGCTTTTGTGCACAAATTGTGTCGACGAAACACATTCTTCTAGACTATGGATTTCAATTTAGACATGTACCTATAAAACGTGACAATAAAAGTGCTATTAACATTTCTAAGAACCTAGTTTCTCACTCTAGAAAAAACATATTGATGTAAGACATCACTTTTTGAGAGATCATTATCAGAAGGGTGATATCACTTTAGAATTTATTGGCACTGAATATCAGCTTTATGAAATATTCAGTAAGCCATTGAACTCTTAAAGAATAAATTACATCAGACATGAGTTAGGAATGATCAATCAGTAAGACCCTATGTTTGCCTTTCCTTTAATATTTTTTCAGTGAGGTTGTCATGCTAACACTGTTGTTATGCTGACACTATTGTCACGCTGACACCATTGTGTTACCGACACTGTTGTCACACCGACACCGTTAGTGTATTCAAAGTTTGTCATGCTGACACTGATGACACATTGTTTTTATATGTTTTATATTTTTATCAAAAAAACACTGTTTCATTAATTTCAGTGAACCCGGTTCATTATTGTGTAATTTAAAAAGACCTAAATGATATAAATTTGAATCGATCCACAATACTTCCTTAGCACTACTCTTTCTCTTGGACACTGCTCTCTTTCTTTACCCCCGACCTTTCACCTTCAGACCTCCAGACTGAACTGATCAGAATGGCGCGAATGAAGCAAGCTCTAGAAGAGGGTGAGTCTCATGTGTCCAAGAAACAGAAAGGGGGATCAAGAAAACCTTCAGGTCCTCTAAATCCTGGTCTGGTAAACCATGTTGTAACCTCAGAGAAAGTAGAATTGGTGGAATGGATCTTGGAGAGAAAGTCATTGTTGTTGAAGGTGCTACAAGATCAATGATGGCTTGAATGGTTCACAAACAATGATAGAGTCTTTTATATGAAGTTGGTATATGAATTTTATATGAATGTAGAACTTTTTCTAGAAGGAAGTGATGTTGCCTGGGTAAAGTCGATTGTGAAAGGTAAGTGAATCTCTTTCTCTTCAGGACATTAGGATAAATGTCTTAAGGTACCTTATAAATGAAGGTTTGATGATTACCAAGGTACTTCTCCTCCTGAAAGTGTATTCTTTTTCTATGAGATAGCTCTGAAAGAGATAACTGGAAATGACGAACATAGGAGACCCATTGCCTCAGAATTGAATGGTGAATGCAGAATTTTATTCAAGTTTATTCAGCACCTGATTTGTCCTAGGAAAGGGGACTTTTCTTTACTCAAGTATCAAGATGTATACTTGGTGTATTTTCTTTATAAAAGAGTCAAATGGAATCTGTACATATATTTGATGGTGCACATTAATGGGATGATAAAACCTGGTTGTAATTCAAATTATCTATTCTATTCCAGAATGATTTCAGCAATGATAAAGGAAAAAGTTTGTGTAATTGAAGCTGATGATGTTGTAGTTAGTGATTGTAGTGGAATTTTCTTAATCTATGACATCTGTAAGGTAATGAAAATTAATTGGAACCCATGGAGGAAGGAATGAGTTGGTGATGAAGATAGATTGTATGAGAAGTTTAATCCTATAGATCATCCAGTTAGACCAAGGTATCTAGTGGATATTGGCCTCAGTCCAGATGAACAAGTAACCTATTCTTTAGATGAGTAAGAGGAGCCTGCTACTCCTGTCAGAGATGTGGGATCACCAGTTGATGATAGAAGTGACACAGACACTACTAGACCAACAAAAAGAGTCTCCATTGGACCTATAAGTCCACATCTGGACTTACCCTCTCATGAACCTATTCTCAAATATACTGGAAGTGAAGAAATAGAAGTTGAAGGCAGTGTAGAGTATGTCAGTGAATCTAATTAAGAAGAATATGAAGAGGAAGAAGCTGGTAGTGGTGAAAGTGGTTCATAATCAGGAAGGGAAGAAGAAGAGGATCATGTTGATGTTGAAGTTGGGGATGGAAAAGACGAGGATGGTCATAATGAAGAAATTAGTGAAAGCTGAAGTGATAGTGAATCTGATCATTGTGAAGAAAATCTAGATGCTATTAGGATGGAAGTTGCTAAAGCTAATGCTGGTGTATCCGTCGAGGGTGATGTTCAAGATGAGAATGTTGCTCTAGATGAACCAACTACTTAGGTTGTATATACTAGGAAAAGAACTCTACCTAAGGAAAAACAACCTAGGCATGAATCCTTGACTGAGGGGGAGTAATATATCCTAAACAAAGACATTGAGGGGGAACCTCAAGGACCAGTTGCTCAAGCTATTGAAGAGCATCAAATGGGAAGAGTAATTCTTGATACTATTACTCCTTTGGATTTTGACATTTTGGTAGAATGGGTAAGGAATCCTTGTTATGTAGCCTTGGGATTGGATTATGAAGATTCGAATGATGATGTTCTTTCACTTGCTACTAGGGAACCAGTGGATGAGACCACTACTAGCGACCATGTCACTAAGGCCAATTTTGAACATTTCAAGAAAGACATATGTGCCTCCATAAGACACTAAGTGAAATCTCAAATGAGGTATAATATTGATGAATTCAGGAGAGAGAATACTAAGTTGACTGAAATTCTGAAAGTAATATGATCTATGGTTGATGGTGTAAAGCAACCTAGTGCCTCTAGTTCTTCTCCCGGCCTCCTCCCAAGAGGGGTTGGATCGTGGTTGAGGGACAATACAGGTATGCTCAAAATATTCTCTATGAATCGTGGTCGTCGTTCTGTTCCTTCTGCAATAGGCTAGGTCACTGTTTTGAGGAGCGTCGTAAGAGGTCAATGGTGATGGTTTCAGTGGAAATTCCAGCGGTAGATGAAGGTGTCACAATCCAAGTTGAGGGTGGGGGTGCTTGCCCTATCAAAGGCTCATGCTCTGTTATGTGAAAACATGGGTCTAGGGAGGTGTCGTCTGCTCCTCCTATCTAGGATGAGGAGCCTGGTGTTGTGCAGGAGCATGAGTCTCCTGTTTAACAGGGGGTGGAGATGCCTCGACTTTCTACCCCCTCTATGGAGGCCCCTTCTGCTTCAGGGAGGGGTAGTCTTTTAGGATCAGTCATCAAGGCTACACCTAAGGTCTCTGGTCCTCAGGTGGATGTGGTTTTTGATCATCTACGGAAGGATATGGGTGGAGTTCAGACATCCATTGGCTAGGGAACTTCTTGTAAGGGACTTGAGGATGAGGCAATGGTGAGGAATTTTCACCCTGCAGTTGATTCTTCCAGACCGGTGGCCCTGTCTCGTGTTTCGGCCAAGGATTGGGAGGACCATAACCCTCAGTCTCAATTCAGGGGTCGAGTTTTTGAGCAGTCTATGACTTTAGAGAATCTGGGGAAGGCCTCAAAGGTTGTCCTGTCCTATGCCAAGATGGTCAAGTCTGGCAGAATTTCTTCCCTCTCTCCTAACCGTTTTACAGTATTGGAAGATGAAGAGAATCCTGAGGATGAGTTAGGGGATGAGGAGGAGGCTTATCTGGTTAGGGAGTCTGATTCGGAGTTCCCGAAGGAGCCAATTGAAGTGGAATTGGCGGAGGATTATATCAGACTATCCTCTACAAAAGGGAAAAACACCATAGTTGGCTCGGAGGGGTTTATAAATCACTCTCGAAAGGCAAGGAATAGGAAAGAACATTCTTTCTTTCCTAGCCCTTCTATCACTAAATCCTCAAGCAAAATCCAATTTCCTCAGCATGTTGGTGTCCTTGGTGGTATAGATAATGCTAAGGAGAACAATAATGAGGGGGCTCGATTGGTCGTTATGGAAAATCCTCAGGGGGATGATACGATGAGGTTTACGGCTTCGATGGAGGAATGGTGGGGTGTTATCATTCATTCCGAGGAGGAAATGTTGGATACAGTGGTTCCTTTCAATGCCTCAGAAGAAGATTGTGGGAAGTTGTATGAGAGAGTTCTTCAGGTGGCTACTAGCGAGGTGAAAACGGCGTGGATCGAAAAGCAAGATCGAATCATGGCAAGAGGGTTTAATGTAGGGAAGATAAACATGGAGGAGTTCATACAAGCATGGGATACGTTTCTAAGATGGTTTGAGGATCTCATTATAGAAGATCCGGACAAAGAGGTAACAAGGCTTTTTTGGAAGATTTGGCGGAGCAATACTTCTAATAGGCTTAAACTTGATTTAAATGGCTCGTCTATCTCTTTTTCTGTTTGATTTTGTGTTTCCTATTTTGTCATGGATTCTTATTTGTAAGGTTTCCACTCTACTAGAAAGTGGTTTTTAGAAAATAATAAAAATATGATTATGGCTAATGATCAGATTCAGAAGGTGAGAGAATTTACTTCTTTGTTGGACAAGTTTATAGGAAACAAAGATGATTTTGAAAACAAAATGAAATATTATGGATATATAATTAAAGAGTTCATCAAGATATTAAACCCATATCTCCATGTCCAAAGTGAATCCATTGGGGTACCTCCTACTGCACCACTTGGTCCTGCTAGTTCTGTGTCTGCTTAACCTCCAATGTCAGTTTCTCAGGTTTTATCTCAGATCAGACTAGTCATTACAGAAACTGTTCACCCTCAGATTCTCTCTTAGCACAGACCTACCCTAGCTTCTACTGTTCCTAAAGGAGTCCCTCTACCTCCTCTAAAAATCCTTTCAGACCCTCCTACTTCTCATCCTAACCCTCCTGATGAACCATACATTGATCCTTTTGATAAGGGGAAGGAACCCCTTGATCCTACCTTGTAGCGTGGAGTGATCTTTTTTTGATAGGGATGAGTCATTTTACTTTTTTTTGCTCTAGTTTACTCTGTTTATGAATGCTATTTCATTGTTTCTGCTTTTTAATTTTCACTTTTCCACCTTCCACTTTTTTCTAATTCCAAAAGGGGGAAATTTTATTAAGCATTGTTAATATTGCCAGAATTTTATTAAGCCTTATTATGAGTTTAAACATTATCATGTGTTTATGATTTATTATCTATAATAAATTATTTTAATATTATCTCTGATACACTATTATGTGTTTACATTACTCATTCTTCAATAGTACTTAACAATTCCATGATTTGTGATCATCAAAAAGGGGGAGATTGTTGGCCCATAGATGCTGTTGGCCACTATCTCCAACTATAATGGTTTTAATTATCACAAATCATGTCATATATTAACATATATCTTACCTTATGTTAAATATTATAAGTTATGTCAAAGCATTATCTTGAATATCAGATCATTTCAATTATATAACTATTTATGTGTGTTTAAGTCTAAACAATTTTATAACTGATTATCTATGTGTTTATAGATTTTAACACTCTATGAATTTGCTGAAATGTAAGACAAACATAACATCTAAAAATTATCTTAGTATGATTCACTGACACCAATAGACAGATGACTCACTGACAGACATATGACTCACTGAAAGACAGTTCAAACAGGCATATGTTCTAAGTATGTGAAGCTGACACCGTTGAGAAGACTCACCGTTGGACATAACACAGACAGACAAAAGACTCACTGTTGGATATGAAACCGAAAGATAGACGACTCATCATTGTATATGACTCACCGATGCAGACAACCTACCATCGGTCCAAGTGACCTATTATTGCATGATGCTACCGATGCAAGGACTCACCGTCAGTTGAAATGAGTCACCATTCATTCAACTGTCTCATCGATAGTTCAACAGTCTCACCGAAAGAAGGAAGGACTCACCATTGAAACAAGTCATCGATGTAATAAGTCACCAACGTATGCCGAGACTGACAGACTTCCATACCGACACTGAAAAAATGAGACACTGATAGGAGACACCAATAGAAGGAGACACCGATAGACGAGTCACCGATAGAGTATTTAAATATTCATTTGTTAATATTATTTCTAATGGTCATATTTTTGTTATTTAATGACTCTGAAATAATTAATGCCTACTTATAGGTTTGACAGTGGACATCACGATGTACGAGGTATCTCCAC
The DNA here is from genome assembly GCA_963277665.1 of Viscum album. Classification (NCBI taxonomy): domain Eukaryota; kingdom Viridiplantae; phylum Streptophyta; class Magnoliopsida; order Santalales; family Viscaceae; genus Viscum; species Viscum album. The sequence goes on along the minus strand of OY728143.1, from coordinate 1,535,257,562 downwards.
ATTCACACTGCCAGGAAAAAAAGTTTAAAAGAGGCAAACAAGCATGTGAGAAAAAAGGTGGACAAGAAGTGATGCATGTTGTGTGAGAGAGATATACTAAAGAACATCAACTCTCATACAACCACTGTGAACCCATGAACTAAAAAGGGATATCATACAAGAAGATCAAGAAATTCAAGATAAACCAGCTGAGCTAACCTTGAACATCTTTTTCACCAGAAGATGAACATCTCATACTCCTTGAATCTACAACAGAACACAAAGGCTACAACACTCTATTTTGGAGTTAACTTCCAGAAGAGGACTTGAACTTAAAATCCATTTCATCAAACGAGTCAAGAGATGCCCTGCATAACACACATAGCATTCTAAACCTATCTCTATATCTTTAGCTCTGTTTTGTTCATTTATTTACATTTCTGAGCAGCGTGTGTATCTGTCTGTTACACACACACTGACTCCTGTGCATAACTGGAGGATACTCGATATCCTCAATCTCACTTTTTTTATCCATCCGTATCCAACGTAGAACTGTGGAAGAGGTCATGTGTGACCTATTTTTTGTTTTTACCAAGAGGAACTATGGTAGAGGTCAAGGGTGACCTGGACAGCCTTGTGTGCTATTGTGGACTCTGATCCAGGGTGTGGATCAAAATATTTATTAATTTAAACTGCTTGGTGGTAGGTGATCACCAAGTGGAGAGGATTAAATCTCTGCTTGAGATTGAACCTCTTGTTTTATTTCCATTATACTTACCTTTTATTTTTATTATGTTTTATCACGTAATTCATAAAACTAAATTGAACTCTGATAGTTATTATTAGCAAGTGTTTATGACAATATTGACTTATTATGTTAGTTTCAAAAGCTTTATTAATTATCAAATTAATACAACTGAGAACTAATCAATCTCTTGAGAATTTAATTGAACATTCAAGCTCTTATAAATTCACTACTGGCTAACTTGGAAATTGAATTTTAGATATTGGGGGAATTTAAAATAATCCTTTTTAAACACAAATTTTTATAGATACTCAATTCTCCCCCCTATTGAGTACTCTACTCTGACCAACAGTACAAATAAATATTAAATTTAAAATCCCACAAGTTTTAAAAACAATTTTTATGCGTTATGTACACTAATATTACACCTAACATTTCAAAAATTGAGAAATATTATTTGATAAAAACATTTTCCTATATTAAATTAGGATTTTAAAATTATGTAATAATTTCAACTTTAATTTGGTCATTAAAATTAATTACCATGGTTATAAAATAGGTTATGGTGGTAAAAGTAAAAAGGGTAAAAAATATTTTTTCTAAATATAAATGGCCTAATGCAAAAAAAAATCATGTCTCTATGTGTGTGGATTGGAGGTTTCTCATCCAACCCTAACACTCTCCATTATTTTAAGCTTTTTAGAACTTTGGCCCCTAAATAGTTACATGACAATGTTGAAATGTAATGAGTAGTTCAATAATTACCCTTCTCTCCATTTCTATATGGTGATCAATTATACCTCTTCATGATATAACCATCCCTCCCAATTTCAAACTGATGCTCCACTATTTTTATCTCACTTGTTTTATCTCTCATGTTTATATTCCTATGTTATTAGTTAATTAGTCTAAGGGATTAATTATCAATAATATTATCAATAATATTTCCTAGAGAAATCTATAGTTCTGAACCTAAGGATTTTTTTAGTAACATATTGAGGGCCAAGTCCACTTTATTAAATAGAAAAAAGCACCCCTTTAAAGAATGAGAAAAGAGGGAACCCATTACAAAGATCAAAGACCCAAATGTGAAAATGCATGAAATAAACATGACCAGAAGGCTTTAAGAAAGTCCAGGGAATAAATAGCCCGCACATGAATTGAATTTCACTACCGACGCTCCCCTCTAAAGACATGAAAGATCAATAGGAAGAACATGCCATGATAATCACCAGTTAGTCATCTCATTGACCCCTGCCAGATCTTGCACCAGTGATTTCAGTCAAGAATGAAGTGTCGCCCCAACCAAGAAGTTACGTCATGTCGGACCAGCACAACGTGGCAGAGCACCCCTCCAATCTACTTTGGAATGTTAGAGGAAGGTCGAATGATGGTTTCCATCATACCCATCTCTTTTTCAATCCAACCACCCAACAATGCATGCCAGAATCTTGCAGCACTATCTACCTGCTGTTCTGAAAAATCTAAGTGTAGTCACTGTGCAGTGAGATCAAAGGCAGGGTGCCCATCCGCCCCCAAAAAATGAAGGCAGCCGACTGAATGATGGATGTCAGTACACCCATCCATCGTTCGTGGTCATCCACCTGAAGAAACTTGCAAGGAAACCAAGATATACCATCAACCAAATGCATCGAGACTAAATATAGATTTTATAATGACACTTGAAACCCATCAAGCAAACAAGCCCGAAAACATTGAAAGGATGAATGAGAACATATCTCGCCTGCACCACGCCAGAGGCCACCAAATCATGATGATCTCTTAGAAACTACCACCATTGACTGTCGATTTAGATCCTCACCCCATCACCCATAGTAACTCCCTGCCCTCAACATTCAGGGTCCCATCACCTCATGCTGAATAGGGGCCAGCTCCACACCCCAGCTCTCACGTGACCTCGTGTCATCGAACGCTGACCAACACCCTCCTCCCCAAAACTCACAACAAAAAAGGGTGATTGAAGATCCCAAATTTGGAATGAAACCATATATATAGAATGGATATTCATGCAACACTATCACTATGAGAATAAAGAACATGATCTGGGATAGATCACACATCAAAGGTGGTGGTAAGGTCACAACGACAACAATCAAACTACCATGAGAAAAATGAGAACGAGAAGGAACATTAGAAAAAATCATTTGGCTGAAGATGCCTAGAAACCTCCACCATCAAAGCCCACCATTAAAACAATGAGAGGGAAGAGATGAGGAAGGAATCCTCTATGAGGGTTTAGAGAAAAACCCTAGGGGAGGGGAGCATACATCCGGGAGAGTGCGGCTCCATCAAGCCAATTTATTAAATATTTATCTATTCATCATATTATTAACCTTAAAAATTATAAAATCATTATTATTAATTTATTTTAATTATATTATATTAATGGAGAAACCATTATTCAATGATTTCCACTCGGTAAGGAAAAAAGGAGACCGATCTTGTGTATGTACAAACTACCCCCTCCACGAAACAATTTGGTTTGATTTTCATCACTGCCTCTCATGGCTGGTAAAAAGGATGGATTTAATGAGTTTATATATTTATTACTTTCCAATTTTTATTCTTAATTTAAATTTTACCATAATCATTAATTTCATCTAATTTATTCATAAATGTAATCAATAATCATGTGTATACACGAAATACCACCTCCACGAATGAGGAAACTCATTTCTCATCACCACCCTAAATCGATGGATTCAAAAAGGAATTTAATGAAGGAAAATTATATTTATGACACTTTTAACATTATTTAAAATTCATATTAACATTATATAATTACATTTTCTTTACTCCTTAAATCATTATAACACACACTCATTTGGATTGGTTATACCACCTACATAAAAGATGTTATAATGTTAATATCATGAATGATTAAGGACTAATATATAATGGTAATATAATTTAATAATATTTTAATTAATATATTTTAATGATTCTTGAATGTGGTTAGTAATATTTAATATATTTATTATTATGACACCTTTTGTTCAATAAACATGCCAATTTGGTTCATTGCAATTTGCCTTTCCCCAGACCATATCAATGTCATTCATCTAATAAAATGGGACATAATGAATTACATGAAAACAATGGTTATTATATCTTGAATAATCTAAGAATGATGAACTTTGATCCCATAAGTGAGAATAAACCCTACCACTATGAAACTTGGTTGAAATAAATAATCAAAAAATCCTAATATTCGATGATGAAAATAAACTATTATTGGGTAACATATTTTTGATAGATTATTATAAATTATGATTATAAACAGAAATATATTTTAATAAGGATTTGAAATTATATATTAATAATGTTATGTTCATTTTACAGGAGGTTAGAGAATATTCGACTTAGCGAGATTTAAGGTAAGAGGTTCTTTGTCTAAAATTCAAATTCTTAAGACATATTTCTTATTATGTACCATGATATATTGAATATGGTGTTATTACTAGCTAATGAAATAATTTTATTGTATTAATTTAATTTATTGGGTTTTAAGACCCATATCATATTATTTCATTAAATGTATCTATGTAATGCCTCAAAATTGTAAAATAAGAACATTGTATTTAATAACGTGTATGACATGCAACACCAAATACGTAAGAGAATATAATATCCCAAGACCTCAATATAATTACTATTTTAAATAAATTTAATATGTAGAATTAAATGCACATAATGATGAGTTAGGTTATGTTACACGCAACAAATACTTTCTTCGATAGCTTGCGTTATATGCACGACTGAGTTTTACCAAGAAATAATATATTATTAAAAATATTATTATTTATAATAAGATATAACTTAGCCGTTAAATTTTCAATTATGAATAGTATTAATTAACTTATGAAAATATATGGTTTATAAAAATATAAAATAAATTCATTGGTTACAAATTAATTAAAAATTAATATAAGAACCATCTGAATATAAAGAGAATGTTTTTATAGAAAACTATTTTTTCCACAAAGCTATTTTATCTTAGTAAATTAAATTAATTAAATTTAGTGAGTGATATTGATTTAATATATATATATATATATTATATTAAATAAAATATTTTTTAATTTGATCTAATAGATTTGGTAGGCATAAGATAATAGTAAATCCAATATTTTGCATAAAAATCAATATTTTTCTAAAGGCACTTTTACCGCCTTTTAACGGAGAATCTATTTTAAATCCAATTTTTGAAAGTATTACAAATTTTACATGTCAAAATAAACTTCATTTTTGAAATAGAAACATCAAAATATTTTAGGCTGAATTTTTGGTATTTTTTTTGTGAAGTTTCATTTTTGATGAGTAATGAAAAATACCGAATTTTAATTCAAAACTGATTCTTCATCAAGTTTATTTGTAAGGTTAAATTATATTTTTTTATTGGTTTTAATGTTTAATTAGATTAATTTTATATCATTTAATACAATTTAAGTCATTGGAATAAATTTCACTTTGAAATTTCATATAAGAACGTAACAAACTTTTGAACATTTTACTTTAAAAACCCGCTTTATCGTCCCATCCACGGGATTAAATTTAAATTAATTTATTCCACTTATGTGATTGGAATTTGATAAAATGTATTTAATATTTATAATAATCATAATTTATAATTTATAATAAGTTCAAATTAGTTTTTTGTCCAAAAAATATTAGTGAATGTAATTAATATTAATTATAACGATTAAGAGAAAAATTAGCTTAATAAGGGACTAAACCTTAAACTTAAGGGCCAAAATGGCCTAGAAACTTGTCGAAATTTCATTTGATGTTCTTATTTAGACCCTATAATCTATTAGATAAAATTATATCCATCATTGTAGCTACTTTTCATAGGAAAAACTTGGGTGGAATTCCCTTATAAAAAATTTATAAGAATGCAACTCCTCCTCCACTATAAAAAGACACTCACCCCTCCCACTTATTCAAACCTCTCAAGACACTTTGGATCGACCAATATCTTACCAAATAGATAATAAACATACCTAAAATCATCCTTGAAGCCTCCATTTGGGCAGGAATACATCCAAGGATGCCATTTGGTGCAAACCAAAAGGAGTGACCCGAATAAGAGGTAACATCCTCCCTCAAGCACTTTTGTTTTACTTTCATTCTCCACCCCATAAAATCTTCTTATTCCATGATTATATAATAAAACCAATATCATAAATATATTGATATGTTTTTATTCTAAGGGTTTTAACTACACTTACACACACTTTCATCTAATGGGTAATGAACCTACCATTTATGTGTACGACGAACAAAGGCCTCACAAAACAATATCGTTCGTTTTTTACTTTACCACCTATCATGGTTGGGTATTATGATGGAAAAGATATTAATATTATATATATATATATATATATTATATTTATTATTTAATTATGGTTATTTAATTATTTTATAACACATACCTTTATACTTTCCATTTTGGGGGAATACGATAATATCATTTGTGGAAGTGTGGACTACAACCTCCTCAAAGCGATGCGATTCATTCACACTATACATAGAATGTATAAAGTATGGTTTTAAAAAACCTATATAATATATATGAAATATATATTATATTGGAATTTTAATATAATTATATATCATTTACTTTTCATTCTTTTAAATACGACAAAGAAATGAAAGTAACATTCATGCGTACGTATGACCTATCGTCTCCATGAACGGTGCATTTCATTTTCTATCTCAAAATATTATTTATTATTATAAATAAATTTATATAGGATATATATGACATGTAAATCATTTTTTACATTCTGGAGATGATGAAATCATGATCTAGTTAATAAGAACAAAAATAATAAGTCAAAACATACTAAAAAACTAGGCAATTAACACCCGAAATAGTGAAAATAAGGAAAGATTATTAACAAATAAGTAATAAGATATTATAAAAGAATCATATATGATATAATACATATTAATATGGTTATTTAGTAAGTTATTAACATTTTTAAAATAATTATATAAGAATTTAAAGGACGTTCACCCGAAAGGAAATGCAAGGTATAGGATTTTCATCTCACTTTTTACATTTGTGAGATAAATGTCATATTCACCACTAAACTCTTTTGTGTTGTGTATATACTACCCATTTTGATATATTATATCATGAATTGTTTTACCTTCATTGTAATGGACCGAACCTCTCTGGTCCATTACTTTATGAAAATGTGGTGTTGGAGGTGTTCCAGGAGGTCAAGGTGACTTATCCCCAACACTTTTCCAAATTTCCAGTTCTGTGAACAGTGTTTCCAGAACGGTAACCTTCTAACGGTGAAATTATATCGGTAGGATTGAACAGTGTTTCCAGAATGGTAACCTTCTAACGGTGACCTTCTATTGGTAGGCTTGAACAATGGTTCCAAAATGGTAACCTTCTAACGGTGACCTTCTATCGGTAGGCTTGAACAGTGTTTCCAGAACGGTAACCTTCTAACAGTGACCTTCTATCGGTAGGCTTGAACAGTGTTTCCAAAATGGTAACCTTCTAATGGTGACCTTCTATCGGTAGGCTTGAACAGTGTTTCCAGAACGGTGAGGTCTAACGGTGACCTTTTCTTTCCTTTGCCAAATTTTGAGTATGTGAACAGTGTTTACAGCTTCCTACAGTTTTGCCCCATTTGACGTTTCCTTTGATGTAAAATACATTTAAAGCCTTGTTTTAAGGACTCTTATGGCCAATTCAAATGTCATAAATCCTATATTAATTATTCCTAAGGCCGAGATGTATTTACTTGGTCAAACCGTGTGGGTTAATGCGATCCGTTTTAATGGAGAATAAATCGGATCTTAAACCATCGCCCCATTAAATCTTCAAAAAGGGATGAGATATCATTCTCCCTTGTTATTTCCCTTTGTTCTCAGATAAGAGATGCTAGAACCTTTCAATCATTCCCGTAGGAGCTGCACAATCAATCTTTACTCCTAGGATTGGTTCTGCTCTGTTTTGGATGCAACCGAACTGTGTCGGTCAATCTTCCCAATAAGGTATGTTTTATCATCGTTCCTTTGGGGATCATCTTCTCTTGATTCTACCTTACATATTATACCATGTAATTTCCAAGATTCTAATGGGTTTTTCTTGGGGTTGGTTGGTACTGTCGTACCGTGGCATCCTCTGGTGGATGGAGTTGTCGTGAGAGGAGGATTATGACCTGTTGTGTGGATAAAGGACGTCAAGAACTCTTCGAGGTATGGGATTCATGGATTCTTTAATTGTATATGTGAAATCGTAGAATTAGCCTGATTTAGTCCTTTAGATCACAATGAAATTGACCTAATTAAATACTTGAACCGGATGAAATGAATTGGTTGATCGCATGTTGTTTCTTTATACCGTGATAACGGTTTGCCTCATGTTTTGCTAGATAGAGTGATATCTATGATTTATTTTATTTTTTGTTCATTCATGATGTAAATTGATAATGAACGTAAAGCTGGAATTAATTGTTAATTAATTGGATAAAGATAAAGAGGCATGTAAATGAATCTGGTTATTGTCATTGTTGTAGTTGTTCTAATTTGAGGTTAATCAAATTAGGGAAGTAAGCATGGTTATTTAATTGTGATAGATTACTGATTAGGTATCCCGTAATTGGAACCTATGAATAACAAATCTTCTAATTCAATATGGATTAAAGAATAGATTGTGTAGTAATTTCTAAAAGGGTTCTAAGTTACCCTCTTGTTTGTTAAAGGGTCAAGAGCCCATGGTTGTGATTGTTGTTTTCCTGCTTCTTGTGCTTTGATGTGAGCCTGGATGGCTGTTGTGATATGTGGAGGCATGGAGGCCTTGTGGTTGTGGCAGCAAATGACGCGTAGAGTGGCGAGATGCATCAGTTTATGCATGTGGGTGTCGGGGGGGACACCAGGGGTGATGGAATGGGATTGATGTGGTTGTTGGATGCTTGTGGATTATTTGAATGTTTATCTGCTTTTCTTTTCCCCACTTCTCAAGGCAGCTGGTCTTGCTACCCTTCTTCCGAAGGAGGCGAAGACACGTGGGGTATTCCACGTGCTTTATGTGTTTAGCCTCTCTAGGGAGAATGGGTCTATGCTATTTCTATAGGCGGAAAAGACTCGACGGGTAGTATATCTACTCACAGTTTTGATCCCCCTTTGTGTTAAGTGGAATAGGATTCCTTTCTAGAATTCCTGGGAATATGGGAAAGTAATTCTTTAATTGAAGTTTGAATAAATGGTGATAATCCATGGGGAGGTATATACTGGAATTTAAAGGTGATGTGAATATTAAAAGGAGCATTTGATTT